>CM042085.1:20696541-22174041 GCA_023512835.1 Taxillus chinensis | reverse complement strand
AATAACAACTTTGATTCGAAAAATAGGTCTTCGGTTTGAAAAATAAGAACTTTGGTTTGGGAAATACTGCTATTTCTCAAACCGAATCATCAAACCAAATCAAATCATCCCCTATCTACGGGTTTCTGAGTTCTGTAAACTATAATTTCTGGTGACATCTTCAAATGACCGTATATTTGTATACAATGGGCCATTTGGATCCTTTTTTTATTTGTAGATATTAACGAGGGCTATAGTGCCCAAATACCTGTAAGGAGTTTATCGCTCTCAAAATTTCAAAAAACACACTCTTTTACCTCTAGTTTCATATTTTATATAGTTCTCATGTGTTTTTTGTACGTCACGTCAACTTAGCTCTCTAGGGTCTTCGGTTTTTTGCAATATAGCTATTTTCCAAATCAATTTAAATGATGCTCTGTTTTCGTTATCATGCCACATATTGACACACACATAAATTCTGCTCTAATTATGATAGAAATTTGATCAAAAATATTAATTCTAAAGAACAAAAATAAACATTAAAATTTATTTTTATTAAAGACTAGGAGCTAGGACATCCGACGTGTATCCACGCACCTACCTCTTCCCAATATTCTGTACTTAAAAAATACAAGCCCACTCTCGTTCCTCTCTCTCCACTCCATCTTCATTTCTCTGTCCTTTCCCTCTCACTCAAGCACGCATGGAGACACGGTCCATTTCTATTCTCATCCTTCCTCTACTTGTCATTATATCAGTGGGTTTGGCTCCAAACCAAAGCCTCGCTGCTGCCCATTGCAAATTTCCGGCGATATTCAACTTTGGTGACTCCAACTCTGACACCGGCGGCCTGTCGGCGGTTTTCGGCCAGGCCTCTGCGCCCAACGGCGAGTCTTTCTTCCACGGCCCTGCCGGCCGCTACTGCGACGGTCGCCTCATCGTCGACTTCATAGGTACCCAACATATATAATATTAACTTGTTTTATTACTATCGCACACAAACACAAACATCTTTAATTATTATTAGTTTTGTTCGTACTAACAAGTTCATAGCTACTGCACCAAAATTTAATGATGTCTCCACCCATTGTTGATGAATGAAAAGTAACAATACTTCCAAACTTGCGAACAACACTGGTTGAATTAAGATTCACTTTTCTCCTACCCCTTAACGCCAGGGTCAAAATCTGTGAGGGATTTGGGATATCTGATATGTGTTAATTAATCATTAATCACTTTTCACCTAGCAAGCAGGCACATAATAAAATATAGGGACAATGTAGATGTTTAGATATCTACTGATTAAAAAAATTATTGGTGCCTTTGATTATAATTAATATAATACTATTACGACAGGCATACATTGGAGGCGCACACAAAAAGGGCTAGCATTGTTTGATATAAAATAGCTTTTTAATGGTTATTTATTTTTAACTTTTAAGAGATTACTTATTATTAGTTGTGTGTTATTAAAAAATGGTGGTCTTAATAGCTAGTTTTTAGTAGATGTTTTTTTTATTATCAAAGCTACATTTATTGTGGATGATCTAAAACAGTCAGCACGGTCTCCCAATTATTGCATTAAAATTCTCTAACTGTCAGCTACATTTACTGTAATTTTTAATTCTACCTTTGTGTTTTTTTTACTCTAGATATTGCATGACATCTAATACTTGCAATTTGTAACTGCTTTCATTTAACTATAGCCAGCGGTGTTACAATTAAATGCAAATCAAAAGTAAACGATTGAAAATAGATTTTAATTGCTTAAGTTAAATATTTTATCCTTGGTGTTATAACCTTTTAACCGGATTTATCCCTCAACAACAAAAGATGTGGGCATATTTAATATAAAGAAATGTAGGCGCCATTTATCCATTTACTCCGGATTTTTGATAGAGAATAATACCTATATTGCAAAGTCCTCACCATGTGTGAACTGATGACAGGTGCTTAATTTTATTTTAGTTTTTTTAATTAAATGTTTGAAAAATTATTGAGGGACAACTATTATTCTTAAAAAATAGAATTTCACAATACTATATTATTTTGGTAAGAACATTTAGGGTGGGTTATGTATTGTTCAGCAAAAATATAATTAGAAAAACCAATTTTCTTGACATTTAGCCAAGGGGCATAACAATTTTATGTTGGTTATTTTGATAAAATATTAATTTTATTATTTTAAAATTAGGTATTTTAAAGATTTATGAAGAAAAAAGTATTATTTTATTATTTTATAAAACAAGATCTAAATATGAAAAGTATTTATTGATAATTAATTATTTTTAAGAGATTTACTTTATTATTTGAATCAATGGCGGGCGAGCGAGCGTGCAGCTGAGAGCCTGGGAGTGCCGTACCTGAACGCATTCCTGGACTCGGTGGGGTCCAACTTCACGCAAGGGGCCAACTTCGCCACCGCCGGGTCCACCATCCGCGCCCAGAACACCACTCTCTTCCAGAGCGGCTACAGCCCCATCTCCCTCGATGTTCAGTACTGGGAGTTCGGCGATTTCCACCGTCGATCTCAAATCATACGCGCACGAGGTAGGGTACCCCTGCTCTACCGTCCATCATAACCATAAATCGACGGCCCTCCTTGGATTTATTTATTTATTTCCTTTTGAATCGGACGGCGCAGGGGGAGTGTTCCGGTATATGCTGCCTAAGAAAGAGGCCTTCTCGCGCGCGCTGTACACGTTCGATATTGGCCAAAACGATCTAACGGCCGGATATTACCGCAACATGTCCGCCGATGATGTCCGAGCGTACGTCGTTCCGGATGTACTGGATCGCTTCAAAAACATTGTTAAGGTGATCAACTCTCCATCTAATCTAACTCCATACGAACATACACTCGCATGCTGCTGCTGCTGCTCTGCTCTGCTCTGCTCTATTAATATTTTGTCGGTGAAATTTATTTGCGGGAACTGCAGTACATATACGAGAATGATGGGGGTAGGTTCTTCTGGATCCACAACACCGGTCCCGTTGGCTGTCTGCCGTACATCTTGGACAATAAGCTCATCAAACCCTCGCCAACGGACGGTGCAGGATGCGCCAGCGTCTACAACGAGGTGGCTCGGTATTTCAACCGTCGATTGAAGGAAGCGGTGGTCCAGATGCGGAAAGATCTCCCGGAGGCTGTCATCACCTACGTTGACGTCTACACACCCAAGTACAACCTCTTCACCCAAGCCACAAAACTGGGTACATGTTCTTCAGTCTTTCCCTGTAACAACAACAATAATAAATTAATAGTAATAATTGTTATTAATTAAGGATAAGAAAAACATAAAATTAAACACCAATTATCATTTTGACACCAGGGTTTGAGCATCCGCTTGTGGCGTGCTGTGGGCATGGTGGGAAGTACAACTACAACAAGAACGTGGGGTGTGGAGGGAAGGTTTGGGTGGATGGGAAACAGGTGTTGGTGGGTAAATCGTGCGGTAACCCTGCGGTCAAGGTTACCTGGGATGGGGTGCACTTCACCCAGGCTGCTAACAAATATATCTTTGATCAAATTGTCGGCGGCTCACTTTCGGATCCACCCACACCCCTCCACTTGGCTTGCCAAAGGCGCCATTAATTGGTAAAAACATACCTGTTTTAAGAAGAATGACATACATGTCGACGTCGTCCATCAGATTCAGGGGAGTACGGACTGTAGTGTACGTCTTTTGTTTTGTGGTTTTTGTTTGCTTGTTTCCTAATGACCTGGTGTCGGCACCACCACCCCTTTTGATCATTTGGATTGTGAGGATTCGAAATATCCTGACCCCCTTGAGGTTGAAAATTATGTTTTACATGTCAGTCAATGTATATGACAGTATATGCCATGGGGGTGAATTATTGAATGGCATGCACTTCACCCCCCCACGCCCCACCCTTAATGTGTAAGTCTGGTAATAATCATGATTGTGTTACAATATTTTTTTTCTCTTAATTCGTCTCAGCTTTATCTAACCTTTAACAAATTTAAGAAAAAAGCACAATGATATAATATGATTTCAGCTCATTTATTAGATAGAGTCATAGACATTGAACAACATTGATTCATCGATAGTGAGCAAAATAACTGTTGGTGTTCATAGACATTGAACCAGCAAAGAGATGAGGGAACAATAAGAAAGACGACGGAACAGACTACAGAAACAAGAAGAGGAAGAAGACGACTGATTATTATTATTACTCGTGTATATTGAATATGATCCGATCAATAGAATTCCAATTTTACCCTTCATATTCCCCGCTTGTAAATATTTTTAAGGGCCATATTGGGTAAGAGAAAAAAAAATTATGACAACAGCAATAGTTTGATGAACCAGTCTGACAACTAATTATGAGACTGAATAGAAAGCAATTTTAAAACACCTTGGATAAGCTTTTCACAAATAAATACGATTAAAAACAATATGGGTAGCAGTCTTATTATCAATAAAAATCAGTAAATAATTGCTACAAGTAATCTCACAGAAGGAAGTAGAGGCTAATTATCACAGGATTAGGGTTTTCATTCGTACGGCACCCGGTCACCTTAATAGATATTTCGATTAAGTCATACCGATCAGGACACATAAACTGATTTTGCCTTTTATTAGGCTCATCAAGAGAACGACTCCAGTTTCCAATCAGTTTGTATAAGAATGATCATGTTCTATCTTCTTCATCAAGTCCCCAATTAGCATCGTACGCCTTGTATTTAATTAGGTCAGTACGTTTGTACTCCGAAGGAGCTTCATCAATTTCCCGCATGAACTACCGAAGCTTTTCACGTCCGCACCAGCTACTCTTTCCGCCTTACTCCTCCTTAAGTAGCACACACTTGGGCCACTTGAGAGATGCCTCTCAGCACCACACTGTTAGGGCGTGACATAATGCTCTATATTTTGCCTCAATAGAAGACCGATAAACAATATATTGTTTCTTGGAGACCATAGAATGACCAAGGAAAATACAAAACCCTATCATGGAACGCCTGATGTAGAGGTAGGGATCGATCTATAAAATCCGATTGATTGGATCACGATATAAATGATTTAATTCTTGTCTAAAATTTGTTATTTAAAACTGCAATTAAAATTATTAGAATTTGTTATCTAGTAATGACATAAAAGCATAAAAAACTCATTAAATTCTCTTATAGCAAAATCAAATAACTTTTTAAAATTATATAATCCATTTATCACTATTGCAGTTAGTAAGATTGTCTACACCAACTTCTTCAAGAATATATTTTCTTTAAAATTTAGAAAAAGTTTAAAATTTATATAAAAAATATCATACACCAGGTCCTTCAAACTCTAAAATTTAAAGAATAAAAATAAAGATTGGAGAGAGAATGTCCATATTTGGAGGATTATTATTCATCCTTCAAATATTTTTATTATATTTATTGATATATGTACATTTTTGATTGGTTATAATAAATGAAAGAGATAAAAAAATACAGAATACAAAATAAAAAATTATAATTTAAAGAATAGAGATAGAGATGGAGAATGAGATGTGAGGGATAAACAAAATGTATCAAATTATATACTATTCATTCCTTAAAATAGAGATGAAGATTATGGAGCTAGTGTGGATGCCTTAATATATTCATCACAAACATTATGGGATAATAAATTATATTAATAATTAATTCTAATTATAGCTATATATAATATATACATATATAACTATATATAGGGATGAAAATTCTGGCCTGACTCGTTTGCTTCATTCCGAATCGAGTTGTTTTTATCTAATTCACCCTGATCTGATATTAGACGACCCGCTCCACTCCGATCTTTTCAAATGTTTTAAAGTAGTTTTACATTAAAATACTTGTCCCTCTCCAATCCTACTCCGACCGGCCGCACTCTTTAGTCTCGTTTTGTTCTAACCTGAATCCACTCAAAATGAGTTCAGATTACCCACTACTCATTTTTGATCCGTCTCATTATCATCCTTAATTATATATTTAACTAATATATATATATATATATATATATATTTTAAAATGAAGGGGTGGAGGGGGGCATGGCCCCAACCCCCTCCCTCCTAAATTCATCTCTATGTTTAGGCAAGAACCCTAGTTATAGATTAAGATAGCCTTGAGCTGCGAAGAAGAAGCAAATAAAAGGAAAAGTCCTTGACCAAGATTGTTTTTGATTTTCTTGTCAAGTAAGAATCAAGGAGAAGAATTTGGGAATAATAAATATTGCATCAGATTTATATTTCAACAAGTAGACCCAAGTGAACCTAGAGTCATCAACAAGAGTGAAGAAATAACAGTGAGTGAGAAACTGTTTGATAAAAACCTCAAATA
This sequence comes from Taxillus chinensis, assembly GCA_023512835.1. Classification (NCBI taxonomy): domain Eukaryota; kingdom Viridiplantae; phylum Streptophyta; class Magnoliopsida; order Santalales; family Loranthaceae; genus Taxillus; species Taxillus chinensis. The sequence goes on along the minus strand of CM042085.1, from coordinate 22,167,743 downwards.
TCACAGTGTATGAGATCAAATGGAAAATTTGAAAAATGATTATGAGATTGGAAAGATAATCTTTTCTATTTAGCTAACGGACAAATGTATGAAAGATCCGAATAAGCCACATCAATTTGATTATAGTGAAGCTGATTTGTCAGTTAAGCAAACCATTTAAATGATAGGGGGCCAAACCAATTATACACAACAAAATGTGTAAGAAAGAAAGCTAATGTCAATGTATTGTACGTTATTAACTAAGGCACTAAAAGAAATTAAGTTCAATTGAAATTGTGGTACGAAGATGACTTCTTTGAGTATGGGGTCTTCATGCAATTTAACATCCTTAGCAAAATGAACCAAAAGTTTAGAATTGGTTGGCAAATGAATGATTGTATTGTGTGTAGCATGTAAAGATAGAAAGGAACTGACTTGACAATACATGTGTCATGTAGTACTTGAGTTCACATTTTAGCAATAATTGGAAGAAGTTGATGAATGAGGAAGGATTAAAAGAAAAGCATATATATATATATATAACATCAGATCATTTTTATTTGATTTGCAATCTTGTCGTTAGAACATTTTAATATTTTTTATGTATTTAACTTGTTAACATTCGAATAGATCTTTAGTTTGCTGATATTTTGATTAAGCCTATTTCCAAAGCTTTGATCGATACTTTATATAAGAAGTTAGACATATTAAACATATATATATGTTTCAACCTGAGGAGTATAAAATATAGGAATCATCGAGGGTATATATTTAGTTTTCTATTTTAGGTTTTTTTTTTGCTATATATCTATACATGAGAATAGGTTGAATATGCTTTATATGTAAGTTGTTACAAGCTTAATAATAACATAATAATATATTTTTATATAAAATATTAAGAAAGACAGCCGATTCATAATCACAAAAGGATAAATATTTTTAGTCATATTAATCAATCAAATTCATAACCATATGATGATAATATAACACAATATTAAGCGTGATGTGTTTTTTTAAAATATTATAATATCACAATAACATTGAATAATATTGCTTATTGCAAAAATTGTTTAGGCTAAGCCTCCAGACTGATCCAGTGGGGGAGCGCGTTGTAACCTAATAACATTGAATCTAATGAATGGCACCATTGTCAGATTAGTTTGAGTCTTATACATAAGTGCAAGTGTGTGGAAGATACAAGGGGCGCTCGAACTAAAACCATTCCTGTGGCAGCTTTTGGCAACATGTGCCGCGGAGGGGCACTCAGGCGACCGGATATCCTTTCTGAAGATGCCTGTCTTTGTTCTCTTTTCGCTGCCTGCTATAATATACGTCCATTAAAAGAACTAGATATCGAGCTAACGGGAGACAAGACCCAGGAATATTATATGTTCCGAGGTACGAGAACTAGGCTAACTTAACTATATATGTAGGTGTTGAATATTACTTCGCACCATGTTGATGCGGGGCGACCGAATGACTTGATTAAATTTATCATTATTTTAATTAGTAAGGCACGGTCCTATTGAGATCTCATTTTCGTTTGAACACACGATGTGGGCTGGCACATGTTAGTTTAGGGTTGGAATATATTTTTGTCATAATGTGTACGTATTTTGTCATATATAATTCTAAAATTTTATAAGACGATAATGGCATTCTTGTATACTACTTAAAAAAAAAGTTAGTAAATTAAATCACGTCATGAAAAATTAGTTCCGTATATTTGTACAAGTTGAAAAATACTATGTTTAATTATAAATAAGCAAATGCATATAAAATCCCTTAAAATTGATGCTCTAATATTCATGTTCTCCAATTGATTTTTTTTTAAAATTGATAACACAATAAGATAATATATTTTCAAAACATCCCGATATGAATATAGAGTTAGAGTCTCACTAATATCATAGATTATTAATTATATAAACGTACATAAAACATACTAGGCATAAAGTTTTCTATGTAAATATAGGGTACATGGTTTCAAGAAATTCTGTATCTTATTTTTATATATTATTTTCTATCTTCATCATATATCGAGCGTTTTTAGACCATTCCCGCTGGAACTTTAATTTTATTTTTCAAATTTTAATTTAAAATGATACTTTTAAAAATTTTATGCTAAATTTTATTCATTTAAAAAAAATCTACATTTCATTTCCTATATTATCTCTATTATATTAAAATAATTTTCTTATATTCATTATTTATTATTTCTCTCTCTCTCTTATACTAATTATTACATTCATTCAAAAATAAACATACACATGTGTCAAATTAAATAAAAAAAATATAATATATTTTTTTTGAAAAATAAATAATAAATATTTAAATATAAAAAATTACTGTTCATTTTTTTATCTCTAATTATATTTTAAGAATTTGGATATGAACATATTTTAGAGTTTTTCTTAAATTTTATTCTTATATTTTAAGAAAAGTAAAAAATTTATGGAATCCAATGTCAATGATCTTAGTAAAAGTACCGTGAATAATACTTAATTATTAAAAAAATAAGTTTTTATTAATATTATGTACAATAAAACAAAATTTTGTTCATTCAATTAATATAATACATGAATTTTTATAAGATGCGTGTTTTTTACTTTTTAATGTATTCAAAATTTAACTTCATCAATTATATAATTTTTATTTAAATTAATAAATATTAATTTATCAACAAATTAAATCTCTGTAAAACAATAAAATATCATCATCCCAACCATAGTAATTCAAAGAATCTGGACATTTCTTTGCTCAAAAATGTTGAATTTGCCGTAATTGTTAGCCAAGTAACAATCACTTAATTAAGTCTAAATTACTCTAAATACAAATTGAGTTCTTACATCGTAAAAGTGCAAAAATAACTTGTCATTCAATTCGATTAAATTATTTAATGGCCAAGTAACAGTCACTTATGTCCAAAATACTCTATAAATCCTTTTTTTCACCATAAAGCTGGGGGAGAAAACCTACGTAAGTCCAAATTAGCTCATTTATATAACTAATATTTGGTGTCACTAATATCTAATCGTTTCCATAATTAAGGGTTGAAATTAGGGCTAAGATTTATTCTCACGTGTACACACACACACACACATATATATTACTTACCAAAATTTAAACTTAAATTTTAAAAAACTAGGCAAGCTGTGAAAACATATTATCTCATGTTCTGTAAATAAAACAACACAAAAAAGTAGATATATAATAAAGTTTTATTTTACGTGACGAATCTTTTTTGTGGGGAATAACAATTGTATTTCTAATATATCCCTATAGAAATTATTTCGCAACCTCTTATTCACAAGAACACGTGTTAGTTTTTAGTTTGAAAAAAAACGTGTTAACCTTTTCGGAAAACAAAAAACAAAAACCAGCACATACGCAAATAGTATTTCTTGGCATTTTTGGTGGGGGTAAAAAGATAATTAAAAAAAATAGACTCGTAGAGTCGAAGATTCGAAGTCTTTGAGTCTTCGGGCCTCGAAGGCTCGAAGTCCTCGACCTCCGAGTCTACGACCTTTGACTTTCAACCTTTCGACCCTTGACCTCCGACCCATTGACTGTTAACCTTCGACCTGTTGACTATTGACCCGAATAAATAATTTTGACCGATGATTTTACCGGATTTAAAGCCGAATCTTCGTGTTAGTATAGCGTGTCATTCCAACGAGGCGTCTAACATGACTAAAAATTAATACATGCTGCATCATAACAATATGCGATTGAATAGCGAAACAGATGATCATTTAAATTGATTCAATTCAGAAAATAATTATATTACGGAAAACTAGAGTTTTATTCTATGTATTAAACATCTGCTAAAAAGATATAATAACATACTAGAAATTAGATCCCAGTGATATTTAAAAAAAAACAATAATCTACTAAAAATCAAGATTTAGAGGTGAAAGAATGTGTTTTATGAAAATCTGAGAGCGGTAAACCCCTTACAGGTATTTGGATACTGTAGCTCTCGTTGATAGCTACAAATCAACAAAAAATGGGCTCAAAATGGTTCACTATATGCAAAGATATGATCATTTAAAGATTTCACCTGAAATTACAGTTCACCGGAGATAGCTACAGTTCATGGAACCCAAAAACTCGTAAGTAGGGGGTGATTTAATTTGGTTTGATGATTCGGTTCGAGAAATAGTAGCTTTTCCCGAACCGAAGACCTATTTTTTGAACTAAAATCCTTATTTTTCGAACTAAAGTCTTATTTCTCGAATCAAAACCCCTATTTCCTGAATCGAAGCCCGTATTTCCCGAACCGAAGCTCCTATTTATCGAACTGAAGACCTATTTGCCAAACCAAAGTCCCTATTTTCCGAATCGAAGACCTATTTGCCGAACTGAAGTCCATATTTCCCAAACTGAAGACCTATTTTCCGAACCGAAATTCATATTTTTCGAACTGAAATCCTTATTTTTTGAACTGAAGCCCCTATTTCTTGAACCAAGTCTTATTTTCCTGAATCGAACTTTTATTTTTTTTCGAACCGAAGTTGATCCTAAACCGAAGTAAACATGTTATATTTTGCGAATGTAACAATTAACAAAGACATAGATTAAACTGAAATCCATTAAACCGATTTAAAAACGTCATCTGCCATGAATGCAATTAATAATTTCATGCACCCAAACACATCAATTGCTACATCAATCTGAATTATGAATCCGGTAAACAATTTCGGTTGAATATCAGAGCTCCTTGGTCACCTCCTCCTCGCACCGCTGTTCCCGCACCTCTCATCCGACGACATTGCCATCGATGCCAGACGAGATCCATAACCGGTGCATCGATTCAATGCTAACTTCGTCAACTACTGCCTCGCTAAAGCATCGCCACTACCTGGTGTAGCCTCCTGCTTTTTTTTTTTTTATAACTGTGACTTCCAGATTAATTTTTATTATTTATAAATAATTTAAAATTTATCATATTTTAAAAATAATTATATTTTAAATAATGAGCTTTATATTTTATAATAAACTTTTTTCTCCATTAATTATTCTTCTCTGTCGTCGTTGATGATTTACATATATAAATCAGATTTTAATCATCTTATTACTCTTTAAATAACAAAAGTTTGCGGTTAATTTTTTTTAAATAGTATTTACGGCGAAGATAATAAATAAATAAAAATTATAAATTAATATTAGACAAGAATATTATTTTTTCCTCAATGAGCGTTAGTGTGTATCACAAATTATAATTTTTGATATTTTAGTATAATATTGATATATTATTCTAGAATAAATAATAATCAATACAATATGTATCTATAATTTTATATATTTGCCGTAAATGAATTAACCACTCGTAATTATTGATAACATATAAGAGATTACCTTGGTTTTTATGCCAATACATTTTTTCTTATGGATTATCCTCGCATGTAGGGTATTGACATTTGGGACAATCGTTTGATTTTGATTTTCTTAAAATATTAAGACTATCCTCAATTGATTATTCAAATATATAATTGGAGCTAGAATCACTTGAAAATGCTTGTAATTGGACAAAATTGGATGGAATTGAGATTGGGGATGAAAAGCGATGAAACCCTAGTTTTTTTAAGGTGGTTGGAGGCTAAAGACGGTGAATAATGCTTGCGTCAGTCACGACACGAGCTCGAGTGGTTGTGGTGTGAAGTATAAAAGGGGATTTAGGGATTTTGGCTTGTTAGCCATCAATGAATTTGTTATGGCTTCGACTGTGGTCCTTGTTATTTTTATTAGAAAAACACACTCACATACATGCATATATGAGAAATTTCATAAAACAAAAGTACAATATGAAAATGTGGGCTATCAAAGCCCGTCGTGAGATTTAGGGATACAAATCAATTATTAAAATGAGACCCTTAAAATTTATATGTTATAAAATAATAATAATTTTTATATTTAAATATTAAATTATGATTTTTTATTAATATTGTACTATAATTCTAAAAATAACATAATATTTTAAAACATATATTATTAACAAATTTATAAATTCAAAGAAACACAATAAGAACTAAGAAAACACATAGTTTACAAAGTACAAATATAATTTTTAGTTAATCATTTATAAATTCATAATTTATCAATATAAATTAAAAACCACAAAGTATGTAAAACATGCAATATTGTAATTTCCCTTTGTAGAATAACCTTTACGAAGAACCTGTAGCAAGAAGACAACATAGGAACTAAATAATGAGAAAGCCACAACATACCTAGGTATCCTCAGTTTGGAAGGAACACTTCCATAGAAAACTTAAATATCATATTGGTAGAAATAATCTAGCCCAAAGATGAAAGAGAGTTCCCCAATTCATTCCTACTTATAAAATCCATAGTAGAGTAACATACTACGTGGGCCTTCAAACCCCGACAAAATAACTTGAATCCTCCTATAAAGGGGCATCATTTATTGCCAACTAAAGAATCCTTGTCTCAACCATGTAGACCAGCTCAGTTTAGATTATGAGTGGAAAAACAAAAAACTATACTGTTTAGAAAAAAAAAGGTCATAAAACCACTACCCATTGCCACCAAACATTCAAAACAGCAAAAGATACAAATTAATACAAAGCACAGATGTATATAAACTAAAAGAGCCAACAACATAGCCTATGTGACCATTCTCTAAGAGAGTCAAAACCTTTTACCCGTAGCTAGAGAGCCTAGTACTGCTGAAACTATAAAAAATTTATGAAAGTAAAACATAATTCAAATTAACAACTGGTCTATGAGTTTTCATTAGGAGTGTAAAATGGGCTCAAACGCATGGGACAAGCCCATAGGCTTGTGAGATTGGAGTGGATCGAGTCAATCAAGACTCTATCCGTTTAAAACGCAGGCCTAAATAGGCTAGCTCGTTTAGGCCCGTCCCGTGAGGACTATGGGCTAGCCCGCGTACTTTTTTTTTTATCTATAAATGTCTTAAAATTTATTGCATATATTATATTATATAACTTTAATTGAGTAATTAAATTTCACATATGAACAATTGTAAAACAAAATTGAAATAATATTTGTTCAATTCAATTATATTGATTAATTTTAAATTAAAAAAATAAATTAAAAAAAATCAAAATTTGCGGGCTGCCCCACAAGCCCATACAGATCCCTGTAAGTTGGGTCGGGCTGAGCTTTTCCCAATCTATTTAGAACGCGGGCAAGCCCATTTTACACCAGTTTTCATGTAAAACAGGCAGTATTATGTATTAACATCATTATATATATAATCAATTGACAATCATAATTTGTAAATTACAAATTAAACAAAAAGTTAAATATAGAGCAAAATCACATACAATTTGTTGTTTGCAGAGCAGAGAGATCGGAGGAATTAGGTCAGGCCTTAGGCAGCAAGCCGACAACCAGGCCCCATAGCAATGGCAAGTTAAAGCTGGAAGGGCATTAGGCGACTAGCGGCAGGTGGGGCATCAACGGTTAACTCATGGAGGTGGAGGTTGGTTAGGCCAGCATTGTCGCGAGCTAGTGATAGCAGGCCGGAGGGACGACTGGACGAGGGAGGATGGTCTGACTCCGATGGAAACAAGATGGACTGGTGAGTCGTGATTGATGGAGCATAGCTGTGCGTCGGGAAAGGATACATGATTAGGTTAGCTGCATAATTAGTCTACATGACAAGGAGATAGGCCGTGAGATAAGGCCCCTAATTTGAGCCAACTTTTGGGGGCCCAAGGCACAGGCTTCAGTTGCTTATTCTTAGGCCGGCCCTATGGACTATGATTAAATTTGGAGTTTCGACCCGAACATTAACCATCGTTGATCACCATCTACCCAACATTTGACTTTGCATGGATTGTAAACTATTTTGGTCATTACTTTGTGTTTGTTTACGGAACAGAACGCAATCAAGTGCATTAACTTGTGGATTACTTTATCGATCATTGGGAATTGGTTTTTGGGTGTTTAGAGCTTTGTGCAAGAAATCATATAATTTCACGTGCCTTTTGTTGACAATCGTTACTCCTTTATTAACGTGTGGATTTATATAACAATATAAACATAAGAGCAACTCCAATACATTTACTATTATTTACATGTAGAGAGCAAAACTTTAAATAAATGCTTCAACAGACTCTTCACATTACTTTTTACATGTGAAAATTGCTATAGTAACTCTTTATTTGTGAAGAGTTGTTATTTATTATTTATATATTATTTTATTATTTATATAGGTTTTTATCTCTTCTCTTTCCCATCCCCTGTTCTTTCCACCTCTTATCCCTAGCCAACGCAGTCCCCCCCCCCCCTCCCATCCTCGTTGCCACATCCCATATTCCCATTCCCACCATCAAACCTCTATAGGTAAACGAAGACCACCAAGCCATTGAGTTTCGGCCATTCACGATTGTGCCATGTAAAGACTCTTATTTGGATAGTGTTGAGAGATAGCCATTCTATGGGAATGTAACTATATGGATGGTAGTGTAGTCGTCGATGTGAGCATTTTGACTGTACTTGGGCCCGATTTCGAGTTGGAGCCCCATTTGACCCGATTGTTGACTTTCTCGGGGTTTATTGGTTAACTTTGCGTTTGAGCGGTCAATTGCATGTGATAATATCAGTCTAGTGTTGTGCTCGTCATTTCGAGCGTTTTGATTGTAGTTTGACTCAATTTGGAGTTCGGGGCCTTGGAGGTCAATTTTTGTGTTGGGAGGTCAATTATTGACTGGGTCAATAGTTGACTAAGTCAGTTGACTGACAGAAATATAAATAGCAAAAAAAAAAGAAGCTTTCACTTTACGTTATCACGTTTGTGCGTTTGAGAGAGAGAGCTTGGAGGCCTTGGCGATTTGGGTTCGTGGAGCTCAAAGATTCACTTCAGGTAGGTGTCCTTGAACTTCTTATCTCTCTCTTGTTTTGGATCTGCACGAATTTATCATGATTTATGAAATTGAACATGAACCCTAGAATTTGGGGAAAACCAATTTTGGGTTAGATCTAATGGTTTAACATATGATCTGTGGTTAAGAACTATTTTATATCATTGTGGATATATGTTTCTGTGATTTTGGGGTTGATTAACTGTGTTTTTCATGAGGGTTGATAAGTCAACCATGAAAATCTGGGTTTAGATTTAGATTTCTGGAAATCTGGAATTTTATACGTGTTTCTGTTATTTCTATACGATTTAGAGGCATTCTGGACGCGTTTTGAGGTAGATATCGTAGTTTGTTGCGAAACAGGGGTGTTAATGAGCGTCTGGGAGTTTCTGGGCGCGTTTCAGATGAAGAACAGGTGAAAACGACGATGAACAGTACCCTGGGCGAATTACTGGGTCAAAATAACGAAGATCCGAAGTTCTGGATCAAAGGGTCGAAGATCCAGGGTCGTAGTTCGTAGAGCCGTAGTTCGTAGCTCGAAGGTTCGTAGTTCGTAAGGTCGTAGTTCGTAGACCTGTAGTTCGTAGACCCGTAGTCCGAAGGTCGAAGATCGAAGATCGAAGACCCGCTTCAAGTCTTCGAGGCACGCTGTGCAGCTACGAGTCGCAGCTCCAGCTACGAGTCTCTGAGGCACGCTGCAGTTCCGCGCTATGAGTCGCAGCTCCAGTCAGTGTAACTGGACACTAGACTGCACTGGACTGGACCTATTTACAATGTAACCTATAAAGTATTATACTTAAGTCACAATGTAAATAACGAAATACCCCCCATTTGGATTCAAAGAAAAATACTAGAAAAATTAATTCTCACTCTTTCAAAATGTGAAAATTGGGATTTAGTATTAAATCTTGGAAAAACTCAAAAGTTCGTAGTGGTGACTTTTGTTGGGATAGTGCTATATAAAGCAATGTGTAATCCTAATAATGTAAAGACTATTTCTGATTAATTGAAATATATTTTGTTTAAATATTTATTAGATTGCATTATTCTGCTTTCTTATGTGGCTGAGCATCATAACATCCCATTACTTATCAAAGTCTATTACTGGGTATGTGTGTAACACATACAATAGATCCACTAATTAGACTAAGTAAAAATTGGTTCACAATCGGTGAATGAAGTTTGGGATGCTCTGTTCTGATAAGATTATGGTGCGGACTATTTCCATAGTGGGAGTGATCTAATCTAGGATTATTGTAAAGAGTTTACAAATAGTAGTGCCAGTATGTAATTATACATATTGAACAGGACCATGATAGAATAAGTTCTTCAACTAATATCCGTTGCATTGTATGAAGAATTTTAGATTCTATCGCAGGATGATCGATTTATGAATTGATCTTAATCCAGGACCGTTTGATTAACTCATGTCTATAATTTATGTCTTTTGACTTATTAATGAGTGAGAGGCTTAGTGCTTCAAATACCTCGATATCTTGGAGATATAATATTATAGATAGTGGGAGCGTCAAGTCAGGTGCATGGAATCCACTGCTTCGTTATACGAAGAGTAATGATATTCCCATGTTGTTTAATTCGGGATTCTTGGGTGAATCAAGCGCTTGTAATTATATTAGATATAATTTATTATAAATCCTAATTCATGATTGGATCATGAATAGGTCGCCCATTAGAGAATTAATGGTAACACATGGATAAAAATATAATTAGAGAGGTTGAACGGAATCTATTGATACTGTCTCTAATTATGAATATCATAGTGGAGGATCATATCACATGGCAATCAGTTATATCGATGGACAAATAATTTATTATGGATTCTTGTAATCATATCTGCTTGATCTTAGAGTGCGTTTTAGTTCCTGATCGTGGCTCGGACTAAAACTAATAAATAATGATTTAATTGATTAATGAGATTAATTAATTAAATATTATTTATTGGAGCTTCGATTAAGTGGGTCCATTTGGTCCCTCTTGCTAGCACCGTTTATTCTTGTATGGAGTCTTGGATCGTTGTGAGTTAATTCTCTGGTTGTGCTTAAGAGCTAATTAATTAACGTGTGTTAATATATATTTAAGAGTTAAATATATATCACATGGTTATTTATTTAATTAGATTAAATAAATAATAATAAATATTTTATCCATTTAATGTGATTAAATGAATAAATATATTATTTATTTATTTATTTGATAAATAAATAATATTATATATTTATTTAATTAGTTTGTTGCGTAATAATTATATTATTTAAATAGTTTAAATAATATGTATTATTATTATTTAACTAAAGGGGCGTATGCGTAATAGCACAGGGGTAACCCTAGGTCTATAAATAGATGCATAGCCTCCTAGGTAAAAGTGTGTGCGTGTGCAATCATTGATGACCAAGAGAAGAGAGAGACAGGTGACGGCCAACCCTAGCAGAGGTGGTGTTCTTGTTCTTTGATCCAAGGGTGCCACAGCCCTGTACTCCTTGAGAAGGTGAATAGCAGAGAAGGCTATTTGGTGGTTGAATCCAGGAGACTGCGAGGACGATCAAAGGCAGATCGTGAGTTCGTTCTTGGAGGGAAAAGAAGAGGGTTCTAGCTTTACCATTCTTCAGGTTGGTTTCTTCTTTTCTCTCTTTGCAAAATTAAACGAATTGATTCATGTTTAGATCCTGATTGTTTGTTTCTTTGGAATAAAATTTTTAAAATTCGTTTCATTGCGGTTAATCGTTAACCCCATTCCAGGTATTCCAACAATTGGTATCAGAGCTTTAAACATGTTAATCAATTTGTTTAATTTGGCCCTGGATGTATGAATAGAAGTAGCGGCACTCTAGGGATTATATGTTTATACATGAGATGTATATTATAGGTGGTGTATGGATTTATATATTTTGTTCATGTGATGAATGATTTAATATATATATTAATTGTGATGGTTTGCCGGCCTTGGGATCTTAGATTTGGTTGTATTTACATGAGATGTAATTTGCTAGAGGGGCGGTCTATTATCACCGTGTTTCCCTGCTAGTTTTCTTTATTTTGTTTTAGCATCTTGTAAGCCATATTGGCAATTTGTTGTAATTCTTTGTAATTATCCCTCGCTATCCGGAGGTCTGAGACGAAGAATAGAAGAAGCCCGTTTTTTTGTCAAGGTGGCTCGGGCGATCGAAAAAAAAAAGGGGCGGTTCCACCTAGTCTCTCACAAGCAGTCCGGTGGTGGAGGAGTCCCATGCGGCGGCGGGTTTTCTCGCAGCCGATTTACTTTCCTGATTTTTAATACTCTAAAGTTTATTCTATATTGATGGAATAATATTTAGAAATTATAGAAAGTTGACATAATTAATTTTGAAAGATTAGATCTTTCTATAATTAATTATATCAATTTTAAATAAAAAAATAATTCTATAATTGGATAACTGTTATTCATAATTGAATTATTTAAATATTTAAGTGAGAGAAAATTTTAATGGATAATTGTTATCTATTAAATTTTATTCTATATTGATAGAATACTTTTTGGAAATAAAAATATTGACATAGTTAATTTTGGAAGATTGGATCTTTCTATAATTATCTATATTAGTCTTAAATGAAAAATAATTTTATAATTGGATAATTGTTATCCATAATTAAATTATTTTAATTTTAAGTAAGAGATAATTTTAATGAATAATTGTTATCTATTAAAATTATTCAGCCGCTTGCAAGATGAAGACAATGAAGATCAACCAAGAAAGATGAAGATAAAGAGCCTGCAAGAGTGTCTTGTTTTTTGCTTTATTTTTCTTCATAGGATGGATCCCTTGGTATTACGGCCGTAGTTTATTTAATGTTTGTTTTATAAATTGCACATCACATGATCACATTACATATATAATTAGGAGTGCCGTCTACATATTATTTTTCATGCATCATATTTTATTTAAGAGTTAAAAAAATATTAAAACCCAATTTGTAAAATATTGAGTGTGAGAGGGTTTTATTGGGAATACGACCCATGGTCTCCATTATTAAATAACTAAGGTATATGTCTTAATGTATCTCAGAAGAGATTTTATGGACTAGGCTCAAGTTATTTTCCTAAAAGGATAGTTTACTTATTATTTAAACCAGTTGATTGACACCTGCCAAAGCTAGGCAATTCAAAAGGTTTAGGTAATAAGACACGAAATAATGGTTATACACTCAACACGATCTCTTGCATTAATCTTCCAAAGAGGCGCTGTTGCAAGGGATGTGGACCAAATATAAACGAAAATTGAATTGGTTGAATATGCGATATTTAGGAAAGCCAAATCAATTGGGAGGGTCCCGACAAAGTAAAGAAAAAAATTTATTCTCCCAAAGGAGGTTTATTGATTCTGGATATTTTGTTATTCGTAGTAAGAGTATTGATTTAGGGTTTTATTAATACTTGTGCATTCATGCATTCATTAATGTATATGCATTTTACTAAATTTAGTTATGATGTATGCCATTCTAAAACATTTTATATTTTATATTTTATATTTTCGAAAATGTCTTTTAACCCACTAGCCGTTTTATTGAGCCAAAATAAATTGACCAGGTGAAAATTTCAATGATTGGAAGCGTAATCGAATATTGTGTTAACTTGAAAAGCACAAGTTTGTCTTATCGAGCCTTGTCCACCTGAACCTCCGGCTAATGCTTCAAAACCGCAAAGGATGCCTATGATAAGTGGATTGCGTCCGATGATATGACTCGTTGTTACATGTTGGCATCCATGTCCAATGTGTTGCAACAACAACATCAAGGGATGCGAATCGCCAAGGATATCATGGATTCTTTACAGGCTATGTTTGGGGAGATCTCAATTCGTGCGCGGTTTGAGGCCGTGAGAGCTATTATGAATAGTCGCATGAAAGTGGGAACTCCTATTAGGGATCATCTCTTAGAGATCATGGCTCATTTTAATGAGGCTGAGATCCATGGAGCTAGTATAGATCAACAGACTCAAGTTGGTATGATACTAGAGACTCTCTCCTGATAGCTTCATTTCTTTTAAGACTAATTATGTCTTGAATAAAATGGATCTAAACCTCACCACTCTTATGACTGAATTACAAACCTATGAGGGAATGATTAAGTCTAAGAAAGGTGAGGTGAACATGGTTGTTCTTGGTTCTTCTCTTAAGAAGAAGAAGAAGCTAAGTGACAAGAAAAAGACATCTTTAAAAGCCAAGAGGAAGGTGAACAAGAAAAAGAAGACTCTAAAGTGGAAAGTGTTTCCATTGCGGCAAAGAAGGGCACTGGAAGAGGAACCGTAAAGAGTACCTCCAAACAGTGAAGCCAAAGGAAGGTATTGTACTTGTCCTTGAAACTGGTTTAGTGGAAAAATCAAATAATCTTTGGATTATAGATTCTAGTGCCACTAATAATGTTTGTACTTCTTTGCAGGGACTTCAGGTCCAAAGGCGGCTTAAGGAAGGGGAATTCATTTTTTAGAGTTGGCACTGGGATTCGGCCAAAGAATGGCAAGTGGGAGTGCTAAAGTTATATTTTAGAAATAAATTTATTTTGTTAAAGGATTGTTTTTATGTACCTGAGTTGAACAGAATTTGATTTCAGGTTTCTTCTTTGGTTGAACATGGTTATTCTATTCGTTTGCTTTGAAAATGTTTTAGTTTATAAGAATAATATTTTGATATGTTCTGGTATAAAGGAAAACAATCTTTACAAAATTAATCCTAGCATTCATACATTGTTGAACACTGAAATAATTGATGATGAACCCATTCCAAAATGAGTTAAGTTAGATACAAATGAAACATATCTATGGCACATGAGACTTGGACATATTAACCAAACTAGGATTCAAAGGTTAGTAAAGGATGGACTTTTGAATGGTTTAGAGGTTACTCCTTTACCCACATGTGAATCATGTTTGGAGGGTAAAATGACCAAGAGGTCTTTTCCTTCGAAAGGACATCGTGTTAATGATCTCCTAGAGCTAGTACATACAAATGTTTGTGGACCATTTAATGTACAAGCAAGAGGAGGTTATGAGTATTTCGTCACTTTTATTGACGATTTCTCTAGATATGGATATGTTTACCTAATACACCGTAAGTCAGAGACTTTTGAAAAGTTCAAAGAATTTCGGACTGAGACGGAAAAGCAATTAGGTAAATCTATCAAGATGCTTCGATCAGATCGAGGTGGAGAGTACCTGGATAATGAGTTTAGGTCATATCTAACTAATAATGGGATATTGTCTCAACTCTGTGCACCTGGCACACCACAACAAAATGGTGTTGCAGAGAGGAGGAATAGGACAATGCTTGACATGATGAGATCAATGTTAAGTAGTTCATCATTGCCCAAATCGTTTTGGGGGTATGCACTACAAACGTTTGTTTATTTGATAAACAGGGTACCTTCTAAATCCATACCTAAGACACCATTCGAATTATGGACAGGTCGTAAACCAAGTTTAAGGCATATCCGAATTTGGGGGTGTAGGGCTCATGTCAAAAGGGCTAAGGTGGATAAGTTGGATGCACGCACTGAATTGTGCATTTTTGTAGGATATCCAAAAGAAACGAAAGGTGGTTTATTTTATAGTCAGAAAGATAATAAAGTATTTGTATCAACAAATGCTAAATATCTTGAAGATGATCATATTAAAAATCACAAATCAGATCATCGAATAGAGTTGGATGAGATACCAGTTGATGAGATCAGTGGCCCAACTCAGGATCAACATGATGAGATCATTATTGATCAACCAATCATAAGAAATGAGACCACAACATTGGAACAACATCCAGGTTACTTTGCGTCGTAGTGGGAGGGTTGTTAGACAACCGGACCGTTACATGGGAGTTGGAGATGCTCTGGTAGCTATCTCTCGATGATCATAAAGATGATCCCTTGACCCTGAGTGATGCACTGAATGATGTAGATTCCAAAGCATGGCAACAAGTAATGGATGCTGAAATGAATTCAATGTATTCAAACCAAGTTTGGGAACTTGTGGATTTACCCAAAGGGGTGAAACCAATTGGATGCAAATGGATTTATAAAAGGAAAAGAGGCGCGGATGGAAAAGTAGAGACTTTTAAAGCTAGGCTAGCCAAGGGCTACACCCAGAAAAGAAGGTATCGATTATGAGGAAACCTTCTCTCCGGTTGCCATGCTCAAATCCATTCGCATCCTCCTGTCTATAGCCGCACATCTCGATTATGAGATTTGGCAAATGGACGTGAAAACGGCATTCTTGAATGGTCGTTTGGAGGAGAGTATCTATATGATACGACTGAAGGATTCATTGCTAAAGGGCAACAACATAAAGTATGCAAGTTGCAGAGATCCATTTATGGACTCAAACAAGCCTCTAGGTCTTGGAACATTAGATTTGACGAGGTGGTCAAATCATTTGATTTCAAGCGAGCATAGACGAGCCATGCGTCTACAAGAAGATAAAGGATGGAAATGTGGTCTTTTTTATTCTTTATGTTGATGATATTCTTATCATTGGGAATGATATAGTATCATTGGAATCGGTCAAACAGTGGTTGACTAAACAATTCCAGATGAAAGACTTGGGAGAAGCAAGCTATGTTCTTGGAATCAGTATTTACCGTGATAGGAAGAACAAGATGTTAGCATTATCCCAAGCCTCGTACATAGATAAAATACTTGAGAAGTATTGTATGCAAAATTCCAAAAAGGGTCAACAACCCATGAGAAATGGAATTACGTTGTCTAAGGAAATGTCTCCTAAGACACAAGCAGAGATCGATAGCATGCGAAAGATACCCTATGCTTCAACGAGTTGGTAGTCTAATGTATGCTATGTTATGTACGAGACCGGATATTTGTTATGCGGTGGGAATTGTTAGTAGATATCAATCGAATCCGGGAATCAAACATTGGGAATCGTTAAGCATATTCTTAAGTATCTTCGGAGAACTAGGAATTACATGCTCGTGTATTCAGGGTCGGATTTGACGCTGTGGGATAAACCGATTCGATTTTCAATCAGATCCAGATTCGAGGAAATCAACCTCCTGGCTTTGTGTTCACTTTGAATGGTGGAGCTATAGTTTGGAGGAGTGTGAAACAATCTTGTGTTTCGACTCTACTATGGAAGCCGAATATGTGGCGGCTTCGGAAGTTGTCAAAGAGGTCGATGGCCCGTAACTTCTTAAGGGATTTAGAGGTTATCCTGACCTTGAGCAACCCATGACCATTTATTGTGACAATAGTGGTGCGGTTGCAAATAGTAAGGAACCAAGAAGCCATCAAAGGGGAAAACACATTGAACGGAAGTTTCACCTCATCGAGACATTGTGGAGCGCGGTGACGTGTCGGTATGCAAGATAGCATCGGAGGACAACCCCGCTGATCCTTTTACAAAGACTCTTCCTTCTAGAGTTTTTGATGGACACCTTGAGAGGTTGGGAATTCGGGATATGACACGGTTGCTTTAATGCAAGTGGGAGATTGTTGGGATAGTGCTATATAAAGCAATGTGTAATCCTAATAATGTAAAGACTATTTCGATTAATTGAAATATATTTTGTTTAAATATTTATTAGATTGCATTATTCTCGCTTTCTTATGTGGCTGAGCATCATAACATCCCATTACTTATCAAAGTCTATTCTGGGTATGTGTGTAACACATACAATAGATCCACTAATTAGACTAAGTAAAAATTGGTTCACAATCGGTGAATGGAGTTTGGGATGCTCTGTTTCGATAAGATTGTGGTGCGGACTATTTCCATAGTGGGAGTGATCTAATCTAGGATCATTGTAAAGAGTTTACAAATAGTAGTGCCAGGTATGTAATTATACATATTGAACAGGACCATGATAGAATAAGTTCTTCAACTAATATCCGTTGCATTGTATGAAGAATTTTAGATTCTATCGCAGGATGATCGATTTATGAATTGATCTTAATCCAGACCGTTTGATTAACTCATGTCTATAATTTATGTCTTTTGACTTATTAATGAGTGAGAGGCTTAGTGCTTCAAATACCTCGATATCTTGGAGATATAATATTATAGATAGTGGGAGCGTCAAGTCAGGTGCATGGAATCCATCGCTTCGTTATACGAAGAGTAATGATATTCCCATGTTGTTTAATTCGGGATTCTTGGGTGAATCAAGCGCTTGTAATTATATTAGATATAATTTATTATAAATCCTAATTCATGATTGGATCATGAATAGGTCGCCCATTAGAGAATTAATGGTAACACATGGATAAAAATATAATTAGAGAGGTTGAACGGAATCTATTGATACTTGTCTCTAATTATGAATATCATAGTGGAGGATCATATCACATGGCAATCAGTTATATTGATGGACAAATAATTTATTATGGATTCTTGTAATCATATCTGCTTGATCTTAGAGTGCAGTTTTAGTTCCTGATCGTGGCTCGGACTAAAACTAATAAATAATGATTTAATTGATTAATGAGATTAATTAATTAAATATTATTTATTGGAGCTTCGATTAAGTGGGTCCATTTGGTCCCTCTTGTTAGTACCGTTTATTCTTGTATGGAGTCTTGGATCGTTGTGAGTTAATTCTCCTGGTTGTGCTTAAGAGCTAATTAATTAACGTGTGTTAATATATATTTAAGAGTTAAATATATATCACATGGTTATTTATTTAATTAGATTAAATAAATAAATAATAAATATTTTATCCATTTAATGTGATTAAATGAATAAATATATTATTTATTTATTTGATAAATAAATAATATTATATATTTATTTAATTAGTTTGTTGCGTAATAATTATATTATTTAAATAGTTTAAATAATATGTATTATTATTATTTAACTAAAGGGGCGTATGCGTAATAGCACAGGGGTAACCCTAGGTCTATAAATAGATGCATAGCCTCCTAGGTTAAAGTGTGTGCGTGTGCAATCATTGACAGCCAAGAGAAAGAGAGAGACAGGTGACGGCCAACCCTAGCAGAGGTGGTGTTCTTGTTCTTTGATCCAAGGGTGCCACAGCCCTGTACTCCTTGAGAAGGTGAATAGCAGAGAAGGCTATTTGGTGGTTGAATCCAGGAGACTGCGAGGACGATCAAAGGCAGATCATGAGTTCGTTCTTGGAGGGAAAAGAAGAGGGTTCTAGCTTTACCGTTCTTCAGGTTGGTTTCTTCTTTTCTCTCTTTGCAAAATTAAACGAATTGATTCATGTTTAGATCCTGCTGTTTGTTTGCTGGAATAAAATTTTTAAAATTCGTTTTCGCTGCGGTTAATCGTTAACCCCATCCAGTATTCCAACAACTTTTTGGAAAGTGGGGTTAGACATCTCAGAAAAATCTCCAAAAATCAGATTATCTTATTTATGATATGGGAACCCAATGCCAGGACTTTTGATTTCAAGAAAATAGCTACTATGGGTACTTCCTTCATAAATCAAGGATTGAGAATTTACTTGTGAAGACTGACTACAGTTCTAAAGGAAATGTTGAGAATGACATGTCATACTAATGTTAGTATGTTGGTGTGAGGTATTGGAGCATGGACTCCGTGACTTGTTTGGGTTCTCACCGTGATGCACCAATGGTGTTATGTGGTTGACGTGACAGGCATATGCACCAATGGTAGGCCTGTGTGGCGACTGTGGCCGGGCATATTGCGCTGTGGACAGGCTAAGGCCTGAGTTGAGCCGTTGAGCTCGTGGAGCTAGGGCTGAGTGCCCTGAGCTGGGATCCCATGGAGGATCGTGGACAAGTTGTCCTGTGTGAGCAGGTTGAGTCCTGATGTTTGTTTGCAGGCTGAGTCCTGATGATTGTGCACATTACACGGTGCACAAGTACACTAAGCATATAGTATAGACTTATATGTGTTGCATGATGTGGAGTATTGGGGTCACCTACTGAGCTTGTCGCTCACCCCTACTTGTTGTTTACCCCTTTTCAGGTGTGACCCGAGACTAGTGGAGGACTTTCTTCCAGGAGGACGTGCCCATTACTCTGATATATGATACAGTAATGTATTCTATATTTTATTGTGTGTTATATCCCGGACATGGGTCCGTGGACAGTTGTATTTGCATACTGTTTGTGATGTAATGTCTATTTGACTTATCATGTGCATGATGATGTATGGAAAAGTACAGGATTACCCTTGATGTATGACTGTACAGGGTTACATATTTGAGATAGCACCTGCGGTGTAGTCTCTATTGATGCTAGTTACCAACCCCTTGACCTTTCGGGTGCGGGCAAGGAGAAGTCATGTTCCTGGTTCTGGGTTCCCTGGAATTCGGGGCGTGACGTGCCACCCCACATGTGGGCCTTCCACTTGGTCTGGCTCTCCCTCTTTCGCTACTTCTTCACCACCTTCTTCATCTGCGCCGACCTCGGCCTCAACAAGTTTGACATAGGAACCGTCGTGCTACCTCCTTCGCTAGCACCATCCTCTCCTGCCTCATAATGGGCCTCGCCCGTGACTTCGCCGGCCCCTGCTTCGCCTCCTCCGTCCTCACCCTCCTCATTGCTCCCACTGTCAAACCCTTTTCTAAGTTCTCCTATAGGTGTTTGTAGATCTCGGAGATGTGGGGATACCTCCTCCCATATCCTCACCACCACCTCTAGGTTCAGTCGAAAAAACCATCGGCTACGGCTGGACGGAGGGGTATGACAATCTATTTTGGTAGGATAGGATAAAAAATAATATTATTTTAATATAAATACATAAAAAATAGAGAATGGTGTTAGTTAAAAAGTAACTCTTCACATATGAAATTTTATTCATATAAAATACATATTAATTTTGAAGTTGCTAAATAAATTGTATATGAAACTCAAAAAAAAAAAAAAAGACCTCCAACATATATAGTTAGAGAGAGAATAAATGAGAATTGTTTAGGTTAAATATTTTTTAAAATTAATATTAATATTATTTTTATTTTAACAATATGTCTATATCATATATTGATCTATTTAAAAATATTTGGTAAATTAATTATTTATGTCTCTCTTTCGTGGTATATTTAATTACCGGGATAATACTTATTTTTAATAAAAAAAGTTTTCAAGTTGTTGATACCTGTTAAAAATTATTTTTTATTAGTGTATTTTAAGAAATTAATTTATATATAAAAGTCGAGTTATTAAAAATATTACTTTCAGTCCCTTTCCCCTTTTCAAAAGAGAAAACAAAAATAAAAAAGGAGAGTGGGGGAGGACCGTTCCCGGGTTCCACCACCGTGAGCACTGAGCACTGGAGAGTAAATTATAGCCTCTCGCTCAAATGGCCCTGAGATTAAATAATTTGTTAACCATATCAGGCTTTTAAGGGCTGGCAGTAGCTGAGTAAGGAATCAATCAGAGATAAAGAGCCGAAATTTATTCCCAAAGTACACACACATTATCGATTTCGGGGGAGATAGCAAGCAGTGAAAACGGTGACCCTCGGACCCACTTTTTTTTTTTTTTTTTTTTACAACAATTTCACTCGTAAACAAAGAGAAAATGCAAATCCAAACCTACCTTTTAATGTAGTGTCAAATCAGGACTCGGCACCAGCGAACCCACAACCCGGTACACCCCCACAGGCCACACCACACCCATGTGATGCGTGTAGGCTGAGAGTGCTGTTAGAGACTCCGGGCATCATTGCTTTCCCGGCTGCGGTCATGTATGTACTCATGTCATGTTTTATTGGTATTTTATATTTGTTTTTTCCCTTCCCTTCCCTTTTTAGGATTCTTGCACTTTTCTTCCCTGGCGTTTATAAAAATATTATTATTATTATTTTTTTCTACGTACTCCACCCAAGATTGGTATGATAGATTCCAAATGAAATGATGAAATTTAGGGATAATGCCAAAATCCGTGCCGGTAAATCGCACATTACATTTAAAAAAAAGATATTTTGAAAGCATGTGAAAAGGCAGAATGCATTAGGGTAGGATTGTACTTCTCAAATTAAATATTTTTTAAAATTATATATATGTAAGTAAATATTAATCATACAGTATTTTTGAAATCTTATTTTAATTAAAATTTTAATAAATTATGACTCTTATTTCATTAGTTCTTTATATTTGAAAAACTAAAATGGAGTAAAACTCATAATTTATTAAATGTTTTAGCTAAAATACGTAATTTAAGAATATTTCTTAGTTAAAGCATCTCTAACTCTATCAAGATATAATAGGTAGCTAAAGCTAATTTTAGCTTGCTACAGTATTATTATAGCTAATAGTACTCAAATGGTATATTAGTTATATTTTTATGTATTATTTATTTTCCTAAAATTACTCTCATCTTCCAAAATTCAAACATCTCAAATCCCTAATTGTACAGTTAGAAGAGACGTGGAACAAACCCTAGATGCGCAAGGAACAAACCCACGATTTCATCAATCAGAGGTGGGGAGAAGGGGAGGTTGGCCAACAGGGGGACAGAGACAGAGACAGGGACGGTGTTAGGGGGGGGGGGGGGGGGGCAAGATAGGAGGGGATGGTGTCGGGTTGGAGGGAGACAGGGGACGGGGGGGGATGCCGACCGGCATTAGGGGGAAGGAGACTTGGACGGGGACCGGGAACGGGAGAGGGTGGGACCGGAACGGAGACAGGAGGGAGATAGCACCCAGGGGGGGGGGGGGGGACGAGGAAGGGAGTGTTAAAGAATTTGTTGCTATTTGCTGACATGACAGCATCAGCAAAAACTAAAGTTATATTTAGCTTTTATTTTTGTTTTTGCTAATGATTTACCTAAACTATTTGAGAATAATTTTAGTCATATTTTGATATAGCTAATGGGGAGGATATACTCTTATATTAGTTAATATTTAACTATATATTATATAATTTTAAAAAATATTTAATACGTTTAATGCTAGTACTCTAACATGGTATTGTTTTTGGTTTTTTGTTTTCAAAAACTTTTTTAAAATTTTATTTGAAAACTATTTTCCACTTAGTTGAATATAATTTTTTTGTGGGTTGTTTTTTGTCAAACTAAAAACTGTATTTTAGTTTTTTGTTTGAAGGGAGGAACTAGGATGAAAATAACTTATTTTTGAAAATCAAAATTAAAAGCAGCCACTAAACAAAAAAATCTTATTTGTTTTCTGTATTTAAAAATAAAAAATTATTTTTGATACGGGTATCAAATACACCCTTATTTACTTTGCATAATTTACTGTAATTAATTTTTTTAAAATTCAAAGCATGTTTAGTCATGTAATTTTTTATTGTGATAAATGTTTTAGACTACAGAAATTTTAAAATAAAAAACAAGAATAATATTTTATTATTTTTAATAATAAAATATTTTATGACTATTAAATTTCATGTGTTTCATAAATTCATTTCATTTTAAAAACTAAAATAAAAGGGAATTTTTTAAAGTAATGCTACGTACGGGACTGCATTGTAGGCCCTTTAAATTTTTATCAAAATGATATCGATTTGATTAATAAATTTTTAATTAAAACTATACATAAAAATACAAAGACCTCTGATAATATATATATATATATATATACATATTTTATGCCTTTTTATAAAATTCAATTCTCAGGCTGGGCTTGTCTTGGATGGATGGGATTTGGATAGAAAGCAAACAAAACACGACAATAACGACAATGAAAGAAGAGCGCCAAGTAATGTAACCGTTGGATAAACATCATCAAGAAGAGCAAGGACTGTTACACATTTAAGCCAAGGATGAAGACAGATGCTTATGATACTGGATTAGTCATTTAGATTAGACTGCCCCCATAAACTCTGTGCTGGCATTTGGCGCATATATAACATTTATGCTAAAATTATTCCATTCCCACGACCACTAACTTATTAATCATTGATACTTTTTGGTATGGCTGGATTGATTTGGTAACTCGAAAGTCCTAGAAACCATGTCCCAAACTCATTTACACAAGCTCCTCTCTCCCGAGTTAATATAGCTGTCAATGATCTTCATCTTCGTATGGAATAATTTTTTGAATAGAGAAATAAAATATTGCATAGAAGACGGAACCTAGAAAAATAGCACACGAGAGGAAGAAACTTGTTATACGTAGAGCCGTTAAAAAAGTTAAAACATAACAAGGTAGGCCTACGGCTTACCAAAATAATATGGCTGGCTTACCAATATTTGTTTTTGTTTTTTGTTTTTTTGTTTTGTTTAAAAATAGGAGATTGGATCTGGAAGTGGAAATGTAGGACAAAGCCAACCTGTCATGCCCACTCAATGTTTAGCTTTCCCGATTCATTAGTAACAAACTTCCAGCTCTTCTCCTTGGACCCATATAGTCCATGTGATCCTACTGCTCTCTCTCTCTCTCTCTCTCTCTCTCTCTCTCTCTCTCTCTACCAAGGCTCAAAACATATCCAGAGAGAAAGCTCACCAAATTGTGACATGCTGAGTTTGAAATTTTTGTGGTGATAGGCTCAACAGGGTGGAGTCGTGCTGTCTGTACCCCAGGGTTTATCCCTTATTCAACAAAAGGGGAAAAAAGGGAAAAAAATATCAGAAAAGGAACTATGAACACAAAGCAACTCAGGTGATTATGCATATATCGCAAACAAGTTAATGTGTATGACTAACGAAAATTGAGAACCCATCTCCCTTTTCCATCACTGAGATGATCTCTACAAATTTATTCAACCTTCCAAGCATAGAAAATCAAGCAAAACCTGGATGACCCATCAGCAACACTACGCTCCTGATCCCCATCAGGGACGTAATTAGGGGCTACCGCAGACAACTGCGCCGGGGAAGGAGACGAAGGAGACCAAGAGGTTGGCTTAAATATGAACAGCGCGTGCCTTGGGGCAGAGCCAAAGAGCCAATCATGTGCATCCCAATAGACATGCAGTCTAGACGTCCTGTTCACATGTATGCACTGGTTGCCTCTGAACTTCCATTGAAGGTGCTTCACTTGAACGCCCAAATGGCCATCTATCCTGATTTGCATTTCAGGGTCAAACCCGCCACCAAAGTTGCTGCACTCAACTGAGATCTCATGGGGTCTTCCCTTCTCATGAAGTTTAATCCTAGTGGAAAACCTCTTCTTCCCAAAGACGTGTTCCTTCCTGGACACCAAGATAGGCTCGATGAGAGCCGGCCTGCAGCCTGTCCTCCTATACGCATCTTTCTTCAGATCACCCACGAGTAGAACCACCTCCTCTTCGCATACAACGGCCACGTAGTAATCTGATAGAGGCGCGGTCTCCCCGTGAAACTTGGCGGCCTTGAGGTCCCAGAAAACACCCACTGTCCAACCATCAACTGAGAAATGCTTTGACCCTTGTTTCCTCCAGAAGTACCATGGCTTCATCTCTACCTTGCAGCTGTATTGAGTGTTCTCATTGGGCCCGTGGACGGAGACGGATAAGCCATGGAGGAGCAAATTCTTGCACCATCTGATGGTGATCACCCGGCACTGTCCTGCAAGCTTTGTTCTGTATTGTGACGTGTGTATGCCCTCCCCTGATCGGGTCAAGGTAGCCGTGTCATCGGACTCGGTCGGCTTCTCGCCGGATGAAAAGCAAGCAGGAATTCTAACTGGATCGTGCATTGACTCAAAAAGAAGCAGAATCACTGGATGGTTTTAGTGATTGAAGTGGATGAAGAAAGAGCAAGCAGGAATGCTAATTAGGCAGTGCAGTGAGTAAAAAAGAAAGGAAGAAAAGAACTGCTGATAACTGAGTAAAGTTTGGGCGATTGAAGTGGATGATCAAGAACTTGGTTGCACGAGCATTGAATTTGAGATCTTACCTAAAAAGTGGAGAGACCCAAGTTCCGGACTGGCAGCTTGAAGTTGAAGTCACGAGGGAGGGCGAGAATGAGGGAAGAGCACTAGTCCACCTAGTATATATGCATGCCTCCTTTTACCTTATCCTTTTAAATTGATTGATGTAACGACTTCTCCATGTTCAAAGTCGTTAAATCCTAGTTCCGTAAACTACCTGTCTTCATTCACGGTAAATGCAATTTGCAGTCCAAGATTTACTTTCCTAAAGTGTTATTTTTTACCGGTGTACCTTTTCCTTGATTCTTTGATTACATTGGTGGTTCCAAACTTTGAAAATGAAATCCACATGGGGAATTGGGGACGAACACGACAGAGCAGAGCGAGAGAGGGAGAAATTTTAGGCCTGACAACCGTCGGTAAAAAGGGCGCGACCCCAAACAAATTTGTTAAAAACTGAGAGCCTTTTAGGGGACAAGTGGCCGTAAAAAATGAGGGGTGAATTTGGATTTACCGGCGTGGGGCTTTGCATAGGGTCTTCCTCCCTACAGCTTTTTAATAACTTTTTTGTAGAGTTGCTTTAGAAAAAGAAGTAAGTGGAGGCCAGGAATCTAGGGGTGACAGGCAGTTGAAGAAAAGATGCTGTAATCTGCAGGTCCCCCCCATCAGATCTGACCCAATTATCAGCCTCATAGCCCCATCGGCCTGGCCTGCTGTTTTGGACACAGAGGACAAACGTTACATGTAGAGAATAACAAATGGAACCCAGCTAAGCCTCAGATAGTTGAGACCAAATGCACATGGGATGAGTATGACTCATGGATTTGCAGCAACTCGACATTTTTAGCAACCCCTGACCATCAAAACAGTCATTTCAATCTCATATTAAGGTCTGCTGATCTGGACACCAATCTTGCATCCAAATCTTTTGGTTCACGGGTGATGTCTTGCATATTACATGTAGTAGTGGCATGGCTAAAGGCAACAAGATGTCCAAAATTACTTTATTCTAGATTTTTTGCCTATGGAAGGAGCCTTGAAGAAATTATATACGTGTCTCTTGTTTTATTATTTGCTCATTGGCTGAATTATATACCTACAGGAAAAGACTAAAATACATTACAGTTACATGTATAAGCAATTATACCTAATTGCATGAGAAACCGTTACAATCTAATTACACCTAATTACATGGTACGATTAATTAGCGGTTACATAGAATTTGAAAAGGTGAAATGTCAGGGATCCCATTATTGCTCAACACCCCCCCTCAAGTTGGAGCATAGAGAGACGAAAGGCCCAACTTGTCGAGACAAATACCAAAACGACGAGAGCTCAAAGCCTTGGTAAGAATATCAGCGAGCTAGTCGTCAGTCTTGACAAAGGTGGGAACAATAATACCACGACAAATATCATCACGAACAAAGTGACAATCAACCTCAATATGTTTGGTACGCTCATGAAACACTAGATTTTGAGCAATATGGAGTGCCGATTGACTATCACTAAAAATACGAATAGGTGAGGAACAAGAAACCCCAAGAGAGCGAAGCAAACCACGAAGCCACTTAATCTCGCAGGTAGTAGCAGCCAACGCGCGATATTCAGACTCAGCGGAAGAGCGGGACACAGTGTGCTGTTTCGTGGTCTTCCAAGAAATTGGAGATCCTCCCAAGAAGACAATATAAGCTGTCAAGGATCGCCGAGTTAACGGACAACTAGCCCAATCCGCATCACAATAAGCAGTAAGAGCCAACGTGGAATGAGATGGCAATAAGAGACCTTGACCAGGATCAGTTTTGAGATAACGAACGACACGGACAGCAGCATCCCAATGAGCCTCTTTAGGATGTTGCATAAACTGAGCCAGAATATGAATGGAGTATGACAACTCAGGCCTTGTCAATAGCAAATAAATAAGTCGTCCGACTAGACGACGATAACGATCAGGCATGGAATAGTCAGCGCCGGTAGTGAGAGCTAAGGAATGATTTTGCTCAATAGGAGTCGAAGCTGGTTTGGCTCCCAAGAGACCCGTTTCAGATATAATGTCAAGAGTATACTTTCGTTGACTGAGAAAGAGTCCAGAAGGACCGTGACTTACCTCAATACCAAGGAAATATTTAAGCTTTCCTAGATCCTTCATATGAAAGCAAGAACAAATATAATTCTTGAAATGAGCAATCATAGGAGAGTTATCACCTGGCGATGACTAAATCATCAACATATACCAATACATGAAGACCGGATCCTTCACGGGAAAAGGTAAAGAGAGAATGATCATACGCAGATTTCGAGAAACCGTAACGAACAAGGGAGAACTCTAGTTTGGCAAACCAACAACGGGGTGCTTGCCGATCCATAAAGAGATTTTCGGACTCGACAAACTGACGTACGAGAGGGAGCATGAAAGCCAGGAGGTAATGTCATATACACCTCCTCTGCAAGGTCACCGTGGAGGAAAGCATTATGAACATCCATCTGATGAAGCTCCCACTGCTTGGCTGCAGCAATTGCTAAAAAGGTGCGAACTGTCACCATCTTGACAGTAGGAGCAAAGGTTTCAGTGAAATCTAGTCCTTCAATCTGGTGGTTCCCACAAACCACCAAACGGGCCTTATATCGCTCAATATTACCATCAGCACGATATTTTAATCGATAAACCCATTTGCACCATAGAGCCTTTTTTCCTTGTGGCAAGGTTGTAATCTCCCAAGTCCCATTATCTTCCAAGGCCTGTATCTCCTATTGCATAGCGGCACGCCAATGAGGACTACGCAGAGCCTCAGCATAACTAGAGGGTTCAATGCCAACCGTAACAGCTGCAAGGAAACGTTGATGGGGGGCAGAGAACCTATTACAATTCACATAATTAGAAATGGGGTAAGGCGTACCTGAGGATACTGAGGAAGAAATGGGTGATGAAATGAGATGGGTTGTATGTGTGATATAGTCTCGAAGACGTGTGCTGGATATTTTCTGCCGCATGCCCCGACCAAGCATTTCTTCACCATTATTAGAATCAGAAACAGGCACAGATGCAAGTAATGGATCTGCAGACTGGTCAGGTTGGGAATCAAGGTGCGGTTGAGCAGGCTCAGTTGATGTCAACTGCACAACAGATGGGTCACGGACTAGCTCAGATGACACATCATTAACCCAAGATGCCTCCTCCTCGGTGGGATATGATGGCTCGACAACTGGATTGGGAGACAACACACTTTGTGTTGACTGCTCAATAAATGGAAATTGAGTCTCAACAAAAATAACATCACGGGAATAAAAAAACTCCCTTGTATCCAAGTCAAACATACTCCATCCTTTTTTCGCATAAGGATACCCAATAAACACACATTTTTGTGTACGGCTAGCAAATTTATCACGTCCACGATTCAAATTTTTAGCATAACACAAGCACCCAAAAACCCGTAAATTATTAAGGACCGGTGGATACCCAAATAATAATTCATAAGGACTCTTCCCACCAAGTAAAGGTGTTGGTGTGTGATTTATTAAATAACCAGCTGTCAACACACACTCACCCCAAAATGTAATAGGTAAGTGTGCCTGAAAACGCAATGCCCGTGCCACATTTAAAATATGTCTATGCTTCCGCTCAACCCATCCGTTTTGTTGAGGGGTATCAACCATAGAGGTTTGATGAACAATGCCAAGGTCTTTCAAATAACGCGTTAAACAAAGAAATTCTATCCCATTATCACTACGTAGGATTTTTACACGAGCATTAAACTGTCTCTCAACCATAGTCAAAAAGGACTTAAGAGAGTGTGCAACATCCTTCTTTTCTTTCAACAAAAAATCCAAACAGCACGTGAAAAGTCATCCACCACCGTAAGAAAATATTGAGAACCACAAGAAGCAATCTCCCGGTAAGGTCCCCACAAATCACAATGCAATAATTCAAGAACAGCAGATGCTTTATTCTCACTAGGAATAAAAGAGTCACGAGTTTGTTTTGCACGCAAACATATATCACATACAGAATCATGTTGTGTATTATTTACCAGGCTATGAGTAGATTGAGAAAGAAAATCCAGGACTCTCTTGGAAGGATGCCCCAAACGTTTGTGCCATAGATCTTGATTTGCACTCTCACTAGATGCCTTGTGAACACGAGCCAACGAGACATCCATCACAACATACAAGCCATCACATTCTTTACCCACTCCAATCAGCATCCTCGTAGTGCGGTCCTGTACAACACATATTCGATCAGTAAATTGTATTATATTCTTTCCATCACGAGCCAATTTCGATACTGACACCAAATTACAATTCAGATGCGCAATAAATAAGACATTAGATAATATTATTCGACCAAGAGTCACCGTCCCCTCACGTGTCGCCATAATTCTGTCCCCATTGGGCATGACAACCGGACAAGGGTCTATTTCACGAGATGCATCAAAACAATCAACAGAACTTGTCATATGATGAGAGGCTCCCGTGTCAAAGAGCCATTGATGTTTTGCCTTACCAGATAAACGTGTTTGTTGATCTGTCTTTCTTGTATTCCATAGAGATTTTAGAATTTCCCAATCTGCGCTGCTGAGATTCTCCAAGCTTGCTTTGTCTGCAGCTATTAGAGCACCTCCTTGAGAATCAGACTCCCCAATATGAACAGTATTGGCTTTTACACCACTGGAGCTTGGTGAATGAGATTTGTCAGGTTAATATCCTTTGCCACGTCCACGTTCACCACACTGCCAAGACTCTGGAAAGCCAATAATATGAAAGCACTTATCTTTTGTATGTCCAATGCGCTTACAGTTAGTACAATGAGGTGGATTTCCCTTATGTGTTTCCCCCTTTGGATTGCGTGAATCCATGGGCACCAATTTTGCCGCCAAACTCACCCGTTCTATTTTCTCATGCGGAGCTCGTGTCATATTATTGACTTGCTCCCGCTTTCGAAATTCTGGAGTACACATTGTTAATATTTGGCAATGGATCCAAGGCAATTATATTTGACCTCACCGTGCTATAAGTAGCGTCATTCAATCCCATCAAGAATTGGTGAACACGCTCTTCTTCACTTCGTTTCATTAGCCGTGCTTGCAATGCACATGTACAACCATGACAGGTACATATTGGCATTGGATCATAATCATTCAGGTCATCCCATAGCTTTTTGATTCTACTATAATAAACCATCACCGTGTCACCTTCCTGTTTGCATTGACTGACCTCGGTTTTAAGTTGATGGATTCGCGCGCCATTGCGAACTGAGAACCGTTGTTGAATATCGTCCCAAAGTTCTTTAGCTGTTTCCTTGTATGATATTGTTGATCGCAGCGCCGGTTCAATAGTATTAAAGATCCACGAAATAATCATGGAATTGACCGTCCACCAATCCTCAATTTCTTTTGCATCATCGGCAGGTTTGATGTAGGACCTGGTAAGAAAACCCATCTTCTTTTTCGCGCGTAACGCAACCTTGATGGCCTTTGCCCATTCTTCAAAATTGGAACCCTTCAATTGGGTGTGGGTAATTAAATTGCCAGGATTATCATTAGATGACAAAACGTATATCGAGGACAATGAATTGAGGGGTTTGACATTGTCCCCTTTGGTTGTCATGGCTCTGATACCATGAAGAAATTATATACGTGTCTCTTGTTTTATTAGTTGCTCATTGGCTGAATTATATACCTACAGGAAAAGACTAAAATACATTACAGTTACATGTATGAGCAATTATACCTAATTGCATGAAAAGCCGTTACAATCTAATTACACCTAATTACATGGTATGATTAATTAGCGGTTACATAGAATTTGAAAAGGTGAAATGTCAGGGATCCCATTATTGCTCAACAAGCCCTTTTTCCCAAGATGTGAATGGATATTTAGAAATGTGTGGGGTAAAAGACGTGTGTTCATTGTTTTTCTGCATCCTGGGGCTAGATAGGCATGTTGAGATAACGACCTTAGAAGAACATTTGACGAGTTTCACTTCGTAACATGGAATCACAAAACTATTAAAGAGCAGTCCTGCATATTGAGCGAGAACAAGGGGAACGAAAATTAGCATGAGGTTTTAAAAGCATCAAATGCCTCGCCAGGACTCATTTAAAGCTCTAATGTTGTGAGCAATTTACAAGAGGGATTGAGGACCACTACACACTCGCAGTTACTAATCGGACACACAAAGGAAAAAAAGAACAAACGACAATACCATGTTGCTTGTGCAAGCTCTAAGACAAACACAGCCATAAACATAACAATGATCGATATCAACATCATCAAATTAGTTACATCACAAACCAATCCAGCTAAATGGTGAAAGTTATTATAAGTATGATATGACCATACGTAGAAAAGTTAAACATATCCGTGTAAAAGTGAAAACAGTCAAATCAAAGCGATTTAACTGCAGGATAACCTGCCCAAAATCTTTTTTATATATATATGAAAAAATAAAATTTAAAAAATAAAAAAAGAACCCAAAACGGATTTTATGTAGAAAATTAAAAATCCAAAGAAAATCACAGTAATAAATAATCAACTGTAATAGTAAAAGAGTAAGTACAACTTACGGACCAAGATCCAATTATAATCTCCTCTTTATAATTGTGTTCTCTCTTCTCTATCAATCTCCCTTCTTCTCGCAGTCGCAATTGCCTCCTTCCTCTTCCCTAACCCTCTCACTTTCTCTCCCCCGTCTATTCTACACACACACGATCTATCAACACCCCCACTGTTGTGCACGCAACTTATAACAAGAGGGGAGATACTAGGAAATTAGTTTAAGATGTGTTGTCTATTACATTTATTGAGAACAAATATCAGAGATTGAAAAATAATGTTTGATCTTTTATGTAGATTGTGTGAAGTCAGGGACCCAAAATCAAAATTGAGAGCCTCTCAATAGTTCACAATAATGTTTGAAGCCACCTCAATCCTGTTGACAAATGGAAATGGAGCAGTAGTGTTTGGGTTGGGCAAAACATACTAGGTTGTCCAAATTCAGAAATAATTATATAACGCGGACATTATGGATTGGAGCCGCTCTATGTATACATAGCTCTACATTTAGAATACAATGGGGAGGCAGATTTATAACAAGGCTACCCACGAGCCTGCATGTGATGCAAGATATCCTGCCGTTCTAACTGAACAGTTGTAAACATCAACTACTAAACCATAAGGCCAAAGAGTGTTCAAAATGCAACGATGAGCTTTGTTGTTTTCGCTTGTGCGCTGTCCTCCTCCTCTGGTCCCTCCAAATCTCCAATATTGTTATGATAATCCTGTATTGGACGAAATAATGAGTCAGCTTTTATATAGAAAATAAAGTCAGGATAAGAAGATTCATTTAATAATTAAGCAAATAATGAAAGTTTAAAGTCACCAAATATTTCTTTATTCTTTTAAGACAATCTAAAAATGGCTAAATATTTCATCATTCTATTTAGTCATTTTGAAGACAATCCAAAAAAGTCAGCCAGACCAGTTGTAAACACCAACTATTCGCTCATCACTGAATAGTTGAGGTCTTTGTATCACCATAGATGAACAACCTCTTATCGGTACTAGATACTAATACACTAATAGTACAGGGTTAGACCAAGGGCTCTCGAACTCCTTGATAAAAGAAAAGGGGGAAATGGGCCCGAAAGCCCTCTATACTGCATATAGTACTAGATAGGATGACACCCTATAGACAAGAAAGCCCCCAGATGATCTAATTCAATTCAATTAACTTAGATTCAATAGCAGTTGATTCTGGGCAGGAATCTGCAGGTACTTTATCTAAGTAATTTATTTGGCATTTGTTTTGCAAACAAGCCTTTAGAATACCTTTTGCTTTGTCCAACTTTCCTTGCTCAAATACAAGGACAAAAAAAGGATAAGCTAAGGTTTCTGCTATTCAACCGCGTAAGCAATGTACAGTTCGTAAGGACTAGTAAGAAGAGAATGCCATTGATTCCGTTGGAGGACCGCGTTTTAAGCCTTTTCTCGGGTTCCTAGCCCAAAGGGAAAGACAAAGGTGAGCTGCCCCTTCTACCATATGAGGTGAATGATATGTCTTGAGTTGATGTAAGTTTTTTGACGGACTTCAAAAAGTGTTTAGGTGCAACATAAATTATAGAAGATTTTCATCAAAGATTTTTATTTTTAAATTAGCTTTAAACAATATAAGTGGGTGTTCCTTGGTTGTATTACAAATAAACAAAATAGCCTTTAACAAATTTGGTACAATCAAAATTTTGATTAAAACCCTAAGAAAGATATTCTATTGGTATTGGCAATAACAATTAAACAAGAAGATGATAGTTTTGATCAGATGACCGACAAGTCTTTATATCTGATTAATATAACTAGTATTAGTAAAATAGAAGGTAATCGAACACATCAAAATTGATTGTAAATTAAAAATCAACAAAAATTCTAGTTCATGCCACAATTGGTTGATAATGACATGTAATATAAATAGTAAAACTTAATTTACACTACTTACAATGCATATAACGGTAACCTTATGACACATGTTCTTCATGATCCACCATTTGTGATATGCCTTCATTTATGTTTGCAAGATTCCTATATGGGAAATAATAAAAGCTTAACAGAGTAAACATATGAGATAAAAACAAAAAAAAATAAATTTAGATAAGTATTATACCCCAACAAAGGACAATTGTTCTCTATATGACCCTCAAACCCTCAAATGCTACATTGCCTTTTTTTTAATGTTTTAGTTTCTATTGGGTTTTTTGCTTTTAAAAATTTTAGTCTTTTTTCGTTGGTATTAATCATTGAAGATCTTGCATAGTTTGTGAGAAATTTGACATCACTTGTAATCTTAACATGATGGAATCATTACATGACATCTCTTTGCCTTTTAAATATTTTTCTCCAGCATCAACTTATTTTTCCACAATATCAGATCTTCATGTGTCATTACATGTTCTTTAAAAACTGGTATTTCAAGTATTGCTCGACTCTTGGCATTGGTTATCCATCTCTCTCTACCACATAGTGAGAAGGCAATACATTTAATTTTGACTTTTTTTTTTGCAAAGACAAAGGATATGTATACGGATAATATCAAGAAACTCAAACATATGACATGTACATAATGCATTTGCTTCCCCACTCTCCAAAGTCAAGTCATGTAATAAGCACGTTTATGTTTGTCATTAATTACCACCTCATACATCTTACTTTCACCTTCTTTCTAAACTTTCGTAGCATTGTGTTGTTGGCTATTAAACAACTCATCTTCAAATATTTTGAAATACTTTACTTTGCTTGCCGTTTCTTCAATTGGCCGATATGTTTTCAAAATCACTATTCAATTTTATTCTCAAATCCTTCTTTTTCTCCTTACAATAGCGTTCATTTAAGACTTTTTTGTACGAATATACAAAGTCACTCACCACCGTACTTGAACGAATCTAGTCCTTAAAACATTTATTCATGCTCCCACTCCTTTGTGTAGTTAACATACTAGCACAAAGTGTGGTATGCAAGTAAGTTAAAAGCCACTTCTCCTAGCTAATGATTACCAACTAGACCATACTTTACAATTATTGAACTTTATTCCTCCTCAAACTCATCACATGTTATTGTCTCATAAATATAATGATATAAATCTTTTGAAAATTTAGAAAACTTATTGCAGACATGTGCCAAATGTTTTGGAATTTTTTGTAAAATATGTCACACGCATAATTGATGAGTTGTATTTTGGAGCATCTCTGTAATGGCCTTGGTTATGGCTTTGTCATCATCAGTAATGATAATTGATGGGGCACACCTCAACATTTCTTCCTGCCATATTCTCAATAACCATATATAAGATCCAATTGTTTCATTGACTAATGCACATCCAAACATCACAATTTGGTGATAATGATTAACTCCTGTAAAAGGTTCAAACGACATCTTGTAAATATGTATGAGAGATGTTTCATCAAATGTCATAACATAACCAAAATATTGATACACAAACCTATATCTTGCATTTTCTCAAAAATACCTTCCTATATGCCCATTCTCATCAGCTTACATGGAGTATACAAATCCTGATCAAGAAAGTATGCATAGACTTTGTCCATCTCCTTTCTCAAAAAAATGTTCTTTTATTTCCCAAATAGTTCTTGACATCCTTACATATATAACTAATGTTGAAATCACTACTTGATTCTTTATTCATCATAGACATTATCTACCATGTTGGCACACCAGACTCATTTAAAGTGAGAAGGAGTTTTTTTTTTACACACATATCTCTCCTTTATTCCCATGAAGCAAGGTACTTTTTGTTGTTAGTAGTTTATGATTGTGTTCAAGCGGGAACTTGCATACTATCCACCTTTCACCTTCCTTTTTACATACATAGAAGTTTAAAATCCAATCTTTGTTTCACCATGTTTGGAATTTTTTCTTTTTATTTTACATTTTCATGCCTAACCCTTCCCCTCGCGCAAACATAATGTACTCATCATAATTTTATATCCTCTCTTGATAATATGTATGGTTGGTCATCATAAAAAAATCTTTTTGCCTTGTACATGCCTTATAAAATTCTTGGCATCATTAACTTCATCAAATTCTTTCCTAACAAATGGTTCAAAATCTCTACTACTAGAAGCAAGAATCAAATAAGCTCCATCTCCCATATTCATTCCAACAATTTCTCATACATTCACTCCATCTCTATCACCATCTCCCAAATTGGACTAGGTAATGCCTGATCTAAATCACTCGAATATGCAGAATTTTGCCCCAAACTCGTTTTTCGTAACCAATTCATCTCTCATGTTCATATCACATTACTCTTCTGTAGTTTGATCTTCAAATGCTTCATTTGCAAGGTCTTGCTCATAATTTCTACTTGTTACTATGCCAATGTCATCACCTTTTGAACTATATCCAAAATCCTTCATCCAACATAATAACATTATATATTAAATTTACTTCATGGTACTTTATCTAATAATTGAATATTATTTATATATAAGCTATACTACAAGTATAGAAACTAACATAACCGACTAAATCGATTATAATATCATGATTTTAATTATAGACGTATCATTGTTCAAACAGTGCAAAATTGAAGCCAAAACCCTATAAAGAAAAACAAAAGTCATTAAAGAAATAACACCAAACAAAATACATCCTTACTAGCTTACAAGACTCATTCAAAATAAAAATATATCAAAATATTTAAACATATATCCTTATCAACTTGTAAGCAAAACTTCTTACCACTTTAATTATTTATAACTAATTTTAAAATAAATTATCAAAATATTTAAACCATTCTTGTATTTTTATAACACGGGTTTATATTTATATTAAAAAAGTTAAATAATATTTTTTCAAACTTCAAATACTTTTAAATGCATTCTTAATTATTATTGAATAATATTTTTTAATAATATTATGTGGGTTAACCATTCCACTCCATTTATTGCCCAACGTCATCCCACCCCATACGTTGCCTCGAACATGGGAGTGTAAAACGAACCATTAGTCTTCAAACCAGCCCATGGTCCATGCCAACCGGAGCAAACTGGATCAGAAAAATTTTGGTTCATTTCAATCGTAGACCTAAACGAACCGATCCGTGTAAATCAAATCCACGCTAATGCCGTTTGCAAGCCATTTTTTTAAATAATGTTTTAAAAATTATTACTCATCCTATCTAGTATGCTAATACTTAAACTCTAAATAGATTAATTTTAAAATTAAATAAACTTTTA
Source organism: Taxillus chinensis (assembly GCA_023512835.1). Lineage (NCBI taxonomy): Eukaryota > Viridiplantae > Streptophyta > Magnoliopsida > Santalales > Loranthaceae > Taxillus > Taxillus chinensis. Next base: position 22,130,427 of record CM042085.1, on the reverse strand, counting down.
AATATGATTTTAAAATTAAAATTTTAAAAATTATGTAATAAAAATAAACTTATCATATTTAGTTTAATAAATAAATAAACGAGCTGACCCGTTTAGTTCCACTGCACAATGGATTAGACCGGACTGGACTAGTCTGTTTTACACCTTTACTCGACCACGACCTACCCCTGTTGCACAACGACAGAAAAGAGAGGAGATCCTAACCGAAAAACTGATCCAATAATTTGATTAAAATAAAACATTATTGAATCAAAACAAGCAACCCAACAACCTTAAACCATCAATTAGCCCAAAAAGAATATTACTGAAAAAAATATTAACAAAAAAACTACTTTAACATTTTAAAAAAAACCTATCAACAGAATTGTCTAAGACACCACCACTATCAATCTAGAAAGAACTAGTCCAAAACTAATTTTTTTCAATCTACAATATTATAGATTGCAAATGCCAACCAATAATCAATTAGTTCTTCCACAAAAATTTAGAAAACAAACACTCACAACCCCCCAAAAACAATAATAAACAAACAATTCTTAGGTTAATATAAGAGTTTCACATCATTCTAATGCTACTACGATCACATAGAGTAAGTAGAGAGAGTAAACATGACACCTATATAAATCACCCCAACATCCAAAATACATTTTCGGTAACATCACCTAACTATATTAGGCCTCCACACCCAGCTATAATTGTCAAACCTTGATAAACTTGGCTAAGAAACCCGTAATTGAGTGGATATACCTCTCCCACATGCTACGACTCCCTAACGCCCCCATCCCAACACATTTTGATTTTGGTGATAGAAATAGGGAGAAGAGAATGTATCGTTATACAATTAGCCCCAAACGAAACATCTATTAATTAATTCAATATTATAATTAACACTTTACAAAACCCTAAAATCTAAGAACACATTCAATTTGAAGTTAAACTCAATTCTTCACAAATTTTCAAAAAAATAAATAAATTTAACAACATCAATTTATGGAGTTATAAAGTGATTATATGAAGACCCTGTTGGAATGCCCGAATAAGGTTAACACTTAACCGCAATGGAAATAGATTAAAAAAAAAATAATTCGACAAATAAACACTAAGAATTATACAAGAATTAATTATTATAATCCAATGAAGAGAGTAAAGAAGAAACTAGCCTCGGAAATGATAAAGCAAAAACTCTCTCTTTTCCCTTGAAGTGTAGAGTCATGATCAACCTTTGATCATCATTGTTGTTTCCTAGATGCGATTATCACTTAACCTTCTCTGTTATTTACCTTTTCAAGGAGTACAGAGTTGTGACACCTTTGAATTAAAGAACAGGAACGTTAGCACCTCCCAGGGCAGGTCATCACGTGTTGTACACATGTCCTGTACGTGGTAGGAGTTATTGACAGGGCTATGGGATGTGGAAGGTGTGTATAAACTCCTATTATTGTTCCCATGGTACTTTGGTTGTCATTGTTGTCAACAGAATGTGGAAGCGGGAGGACGTAGGGTCAAAGATCCGTACTGGGTTGGATAACTTCATAGAGTGAGCTCATAGAGGAAGTCTAACCATATACTTACAGGGTCGAAGCTCAGCGTCGAAGACTCGGAGATCCAGACTCGAAGATTTGCAGAGTCAAAAATCATCAGACCATCAGGCTCAAAGCATCACCGAAGGAACACAGGGTCGCAGACTTGTAGATACACAGTGTTGTAGACTTGTAGATCCACAGGGTCGAAGATTCAAAGACCCAAGGTGTAATTAGGTGAAGAGCAGTGTCCTTAGAAACTCGAAGACTTGCAAGCTTGAAAACCCATCGGGTATATAGTGACAACGTTGTAAATTCGAAGCCTCTAGGGTTGAAGCTCGCAGGGTCAAAGATTGGGAGACCCATTGCTGATAACAGAGACCCGTTGATGTGAACAGATGATTAGCCAAGGTAGAATGAGGTTGTCGCTTGCTCAAAGATATGAAGACTCGAAGACTCGTAGAGTGAAAGTTAGTTGATTACTTGTTCTAACCTAGATTCGAAGCCGAAGAGTAGAATAATTGGAAGATCAATTCGAAGATCCAACGCTCGAAGATTCAAACTCGAAGATTTAAAGGTGAAGACTCGGAGGTAGTAGCATGTGTACCCGGAGAGGTAACAATGAAGCTATGAGACATACATCTTCGAGGTTGTGGCTAGTCGAAAGAGTGAAACGCATTGAAGGCCGCCGTTTAAGTTACTGCTCAGACAACGTTTCCTTTACCATACTAAGCACTGAAAAACACGTGGATGTATCTGAGGATGGCTTAACATGTTTCAACGGTGGAGATCAGAAGATGGAACATGCCTAACCCTAGCAGAAATGTTTCATACTTCGACCGACCTATATAAGTCAAGCATATGCCTTACTTCAAGTATGTGTCAGAACATTCAGAGAACACAAGAAAGGCATCTTGTGCAATACAAAGACGACACAGAGTAGATCATATAGAATACACACACACACACACAGAGAGAGAGAGAGAGAGAGAGAGAGAGAGAGAGAGAGAGGAAGATTGAAAGTGAGATAACAGTGAGTTAATATATTTTCACTCCTCATACATTCACGAATAGATTGTGAGTTTGACGAAGGAGTGGTTGAAGGTCAAGCAGTGCAAACGACTAAATACACAGGAGAAGATTGTGCTAGACAGTTCTTCACAGTGAGTGAGTTATGGGGTAATTCTGTTTTTGTATTTGTATTTAAGAGCGAAGAGAGTTGATCCTTTTGTAACAAGGGCTAGACCCTACCGTATCCAAAGCTTATAGTGGATTGGACTCGGTGTAGGTACACCCTCACCACCGTGGACTAGATCACATTGATCGAATCATGTAAATCGTGTATCTTTGTCTTTTACTTCCCATACATACCTATTATTAAGCTGATATTGCATAATACACTAAAATACCACTCAAACAAGAACCTCATCTGTAGAATACCTCTGAGTATCATACTACTCTTAAAACTAAAAGGAAATAGTTTTAAGTATACAGATTCACCCCCTCTCTGTATACAAACCCGTATACCCAGATGATCTTGCTTGGATCTTAGGAATATCAACTACCTTTGCACAGTGAACGCCTAAACTTTGAGAATAGTGCAGAAAATAAACAATCTCTCTCTCTCTCTCTTCTCGTTTCACATATCATTAACCTAAGTGGCTATGCACGTATTTATAGACCTAAATTATTCGTGTGCTATTACGCATATGTCACTTTAGTTAAAAATAATAATGCATAAAATTTGTAATTATTTAAATTCTTTAAATAGTTAGATTATTGTGTATAAGAGCTAATTAAATAAATATTTAATATTATTTATTTATCAAATAAATAAATAAATATAATTATTCATTTAATCATATTAAATGAATAAAAATATTTATTATTATTTAGTTAATCACAATAAATGAAAAAAATATATTTATTGGACATTATTATTTATTTAATTTAATTAAATAAATAACCATGTATAATATATATATATATAACTCTTAAATATATATAGACATATGCTAAGATATTATCTTTTAAATATAACCAAAGAATTGTTTCATAATGATCTAGTACTCTATACATGAATTAACAGTGCAAGTTAGAGGGACCAAATGGATTTAATTAATCAAAGCTCTAATAAATAATATTTAATTAATCAATCTCGTTAATTAATTAAATCATCATTTATTAGTTTTAGTCTGAGTCACAATCAAAGACTAAAATTTCATTATAAGATTATGCAAATATATTTATAAGAATCCAGAACAAAAGATTTATCTAACAATATAATTGATTGTCATGTGATATGATTATCCACTATGAAATTCATAATTAAAGACATGTATCAATAGATTTTGCTCGACCTCTTTAATTATATATTTGTTTATGTGTTATCATTAATTCTTTAATAAGTAACGTATTTATGATTCAATCATGAATTAATATTTATAATAAATAATATACAATATAGTTACAAGCATTTGATTTACTCAAGAATTCTAAATTAAATAACATGAAAATATCATTACTCTTCAGAAAAGCAAAGCAGTAAATTTCATATACATGACTTGACGCTCCCACTATCTATCATATTATGTCTCAAAGATATCAAAGTATCTGAAGCTCAATGTATATCATTCCCTGATAAGTCAAAAAACACAAATTATAGGTATGAGTTAATCAAATGACCTAAATTAAAATCAATCGAAAAATCAACCCTCCATCGATAGAATGTATAGTTTTTCATACAATGAAATAAAGATTAGTTAAAAAACTCATTCTTCATATTCAATATGTATATTTACATATTAATGTCACTATTTGTAAACTCTTTATAATGATTTTATATTTAATCACTCATTATAATCTTATCATAATAGAATATCTATCTCAAATTTCATTTACTAATTAAGAACTAATATTGATACCTAATCTAATTAGTGGATATATTATATTATTTTACATACCAGTAATAAATTTTAATAAGTAATATAATATTATGATAGATAGTCATAAAAGAAAATACGATAAATAAAATATATTTTAATTAATCAGAAATAATTATTATATTAGGATGAGTTTTATATAGGGCTATCAGACCTCATTTGAGTGTTAAGATAAACCGAAAGAATAAAAGGAGGAATCCGGATAGTGTGGGGGAGGTGAGTGGCTTCGTCGGATAGTGTTCATCAAGAGGTAAGTGGCAATGAGGAGAAAAGAAGCAGAAATGTAGTGTGGAGGAGGTGGGCGGCTTTGTCGGATAGTATTCATCAGGAAGTGAGGAGAAAAAAGGCCGATGAAACCCCCTTCATCGCACTATAATGACTTAACATAATTATGTTTAAGTGGCCAAAGACTATTGGCCTCCGTTTTCCTTGTTTTAATTGCATGGTTTGAAGGCTTTACCTTTCAACAAAACACATAAATAAAAAAATTTACGAACTTTAGAAGCAAAGATACATTATTTTATGAGCTAAATCCAGATTCTTGTTTTAGGCATAGCTAACATTCAATTATTTTTAGATTAGTGCTGAAATAATTTCTATGAAACCGAGCCTAAAAAGGGTCAGTAGGTCACGCCCGGCTCACCCGGGGAAAAAACAGCAAACTTGTACCTGCTTAAAGAAAACGATGTCGTATTATATAGCTCAGCTTCAACACGACGCCGTCTCGTAGATCAGGACAGCAGTTCCAACCGACCTGTACCAAATCCGGTTTTTCTCTTTCCCTTCCACCAGGTTCGAGAGAGAGTGACGATGCTGCTTTCTGCAACTCCAGTCCAGACCCTCCTTTACAACCCCAATTCTCGCCTCTCAAACCCCTTCCCTACCCCTACCCCTAACCCTACCTCTAAATCCCACAGCAATTCCTCACCGAGGCCCCTCGTCCTCGCCAGCGACGCCTCCGATCACCCCCACTCCCTCCGAAACCTTAATCCTAGAACGCTTCGTCACGTCAGTGGATCTGGCCTCGATGATGCCGAGAGTGGCAGCGCGGACATGGCGTCGTCAGCCTCCGCAGTCGCTTCGGCCATTCGCGGTGCTTCGACATCCCCTGTGGAGTTCACTCAACGGATCGAGAAGTGCGGAAAGAACACGGGTTTGGTTCTACCCAGCGGCGATTTCCAGAGGCTTTGCCTCCAACAATTGAACCTTTTTCGCAGAATCGTCCATCCGGATGCCGTGGTTTCGGTTAGTTGTAACATTTCGAAATTATAGGTTTATTGAATACCCACGTTCGATTTTTTTTTTGCTGATTTCTTGTTTGTCAGTTGTTCCAACCTTTATCATTTAATACTCTTCTTCTTTTTGGGTTTCTTTGTTCATGTAATCGAGGTTGACGAGTTAGTTTTTATTATTGCGTAGAATGCAGTGGGATTAATTCCTTGTCTCGCACACACTGGAATAGCCTGCTACTAATATTCAATACTGGCCCAATGTGGATTACGTTTCTTGCATATATCAGAGTGCATTTACTATATTCCGCTTGAGAAATACATTATGTCTACATTTACACGCCGCCAAAATTTTAAATGCCCGTCTCCGTGCCACTCCAACTGCGAGTTAATAAATTGTTTCATGCGCTTGGAAAGTTTATGGCTAGAGGGAGCATACATGTTTTCATGCTGCTAGTCATCCCACCCCATCCGAAATCTGGCGTGACTCAATATCAGCATTCCTTAAAAAAAAAATAAAAAAAATCAGGCTGGGTCAGAGCACATGATTCTAGAATAGTTGGCTGTCTGTCAAGAATACTAATTTCGCAGTCGGAAATAGTTTACAACTGGACATTTTCATTTGATGGTTCTTTAATCTAAGTCGGCTGACAATATTATGGAAGGATTTAGGTGGTGGAAGCTTATTTATTAAGTCACAGGTGATCAGATGGTAGTTATGATCTTCCATAACATAGCGACTCATAACAGAAACTGTGGTACTGCAGGTATATGTAAGACCCGCTGGTAGTTATGTTATGGACCGGTTAGAGTTGCGGCGAGTTACCCTCTCCTCTGGAGTGAATGCAGGTGAAGTTGTGATATTAGTTGGTAATTTTAGGGTCCCAACAGGTTTACGAGCTGCAGAGGCTACCATTTCTACTCGAGAAGTATGGTTTTATTTTTATCAACATTGTTATTATTACTAGCACTTCAAATACTTGATATGGTTATTGGTTCCTTTTAATGAGATTTACATTCCCCAATTATAGGCAGAAGTTGTACCTGAGTACAGAGCAGTAGTCTTCCCTATGGTTAAACAACCATTTTTAGTTGGGTTTTTGGTTGTGGAGCTTCCGATGATGGAATTCAATGATTCACAAAAGGAAGGTCATGATGTAATGAATTGTCCATCGCTGGAGGATGCTCATGTAGTGTCTCCATTTTCAGATATCAAATCATGGGAGATTCAAACTCTCAAACGGGACCCATTGAAATTGCACAATTTTACTGCTGAACAGAGATCAAATGCTTTGAACATTTCTCACACCCTTGCAATGGCTTATGTCATGGATCAGGTTGACTAACAATATTGTGCTCAAAATTATCCTAAAAAACATCTTTTTGGCTGAAAGGTTTCCATATAACCATCATTAGTTACTGATGATTTGGCACAGATACTGAGGGAACCACAAAAGGATAACCTATCATTAGTTTTACTGAATTCTTCTGTGTAGTATGATGAAAAAGGGAGTTATTATGCTTGTTACTGTACTGTTTTATGTTATGCAATTTTTTAGCTTCAGATCATGGAGTTTTGTATGTATGCAATTTTCCCTGTTGTTTGTAGTATGTGGGTTTTATGTTATGCAGTTATTGAGCCATCCATTATTGTATAGAAATCCCTATGCACAACTATTGTGGTGTAAGTGTGCGTATGGGTTCAAGTCAAGATAAAAGGTATTATTAGTAATCAGACTAATAGTATTAATAATTCTTAGTATTATTAATCTTATATTTTAAAATTAATAACGTGTTTGATTTGCATCAGGATAATGTAAAGATTGAGCTAATAAGTTTATTCTTTAATATAGTAATTTGTTTGGGTTGTCAATTTTATAAGCGTATGAAGATAAGATTTAAGATAGATTAATTTTGTATTTATTTAAAGGATCATAATATCAATTCTCATTATAGAAAATAGTAATCCTTGGGTATTAATAATGTTACATCAAAAGGTAAAATTTATTTTAGTATAGGAATTATTAGTATCCTTCCACAGTGGCAACCCAAATGCAGGATTAATTTTTAAATGATGGGGTTATTACTTCAATTCCATCAGTTATACCGAAACTCAAAAGTGCCCTAAGTGTTTTTTTTCTTTTCCTCAAACCTAATGCTAGATATCTCATTAAGATTTGCTGCTTTGTCCTGACAAGTTTATCTTAGTTTTATTGGGTGCTAATTGGTAAGTGAAAGGCAAGTGAACCCATTTTGCTTTTGATTCTATTCTATATTTAAATTGATTGTTTTCAGTATTTCATTCTGGGTACATCATTGGATGGTGCCTCAATAAGCTGCATTCTAAAATTTTCATATAATTTAGCATGAATAATTTAAATTCATTTAAAGCTCATCTTCCTTTCGTCTTATTGTTGGTTTCAGATTTGGGTGATTGTTTAAAGATTCACTAGCTGATGGCTTCTTTATAATTATTGTTAATTGCTTTATCTAGATTTTGGTTTTCGTTCCTGTACAAACCTTAACATATCCTGTTCTTTATGGGTGGCTAGATTTTGTTTCCTGTATGATGGATGTTTTTATTTCACTCCTGCTTCTTTCTGGCTTTGAGCAGTTTTAAATTTCCTATATTTCTCAACAGAAAGCATTGTTACTACAACAGTCCTCTTGGCAAACTAATGTGCGAATGAATAGTCTTGTTGAACAAGTAAGATTTTACAAATATTTTATTTTGTACTTGAATCAAGTTAGAAAGATAACAGTGCTTTCTTTTGCAATTAATTTATCTCAGATTCGTGGTCCTCTTTCCTCCATTAGGACATTAAGTAAAATGTTATCCCGTCATGTGAAGAAAAGCGAGGTTTGGATTTACTTTCCACGTTGTATATTCTCTTTTTCCCCCCTTTGTTGGAATAATAATCGTGTATGATACACCAGCTTCATAGCTCTTGCAGGTATCATATGATATTGTTGAAGACATACTGGTGCAAGGTGACCACATGAGAGATACTCTTCAACAACTTCAGGATGCTGTTTACCTGACAAAGGCACTCTCTCTCTCTCTCTCTCTCTCTCTCTCTCTCTCTCCCCCCCTCTCTCTCTCTCTCTCTCTTTTTTTTTTTCTCTCTTCTCTCTCTCTCTCTCTCTCTCTCTCTCTCTCTCTCTCTCTCTCTCTCTCTCTCTCTCTCTCTCTCTCTCTCTCTCTCTCATTAACCTAGGTGGCTATGCATGTAATTATAGACCTAGATTTGTCACTTCAGTTAAAAATAATAATGCATAAAATGTCACTTCAGTTAAAAGCGCACCAAATATTTGAAAAGAGCCTCTCCAAAAGCAGAAGTAGAAGAGTTCAGGCAAATTCAACAGTGCACCCACATGATGATTTCCAATCTTCCCTTCGAGATGTCTTTTTAAGTTCTAATGCTGCTTTTTCTAGTAGGCTCTTTCCTTCTACAAGTTGAAAAGTGAGAAACAAAACTTCCATTGAGCTCAATTATAGTCTTAAAAGTTCTCATGGGGCATTAGGTTTTTCAATCACTTTTGTTACAAAATATTTATTTAGTTAGGACCAATGTTCAATTTTAGTTTGTAGATGACAAGTATATTCTTTAGATGTTAGATGCATCAGTCTTCAAAACTTCATGAATAGCTCATTGCACCATATATACTTTAAATATTTGTTGCAAACAAAAAAATATCTAACTTTTGGTTTGTAACTTTTTCAGGCTAATATAGTGCGATACAATGAAGATTCATTGAAAAAATTGCCCAAATCTTTTTGTACTTATCCGGAGTCAATTAGTTCTCCATTTTCAAATGCTTTTCCAGCAGGAACTTGTGGCGATGAGAATGAGATGCAAAAACCTGGTCATTCACATGCTTTAGCATCTACAGTAAAGGATTTGGAGATGCCCATGCCACCTCTTTCGCTTGCACCTGTACAGCAAGGCAGTGACAGGTAAGGTTGAATTTGCCTGAACTCTTCTACTTCTGCTTTTGGAGAGGCTCTTTTCAAATATTTGGTGCGCTTTTGTGATTGCAAGTGCATCTCTTCTTTAGCCCTTTTTAATCATGATTTCAGTAAATTATTTGGTTGTCTCTGATTAAAAGAAATAGAAAAACCGATTATGATGGTAAATAGGTGTTACTTTTAATGGTGAAGAAATTTGCATTTAGTACCTTTGTGCTGGAATCTTTTATTAATTGTTTGATCATTGTTTGCTATTACTAATTCTGTATATGAAATAGTAGAGTGCGTGTGGAAAATGTACCATATGGTTCATATTGAATCCATAAGATACAATTTGAGTTGATTTGGAATGAGAATTGAATGTTAAAAAAACAAGTTGTAGTGGACTAGTGGTCTACAAGGAATGTTTTGGAAAATTCTATGAACATGTGATTTAAAAGTTGGAAAATATATAAACAACTATTGTTAGTAATCATTCGGTACACTAAAATCAATTTGGAGGAAGTGAAATCATTGAAGGATTGAGAAATGTTTCATTATCATTTACATGCTTAGTATAAAAGGTAATGAATTGATTGTTGTTTTATAATTACTTAAATATTTTCATTATAAAATATCATTCATAAAACTTAATAATAAATCAAAACAAAAAAACACTTTTCCTCTCTCTATCACCAATGGGCGTATCTAATCATTACTCCCCCTCTCTCTTTCGTCTAGGGAGAATCAAGGCTCCCTGTGCCTCCTTCAATCCCTCATCTTCTCCTTTGTTAGACTCATAAAACATCATGTTTTCTTGCTCCAGATTGTTGAGGCCACAACCCCAATCAACTTGACATTGGGATTCATGTATTTTGATAGTTTTCATTGCTTCTTTGGAGTTTTCATTGAGATCTACCACAACACGGTTATGGAAGTTGATCACGTCTCGTATGACATTTTGCCGCTTCACCTCAATCATGCCATCATTGATCTGTGACACCCACCAAGCCTGTCGACTCGACTTGACTTGTCATATAAAGTAGTGAAATTATATATATATATATATATATATATATATATTTTGAGAGAGAGAGAGAGAGAGAGGTGTATGTACCATTTTACCATGGTTCGAAAAAACAGGTTGAGGTGCTGCCTTGGCTCTAACATGCATGGGGGCACCGCTTTGTAGCTTGCCTCCGTCAACACTCGCCTCATACAAGTGATGTGGGTTGAGCCGGCTTGTTCTGCCGCCTTAATCCATATTCGGGATGAGGCGTCCGCAACACAGACTCGATAAATTTTTAAATAAGTTTAAAAAATGGTATGTGGCTAACTTAATTTGAAGTTGCATCTTGTATCCTTTCCTGATCAAAGACTTGAAGTCATCTCACTTGTTCCTCTTTCATCGTCATCAATTGTCGTCGTCGAATGGTCAAATTAGCAATGTCATTTTTCTAGCATCGTCATCTATCATCAATCATCGTCCAACGTCATCATCCAGCGTCCATCATCCGAGGTGAGTTAATGTAAATGTTAAGTCACTGTTTATTTTAAATTTTAAATAAATTATTACATATTTTTATTTTGATTACTATTTATAATGATTTATTATCTGTCTATAATTATTTATTTTATTTTATTTTAAATTTTAATTATGCTTATTCTTGTATATTTAACTTAGTGTCTGTATAATGGAAAACATTCAAAGAAGGAATTCGTTGCATTAAAAAAGATACCGGAGTTGAATGACTTATCCAATAATGAAGATGAAGATGAAAATAAAGAATCATATTGGAATCTTAATTATCATCCATTAGATACTAACGATAGCTTATTCAAAGAATATTAGATTGTATGTTTATTTAAATTATTAAATTTTTGGGTTAGATGTATGAATGGAGACTTAAATTTGGATTAGTGAGTGTGAGACTTCATTTGATAATTGTAGTATGATTTTATTATTTTAAAATTAAATTTGCTAAATTTGTTTACCTGCCTGGTCATATAACATCAAATCCGTATCATACCTTGTTTTGTATTTTTGATCTTTAGTATGTACACACTTTGCCATACAATAAAACTAAAATCATTTAAACCATTTATATATGCATCCAACGCAAAAAGACTACAACATTTTTCAAAATGAAATTATAGTTTGTGTGCCTAAAAATTAGAACTCTTGTTTAATAAATAAATCAAGAAAGCAGGTGACGATGACAACAAAAATTGATAGATTGTATGATTTTGATATTGTAACAATTTTCATTAAGTTAGTGAGTAATTTTTCACATTCAACAATTTATAATTTGTTAATGCATGACGTTATGAACATGAGTTGTGTTTTGTGCTTATATAAAAAAATATATTATTGAAGTGATAGATATGAAGTTTAGAGATTTTAAGTGTTTATTGAAAAGCTTACATTATAATATAGGTTTGTAGTAGAGATTTCCATTAGCATCCATTGTCTGTTATATAGTTGTCAACACACTATTTATTTAAGAATTTCGCCGATTATTGATGTTGGTGGGTAAGTTCTAAACAATAGCGGTTGTCCGAGATCAATAATATAGTGCGATTGAGGTTTGGGTGTGTACATAGGTTGGGTGGGATCAATTAAAAAGCTAAATCATTATCCAACTTGTCTTTGGCATGTGATTAATTTTTTCACTCATGCTATTGTTGATTTGTGACAACCGCTATCGTTAAGAATGACTGAGTTAGCGGCCACCACCACTAGGTTTGGGAGGGAGTAGCTCCGACCCATTTAGCATTGACCTAGATCAAGCTAGCCTTCTTTGACGGTAAATGGTAATGAAATGAAGGCACGACTCAGGTGGTGACATTAGGAATGAATATGGAGGTGGAGAAGGGAGGCAGAGAAGTAGCAAAATTTATTTATTTATTTTTGGGTGAGGTTTTTATTGAAAAATGATTTCTATATCCATGAAAACGATTCAATACACGGTGGATGAAGATTTCCATAATGAATAAGATAATTTTTTATTTCATTTCATTTTATTCTCATGTACATGCCATTACGGTAATTTTATTTTATAAATAGTTTAGAGTACCAGAATCTTGATCTTCTCTGGGCTTAAATTAGCTTAGCTTACCTCTGACTTACTAGAATCTCGATCTTCTCCTAGACTGTATTACTTTATCACAATGGGCATTCCCTTGTCTTGAAAAGTAAAACCTTCCCTGCTATATTCTCGCCTATTTGAAAATTGTTTCAACACTGGAGCAGCAAGCTTCCTAGTTCTGTCTATTAATTGTAGTTTGCATACTAGTAGTTGGTTGAGAAAAACACCTTAGGAGTTTGAAGGCCTGTTTGGGATGGCTTATGGTAAATTGCTTTTGAAGCTACTCTGAAAAAAATACTTGAATTATGAATGTAGCGGTGGGCATCATAAGAAAAATTAAGTTAAATTCATATGGAATACATTTGTGTAAACAACTATTAAGCTCACTGTAGAAGTTTATTTGCATCCGAGAGTGCTTTTTTAATGAACAAGATGTTTAAAAGCACTTTCTCCTCCACAAGTTCATTTGTAGGATAAAAACGCACTTTCAGGATAAGAAATCCCAAACAGATACTAATCATACTTACATTTGGGAAGACAAGACATCTTCTAGATTATAAAGAGAAAAAAAATCCTTAACATTTGGAAAACAGTTTTTGAGAAAGGAGTCCAATACGTTAAAGGGGAGGCATGGGCTTTATTGTTTAGATGCAAAGGTCTCTCCTATAGATGAAGGTTTTGATATTCTTACCATGGGCAAGGATTTGTAACTTTTTTCTCATTTGCTCTGTGGTTTTAATAAAATTTGTCTTTCTTCCGATAAAAAAACTAAGAAAATCAATAATTATTTGAAGCTTGCCACCATACGCATGTAAAGAAATTTATTCACTTATTCCAAAGCTGTTGCAAATGCTAGAATTGGATCCTGAAAATCCATGCCTTCTCTCCATTCAAAAATACCAAATGTCTACAAAAATAGCAGACCACTGTTTCAACAATACCAAGCTTTTGGTTCTCATAGCATGAGCACGCATGTTATTTATTGCAGTGGTCTTAAACAAAGGAAAAGGTAATCAATGTCATTTAGTTTCATTTGTGTAGACATTTAATTCAATTTTAATTTTATTTCTCTGTATGTCCGTCTGGATATTTCTCTTTGCTAATTCTCGTCACCTATGTCAGGAAGACCATCCAATGTTTCCGACATGCTGACTGATTTGGTGGAGGCTGTGGCACCTCTTGCTCACAAGCAGCATCGTGTGGTAGAACTGCGTGAAATCTCTCCAATGTTGCAAGTTGCAGTGGAAGAACCAGCTTTGCGCCAAGCCTTGAGCAATTTAATTGAAGGTGCGTTGTTGCGTACGCACGTCGGAGGGAGGGTGGAAATTGCGTGCGCTAGTGCACCAGCAGGAGGTGCTCTTGTTGTAGTTGACGATGATGGGCCTGATATGCACTACATGGTAAATGATAACCAGTATTCTACTATGAGCTCCTGCTAAATAAAGCCAGAACATTGAAGTCTTAATATTATTCATGGATTGCACCATGTAAATGCAGAGAAGCTTAGCAGCACTTGTTAACAGAATAGGACCTCCTTTGCTTCCTTACTGAGATTGTTGTCAAGATGGTATTATCATTGAATGCGTTGCAGTGAGAATAGACGCCTTTCTACTAGAACGTCCAAAAAGAAAAAAGAAAAAAACTGGATGTAGAGAATAAATATATGAAATTATGCGTGTACTGTTGCCATAGCTGCAGTTCATATGGTAGGTTAATTGTGTTTGTTATCACATATTTTGCAGACACAAATGCATGCACTCACACCATTTGGGGCTGATCTCTTCTCTGAAGATATGGTTGAAGACAACATGACATGGAACTTCATAGCTGGGCTGACTGTTGCTCGTGAGATACTGGAGAGTTATGGCTGTGTCATCCGTGTGATTTCACCTCGAACACCTGATGCTGCCCTTGGAGCAGGCGGAACACACGTAGAACTATGGCTTCCTTCCCCTGCTGCCTCTTCATCTGATGCTGGTGCCGCCGCCTCTCAGGAAATCTAGGAAGACAATTTGGAAAGTACAGAGTGGTGAAGGTTTCTCCATCGAACTTGGTGTTTTCCTTTCTGCATCAAAGGTGGAATTCAAGAGACCTTGCATGCTGTACCCTCGCTGTGAGAGTTAGATTTTCTATAAGAGTATTTTTTTTTTAGAAAAAAAATTAAAAAATTATAAAAAAATACTAAAAATGTTGTACCTTCATAATATTTTTTAATATATTAAAAATTCTGTTCATTTCATATGATTATTAAAATTTTTCGTATCTCTTATTTTTATGTTTTTTATATATTTTATTTTTATTTTGTATTAAATTATAAAAAATTTATTATTAAATAAAATATATATATATAATATTATTTTAATAATATAGAGAGTGTTTTAGAAAATATATGTTGTATATATTTGTATAAAAAAGTAAAAATTTATTTAAATATATAAAATTAAGGAATATTAGTGAAAAGTGGTTGTGATTACTCTTATTGGATAGTTTCTTCATTTGGAATAAATAATGATAATAATAATAATAATTATTATTATCCAATAGTATACTCAGACATTGATCTAGTTTGGTAACATTATTTTTTAGAAGAAATTATTTTAAGCTATGTTGGAAAAAATATTAAAAAAATAACCAGTATTTAGTAAATTATGCTTTTATAAGTATTGTAAAATCTAAAAGCACATAAAAATGTTTGATAATAAAAAATAAAATTGATGTGGAGGGTTTGGTGAAGAAGTGAGAAAGAGAGCTGGGTAGCAATAGGTATGGCAATTCAGACCCAACTTGATTAGTTCGATAATACTATGGTCACCACCAACCAACATTTTTCAAGTTTTTTAAGCTTAAAAATACATGCTTTCCCATACTATTTGGTCCCTCCACATCTAGTCCCATTTGTGATGGGTTTGGATTATTGACTATCTGATCTTGACTCATCTCGTTGCCATTTTTAAGTGGGGGAAAAAGATTTTTTTTCTTCGAATGGATGTGATTGTTTTCGCGATGATTTGTATTTTTTGTTGTCAAAGCTATCAAAATGGATGATCTCATGGATTAAATGGATTGTAATGTGCAATTCAATTGGTATTGCATGTGATATCAAGAATCAAAATTCTCCATAGTAACTATAGGATGCAGTATATCGAAATTACGTTATGTTGGTATGTGATTTTTTTTAAAAAATACAAATTTACATAGTTTTTCTATGTTTCGTATATTACAAAACTATTACATGAGTTTTCTACAACAAAGGATTTATACTTCGATACCAATCCATATATTCATACTAGTGGCTATTATGACATTACAAGTTTCTAACTCCCCCCTTCTTTTGTTGGCCACACAATGCCAAAATATAAACAAGTGAAACAAAAAAAAATAAACAAATCATTATGTTTATACATTTAAAACATAGTGATTTTTAAAAGTTTCAACTCTCCCTTCTTTTCTTACATTTTGATTTTATCTTTACTTGAGTTTTTCATGGTACATTGCATTTTTTTAATTTCAAAGCATTTGTATTATTTAAATTTTATTAAATTAATTGTGTTAAAATTTTGAGTTCTTAAAATTCGAGTGTCTAAACTTTGTTGCAACTTGTTAAGCCGTGATTATTCCTCCAATATCCACACTTCCTTTGTGGGATTGATATCTAATAGTCTTAAAAAGCTTCCAATTATTACTTGACTTGGATAACCATACTTCATGTTGGTTAATTAAGTTTATTAAGACTGCGTGGGTAAGGTTATGATGGAGTTAGTAATCTATAACGTGAGTTTAATGGTCTCAAAACTTCAATTTTAAGAGAAAATGAATCAACATATTATGTTCATTATTTTACTCATCAACTTCAATAGACTCTTGTAGTTGTTACAAAAAATATAATGTTATTGCTGATTTGTTTTTTGCTTGGTTGCTATTATGTTCATTATAATATTGTTCATTAGAAAAAATATAATGAATCAGCATATTATGTTCATTATAATATTGTTGGAGACTCTTACAAGAGACGAGATGCTCTTCGTGATGCACAATTGGTCAAAATTGGAAAAGTATTAGACATTGATGAACTTTAAAGTGGGTAAGATTTGAATCAAAAGGCAAATCTTAAACGTGCTGGTGATACACGTTGGAGATCACATTATGATACAATTATAATCTTGATTCTAATGTTCTTTGCTACTGTTGAAGTACTTGAGATTATTACGGAGGATGATACAAGCTACAAGCAAAAATGTGATGCTTGATCTACTTTAAAGTTAATATCATTTTTTTAGTTTGTCTTTACTTTACATTTGATAAAATATATTATATGGATCACAAATGAGTTGTCAATAGCATTGTCAAAGAAAAATTAAATATTATAAATGCTATAATACTTGTTGACATGTTTAAAAAACGACTGCAAATGATGAGAAACAATAATTAGGAATCTATATTAACTAAAGTGTCATTATTTTGCAAAAACTTAATATTCTTATCTTGAACATGAATGAAATATTTGTTGTTGGTGGGAGGCCACGACACCAAACTTCACAAATTATAAATTTACATCATTTTTGTATTGAATTATTTTACACAATCATAAATATGCAACTTCAAGAGCTCAAAAGTCATTTTTAAAAAAGGCGAAGACATAGTTGCTACTTTGCATGGCTTCCTTCAAACCTAGTAATTCATTTTGTGCTTTTGATATGTAAAAGTTGATTTGTTTTGTAGAGTTATATTCATCTGATTTTTCTAAGTTAGATTGAATGGAACTTGACATTTAACCTCAGAACTACATTGTTGATGTGCAATCTAATGACATGTTTATAGAACAAAATTAATGGAATTAATGAGCTTGCTAGAAAAATGGTAGATATGGATAAAGATGTCATATATACATTAGTTTATTTGCCTGTGAAGTTAGTTTTGACCCTTGATGCGACAACTGCAATAGTAATTTGTTTTAATTAATGAAATATATAAAGAATCAATTGTGCAATTGAATGAGAAATCAGTGAATGAATGATTGTTTGATTATATACATTGAAAGTAATATATTTAATAATATTAATAATGAAAATATCATGCAATAATATCAAACTATGAAAATTCACAAAAGGATTTTATGAAATTTCCTATAATTTTTTTAATGATATTATATTTAAAGACCTATAGAACTATGATAATTTAATAATATTTTATGTAATATTTTTTTAATATTATATTTAAGATTTATCATACTAACCGTCCTTGCTAGTATTCTTACGACATTACAACACAAATACTTTCCAAAATTTAATTTCGTTCAGTGTTTAAAAAATGCCGCTATTTGTTTGTTCTGTGGTAGCATTTTAAAAAAACGTTACCAAATATATTTATTGATGCTACTTTCTCGGCGTTTCCATATAACGCCGCTAGTAGTTGTAAAGGCGTTTTTCTTCAGTGTTGTGGCATTTTTGAAACGCCACCTAGGTCTCAGTTTCTTGTAGTGGCGGATGTTTATAATTAAAAACTGATACACTAAGTAGTAACTATTTTGCCTTTTAAAATTTTAATTTTCACTCTAATTAATTTAATGTGTGGGGATCATGCTTAGCAGTTCGCACTTCGCAAGGGAATGGTTCACCAGCAGCGTCTGACCCAATGCACTTCACAGGAGGGCGGCGTGGAAGTGGGGGGATTTTGGGTTGAATAGGAATTAAGCTGTAATAAATTTTTTTTATAAAAAATGGTTGGCCATATTCTTGATAAATTAAAGCAGGCACGCGCGATTGATGCCATTTACGTGAATATACAGGAGTTATACATACAGTATGCATGCACCGACATAGAATGACAGCCAAAAAAAAAAAGACAGCCGTTCATTTTTTTTTTCACATTTTAAAAAGAAGGTTATTTATTACATCCTGATTACCCAAAAAGAATTGTGTTGTGTTGTAGTCAAATAATTTTTATCACTTAAATTTAGACGAGCTATACAAGTTAAATCTTCCGGTGAAAAACTGGCCCAAAGAAAATAATACATCAGTGTTTTACATTTGTCCAATTGCAACACATACAACTTCTTCTTCTTCTTTTTTTTTTTTTTTAAAAAAAAACTTATTAATTCTTTAAATTGAAATTAAATTTCACTTTTAAATTTTTCTTGCAACGTTTAGGTAATAAAACAGTTAAAATTTTCATTTAAATTATCAACGTCTAGATTTTGATATTATCTGGATTTAAAAAATAATATGCGTGCACCAACGGAAAGACGTTCCATCATAAGTTTGACTAAATTTAATGCCCAATATTTTATTGTTTCTTACCATTTTAATTAGGATCCAAATCTGGTAAAATAAAATATATTTTGCACCTTCATTTTTATTCTTTTAAAAAACATTTTGTAAGTTTGGATATGTTACTCTGTTTTTTTTTTTTTTAAAAAAGTCACCATATTCGCTAAACTAGGAATGATAATAGCTAGGTGGTCATTTCTATTTTAAATTCGTAATGAGATGAATTCATCCCCAACCCTATTATATCGCTTTTGAATTTATTCCAAACCCTATTATATTACTTTTACATTACGGGTACGGGTACGGGCACGGGCACAACCCGACCCATTAATATCCCTGCCCTCAACCCTCTCAAGTCCAACCCAATTCCAAAACACTCAATCAAGGCTTCTAAATTCTCTAACATGCGACGTGCGACACAAAGAAAATGCATGCGCCCTCTCTCTCTCTCTCTCTCTCTCTCTCTCTCTCTCTCTCTCTCTCCATTTATAGAACGTTGGTGTTTCGTGAATCATTCGTTGCCCAAGTCCGAGGTTACGGAGATAGTCAACATCCCCCCCTTGTTTTTTTCATTCCTGGAACTGATTTTTTATTTTTTATTTTTATTTATTTATTTTAAAGTTTCTATTGGGAACGAACGATGGACGTACGTTATTGGGAGGTTTCGTGCAGGTGGAGCGGGAAGGTCTTCCCCTACGTTTTTTTTTTTTATATATATCAAAACTGTTAACGTACGCCAATTAAATCTCTGTGTCCACTCCCATTTAATCCGAGGTACCATTCTATTTTCTCACTACTGATCATCGTCTATGATATGCACGCACACGCTTCCAATCCCTAACGCTTCGCTACGTACCATTTGTCCGATCCAGATTTGAGAAGACAACGCACAGCAACACAAAGCCCGCCTTCGTCCCCCCCTACTCTCGAGTCTCCAAACCCAACCCGCCGGAAACCCACGTAGATCGTCGCCTGAGTCGCCCCCTCCCCTCCCCAGATCTGGAAGATCGTCGTCGAACCAGCGGCAGCGGCAGCGGCAGGCAGCCACCTAGCCAGCCAGTCAGCCACTGCACCGTTCGACGCGTTCGTGAATCTTGATTCGTGAGTGTGAGTCCTGAGTCGTCTCACACACCCTTGTTGTTGTTTTTTTTATTTAAAGATTTTGATTTGGTTTTAATTTATTATTTCTTTTAATCATTAATCAATATTCAATAGTTAAATTACTACACTGCTACTGTTAAGACTGTATTCTTGTTGACGGCGATCAATCAAATGATTGATATATACATATTTATATTTAAATTGTTAGTAACATATATACTAATATATATTTATTTATTGTACAGAGTATATTTGTTTGAATTTTATTTTGTAATTGTATTTATTTCGTAGAATGGCTTCTGCATGTAAGTATTGTCGGTAGTATAGCTATATAGCTAGCTACTAGCAGCTAGAGTAATGGTTCAATTCAATCTAATATTTGTATTATTGATTTTTTATTTTATTTTTTACATTTGGTTGTTGATACTTATGCATGGATCCGTGTTTGTTTCTTACGTTTGGTACGTGGGAATGTGTTAAAATAACAATACTTTGAGAAAGCACGTTGCATGTCGCGTGCAGCATAGCTCATCGTTGCTCAAGTAATAATCAAGTTCTACAAATTCTGATTCAGTAGTGTTTGTATGTAGGTAATGAATTTCTGTTTGGTTTTTGTTTGTTTGGTTTTATTCTATATTATTTATTGGCCTTCCAAAATGTAATGCAGCAGTAGCACATGCTGTCTGTATATGAATTTTGAATTCTGAGTTAAAAATTATCCCCTTAAGTGTCCAATGCAATCGGTTGGATTCTAGTGTTATGTCCGCATTGGGTACTTTTTCTTGCATATTAGTTTGGGCTTTGACCCTACATTGCAGCTTACAAATGCCTGTGATTTCAGAAGTCTGGGAATATATTTTTTTTTTCTCTTTTTAAATGTATACGTCGAGTACATTTTAGTGGTTACATGTAATTGTTCATTTTGAGGTTAAGACAAAGTCCTAGGAAACCAAGGACGAGAAAGAAATCATCAATGTAATGAATGGGATTTGTGTATTTTTGACTCTGCATTGCCTTTTTCAAAATCTAATGAAACAAGTGCTGATTTTACAACTTTAGAAGTATGAGAAATTTTTTGTAAAACCTTCTCATTATTGTTGAGTCTCTCTATCACCTAACTCTCCTTTTTTTTTCTTCTAATTTTTCATTTTCTTGTATCAGATTCATTTTCTAACTTCTTTTGCAATGCAGCAGACTTAAAATTTGTTGTTCACAACAACCTTTTTTTATCAGGCCCATCCCTGATGTCAACATCATTCGTTCTTCGGCTGAACTGCCAATACAAAGCTTGATCGATCAGCACAGCTTAGGTGTTCTTACGTCGTACATTGCCAATAGATAGCCACGAGATTGTTGATAGATAGAAATGGGCCTCGGACGCAGGTTCAAAATAGCAGACCATTTACTTTTGTATGAGCTTTCGCATGTCACACTTTTAGAATATATATATATGTGTATATATGCATTGTTAGTTATCACGACTTCCGTTGATTGCAGCCAAATTTCCAGAAAACCAAGCGAGACCATGAGGTCTAATCCCTTTTCAATTTTTTTTGGAGTTGTCTTTGGCTTTTTGTTAGGAGTTTCCTTCCCAACATTTTGTTTAATGACAAAGGTACAAACATTTTTGTGTTGCTATTTTACTGGCTGAAGAAAGAAAAAATGAATTAAGAGTCTCTTTTCTTTTCCTCAAGACCTCATTTTGAATTTCCTTCTTTAACATTAGCATTATACGGTATTTTTGTTCAGCAGATGAATACGCCAGCAGGCCTATTTTCATCAGAAAATATCTTGCATTTTGAGGAGAAAAATACAGCACTCATAACCGTTGCCCCATTGAATGTCTCATCACCTGGGAAGGACAATGAAAATGTGACAGATGGTAGCAGACCAGCTGCAGCTCAAAAATTGAATGATACAAAGGTACATCAATCTCTAACTCAAGAGAGGAAGTACATTTTCAGAAATAAAATATATATTTCTCGTCACCACCAATGGCTTGCATGTTTTATAGAACAATTAGCTGTATCCTCATGGCTGTTGAACCTTTAAATTCCCTTCCATCTTTATCAGCCACTAATTAAATTATCTTCCAATGGTTAAGACTCAGGAGACAATGGATAGAACAAAACTGGATTGAGAATTTTCTTGCATGTTTCATAGAGCAAAACTGGTCTGATTCCGCATTGAAAGAGCTGCTTATATAATCATAGAAGACTGGGCTTGAGTTATTTTTTTTAATGGTTCGTGATTATAGGGTTATGAGCCATCACGATGCTTAGAATATCTCCTCGGCCACCATGCAGCCAATGTCCTATGTGCGTGTTTGGTATGAGGGAAAAAATTTGATGGGAATAGAATGTGACTGGAATAAGGATTGGGTATGGAATGGGATTGAGAATCAACTTATCCATAGGGGGTTAGTGGAATGGATTTTGGACGTTTCGATGGGAATGATAATGGGACAAGGAATGAGTTTTTGATGGACCTAACATGGATTTGAGAATGAGTTTAGGATCAAGTGATTTCATTCTCATTCGTTGCCTCATGCCAAATGAATGTTTTGAATGAAATACTTTATCCATGGCTACTTATCTTCCTTTTTTCTGGATTGGGAACATATACCGAGAACGCAGTACCTTCGAAATTAATTTGGGCCAACAAAAGTATGCTTTGGACCCATAAACGTGTTCGGTTACATTTTCATTGTTTCTAATTGTAGATAATCTTTTTCTTTATTAACTTTTTACAGATTTGGATCCCATCAAATCCTCGAGGTGCAGAAATGCTAGCACCAGGTATTGTTGAAGCTGAATCAGATTTGTATCCCCGCAGATTGTGGGGCGACCCCAGTGAGGTAACGGGTTTGAGCAGAATTGAAAGATTTTATTTTGCAGTGGTTTTTTCTTTCAAGTTTTCAATTTATGGCTGCTAAAACATTTTTGGCGTCTGCAGGACCTTCCTAACAAGCCGAAGTACCTTGTAACATTTACAGTTGGATATAGTATGAAAAAGAATATTAATAAAGCAATTAATAAGGTCAATCTCTCTCTCTCTCGCTCTCGCTCTTTGTGTGTATTTTTGGGGGTGGATGCACATGCACACGTTTGATCAGTGTGATTTTTGTCTCTACAATAACCATATTTTTCATCTACAGTTCTCACAGAACTTCACCATACTTCTATTTCACTATGATGGTCGGACGAGTGAATGGAACGAATTTGAGTGGTCAAAACGAGCTATTCATGTGAGCGTTGCCAAGCAAACGAAATGGTAATTAATCATATATTTTAATGCTATTAACTGCTATTTTGGGCTGTCTAACCAATTGTACTTTATGCTACTACAATATTTTCAGGTGGTATGCAAAGAGGTTTCTGCATCCCGACATTGTAGCAGCATATGATTACATATTTATCTGGGATGAAGACCTGGGGGTTGAGCATTTTAATGCAGAAAAGTGAGTGCTCGCCATTAGAGATAATAATACTATCGAGTATGTTTCCTGTCATGATAATAAATCATGACATTTTCCTCTTCCATATCCCAAATGCAGATACATACAGTTAGTAAGGAAGCATGGATTGGAGATCTCACAGCCTGGTCTGGATCCTAACAAAGGCTTAACATGGCAGATGACAATGAGAAGAGAAGATCATGATGTTCACAAGTAAGGAAGATGACAATGAACACAAATTTACAATATCCCTTCATACATATATTCCCAAAATAGGAAATTACCCTTCTTTTTTTAACATGTCAGATCGGCAGAGATAAAGAAAGGATGGTGCACGGATCCTCATCTGCCTCCCTGTGCAGCGTATGAACAAGCTTTTATCGTACAACAATTTTACATTCTGACTTCAAGCTAATCATATGTTTATAAATATGCAGCTTTGTTGAGATCATGGCCCCTGTATTTTCCCGGGATGCATGGCGCTGTGTGTGGCACTTGATTCAGGTAATGAATGGTTTTATACAGTCACTCTTGCTCTTTGGCTTGCATTTTATATATTTTTTTTAAAAAATATTTTTCTAAAATAGTTGCCCAATAAATTTTAAAGTAGCCCGATAATTTTTACAAATAACCGTATTTTAAAAAAGAATAAAAATTTGCCAAACATAGCCTAAAATTTTGACCCGGCCGGTGGCCTTGCAGAATGACTTAGTGCATGGATGGGGTCTTGATTTTTCTCTAAGAAGATGTGTAGAGGTCAGTGGCCCATGTCCCTTTGATTCCTCTTTTGCCATTCTTACTCATTGGGATGCCTCAAATATTGATTATGATTCTGTCCGATGCAGCCTGCTCACGAGAAAATAGGAGTAGTCGATTCTCAATGGATCATTCATCAAACAGTACCCTCACTTGGGAACCAGGTAAAAAAGAAACTAACTCATCAACTATCTAGCAACATGTAATTTTCTTTTCATGTAAGTCAAACATTGACCTGGTTCTGTTTTCTCTTTTCTTTGTTACCGTTTCTTAGGGGAAATCAGAGGAAGGGAAATCAGCATGGCAAGGGGTACGCAATTTTTATTCGCATTATCAATTTGTTCCTCTTTTTCAGCACTGTCAATTGCTTCATGGTTTCTTTCTGTGTCTTTATCATCGTTGTGTGTGCGGCCTGTCTTTGCATCAACAAATAACAATGCTATGCACACAAAACAAAACTCGAGAGCCACACATGAACCTTGGTCCATGACAGATTTTGGGGAGTGGCTCCTGTTTTATTCTGTGTTTTTAATTATAGCTCTATTTTTATGACCTAAAAACAAGTTTACTGGTGTCTCATGCCTTTGATGTGACCCGTTGCAGGTGAGAGACAGGTGCAATTACGAATGGATGGCATTCCAAAAACGGGTTGCAATTGCAGAGAGCGAGTATTACAGGCAGACTAGGGGCGATTCATCTAATGCCACTGCCTATCTAGAGGAAAGAAATAGGCAGGACCACACCATGGACAACAACCAATACAAGTAGCGATCGATTGGCCTTACTGTTTATAGATTGATACAATCCACAAGCCGCCATGGATGTTCTCAAGGTAAATTTTCTGAAGGCCACCATTCTCTAATCCTCATTCTAGAAGCTCCCTCTGTAGATCCACCCCGTTCACCGAATTCAGGCTGGTGGGCTAGCAGAGAAGCGGGGCGGAGGGAGGGTGCCTGTGTTGTGGGGTGTGGGAGATCACAGCATTCCTCAGTTTTATCATTTTCACCATTATATATATATATATATATATATTCTTCTTTTACCATTCATACTGTTCTACAGATATATATGATTATATACATATGTTTGTTTTTGCAAGAACCGCATTGTTCGTTCATACAAGTCATAAGTTACTCCCAAAATGGTGTATGACTTCTCAGTCTCTAATTCCGTGCAAGATCGTCTTTGAAGATTATATTTCACTATCAGTGCATAAACCTTTTAAAAAAAAAAAAGAAGAAGAAGAAGAAGCCATACAGTTGAACACATGAACCCAACCCCCTCTCTCGGTTCTTTATCAATTTTGGGGTTTCCCTCTGACCTTCTTTGTGTTCACTTCACAAGTCGGTCGATGGAATTGGTGATGTATGTTAGATGTAATAATTTGTGGTCAAGGGAAAGGAAAGGTGTACGCAAAAGGGCATTTTCCTTTTCGACTCCTCGATGCGTACGTAAAACACAATCTTTTGGCCTCTCTTTGCACACTTGCTTTTTTCCCATGCGTCCTCGTCATTTCGCTTTCCTTCTCAAAAATGCTATTATTATTGGGTAGTGAAATGATGTAACTTAGGAAACTTCCTCATTGAGCACACGTAGTTTTATTTTTTATATTACGATAATAATTAAATGAGAATGGAACTTTTGTTGAAATCACGTGGCATTTTTTAGTAGGTGGGTTTCGTTCAACTTCAAATCTGCTTTATAACACTTGAGAATTGAGATAGCCCCGTGGAACCTACGAGGAAACTTCCAACACTTAAAAATGGTCACACACACTGACACACTCTCTCTCGATCTCTCTCTCCCCACCACCGGGCCTCTCCCCATTGGCCTCCCATAAAGTTGTGAGGACGCCTGGCACCACAGCAGTTGCCCTCCCACATTGACGGCCCGTGGCCTTCTTGTACTCTTCTTTTCCGGTCAATGTCCCTTTTTTTTTTTTTTTTTTGTTTCTTTGTCCTTTATACTACGCGTCTAATTTTTCACCGTTTGTATAGCAAGATGTAACACCATGCTCTAGAAACTTGTACTTACAATTGGGAGCTGCAACCGCCTTGGCTGACGTCGTGGTGCGAAGTATAATTATTGAACCACGGAGCCATAGCAGCCACAATTGCGCGACGATGACACCTCATAATTGCAGGTATAGTTGTGTTAAAACTCTGAACAAAACACCCTCCTAGGTCTTACTATATGAAGACTAATGGATTACAAAATTAAATTACTCAAAATTATCCTTTTTGCAAATTTAAAATATTTTGACAAATTTAATACACTATGAATTATCAGGTTGTGTAACTGATGGGTAAACTATAAGCACGTAATAGCATACCAGATTATCAAAAGGAAGAAAAAATACGAATAAATCAAGAATGTCCACATTCAGCTATGATTTTATAGTAATATTACTAGCCGATTACATATATTATTTTTCAAAAGTTATATTATATGGTAAAAAACTAGTTCTTTATTAGTATTAAAGCCATTAACACATAAATTGGACAATTAATGCTTCACTATTATCCATAAAATACAAATGTAAACATGCTATAATTTAACATGAATGTCATGTTTCAAAATTTCAGGATCACTTGAAACTGAAATAGTGACTTTCCTTGCCAGTAATTGGTAAAACAAGTGTAGGTAAGAAACAAAACTTGTTATCCTATAATCATACATAATAGTATTTCCATAATACCATATGTCAAAACAACAATATATCAAATGCATGACATCATGTAAAAATATAACACAATCGATACAACTTTCATAGCCCCGTGCCAAGGTTATTAGATCAATGATTTGATTAAAACTGTAAGAGTGTTTAAGTATTGAAGGTTCGATCTAATACACTTTTTGCTTCAATTTAATGTATTTTATTTTTCCAATTTGATATACTTTATTGTCCTGATGTATTGCTATTTCATTCCAATTGTAGTTACGAGATTTAGAGGAGTTAACTATACATAATTTAAAAAAAGAGACAATTAAAGGTACTTCACTATGCTAATCACACTGGAATATGAAAAAAATGTCAATGGAATCATGTGATGCCAAGTAACAAAGTTATCTTCTTAGACCTATTTCTACATTAAGATTTTGTTTGGCTCAAAATAAAAATTATCATAAAAGAAGCTATTTCAAAGTCATCGGATCTACCAAGAAAGAAAATAGTCATTGTAATAGCTATCGAGACCGAAAAGTTTATAGGAGCTTTCTTCAAGGACATATCTAGGAAATTTGATTGGAGGGGGAGAGAGCGAGATACCAACCGTGTAATCACATCTGTAAAAGTTATTTTACAAGTAATGACATAAAAGTATAATTAAGTTCATCAAATGCCCCTATAACCAAGTCAAATAACTTTTAAAATCGTATAATTTATTTGTCATTATTGTAGCTAACAGTATGTTCATCACAAACACTTTAAGATATTAAACCATATCACTAATTATTTATAATTATAGCTATATATATTATTAGAATTTGGAACAGTAAATTATATATATTATTAATTTTATATATACACATATAGCTATATATATTTTTTGACATAATTTGTGTCCTAAATCTGCCACTCATTGTGAATATCAAAAGAAAATATATAATTGTAAATATATTGAGAAGATATTAGTACATAAACTAGAACACACTTACTCAAGCAAGAGTTTATCATCCTTAAGTCGTCAAAACTCGAAAAAATGACTATCTTTGATAAGGAGTTTAGATTTTTACATTAGGAAAGAAAGACATTTTAAAGCAACCATCAAGATCTCAATGAAGTAATTGAATGACTTCACTATACATCGAGACTATCATATATAACATTATATTTGATAATATATATATATATATATATGAAAATAATTTTCAAAAATAATAAGTCTCATAACTATTTTTAAAAATTATTTTAATAAATTTTTATTTTTAAATTTAAATTCAATTATGTTGGGAAATTCAAATATATTTTTATTTTTTTGTTTTTTATTTTTCTTTTATTTTATTATTTGAACTTATCAATTTTTTTTTGAGTAATATTATTATTACGTACAAGTAAATTATGTGGGTAATCCGTACAGAAACATATTCATTACCATCGGATTATTATTATTATTTTTAAAAACTTTTTATCCATGCCAATCTAACAATAAAGAGAGTATTCCTGTGATTTCGTATACAATCTACCTGCAAATAGATTTTTTTTTCCTAATTTTTTGGGATTTAATTTTAAAAAAAATATATATTTTTTAAACATATTATCTTTTCTTATTTTTAAATTATAACTTAACATGAACTCTAATTTTATAGATTTCAAAAAACATAAATTAAAACATAAATCTTATATTTTGAAATTTAATATAATTAATATTAGATATTCGAACGGTATACGGAGTAATTAATCGGAGAAACGGATGCAAATATTTCAAATATAATATCACATCTGTATTTGAATCATAAATGCGGATATATCCGTTTCCAATTATTTCCCTTCTTTCTTTCTTTTTTTTTTCTTTTTTTGATAGTTGCATGCCTATGCCCCATCGGTAACTTCAACGATAGTTCGGATTCTCTACAGCATCCTTGTATACTATTTATTTTTTTAAAATATATATATATAAAAATATATATAATTTTAAAGTAAAAAATAATAAAAATATATAATTTTAGTAGATTATGGTTATTAGAGATAAGAACGGTGGAAGCCAATCATTCTCCAAATAGACAAGTACTAATGCTGACCTGGTCCAAATCCAATGAATTTTGGGCAGCGAGAGACCATCATGCCCCCATTACCTAGTCGCCGTTGGCGCGGTCCCTACACGTGGAATGCGCCATGTACGTGTGACCGACCAGTGTTTCGACCGTGGTTACGGTTAGTGTACACCAGCCCCACCTCCCCCCCC
The DNA here is from genome assembly GCA_023512835.1 of Taxillus chinensis. NCBI lineage: Eukaryota > Viridiplantae > Streptophyta > Magnoliopsida > Santalales > Loranthaceae > Taxillus > Taxillus chinensis. The sequence goes on along the minus strand of CM042085.1, from coordinate 22,101,214 downwards.
ACAGGCCACACCCACCCACACTATTATTAATTTACACCCCCACGTCTCCCCTCACCTCACCTCACCTCCACTGCAACATCCAACGATCGACCCTCGCCTCTGTTCCTGGTTAGATTTTCTTTAGTTTCTCCGAAACAAAATCCGCGGGAAGACAATATCGATGGGGCTGTCCAACTTTCCGAGTCCAGCGGAAGGCGTGCTTCCGGTGCTGGTGATGAACACCCTCCTCTCTGTAGCTCTCTTGAAGAACGCGGTGAGATCCGTCCTCCAAATGATGGGAGCCGTTAGATCTCCTCCTCCGCCGTCGATGATCAGCGCCGGCGAAGAGGGCGACGCTTCCGACGTCGACGGCGGCCGCGAGACAGCGGCGATGGAGAGGCGTATTCGGATCACGCAGTTCAAGCACTTGTTGTGTGCCGCCAGCTGGGATGATAATAATAATAATAATAATAATTGTAATAGTAGTAGTGACAACAGCAGCAGCAGCATTGGGTGGGAGTGTTGCGTGTGCTTGTGTGGGTTTGAGGATGAAGAAGAGGTGAGTGAGCTCTCCTGCAAGCATTTCTTCCACAAGGGTTGCTTGGAGAAGTGGTTTCTCAACCGCCACTACAGCACCTGTCCTCTCTGCCGATCCATTCTCTGATCAGTATATTAAATATTGTAAATTAACTTTACATTAGGGGTTTATATATTAATGTAGTGGAGATCTTTGCCATATATATATGAACATCAATCTCGGTTTTTTCTTTTCCCCCACCCTTCTTCGCCTGGTATAGTTGTATAATTTTTTAGAGCAGGAGTACTGCTATGACAAGTTCCAGCGATAGACTGTCTGGCTGTGTCTTGCACATGTCCTCGCAGTCTGCCACCGCACATGTGTAATTGATGTACATATTTGATATTTCCTTAGTGCGCGACATATAAAATATAAAATATAAAATAACGATTAAATGGATTGATGACAATGAAACGCGGTGAAGGGAAAGCTGACCTTAGTTAGGTTACTGGACACGACTTTGACTAGTTAATCTGAACCACTTTATTAGTTAGAAATTCTGTTTTGTCTTTAACGAATATTGTTAACATTTGCTGATGTGGCAATATATCAATCTTGTATATAAAGGGTTTAATCCAGTTGTAATAAAGACGCAGTATTACGTCTTCATCATCCCTGTTCTATTTCTCTGTTTCTCTCTGTTTCTTTACATCTTGGTATCAAAGCTGTGCGATCGCCATGGGTGATGATAAAACACTTACGAAGATTCCATTCTTTGATGGTCACTACGACCATTGGAGTGAGTTGATGGAGAATTTACTGCGCGCAAAAGGGTTATGGAATCTGGTGGAATATGGATTCACAGAGCCAACGGAGGGTGCTGTGCTATCTCTTGACGAACAGACGCATCTCGAAAATATTAGAATGAAAGATTATCAGGTAAAACACTATCTCTTCCAAGCTTTAGATCGAACCGTGTTTGAGCAAATCTTGGATAGACGTACATCCAAATATATGGGATTCGATGAAACGTAAATTTGGGGGTAATGAGAGGGTTAAGAGATCAATTCGCAATACGTTGAGAAGAGAATTTGAGATTTTGGAAATGAAGAAAGGGGAAACCATTATGGATTATTTTGGAAGAGTCATGGTGATTTCTAATAAACTACGAAGTAATGGAGAGCAAATGCCTGATTCTAAAATCGTTGAAAAGATTTTAAGAACGTTGACTGATAAGTTCACCTATGTTGTTGTCTCCATTGAAGAATCTAGAGACACAGAAAACATGTCTATAGATGAATTGCAGAGCTCTTTAGTAATGCATGAGCAAAAATTTGCCCATGATAATAAAAAAGATACTGATCAAGCTTTAAAGGTGGAAGGCAGATTTAGTTCTATGAGAGGGCGTGGTAGAGGATCATTTAGAGGACGTGGCCAAGGAAGAGGAAGAAATAATTACAATAGAGCAATGATTGAATGTTATAAATGTCATAGTTTAGGACATTATCAGTATGAATGTCCTAAAGGAGCTAAAGAAGTTCATTATCTTTAAAAAGACGAGGTTGCTTCTCATCAAGAAGTTGAACCCCGTTGATGGCGTATGAGGCAGACAAAGAAAATGGAAAAGAGGCCTGGTTTATTGATTGTTGCTCTAATCATATGTGTAACAACAAAGCTATGTTTACTAGTCTGGATGAACAGTTTCCACACTCGGTCAAGTGGGAAATAACAAGACACTCCATGTACTGGGAAAGGAGTTATTAAAATGAAACTTGGAGGCGACACGTATGTTGTAAAAGATGTTTACTATGTACCTGATTTAAAAAACAACCTCTTGAGTGTCGGACAACCGCAAGAGAAAGGGATAAACATTTTGTTCCAAGAAGGTGTGTGCAAAGTCTATCATCCAACGAAAGGCTTAATGATTCATCGGTTATGAGTACAAACAGATTATACATCATTCATCTAAAAATCGAATTATCTCACGTTGAAAATGCAAACTGTTTGCAAACTGTTAAGAGATCCGGCTATCTTGTGGCATCAACGGTATGGTCATTTGAGCTACAAAGGATTGTCTATTTTGCGAATCAAAACATGGTTCATGGGCTGCCTTCTTTACCGCACTGGGCCACAACTTGTCTTGAATGTTTAAAAGGGAAACAAACTCGCCTAGCAATTCCAAAGCAGGCTTCTTGGAGAGCAACAAAACCTCTAGAGCTTATACACTCGACATATGCGGGCCCATCACCACGACCTACACCCAGCGGTGGCAGGTGTTTTTTTGTTTTCGCATTGATGATTTTAGCCAGGAAAGCCTGGGTATATTTCCTTAGTGCAAAGTCTCGAAGTTTTTGATTGCTTCAAGGCATTTAAAGTTGGTGAGAAAAGGAGGCAGATGTGTCCATTAAATGTCTCGAACCGATAGGGGAGGTGAGTATCTATCTCCGGCTTTTCATTGTTTTTTCGTAGAACATGGTATTAGAAGGCACTGACGAATGCATACACTCCACAAACAAAACGGGGTGGCGGGACGGAAAAATCGAACGGTGATGAATATGGTGCGCTCCTCGTTGACAAAACAGATTCCTAAAATGTTTTGGCTGAACGAAACTGGGCCTTTTATGTGCTCAATCGTTGTCCTACAGTGGCTGTTGAAAATATTACTCCACAAGAAGCATGGAGTGGAATCAAACCCACAGTGGAGCATTTTCGAATCTGGGGATGTATTGCTCATGTTCATATTCCACATGATAAAAGAAGTAAGCTGGATGATAAGAGCTCTATTTGTATTTTTCTGGGTGTGAGTGACAATACTAAAGGCTATAGACTTTATCATGTTGACTCAAAAAAACTGATAATCAGTCGGGATGTTATTTTTGATGAAAGTGGACAGTGGGACTGGAGTCAAGACTCTGGTATTCGGATGTGTGATGATTTAATATGGGAACAAGGTACAGACGGACATGATGGTGATGACAACGTTGCGGTGATCAACGTTGCGGGTGATAGAAACATGATTCGAGGTATAGATGTTCCTGGTGATGACAACATTGCGGATGGTAAAGACGTTAGGATGGTGAAAATGTTGCAAGGAGATGAGGTTTTTGATGGTCCGACCTTGTCATGAAAAGTAGTCCAGGCAATGCCGGAAGGAGACATTGTACAGAGAATCGAGATATTTCCAGGAAGAACTGCAGAGCTCCTCACTCTGGATGAAGGATTATGTTCATATGATAGAAGATGAAGCTTATATGATTGAAATGGAGGTTGATCGTTACATAAATTGTTATTTATTGAACAGGTTGAGCAAAATGAAAAATTTACAGATTGTGATCCCACTAGTTTTGTTGATGCGGTGAAAGAAGAGAAATGGAGGTTTGCAATGGATAGTGAAATTCATTCTATTGAAAAAAATGGCACGTGGAGTTTGACCTGAATTGCCCAAGAGGCGCCAAAACAATTGGTGTTAAGTGGGTGTATAAGACTAAGCGAGATGAAAATGGTAAAATCACCAAACACAAGGCCCATTTAGTTGCTAAAGGATACGCAGAAACAAGGAGTGGACTTTACCAAGTTTCCCCTGTGGGGGGGCTTGAAGTGTTTGCCCCCGTGGCAATGTCCTGAATGGTGATAAGCTTGGCCGCACAGAGAGGATGGAAGCTCTACCAGACTTGATGTCAAGTCAGCATTTTTACATGGCAAACTACAAGAACGTGTCTTTGTAGAACAACCTCAAGGCTATGAGAAGGAAGGAAGGGAGCACATGGTATATCGATTACATAAAGCCTTTGTATGGGTTAAGGCAGCCCACAATGTATTGTATAAAAAATCATTTTATACAAGATGATTTTCAGGCTGTGATAGTGATCACACATTATTCATTAAGAAGAACAAAGGTAACAAAATCATCATTGTGAGTGTTTATGTTGATGATCTATTGTTTACCGGAAATGACGAAGGGTTGTTGAGAGACTTTAAAGTGCTATGATGAGAGACTTTGACATGTCTGATTTGGGAAGTATGAATTACTTCCTTGGAATTGAAATTGTGCAAAAACCAGAAGGTATTTTCATCTGTCTTGAAACGATATGCGAGAGGGTATTCTAAAACGGTTTCACATGACCGAAAGTCATTCACCCAAAACCTCCGGGGCGTTGATTTCTTCCACCTTCGTGTGCCAGTGTCAAGGAACGTTAATTGATGAGAATTATTATAAGCAATTAGTGGGAAGTCCAATGATTCTCACCCCCCCGGCCTGATTTAACATTTGGTTAACCTTAGCTACAGATATCTCACGATCCGTGGCAACCGGAGCTTCATATACAGTACCTAAAAGAATCCTGAGATACTTGAGAGGAACTACGAATATGGTATTTTCTATAGAAAAACGGGTAACGTGGAAACTTTGGAAGCCTATACCGATAGTGACTATGCTGGAGATATAGAAGACGAAAAGAGTACAAGCGGATATGTGTTTTTTTTCAATTCGCGCTGTAGCATGGAGTTCAAAGAAACAACCCATTGTCACACTTACCACAGAGGAATTTTCCGTCGTGCGCTGTCATGCTATTTGGATGAAAAGAATTCTAAAGGAGTTTGGGTATGGCGGAGAGGAGAAGACAGAGATTAGATGTGATAATAGCTCTACTATTAAACTTTCAAAGAATCTTTCTATGCACGGACGAAGCAAGCACATCGATGTGCGTTTTCACTTTCGAGAAATCTTTCAACAGAAGGAATTATTTCTCCTGTTTACCGGAGTGCTTGACGACATAATGACTAAACCTTTGAAGTTTGATGCATTTAAAAGGCTTCGATCTGCTCTTGGAGTATGCGGTCTCTTGAAATAAGCTAATTCAGGTGTATGTGTTAGCTTAGGGGAAGGTATGAAGGGAAAGCTGGTCTTGACCTTAGTTAGGTTCCTGGACACGACTTTGACTAGTTAATCGAACTAGTTTATTAGTTAGAAATTCTGTTTTGTCTTTAACGAATATTGTTAACATTCTCTTGATGTGGCAATATATCAATCTTGTATATAAAGGGTTTAACCCAGTTGTAATAAAGACGCAGGTTAACTCTTCATCATCCCTGTTCTCTTCCTGCCTCGTTTCTTTACACGCGGTTCTATTATTCTACTCGCGTTATATCTAATTCTCATTAATTAGTTAATTCGCTAAATTAATCAGTTAAAGGACAATTGCGCAGAGAGAGATTTGTTTTATATATACTGCAGGGAGAGTAAACTATGCCAATAGAGTTTTCATTAGTTAATTGAGTTGGACGGTCTTGATATAATCCGCGGCGTATGTAGCCCACAGAGAGAGAGAGAGGGAAAGGGAGAGAGTGCGCGTGTGTTGGGATTTGGGAATAATAAATGGCGACATAAACTGATGAACCCGAAATTAATGCAGGGTGTATAGTTGTAGCAGTGGTGGTTGGACAGCTAGGTGTGAGCTGAGTTATTGGAGTTAGTAAGTAGGGCGGCGCGAATGATCGAACGTGTCTATCGGTCTCTCATTTTTAGATTGAAAAACCAATACTCGAGATTTCAGTATTATGATGAATGACAAACGACCACACTTTTATTTATTTATTATATATTTGAAGATTGAAGCATCGCACTTTCCACAATTTTGGGCATAACTTCGGATGACACGAGATGCCATTGGCCCATTGCAACACATAATCTAGATTTATAAAATGAAGAGTTATTCTAATGGGTTATACTCAAGAACATAAACTACAAAGCTCTTAATGGATTATACTCGAGAATATAAAATTAAATATGAAGAAACTTTTGCTGCAATTGTACAAGTCACATCAGTTCACAATTTATTACCTATAATTCGGAAATGAATTTTTTTTTGATAAATGTAAAAAATGCTTTCTCCTTGTGGTATTTTATTAGAAGAGATGTATATGTATTATTTTCGATTTCAGGTCCTCAACAATTACGGGTACAGCTCCTTGAAAAGCTATATCGTATTGATATTTTTTAAAAAAAATTCATATCAAAATAGTATAATTTTGATATAAAAAATATAGTTTTAAGGAACTGCACCATACATTAATTATAAATGATCTTAATTCATTATTTCTCAAGTTATCATTTTTCTCATATATTATGCAAGTTGTAATAAGCTTTGCATGTAATAAGCTTTGACAAATTTATTTATACTATTGTTCAATTTGGCTTAACTCCAACCCATGTGATTCTGCATTGTTTATTCGTCGAATTATGATATTATACTTTTGTTACTTTATGTTGATGATATAATATTAACAGGTAATGATATCTTTAGTGAAATACAGCATTTTCTTTGTTAATATTTTGAAATGGAAAACCTTGGCTATCTTAATTATTTTTTCAGCCCTAAAATTTCTTACAAATTTGAGATTTATTATCTTTTTCAAGATAAATATGCATCCGATTTACTTTCTCATGCATTACTAATGATAAAACTAGCTCTATGCCTTTTGAACTCAATTACAAACTTACTCCTCTCAATGAAACTCCTCTTGATGATCCAACTTTATATTGTTGGGAGTTTTGTTTACCTCATTATTACTTAGCCTAATATCTCATATGTAGTTCGCTTTGTCATTCAATTCATGTCTACCCCTCGCTCAATATATTTTTCAATAGTTCTTTATATACTTCAATATATTAAAGGAACTCTCTTTCATGGTTTATATTTTTTTTGTTCACTCCTTTTTCGTGTTTTCTAGCTATTTTGATGCTAATTGGGTTGGTGATTAGACAAATTATCTTTCTACTATTGGTTATTATTTTTTTGTAAGAGATCTCTTGGCATAACAAAAGGATAAATAGTTATTACGTGTTTGTAGTACAAAATCTAAGTTTCATGTACTAACTGATGCAAATATAGGTGTCGTACAATCTTATGCTACTATGCTTCTTTTTGATAATTAATTTCTATACAATTCACTTATAATGAAATTTTTTATAATGTACCAAACGCATTAAAAACAGTTGTCATTTTATCTGTCATCTTACTCATGGCACTATTCTTTTACTTCATGTCTCCACTACTATCCAAGTTGCTAATATTTTGACTAAAACTCATCCTCCTATGCGTTTTCAAGATCTATTGAGTAAATTCAAGTTGGCATCTACTATTCCATCTTGATTTTTATTTTCTTTTTTTGCTTTGGGGGAGGGGATGCATTAACGTAATTATAAGATACTCTTATTTTGATAATTAATGAGATTATAGGAATCCATAGTCGTGCTTCTATACTATAACTAGTTACATTTTATAGGATGTATTTCTAAAATGTGTATCACAATTGTATATTATGATTGCTATCTTTTCTTTTCTTTTTTTTAATCTTCAGTTTCTTGTATAATATTATTTTTCATTGTATAATCATTATCAAGAGAAATATACATATGAATTTCCTTTTTTTACGGTTTTTAAATCCATGAAATATGTTTGTGTGTTCTCTCAGTCTTGCTCTCTTCTCTATTGGTTGACTTTATTTTATTTTTGGGAATTTTGGGGATATTTGGAGTTGGACATGGTGATGTTGTTCTCTTAGGCTTCTGTGAATTATTGTTTTAAAAGCATATTCTAGTCTCTACATTATGATCTTTCTAGTATGGCTTTGTTCTACATCATAGGACCCATGAAGGCATGCATATACGCACTTGGCCTAGTTGTATTCCTTTTGGAGAGATGCCTATATTAACTAGCATGAAAGGGGGGAAAAAAGTACATCTTAAAATGCAACACTAGTGTGAGAGATCATGTCGAAGTTCAAAGTATTTTTGAATATTGTCCATCCAAAATTTTAAAAAAATAAATCATTTCCCCGTAGATGGTATTAGTAGCAACCTAGTTACATGCCTATTTTTAATTTTATCTATCAAACTCAATTAATTAAAGAAATATATCTATACTAACTAGCATGAAAGGAAAAATGTACAGGTTGAAAAATGGATAAATGGGTTTAATAATTAAAATTAACATATTATTGTAAAGGACATGTTAATATATTTTAAACCAAAAAAGAAAAAGTTATCTCAAACACGCAATCGAAGCATTCTTTTAAACACTCTTTATATTTGTCGTGCTAATAATAATAATTCATAAATAAATAATGATGATTGATGTGCTTACCAAAACGCGCCCCCCAAAATAGAATAAATAAATAAATCAGTCACTGTGTCGTAAATCAATTAGAGGTTTTTAGTGAGACGTGTAGGATTACCAACCATAGCTAGGTACGTAGGATTTGAACTCTTTTTTTTCCGTATTAAATTGTTCTCTTCCCTTTATATTTTAAAGTCAATTACTCTAAAAAATAATTATTTTATATTCCTTTTGTTTTCAGGCAACCCATTTTCTGATCCGTTCGAATTAGCCAGTGGGGAGGTGTGGAATGAAATCTTATATTATCGTGTCCGATCAATCATATAATGTACATGTTTTTAGTGAATGACAGCAAGCATGAGACACCGTAATGAACAACGAAGAAAATTGGATGTAATGTATGTTGGAGTATGTGACTCATATAGGGTGTATGAGAGATACTAGTAGAAGGCCGAGCAAGCAAGTGGAACGCTGCGGAGTGAGAGAAGCAGACTAGGATACCTATATATATTATTGTAAATCCTAGTGATGTATTATAGTTAAAAATAATAAAACAGAAACGCCGTCTCTCTCCTGTGGACATCCGATTTTGGGGAATCACGTAAATTCTGTATTCTTGTGCAATAGCGTGCGTCCGTGTGTGTCGATCTAAGTCTTACAATGTAGAAACCCAAAATGAACCAAAGGGATAAAAGTTATTCTAATCACAAACAAACAAAATCTCTAAAAATTAAGAGGGGGAGGGAAAGAGAGAATTTATTTCAACTCTCCGGAAGGCAGATTGTTATGCAGCCTATTTTACTTTATCGTTCATTAATTAACATGATTGTCACCGACACTTTTAGACCCAAGTTAGTCCCTTCATAGTAGTCATTTAAAAATTTGGGCTTATCTCATAAGCTCCCTGCCTCAATTCAACTAGAGAAATTTCATTTTAATTCCAAAATCATCATGTGGCCTTGGTTGAAGCTTGAATTCTAGAGAACAACAAATTAAAGTTAGACAACCTCATGTCGACTCTAGATATGGCCTCGGTCATATGGTGGCCTCCTAGGATTTGCAAATGACAGAGTTCGAGCACATAACTCTACCCTTCAAAAATATATACTCTGTTTAGTAGACATCAAAATTATGGCCACCTTGTGATATCTTCTCCATATATATATGTTTTTCGATCAATCCCACTTCGTTATAATGATTATGAGTCTATATATATAGGCATGCAGCTTCCCCAAAATTGGCTCAAATCAGACCTTTGTGTATACTAAGTTTTTGAGTAAGTGCCATAACAGCAAATTACATATGCATACAAGAAAAGACAAACCCTTCAAATCAACAATTTCATAGTCACTCCAATTTAGCAGAATTGTGACACATGCAGCGACTTAATTTGCAACACACCAGCAGAAAGGCAATTATTTAGATAGTCTCACACCTTTTACAGTACACCAACAACGTCCCTATATGGCCTGATATATCTGAAGGACATCATCACTTATTCATGCAGCCGCAGCGTGTGATACATAGATACATATATATATATATATATGTATATATATATATATGTATGTAGGTAGATTAGCGAACGATCCATTTGTTATGCCCCACATGAATAAATTCCTCAACTTCAGCATCAACGTCTTCATAAACTTTGTCAAACTTAGTTACACGTTCTGGTTCGTTGTAACTGACGCGCTCAATCACCTCAGAAGTCCTCTCAATGGCGGGCAGCGGCTCCTCGTAGACATGTTCAGAGGTTAAATGGTACCTTGAGTGATGAGGATCGTCCATCTGCCTATATCGCGCTGGCTCCACAGTGGAAACATAGTAGGTCTTGTCCTGGTGTTCATAGTCGCGGTTGTAATTGCGGTTGTGGTTGTGGTTCTTTCCATGGTGATGATGCTCTACAAAACTTCTAAAAGACATGTTGGTGATCCTTAGAGACTAGTATAAGCTTTTGAATGATACTAGTGTTTGAATCGTTTGATAACTCTAATGTTACTAGGGGCCATATATATAGGCCGATGAAGGAGTTTAATTGTTCAAAAAAGATAAGATTGAATCTGATGCCGACTCTTTTTGTCAATGTCACTCATAAGAGCATATAGGAGTAGGGCATTAACTCGGTGCACCCCAGCTTCCAGCTCTCTGGAGGAAATGAATAATGAATGAAACTAGTTTGGGTACATCTATTTCCAGTGACGCATGGTGAGGTTTTATTGGAGCATAAGTGAATCTTTTATTAAGAAGCGTAGTGTAACTTCATTCTAGAAATTGGATTTTTTTGGCTCCGATTCAAAGCTGAGCTAGCAGAACAGATGTCCTTGGTTCCAATAAAAAACATATTTTGTTCAAAGGAACTTGTAGGCTTATGCACACAGGAGGATTGTTTGTTTTTTTTTTTTTTTTTTAACTTATAACGGGTATTCTAGTTCTTGTGTACTATAATCAGAAGGGCGGACAATTGTCACATCACGACTATGCCCCAAGGGCACAGGCAGGACTCTTATTGAAATGAAGTTTGGGGGTGAACAATATTGACAAAATATGATTCGAAAAAGTAGAACTAATTTGAAATAAAAACTGAATTGACACTAGAAATTGAAAAGAGAGCTTTACAGCCAATTAATAAATGAATGGTTTCTAATCTAATTTAAAAAAACTTCCTAAACAAAACCCTAAAAACAAAGATCTAATATCCAACAATCCCTCCTTTAAACTGTAAAAATTTTAAAATTCAGTTTAAAAAACTTGAAAAACACCATGTCTGCAACTTGTAGACCCTTAAACCAACTGTTGCATGTTGCAAACACTAAGTAACTCTCTTAGCCTTGAAAAAACTGTTTCTTTAAGGGGTCTTGTGGATATATCAGCCACTTGATCTTCTGTTCTGCAACAAGTCAACTCAATGGTTCCATCTTCTACCAAGTTACACAAAAAATAATACCTCACGCGTATATGCTTGCATCTCCAATGGAAAACTGTACTTTTAGAAGGCTTGATAGCTGAACTATTATCACAATAAATTGAAGTGGCCTCATGTTGATCCAGCTCAAGTTCTTCCAGAACTATTCTCAACCAAATGGCTTGACAAGCACAAGAAGTTGTTGTCACATATTCTGCTTCTGCCATGGACAAATTCACAATGACTACTTCTTTGAAGAGCATGAAAGATACCAAAAAGTGTTTTTTATCACCCAGATCTTCAACATAGTCACTGTCTGTAAAACTTGTGAGATCTATCTGTAAACCTTCTTGTAAAATATTCCAAAATTTTAATTTTACATAAATTTCTGAGAATTCTAGAATTTGATTGTATTACTTCTAAATCAAGAAAATAACACAACAAAGTCATATGTGTCATATCAAATTCAATTTTCATGGACTGCTTAAACTTTTTCAACATGCAAGATCACCCCCGATATAGATTAAATCATCAACATACAAGCATATAGTAATCAATTTTCCTCCGTCTCAAAATTTGATGCAAAGTGTATGTTCACAAGGACACTTGTCAAAACCTTCAAGAAATAAGCATCGATTCAACTATAAGAATTTCTAGGTGCTTATTTTAGTCCATATAATGATTTCTTTAATATCTAAACCTTATGCTTAGAACTAGGTTTAACATAGCCAAGAGGTTGATTAATAAATACTTATTCTTGCAAATTCCCATACAAGAAATCTGATTTCACATCTAGCTGGTAAATTGGCTGTGATTTTTATGCTGCTAATGCAATCACCAATCTGATGGTGTTCCTTGCAACTGGAGCAAAAATCTCCTAATAATTAATGCAAAACTCTTGCTTGTAACTGTCATCACCCGATTTCGTCCGCGAGAAAACCCACTTATGGGGATGCGATTCTCCAATCCTTCACCCGAATGGTGATGAAAAAATACAGAGACGCCACCAACTGTTTTTGGGGTGCAGTTGGTCACCTAAAATAGTCTACGTTGCCAAATCCGAATTCGGGAGTTTATTACGTGCGGGGAACACCAGAAATGGACGCCCTTTCGATACCTATCTTAGGAGGAAGGAGGTTTCGAATTTGTTTTAATTGCTTAACCTAAAGTTAATTAGCCTAAAGGTGATGTTGAATTTACATCTGACCTAAAAGTCTACACTTTTTGTTTCCTAAGTCATTTGTTGAAGTGAAGTTGAATCCAATTTGTCCTAAATCTCTCAAAGGAAAACCCTATTTTTTTATTTTTTATTTAAATATATTTTTTTAGTTCAAAATAAAATCTAACCTAAATGTCTAAGAAATGATAAGTTATTATGCTACAATGATGGTTTAGAAGAAGCATTTATTTTTAAAAAAAAGATCAAGTGTTTGAAAAGGGTTTTTTTTATTTTGTTTTGAAAATCAATTTCTTTTTATTTGAGAAAAGTTTTTTTTTTGTTTTTGTTTTGTTTTTTGTTTTTTTTATTTTTTTGTTTTTTTTGTTGTGTTTTTTCTTTTCAATTAAAAATGGACTAAAGAACCAAAAAAAAAAGAGTAATGAATGGAAAAGATTAAAGAAAACCTTTTTTTTTGAATATTAGAAAAAAAAAATTGAAAGTGTTTTTTTTCCTTTTATTTTTTTTATAGTAAAATAAAATAAAAAATATATAAATAAATTAAACAAATGTAAAGTATGTGATGTGACATTCCATTCACAAGCAAACTCCCTCTCCTTCTTCTTTTTCTCTCTTCCTTTCTCTTTTTTTTTTTACTATGCTTGATTTAAATTACAGGGTACAATGGGTAGATAACTTTGGTTACAAGTCTAAACAAATTTTGCTACTGGCCCAAAACTAACAAGGTGTCCTACGGCCAGCTAAAGCATAAATAAAATAAAATTAACACAAACCAAAATATATCAAATAAACAAATAAATGAATAAAACTCTCATACATCAAAACTGTAACCCAAAACTGAAGCCAAAAACCCAAAATCAACGTGTGCAGGAAAAGAAGAAACAGTGCACCAGATCGCCGGCTCAGACCACCAATGACAGCAATACTCATCCAGTCAGGTCATCAAACGGATACCACCGTATAGGCAGAGGAGAGATGCAAACCAAATAAATAAAAAAAATGAAAGAAGGAAGATAGTGAGCAAACAGTTAGGACTAACAACCATGGTAAGCAAACAGTTGGGACTAACAAGCACCATCATGAATGGAAATAATCGATTTAGCATGTCAACACCAGAAATGGCTGGAAATGGTTATGACAAACAGCTTGCAAATCGGGTAAACCAGACACGCCAGGGTCAGACCATAAAACAGTCACAGGTAGCAAAGAAAAGGAGACCGAGTTACTCCTTTACTTGACACAAACCAAACGAAGCCCAGACTAGACCCACGACAATCCCAACAAAACTGAAACAAAACATATAAACAGGTGACGATACTATTACTCAAACCAGACTTTCCCAGACTCAGTATACCAGTTCATAACCCGCTTCACCAAAACAAACAAACAGATATGAGCTAAAGGATGCTTAACAGAGAGCAAAACAAACATCAATCGATATAGAGGCCAACATATTCTACACAACACTTCGATGACAATAACAGGCAACAATTGATTTTATTTTGGTCTTAATACGACCGAAGGAAAAGGCAATCAAAAGCAAATCAAACAAGGCCAGTAATCCATAATTATGTTAGCACTTAATACGCAAATAAACATCTAACAACAATCAAAACTTACGCAGCAGTACGCGTTCCTCTTCCTCTCGGGCTCTGGGCTGCAGCTAGTAACCACGACGTCGTCTTCACAGTGGGGCGAGGGCGAAGGAGGCTTCCCAGTCAGTGGCAGCGGGGACTTGTGTGTGTCGCGGATGAACTGGGACGGCCGACAGGTAGTTGGGTGGCAATGCCAAAGAGGGCTATGGCGTGCCTCGACTGGACCAGTCGATGTCGGCTAGTGCGTCTTGAGCGGGGTTGGCATTGCGTTCGTCGTTCGGGGCTTGAGCCGTGGAGGCGCGGCAGCAGCGTTGTGGGAAGTGACGGCGTCAACAAAGGGCGGCGGCCGACTGTCGTAGCTTCCGGCCGGGGGAACTCTTTAGAGGGATTGAGGAGAATATGAAAGATTGGATTGTAGATTGCTTTTTTTATTTCAGAGAGCCCCCCCTTTTGTGATCGCCCGATCTATTGAATTTATAGAGGATGGATTTTAGGGTTTAGGTTTGAATCGGGGCGGCTGGAATGGGTTTTGGAGACAGCTTCGGCGTGGTCGATCGTCTGGCTCGGGTGGGGCGACTTGGCTCGGGAAGACATGTGCAGGCATGGAGGAGGTTGGCCGGGCCTGGGGGTGGTCCTCGGTGGTCCGGCCGGCACAGCTGCCGTTGCGTGGCTTCAGGGAAGACGACGAGGCGTGGAAGGGAGAGAGAAGGGAAGAAGACGAAGCGCGGTTTTTCTATTTTTATGATTCCTTTTTATTTTTTTTGTTTTTTTTTTTGTTTTTTTTTTCATTTTATTTACTTTCGGCCAATGAAGATCGACACCTGGCATGAAGTGGGCGGGAAAAGAAAAGGAAAAGCTAAAAATTAATTTGTTTTGGGATTTTTAACTAATGTGACTCGATTTTTTAGATCGGCGGGGCAAACTGGCTTTCAAAACATCTCGAAAATAATCTTATTTTTACGGCAAGCCTGTACTGCGATTATTTATTACCGAAAAACATATTTATTTTGATTTTTTTATCTAAAAAGCTCCGGGAGCGAATATATACAATATATATGTCAAACTTCTCGAACGATAAGTAGGATAAGGTTATGAGGTTCGTGACGTGATCCGAGCGTCGTTTTGAATATTGACCGCTAGTTGACCACCATTAGTGGTCTAAATGCAGTTTTGACCATAACTTCTTCGTTTGACCTCGGATTTGAGCGCGGTCGAAGGCGTTGATCCTCAAATTTAATTTTCTATCACCTGGGACTGGTTTTTTGGTATTTGAAAGCCTTTTTAAAGAATTCATCGTCATACCCCCTCGAATCGACAGTCACGTCTCTTTATTTAATGTACAAAGCGAAAAATGAATGTTATGTCCAACCCAGACAAAATGGGGTCCAACAGTAACCCTTTGCCACCACGCGGACTTTGAATTTTTCAACCTCCCCATTTTCTTTAAGCTTTGTCTTGCAGATCCACTTCACACCAATTGTCTTGTACCTTTTTGGAAGATCTGGCAGCTCCCAAGTCTAGTTCCTTTCGGTAGACTCAGTTTATTCTGCCATGGCTTTCGGTCACTTTTCTTTTTTAATACCCTCTTCATATGTCACTGGATCACAATCGGTAAATAGAGCAAAATAAGAAACTGGATTAGCATCTTAAGGTAGATTTGTGACCTCATAATCATCCAACCACGCTTGCTCTTCTCTTGTTGTCATATGTGTCATATCAACTTCAATTTTCTGTGTTGCTTAAACTTTTTCAACATTGAAGATCACCCCTATACTAGATTAAATCATCACATACAAGCATATACCTAATCAATTTTCCTCCGATCTTCTCCAAATTTGATGCAAAGTGTATGTTCACAAGGACATTGTCAAACCTTCAAGACCATATGCTCGATTCAAACATTACACGAACTAAAGGTGCTTACCTTCTTGGATATAATGATTTCTTTAATATCTAAATTTGTATGCTTAGAACTAGGTTTAACTATAACCAAGAGGTGATTAATAAATACTTGAGGTTCTTGCAAATTGACCCATACAAAAAACCAAGTTCTTTTCATAGCTGGTAAATCGATCAACATTGCCGACTTTCAGTTTGTGTAGTTCATCACCAATTGATGGTGTTCCTAGACAAGAACGGAGCTCCCTAATAATTATCAAAATTTGATCAGGAAATATAGATTCATAGGTTCGTCATAAACCAACTCGATGAAAGACCACAACATAAAATCGAACACCCTACATGTAGAATCTAGTTCGTTGAGTGTTAGGGTGTGGTGGAGTTGTAGGTCTTACCTAAATTGTTTTGACTAGTGGAGTCACTCGACTTTATTAGACAAGAGACTTACCTTATTCATGTATGTTTTAATTATGTAATTTGTGATGTTACTTAATTGTTAATTTGTCTCAAATATGGGTAAATAGAAAGTTATACGGATGTTGAATTACATGTTACTAAATGTCTACACTGATTTATCTATTGGAATTATCAAATGTGAAGTTGATTCTTATTAATGTCTAATTCAATTCTCAAAGGAAAACCCTATTTTTTTATTTTTTATTTAAATATATTTTTTTTAGTTCAAAATAAAATCTAACCTAAATGTCTAAGAAATGATAAGTTATTATGCTACAATGATGGTTTAGAAGAAGCATTTATTTTTAAAAAAAAGATCAAGTGTTTGAAAAGGGTTTTTTTTATTTTGTTTTGAAAATCAATTTCTTTTTATTTGAGAAAAGTTTTTTTTTTGTTTTTGTTTTGTTTTTGTTTTTTTATTTTTTGTTTTTTTGTTGTGTTTTTTCTTTTCAATTAAAAATGGACTAAAGAACCCAAAAAAAAAAGAGTAATGAATGGAAAAGATTAAAGAAAACCTTTTTTTTGAATATTAGAAAAAAAAAATTGAAAGTGTTTTTTTTCCTTTTATTTTTTTATAGTAAAATAAAATAAAAAATATATAAATAAATTAAACAAATGTAAAGTATGTGATGTGACATTCCATTCACAAGCAAACTCCCTCTCCTTCTTCTTTTTCTCTCTTCCTTTCTCTTTTTTTTTTTACTATGCTTGATTTAAATTACAGGGTACAATGGGTAGATAACTTTGGTTACAAGTCTAAACAAATTTTGCTACTGGCCCAAAACTAACAAGGTGTCCTACGGCCAGCTAAAGCATAAATAAAATAAAATTAACACAAACCAAAATATATCAAATAAACAAATAAATGAATAAAACTCTCATACATCAAAACTGTAACCCAAAACTGAAGCCAAAAACCCAAAATCAACGTGTGCAGGAAAAGAAGAAACAGTGCACCAGATCGCCGGCTCAGACCACCAATGACAGCAATACTCATCCAGTCAGGTCATCAAACGGATACCACCGTATAGGCAGAGGAGAGATGCAAACCAAATAAATAAAAAAAATGAAAGAAGGAAGATAGTGAGCAAACAGTTAGGACTAACAACCATGGTAAGCAAACAGTTGGGACTAACAAGCACCATCATGAATGGAAATAATCGATTTAGCATGTCAACACCAGAAATGGCTGGAAATGGTTATGACAAACAGCTTGCAAATCGGGTAAACCAGACACGCCAGGGTCAGACCATAAAACAGTCACAGGTAGCAAAGAAAAGGAGACCGAGTTACTCCTTTACTTGACACAAACCAAACGAAGCCCAGACTAGACCCACGACAATCCCAACAAAACTGAAACAAAACATATAAACAGGTGACGATACTATTACTCAAACCAGACTTTCCCAGACTCAGTATACCAGTTCATAACCCGCTTCACCAAAACAAACAAACAGATATGAGCTAAAGGATGCTTAACAGAGAGCAAAACAAACATCAATCGATATAGAGGCCAACATATTCTACACAACACTTCGATGACAATAACAGGCAACAATTGATTTTATTTTGGTCTTAATACGACCGAAGGAAAAGGCAATCAAAAGCAAATCAAACAAGGCCAGTAATCCATAATTATGTTAGCACTTAATACGCAAATAAACATCTAACAACAATCAAAACTTACGCAGCAGTACGCGTTCCTCTTCCTCTCGGGCTCTGGGCTGCAGCTAGTAACCACGACGTCGTCTTCACAGTGGGGCGAGGGCGAAGGAGGCTTCCCAGTCAGTGGCAGCGGGGACTTGTGTGTGTCGCGGATGAACTGGGACGGCCGACAGGTAGTTGGGTGGCAATGCCAAAGAGGGCTATGGCGTGCCTCGACTGGACCAGTCGATGTCGGCTAGTGCGTCTTGAGCGGGGTTGGCATTGCGTTCGTCGTTCGGGGCTTGAGCCGTGGAGGCGCGGCAGCAGCGTTGTGGGAAGTGACGGCGTCAACAAAGGGCGGCGGCCGACTGTCGTAGCTTCCGGCCGGGGGAACTCTTTAGAGGGATTGAGGAGAATATGAAAGATTGGATTGTAGATTGCTTTTTTTATTTCAGAGAGCCCCCCCCTTTTGTGATCGCCCGATCTATTGAATTTATAGAGGATGGATTTTAGGGTTTAGGTTTGAATCGGGGCGGCTGGAATGGGTTTTGGAGACAGCTTCGGCGTGGTCGATCGTCTGGCTCGGGTGGGGCGACTTGGCTCGGGAAGACATGTGCAGGCATGGAGGAGGTTGGCCGGGCCTGGGGGTGGTCCTCGGTGGTCCGGCCGGCACAGCTGCCGTTGCGTGGCTTCAGGGAAGACGACGAGGCGTGGAAGGGAGAGAGAAGGGAAGAAGACGAAGCGCGGTTTTTCTATTTTTATGATTCCTTTTTATTTTTTTGTTTTTTTTTTTGTTTTTTTTTTCATTTTATTTACTTTCGGCCAATGAAGATCGACACCTGGCATGAAGTGGGCGGGAAAAGAAAAGGAAAAGCTAAAAATTAATTTGTTTTGGGATTTTTAACTAATGTGACTCGATTTTTTAGATCGGCGGGCAAAACTGGCTTTCAAAACATCTCGAAAATAATCTTATTTTTTAACTGCAAGCCCGTCTCCCTGCGATTATTTATTACCGAAAAACATATTTATTTTGATTTTTTTATCTAAAAAGCTCCGGGAGCGAATATATACAATATATATGTCAAACTTCTCAGAACGATAAGTAGGATAAGGTTATGAGGTTCGTGACGTGATCCGCAGTGCCGTTTTGAATATTGACCGCTAGTTGACCACCATTAGTGGTCTAAATGCAGTTTTGACCATAACTTCTTCGTTTGACCTCGGATTTGAGCGCGGTCGAAGGCGTTGATCCTCAAATTTAATTTTCTATCACCTGGGACTGGTTTTTTGGTATTTGAAAGCCTTTTTAAAGAATTCATCGTCATACCCCCTCGAATCGACAGTCACGTCTCTTTATTTAATGTACAAAGCGAAAAATGAATGTTATGTCCAACCCAGACAAAATGGGGTCCAACAGTAACCCTTTGCCACCACGCGGACTTTGAATTTTTCAACCTCCCCATTTTCTTTAAGCTTTGTCTTGCAGATCCACTTCACACCAATTGTCTTGTACCTTTTTGGAAGATCTGGCAGCTCCCAAGTCTAGTTCCTTTCGGTAGACTCAGTTTATTCTGCCATGGCTTTCGGTCACTTTTCTTTTTAATACCCTCTTCATATGTCACTGGATCACAATCGGTAAATAGAGCAAAATAAGAAACTGGATTAGCATCTTAAGGTAGATTTGTGACCTCATAATCATCCAACCACGCTGCTCTTCTCTTGTTGCATTGCGGACATGAGCTCGTACCAGCTTCCAGTTCTCGTGTTGTTGACAGACTTTCTCCAGTATTGAGTTTTACTACTAGACCTCCATTCTACTGCATATGACCTCCTGCATTCTGCACTGTCAGATCTTCTCCATTTTCGAAATCTGCAGCAATCTATTGCCTAGATTGTTCTGTCCAAGACCAGGTGCTTGCTTCATCAAACATTACACCACGACTAATGGTGACCTTCTTGGATATAGGATTATATAATTTGTATGCTTTGGACTGTTCACTAAAACCAAGAGCAATGTCTGTACCTTGAGGTTCTGGAATTGAACCATCAAAAAACCAAGTTCTTCTTCATAGATAGAGCGATCAACATTGCCCGACTCCAGTTTGTGTAGTTCTCGCATGTAGGCAGCTGCGAGACAAGAACTTGCCTAGCAGTCTCAATGTGATGCAGGAAATATAGATTCATAGGTTCGTCATGAACAACTCGATGAAAGACCACAACATAAAATCGAACACCCTACATGTAGAATCTAGTTCGTTGAGTGTTAGGGTGTGGTGGAGTTGTAGGTCTTACCTACATTGTTTTGACTAGTGGAGTCACTACTACTATTAGACAAGAGACTTACCTTATTCATGTATGTTTTAATTATGTAATTTGTGATGTTACTTAATTGTTAATTTGTCTCAAATATGGGTATATAGAAAGTTATACCGGTTTGAAACATGTTATAAATGTTAGAATGATTTATCTATTGGAATTATCAAATGTGATGATTCTTATTAATGTCTAATTCAATTAGGAAAGTATAAAATTACTTTTATTGTATGAATATAAAAGTTGGATGTGCCACGATAGCGTAGTTTCTATGGGTATTAGTCATCATTTGTTTAACTAGGTGTAGGCGTAAGGAGTCATTTACTTCATTTCTGGATTTTGGGTATGGAAAAGCTACAATTCTCATTCTGAAAAACTTATGCGCTAAACTAAATTCTGTGTATAATCAACTATATAAGATATTAAATAATCTATAGAAAATGTTCTGAAAATAAACAGAACATCTTCATATGACACGTGGACATTTGAGACCCTAATGTAACAAATATGCATGCTAATTTTAGGAATATGCAAAAAGACTTAAATAGATAATATCATTTAATAATTTAAAAGTGAATATTAAGTTAATTAAATAGTTATATTATACATGAGATACGACAACAATATGGAAACTCAACAATTGAAGAATATAACAAAAACTACTTGACTCCTTTTTCAGAATTACAAGCATTCATGAAGACTAGATTGTCATTCTCAAAGAAAATTTCCCCGTAGATCAATAGCTATTATTTTTGGAGTGGAAAATTGATTACACAATGGAGAGAAGGAATTAGTCATTGAGATAAAAGTATATATATATATATATAAGCTTCTCAAGAAAGAACAAAGATACCATATAGATTAAAAATACAAAAGAATTATTATAATAAATATTAAGCATGAGAATACATAGATATACTGTAATGAAGTTTACAAAATATCACACAAGTATTGAACTAGAGTGAAGATCTCAGTATCAAATAAAGAATACATTTAAAGCAACAATCAAAGATCTTAGTAAAACATGAAGGAGCTTCCCCATCTGCAACATCAAAGAAACCCTAACTTTTATATCATAATATTTATTTATTTTGTTATCAATATTATTGTTTGGTAGAAATTTTATCATCAATATTATTGTTTTGTGGAAATTAAATAGGACTAAGAATCTTTGTCCAATGGATTGAACATTTTAGATATTTAGTTGTGAACTTATAAAATAATTGAATTTTTAGTGAACTAATTAAAACTGAATAAATTATTTTAAAACCTTTACTACATTATGAAGAAAGTATAACAGGGAAAAAAGTCTTCGAACCACTATAAATCTTTGGGTGCATTACTTATAGTTTTACAGGTTTCAGCATTTAGTTTAAATTAATTTTATATTTACATTGTGGGCTAAAATGAGTTAATGTCTAAAAATATTATTTAAAGGTAACCCATTAAATTTTGTCACTTCTAATTTTTAAGCATGATTCAAATGAGACATTTGTGTTTATTAATGAGTTTAAATATAATCGATGCTATTTTTAATTAAATCAACATTAATTTGATCTGCTAGTATAAATCAACTTATCAACACTTTAGGTTGTCAATACGAGTAATTCATGTCAATATTAAATTGGATTATCCATGAAAAGGAAAGAAGAGGTTAAAGTGTATATAAAAACTTAATTTAATGCCATCTTAACTACTTCAACTATTTAATTTATTGAGTCAAAAACTCTAATTTAAAAAAGGTGAAAGTAAGGAAAATACATGAAAAATTTATTTTTTACTACTTGATAGCTATAGAAAATATATAAAAAAAGTAATAAATTAGTATGAGAATATGTGCAACGTTTTCACAACCTAAGTAACGTGAAAACTTATGAAAAATAAATAGTGTCAACCTTTTCCAAAAATGTCCTTATTGATTTAAATTTTATTTTAAAAACCAGAAATAAAATTGATAAAACATATTATAAAAAAAAATTCTATCTTTTTTCTATCTCTTACCAATTACTTTTTTTTTCCGCCCTTTTTCTTTCTTTATTTTTTTCCTTCAACCCCTTTTTCATACAATTCCTTTCCACTCTTGCCGAACAAAGGGTAAATGCATTAGTTACGATTAATGGGACATGTCCTTCTCCTAAAGAGATTAGTGATGAATATATTGATAGATTACTCGTGCAAGAGAGAGAGGGGGACCCCTTCGGATCAGATGCCGATGCCAATATACGTGCTGGTGGCCTCGTGAAAATTTGGTTTTGGGTTCGACAGTGACAGTAACTGAGACATGACATGCAATATTATAACTTTAACTGTGAGCCGTGAGGGCATTGCCGCTCTTCAGTCATCCGAAAACCCGCATTCAGGCCTACGTCAGGCTGCTTACCGAAGCTTCCTCATAGATGGGGTGTAGAAAAGGGTTTGGAGTCAGGTCCATTCCAGATATTGGGTCGGCAATCAATCCACTTATCCACTATGAATCTGCCCGCCCTTCTTTTTAAAAATAAAAATAAAAATTATGAAGCCGTGGAGAGTGGAGTACGCGTTCGTGGCACTTGTGTGGCTGTCGGGACTTGGGACCACCCTCTACGACACCAGACAAATAGTCACTGATATGCTGGCATCATATAAATGGCTCCAGCCTCCAGCACAGGCTAGCCAATTACCACGAACACTGTAACAGATTTGTTATAAAAGTTCTATTATTATTATTTAAGAATATATATGTATCACTCTTATTAAATTATATATTAAAATTTTCTTTCCGTTTTCTCATTTATATTTTTTAAAACTTTTACTCTTATTTTATATTAAATTATTAAATAAAAAATAATACAACAATAATTTTAAATATATTAGAAGAATATCATTATATAAAAAAATATTTAAATTTGTACAATTAAAAAGTATAGTGAAAAAACTGTACAAATGCTCTAATGGCCAAAAAATATTCTGGAATGTGATACGTGAAACCTGTTGAATTTTTAGTTTTACTTTTATAGCCATTCCAATAAAAGATTTTTATTTTTTCACCCAAAATACCATCATTTGGATGGTGACCATGGTAGGATGAGAAGTGTATAGTAGGGATGGCTATTGGCTGACAATTAGCTCGCCGGACGGAGTAGAAGGATGTCAGAACTTGAAGGTGAGGAGGAAAAGTTTTGAAACTTTCCATCATCTTTGCGTCTCCCCTAGCAGGCCACATCCATTTTGTGTTCACTTTCAGGCCAAAACCAACTGATGCTGCAACAACACCAGATTAACCACACGCCCCTGGCCACCAGCTCTACCACCGCCACTCTACAAAAACCATCACACAACCGTGCACCATGTTGCAGCAGTCTATAATAAAGTATTACTGTAGTGATGGAGGCGCGGTTGCCGTCTCCAGAGTGAGGAGATCAGAGTGAGGCTTGAGTCCCAACTGATGATATTTGGGAACATAAATGAAACCAGTGGTAGATAAGGAAAGCAGGGGTAGGTGTTTTTTCTCTTTTGGGGGGGAGTTAGAAAAATTACTAGTACTGTAGTACAGTTTACAGTAAGAAGAAGATGCACAATAAGCCCATGCATGTTAGTTATGACGGTGTAATTACATAGAGTATAGAGAAATGAGCGGTTCAAGCACAACATCAACAACTAACAGCTTTAAAAGCACGGATTGAATAAATAAATGTGAATAAATTAGCCACAAACCAAAACTTCCGAACATGGGGTTGGGCCAAATCCCAGACATCCCACTTCCCAGAGAGAAAGAAATTACAAGTATATACTCTCGGTTTTCCCCCCAAGGAGAGGAGGAAGGAGCTGCCATAAAACAACATTAGAGAAACAAAAAGCATCAGCTGCAACTATGCATCTCCCCACAGAAAATGAAAATTAATAGGCTCTGATCAAATGTGGACACCACTGCAATGCGCAGAAAGTCACTAATTAATTCCCACGAGTATATCTCGCATGGCACAGCGATTTGTGTGGCGGTACAGTCATCTTCATCGAAGAGCCACCACCGGCCAACAGAACAAACTCACCAAAAATCACTCTCTCATGCAATTGCCGGGTAAAAGATACCTGAACTCATCGTAATGTTCCAAAAGATATGCAGGGAGGTGGACTGCGGAGTAAGTATGGGGAATGGGTCCCATTTTACCTATAATTTCCCTGAATGTGTACTCCTCTGGAAGCATATCAAACAGGTCAGCCCCCTTGCAGATGACCTTTTGGATCCTCTTTGGGTTCAAGTAATGAGAGAACTTCACACGGTCATAGTGGCTGTAGGCTTTCATCTTAAATATAAAGTCACCAATGCTGCGGAAGCAGAAGCTACAGTGCCACCCAGAATCTGCCAACATCACGTCTGCTTGGCGGAAATGCGCATACCTTGTCTTTTTTGGCTGGTACCTATGGACTGAAGCCCTCCAACTCTTATTATCAAGGAGGAACTCAAATGAGTAGAGATAGTTCTTTAGCTGGAGATGAAGGACTTCAGGAATATCGTCGCACCATCTCAGGAGGTTAATGGTGTGCCTGCTTGGAATTTCATCCACATCAGACATGATCAACAAATCATCATCAGAAATGCCTGCTATTCTAAGGAGCTGATCCAATGCTACCCGCTGGTACGCCTCCTCAATAAACGGGTTCTCGCCCTTCTTGGATCTTCCACTAACAGTCCCATAGGTCAATCGAGGCTCGACAAATCTGAACTGCTCCCTATTACTCGCGAAAACCAGAGGCTTTGGTAGCCCAGTGAATGTGGAATTGGACTCGAGGAGAACAAACTCTGTCACGTAAGGATACAACTCATTCCACCGTACTTTGAGCATGTCCACCTCATTACTGAACAACACTGCATCAAAAACGCGCCTCGGATATTCGCGAACTCCCCACCCATGAAGCTTGCACAGGTTCTCCATCGACACATTCTCATGGTAATAATGCGGAATCACATTAAACGGCTGAGGTGGTTTGTCCCATATTGGGCGCAGGAAATATGATATTTTCTGCCCATGTAGGTAAATCCCAAAGATGCAAGTTGGGACAACAGCAAATAGAAACACAAATATTTTCAAATCTAAGCCCCGCAATATACACCTGATTCTCGACATGCTTACTCTGCTTGAATCCTGCATATTATTAAAACAACATTATTAATCATCACAATCACACTGTCAACATTGAAACTTAAAAACAGATTTGGACTCACTAACTACTTCTATTTGAAGAAGGCACTCAAAAGAGATTTACCAATTGAGGGGGCAGTGTTTAATATTAGATAGACTTGTTGAGACACGCCTAATTTCTCATAAAACATGTAGAGAAATCTTATTGAGATCAAATCTATGAAATTTAAAGGGCAAAACAATAACATACCAAAACGCAAAGATTTGAAAAAAAAAAACTAAAAACTAAATAAAATGCAAGAGTTCAGTCAGACCACCCCCAATGAAGAAAAAAACAATAAAAATTTTCCAAACACCACACACGGAAACCAGAAGCACAATTAGGTCAAACCCAAAAAAAAACACACAAAAAGGAGAGGACAAAATACAAAGTGAGGAAGAAAGAAAAATACCTGTCCGCAAACATCACCACATAGATCATCGGTCTTTTTGTAATAACCTCCGCCGCCGCCGCCGCCGCCGCCGCCCGCTCCTCCTTCCGACATCATCAACAACTTTTCCGAACTAAAGTTCCCCATACACTCCATACCGACCAAACTGGATGCCCAAAATCTAACCTAGGACGACCAACAACCGTCAACACAAAAAGCAGGCAGGCACAGAAGCGCCTTGGAACGTCCGATTGATGCCCCCTCGCCCAAAACAAAAAAAAAACAAAAAACAAAAAACAAAAACTACCCACCCCTTTACCGCGTTGCACAAATTACGGCGTCAAACAACAATCTTATATATGAAAAGAGGGAGCGGAAATCTTAAATCCGTCGAAAAGCCCAATAAGATCTAAAAAGAGTAACAATCGCAAAGAAATTTAAGGAGGGGACGGGGGAAGGAAATAAAAATAATTATAATGGATACGATGGAACAAACCCAAAAAAAAAAAAAAAAACCAAAAACGCCAACCCCCAAGAATAGGAATTGCCAATCTCTCTCCCCCCTCTCTGTCTCTGTGATAACGGGCGGCAGTTGTAATTGTTGGAAAAAGGCTTCTAAGGAGCCGTTTCCCGTGTACTGTCTTTTATAGTTAATAATAATTATTATTGTTGTTGTTGTTATTATTATTCATGCTTTCCTCGAACCACGAACTCATTAAAATACACCAAAATAATGTCGGCTAGTTTACGGAATTGGCCATGAAGGGTTCCCAATTTGATGGAATATACGGAGGGCTATTTGGGGATTTAACGTGGTACGTCGTACACCTGTCCTAAGCCCCAACGCGTTGCGGACTCAGCGTTACACATGACCCGCGCACCAGACGAGGACTGCGTCGTCCTAGATGATGAAGTCAAGTGTGTGTTGTTGTGATTACGTTTTTTTTTTAAAACTAAAAAAAAAAAAAAAAAAAACAAATGCTGTACAATGAATGCAACGGAAATATTTCAACGGCTGATCGGCTGCCCTATTCAAAATATATGGACACGTGTCGGTTCGTTTTGCTTGTTAACACAAACCACTGTCGTGCGTTGGATATTCGTCGTCTAGTCGCTATAAATTTGCTGAGATGCGTGTATTTGGTTTCATCATTAAATGATTGATTGTATTTTTGTGATGATAAAATAATTTTTTATGAAAACAAAAAAGTCACATGTTTTGGGGTTTGAATTTACTGACAGAGTAGTGGGTAATTGTTAAATTAGAAAGAAAATAAATTTGATGACAAAACCATATTTGCCCGCAACAGAAACAACGGGCAATCTCAAATATGAGAATGAAGGAATAAATGGACTAAAATATCTTCTTCTACCATACCATCTGTTGATGCGCTATCATCCCACGAGAGAGAGTGTCCATGCCCACATACATACATAGACGACGGTAAAATTCATACACAACATCATAAAAAAACTAAAAACTCCCAATACACGGTTGCTCGTTATTTTTTCACAAATTAAATTTTCAATACAAATATTTCACATTCTCCTCGGATTTCCAACAAAACTACATAAAAATAAAATAAATGAAAACAATTTCACCATCCAAAGAGGACCATCTGTCTAATGTTTGTTTGTATCTGAAAACATATTATTATAAAAAGTGTGAGTAAATCACAATTTAGTTGGAATAAGTCTATCTCATCATTTCTTAAGTCTACATGCTATGTGTATGTTTGCGTTAATCTAATGCAACAATACAATCACACATTAAACATGTATACTTACCATTACATTGCATTGGGAAGTAGACAACACTTTATTATCACACCAACAAGTCATATCCCTCCAAGTGTGAGTGCCACACCAATTCACATAGGGGTCAATACCGTCCAATTACCCAAACCATGGGTCGCTAGCCGAATTACGCTAGCCCCAGGTCTCACCTCAGATTTTGCTTTCATAGTCTAAGTCCAAAGTGTTTCCAAATTAAACTTCCAATCAAAGTCATGAGTTTGCTTAAATTATGCTTAGCCTCACTCGAGAAATCAGATAATTAACCACATCACAATATTTCATCACGACATAGCACAACATGTTTCTCATTACCACACAATAAGGTGTTGAGGACCTTGATTAGGATCCAACAACAATCTAGAGATGAATAACAGAATTTACCCAAACCCTAGCCCAAGCGATTCAAGTATTAAACTGGAAAAGCCGAAATAATAATAAACCTCTAATATGAGAGTTTATAATTGGTAAAACACTCTTCAATAATTTATTACATATGAATGCAAGGCCTATTTATAAGCAAACCAGTAACTATGAATTGGAAACCTAATACAATTAGAAAACTAAAGTAAAATACCAAAATACCCTAATTAAATAAAGAAAGTAATAAAAAGGAAAGACTTCTAATACGATAAGAAAAGTAAATATAAGAAGAATCCCAGCGATAGAAGATGTCTTGCGCAACACGATACGTGCACGTGGCGCATGTCACGACAGTTCTCATCATTCCCCCTCCCTTCAAAGACACCCTTGTCCTCAAGGGAAAATTTGGGAAACTGTTCTACATCCAAAGTAGAACGTCCCATTAATCCCAGAAACCCATAATCCTTTATAAATTTCCTGACTTCATTCCTTGTGTGAACCTCCTGCCTCACTGTCACAAAATTAGACTCCTGCAAAAACTGAAACGAAGCAGATCTCGAATCTATTGTGAGTTCTACCAACATCTCTAGCTTGTGGAACACTTTTGCAAATAGGGCTGAAAAAGAGTGATAACAAAAAGTCGTGACCTGGGAGGGTTGAGCATCAGTCGGTCCAATTATGAAGGCCACGTTGTTGGGAACAATTACAAA
Organism: Taxillus chinensis; assembly: GCA_023512835.1. Classification (NCBI taxonomy): domain Eukaryota; kingdom Viridiplantae; phylum Streptophyta; class Magnoliopsida; order Santalales; family Loranthaceae; genus Taxillus; species Taxillus chinensis. The sequence goes on along the minus strand of CM042085.1, from coordinate 22,072,194 downwards.
CTGGGTGCGCCTTGCGTCGAGGGCATCGCCTAACTGGACATCATCGAGGACAAAGATCATGTTGTTGAGAGACTCTTCAATGGTGATGGCCTTGTTGACTTTGACTTGGGCATTATTCACCACGGTAGAGGAAATCAAAGGAATCAAGAACTCTGAAGTTGGAGTTGGGTCATCAATCCCTTTAGATGAGTCACCAGATGGGAACTCAACCTCATGTTGTGATCCTTGTGAGCTCTGAAAACATGGTTCATCTTCAACGCTTGAAATATCTTTCACCTCCTGTGAAGTTTGTTGTGACCTACGATCATCTCCTTGAGTTCGTCTGCATCCTATAGGATCTTTTCCTTTGTATGCGAATAATCGATCAATTTTCTGATTAATTCTGTCTTGGAATCGAACCATCTTTGCTAAAGTTGTCGAAAGCTCTGTCATGGAATTCTCCAGGGCTTCAAACCGTTGCACATTCGTCCTTGCCGCCTCCTCCGTCATTGCTGATGAAGAACGCGAGATAAAATTGAGAAATCTTAATGAGGATCTCTCAATGAAAGCACCAAATTGTTGAGGACCTTGATTAGGATCCAACAACAATCTAGAGGTGGATAACAGAATTTACCCAAACCCTAGCCCAAGCGATTCAAGTATTAAGCTGGAAAAGCCGAAATAATAATAAACCTCTAATATGAGAGTTTATAATTGGTAAAACACTCTTCAATAATTTATTACATATGAATGCAAGGCCTATTTATAGGCAAACCAGTAACTATGAATTGGAAACCTAATACAATTAGGAAACTAAAGTAAAATACCAAAATACCCTAATTAAATAAAGGAAAGTAATAAAAAGGAAAGACTTCTAATACGATAAGGAAAGTAAATATAAGAAGAATCCCAGCGATAGAAGATGTCTTGCGCAACACGATACGTGCACGTGGCGCATGTCACGACAGTTCTCATCATAAGGTTACACATTTCTCCCTCATTTAACACATACATGAGTTCACATAGCACATTTATCATACAACACATATCTCAAAGCCCCATTTTGTCTCTAGGGTAAAATTATACACATTCATGTCACCAAAAAAAAAAATTCACCAACCTAAGAGCATTCACATCATGTACTCTATAATAATGTTTTTCCTCTATAATTTAGTAATGTGTTTTAGAGTTTTAATAAAAATGAGTTTTTGAAATATAGTTTAAGAATGAAGGTTGTAAAGTGAATCTATACATCGAAAGAATCATTATTCATCCCCAAATAATTTTTTTAATATATTTCTTAACATATATGCATTTATGATTGGTTATAATAAATGGAATAGATGAAAAAAATAATTCAAAATAATAAAAATAGGAATGGAGAATAAGATGTAAAAAGATAAACAAAATATATGAAATAATGTAGTATTTGTTCCTTAAAATAGGGATGAAAAATATAAACCTACTGTGGATGTCATAATAAATCTAAATTTATTATTATGAATACAAACTATACATATGCCTAATGAGTGTAACTGCGTCAAAGAGTGTACAAGTGATACATCACAGTCATGCTTCACATAGATATAATGATAAATTTAACATATTTTATAATGTTTAATATGTACAAATTTTAAAAAAGTAAAAACTTAAATTAAAATGTATTTAATAATTTAAACACAGCTTACTATCTACTAGAGTACGAGTGATGAGTCTCAATCGAGCGTCGTCATTTGATCTTGATCTAACGACTTATATCATAGTTTTATTTAACTGCTCATCCATTAAAGGATACGCTATAATACTCGTTATAGTTAAATAAAACTGCAATATAATACATTCAAATAAAATCAAACAGGATTACAATTGCATTGGCTAAAACCTTTTTTACTTTCTCACTTTCATATATATACACACACCACAGTCAATGAAATAAGAAATGAGTTTATTCGTAAAATATTTAATTAAATGGTATGAAAAGTGATATGATATGAATTATTAAGACCAAAAAAGGACATTTTGATAAAATAAGATAGAATCTGGGGGGGGGGGGGGGAAGGAAAGAAAAACAGTAAGAGAGATAATAATGTTTAATGATGGGTACGTAAAATCAAAAGATGCCCAGAATAACTATAGACCCCAAGTTTTGGAAGTGAATTTGGCAATTATTCTCTCGTAGAGAATATTTACATATTTGTATTGTATTCGCATTTTTGTGAGTCGAGAACGTGGCAACAAGTCCCACATCGGAGGCTGAAAAGGGTGATGCTATAATAATATGCGGGGGCCTGGGGAACACTGCGGATATGTTCTCATAATTTTTTCGGCTTAAAATAAACTTAAAAATATTTTAGATAATAGTTTATAATAAAATAAATTCCCCGTTGTGCTTGTTATGGCAAAATTTTGACGACGTGACTTTGAATTCGTGCTCTTTTTTTAATATTATCTTACCATGCTCAATATAAACCTCTCCTCAGCAAGCAATCAATTAAACATTCCCAAAATCCAAAGACTTAATTGTCACTCACAAAATGTAAGCCTTTTAGATTTAAAGATTAACTAACCTAAACACACAGAAGTACATACCAAGCCCATGCTTCTCGTATTGAATAATTTACAACAACAAATGAAATATTAAAATCATAAATACTGTTTAATGACATGACTTTTCCAATACAAACTCAATCTTATTACCTCTTCCCTAGATTTATATGTGATACCGACACATACATCAAGTTTTCACTTCTTCAAATTAAGTCATCCTCCTCTCTTTTCCTCTACAACTTCATTTTTCTTTCAATATAATCTCGATTTCCCAACATCGTGTTGAAATCAAAGTGGCACTTCAAATCAATTTGAAATCTAATATACCTGAACTAACTATAAAGTCAATAACTTTAGCTTGAAATTAAGTCATTCAAGTTGTTAGAGGAAAATTTTAATTATATACAAATTTTTCATATGCAAAAATGTTACATAAAATTGTTTGATGACCGAAGAAAACCATTAAAAATATGAATGACGAATTGAAAAAGAAGCTCACATCAAGTTAAACATATTTTGTAGTGTTGAAAGTAAAGCTGCATGTGGCTATTGAATATTGTTTATGAATTTTCTTATTTAATAATAGATTGATGTGATGTTTGTGATATAATATTATAATTTAATAATTTATATTATTTATTAAATTTAAAATTAATGTTAGAATAGTTAATTCATCAATTTTTAGTTTAATTTAAATTAGGGAAAGCAAACTTTAATCAACAAATCTGATAGTAAATAATGGTGACTATAATTTAAGCAACACAAGTAGTTTTTTTTTTCTTACCAAAAAAGGCTATTTTTTATTTTAAAGTGATATATATATATATATATATATAGAGAGAGAGAGAGAGAGAGAGAGAGAGAGACCAGTCGATTCTATGCATGTACGTGATGTGTAACGAGTTTAGATCTTCTATGGTATGATATAATACATTGAAATTATATTATTTTAATGTGTTTTTTAAAAATAATATATTAAAATAATATATTTTTGATATAAAAATATCAAAATAATATATTTTTAGTAAATTATATTATATAATTATGGAGTATCCTAATTCGTGTGAAACACCCCGGGCCGCAGTAGAGTTTGGAGTCGGTCCGTCAGCAGTCGGGACCATGCGCCAATTTAAAATGCAAAGGTCAGACTGTGTCGACTTTTTGCGTTTTGGTCACGTCGACAACGATTGGGCGATTGGGCTGGGCCATAATTATTTCACCCAACACGTATGCGGCGCGTATTTCATTGCTTGGGTCTTTTCTTTACCAGCGTTCTGATTTGATCGACGACGCTTCAGGTTCACGCCGAAGACTAATTACTCAATTATTACAAATGCATGTTATTAATAACTGATGGGATTCATTTCCAGTTTGGGCCCATTAAGCTTGTCTGTGCTAAATTTGATGTAAAGGCACGTTGTGAATGAGTCGAACTCGAGCCGCAAAACGGCCCAAATAATAATTTTGATATTAAATTAATATTTATTTTATAAATTAATCGTTAAATTGAATATTTATATAGTATGTATCTGTAAAATTTTACAGTAATTTAATGGTTAATTTGTACATAAATTAAATTGGAAAAAATCTAAATTTAAATAAATTAATTTTAACTAATTTTAATTTAGATGTTTTATAATTCAATTTGCATACAAGTTAACTTTTAGATTACTGTAAAATTTTATAGACATGATACATACTATATGAATATTCAATTTAACGGTTAATTTTTAAAATAACTATCAACTTAATATCAACATTATCCAAAATTCTACGATGATAAGCTAAGCTTGATTTTCAACAAATTTAGACTCTAACAGCACATCATGAGATGAGATATGTTAGCCCGAATTTAAGGTAATTAGAAATTGAGTAATTGTATTCTATAATTATCTAACTCAACCTGAGTTTATGGTAACAATGGACTTTGAAAGATAAATTCGAGTTTAGATCTTGAGATAATTAAGTGAGCTCAGCTCACGTTCAAGCAAAATCAAAATCAAACTCCAAATTTCTTATTTAAGCAAAATGGAAGCAAAGTAGAAAAACATCAAGTCGAATGTATGTCAAACAATATTGGGTTTCTGTCAATTTTGATTAAGTATATAATTTGATGAAATATTTGAAGTCATCTTCATACAAACAAATTTTTTTATTGTTACAGTTTGGTCTATTTCAAGTATTATTATTAAAAAAACATAAATGATTTCATTTAAATTAACAATTTGGTGTTGATTTGTTATAATATCAGTCGTAAATAATTGGTACGATATATATATATATATATATATATATATATATATATATATATATATATATAATATATATATATATATATATATGTGATTCACAATTCGCATACTAACTAATTAGCATATGAATAATTGGATTACAGCTTCAATTCAGGACTCATAAACATATAATATTTGCCATTTTGTAATTGTATGCTCTGATGATATTCCGATATTTAGTAAGTAAGAAACTAAACACATTGAACATTTAAGTTGTGTTATAATAGTATTAAGGGAAAATAAATTATTTTTTAGTCTAAAGATATGCATTTTCATCACTAGATGACTTTTTTTAATACATAGTTAAGAGTGGGGGCATCATAATAGATGACGTCAAGGTGAAAGTAATCAAGAAGTGTTCCATAGTGTTATTAGATATTCATATTTTGTTGTTTATTATCGTCAAGTGTGATTTCGAAACTAGTTAAGATTTTTCTTTCAAGAAAATGTGTCCACTATTATTGTGTATGATTTAGTCCTATTTATGTACTGATTGTCTGGTTTACTCCGGGCATAATTCCATGGATAGTTTAGTGATTATTCAATGTAAAGTGATGTGTGTGATTGTTTAATATATTATATGAACTCACAATAAAAAAGTATTGAATTTCTCTTGATGCATGACTATATAGATTTGTATAATTAATACAGTACCCACAATGTATAGTTAAATCATCTCATCTGAAATATTTATGGTAAATATTAATATTGATGACATTAAATATTATTTTATAGATAAAGTTATAATTCATCTAAGTTTCATATTAAAATCGAAACCAAATCAAATAATTCAATTTGGTTTGTTAGTGTTCAAATTGGTGTATTAAAAGTATATGTACAGCTGCCATCAACTCGGACTAACCTATAAACGGCATGTCAACAGGCAATTCTGAATGGGCCTGAAGTTGTCATTTAGTTATCTGCTGGCCCATCGGCACGTTAGCCTAATTCATGGCATGGATCCCCCCAAGCTCCATCCATTTTGGTGAACATAGTTTTGCTGCGTCAATGAAGCAACCCGGCCACATAACACCAGATTTAATATAGTAGTCTGCACAAGACGCGATCCGAACTATCCCAAAATAGTGCAGTCATTAGATGGTGGGTTGGGGACACAGATCCAGGTGGTGCTGCTCCACTAGCCCACTAGCTCCTCCAATAAAATAATGGAACCTTTTTGTCTAGCAATATGATTTTTTATGTATATATATAATATATATAAACATTTATGCATCGGGAAAGAATAAATTATTTATTCTTACCGATGGTAACCGTCATTGTTCCAATGCATAGTGGCAATCAAGGAATGCGGATTCAAGCCCTTCTATACGTTGTCATTACTTCAATATTGCACATTTCGACGTCAAAAGTCTCTCAAATCCGAAGCATTTGTGTACTGGCGAAAGCGTAGACTCGTCTGAGCTGCTTTGAATTTGATGTGACTTTAAAATGCAAACTTTGAGGCATACTTTCCCGTTATCAATGTTCTTGAATTTCATGTGGGATAAATTATCTCATCCATGCCTTTTGTCTTACATCCAAACATATTATTAGCTAAGAGTGAACTTTATAAATTTTAATTATAATTTAATCTAATAAATTATAACTAACTTAATTTTAATACATAAAATAATAAATTCAATATAATTTCAGTATTTTAATTAAAATATTAATAAAAAACTATATCTCTCTCCTCCACCATCATAACTTTACCATTTTAATTGTCATTAGAAGAAAACAAACCAATTAAGAGAGAGAGAGGAGTTATTCAAAAGTAAAATAATAATAATAATAATAATAGCCATCTAACTTGTCTCACTAAATTTAGCCCGCAAGATTATATTTGGTTAAAATATCAATTTTAGTTAGTTGCTTGTCATTCTTGCGAGGTAAACGTAGTGCTTAATGATATCATTAGGATGAATGATGGGTATGTACGATAATAATTGAATGAAAATATATTTATTCACCAATATAAAATCTATCTCATGAAACCTTATCATCACCTCAGAACATATACTATACTTAGTTCATTTTAGTTTTGTTTATATTAATTGGTATAATTGGTATTTTCACCATTTTACACAATATTGTTGGCACAATAAATCCAAATTTATCAACTTTGACTCATTATTATTTTACTTTGGCATGAAAAAATTTAATTGCACTTTATATTTTTGACTATTTCGATACTCACAAAGCTTTAAAAGCTTTATAAAATTTATAAAAAAACTAATAATAGTTACATCTCATTAAAGTTCCCATTAATGTATAATTATGTATATAACGTATATGCATATATAATGTGTGTGTGTGTGTGTATATATATATATATATATATATATATATTTGTATATATTTTAGATGATAAGTTCTAAAAGTTAACTTTTGTTTAAATTATATGTTTAATTTACACGTTAAATCATATTTTAGTTTACAAAATTACGTTGGATATTTAGTATAAAATGTACAAACCATGGTTTTAATATAAATAATATTTTACAAATAATTATTGATTATTAAATAAATATAAAAACAATTTTATTTAAATACTATTTTAAAATACATTAAATATTACTATTAAATTTCAAAAATTAAATTATGTATAAATATTATTACAAACGAATATAAGATATTAGTATATTAATTTGTGATTTAAAGATAAAAATTTAAAATTAATCAACAAGGTAAAAAGAGTTAGACTTCTTAAGAGATTCTCAACAGTGGACAAAAGTCAAAAAGTAACTAATTAATAGCTAGAATGGGAAAAACAATCCCATAATATAATCAACAATATTATTATGAATAGGGATGACAATGGATTGGGTTGGGCCCAAGCACTGCTTGACCTGAACTTTACCCGAATTTTTATACCTTGACTTAAACCTAACCTGGCGATTTTGGTGCTTCGAGTCAGATTGGTGCAGGATGTTTTACTTTGAATTTGTTTAAAAATATTGGATCGGGATGGGTCAGGCAAGATTCGAGGCCGGCCTGATAGCCTATCAAAGCTAGAAAAATTGAGTTGGAGCTGTCCGGGTCGGATAGGGAAAAATTGCCACACCTAATTGTGAATTTAGCCAATCACTTATGATTAATCAAATTTATTATGTCACTTCATGTCATATCTCTGATTCCAAAGGGGAAAAACCAAGCATATGACTTTTTCATGCCCATACATAAAAGAGTAAATAGGTTAATGATAAGCACATAGAAGAGATATACACAACGGATGTTGTCTCATTCACCTTGTACAATCATACAATTGTGTATTGATGTACAATCCCAATAACAAACAACAATTTAAAATGTTAATCCAACAAATTCATTCATAATAATATGCTCAGTTCAGTACAACTAACCACTTTGAGAACTATTATCCATAGCAGAAATTTATCTTTTCGATCGACAAATTTTGTCTCTACAAAAAAGAAATCTACCCTCTTGACCCCCAACAAAAAAATCTGATTTTTAACTCCAATGATATGCTATCACATAAGAGGTGCACGAAAATACTTGCATAAATAACTTTCTTGTAGACTTTTTTCTTTATAATTCAACGACTAGATAATAAAAACTATTTTCTTGTAATGATATTTTTAATACATTACATTCACGTAGACAAATCTTAATGTTAAATATTATTTAATTTTATTTTGAAAAATTAAATTAATGATACATGGGTCAAAGTCTAATCTTGTTTCATTTTTTTTGTTAGTATGCAATTTGGATCAGATGAAATTTTAGCCATTCATCAAGATAGCTCAAGAATACGTGCAATTGCATCATTAGAGCATCTCCAATAGGCAAGTTATATCATCAGCTACAGCCAAATTTACCTAAAATGTATTTCCAATAGATATTGCCAACTATAACAATAAATTTAGGTAAAATTACCTAAATTTATAGCTTTTAGCTGATCATGCCACATCAGCCAATTTTATTAAAAATCTAAAATACCCTTCACAATCTTCACACGTCTTCCTCTCCCATCGCCCGTCCAGCCCTCTCGCCTCACCCTCCCCCCGTCGCCCTCCCCGTGTCGTTGTTGCCCTCCCTCCCCGTATCGCCAGATCGGGGTCCCTCTTCTCCAAGGTTTCCCCACCGCACACGCTCATCAAGCAAAGCCACAGCCTTCGGCCTGGACTCGCCCTCGAGGTTTCCGCGTCGTTCAACCGAACCCCGTCCACGTCACAATCGAGTCGCCCCTGTCACGGACCAGGCTTATCCTAGCTCCTTAGCTTTTGGGGTTCCCAACGGGTCTCGCTCCCCACTGCTTCCGCGAGGGTTCTCACACAAGGCCACCACTCCTCACGCCCCACGCCCACAAAGCCCCCCCCAGACCTTCAAAACAAACGAGGTCGTCTTAGTGGTGGCACCACAAGGCCGCGACAGGGCACCACACGGGTCCCCCGGGCCGCAGGCCCCCCCACCCTGGGGCGCCCCCCCGACGGCGAGCCTCTAAGGGCCCCACCACTCCAACCACCTCGGAGCAAAGACACCCTCCGGCACCGAGCCTTGACATGTCACAGGCAGAAGGGAAACCCCACCCGATCCAGACCCACACTCCCCCCCCCCCCCCCCCCCCCCCCCCCCCCCCCCCCCCCCCCCCCCCCCCCCCCCCCCCCCCCCCCCCCCCCCCCCCCCCCCCCCCCCCCCCCCCCCCCCCCCCCCCCCCCCCCCCCCCACCCGAAACCTCAAAACTGGCCACCCCCCCCCCCCCCCCCCCCCACCCCCCCCCCACAAACCCTTTCAGGAACTCCAACCCCCCCCCCCCCCCCCCCCCCCCACGAAAAACCACCCTCCCCCACCCAGCCGTCGGCGCCCGCCCCCCCCCCCCCCAACCCAAAAGAAGAAAAAGGACCACCGTTCCCAACTCACAGCGGGGAGGCCCCACCGGACAAAGGGCCGCAGCTGCCCAGGCCAACACCCGAAACAGGCCACACCCACAAAAAAAAAAACCACTTCCCCCCCCCCCACCCCCCCCCCCCCCCCCCCCCCCCCCCCCCCCCCCCCCCCCCCCCCCCCACAGCCCGACCCCCCCCCCCCCCCCCCCCCCCCCCCCCCCCCCCCCCCCCCCCCCCCCCCCCCCCCCCCCCCCCCCCCCCCCCCCCCCCCCCCCCCCCCCCCCCCCCCCCCCCAAGGCTGAGGCAGCCGCGGCGTGGTGTCGAGCCTACCCATGGTGTTGGGGAGGAGTTGTGCATGCGCATCCAATCCCTAACACCAACAACAAGGGGATAGGGGAGGAAGAGCCCAACAAAGCTTCGCCTCAAACAATTGTCAAACCAGGCCAACACAGGAAGAGGCCCAAGAACCCCCAAACTGCCCTTAGGGGACACCCCAACCCCACGCAGCGGGGGGGACCACAGATCCTAAGGCCGGTGCCTTCCTGGTACCATCGAGGCACCACCGGGGCGCGAGGCATGCCGGTTTACCACCCCCACAGTCCAAGGTCGACCCCTACCCTCTTCCGCCTTCACTTATGCGAGAGGTTTCAAGCCGCGGTGGTTGGCAAGCGATAGAGGCGAGAGGCAAGACGGCGCGGGTCACAAGATTGGCTCTTACAGCGCCTTTGCCCACATTCTCCTCCATCTTACCCTGTAATGAACATGCTCACAACGTTGGAGGACCAGCCCCACCGGTCCACTAGGACCAAGGGGGAGGTGCCCTTCTTGTCGCAATGGATAAAAAGGCGAGACCCCGTCCCCGCCGGTACTCCCAAGACACCCCGTCCCCCCCCCCCCCCCCCCCCCCCCCCCCCCCCCCCCCCTTGCCCCCCCCCCCCCCCCCCCCCCTTCCCAAAAAACATCAACATAACACTAAACGGACCGGTAGCCCACCCTATTCACACGTATCCTCCTTTCCCGGGTTCTAAGGGGGCGCCCCAAGGGAGGGGCGGCCCCACAGTTCCGGTTAACCAACAAACAGCAGGACATTGTTGTCCAGCACGGCCATGTGGGGCATCAGTCACCCATCCCACCCGTGGACGAGGAAACCACTCCACGTGGAGCGCGCCGGAGCGCACATTTGGCAGGACTCCCCCAACCCAAAAAACAACCCCCCAAAAAATTCTACCAACCCCCCCCCCCCCCCCCCCCCCCCCCCCCCCCCCCCCCCCCCCCCCCCCCCCCCCCCTCACCAGCCTCCCGGTCGCCATCGTTTGGCTTGGTGGAAGGAGCTCTACCGGCCTCACTTTACGAGGCCCCCCAAACCGCCCCCCGCCCCCTTCTTGTGCCAACAGACAGATGAGAATCCACGGCGGGATCTTTCCACTCCAGTTTAATTCAGCCCAACCAGGACTCATCATTGGGTGGTCACCGACTCAGATGGGTTTTCATTCCATAAAAAGAACGGCAACACGGCCCGACTACTCACGGATACCCCCCCTTCCCCCCCCCCCCCCCCGAGGTTCTCTTTCGTTCACGGCGGCTTACACTCCAGCCATGGGCCTCCCCCCCCACCCCAACCCCCCCCCAAACGAACAACAATCCCCCCCACCACTCGGGATCGAAAAACCCCCAGTCAAACATCCCCCCCTCCCACAAGGGGCTGAATTGGGGCCAAACTCTTCGCCACCACCCCACACCCCCCCCCCCCACTAAGGGCTCCGGGCTCACCCCCCGCCCAGGCGCCCTAAGAAACCCCCCCCCCCCCCCCCCCCCCCCCCCCCGAGACCCTCCCAGAACTCGTCCAGAGGCGAGACCGGGTGGAGCCGGAAAAGGCGGGGGGAGGGCGGGCTCTCCAGAGCCGAGAGCGGCCCCCTCCCCCACGGGGGCCCGCCCCCAGGTTTGAGGCTGGGGGTTTCGCAGCCGCGCCGAGTGTTAATCCATACCCACTTAAGCTTTCACATCCTTTCCTTCGTTTACATCTTCCGCCTTCCCACCTTCACGCAGGGTTCCATCCACACGGCAGCTCTCTACGGTGGCTAGCCCAAAGCCGTGCACCGCATAACTGCGTTGCCCATTCTACATCGCGTAAGTGCGTAAGCGATAATAGAAAATGAATTAGGGATTTGGGAGAATATAACCTAAGGGTAGATTAGGAAAAAAGATAGTTAAGCAAAAAAATAGATGGTGTTCTGTTAAGTAATGCCAACTAAAATAGTATTGTATCAAGCTAATTATAACTTTAGCTAACCATTTTAGCTGACTACTACTGAAGATGCTCTTAGCCATCTAAAAATTACCAAAAACAAAAAATCACCTCGATATACAAGCAAAATATGGTTTTGAAACCGCCTAATTTCCGATTAATTAACAACCAAACAAGCACACCTTTGCGATAAAAAGAAATTAAAACCAATTCCTCCACTCCACAACATGCAATGAAAATCTGGCACGTGAATCCTCGTTAAAAATGGTTGTCCATACTGAGTGATATAATAAGCTGAGGTGGCGTAGCTAATCACTACTCAGTGTGTGTGTGAAGTATCAATCGCAGTGATGAAGCTATATAGTATTCGATCAAAAAGTCTTAATTAGGACTTAATCAAATGTTTATGAATAAATACGTGTTTGGTTTGGTAAAAAATTATTTATGTTTGTTTGTTAAGAAATAGTCTCATTTGTCAATAATTCATGAATACCATAGTTATATTTGTGAATATGTTCGCGAATGTTGATGAACAAGTGTTTACAAATAGTTTGTAAATATCGTTCATGTTTGTAAAAATTATTTGTAAATAGAAAATTTAAAAAATCGATAAATATGTATAAAAATTATTTTATTAATATAAATGTATTTTTATTAAATATAATTTAATAAGCATATATTCTTATGTTATTATTAAATAAAAAATATGTTTTTGATTTATTTATTATTATTATTATTATTATTATATTTCCATGAATTATATATGGTAATTATTTAACATATTAAACAAAAAATAATACAACTTAACAGTTAATTAATTATACTCTTTTGTATAAGTTTACGGTATGATTTTTTTTTTGTAGATTTTTATAATTTTATAATTATGTTCGTAAACGTTCGTGAACAACAGAGTAATGTTTGTGAATAATTCGTAAATATCATAGTTTAAAGCTCGTATTCGATTCATTAATAAATAGTAATGAATACATTCGAACACCTTACTATTCGGTTCGGCTTAGTTCATTTGCAAGCCTACTCTAATAACATATATTATATTATATTATATTTGGAGACGACGAGTTAAATATTGTATCCTGTCAAGTGTCACTTATAATGTCATCTTTGTAAGAAGAGCGGTTACCAAGCCTATGGCGATTGGCGAATGCGTGATGGCCCTGGACAACAAAGTATGATTACTGTAAACCAACCAACCTCATCATTTTCCTTTCGTTTATTTTTGTTAGATGACATCTCTTTGTGATTAGTTATATTGTCGTATAGTCGTATTTGTTTAAGCTTAAATTAACAACAACATTAACATCATGTCCGTGAGTATCACGGTACATCTCAACTTTTGATTTAAGTAAGGTATGTAAATTTCTCGATCACGGTTTAAATCAATCGGATCCTATGAAGTTGCGATTTGATGTAGCCTGTTTCAGTCTCTAATATAATCTTCCAAACATTTTGCTCCGAATGTATGGAAAATGTTTTATTATCAATTAAAATGGGTATTTGTGTTTGTTTTGATAATAAAAAAATCAAAAGGGGTAGAACACGTATTGGTATATGATTTTTAATAATAAAAATACGTAAAATATTTATTGGTAATTGAGTTGATTATAACAATAGCAATAAAATAATAATAATGTGTGCAGAATGATAATATTATAAGTTAAATTATTGTAAAATCATATTAATGTGTGGATCATGTATTGTATTATATATAATTTGTTTATTACAACAATCTTATTTATGAAAATATTTTTTAATGCATTGATATAAATAGGTATTCATTCATAAGTTTCACGACTCAGAGAATTGAGAGCCTTTGTTATTTTGCGTTTCTTTTTTATATTTTGTAGTAATAAGTTAAATGTTACAATCACTCATTTTCTAAAGGTTGGTTAGCTAACAATTTTGAACTTCAGTCATGACTACATGTTGGAGTTTATGACTAATGAGGTTATTAGTTATTTTTGTTTTTATTTAATGATATATATTAAAATTTGATAATTTTGTACTAACAAATGTCACTTTTTATGTTGAAAAGACATGCTAAAATGGACGAGAAATACTACCAAGAAGAATGAATTTGTTGTGGTGACTTCAAAATCGACATCCCTATAAATAAATAAGCTTCCAAAATTTTTGAATAAGCCGCTTATTAGAAAATTAATAATAACACACTAACAAATATGTAATCAGAGAGATTCAACAGAATCTATTAATGTCTATATCTAATTATGAATATCATAGTTGAAGATTGTATCACATGACAATTAGTTATATTAATAGATAAATATTATATTGTGAATTATTATAAATATATTGGCTTACTATTAGAGTGCAGTTTTAATTTCTAATAATATGAATAACAACAGGTCAGGACTGGATACTATCCAACTTGAACATGCAAAATTTTCTATATCTAATTATGAATATCATAGTTGAAGATTGTATCACATGACAATTAGTTATATTAATAGATAATTTTTTTATTGTGAATTCTTGTAAATATATTAGTTTAATTTTAGAGTGCATTTTAATTTCTAATCATATGAATGACAACAAGTCAGGACTGGATATTATCCAACCTGAACATGTAAAATCTTGCCCTGAACCTGACCCGCTCTAGTAATTTAGACATTTCAGGACAGGTCACCCTTAAATTTTTACCTTAAATACTCAAATCCGACCCAATGTCATGTCATAACAAGTCAAACCCAGATGGACTAGAGTGGAATTTTCATTCATACCTTATTATAACTTGGATTAAAATTAATAAATAATAATTTAATTATTAATGAAATTAATTAATCAAAAATATTTTTATTTGATCTGTCTAATATTTATTCTTATAAGAAGTATTAAATGTTGTAAATTAGTTCTCTAGCCGCCAAGAAGAGAGGAGTGGAAGAGATAATGATTTAATTTTAGGATGTGGCTTTTGGATGACACATAGATCCGGGATGATAATCCGACAACGAAATTTCATTTTCGTTTAAGAACGTCGACACGTCAAAACACTTTTGATAATTAACCAAAAACATGGCGCATTTGATCAGAATGAAATTCAAAGTTGGGTTCCATGTTCAACCAATGGGTGCCAGCAATTAAAATGTAATGATTAGGGGGCGAGGATATTTGAAAGCATACAGTTTGAAGGGCGTGGTTTAATTTAATTGGAAATTTGGATGGCGGACGCGGAGACAGAAACTAGGGGGATGTCTCGTCAGCAGAGATTGGGTTTATCTGAACCGTATTTGCCCAAAAGAGGAACACCGTATTTGCCTTTGTTTCAACTTTAGCACTCATATCCCTATTCACCTTTTACTAAAGATGACGCAGCGGTGCATATCATGCGCGCTAGCTAGCTACTAGCTACTAGCTACCTCAAGCTGGTCATCGTTCCTTTACTAAAGACTAAAGAGGTCGCCATCAGCATCGATTTTCTCTCGCAGCCAAAATGGCTGCTGTACGTGTACGATTGTTTTTCCCCTCATTTTTTCACGTTTTCCACCTGTAAAGGTGCGGATTTTTGTTTTGTTGTCCGTATTCTTAATTATTATTACCTCTTCCTAGGCCCTAGCAGTAAGTTTTTTTTTTATTATACAATAACGTGTTTTTTTCAATGCATCAGACCCCAAAAAAAAAAGACAAGTTCTTTTTATATATAAAAATATGCTAAAGAAAAAAATTATAATTAATGTTAGTGTTATTATAATTATTTGATTATGATTAAAGGATTTAAATTATATTTTTATTTAACTATTATATATATTCAAGTAAATAATTAAACGAAAGTATAATGTGTATCGTTCGATTATGATTGAACGTTTGTTATTGTACTTATATATATTGATTTTTTTTTCCATTATGCATATATATATATATATGAAAAAATAATATGTACGCTACTATGAGGCTATGATGCTTAACATAAAATGATATTGTTTTAGGAATTTGATATGTTTCATCAACTAAAATGATGTTATTTTTTGAAGACAAGTTCTTTATATATATAAAAGATATTTCAAAGGAAAAAATTATAATTATTTGTTTATGATTAAATGACTTAAATTATATTTTTATTTAATTATATATAAACAAAATAATTAAAGAAAGTATAATATGTATCGCCCCAATAAAAACGTGTTTGTACTTATATCATTGCATTTTTTTTTTTACCACCCCCCCCCCAAAAAAAAAAAAAAAAAAAAAAAAAAAAAAAAAAAAAAAAATAAATATGTATGCTACTATGAGGCTATGATGCTTAACATAAAATGATATTGTTTTGATAATTTGATATGTTTCATCAACTAAAATGATGTTATTTTTTTGCACACTATCTAATAAGTTTCACAACTGTCCTAATCAATCAAGCTATATGGGAGATTTGTACCCTTCATCTAGCCATATAAGAGACTTTGGTTGACCCTCAAATCTCATGTACCTCATTAGTGTTTCACAACCAGTACAATATACATCATCTGGTTAAATAATAGCGTAATAGAAGTCATTAATCTCTAACACAAACATGATACACAAGAAAATATAGCCAATGAATTTGACATCATATCAATGCCATGTCATATGCCAAAATTATGTCAAATAGCCAAACGTCAAAGTACACCGTCAAACAAGGTCAAAACATCAATATTAACAATCCAAAATAGGTCTAAACAGCACAAAAGGGGCAAATCGGGTAAAATAACCCACAAAACAACATAATATGGGTAAATTCTAGATGGCTAGCCACGATCGGCACTCCATCAGTCATGGCCGACGAGGCTTCCCAAAAAATGAAAGCAAAATTGATCACGACTGGCTTACTTCTGCCGTGGCCAACAAAGAACAAATACAAATACTAAAAATGCCCCCCCCCCTGAATTTGGGATAAAATTTTCTGAGTATATATATACCCATCAAAACGACATCGTTTTGATGGGTTTTTATATACTCTCTCCCTTAACGTTATTTGATCCTTTTTTTACGATAAAAAAAATGGGTTTGTAACTTATGCAGAAAGAAAAGACGAAAGTCACGAAACCCTCTTTATGATCTGCCGATGGTGGCGGGCTGGCGGCTAGATGCTGCGACTCTGCAATCTCCAACGGTGATGACGGATGCTGTGACTGCAATCTCCGACGACGCTGCAGGATCTACTCTCCGACGCTAGACGCTGCAGCCTACAAGCTTCTTCCAGTAATTGAATTTTTTTGAACATGTAATCCTTGTCTTTAACGCACAGGCTTATATATATATATATATATATATATATATTATATATAATTTAAAAGCCCCGACCCCCCTATATATATATATATAATACATTAGATGATGTACAATTTAAAAGTAGAGTTTATATTTTATTAAACATGTTTGTTTGTTTTTTTGCTAATTGTAGAAATTGTTTTTGAAATTTTATTTATGTTTATAATTTTATTTGTAGATGATGAACAAGTCAAATACAATACTTGATTTTTTTCAAGAGAAAAAATCAACAAAGTTCAAATGTGCAAAGCTTGAATGTACAAAATTCAAATATTCAAACTTCAAATGTAGAAGCTTCAAATGTTAATATTGGTGATACATCATTGCCAGTTTCTGATGTTCCAATTTCAGAAAATTCTTCTAAAAGACTCCGGAGAGATGATGACAGTGAATTTAATATTAGCTCATTGGAAACTATTCGCCGGACCAAATATGGGAATATGATGTTAATCATCGAGATGAAATTCGAAGAGCTTATATTAAAGCTGGTCCATACCGACCTTCTATCTCAAACTATCCAAAATCCGAAAAGAAAATCATCTTCGTAGCTTTCAACCTTTATGGTACAATCTATTTCCTTCATGGCTTGAATATTCACGTGAGAAAGATGCAGCCTTTTGTTTATTATGCTTTCTTTTTAACAAGCCATCTGGACATGTTACACAACGTGTATTCACTATAGATGGATTCAGGAATTGGAGAAAGGTTAGAAATGGAAAAGATTGTGCTTTTCTCAATCATATAGGGAAAGATCCTAATTCATTTCATAGAATTGCTGAGAAATCATATGAAGATTTGAAGAATCAATCTCAACATATTTAGAATGTATTTGAAAAGCTCACTTCTGAACAAATTGCAAACAACCGTCTACAGTTAAAAGCCTCAGTTGATGTTGTTCGAGTGCTCGCATTTCAAGATGTTGCTTTTAGAGATAGGGATGAAAGTGTAGATTCAAAAAATCATGGAAAATTTCTAGAGATATTGGGTTTGACAATTGAATATAATGAAAAGCTTGCTGAAGTGATTGATCGAGGTCCAAAGAATGCTACTTACACATCACCAACGGTACAAAAGCAAATTTTACATGTTTTTTCTTCTAAAGTGAAGAAAATAATTTGTGATGAAATTGGTGATGCAAAGTTTTGCCTAATAGTTGATGAAGCTCGCGATGAGTCAATAAAAGAGCAAATGGCTATAATTTTAAGATTTGTTGACAAGAATGGTTTTGTGCGAGAACGATTTTTTTGGCATTGTTCATGTTCTTGATACTATAGCATTAACCTTGAAAAAAGGTATATATTCTGTATTATCTAAACATCAACTAGACATTCAAAATATTCGAGGCCAAGGATACGATGGTGCAAGTAATATGCGAGGGGGTTGGAATGGGTTGCAAGCTTTGGTTTTAAATGATTGTTCATATGCTTACTACATTTATTGCTTCGCACATCGCTTGCAATTGGCATTAGTGGCAGCATCAAAAGAAAACATTCTTGTTCATTAATTTTTTTACCAATTTGAATGCTGTTGTCAATTTTGTTTGTGCTTTATGCATTCGGTATGAAGATTTGCGGCCTGCAATAGATGCTCAAAATGCTTACATGATTACAATTGATAAGATAGAAAGCGGAAGTGGACTTAATCAAATTAGTACGCTACAACGAGCTGGAGATACACGTTGGAGTTCTCACTTGAAATCAGTTTCTAGTTTGATTAAAATTTATAGTGCAGCTTGTGAAGTTATTCTTAAAATCATTGATGTGGGAACTACTTCTTCCCAACGAGCAGAAGCTGATTCAATTCATCAGGTAATGACTTCATTTGAATTTGTATTCATCTTACATCTGATGAAAGATACTATGCAGATCACTGATCATCTATGTCAGGCATTGCAATCCAAATCTCAAGACATTTTAAGTGCCATGCATCTTATTTCATCCATTAAAAAAATATCCAAGGATATAGGGATGATAAATGGGAAGTTTTACTTAACAAAGTGAAGTTGTTTTGTAATAAACGCAACATAGATATACCAGATATGAATGGTCGTTATGTTGAGAGAAGAGGTCGAGCTCGTCATCAACAAGCTGACTTCACAATTGAGCATCATTATCGTGTTGATATTTTTTGTGCTGCAATAGATTCTCAATTGCAAGAATTAAATCATCGATTTAGTGAGCAAGCAGTGAAGTTACTTATTCTCGGGTCAGCTCTTGATCCTCGAGTTGCACGTGAATCTTTCCAAATTGATGACATTTGTCGGTTGGTAAAAAAGTTTTATCCACAAGACTTTACCGATCTTGAAAAAGAACAATTGGAAATAGAACTTCACCATTATAAGCATAATGTGGTTCAAGATTCAGGTTTTCAAGGATTGCTCAATATTTCTGAATTATGTCAATGGTTAGTCAGGATTGGGAAATCAATTATTTACCAGCTTGTTTTTAGAGTTATTGTGCTTCTGCTTACTCTCCCTGTTTCTACCGCAACTACAGAACGAGCATTTTCAGCTATGAATATTATCAAGACTAGGCTTCGTAACAAAATTGAAGATGACTTTCTAGCAGATTCTCTGATGATGTACATCGAAAAAGAAATTGCTACAACACTTAGTACAGATTCAGTCATAGATGATTTTCATGATATGCAAGCACGACGAGTTGCATTTTGATAGGATTGTGAATTAAAATTTAAAATATATTGTGAAATAATTATTTATGTATTTTTTTATTTAAATGTTTATCTTTCTGTTTAAACTGAATTGAAGGTGGTTTATTTTTATATATTTTGAATTTGTAACCCCCCCCCCCCCAACCAAAATTTCTGGATCTACCCCTGACTGAGTTAGTCGATTATCGTTGGTTGTGGCCTACCTACACTCGGCGTGGCTAAAAAAACAAGTACTAAAAACAAACCAGTTCAACCAACACCGGTTGTGACTAACACTTCGTCCATTGTGACTGGTTGATGAACCAACCTCTTATTTTCACTTTCACAACTGTATTTGCAAGAGCCCAAGGATACAATTTTTCCCAACCCCAACCACCAAAAACAAGGCAATATAACATATCATATGAATTAAGTGACCTTTAAACACATCCTCGTAAATCATATCACTTTTTTTAAATCAAAGTCTAACCAAAACTACAATTCGTAGCCCGAAAACTTGTCCCAAATCCTTATTTCTTATATGCCTCCCAATATGATTAGCTCTTTACAAGAAATTACCAAGAGAGGCTAGAATCATCCATTACAACCATGTAGTATCACCAATTTTATCAAACACATCAATTCCTAAAACCCATAATACCTAGGGCTTGTTTTGAATACCTATGTTTCTCAAGATCTGTTCATCTATAATGAATCTAATCAATGTCAAGACATAAAACCACATACTTGGATTGAATCTTGAAGATCGAATTTTTTCAAACTATTGAAAACCTATCTTCTTTTCTTCCTCCTCTTCTCACCAAGTGTAAATTGAAGAATAAACACACTGCCTCTCTTACGTTTATTTTACTTTATTTATTTACTTATTTCATTTAATTTAATAATAATAATAATAATAACCCCTTATTTGAAATACCTTAAAAATCAAATTAATTTATCCAAAATATTAAAAATGACCTATTAGAGCCTCGACCTTGAAATTAGGCTTAATTACAGTCAAAATGTTTACATTGACGCGCACATTATTGTTTACGAATTCCTAATATCATCCAAAAACTATCTCTCGAGCTTATCAAAATACGGGTCTTTACATGTTTGGTCGTTGAATAACATGCAAAATTCTTAGCCAAGTGTATTACATTGTGACTGTCTTTGTATAATACATTTATCTCTTGGTTGAAATACATTTCTACCATTAAACCTTATAGCTAGATAAATTTCTTGTTGGCTTCTATCACTACAAGATATTCTGCCTTAGTTGTAGATAAAATCATAATTTTATGCAACTGAAAAATCTAGCTCATTGTTATAGTCCCCAATGTGAACCCATATCTTATAGTACTCCTTTTGTGATTTGTTTCTCTAGTGAAATTGACATCAATATAGTCCTAAAACTTCTATTCACCTTTTTTAAAATATAGAACTTTAGAGTCTTTTTCTTCATTTGTCTTCGGATATTGCTCATTTGATAACTTAAAATAATTAGATATAGGTGTTCTTATTAGCTTGGCATCACTTGTCACGCCCCCAAAAATCGGAAGACCCGAACTTGCGAATATGACTCCCCTATGGTCGCACCCGAAAGGTCAAAGGATTAGTGACAAATACTAACATAGACTACATAGCGGGTGTTATCGTAAGTATACATGTACAATCATATAATATGAGTGTGTATGTAAATTTCAAATATAATGCAACTGAATGAATTTCAAAACATTTTATTACATGTATAAAACCAAAGTAATCTAATCATAACATATTATTAAGCCAATAATAGGCATGTCAAACTTTTATGAACTCTTATCAAGATTAGGGGTGTGCGTTGGTCGGGTTGGATGGTTTAAATATTTTCTTAAATTGATTTTTGGTTCTTGGTTGGTTTGGGTGAGTTGACCAAATCATCCAACCAAAAAATAAATTTAGGTTAACCTAACCCCCAGTTTGGTCAGGTCAGTTGGGTTAACCCAATTATACTGATGGATTATCGGGCCACAATGGTGGTGGCATCGGCGTCCGAGGGGGAGGAGTAGAGGGTGGTGATGGATTGGTAGTTGGTGAGGTGTCAGCGGTGATCCCATCGATAGTGTTGAAGCTAATGACATCAGCGACTATGTGAATGTGCTGACAGTATAGTTTTCATGATGTGATGGAGCTTGGACCCCATGGGTGCGGTGTCGTGACACAAATGGCACCCATACTTAACAAAACGCGCGCACACACACACACACACACAAATATATATATATATACTATTTATGGGGAAAAGAATTATTTCACGACCAAAAAACACAAATGTCGAAAACAGGGACGTGTTCCCAGGAAAGCCGACGTGTTAAAAAATGGAAATAAAATACAAGTGTTCGGTCGGGTTGATTTTTATTGGGTTGGACAACTTAAAAACTGAAATCCGTCCAATTAGAATTCGGTGCAATTTATTTGGGCTCAGTAATTATTTAGTTTATTTTTTTCTCAATATAATTAATTTTGGGTTGGTCGGGTTATTAGGTTAGTTCGATTTATTGGTTTTTCTACACGGCCCTAATCCATATAATAAATAAACCAAATAACAACCATATCATTACAGTAACATATCATAAATTATTACATCAAATCGGAAATGGCAAGAAGCTATATCTTGAAGCGGCCTTTAGCTAACCAATTTTTGTTGAAAAGGTGTAGTCAACATGAATTAAACCACTTTTATCAAATCAAGGGGTATCCCATAGGTTTCCCAAGCAATATTATCAAAACTACATCAAAAAATAACCCAAAATCAGTCAAAACAACGAAAACAACAAGTTAAAATTTATTAGCCGACCGCTACTCATGGTCGCAGGTGTAACCCCATGGCCGCAGCACCAAGTCGCACCCATGCCCTAAACACGATGCACTATTTGTTGTTTTTTTTCCTTAAGTTCCCAACCACAACATCCAATTACGGTTCCTAGGTCTCTAGCTATAACTACCAGTCTTGGTCATTGCTTTCAATATGTAATGCCAACGTGCTCTAGTTGCGACTCCTTGTCACTACTACTAGCCTGCGGCGACGACCACCAATCATAACAACACGGAGAATTCCTCATTTCCTATAACCTATTTTGATATACTAGAACTTCTAATCCTTTCCAATAATCTAAAACACCTATTTAAGCCTAAAATAAACCACATTAGGGTCTAATATCATCAACATTATTATTTATCAAACACTTGATCAAAGCTTCCCTAATTTATACCAAAATTTTCCAATTATTTTGATCATACCCAATCATTTGGGTTCCAACACAAAATAATAATCCATATCAATTTTTATCAATTCTCACTTACATTTAATCTAGAATACACACACATTGATAGGAATGAAATCACTTATTCAATATCGAGGATCGCTACAGTTTCAAACCCAATTTAGTCACATCATCGCACTTAGGTGTGGAAGACTCATGAGAATGATAGAAAAAGGGGTAAGAAACCTAACTGGATTTTTGGATATATATATTGGATTGCCTGAAATTACCCAAAGTTTTTCTTTCTGTTTCTCCTTTTCTCTCCTAAGTGATACGTACTTGTGCCTCCTCTTTCTTTCTCTTTATATATATATATATATATATATATATATATATATATATATATATATATATATATATATATATTATTTTAATCAAATAATTTCACCCAAAATTACAAAAAACACCATCTATGATGCTGAACTTCAAATCAGGTCCAATTATAATCAAAATGACCGTATCAATAATCATATCATGAATAAGATATTTTAGAACCCAAAAAAGAACCATCAATTAAACGATATAAAAATGGGTCTTATAAGGTCAAAATGGCTAGATCATTATAGATTTAACCCAAAATAATCTGAGAAGAATGACTAAATTAACATTTCATTCCAAATAACATAACTATTTTTTTTATAAAAGTATGATATTACGACCAACTAAATCTTACAATAATCACATGTGAATTAACAAAAAAAAAAAGGAATGTAAGTTGCCAAACTAAATAAATGGACAAAGCATAAAAATGTGCAGATTTTTTGAAGCACAATTAATGTGAATTGTTGCTTATTGCCTTCAATTAAATTTCTTACATACAATCAAGGTTCTTACCTTCAATTCATTAACTTTACAACATATATAATAATTAAGGGAGCCATACTATGAAACAAATTAGACACCATGCTCATGCCTGCATAAAAATGGGTGAACAAATTCTAAGGACAACAGTTAACCCAAAAAATAACATGAAAATTAAGAAGAAAAAGAAAGAAAGGAATAAACTATTTGAATAGGTCTGATAAACAATAATGCCTCTCATAATGTTAAATTCAACCCTCCTCTCGTAATCGTTATCTAAATTATATGATATCTTTTCATTATGAAACTTCATTCCCATCGTGAAATTATCTTCGTAGTTGTCAACATTGGGAGCATTACTAATGTCTATAATCAACCTACTATACTAATTAAATTAATTAAATCAAATACAATACAACATAACATAACAAAGTATTTATACTATATATATTATCAAGAGCAAACCATATGAATATAAATTAATAAATGTAACTATAAACATTTAATATAGTAAATCAACACTTTAATAGTTCACTAAATTAATATTAGTAGTCAACCATTTATCTATCCAGCAACACAACTGTCACGCCTCCAAATTCTGAGCACTCACAGAATCAAGAACGCGCCCCCCCCCCCCCCCCCCCCCCCCCCCCCCCCCCCCCCCCCCCCCCCCGATTCACCCCAACCGTACAAACTACACGGGGTAGCATTGTACTTGTAGATATCCAAGCACACAAGTCAGAATAAATATGTTCCAAAATAAAATTACTAAAGTCCACCAATCAAGTTTGTCACAACCAAGTCCGGAAAATAAATAATCAAATAACAAAGTAAAGGATAAGCCCTTAAAAAAGAACCCCTACCGGAAATGCTCCAACCAGCTCTGCCCCCCCTACTCCCCCCCCCCCCCCCCCCATGACCTGAAGAAAAAAAAAAGATAAAGTAGGGTGAGCACGAGTGCCCAGAGGGTGATCTCCAACCCCATTGCCATTTCCCGCAACCCCCCTAGGTCTATATGGTGGTGCGATGCCGGTGTAGTGTTGTAATTCATTACGTTTATATTATATCAAATCCAAGTCAAGGCATCACCCACCAACAATCAAATATTACTACAACAACTCTTTTCTTTTCTTTTCCGGAGTTTCCCATTAACCGGTATCCAACACCTCCCAAAGCCAATGTGGGACCCAGGTCCCACGAAATCCCCCATACCCCCCCCCCCCCCCGCCACCCCCTAGGTGGGACCCATGGTTAAGCCAAACAATCCACCACCAAACCACACGCACCCAACAAGTAAAACTTCAAAGTGCGGTATCACATCAGCACTACATGTAAACGTTAAACCAAAATAACATCCAAAATGACGTTTAAATCCTAGAGATAATGCAACCAACAATATTAATTAATTAGAGC
Source organism: Taxillus chinensis (assembly GCA_023512835.1). Classification (NCBI taxonomy): domain Eukaryota; kingdom Viridiplantae; phylum Streptophyta; class Magnoliopsida; order Santalales; family Loranthaceae; genus Taxillus; species Taxillus chinensis. Next base: position 22,046,840 of record CM042085.1, on the reverse strand, counting down.
AATCAAGTCCAAACCGGATTATATTTGGTACGGTATACAGTCAAACCCAAACAATTCGTTAAACCCGATTAACCTATATAAGCCCAACTATTTAAATAGTAAGCCACACAATTTTTTATTTAAATGGATCGTATCAATCTCAATAATATTCACATATATAATATATGTTTTCTCAAGTCCCGGGAAGATCAAAAGCTCTCCCTATTATTCTATTATTATTAGCTTGTTATATTATTATTATATTATAATTAAAACTAAGGAGGGCCCCCCTACCCCCCCATATGGACACCCAATCACCACCCCCCCACCCAGCCCGCCCCCCCCCCAGCCGGCGCGGGCCCCCCCCCCCCCCCCCCCCCCCCCCCCCCCCCCCCCCCCCACACCGCCGTGGGAAGCGCCGCAACCGCCCCACACACCCCCGGCACCCCCCCCCCCCGCATCCACCGCCCCCCCCCCCCCCCCCCCCCCCCCCGCGGCTCGCCAACCAACCCACGAACGGCGCCCTTCCTCCATCTCCTCTGGGACGCTCGCGGCCCGGACTGGAATCCCCCAGGCCGCGCGCGGCCCTTCCACCTCGCAGGATCGACACTGCTCCCACCTCGCCGGACGGCGTGGCTGCGTTAACCCCAAAGCCGAGCAACGATTTTGTTTTTTTTTTCTTTAAACGAAAAACGCATACAAGTATATTATTTTTGCTACGCATGAAGAGATATGACACACACACACTTGCACGAAGAGATACGACACACAACCTCTAAATTGATGCTTCACAAACGACAATCAAGAATCAAGGATTAGGAAATCAAGAATTACAAGTCACCTACCTGGAGATTCAAACTTCAGAAACAATCAGGAACACAACTGCTTCAAACCTATGCTCCCCCTGCCAAGCTCGCGCACGCATCACCCAAAAATAGGGTTTCTACCCTAGTTCTCTTATTTATACTCTATAAGAATAATAATAATAACTTATTGATAATAATATTAATCCAATAATAGTAAATAAATAATAAATAATAATAATCATCCATTATCAGAATTAACCTCAGGTACTATCAAATTATTTAAATAATACTAACAAAATAATAATAATAATAATAATCAGGCCTCAACATTAAATGCTCGGATTAACAGTAATTACATAATAATAACGACATGTCTAAATATATTTTAATAATCGTAATAATATTTATTTATATTTTTTTTGAACATATTAAAATCATATTATTACAAATAAATAACGCCAGGACCACGGGTCTTTACAACAATACCTAACCAAGGATACATATAAAATATCACCACAAGTTCATTTTAACCTAAATTTGGTCTTTTTTGAAATTTTAAATCAATTTTCAAATTTGGCTTATGCATTATAAAAAAGAGATCGTCAAAAAACCACATACTTCTTCATTATTTGAAAGTAAGCCCAAATTTCAAATCTTAAATGCATTCACAAAAAAAAAAAAAGAGTAAAAAGTCAAGTCATTAGTTGCACATAAAAAGAAAACAATTCTTAACTGAGAGAAAAAACTAATTGCACTTAGAATGAAAAGCTACGGAGAGTGCTAAATGTAGTCTATATGAACCTCCTACAAACCCGTGTACTTGTTCTAAAGACAAAACAAAAACAAAACTGATTTAATTGTCTTTAGCAACACAACTGCTTAATTGTTGTAAATACAAATTATTTAACTATTTTATTGTTGTTGGCCGATAAAATTGTTCAACAAAATGATATATTAATTATATAATGGATAACTTATTTGTACCCTATCTATTTGGTTGATTATCTTACATCCAACATTAATTGATTTAATTTTTTTTAATATTCTAGTAGTATTGAAGCATGATGTTTATAATGATTTAGTGTATGTGGATTTTGTGTAGTTTTGAAATTCTTGAATTACCAATTCCACTCCAAACAAACCAACCAATGCAATTACACTATGTTTGTACAGGAGTAAAGGAGTAAAAAAGCAAATTAATAATGTTTTAACACCAAATCAACAAGATTATAAAGTTTTTGAAAGATAAAACATAAATTAAATTAAACACTAAACACGTACAGAAAGAATATTTGGGAGTGGTGCACCTCTAATGGCGAGACCAAATCCGGTGATGTGATCTAGTTGGTGGGTGAGAGAGAGACGGGGCCAAAAACAAGAATTCAATAAATGAAAGATTTGGATAATAGGGCTATGGGATGCAGTGATTTTGTTAGTGGGAGAGAAAGAAAATTGAAAGGGTCACACACGGTGTATTGGGTACAAAACTACAGCTCTTTGTGCGTTTTGTTTCTCCTCAGACTAAGCTGTTCAATTATGTGACGTGATTGCAACGGGTATATACATGATGAGATTGAGGGATGTTTGCCAGTGAATCCAAACACAACTAAGTGGCCAAAGTTGTAACCAAATTGGCTAGACAGAGTGAGAAGTAAATCATTTGTATTGGATGCACATATTTTGAAACCTTAAAATTATTATAAGATAATAAAATTAGATTGTGTTAAAATTATTTTAAAATGAGGTTGAAAACAGAAAAGCCAATTTTATGATTTTATAAAGGAAATTGGATAATAGCATTTCAGCGCAATAACCAAGACAGGCTTTGCCCACATGTATTCCACCTTTCTAGAGTATCCAAGCAAGAAAACAAATTGGATTGTGAGAATCAATGTATCGGGTTGGCTGGATGGTAGTGGATTCAACAATGTGGGCGCTGCGTTACAAAGAATGTCATGTGACTCACGTCTGTCTGTGGATTGAAGGGCAAAGAAAAAGACCAAAGGCAAATTGAATCATATAATGACGCCCTAACGAAGGAACATAATAAAAAGAGGTTTGACTGCGTTAATTATAGTACTAATTAATTAAGCCGTACTAATTAATCTCCTCCACTCGAACCAACACATTAATTCACAATCGCAAGCCACAGATTGATGGGGAATTCCCCACCCTGTTTGTCTAATCGCACTCATTGGGCGTGATGCCCGCCGATTTGCGGCCTTCTCACGCCATACTAAATTCCACAATTTCAATCCTCTAGGCGTAGGGTGCTTGTGCAGCCTAGAATAGTCTGCCTTCGGGAATACTGAAGTAATTTGAAAACGATTTTAACAATATCTAGTGCATGTTATGTTTGATAGCATATTAGCATGTGGTAATGGTATGAGTTAGTATTTTTGGTGGGTGAATTTTGAAAATAATTTAAAAATAAGATTATTTTAAAAATTATGACTTTGAATTTTATTTTTATGAATAATTTTAAATTTATCAGATTTGTTATTTTTAAAAATAATTATATTTTTAAAATAATCATACCAAACAATCCCACTCGTGTAAAAGATATTATTTTTAAGTTTTTGTTTTGTTTTATAATTTTGTTGTGGGTTTGAATTTTAAATTTAAAAAATAAGTTATATAAGATATGAGAGAATATGTTTTAAAGATATTATTTTAAAAAAATAGAGAGAGAGAGAGAGAGAGAAAAATAAATTGTCTCACATATTTTAAAGATATTATTTTAAAAATAGGATTTGTCGAGGAAATCCTGTTTTGAAAAATATATTCTTATTTTGAAAACAGTAATCGATTGATTGAAAGTATTGCTGCTTTGAGATGCTTTTAATGTTTATTTATTGAATCGTCATGGAGATAAAATAAAATGATTTACTTTCGATGATGAATTTAGGAACGGATTGTATTTTTGAACTTTATTAAATAGGGATACTACCGTCACCTTACCATAAATCCTTATCATTGTGGCTTGTATATAAGTATTATTACCACGAATCTTATAATCACAGATTATTTCTTAACAATATTTACTTCTTTTCGTTTTTTAAGAAAGTTCCATTTCCAACTGGTGTAAAAGTTTTCATCCCAGCCTCCATTGTAAAAGAAATGAATGGGGATTTGAATCCAGTGCCCACCAACGAACTGTCTATGTCAATAAATAAATAAATTTTAATTTATTAAAATTAAGATTTTTCTAATTAAATTGTCACGAAAAGTAATTGTTAGATCACCTTTAAATTTTACAGTCACAATATATATTACATGAATATTCAACCTAACGGTAGATTTTTGAAACAAATATCAACAAAGTTCGAAATAAGTTAGATCACCATGATGGTGAGCTGACTTTGCTCACTAGCGAATCCAAACTCCTATGTCAAAGCTGTTTCCAAAAACTATAGGTGCTATTGAAAAAAAAAACTAAATATTCTTGAAATTTTAAATTTATCTGATATTTAAAATATATATTTATTATTAAATTTTTATTTAACTATTATTTATTATATATTTAAATTTATAAAATATTTTTTAATAATAATAAATAAATAAAGAATGAAACACTTTAAACAGTAAAAAAGATAATTTCGAACATTAATTTTCATAACTTCAAGATACTAAAAATATTTAAATTTTATTTAGATAAAATATAAGAAAGATATTAATATATTTAATAATATATATTAGTACTTATAAAATACTTATTAATACATAATACAAATATATATTCGTTATAAGAGTATTCATATTGGCGTTGTGTGGTAGTAATTTTTTTCCTATATTTAAATACAGAAAATACCCTCTTGTTATTGTTTGGCATCAGTTTTTATTTTTTTGTTTTTGAAAAAAGGTTATTTTTAAATGTAGAAAAATAAAAACACATTTAAAATGTTTTCAATTGTTATTTTCTGTTTTCCAGTGACTCTCCCCACTGCTCCACATTTATAAAATCTTTTACATTTCATTCTTTATCTTTTCTTTATTCTATTAAAATAATACTTTTTTATTTTTTTCTCTTCTATTTATTATAACCATTCAAAATTCACGTGCAAAAAAATGGAAATTATATGAAAATTTTTTGGGGAATAAATAGTAAATCCCACATTGAGAGCTACTCCTTCGTTGTAATTGAAGATGCCAGATTCTCTTTTCTAACAATGACATCAAGATCCTTTAGAACCATATTCCACTTCACTGAGCTTTTGTCATTGTGATTTATATATGCATTCTTCAAAGCATATCGATTGATCTCATTGTTTGTGTAATTCTCTATCATTGACTAATCGATCTTTCAAGTAGGCGATTTCAGTGGCATTATAGAATTGGGTTACGGAGAAGCAAAACCACTTGTCTCTAGGTCGAAGCTTTGGGGCCAATTTTAAGTCTCCCCAAATGGGCTTCCAAATTTTCATTTCTTGTCACTCCACTTCGGAAAATCTATCGTTCAAGTGCTTCATCATAACTTTTTTATTTTTATTACCCTTTTATACTATTGTTATCATCTTTATAGTCTGTCACACCCCGTATTTTCAATCTGAGGAAGTCGGTTCGTGACTTTCCTTTATCTACCTGGTGGGCAAGGGGTTGGGTCAAACGACACTACACAAAACATCTCAAACAAACATAAGAAGTGTTCACAAGTCAAATCACATTTTATTATGTAACCAAATCTCTTTTACATCGTTCCCCAATAGGGTTAAATTAGTTTCCTCAAAATAACATAATATGAAAATCAACAAAATAATAAACTCAGGAGGGGTGAACAACTACAGCTTAGTAGGAATCATGTCTCCACAACCCATCCTATGCTCCTAGTGTTTACATGATGAGTGCGCAGGTGCAATGTCGTAGTAATAATACAAAAATAGTTTATAATCAGCATTTTAACTTCAGGGTACTCATAATCAAGGAAACACATAAGCAATCAGCACATACTATCACAACTATAGTCACACGGGTTACCACAACCACAGCCACACAGGCTACTATGGTCACAGCCACACAAGCTATCACAATCATAATGTCACAGTACGAATAAAAAACACAATACCATGAATTTACATATCCACCCATATAGTAAAAGCACTTCACAGGTCATGCATACCAAACAACATCCAATTCAAAGTGATGCCTAACTTCCAAAATATCACACATACACATTATACACATAACGCTCGTTCCTAACTACCTTCTCCCTATGGCTACCAAGATTTCCCACGAAGCTCTACTGTGAAACAAACATAATTACCTAGTGACAAGGATGAGAATATCATCTCTAAACACATGACTGAGCAATATTAATCTGTCGTTGCAGATGTTCGAGAGAAGATTGAGCGAGCTATTGCCAAATATAAAGCGATTGCTGATTTGCAAAGGAGACGAAAAATGTTTGCTATAGGAGATCAAGTGATGGTGTTTATGCGTAAAAAAACGTTTTCCATCTTTTACTGTATATTTTCTACACTTTCTAAACATGGGAAAACTCCATTTTCATATATTTTCCTCATCGACTCCATTTTTCACCTAAAATTCATACCTACCAAATATAGGGGTAAAGATTTTTTATATATATAGAAAATTATTTTACAACTTTCACTTAAACAGTACTTTTCATTTTATCTTTATTCTTATTAAAATAATTTTTATTTTATTTTATTTTAATTTTTTTATTCCCTTTATTAACCCATATTAGGAGGGAATAAATGTAAAGAGATGAAAAGAAATAAAATTATATAATATATAGAGTGAATAGTCACTCTTTACAAATGAATAGTATTATATCATTCTTCAAAAGTATAAAGAGGGTGAAGATTATGTTGGGAGTAATATTTTAAAATTTATCTATCTATTTATAGATAATTAAAAGCCTCATGAAGATATTACAATGGACTCAATATTGTTTAGTTAGAAAAGTCAGATTTATAAAATTTAATAATTCACTTTTTTAAACACCTAAATAATATACTAACAAATTTTATTAACTATCTTAATGAAATAATAATAATAATAATAATTATTATTATTATTATTATTTGCTCAAGATCATCGGCATTCGTGCCATCACCGTCGTTCACACCGCCATAATTGGCTGTCTGAGAAAGCAAATATTCACGTATATACAATCACCACCAATGGCTAATTTGATCAGTGATGTCATAGTCAAATACATATAGGATCACATAGGACATTTGGATCTACATCAATCCAAATTGATCAACCCTCAGATATGATCTATAGATCCGATTGAGGGGTTTGTCCATTTCGTGGATCAATCAATCAAAATTGTATTAGCTAGCTATATTAATGATCAAGAGGGGGTAAAGAGGGATGAGGTACAAGGGCAGGGGTGACAACGTCCTTTTAGGCAAGTATGAAATGGGTTGGCTGTTGGAGATAGAGATGTTCACGAATATGTTCCACCCACAACACGTACTCTTGGAGCCATGAACTTCTACCATAACCGCAGTGCTACAGCGGCAAGGGTAGGAGTTTGTAGTGATGTGAAAGATCTAGGGGCTCCACAATCTCTAGAAATGGTGGAGTAGGGAATGAAAAAGAAATAAAAGAAAATAATAAAATAATATTTTAGTTAATCGTGTGACTAGCTAAATTTGGTTATTAGTGAAAATTATCGTAGCAATATAGAGCCCATTATGGGCTAAGTGTTTTTACACTAGCTATTTTTTAATTAAATTTTAGATTTATTGAGCTAAGCGTAAATGCGCTTATGATATATTTTTTATCACACCTATCCATCTAAAGGGCTAAGGATTTGAATCTAGTGCCCACCAAATGTGAATGTCAAAGTTGTTTTTAAAAACTATGGTTGCTCAAAAATAAGTTTGGTACGTGTTTTTATTTATTTATTTTTGTTTTGATTTAATGACTTTTTTTATTGAATTTATAATTTGAAACCTTATTTGAATTAAAAATTATAAAAAATCTGTTTGGCATATAGTTTTGTTTTTATGATCAAAACTATGACTTTTTAAAATGTGAGCCCCACAAAAAGTAAGAATATAAACTATTCAGATAAAAAGTGAAGGATATATGAAAAAAAGAAAAAAAATAATAAATTGAATCATAAAAATTAAATTTAGATTTCAAAATAGAAAAACAGTTGACAAGTATTTTGAAAATCAATCATGAAATCCACATAAAATTCAAGTCAAGATTCAAATCATCATTTGAATCTTATGTACCAATTACTTTTTTCTTGTGATTTTTTGGATTTGAATCCAAAATCGTGTTTCAAGATAGCGTAGAAAACGGTGTTATAATTGTTTTATAAAACATAATACTAAAAATTATTAAAATTTAAATTTTGTCGCTTAATGATATTTAAAGTTATAAATACTTTATATATATATATATAATATTAGTACTAAATTTGAAAGAATGATAATTGATAGAAACTTTTTAAAGGGAGTAATTCATGTATTAGATCGAATATAAATAATCTATGTGTCTTGGTTTATATAGCCGATCTCATATTATTGAGATTAAGGCTGGTTGGTTGGTTAATATTAGTATTTAAAATATTAAATACTTAATACATATATATATATATATATATATATTAATTTTAATTTTTTAAATATTATTGAATATATTTTAAAATTTACAAATATGTTCAACTGAGTGTAAATGCCCTTATATATAGTTTTCATCCCAAACATTCATGTAAATGGTTGGGGATTTGAATCTAGTGCCTACCAACTATGAATGTCAAAGCTCTTTTTTTAAAATGTTGTTGCTTACAAATAAGTTGGTATGTGTTTTTATTTTTTGTTTTGATTTTATGACTTTATTTTACTTTATTGAATTTATTATTTAAAGCTTGATTTGAAATTATATATATTATATATATATATATATAATGTTTGGCATATAGCTTTGTTTTTTTTATTAAAATTATTTTTTTAAAATATGGGTCCCACAAAAGAGTAAGCATATGGTGGATTTAGATAATAAAGTGAAGGGTTGAGAAATAATAATAATAATAATAATAAATTGAGTAAAAAAAAGTCAACTTAAATTTAAAAACGATTGCAAAAAACTTTGAAAATTAGTCATGAGATTCACATAAAATTCAAGTCAAGATTTGAATGATCATTCAAATTGTATGTACCAATTAGTTTTTTTTTGGCGAGTACCCGAATTTGAATTTAGAATCATGGTTTCAAAACAACTTAGCAACGGTACTATATTTATTTGAAAAGACAATTACTAAAATTCTTGGAATTTAAAATTCACTTCAAGATATTTTAAAATATTAAATACTTAAAATATATACTGGATATTAAATGTTTATTTAAATATTATTTATTATATAAAAATTTATAAATATCTATTTAATAATTAATTTGAAATAAATAAATAAATAAATAAGCACATTATACAAAAAAATGATAATTTCAAAAAATAAACTTCATCACATAAAGATATTTAAAATAGTTAAAATTTATTTAGATAAAATATCATAAACATATTTAAATATTTAGACACATATAAATATATTTAATAGTATATATTAGTATTAGATTGGATTTGAAAGAATATTGGCCCATATAAATTTTTGAAAAAAGATTATTGTATATTGTATCGAATATAAATATTTTATTTGTATTTGCTCATGTAACCAGACTCATATTATTGTTATAGGTTGATTGGTATATTATTACTCAAAATATATATTGGATATTAAAATTTTAAAATACTATCAATTATACATTTATATTTATAAATATTTTCAGTAATTAATGAAACACTTTAGACAATAAAAAATAATGTCAAAATTAAAGTTCATTGCTTAGGGCATCTCCAATAGCTTAGGTATATCAACAACTAAAGTTATATTTGGCTAAAACACTACTCCAATAGATCAACTATTGTATCTAAATATACCTAAACTTATACCTGTGCCACATCAGCACCACACATCTCCTTCTTCCAAAATCCCTAATATACCCTTATCTCCTTTTCCTGCGTCGCATCGCGCCCCCACGCATCACGCCTCCCTCCACCTGTTGCCTTCCCCCCTAGGCATTGCGCCTCCCCCCACCCCTACGCTGCGCTATCTCCCTTCCCTGTTTGCGTTACCCCCACCCCCCGCCGCTCTCGTCTGTGCCACCCTCGACCCCCACTGCTCCCGTTCGCGCCACCCCCGACCCCAGCCGCGCCCGTTCGCACCACCCCCGACCCCCGCCGCTCCCTCTGCCCCCGCCCTTGCGTCGCGCGCGTTGCGTCTCGCCCAAACCAAATAATTTAGGAATTTAGAAATTAGGATTTTGGAAAGTATATAAGATAGGAGTAGATTGGATCAAATAAAATTAAACAATAATTTTTAAAATTTATCGATAAAGATAGTATAAGCTAAAGCTATTATTCTTTAGTTATTTATTGTTTTAGCCGATATCATTTATCTGTTGGAGATCCAGATGTCAAAAATATTTAAAATTTATTTGTATAAAAATACTGGCGGCGGGGACAGCAACTTAGAACCAGGCAGCGAGTTAGACTTGAGCTGGGTAAGGAGTCGTGGAAGATGATGAGGGAGGATTTGGGGTTCCAGAGTAGTTGAATCAAGGCTGACAGTGGAGTGATTGTGATAGACAGCGACGGATTATGGAGGAAATGGGGTTATTGGGTTGGATGAAGGATGCTGGGTTTGAGGAAGGGATTGTTGATGATTATTGATGAGGGTGGTTTTGCGTTTACTGGTCGGGGAATTTGGGTATGTGGGTGAAGAACTGATGCTGGATGAGGATGATTTGGGTGATTGGGGTTGTTCCAGAGTTTTTTTTTCTCACGTGCCCTCAAACTGGAGAGAAGCTGCCGCCATTTATAGGCCTGGCAAAGGGGGACAGGATGGCACATAAAGGAGAAGGAGAGATGGTCGGAAGCTGAGGGTGCCGGAGTTAATGGCGACACTTTGATGATTGAAGGGTCGTAGATGGGACACGACCCTTCAATTTGTTATTCTTTGGTTTAATTATAACCGAAATTAGTATCTTGACGGATTCATGAGTGGAATTAAAACCCTAATTTCTGTAGCTTGGGACGACGGCTGGAAGTTGAAAGAGGTTGAAGAAGAGGCAAAATGGTGACGTTTCTGGGATGCGGATGCCTCAAAATAGCGTCGTTTTCCAAGTTTCAGCGCTTGTGGTTGATAATTTTGACTTCCAACGCTTCTCGCATCCAAAATGGCGTCATTTTCTTGTTTTTGGCACTGCGTCTGGTTTAAAATGGCGTAGTCTGGTGTTTGCTTTTGAGTGAAATGGTAACGTTCAACTGTTTAAGGGTTCTGGTGCGAGGCTTCAATGGGGTAACCATCGATGACATAAATAGGCCATGAATGCTTCATTTACAGCAGTCCGCTGTCAATGGGTCATGCTTCGTCCCACCACCACCTCCACAATAATATCATTAGACCTAAATATCTCATAGTTAGCATCACATAAATAATTTATATAGTTGCATAAATCAAACATGGCTCAAATTAACATATATAACATAATATAGCTTTATCGAGTCATACTCATATATCATCGAACAGGGCTAAAAACAACCCCAATAAGTCTGACATTATCTAAGTGTGTCAAAATAGAGTTTAAACATTACCATCATAGCCTCAAGTGGATTAAACAGAATCCAAATAACTCAAATGGAACAAATAACGAAAAAAAATTTATCTACCGCTAAAATCGTCAATTTATCAAACCATTGAAATCAAATAAAAATCGATTTGGTTTGATTTAAAATATATTGATTTGGTTTGGTTTGAGATTTCAAAATCTCGGTTTAAACCAAACTGAACTGAATAATATTGTTATTTACTTATTTTTTTATTTTATGCTTTGTGATTTATTTATTTAAAATTATTTATTAATACTTGATATGTTATTTTTGAGAATTATATTATCAAATTTTGAAACTTATAATTATAAATTTAACATATATTATTATTGATATGCTTACACACTATTTATTATTATTATTTTTACAACATTTTAATTTTAAGAACTCAAAAATTGATAAACTAAACTGACTCAAACCGATCCAAAAAGTTTACTTGCTTAAACTACCGGTTCAAACCGAACCAAACCGAATCAGCTCAATCTGATTTGCTTTGGTCCAAGCAATAGGTTTATTTTGATTTGATTTTGTCTAAACCGAAACAAATCAAATTGATTTAAAAAATAACTTAAACCGACCCAAACTGAACCAATTTCACCCCTAATCTATGACACTTGAACCAAACAACCCTTAAACAACATTATACACATTATATAACACAAAGAAACTAGAAAAGATCGTTCTTAACATCATAGGAATTTCAATTGCATCAATTAAACTCAAATTCATAAATCCCCAAATAGCTCACAAACCATGCCAATTTACTCCAATAGTAGATTGACCTACTTGAAATTAATTTGGTGGACTAGATTGTTGATTTCCTCCGAAACTTCCTTCTCCTTCACCTTCTCACCAAGAACATAAAACCAAGTGTGTATTGGACTTAGAGATCATAATTCTTGAATAAACATGCATAGATAAATTTCGAAACCACAATAATAAAGAGAAACAATCACCTACCATAATAATTATGTTTACTATCATTAATAAGTCTAAGTCCTTAAAAGCATGGCATTAAACAAGGAGATTGAGTTGTGCCAAGTCAATCCAATCGTCAAACAATTAAATTTGAGAAATGTAATAGCTGGTATGAGAAATTCTGCTTTAAAAACATTAGTTTAATATATTCTTCTATAAAAACAAATATCCTTATATGAGAAACACCACACACATCTGACAAAGAGTGAACTATACGACTAATAGAACTCCGAAGAATTTGTGTTTAACTTTAAAAAAACTCACAAACACCTTGACAACATTAGTTTAGTGAATCAAGTGTTGCATCCATTATAGGAGGAAGTCATAATGGTAAGGGACTAGTTCACTAGGAATTGTTCCACAATATTCATTCTAGCTCTAGATAAATATTTTACATCCATTTGACCATACATATCTTAATACCAAGCCACAACTATCAAAATCAAGCCGTCATAGTTATGATCTCCATCACATTAATTTTTACTGAACGTAGCCATCGCCCACTTAGTTGATGTTGGATTTTGCCCTTTCGTGCAATATGCAATAGAGGTAACACATAAAAGAAAAGGATGGGTGAGGGTGTCTACAAGGAATTTGGAGGGATATTTTGGAATTCTTAAATTTTAATTGCAACTATTAGATCAAAGAAAATAATATTAAGGGCTATGCATAGAGCTTTTGGTCATCCTTTTCATTTATCAACATCCTATATGTATATAACTTTGGATTACAGTTTTTAAAATCACTGCTAGAGTGATTTTAAAACTCAACTTTAGTTTAAAATAAATGTTTGGTATGCATAGAAAAATCATGAAAGGTATTAGATATTAATATTTTTAAAAATAAAAAAACCATATTATCCCCAACGGTAATCCACTCTATGATAAACGATATTTATCTAATGGAATGTAATTATGTGAAGATATTAAAGTTTTGTTTTGTTCTGTTTTTACCTACTAAGAAGTGGTTATCACTTAAGGGCAAAAATGTTAGGTGATAATTGCTGGATAGTTTTTATTGTAATTTGATAAATAATAAAAAAAAACTAATAAAAATCTTTTGATTTTAAAGGTGTAAGTCTAATGCGAAAGTGATAGTTAATATATAAATTAATCGTAATTTGGAAGATAAACACAAGAGGGAAAGTGAGAATGACGCTTAAGAGTTCAGAGGAGGCAAATGTTTGCTTTTTTTTCAAAGAGGTGGCTATCTAGTTTTCTATAGCCATTTAACTCTAGATGTTTGTTAATTTATTGTAAACGGTTATGAAATCATTAATGGAATGTTGTATTTCAGTTCGACATAGAAATAAATTACTCTTATATTATTCATTTTATTTTGAAGTGTGTTGGAGGAGATGTCGGTTCATCGTCATCGAGTCTAGACTTGAACGAACGGTGTAGTAGTTTTGAAGCTGTAACAATAAATACCTAATTTATAATAATTAAACTGTGATGTCATGCGTAATTGAGAAATTAAATGTGTACTGTGTTAAGCCTATAAAATACAGCGTTTTTGATAGACAATCAAAATGATTAAGTAGTGCATATATAAATATATATTTACGGATAGAAATATCAATGAATGAGTTGGACTTATTTCATATTTAATATTCAATTTGAATAAATAAATAAATACACAAGATGTTACAAAATACTAATAATGAAGTATCGATGTGATGCATATTTGCCTCGAAAGTAATTAACGTAGCAGCTACGCGGATTAACCTTAATAATCTCAGGTTGACTCGATTATGTTTACTAATCCAAGTATATTAATTGGTGACCCTTCCTGAATTGTGCTGAGTCAGAGTCAACCCCAACAACGCTGTCACCGCGCCAGCGCGAGTAGATGTGATGTGATAGGGAGGGGGGTAAAAGGTGGGCCCCACAAAATGACGATTCTGTCGGTTGGCCGCGGAGTTGGGTGACAGCGCCGAGGTGGTACCTGTCAGGCACCGTAGATCGGTTGTTCCTCATCTAACAGAGAGAGTGTGGATCTCGAATCTCGATCAGTTGTTGTTCCCTCATCCAAGAGAGAGAGAGAGACGATTACCTGCTCTCGACGTCGCCTGGCTGTGGCCCTCCTACCCCAAAAACATTGATTGTGCCACTCACCCACACCTAAGAAACAAAGTTACAATAAATTTTATTTATATAAAATAATACTTAAACATATATTTTAATTAATTAATTTTTATTCAATATTAAATTTTAAAATATGACTGATCAAATTTAATAAATATTTAATATTTCGTCCTCCCTCTCTTTTCACATAATTAATTGTTTTTTTTTTTTTTAAAAAAACGTCTTAAACCCACGTTACTGACTTACAGTCATTGAGTACTTGCGTGAAAGCTGGACGGCAACCCGAATGAGCCGCCGGGTTGGGTTGACCTGAACCCTAGCTAATATATATTAATGCCCATTGCATGCAAAATGCATGGGAGTACTTGACACGGATGGGATGGAGGTTCCAATGTCATCCTATGCGTGCAGCGGCCAGCGTGCATATAATTAATTTGTTCCTTCTCTCCCGCAAGTTATTCATGTCTAAACTTAATTAGTTGTCACTTTGACAGGCTTATATGAGGAAAAATTAAAATTAAAATGAAGGATTAATTAACCTCACGAAAAAGATGGGCCAACTACGAACAGAAACAGCCATAAACTGCCGGTTGATACAAGCACGCAGTGATGTCACAAAATTGACTTTAGCTTGAGGGCTGTCGGGATGGAGCCTGGAGGTCCAGTGCTACAGTGAGTAAATCCTAGGAGCAGGTGGAATTAGCTCGACCCAACACATTGACAAACAACACCCGGCCGAGCTTAACTACTGCACGGTACACACACACACACACACGTACCATATTAAACCCCAGCAAAATCAAAGGGCAGCAGGGGACAGACCCACCACGTAAACGCAGAGGGGCCTGTCATTTGACAATCAAACAAATGGCAGGGCCACCGCAATTAATTGGTGTGAGCATGAGCAATCAATATTTGATCATCACTCGCTCCATGGTCACGCACTGAATGAAACGTAACCGGCGCTGCAGACCATTCGAATCCAATGCCGGCACAAGTTGCACAAGACCGCGCTAACCACCCAATTAAATCTACGTGTGCGTGTGTTTCTGCATTTCATTAATGCCGCGCGCGAGACCAAATTATTAAAACCAACGTCCTATTTTCTTCATATATATATATATATATATATACACAAACACACACACGAATGAAAGGCCCCATTTCACACTTCATATATATGAACAGTTTGGAAACTGTATCTATAAATAGATATGCAATATCAGCCTTTGAGAAAGCTACGTACATGATTCGAATCTTCATTCTTCATTTTCTAGGAGAGGAGAAAAGAAAAAAGAAAAAAGGAGGAGGAGGAGGAAGACGAAGAAAGCAAGTGGGACAATGTAGCCTTGTAGTATCAATGTCCATTTTTCTTTAGACAGGTGTCAGGGAATGACCTTGAGTGCATGCAAAATTGAATTTGTCCTCTAGCCTTTTCAAATTAGTATTCATCATTACTGGACAACCTGGAATGATCGATTGAATTATTACATGACATTCTACTTTCCCTTTTAAAAAAACAAAAAAAAAACACAAAAACATTGAAAAGGTTTGTTTGTTTAGGTTGGAATGAATTTACCATAATTGGATTAATTGAGACCGTAGATGTGGTTAAAGAAGTGTGATCAATTTGGCCTAATAAAAAATTTTGCCTTAACTCATATATACCTGCGGTGGATCAAAATATTTTATCTGCGGGTTCCAAAATTATATTTCCGATTAAATAAGACCAACTATCTTTAAAAAACATGCAATGCTACCCTGTACTTAGAATACAGTTTGCACTTTGCACTCTATAATCATGCTTAGGAGTAGTAAAGGAACGGTAAAAATCAGTAGTGAATGATTCGAATATGTCTGTTAGAGTCTCACATTGGAGAAAATTTTCAATCAAGTGTACTTGATATAGATTCAAAGGTAGCCTCTCCTATAGCCAATTGATTTTAGAATGTTGATCATTAGATTATAATATGATATCAGAGTAGGTTGTGTTTTTATTCATAATGTTCGGTAAGGGCGCAACAGATTGAAACATGATCGGTCCTGGGCAGATTGGGGTGACATTATAAATTAAAATTACTTAAAAACATTAAAAAAAAAAACAAGATGAGTCGTTCAAGACTCATGCTCACGCTGTCCAACTATATGGTTTGTTATAAGAGCATTTCGGTTTTTTTAAATTTAACTTTTTAAAATAATTTTAAATATTTTTTATTTTAATAATCTAAGCATACTTTTAATTTTTTTTTTAACTATTTATTAATTAAAATATTAAATTTAAATGAAAAAAGTAAATATGAAAAAATAAACAGAAATAAAAAAAATAATATATGACAGGAGAAAATATAATAGTTTAAAAAATCAGTGAATATTTTGAATTAAATTTAAAAAATTACTGTTTATGTTATTAAATTTTTATTGTAATAAAAGATTTTAAAAATATAAATTTTAGATAATTTTATTAATTAACTTTTCGAACTAACCAGTAAATACTAAAGAATTAATAGTAGATGTTCCGTAAATATGACCTCGCCTTAAAATCTTTGGTATAACAAAAATAGCTTTTAACGCCTACTATTGGTACCGTCATACTAGATATTTAAATAGATTGCGTTTCTGCTAGGTTATTTAAAAATATATATATCAACGATAATATTTGACCAACATTTCTTTTAAATTCCTCAAATCTAAAGATTGTGCTATGTTGTTATAACGATTCGGTCAAATCCATTTTTTAGTTAATTTGATCAATCAATTAAACAAAATTCCTTAAAATACTCATTTTTAATCTTTTTCATTTTAATAAAAAATTAATATTATGACTAGTATTGATTCAAATTTAATAGTTATTATTTTTAATATTATTTAAATAATTATATATTTTTATTTACTCTTTTTTGCATTTTAATTTCTGTCTCCTGCTTTTAAAAAATAAATAATATTTTAATTTAATAAAAAAAAAGTGAATTGTGACTTAAAATAACAAATTTGTTGTTAGAGTTTACTGCACACGGATAGTTTAGAAACAAAGGGAGATTTGCTTTAAAAGAATTTTGAAAATGTCTTTGTTTGAGTACAACTTTTAAATTTTTTTATATTGTCCACTCCATCCCACTCCTACCGGCAATGGAATCGAATACCCCACATCGAGGATAGCCGGACAAGTCCGTGTGCTTGAGTTCAACTTTTAAGGTAAAATAATACAAGGACAGTATTATTAATAATTTTGTAAATTAATAATATATTGTAACCAATTAAAGCTTCGAATTAAAATAAGGTGGATACATTTTAATTGCTATAATAATATGTCTCATTAGATTATTTTATTTCAATGAAAATAAAGTTTAAATAGTGTCATTTGTTAATATACTTAAATTTAATCATTTACTATTATAGAAATAGTATACATGTCTCTTATTAATAAAATAAAATGGCAGACGCTTTTTACTTTTGTTTTTGTTTTAAAAAATTATAAATTTTCATTGATTAATGGGTACCTTAAAATTTAAAAATTTAACAAAATTTGCATTTAATACATAAATTTCAAGCAGTTAATATTAATTTATATTAAAATATTTATATCACTCCACTGTTAGTAACGCCGTACGGTGTGAAGTGTATCAATCAATGTAGCGTTTGACTAAAATAAGCCGGGGTGATCCGTAATGAAACGCTGTACTGTAGTAAACTAGTAATGATGCAGTGCGGGTGTAGGATAGCGCAGGATAAGCACGTGGACTCTGCTTTTTCCCTTGCACGCTGGCTCCGATAAGGGCAGAGAGCGTAAACCCAAAAATGTTGATACTCCAAACACGCCGCCAGTTTAGATCGCTCGGGTCGATTTCTCCGGCAAATGATTAAGCAACGCTTTCTTCCAGCTTTACTGGTAACTTATGGGCACGTCTTATGTTAGTATGTTAACATACGAGTTTTGTTTTGTTTTTTTGGGTTTTTTTGTACTAGAACGTTTGTTTGTTTTGTTTTTTGTTTTTTTTTTAAAGGTTGTGGGTGCTTTGCTTTGTTTTACTTTACTCTAGTTAGGAAAGGAAAGGATTGACCATGGTGTGTGTGCGTGTGTGTGTGTGAGTGTGAGAGTGGTTTCGTTTCATTTCATTTCATTTCATTTCGTTTCATCCTTAGCAAAATTGCTTGTCCTTATCATCAATATTGTTTGAGAATCTGATAAAATTGACAGAGGCTCTGGACCCTTTATTAATAATCTCTTCTGGTTTTATCACATTTTTGACCGTCTCTCTTTTCTTTTTCTTTTTTTCTTTACCTTGCACGTATAAAAGACACTCCCACTATATCAACTTTCCTAATTCCCCAACTTCCCATTAATTAACCCCCCTCTCTCCTCCACGACACGACTCGACACGACACGAGACCGTTCTTTTCTCCCTTCTAATTTATGTCCACCCTTTTTATGGGATTAGATTGCTTGGGTGGAGCTCTGGTCTGATTCTGATTTTTGGTCCATAGCATTCAAGGTTTCTGTGATGATAAGAAACTGAAAAAAAAAAAAAGAAAGAAAGAAAAAGAAAAGGTCCAGAAATGAAGTTCATGAAATTAGGATCCAAGCCGGACACCTTCGTTTCTGCGGAGGAGTACATAAGGTACGTATGTATGCATTTCTCAACAACAACAAAAAAAAAAAACATCAATACTCACTCAATCTCTCCCTCTTCCCTCGTACATATGTTCAGGACAGTCACAGTCTCCTCTGAAGTTGCGAGTGATCTTATTCTTCAAGTCAAAGGATGTAGATACATGCTCCACAAGGTAAATTGGATATACAAATTGTATATTTTACTGCGGCGGCTCTAGTGTTGCATTTAATTTGATTTAAAATTTCCTTTTGTTGGTGTGGGGCGGGGGGGCGTACAGTTTCCTCTGCTCTCCAAGTGCCTCCGTCTGCAGCAGCTCTGTTCCGAGTCCCCGGAGTCGTCTCAGACTCATATCGTGCAGCTCCCGGATTTCCCGGGCGGTGTCGACGCCTTTGAAATCTGCGCCAAGTTTTGCTACGGCATCACCGTCACCGTCAGCGCGTACAACGTTGTGGCCGTCCGTTGCGCGTCCGAGTACCTCCAGATGTCCGAGGATGTCGAGAAGGGGAACTTGATCTACAAGCTGGACGTGTTCCTCAATTCCTGCATCCTCCAGGGCTGGAGGGACTCCATTGTCACCCTACAGAGCACCGTGGCCTTCGCGCCTTGGTCGGAAGGCCTAGGAATCACCGCCAGGTGCGTCGAATCCGTGGCGGCCCGAGTCATGAGCTGCCCCACAAAAGCCAATCTGTCGCGCAGCTATTCGCGCCGTGGAGTCAGGGACGATGCGTCGTCGTGTTACGGCGGAAGCAAGGGGTGGTGGGCGGAGGATATTGCCGACCTGGGGATTGATTTGTATTGGAGGATTATGATTGCCGTCAGATCCGGTGGAAAGCTGCCGCCCGGTTTGATCGGAGAGGCCTTGAAGATCTACGCGTCGCGGTGGCTGCCTAGCGTGTCAAGGCACGGGAATGTGAAGAGCTGGCAGGGGGCGGAGGTGGAGGCGGCGGCTGGCGGCGGAGATGACTCCGCGGGCGAGGTGATGGCGAAGCGTAGGGTGTTGTTGGAGACCATAGTGAATCTTCTTCCGGCCGAGAAAGGCGCCGTCACTTGTGGCTTCTTACTCAAGCTATTGAAGGCAGCCAACGTGTTCAACGCCTCTTCTTCGTCCAAGACGGAACTGGCGAGGAGGGTTGGGATTCAGCTGGAGAACGCGAGGGTGGGCGATCTTTTGATCCCCTCGCCATCGCCGCCGCGGACAGGCGACACCATGTATGATGTGGACATAGTGATGAACATGTTGGAGCAGTTCATGTTGCAGGCGCAGAGTCCACCGACTAGTCCTTCCAGAAGCAAGGGGGGGTTAGGGGGGTTTGAGCGGCGGAGGAGGTCTCGGTCCGCCGAACATGTGGATTTAGAGTTTCTGGAAAGCCGGAGGTCGTCCTCGGCGTCGCATGGCTCCAAGCTGAAGGTGGCTAAACTTGTGGATAGGTATCTTCAGGAGATTGCTAAGGACGTGAATTTGCCTCTGTCCAAGTTGATTGCACTTGCTGAGACTATCCCAGATTTTGCAAGGACCGATCATGACGATCTCTACAGGGCCATTGATATCTATCTCAAGGTAAAATTTAGGATCCATCATCATCACTACTTAAATTTGATGAACCAACCTTTTGTTTGTTAAAAAGCCAACCATTTCTTCTTTGGGATCCATCATCTGAAGATGAACATGACCATCTTGACAGTGGCAGCTTCCATTTTGGGAATATGTATGTACGGGGGTCACCACAAATTTAGCAGATAGCCAACTATATATATATATATATATATACACATATCTTGACGTCAGGATTTTGTCTTGTTCGAGTAGTGTACCTTTCACTCAGTCATTTTCTACTTCAATTGGTTTTCTATATGATTCTTATCATCTTGTCCAGTGTCCAAATGCTATCCTTTTTCCCACCGGAACGTGCAACATGAGCATGCCCATTCGACACTGGCAGCTCACAGTTTACTTGTGGGTCACCATAATTTTAGTCTCTAGCTAATTCTCTTGACCTGAGCATCTTTTTTCTTGTTTGTGCGGGTACAGACAAGTTAGGTTAAGCCCTACCAGTGCAGTTTGTGCATGAATTATGAGATTTGTTTGTCCTACTAGTTATTTGATTAAAGTAAAATTGTAGAAATGAGGAATGCATTTTGTGGGTTTTGTATGAGATTCACCCGAGAATGCAAAATATTCTTCCCTTTATATGGAAAGGCTACAGGCATCATACTGGGGTCTAAACTTAACTTTTCACCACCTACATCCATACAATTGCAGGCACACCCAGCGCTGAACAAGAGTGAAAGGAAACGGCTATGCCGTGTCCTAGACTGCAAGAAGCTATCCGTGGAGGTCTGCATGCATGCTGCACAGAACGAACTCCTTCCCCTGCGTGTAGTCGTGCAGGTGCTCTTCTTTGAGCAGGCCCGGGCTGCCATGGCTGGGGGACATGTGGCTGAGCTTCCTAGTAACATCAAGGCACTCCTTGCAGCCCATGGGGATGACATTTCCAAAGCCACAGCAACATTCAGCACCACCACCAGTGTCCGAGCAGAAGATCAGTGGAGCATCTCAGGGCTCAAATCTCCAAAGTCGTCAAAGCTCTCCACAACCCTTAGGATGAAGCTGGCTGAGGATGGTGACCTGGAAGAGAACGACTTGCACTCAGATGCGATCACGAAGGGGTCCAAACTCCGAGCTTTCTGTGCTCTCCCTACGCGACCCAAGAGGATGTTAAGTAAGTTGTGGCCCATCAATAGAAGTGCAAGTGAGAAAAACTGATAAATGTTTTTTTTTTTTTTGGTAGTTCTTGTTCTGTTTGGCAATTTCAATTAGTATGAAAGGGTAATCTAATTTATACTCCTAGTTCTTCGCTTCGCTTCTTACCTTTTCTTCTACTTCAGTTTAGATTTTTTTGAGATGCTTTTGTAACTTTTAGAGGGCCAAGAAAGTATTCTAATGTGCATTCCTGGTGTAATTTATGCAGATTAGGATAAAAAAAAGGTTTCACGCGATATATAGGATTATTATTATTATTATTATTATTATTATTATGCAACGCCAATCAGGTTTGACACGATACTTCAAGATCCAACCCGATAGCTTCATCAAAAT
Source organism: Taxillus chinensis (assembly GCA_023512835.1). NCBI lineage: Eukaryota > Viridiplantae > Streptophyta > Magnoliopsida > Santalales > Loranthaceae > Taxillus > Taxillus chinensis. Next base: position 22,024,633 of record CM042085.1, on the reverse strand, counting down.
AATGATCAACATTGATTCACTAAAATCTAATTCATTGATTCACCGAGCAAAGAACACCAAGCAAACCATCACATGCCATCATTTTGTATATATTGTCTCCCTTAACAGTATATAAGTGAGGGTCAAGGTAATGGTCATTAAAGTTTGAGACTATAGTTCCCACAACGACAAAGGTTTACAATGGAACTATTTAAAACAGTTAGGCAAATATAAATCTAAGCAAATAAACCTAAGTGTAGAAAAAAACCTAAACCAAACAAAAATAGTTAAATAACAAGGTAATGGTCATGAAACTACACATGGTATCATATTTTCAATAAAACTAGAGAAGTTTTAATATAATCAAGGGTGACTTTAGATTTTTTTTTTTACGGTGTTTAATATTTATTATAAAAATTAAATATAACATTGTACTAGGCTATCGGTGGCAAACCGACAACAGGTAAAAATATAATAGTAGGTAGTTAGATGAATAGATTAAATACCACGAACATCAAACCCTGGATATTCATGCATTCTAAAACTTTCTAAATTAAAACCCTAATAATTAACATTACAATTGAAATTATTGATAGTATAATATTAAATAACCAATTATCAAAAAATAACGCAAAAGCAACAACTAGAATTAAAAAAAGAAAAGAACTAAGTAAGTAAGCCAAAATCAACCGTCCTAGAAGTCCAATACAAATTGTTTAAATAGAGGGATGATTATTGGCCAGAGGTGAGATAACTCAACACTAACCGGCAAACACACGCAACAATCTAAATCTTAACACCCTTATAATATTTAAATAACCAAACAATCGATAATCTTATTTTTTTAATATTTAACTAAAATTTTATTTATCATTATTTAGATGGGCAGGCCAAGCCAAGGTGTGTAACTGCACACCCTCACTTAGTCGTAGTGCTACCCTTAAATATAATGCCACCTCTTATATGAAATCAATCCTAATTATAGACACTAAACTAGAGTTTGCCTAAGTTTTCGTGGTTGGGGGTAAAGGGTAAGCCAAAAGACATACCAAAAGCATTAAAAAATATAATATTTTCTTTGACACTCATTTATGACAATGAAGGCAGGAAAATCACTCCCCCAAGCCAACAACGCTAGGTATGTTATATGCGCGACAATCCTAGATTGAGTAGGATCTAGGGAACATACACCCTAGAGAAGTACTTATCCATAACCTATCCAATGTTTAATAGCTTAGCCCTTAGCATCACTACAAGAACAAAAGAAAAAACTATACTAGCGGGTTGAAGTTATGAGTATAAATGCTATATGTAATGATAGTCATCTAACAATGGCTATTATATGTCAAATGAACAATATCAGAGTTAGCCCCATAATGGTTTTGGTGTGCCATGAGGTTAGTTGATTTTTCATATAGTTATTAAACAATTATAAATATCAGGTTGATGAAATGCTCATCGATGTGAATATTTTTGCATAATTTTAAAAGAGAGCCTATGGCTTGAGGAAAACTCATACAAGGACATGAGAAGAGAACAAAATAAAAAGTCAAAATAAATGAGGAAAAAGCGTCATGTTAGAGTGTTGTCACCAAAGTGTCCCATTGTCATGTCTTCAAATTTCAAAACTTTGAAATAAGATAAGTGACTCTCTATGCATGCACTTGGGTTAATGGATTAGTAACTAGCACTTAAAAAAACTACACAATGAGTGATATCTCAAAATAAACCTTTCACTTATATATTATATAACAAAAGTATATCCATATATTTTTAAATGAATTGCAACAATAGAAATCAATGTCATTGGATATTAATATGTTATCAATCAAATATAACTTTTACGGGCTTACGTTTAGAAAACAAATAAACCAATATAAAATTACATGTCATCCCACAGACTGAGAGTGATTTCCACCCTAACATGGGTGAGGTCAACCTATTACAGACTCTTGCCTATCTAGGTGTAAGGTCAAATTCTAAAACTATACCTCGCCCTATGTGTAGATGCATCGGGATATCTCATCACCTACAAACCTAGCAAGGAAGACTCCATTTACTCATATTCTGTTACCGTTATTTATTGGATATATTCAAATGAACAATTTTGACTCAAATTAATTTTTTATATCATTTTTTATCTAAAAAATTATTAAAATTAATTTAAACATTGTTCAAAAATATTAAAATTCATAAAAAATACCATTGCACACAACCTTAAATCAAATTGCATGTATTTGTGTAATTCTCAATTTTGTTTTTAGTTTAAAACCTTCAAAATAATCGGATAATTAGTTTGAGAGAAATTTTGATATTTTTCTCCTATCAGGATTGACCCGCACTAGTGGCAAGCCTACAGTTATATTGTCCAATTGTGGTAAACGGGTGGAAAAGCTCCTGTCAAAACCAGGGTATGCCATTGTTCGGGTATGAAGATGAAACCAGATATAGAGATAGAATCCTTGAAAAGACAATTGTGAATGGCATTTGGACTACTACGTTGAACAAGGATGGGTTGGAGACGAGATTAAATTTTATTTAAAAAAAAAAAATTAAGTAAAAATATTTAAGTAATTAACTAATTTCATTACTTCACATATTAAATGCAGTAATAATAATTAAGCATTTCGATTTCGATTTCGCTGGGAGAATTTCCTCACATGAGCGAAAGTGTACTTTAGCCCGGTCACCGGCGGTAGCAGCAGCCACAAACCAAAGCTGTAGCAGCAGCCACAAACCATCGCTACAACCTTAATTTGCAACACGAGTATGAGTAACTAATTAAAAGTTTTAATAAATTTATTTATATAAAATAACATTAATTATAAATTATACTTAAAATTTATATTTAAATTATAAATTTTATTAAAATTATAAATTTTAAAATTTTATTAATTATAATTAAATTTGATTAGTTATTACTTTAAAATTTAAAATTTTAATAAAATTTATAATTTAAATATAAATATCAAATATAATTTATGAATAATATTATTTCATATAATAAAAACCCAAACCCAAACCCAAATGTCATAACACTCGATGTCTCCGGCTTTTTTGTCTCTTCCGGAGACCGACCACCGAAATATCATCTACCTTTCGATTCAGTCATTCGTAGCCTCTCCTTTCTTCGCTCTCTGGTGTGGCTTGTCGAAACGGCGAAATGGCCGTCGTTTTAGGGAACTTGGCGCTGCTGGTCGACGTTGCGTCCGTCTCTCGGATTCCGGCCACGGAGAGGAAGCCCCGGCCGCCGGCTACGGCGGCGATAGAAGTCCTTCTGAGCCTGTCCAAGAGAGAGATCGTCAACCCGTACGCTTCCCTAAGCGCCAAGGCCTTCGAATCCGACGGCGAGGTTCGGAGCCACAAGGCGGTTGCTCGCGGGAAGGGAAATTCCAGGGCCAAGGCTGTCGATTTCGATGCGGGCTCGAGTGACGAGGAGGGCAATGGTAATGGTAACGGTAACGATAATGGTAACGGAGGATACGGGGAGGAGTTGGATTGGGAGGCGCAGATGGGGAAGAGGATGAAGGAGATAGAGGCGATGAGAGAGTTGGAGAAGGCCGCTGATGAGTTGCAGAGTCTGGCGGCGGCGGAAGGTGGCGGTGGAGGGGATGAGGTCAAGGAGGAGACGGAAGAGGAGAAGCGGATGAGAGTCAGGAAAGAGCTTGAAAAGGTTTGATCTCCTTTATACTCCAATCTCCATTCAAGAACATTTATAGTACGATCGATTCATTTGTCTCGAGCAGCAGTGCGGACTGTTGTTGATTCACTTGAGCAATGTTAAAAGGCTGTGAAGTAGGTGTAAATTGTCCATTCCTGAGTTGGGTTGTGTTTGATTATTTTAATTTGGTTTTGTTTCTGTGACAACTTATGATTTGGTATTGACTCGCTTTGATGAGTATTGATTCGCTTGAATGAAGTTAAAAGTTCTTTAAAGTAGGAGTAAAAATCATTTTTGCTAAGATTGGGTTATTGATGACCACTTTGATGATTTGGTATTCTTCTAGTGGGATACTGGAAAATGACAAAATTGGTAGTACTGAATGTGAGCTTGGCTGTTTTGTTATCTGGTCTTTAGGTGGCTAAGGAGCAAGCAGAGCGGAGGGCGTCTGCCGAACTGATGTTTGAATTGGGTCAAAAGGCTTATGGGAAAGGCATGTATGGGCGGGCCATAGAGTTCCTCGAAGGTTCCCTAACAATCATTCCCAGGACAACATTATTTGGTGGGGAGGTTGGCTAATATTGTAACAAATCTCTATCAGGCATCAATGCATTGTGTTGAAGTTAACAGGCAAATGTTATTCCTAGTGCTAGACTAATGAGGAAACTGTGATTCTGTAATTCTTTTTTCAGATACAGATATGGCTGGCTATGGCTTATGAGGCTAATAATAGACACAAGGATTGTATAGCTCTCTACCGATGGTTGGAGAAACAACATCCCTGCTTCAGCATTAGACGCCAAGCTGCCGATTTGCGCTACATTTTGCAAGCACCAAGGCTCAAGATATCACAGGAGGAGATGGTAACTATTCCATTGATTGGGAATAGCTATGATAGGTAAGAGGGAGCTTCTTAATTTGTTCAATTGCATTTAAATTGTTTCCTGAACTAAATTCAATGACGCATGTACATGTGTCATAACTACCCTTATTACTACATCTGCAAAATTAGTTAATCGTTTCGCTCTTTTTTTTCCAAAGATTTATAACTACCATTATTACTACTCTGTCATAAATGGCTTATAATGTTGCTTAGGTGTCTTTCATTGCAGTAAGTCTACTTTTGAGATAATTATCTAACATGTTCCAGCTTGGTACCTCTTGCTTACAAAAAAACCTGGTATATGTGATAATAGTCATTAATCATTGGTCCAACTGATAGATTAAGGAGTTATCTTATTAACAATTTCGATAAAACAATATCTTATTAACAATGATAATAATTAAGTATAGTGAAAGATGTTGGAAATATAAAGGTCCTGTTTGGTTCGCAGATTAAGTTATGGGATAGGATTAGCTAATATTGGTATTAGCTAATATTTTGTTTGGTAATATTTAATCCCGGGTCTATTAATACTTTGTTTGATAATATTTAGTTCTGGAAATATTAATCCTATAAACACTATCTTACTTAAGCCACTAAAAAAGGAGTGGCTTAGCTAATCCTTTTCCTGGATTAGGAAAAGATATTAACCTCCCGAAATGCGGCTGTCACTCCCTCCTTACTCAATCCTATGCAGTGGTCATTGCTCAATCTTTTCCATCTCAATCGCCAGCACCTCACCACAACTGCATTGCCTCGACAGCAGCAGTAGCGTCACCTTGGAAGAGGCACCAGCGTCTCACCAGCGTCGCTTAATCTTCTTCATCTCGATCATAGTAGCTCGCCACAGCAACATCATCTCAGAAGCAGCACCATCGCCTTGCTAACATCATTCGATCTTTTCCTTCCTGATCCTAGTGTCGCCTCCATGGCCATGCAGCAAGCCGATCCCCATACAGAAATCCAATTCCCAAGGCAAACAGAAGCTACTATGGTAAAAAAAAACTCCAATAAGTTGTAATCTCCCATTTCACCATTCTGACACAGGTCAATATCCCACCCATGGATATGTTATGTTGGCAACTAGCAAGCTGCCTAATGTTTTCATTTAATAATCCTTTCCTGAGTCGAAGGCCCTTGACAATAGAGTATCAGGCGCCAAACCATCAATATTATCCGCAAAAGGAAGATTGTTTGTTGTATGCAATTCTCCTTCCAAACACTCAAACAGAAGTTGGGAGTTGGAAATTTTGATGAAGGCTACCAGTATCTAAGCAATATGATGTCGCAGATGGACCTTCCAATTGATCTGTTCTGTATTCAAGTTGGTCAATTCTTTTTGAGCGGTTGGGTAATTGATGTTTGACGTTAGCTTCATATTTATTCTGTTCTTCAACAAAATGACTTGAAGACTCAATCATAGAAATGCCAGCCAATATCGCTGACCCGTGTTGTTCTTTGTTTTGAACTTTTGATGTTGAAATCTGGGGATTATCAGTAGGCGGAGAAGTTGAACATGATGGAGCATCCCCATCCGTGAGAGCAGAATGGACTCTGCCTGAAACATGTGCTTTGCTGTGCTGAACCTGAGACTGGCTCATAAGAACCTGTTGCAACTGTTGCTGCATTATGGAAGCCGTTGAAAACCCACTGGAAATGAGCTTTTGCTGCTGATGATGATATAAGGGCAGCTTCTGTAATTGATGGTGTTGCTGATTGTCCAGCTGTTGTTGTGGCAGTTGAGGTTGCTACTTGCTGGAGGGAGCGATTGCTGTTGCTACAATTTTTGCAATGCTTGTAGCCGAATCTGACTTTCTGAGAGGTGATGCTCTGGTGACTTGCAATTGTGGTTGTGCTTATGGCCTCTGCAGAATCGATGTTGCAGCAACTGAATTGGGGGTTGTTGCAACTGCATCACCTGGATCTGATGCCTCCGCAAGAGATCAGACTGCTGTTCCACATGATGAAACTGCAAGTCCTGTGGTCAGGATGTCAGCTGAAACAAATTCCTATCGGAAATATGGATATTTTGTTGAGGCATTATAACTGCTGGGGCATTATAACTGCTTGCTGTGAGTTTTGACCAATGGTCTGCTTAGAAACAACACCATCACTTGCAAGTGCTGCAATATCTTCTGTTGTTGGTTTTGCTGCTACCGACGAAGCAGTTGTTGCTGCAGCTGCTGCTCTGGTCACCCCCACTAATTCTTGGATCACAACCCAAATTATATAAATAATTTAAATTTTCTAGCGTAATTGAAAATAAATAAATAATTAAAAATTATATGTATATATAGTTCTTTAAATTTAAAAAATAAAAAAAGTTCATAGTAATATAAATTGTATTTGTATTATTAGAAATATTTTAGGAAATAAGATTACATTACTATCGCATTCACCAATATTATGTGTTGTACCAACTAAAAGAATAGGATTAGATAGTCTATTCTAATGTTACAATCAAACAAAGGAATGAGAATAATTAATTCATTCTCATTATTAGCTAATATAGTAATAGTTAATTCCTTTCTAGCGGAATAGACAACTCGCCAACCAAATGAAACTGAAATATTTATTAGTATATAGAGATGCTTGTATAAAAATTAACCATAAAATATTGTGTTGAACTGCCTGGGTAATATTGTGTTGTACACACCTGTGCATGCGCCATCTGCGAGAAAATCCAAAGTAGATAAAGAATGCAACATCTCTATTGCTATTGCAGCTACGCGGTAACATGGAGTGACAAATACAAGGACAAGGATGAAAGTCTAAGCGGATCGATAACAAATCAGTTTCCATCATCAAGAGACTATTTAGGGGATTTTTTGGTGTGGCGACCCCCGGTTGGGCTGGAGAAGAACAGAGCCTTTTGGGTTGCTGTGACAGTGTGGCTGAGCCTGGTTGGAGCTGCCCTTGTTCTTCAAAGATAATGCAAATACATACACTGCCTTGACCGCTATAGCTTATAATTAATTTGTATACCCTAGAAACTTAAGAGTCAATTATATTGTTTGTTAATATTACGTCAGTTTTATTGTAAATCTCATTCAGTGTTTGAAGTAAAACTATTTGCTGGTTATTTGTTTCAACTTAGCGACAGACTGCAAATATCATAATTCACGCCTCAGTTTCATAGCCTGCCGAGTTTTTTTTTACCGAAACCTGCATTACATTCTGACCATTTTTTTTTCTTGTGCGTATGTTTGTGTCAGTCGATTGAAATATTTCACTCACAACCTCTATTGTTTGAGTTGGCCTTTGATCACGTCAACCTTTGAGCGCAACTAATGCATGATCAAGTAGGTTTCAGCATTCATCGCAATCATGTGGGTGTTGGATCAGGGCCGTCATCAGCTATAATTGTTGAAAAAAGAAGAAGGTTAGTGGAAGAAAAAAGAAGAAGGTTGGTGGAAGGTGGGTGTATATATATAGAGGAATACTAGGTCGGTATTGCGTATTCTTTGCATTATGATGGTGATGTGTTGTGTTGTAATTGGTAGGAAATTGATGCGTTATTTTTTCTATAAAAATTACGCGGTGCTGAGTGCAAAAATTATTTTTCATATATATATATATATATATATGCGCATGTGGCCTATGTGAATATGTTAGCCATGTATATGCATAACTGGACCATATATGAATAAGAATGTGCCAGTGAATTGTAATTTCATTAAAAAAATAAAAGAAAAAAAATTCTTATACCACCCATTCAAAGTCCCTCTTTCCATGTACCACAATTTTCAATTATTTTTCACAAATAACACCTTTTTAATAAAGAAAGAAAAAAACTGAAAATAAATAATGCCCTGTCTCCATATTGTTATAATTACAACATTCATGAGTCGGAGAAAAGTTAATGATTAGTTTGGTATGAGTTTTAGTTTTTATATTCTATTGGGTTCATATTGAATTTTAATTTAAAAATAATTTTTATTTAGTACGAGAAATAATGTATTTCAAAAAAAGTATCTGTTTTTTTTAAATTGATCTCATAACTGTTTTTTTTAATATAATATTGTGAGCTTAGGTAATAAAATAGAAAAAAAGTTATTTGAGTCTATCGATATTTGAGTTTAGATTTGAAAACATAAAAGTGTTATAAATTTTTTTTAAATAATTATGAAACTTATCTGTTTTAAAAATTAAATTCTAAAATTAAATAATTCTAAATTTATCTGAGCCCATAATTTTTAAAAATAATATCAGAATCAGATTGTACCAAATAGATACTAATATTTTGGATTTAGATTTGATGACATCCCACATATAAAGACTTTGGGATTTGATTAAAACCAACACCTACAAATTGAATGTTGATTAGACATTTGAATTTTGATGGGGTGATTTAAACGAGCACAGTTGAATAATCTTATAAAGAGATCTTTGTGGAGTGATGTTGTAAATGGTTTTTGATTCTATTCGAGTTTAATTCATTTAAAGAAAAATTAGTTAAACATGAAAATGTATTACTCACCAAGTAAGACAATGTCATTTCAGCAAATAAAAGACCTTATTATTTAATAGATAATTTAATAAAAGACGACAAAGGGTCCTTAAAGTAAATAGATGACTTTATCATTCATCAATGGACTTTAGAACCTAATAAAAGGACCATTGATATATTAGAGGATTCTAGAGTCAAATCAAGGGTTTTTTTTATGTATTAGAGGACCTTAAAGATAATAGTGCACTTCAAAGTCAATCAAAGGATCTTAAAAAAATATAGAACTTTAAAATCAAACAAAGGGCCCTAGAAGAAATAGATGACCTTTAATATACTAGAGTACTCTCACAAAATAGAGGACTTTGAAGACATCAGAGGACTTTCACAATTATAGGACTCTCGAATATCAGAGAACCTTGATGGTTACCAAAGGACCTTTGGAGATTAAATGACCTTTAAAGTATTAGAAAACTTTAAGTAGAGGACCTTTGGGGACATAAGACCTTCGATGATAAAAGACTTCAAAGCATGAGAGGACTTTTAGTGACATATGACCTTTGATCGGCTTAAATTTGTAAGAGACCCACGATACCGTAAAAATTAAACTTATTAAAGGGCCTTTCAACAATAGTAGACTTTCACACACCAAATAACCATCGATAATAAGTTATCAGAGGACTTTAATAGGCAAACAGATAACCATTGCATACCAATTGACTTTGATAATAAAGAACCATGATTCTAGTTTATTATCAAAACAAAAGTACTTATCCTATATAACTCATGCACTAGATAGAGTTCTATGTCTAATCAACCACGCAAAACGTTAAATCATTTGTATAGTGTTTTAAATAGAAAAGTGATATATTCATATGATACATCCATAACTGGGACCACCATGTAACAAATATTTTAATCTTGGGAATATGAAGAAGAATTAAAAAGAGAAAATAAAATGTCAATAAAGAGAGAATATTGAAGTGATTAAACGACTATATCATTAAAGGTTAGTGGTATCAATCACATTAATAAGATAAGTCAAAGAAGGAAGAATATAACGAAATAATTACTACCTTCTTGGACCACAAACATTCATAAAGATCATATTGTCATTCCCAAGGGATTGCTTTATGGCCATCAATCTTGGAGCTATTCATTAATTGCGGTAATGGATAGAAAGGAACTAGATACTGGAGAACTAGTATTTAAGGGTGACATTTTATAAAGAAATAACAACATACACAAGTTAAAAATCCAATCAAATCAAGTACATATTGAGTATATACTGATCAATACTCACTGAGAATAAAAAAAAGGTTGTCCATGACTTTGTGTACACAAACCTCATATTTAGAAATAGTCAAGGCCTCTATATAATAGAAGAGGTGTCCTAAATTATAACTAGAGATCTCAGTAAAGCCAAAAAAAGCTACTTCACCTTTTGTTGTCGTTGAGCTTTTTTAAATTCTTGTTTGCCGTTTTATTATCATTATCATTTATTAAGGGTTGGATTGGGGTATTCTAATATAGACGGATGAGGGAAGGACCAATTCCGCACAATCTATATAACATATTATCTTATTCTTCTATTACATATTAAGGGTAATTGAGGGAAAGATTATTAATACACGAGGGGAAATTTTAGCTAACTAAATAATCATGGTAAAGGGATAAAGCAAGTGGAAACTAAATTTAGCAAGGGAAATTTTAGCTAACTAAATTTTATTCTCCCTATCAAACATCTATTAGTTACTTTGCTTTATTTTATTTGTTCATTTTAGTTAATTTTAAATATTTATAAACCTAAAATTTTAGCTTTAGATAAAGTTGTAAACTATAATTTTAGCGCTTATAATACTAAAATTACACATAATCTTCATGGGATCAACTTTGAGGTCTTGATCATAAAACACTTTATTACTTTACAAAGTATTGTATGCTTTTAATTACACATTTCACACGTATCACTTCTTGTACAATTCTCTCTCTCCTTTAAATACCACATTAGTATTGAAGACATTGCATTAAAAGAAGAGAGCAAGGGAGCTTAAGATGAGTAAGTTATATATAATCAGAGTTGTATAACTGTGACAACATTATAGCATACCAAAACATTGGGGGGGGGGGGGGGGGGATGAAGAGAGAGAGAAAAAAATTATAATCATTCAATCAGCTACGTTTCGTGACAATGTATTTATTCAATAATTTTAGGAATGTGTAAAAGTTATTTTTGCTAGCTATTTTTAATGACCTATTCCAACCATAATTCCTATTTTAACTAATTATATAATATTTTAAATTTAAAATTTAAACAATTGCTTTTTGATATGACTAATTAATGCTATATTGCACTAAAATAATAATAAAATCAATTTAGGGAGTGACAAAGCTTTCCTATATATAGGGAAAAGTTACTTAATTTATGGAGTATTTATGGTTATTATTAGAGTAATAAAAGTGTATAATTACCTTCTTATGTTAAGGTAAAAAATCATATATAAAAAGAGTTAAAGATACTCTTAAGGTACCTTTTTGTACCGTGTTTAGCTAATTTCATTGAGTATAGTGCTATGATAGAAGTGAGGTTCAGAAAGGGTTATTTTCAAATCTTTCAAGAGTTGTCTCATGGTTTTTCTCTCTATAATATAGGGGTTTTCTACGTGAAAATTTGGTGTCTTTCTATTACATTTTTATTTTATTTATTCTTAAAAAAAATGTTGTCTTGAACCAGTGGTTGTCGTTACTAGGGCTGAGCAGAAAAATTAACAAATTGATTTAATATGATAAACTGACCGATCGAAAACTAAATAAACCGAAAAACGAATAAACCGATGTTTATTTTAGGCGGGTTGACTAACCTATCAACTCGATCAAAAACTAAATAAAATGATTAAATAAATAGTACAACCCTCCCAAATCGACTGACGAATACTCTTGGATGAGAAATTTTCTTTGATATGGAAAGATTTTATTAATTAAAAGTGAAGTTTATTGATTGCATACTTCCTACGTTTAATCCAAAGGTATTTTTTTTATTATGACAAATTATTTAATTTGGTTTGTTGGGATTATATATTAGATTTTGTATTTCTAGTTTGTTTTGATATTGTGAATTTAATATGAGAAATTGATAATGTTAGGATTGAGCAGGAAAATTATTAATATGATTTAACCTGACAAACCGACCAACTAAAAATCGAATAAACTAAAAGCCAAATAAACCGATTGAGTGAATTGAACAATTCTATTAAGCCAATCAAAAATAAAAAATTTTATTTAATAAAATAATATAACACACCCATCGTTACATACATACATAAAATTTGGTTCATGATACCCATGAGAGACGGGACATGGTGCCAAGCGACGCGGGTCCGAATCCTTGGATTTTGCCTTCCCTCTCTTTTGCGAGCGTGGCCTAGTAATCAAAAAGCCCATTGGATTAAGCCCGGGTAACCATAATTCCCATTTTAGCCCAACCCTAGGAGGACATTTACAACTCCCAAGTACAATAAATATGTACCCTCTGCCTCAAACCCTAGCGCCACATTTTCGCCCTCGTCAATTGCTTGCTGTGTGGATCTAGCGGAGAAGAAGTAGAAGCAGCAGCATGACAACCCGATTAAGGAAGAATCGAAAGAAGCGGGGGCACGTCAGTGCCGGTCACGGCCGCATCGGCAAGCACCGCAAGCATCCCGGCGGCCGCGGAAACGCCGGCGGCATGCACCACCACCGCATCCTCTTCGACAAGTACCATCCCGGCTACTTCGGCAAGGTCGGCATGCGCTACTTCCACCGGCTCCGCAACAAGTTCCACTGCCCCATCGTCAACATCGAAAACATATGGTCCCTGGTGCCGCAGGATGTCAAGGATAAGGCAACCCCCAACGCCGCCCCCGTCGTCGACGTCACCCAGTTCGGCTACTTCAAGGTTCTCGGCAAAGGTGTCCTCCCCGCCTCTCAGCCTATCGTCGTTAAGGCCAAGCTGGTTTCCAAGATTGCCGAGAAGAAGATCAAGGAGTCGGGTGGTGCTGTACTTCTCACAGCTTAGGTGAATGAATCTCTTCTGCTGGTTACCTATATTTGGTTATCTGGGCTTTTTCGATTTCACCCTCTTTAGGGTGCTATTAGACGCTGTTGTTCTTTTTAACTTGTTGGGTTTCTGCTTATCTTGATATTTGAATCTGAGATCAGATGGAAGTCTTTCAATTTTATAAAAAAAATTTCAATGACCCTAATGCGAGTGCTAATGTTTCTTAAATAGATACTTGCGCTTTTTAGTAGGCTTTGTTTATGATATGTCCACACTATAATTGAAACTCTCCAACTTTGAATTATTATTAGTTTGGACAATTGAACTCTTTTATTAATCACTTTGAATTAGTATTGACTGATAAATGTTTGCAGATTGTCATTTGAGTATTTGTTTGAATCAATATTATGTGATATGCGTTTTTGTATATGGAATGAAATGTTTGGGTGATGTGATCTAACTTTGGATTTCTTAATCTAGATTTAGTGAAGCATAAAAAAGTTAAAACAATTAGACTCAAGAAACAGTTCCGTAGTAGTTCCAAACCAACCAACTAACTGTAGTAGATCCAATAAAGAAACCAGTGGGTAGAAGGTGTTGAGTCGGGGCTTCATTATTTGGGTTTAGCCTTAATCCAAAACATTGAGTTGTATTATGGGTGTTTATGGCATGCCTCATTTAATGTATATTTTGGGATTTGGGTTTTACACTTAAACACCTATGGCCACCAGTTTAGTCCTTGGGAGTTGAGGCGTTTACTGCCTCAAGTCCTTGGATCTTTTTCATTCACCCTTCATTCGTAGCCCATTTTCTAAACATCTTAAATTACAAGACATCCCTTCAAAGCTCCTCTGAAACTAGCGATTTGTCCCCCAAGTATAAATCCTTCCAAAGAACTATTTCATTCAATTCTCTTTCTGAAGTTGGGGTCATGGTTGATGTGATACACTGTCGAGGAGTTAGGGATCATCTCTGATTCGGATTGAAGGTGATAATATCAATTTCAGAGTAGGAAACGAGTTGCAGACTAGAGACTGCGGCAGCTAGCTTTGCTGACCAAATCTACCGTTCTTATGTAAAATCTTTTTAATGGGTTTCAGTTGCTCAAGGAAGAGAAGCTTCATCAGCAACCAATGAATGAAAGCATAATCGATATACAAGGAAATGATGAACCATATCCAGCCTTGTGGATGAATGATCTTTTCTCTGACCCGTGTTTTGAATTTCAAATAAATCATCCTACCCTGATGCATTTAATTTGGTCATTGTAATTCTACTTTGATACAATTTCGTCATCACTGTCTGCTTGCGGGAAAATTCAAAAAGTTCCATTGTTTTTGCTAAGGTAACTTTATCTAAATGTCTCCAGCTGTGTTGATTGACAGATTGAATGAGTATGGAGTTGCGTTTATTTGCTCTTATTTATGTTTGAATGGAACCCCGGCTTATTGAGTAAGATGGGATATAAAAAGTAATGTTTGTTTTTGCACGTGATTATATTTAAAGGTGTGTTTCCGATTTAAGCAAACTTACTAATACATGTTTCACACTTTTTATTATTATTTAAATTCATATCAATTCATGTGTTACGCGGATTTTTTATTAAATCCATTAACAATACGATTTAAGACCGTTTTATGATATTATTCATAATAATAATTTTTAATATTTTCAAATGAAAAATGTTATTTGCAATCCTCTTGTTTTATTTGTGTAATTGACTGATGTGGTAGGTGTTATATCAATAAAAATATTTAAAACATAATGTGCAATGTATCAAATTTGAAATAGAGAGAAAGAGAGTCGAGGAGGAAGGGAGGGAGGAGGTTCAAGCCGGAAGTAGAAATAAGACATAAAATTTAATTTTGGAGGTGATAGAGGTCTCTTTTTGGAAATAACGAAAAATTTTCTTTGGGAATTTTTGAGGCGTAGCTTTCGTTGATGTTTACAAATAAAAAAATAGGCTTATATTAAATTATTGTACATAAAGTTATGAATGATTGAAGTTTTCATTGCAAATTACAATCGATAGAATTGAGAAATCTATAAATTTGAGTGTGAGAGTGATGCTCGAGCAGATGTGTTGGAGCCCATGTGCTTAAGTCCATGTTCAAAATTATGTTGGAAGCAAAGCTCAAGTGATAATTTAGAAGGGTCGTGAAAAAAAATATTGCGAAAGATGTCAAATACTCATCCATTGTATTGTTTTCTCGTATGTTTCTATTAAGCATGTGATATCATAATTTAAACATTATGCAAAAATTGTAGCATAATTTTTATTCATTATTAGTATGATACTTATTTTAAAACTAAAACTTAAATTAATTATTTTATATTGAACATCCCACAAACCCATAACCACCAACCCCGCTGCATCGTCCCAATCCTGCCGTGACAGCAACGGCTACCTCTTCTCAAAACCATCACCAGGTGCCTAGGCAACTTTGGTTGATCCATTCTCTCTCTCTCTCTCTCTCTCTCTGGGTTGTTTCAGCAAGATGGTCCAAGGCAGATCAGGACACGAGGGGGGTGAAAGATTGTTGCAGCAGTTCTGAATTCCATCGCGACACTGTAATAGCCAACGGTCTCCACTTCAAAAAAGTAGACGGTACCACATCATTGTCGTGAGGGCAATTGCAAGCTTGCTGCCTGGGACTAAGGAAGAAAAGAAAAAGCATCTCTTAATTTTTGCATGTGGAAGAAATAAATAAATATATATAGGTTACAAGAAGAAAGGAGTGACAATTTGAAATTTCTTCATACTTTCTTCTCTTCTTCCCATTTACATATATGGCTCTTGTAAACTCTTGATTTGAATGTTGGTGTATGTGTATTTGCGATTGGTAAATTGTTGTACCAAAGAATAATAATAATAATAATAATAAGGGAATTGAATCCGAATAAAAGCGGTAGAAGCATTAGAATCTTATTCATCATATTTCTCATTTTTATTATTTAAATTAAAAACCTAAGAAAAAAAGGTTTTTTAAAATTAAAATAATTTAGAAAAGACTCAAGTGACCATAGTGTTAGACAAAGGATATTTATACTCTAATTACTTGGGACAAAATTAAATCATGTCAATTATTTCCATTTTCTTTATGTGTATATCATATTCAAACATCCAAAACTTTGTCTCAATTTTCTTAAATCTTTGACACAAACGACTTTTGGTCTAAGAGTATTTCCAATATTTTTATCTAAAACAAAAGTTAAAGTCAAATTTAATTTAAGCTCCATAAAATTCTTCTCTAAGAGTGCAACTATAAAATAAACTATATTTAACTTTAACAAGAATTTAAGCTAAATTTGACTAAAATTATAACTTTAGCTAATGCTGTCACATCATTCTCTTATCTTAAAATGTCAATTTACGCAACAAGGCAAACATGCAACATTAAAGAGGAGATAGAGCATTATGATGGTAAATTAGAAAAAATGATTCAAAAACTTAAAATTATTTAAAACTATTGGAGTTGTTTTTAGTTAAAAATATATTTAGTAAGAGCACTAGTAGCAGATTTCTTATATAAGTCCGTTTCCTTAAATTTAGGAAAAAAAAATTAAAAATCATAAAATCATTCCCACATCAGATGCCCTATATTTAACTTTCTCTGTGTGGTTTGTACAGTGTTTCCCAATATATTGGAAAATACTATTCACTCCCTATAATTATTAAATTATATTTAAAAATTTTCTCTCACCTCTCTCTTTTATGTTTCCCATAATATTAACTTTTATTTCATATTAAATTATAAAAAAATTATTATTAAATAAAATAAGTGATATAAAATATTATTTTAATAATATATAGTGTTTGATTTAAGAAATCTATTGTGATGTATATTTATATAGGGAATGAAAAAGTAGCTTAAAACTATAAATTTAGGGAAACCAATGAGGAAGCTGATGCTAATGCTCTAAGCCAAAAATAGATTTAGCTAAGAAAATTTACTTAACACTATTGTGATAGTTTTGTGGACGTTTTCTTTTCAAAGAAGGATAAGTATTCTAAAGGTAAAAAACACATAGGTTTTGATATACTTGTCAGTTAAAGAAGAAGTACAAAAACATAAAATGTTGATTGAGCATATGGGTACAAATATGATAATAACATATTCGTTGACTAAAGGATTGTCACCCAAAATATTTGTTAGCCTTGTGGAGTATGAGTGTAATAATTAAGTCCTTGTTGATATATTCAAATATATATATTTGATTGTTTAGTTTAATCTATTATGACATTTATGAATTTAATTAATGTTATATTTTTGATTATTTATTTGTTACACACATAATGTTGCGTACAACATTATTTTAGTAAGATAACAATAAATGTAATGATTAAAATATATCCAATTAAAAATTATAAAATGAGTTGGTTTTATGATATATGAAATAAATTATATCGACTTGTACCACTATGATTTAATCATTTTAATTTAATAAATGTGCACTTAAAGTTGTTTTGATAGATTCTACCTAACATGTACACTTAAATTTGTTAAATCACCAAGTCATAATAAAGACTAACTTGGAAATTATTAGATTATTTGTATGTGTTTAAAAAATCTTAAAGTGACCCATGTAATTGAAGGATTACATGCAATTAATAGAATGCTAGTAACTGAATGACTTGTTCTAACTAAATAAAATGATTATTATTAGGTATAATAGAAATTAAAAACGATATATATATATATATATATATATTTCCTTTTCACTTTAATTAAGATGGGTACAATTAGGACTTTTTATGATTGTTCTTTTTCATCAAAGAACAAAGAAAAGTAATAAATAAAAAATTATTTAATTACATTCGTGAATCATGTATACTTTTAATTAATCTTATCTATCAAATAGTTATTGTCAAGAAAGAATAAATATTCTTTGAGTTATGATATATTCTTTATGGTAAACCAAATATGTATAAAGTCATTTTTTTCAAATAGTAATATATATAATAGTTAGTATATATATATTTATAAATAATTAATTAGACATTTTTATTAATTACTTATTTTACATAGAAAACTCTTTTTTTGCTTTTAATTTTGATTGTTTTTCCTGTTGATATTTTTGGAATGTTTAAATTTGCTGCTGTTCATTTAGTCAAATTATTTTGGACTCTATCACAAGTGTATATTTAATTGGTTGGAAAGGCATATTAAGGCGAAGTTGATAAGCCATTTTCAATGCTCAATTATAATTTAATATGATTAATTTGTGAATTGTGTTTTGGAAACACATGGATCTCACAACTATTTTTAAAATCTGTCTCTAAGTATTTTTTTAAATCTAATTTTTTAATCAATGACTCAAATTATTTTATTATTTATTTATTTTATTTTTTTCGCTTTCTTCACCAAGCATGGGCATAACCATGGAGGTTTAGGGGGCCATGGCCCACCCTTAGTTTGAAACTTTATACTTTTTTATGCTTTAAACGTATGATAATAATAATATATATATAGTATGCATGTCCCCCCCGAATTAATACACATTGTATGTAAATTTTTTACGAAAAAAATTATTATTAATTTGCTATTTATTTCTATAAGACATTATTAATTCTACATACATTAATGTAATTATGGTGGAAAGCAAGAAGGAGTGTCTTAAAACATTAATACTATTTAAAAATATAATTATAATTAAAATGAATTCCATTACTATATATAGAATAAATATTTTAGTCGGATAACACAAACGGATTCATAGCAGCTGGATGATGATGTAACACAATGTCAGCTGTGCGATATATTTTTTAAAAATACACCACACAACTAATATTACATCACGTCACCATCCGACCGTGAATCCAATTAAATAACAACTCTCCTATATGTATTAGTTTTTTTTTCGGCTCATGAAACACAAAATTTAGATTGTATTGATGATATGAAGCTATAATATGGAAGTAGTACTGGAACGGCAAACCCTCCTAAATGAAATCCTAGTTCTGCCCCTTATCACCAAATCCTTGAATCACCATATTTATATATATTAAAATTTGGTGAGAATCAATTTTTTTTTTTAAAAAAATACTATTTTTAAAATATATTCTATCTATTCTATAATATTTTTTTAAAAAAGATTTAAAATTGAATACGATTTTTTTTTAAATTAAAATAATAAAAATGGAAGGAAGAAAGAATGTCCATAAGTTCTTCAAAAGAAACTCAGAATTTATAATTTGTATCCTGCAGAGACAATAATTAAAAATATAAAAGTAAAATGATGTTATTATGTAAATCTCCGACCCGGGTGTGATAGTTGAAATCTAATTTGGTTAATAAAATAGAAAACGTATGATACATAATAAATTTGACCTGTTTGAACTTTGAACATTCAATTCAAATGCGAATGGATGGGTTTGGTGGAATGATAAGGTTTTTATAACCACCACATATCTTCTGATTTCTGAATTCGATTCAATACAACATCGGTCAGATGCTCGGCAGGTCCTGCGGAGACGCAATCATTGGCGCCAGCAATCAACGCTGGCGTGGCGTGGGGTAACTTTTCCTTGCCAAGTTTCAACGACCCGTCCGTCTTCAACCGCGGTTAAAAAGTTACTCACCCGAGACAGTTACTCATTGGAGCGGCGACCCACGTGCTCGCAGGCCTTACAGAGTCCCAACGCGCCTCCCAGCGCGCACACGCACCACACAAGCACGCCAAAGAGAAAAAGATGGACAGACAACATGACTTCACTCGAAACCAAAACTGTCGACCCCTCCAAGCTCGACCCACGACAAGTCTGTACGCCAGCAACAAACAACCAAACAATCAAACCGTGGTTTCGTTTCGTGGGAGAGGTTTTTTTTTTCTTTTTCTTTTTCTAAAAAAATATATTTTAAGAAAAAATGAATGAATCGACGGCGGCGGCGGCGGCGGCGGCGGCGGCAGCGGCGATGATGGAGAAGGAAAAGGAAAAGGAGAAGGAGAAGGAGAAGAGCATCGAAGAAAAACTGGCGCTCCCGATCTTGCTGGCGGAGCGGGTCCGGAAGGTGGCGGGGGAGGCGGAGTCGTTCAAGGCGGAGTGCACGGAGGTGGGGAAGCAAGTGGAGCGCCTGGGGGTGATGCTCCGGTGCACCGCCCGGTTCACCACCACCGCCCCTTCCCTCTACGAGCGCCCGGTCCGCCGCGTCCTGGACGAAGTCTCCAAGAACCTGGACCGCGCCCTCGCCCTGGTCCGCAAGTGCAAGCGCCGCAGCGTCCTCCTCCGCGTCGTCGCCATCATCAGCGCCGCCGACTTCCGGAAGCTCGCCCACCTCCTCGACGCCTCCGTCGGCGACCTCCGCTGGCTCCTCAGCGTCTTCGACTCCTCCGACGCCGGCGGCGGAGTCGAGCTCACCCTCCCGCCCATCGCCAGCACCGACCCCATCCTCTCCTGGGTCTGGTCCTCCATCGCGTCCGTCCAGATGGGGCAGCAGCTGTCGGAGCGCATAGAGGGCGCCAACCAGCTCGCTTCTCTGGCCAAGGACAACGACCGGAACAAGAAGATCATCGTGGAGGAGGGCGGGGTGCCCCCTCTGCTGAAGTTGCTCAAGGACAGCAACGCCTCCGCCGAGGCCCAAATCGCCAGCGCCACCGCCCTCAAGAACCTCTCTAATGACCAAGATAAGGCTGGGGTAATCATCATTGAGCTGGGGATCCCACTTATCGTCCAGGTTCTCAACAGTTCGCCGCTTAGGGTTCAAATTCAGGTTGCCGATTTGGTCGCCAGGATGGCCGAGTGCTGCTCCTTGGCCCAGGAGGATTTCGCCAGAGAGAACGCCATCAGGCCCCTTGTTTCTCTTCTTTCGCTGGAGACATTTTTGGACGAACCCTCTCCGCCTAAGCCCCCTGCCTCCGCCTCCGCCTCCGCCTCCTTTCCCGGTAATAAGCCCTCCATTCATTCCATTGTTCAGGCTAACAAGGCCGCCATGGGGAAGAGTTCTGTGACGGAAATGTCAGGCAAGCCGCTGCGGCATCATTCCCATTCGTCTTCTTCTTCGTCTTACGACGGCAGCAGCCGTGGTGGGCACAACAGGAGAGAGTGGGAGAACGAGAAGCCTGAAGTGAAGCTTCAGCTCAAAATTAGATGTGCCGAGGCTCTGTGGATGCTTGCCAGGGGCAGTGTATTGAACAGCAAAAGAATCACCGAGACAAAGGGCCTGCTATGTTTGGCCAAGCTCATTGAGAAAGAGCGCGAGGAGTTGCAGTTCAACTGTCTGATGACGGTCATGGAAATAACTGCGGCCGCCGAATCCAATCCTGACCTTAGACGGGCGGCTTTCAGGACCAACTCCCCAGCTGCCAAGGCCGTTGTGGAACAGCTTCTGAGGGTTATAAAGGATTCCGAGGATCCCACATTGCAAATTCCTGCAATCAAATCCATTGGTTCTTTGGCCCGGACCTTCCCAGCAAGAGAGACGAGAGTTATTGAACCCTTAGTGACCCGGCTTAGCCATAGCAACCCAGATGTGGCCACAGAGGCAGCAGTAGCCCTGGCAAAGTTTGCTTGTCCTGAAAATTTTCTGTGCATGGAACACTCCAAGGCAATAGCTGAGTTCAACTGTATCCCTCCGCTGCTGAGACTACTCAGGGCTAATGAACTGGCACTGTTACATGGGCTGGTTCTCCTGTGTTACCTTGCATTGCATGCTGGGAACAATGAGGCTTTGGAGCAGGCTAGAGTGAAGACTGCTCTCGAGGGGGCAGACCGGTCTGTGGCTGCCCAAAATCCCGAGCTAAGAGAATTGCTCTCTAAGGCATTGTATCACCTTAATTTGTATCACAGTGGTGTGCTTCCACCAAAGTTGTCTAGTTACACGGATTAAATACCCTTTTAGCGTGCTTGCCTTTCCACTTTTTTTATAGGGTATCAGTTTGAGGTTGTGCTGGACTGGAGCCGAATCGCTGGATTTAGTTTCAAAGAAAGCACTGGGTAGGAGGATGGGATATATTGGCTAAATGAGGAAAGCAAAGCAAAGCAACCGTTTATAATAGTCTGGTAATTCAGTGATAATTTCATAAGTTGTCAAGTAAGAAAGCAATTGTTTTATAAGTTCACATATTTTGGTGGATCTGCAGCTTTTGATTTGTTAATATGCTCTCTGTTATCTAATATCTTGAATTATGTTGTCTTTATTAATGTATTACCTTTTTCATCTTCATTTTCCAGAATTCTTCATGGTTACCTTTCGTTTTGGTCATATTTTGCAACTGATTTAGTTTCTGTAGTGCAATTCAAATACTCCATGTTGAGCTTTTTCTTAACCCTCTGTTGGCAGTTCTAAATAGGTTCTGTTTGTTTCTAATAAGCAATCGTTTTAGTGATCAGAATTATTCCCCTTTCCATCTCGTGTTGTATTTCCCCTCTGTGCTGTTTCAATATGATGGAGCCCTTCAGTTTTGTAGGCTATAGCTTTGTTTACTTTCTGTCAACTGATATCGCTGGCACTAGGTATTTATTTATAGCATCTCTTCCCAATGATCCATGGACAATTTCATAGTTAAGAGTTAGCTTTAGTTCTTGAATTGGGAGGCATGATGGAAGGGCTTCTTAAATTCTGTTTTCCACTTCCAAACTTCATGTGGCTGATATTGTACCACATTACCATTTGGCTGATTGATGGGGCTGAATATCATACTTACCTATCAAAATAAAAAAATAAAGAAAAAAATGGTCTTATAGAAGGCTGTCTTCATATCATCGGCCTGTACTTCTGTATGCTCCCTTTTACTGCAGTGTACCGCAATACCTCCGTTTGGGCTGAGTGTCCTGTGTCCGGGTTATAATGCTTGTACCTGGTGAAAATCCTGTGTTTGGAGGAGTTTGTTTTTGTTTACAATCATAAGCTTTTTTTTTTTTTTTTTTATAATGAAAAGTACTGTTTTGAAGTATCAATTTATAAGTTCGTATTTACGGACGAGCTTATCAATTTTCTAAAATGACTAGAAGTGATATAAGAGCTAAATGTTGTTTGTTGTAACCTTAAATGTTAGACTCTGATGGGTACACTTAACCTTTTTACGGCCCGAATAGACTGGGAAAACTTGTTTACGAACAACTGTTTTTATAAACACCTGTTGAATGAAGTGCGAATTCATAATGAGCGGTCTGTTAAAATGAATCACCCGCAAAGGACTAGGAGAGACCAAAAGCCCATGATCGATGGATGCTAAAATTGAGCTTTTGCTTTGACCCTGATCCATAAACTCGTTTGCTTCTCTATGACTGAACCAAACATTCCTTCACCAGACGAATTGCTGGGTGTGATCAGCAGCGAGCTAGATGATCCATAAACTCGTTTGCTTGTTTATGACTGAACCAAACCTTCCTTCGCCAGGCGAATTGCTGGGTGTGATCAGCAGCGAGCTAGATGATCTATAAACTCGTTCGCTTGCTTGTTTATGACTGAACCAAACTTTCCTTCACCAGGTGAATTGCTGGGTGTGATCAGCAGTGAGCTAGATGATCCATAAACTCGTTGGCTTGTTTATGACTGAACCAAACCTTCCTTCACCAGGCGAAATGGTGGGTGAGATTTTCTTGATGAGTACCCTCAAAGGATCTACCAGAACAAAAACTTTATAATAGTTTATTCAATTGTTAACAAGTCAATTTTGGTAAACTACAACGAAACGCGATTCAGCGTAGCATATGTTACCCGTTTTGAAATTAAACAAATTAATATCTTTTACGGGGTTAATCTGCTAGTCTATGGAAGTCCTTAATAAATTGCAACTATTACTCCTACAAAGCAAGTAGTAACTTAACATATTAATGGGAACCTGTTCATTTCATCCCTCTTAATTTACTGTCATATAGAGTCGCTCCCGTTGGATTTGAGTACATGAAGTTGAGCTTTATATACGGCTTAAGGTTTCAACTCGAGGTAAGAGTGTTGTGTGAACACGAGTGCTTCTTCTGGTTTTACAAGATAATTGGGATTTGCCACAACATCCGGATTTGGAGAACTGCGTTGTAAATCCGAGTATTGAAAGGCCATAAGAACCCATTTGAAGGATTTGTCATATACTTGGGTATTTAGTGCAAAATATATTAATAACATTAGTAGTATTTTTAGGTACACAAGTAACTCAAGCGAACACACTTCAAGCTCGAATGATTGAGTTTACTGGGGCCATTTGATGAGATGCTTCAGGGTCCAACTCCAATTTATCACGCTATGAGTATCTAACAGGTGAGTCTCAAAAAAAAAAAAAAATTGTAGGTGACGATAAGAAGTCACTCTAGATATCGCTCTAGAAATGTGCAGAAACTGCATACAAGACAAAATCAAAACAATTAGTTTGGCGTAAGATGATTGAAACTTGTTCTCCTTATCTTCAGGGTCAGTCAATGTGAGGATGGAAAAAAAAGAATAAAAAATCTGTGCAAAAGTATAACAATAATACAGTAATCTGTTTTTTAATTTTAATTTTTTTTATTTTTATATAAATATATATTATAATAAATTTTTTAATTATTTTTTTTATAATTTAATATAAAAAAATTATAAAAAAACATAAATGAGAAAAGTGACATAATTTTTTAAATATAAATTTAATATTTTTAAATAGTAATTATGAGAAAAATTGTATAAATCTCACGTTAAATATAAAAAGATATTGGGTTAGTTTGATAATGATATGCTTCTGTAAAAATAAATATGTGAGTGTTTGATATAATATAATTTTAAAATCAGTATTTAGTAACTTAAAAATAAAATTATTATAGAAATTAAAAAAAATAAAAATATCATTTTATTGTATTATATGTTTTGTGTAAAAATTTTAATGAATTATTGCACTCCCCCCTCTGGGTCAGTCAATGTGAGAATGGAAAAAAAATCTATGCAAAAGTATAATAATTGTTTTTAAAATTATTTTTTAATTTTATTTTTTTTATAAAAATGTATATTATAATAGCTTTTCTTAATTATTCTTTTTTATAATACAATATAAAATAAACGTAAAAATTATTAAAAAATAAAAAAAATGAGAATTCTTTTTTATAAATTTAATGATTTCAAATAATAATTATGAGAAATACGATACAAATTTTATAAGTTAAATATAAAAGAATATTATGATTTTATGAATTTTTATTTTTTACATAAGAAAACAGATTTCGTTTTCTATTAATATTGTAAGTGTGATTCAATCGCATTTAACCAATGATTCACATTTTACTTATTTATTTAGAGGGGATGTGACGAGCTTGCTGGTGAGATAGATTATTTATCATCATCAAACATAGCTCACGAATCACATTAGCAAAGAGTTACAAATTTGTTAATTGTCACAAAATCTCTACCATTATAATAAAACAATTAATTATCCTAAACGTAACAATTAAATGTATGGACATCTAACATAAATATTTTTTAATTTGGCTCTCGGCTTTCTCTCTTTCTCCTCCCTTCCATCGCTACATTGGTTCATCCAGCTACGGTCATCAGCGACGATGTCCTTTTCCTTGCTCTCGACTCGGCCACTGGTTGAGGCGTCGGGATCGCATCGGTTCCACCCCAGATCTAGGCTACCTACCAGGGTGGTGTCAAAGCTATCGTAGCCTCGACGTTGCCCGGTGGCTTGGGTGATACCGGCGGCGCGATCTCAGTGTCTCGTGGGCTTCAGGGGCGTCGGACTGCCTCGTTCCTCCCCATAGCTTGTTTCAAAGGGTTGCAAGATGCTGGGTTTCCTAGGGTGAGTTTGTATGGTTTTTTTTTTTTTGAAATAGACTTTGTTGATTTGAGCCATTGCTGAACCACGTAGTGATGGAAAATTAGAAAATTAAAAATAATTTAAAGGGCATTGACTGAACTCTGAAGGGTTTATATTTCGGCATTTTATGTATATTATTAGGGAAAGGGTAGGTGATCACCTGGTACTTCTTAGTTTCCATTTATTTTGTTTCTTTCTATACTGAAGTTTATTAAAGCAGTGTATCAAAATGACACCATTTTGATTATATGTAACATGTTAGACATCTAATGATTGGCAAGTACCTTTATCCCTTCTCTGCTTCTCGTTAAGGCTAATTTTGTATACTGGTTGACAATTTGGGACATTGTGAAATCAAGGATGGCAAACCTTATGAACTGATTGCAAGATGCCGTAGGATTATTTGCTAACGGATTGTGTTTAATATCCACAGGATTGTGTTTTATCCCTTATGAACTGACTGCATTTATTTGCTAGATGGGGTGTTAAAACATTAAAAGGGTTGAAGTAGCAGAGTTAAGGAGTGTAATTCATTGTCCATGTGCAATTGATTTGTGAGAAGATCACCCTGTGGCTGCACTGAGACACAAAATCAAACGCCGTTTCTTGAAAAGTTATTTTGATGATACAAACTTTAATTGTTCTTAATGGATTGTGCAGGACAATGTCTTATTTTTCTACTTTGCTGGACAAGGATGATCGCTTGATTTTTATTGCAGCTGGTGAAGTAGTGGGTTTAATTTTTGAGATGGGATCTATGCTGGGGCTGAAGGTTCTGTTCCTGAAAGAACATGATGAGACGCTTCAATCCGGGTTTGAAAGTAAAATTCATAAATCAAGTGAGAAACCTTTCTACAGAAGCAGGCGATAAAGGTATTAAAAAGAAAGATCTTAGTGCTCAGCGAACCTGTTCCAGGGTATTCTAGAATTTCTCAAGGTATGGTTCTATATGATGAATTCCAAAGTTGGGGCATTGTCTTTGTTGCTTCACAATCTCATCCGGAGTGGTTGTAAAAGCTGTTCCCCAAGCCACCTGGGAAAGGACAACAAGCATGAGTGAAATACTTGAACAATGAGTGGGACTACATGTATGACATTTCTCTACGACTTTATTATCACAGCAAATGTAAGCATGACAATTTATAATTGTCGTATTTATGATTAAGTTCTTGTTTCTTTCGAAAATTTAAATTTTGTCCCTATTTCTCCCCCTCCCTCCCAATAAAATCCTAATTTCGCTCCTTGAATGTGAGTAAATATTATAATAACATTTACAAACTAAATATCAAGTTCATATTTTATTCGATTTATTAATGAATACTTAATAATCGGTTGGGCTCGCTTGTTTACGTTCGAGTAGCGTGGTGCCATCAAACTATTCATTAACCGTACATAATATGTGAAGCCAAACACAATGTAAATCAAAAGTGAAATATAAAACCTTTTATCTCTTGACTAAAATTTAGCTAGAAAATATATTTTCATAAAGTGGTTATCTCCCAGCTAAGGCCACGGATGAAGCTTGCACCGGGAGGGATTACAGTCGGCGGAAGAGCGCACATTGTCGGGAGGGGTTGCTATAATGACTCGCACTTGGGATCCCAAATGATCTAAGGGTGTTATGGTAATTTCAAGTCATGTATTT
This sequence comes from Taxillus chinensis, assembly GCA_023512835.1. NCBI lineage: Eukaryota > Viridiplantae > Streptophyta > Magnoliopsida > Santalales > Loranthaceae > Taxillus > Taxillus chinensis. The sequence goes on along the minus strand of CM042085.1, from coordinate 21,997,259 downwards.
AAGGGTAAAATAGTCTAATAAGTAATTTGAGAATTTCGTATTATTTATTTATATGGAAAATCATAATTGAGTTAGTCAAGGGCTTAATGGTACTTTAATTATCATTTAATGGGTTAGTTGATAAATTTGAAAATAGAGTTATATAGTAAGGTTAGAAGTCCTAATTAGGCTTCATGTTGGGTAAAGAAGTTTGAGTTTTGGTGGAGTTAAGTCTTTAAAATAAGAGAAGTTCTTTTTTGAGCCGGCCCACCCATTCATTTTTTTTTGTATTTGGGTGACCATGTATGCACGTAATATTTTTGGGTCTGTCCAATACACCTGTTTTATTGTTTTGGGCCAGTTAAGATAAAATTAAGTTTTAAAGTTGAACCCTGACACCTTTCACCTGTTTGGCGCCCTTGGGTATATTGTAATGCCATTTATCCTTTTCTTATGGCATGACTATCCTCTGCCCATTTTGTTGTATTTGTTTTTTACTTTAATAAAATGATTCTTAAAAAAAAGGGAAGTTCGACTCTATAAATAAGAAGGTCATCTTTGGGGTTTTGGCTACGACCATATTTGTTTAGGAGAGTTTAAGTTGTCTTAAGGGAAGGAAGAAGAGAAGAGGATCGAGCTCAAAGGCATTCCTTGGCGTTTAAGCAAAGAAACTAGCTTCTATGCGACTGAGGTAGGTGGTTTTACCTTTCTACATTTCTTCTAGGGTTTAAATTTAACGAGGACATAATCAACTAGGGTTAGGCATATAATAACCAATATGCATGTAACTTAGATGATGATGTTTGATGTTTAAAGGGATATTAAAAAGTTAGAAATCGTAGTTTAGTATGAAAGGGTGAATAGATTAAGTATGAGTGTAGTGAGAAGTATAGGAAGATGCAGCGGCATGACCAAAGGGGTGCACATGGCATAGGATGATACGGGAAATGCAGCATACACAGTATGTGCATGCTATTGAGGGGTGCTACGTGCAACACCGTGTGCATGGTACATGCACGACATGTGCATGTGGTCGGGTGGTGGTGTGCATGTGGCGACAAGTGGCACATGCACATGGCGATGGTCTCCCACGTGCATTTCCATGTGCAGTGTGTTGTGCTTAGTATGATTTTTCTCTGCTCTTTTGTATGTTTGTATTGGTTTGGACCCTAATAAGGCTCTTTAGTTTGGTATGATGAGTTTGTATGCAAACTATTAGCGTAATGGTTATGAGTATATGTTGTTGGCTTCTTGATTTGGATTTATAAGCAATACCTTGTTGAGGTTATAGTCCAGTAAGGGATAGTAGTCCGACAAGGGACAAATAGCCTATAGTCCGATAGAGGACAATAATCTAATAAGAGATGAACAACCCAAAGTCTGGTAAAGGATGGTAGCTCGAGTTAAGGCAAAGGTGTGGCTAGGTACCAAACGTGAGAATGTACAGATGTGGGTTGAATTGTTATGATCCGTGTTTTATTAATAGCTAATGTTATGTGTCAATGATAAATGAATTTAATGTTGTGCTATGTGATAATTGAATTTAATGTTGCGTTAGAGAGTGTAATACTACTTCACTTGCACATAAACACCGAGCATATAGTAATAGGAAGATTAACCCTGGAGTAAGGTGTTGTCTCATTTACTGCGTACTGAGCATATAAGCTCATGCTTATTTTATTGATCCCTTTCCAGGTATGGACGGAGATTAAAAGATATTTTATAGGTTTGACTGATGAAGTTCCTTGTTCTATGTTTGATGTATTTAAACTTTGGATATATAATTAGTTTGTTTTTTCCGAACAAGGGTTCGTGGACTTTGTAAATAATTTATTTGAGATTGATTACATAGTTTGATTTGTAAGGTTACAGCCTTATTGTGTGACAATATAGTTGAGATTGAGACAGCATCCTCTTTGTAGTATTTTTTAGGTGTTAGACACTAATCATTTGACCCTTCGAGTACAGGCCTGGGACAGTCATGTGCTTGAATTTGGAGTGTCAAATTTGGGTGCATGACAGTTGTGCAAGCGGAGGAGCACAGGGCGTCGAGAGCAGTTGTGTTTGATGGAGGGCAGAGGAGATCTGCTAGGAAGAGGGGCTCGATGAGTCTGCGGGCGTCAGAAGGGTCAAGGAGGAGGGGCGGTCGCACGAAGATCTAGAGATCCATAGTTGCTTCAAATGCTTGTTGTTGGAAAAGGCGGAGATACATGGTGGGGACGGGATGTGGATGACAGGGACGAGATGGGATAGGATGTGGACGACAGGGACGAGACAGGACAAGGATGGCGATGGCTGGCTGGACAGCATGGTTGAAAAACACCAGTGCTTTTGGCTAGATAGCAATGACAGTCGTGGATAAAAAATAGCCAATGCCTTTGACAAGTTAAATATAATCAGCCAATTTAGCATGAGCTAAAATTACTGTTTAATTATTGAGCACAATGTATAATCAATTTTGATATTTTAATTATTTTTTAATCAAATTTTAATTTTAATTAGCCGTAAATAATCTAATCATATGTCCACGCACTCACTAACTCACTAAAATGCCACTCTAGTCTAGCGACCGCAAGATGTTGACCAACTGTAGAAAAATGGATTCAAAAAACATATATATTAAAAAACAGCTGTCATGAAAATTAAAATGCCTAAAGGTAATTATTCGTTTGATATAAAATAAAATTTTCCTACTAAAAAATAATTACAAACCTTCACTTTAAGACCGAAAGCTATGCGATGCACATGGTGCAACAATTTTTGCGATATGCAAAACCAAAAAAAAAAAACCTTTTAAAACAATTATTCAGAAATTATCATTTAAACGGAATTACTGTTTTTTTTCTTTTTCCCTCCTTTTATTTTAAAACCAACCGACACATGATAGTGGATAGTTCTATCGGAGCGTGGGTTATTCCACGTGTCGGTTGACTAGGAAATGTAGTGAGGTGCGTTCCTTTTGTTCTCGAGAGTAGGGGGCGACAACGCGAGGCGTGTGGTCCCCACGCTTCCACTAACAGACACCCACGTGGACCGACTTAGACAGCGGTGACAAGGAACAAAAAAAGAGGCAAAAGCAAAAAGCCAACGCCAGCATGTTGCACGCCCGTTCCAAAAGAGACGTGACAACATTACTACGTGATCGTACAGTGTTTGTTATTTTATTTATACGCCAATTTGTTTTTTGGACGCAATTTATTTCGGTTTTGTTATAGCACGTACACGTACATTATGGGGCCGGGCCAAATTAAGCTAAAATTTAGCTTTAATTATGATTAGTTGACACAGATTTTATCAATCTTAAATGTTAGAAGCCAAAACAAAAAGCTCTTAATATTGAAAATTCTTTAACAGGCTGTACGTATACTTTGGTCGGTGTCGTTTCCTAATTATTTCTCTCTCTTTTTTCGAAATGTATAAAGTATGAAATATACCTTCATTCAATTTTGTAATCAAAGTCTCTTAAAAATAGGTTTATATCTTGTTGGTTCATATTTTAATGAAGAAATAAGATTAAATCTAAATTTAAAAAATAAATCTAATTTCAACAATTTAGAGCATTTTTCATAACATCTTTTTTTTTAATTTTTTTTTAGAAAATAAATAATATATTATTTGATATATTTTATTTATCCTCCATATCTTATTTTTATCCTTTTAAATTATAATTTTTTATTTTATATTTACTATTTTTTTATCACTTTTATCTATTACAACAAATTAAAAGTGCACATATGTCAAGAAATATAATAAAAATATATTTGAAGAATGAATAGAGAAATCCTATGTTTAATTTCTATTTTCAATATCTAAATTTTACTGAAAGACTTGATGCAATTTTTATTCAAAAGTTAATATTTTCTCTAAATTTTAAAGAAATATATATTTTAAAGAAGAAAATATAGATGCTCTTATTAGGAAAGGAAATGAATGGTTTATATTCAAAATCTATTTTAAAGCTTATATATATATATATTGAGATGTAAGTTTGTAACTATATTTTATTTTTTCCTATGTAACCAGGGCCTCAAAAAAATTTAGTAAATAAATATTCTGCGAAAGTTAAAGTCGGCCCTGACTTCAACTACAGGGATGAAATGGAACCACTTGGGAATTAAGGAAAGTCTTTTATAGTTTTTTTTAAATTAAGAAAAACAAAAAACTATATTTTATTCAGTTGAAGAGTTTTGTTTTGCAATCTTCCTCACTCCTCCATACAGATTGCAGATTCAATGGCAAATACAAATCTAACGAAAATCATCGACTTATAGGTCTCATCATATCACGTACAAAGAGGCACTCCGTGGTCGCTGCCATGTTGCATTAGCTTACCAATAAAGGTTGGGAGCATAAATAATATAACAGTTGCGTACTCAACATTGAGCAATTGTTTTTTTTTTTTTTAAAACAAACAACTTAATTATTTGACTGCGACTAAAATTGAAAGAAATAAAATATTGTCTTTCAAAATATAATAAATAAATAAATTATAACTAACATTTAAAATTGAGTTGAGTTTTGAGTTCCTCTCCCATGAGGAACTCTCATCATTAAATAGTACGGTTTCTTAGTAATAAATTAATTGTACCCTATACATAAATCAAAATTTTTAACTTAACTTTTGAGGTTTGGAGAGCAGGTCGTATAGCATATTAATAATATTTTATATATACATTCGTTCGCTTGTACATTAGCTTTAAGACGAAATTAAAGACAATTAAAAGTAGGTGATCATAATTAATTACTACAAAATTGTACATACACATGCTGTACAGTCTGCCAAATTGAATAAATACTTCGTAATTGGTACTGCCTCCTTTAAAGAAGAGTTAATGGAAAACGAAGGAGTTCACCCTTAAATTTTACAATATATATATGTTAATGTATTGATGATAATACATTAATTTCAAAACATTTTTTACTCCATCTTTTTAATTTAATTTTTTCATAACAGTAAAATAAATAAATTACTTTGCGCAAGTACCGGTCCCAAAACACAAGTCTTGATTATTTTTTAACATTTTAAACAATTATATGTACCAATCATAAATATTTTTAATAAATATTAGTTTATTTTTATACATCTTACTAAACTATACCTTCTTTACAAATTACAAATCAAATCAACGGACGGCAGTCACCAACCCAGCAACTGCAACTGCAACTGCAACTAGACCTTCTTCACCTGCAGCTCCGTGACCGACTGACCGTGCTCTCCCCAGACTCTTCAATCAAACTTGGGCACATAATACACGCGCGCGCCGCCATCTGCCTCCCCCCTGCCCCTGGATTAACAGCCCACACGGCCTGGTTGTTGCCGTACGTGTTTTGCAACATATATATATATATATATATATATAATATATATATATATATATATATATATATATATATATATATATCGGCTCTCTGCTGTCAATCACTCTGCAGTGCCGCTGTTCTGTTCCTGTGCTTTGTTGAGGGCTTCGACCAAGATGATGCCATTAATATTAATGTCCGTTCCTTGCTCCCAACCATCTGGTTTCGGCCTTCTCCGGTCGTCACCAGCCTCGATCGGCTCACCCCACACGCAATATTCGACCAAACTCCTGATCGAACCGATTCTGTCGCTGTAGATGCGTACCACTGCACCAGCAGCGGCGCTTCTCCGACGTTCCTCACAATCTGTAGAAACCAATTCGTGCATCAGAGCGCTCTGGTATATGCACAGATTATACATCCAAAATTAAGAGAGATCGATGGCGATCAAAGGAGAAAAACTTTCATTGACTTTTTATTTTATTTTATTCAATATTTCGTACGGTCTTTGTCAAAAGTAAAACTAAATAAATAAATAAATAAATCTTAATTTGGTATGCATATGATGATATGAATGAATAATGAATTAATGATACGATCATCACCATTCACCAATGATAATCATGAATTTTAAAAAGGCTAAAATTTAGGATAATCAAAGACAAGGGGCATGAATTTTACGGTGGGCTCCAATCCCTAGACAAACCTTTTTTGTAAACAAACTGTATGTCCCCAGTCCCCACCATGCATTTTTTCCATGGCTCAAAACACCCCGTGTCTCAAATAATTAACAAATCATTTTTTACGTTGCTATTTCATGCACATGCATGATGGCCATTATCCGCAAAAAAATGTATAATTTAATATCTGAATCCTCCTTGATTAAATAGTCTGGTTTGTTTTCTTTTTTGGATATATATGCACAACTTGCTACTTGTTTTTTCATTAGTGCAAGTGAATTTTTATATATTTTTCCCGTGTATGAGTTAAACTTTTTTTTTTCCTCTTCATTGTTTTGCCTAAAGGAGCATAACGTGGACGCACTCCCTTGGCATTACAAAATGTAAGCCAATACGCAGGAGAGGACAACATGTGCACAATCATGCATAGGACAATGGTCCAAGAGAGGGTGGGTTTGGAGAGAAGCGAATAGAAGTCCGATCCTTTCAATTAGCATAGGATTCCATTTTTTATATGCTGCTTCCTCCTCCTCCAGTCCTTTCCCAAATCGTATTTTGCCCCCTTTTTTAATTTAATGGGCTCAGTGCAAAATGAATGAGAGAGAGAGAGAGAGGGAGGGAGAGATCCAATTAAGTCGTCCATGTGGGACAACCATAAGAATAAAGAAAGCTGCTGAGCACTGTAAACAGCCCAACCCATTTATTTGGATTCGGTAATACAATACTAACTATTTAAAATTCAATTATAATATATTTTTGTAATTAAAATTTAATTATTAGAGTATTTATTTTATAGCAAATTTATTAATTTCATAATTAAACATATATTTATTTTCATATCTGAATAATACATAATGTTCAAATACTCGATCAGTATATAATCCTAGCTAATTCCTAATTAATTATCAATCTAGTCCGGGCCTGGAATTTTGGGTTATTCAAATGTGTTAGCCAACACAATCAATTAATCATTACATGTGCTTTGGGCAACCTCGGTACAGTAACATTTGACTTGCAGTTTTTTATTTTATTTTTTATGAACCCAAATTTCGTATTATTAGTTGGACATTGATGGACAGGGTACTGGACTAAGCATTGCATAACTAAACACGTGAGGGAGTCAGATATGATCAACCTCATACAGTCATACACCGGGGTGGGTATTTTAAGTTCAATGCACAACCGATCCACCAACTAATTAAGGATTTTTTTAATAAACTTTTGTTTTGTTTTATTTTATTTTTTAGGATATATATGGGAGGCTTTTAGGCTTTAGCTACTCTTTTGGAAGACGATAATGGTGGTGACTGAAGAGCGGAAAGATATAAGTATTGAACGGTAGTAAATTAATTTACTATAAATGCATATTTGTGGTGCCGGTTGAACTTAATATCATCTAAACATATTATTTCTCATTTTTCACAAAAAATCAGATGGTGCTGTGATATGCTAACTGTGTGATGGGTTTTAAAATCAAACCCGTTTTATTAAATATATATGTAGTCAGATGTGAGGATAAAATTTATTGGTTAAAAAACGGTATATATTAAAATTGTCATCATAAAAAATTAATCTTATGTTATCATTAAAACTTTATAAAGGGAGACATAAATATTGGTAGATGAAGTTCAATTCAAAACCTTAAATTCGAACTTTTCTGTTGTAGTGTTTGTTCATATCGTTTAATAAGTAATTAATAGATACTAATTAATAAACTGCTGCCAGCAAATCAGTCTCAAAATTTTTAAAATAGAGCAAAATCTCAAGAACACCGTGCTATATATGGTTGTTAATTAAGATTTGATGATGATTTAAGAGACAAGCTAGAAGATAGTTTGATTACACAGAGTCATGATACCCACAATAGTTGAAATCATAGCCACATGCAAGCCATGTTATTGGTTTTACAGAGCAAGGTCTAGGAAACATCATCTACACAATTCAATTTTAAAAAAATTATAAAAATTAAAAAAACAGGGAGAGAAATTAAAAAGGCTTTAATTTGCCCTCCTAACACGACGTATGAAAAGAGTTTCCAAATCCGGAGGGTTATAGAACTCCACAACGCCGCCACCGCCGCGGGGGTGGCACCTCTGATGAGAACTCTCTTGCTGCTTTCGCTTCCTCGGTGCCGGCGGGCATAGCAGCCTCACCGGAATTCTCGATTCCTCTTCCGTCGGCGTCTTCGGCGACGAGCAGCACTCCTTGTTGACCCCGCCGTCTTCTGCGGTGGCCACCGGCGACGGCGATTGATTCGTGTTAATGGGCCTCAGTGGTGCCCGTAGCGCAATTCCGGCGATGACCCACTTCTTTGCTTCCGCTTCCGAACCCATACCTTCAATCTGCGGTGGATTTTCCGGCAAGCCCATTACTTGTTTATATCAGATCGGATCGATGAACCCAAAATATTATTCTTTGGGAGACCAAAGTTTTAGTAAGGCCGGAGACAGAGAGAGAGAGAGAGAGAGAGAGAGAGAGAGAGAGAGAGAGAGAGAGAGAGAGAGAGAGAGAGAGAGGGAGTTTAAAGAAGCTTTGTGTGACAACCTTATATAACGGTTCACTAGTTTTTATGCGATTATTTTAATGTAATTACAACATATGAAGTAGTGTGTCACAGTTAAAAAAAATCCAATTTCGTTTACATTTCAAACTGAAATTGGGGATATAAGGCTTTAATTCAGGAGGAGTGAAATTTAATGGTCTGTAACTGTTATACCGAAATGGCCATGCAAATCCAAAATTTGTTTTTAAGAAATCAAATAAGAATAAAATCGTAATCAGCTGTCCGTTTGGTAAAACGTTGGGTAATCATTTTTATTGTTAATAAATAAACAAACGAAGAAGGAAAAAAACAAAAAGTTTGGTAATCATGTAAAAGTGTCCCATGAAGAATAACCTTTTCTGGTCCTTTCATTTTTATAATTTATAACTCGCTTATAATATGGCATATGTTATAAACACATTTTAAACAAACCAAGCACCGTAATTGGATTAGTCATATTTTTTAAATTGGATGAAGATTATATTAATATTTTTGTATTTCTAAAATTTTCTTATCTATAATCTTATATTCATCAAAATAATAATATAATATAAAAAAATTTAAAAATTTAAAAAATGTTAAATAAAAATTTAATGAATGTAAAATTTTATCAAATACATGTTTATTATTGTTTTAACTAAACATGTACTTATTTGTAATTAATATTTAAACTTGTTACGAATTTAAACCATATATATGTTTTAGGCATAGGGGCGGAGCTAGAGATTTTGTTTTTTTTTTTGAGGACGGGCAAAAATATATGAAATTAGTCAACGCAAAAAAAGGGAAAAAAAAACCTCCTGTTCTTCTCACTCTGAACATGTTAATTAAGCATCTTTTTTTAATATGCTTTAATCCTTCTTGTCCCCTCTCGGGGATCCGCAGTCATCCTACTCCAAGCTTCAAAGGGGAAATTTCATTTGAGCCTGTGCTGAGGCGGCGGAGGAAGCAGAGGTCGGGTACGACCGATCCAGCTCGGTAGATGGCATCAAAGAGGGATTGAGACGTTTACTTCAATTCACTACTCATGTTTCATTAACATACTTCACTCATGTTTCAATTAATATCATCAAAATTCAAAAACATAATTGTTTAATTATGGACAATGCTACGACATTTAATTTAAATTGCACAGATAATTCTGAACATAATTATTATTGTTACATTAATATTAATTTTTTTATTAATTTATTTTTCATAATAATTCAATGAGAATGATGCGTCCTTACAATAAATTAAGTAATAATGGGAGAAATTAGACAAGCAATGATATAAGTAATAATGGAGACGCACAGTGACACATAATAACTCAACATTTAGCAATCATACAAATTCAGGTGCATTAGCGTTATTCACCAACGTTTAATGTTTACACCTCCATGCTAATTTTTACAGGTTAAATTCAAATACCTAACATGGTTTACACCTCCATGTTATCATTTTTACTAAATCAATGGCTAAGTTTATTAATAACATAACATAACCTCATAAAACATAATAAAACTAGTACTAACATAAACCATACAATAATTTCCATTTAATATTTCCCTAATCATATCCGTATTTACCCATAGAGTGAAGTGAGCTTCTGTAATAGAGTTATATTATCCTTCCACCAATGATATCTTAGTAGTAGTGCAAATGAGCTTAAGTCTTTCTTTTATCCTATTTTACACCAATCGTAGTAAATAATTATGAGTTATAAGTTCATCTATGCTGAAGAATAGGCTTGTAATATCAGCTGTATGTTTTGCTTTTCTTCATCTCATGTAGTGGCTATTTTGTGTTTATGCAAGCAATAGAGAGCTTGATGTCATATCATTGTGTTAAATTTCTATAAATACTACCTTCTCATTTTCTACCTATTTTATTTACACAAATTAACTATATATTACTTATTATAGTACTATTCTAACAACTACCTAATGTTTAATCATTATTCTAACAATTACTTTATATTCTAACTCTTGTGTTATAATCAATAGTCAATAATTCATTACATTATGACAATTGTTAATGAATATGAAAAGGATCATGATAGTCTCATTTAACTTTCAATGCAATTCTTTATGAAATCAAACCACTTATAAAATCATATCAATCACTTAATAGAAGTGAATATTTGATATTTAAATTGACTAAAATCTATGGGTTTCACATACAATTATTGCATTTTAAAGTTTTGGGGCTAAATTGTTTTCTTATATAAAATTCGAAAGTTTATTTGCTTTAATTCATGGAGAAGGGCTATAGCCTGGAGTGGCGTCAGTGTCTTAGGAGAAAGGGTTGGGGTTGGCACTGAAGATGAGGAATGATTAACTCGGGAAGTTGTCGAATTGAGATGTTGCCAAATCATGGGCATGTGTGAAATGGAAGTAAGGTAGTTTTATTGTTATTTTTAAAAAAACTAATACTAATAACAAACTTGTGCTGCCAACATGAGGAGGGGCCATGGCCTCCCTTGTTCCCTTACTACCTTCATCTCTGGTTAGGAGTGTGTGACTCGAGTATACATAGTGAATTCTCTTAAGCAAAGGTTATAGCTTTGCAAATGGTGGAATAGTTATATTATTGATCCATGTAATTAAATCCTTCTCTTACTTATTTTCCTACATTTATCATTTGTTTGTGTGATATTTTCTAACAATACTCTTCAAAGATCATAAACCTAAAGTTGTAATCTAGAAGACCTAAGAAGAAGTGTCAAGTGAACTAGGTAAGGTATTTGAAAATTAGTTTCAAGAAATAGTGTAATTAGTAGGGAGCATTAGCCCTACATGACCTTCTTTTACATAGTAATATTTGTGAGACAAACAAGCAATAAAAAAAGATTGCATATTTAAATTGATGTTCAAGTAATTAGGATTACACGTTGTTACGCAAAAAATCCAATAGATTACGTATTTAAGTTATAACCCAAACAATTAAAAATAGAACGAGAAAGAAAGTATAAAATCCTTACATCAAAGCTTTACCTTGTTAAAGTTGAAAAATGTATAATAATTCAACTCTAACTGTTCTTGTCATTTTACTTTAAAGTTCATGAGTTAAATGATTATCTTACATAAAATTTAAAATCTTAATTATGTATTTATCTTAAAAATATTTGAACTGAGCTATTAGAACTACAAGCCACATGATTAAATTTGAAATCAAACCCACTGATTTGGGTTGGGCTCTTTTTGTGACATCAAGTTTTTGTTAATTTAATTTTATTCCAAAAAATAGCTAATTTTTTTTGGTTTTCTATTTTTGCCTGTTGGGATTGACATCCATGGCAAAGCCACTTTAGTATAGGGCTGGAGGCCGCGAGGGGTGAGACTAGTGGTGTTCAGTAAATTGGTCCCTTTTTATTTTTAGTTTTTGAAATTGTTATAATCTAAACATAAAACCCAATATCGAGTATTATAGTGGTAGAATTTTAATTGCACAATACGATTACCGTACACCTACTGGAATTAAAATCAATAATTATGAATGCCAAAATCACAATTACAATGCCCACTTCAGTTTCCGGATCCCGAATTGTAAGGAGAAGGCTCTGGGAATTTTACCTGATAATAGCTTTTTAGGAATCATTAACATAGATGAATTTGGGGTGATAAAAAAATGAACAAACGGATTGACTGACTTACACAGTATGGATATCTTCATTTCTTATAAAAATATTGTTTACGGCAAGTACATCTTTGCTTATTATCAATTGAAGGGAGGTCTGCTTATATTATATGTCTACATTTCCAAGGATTGGAGGTAGAAGAGAAATATGAATATATTACATCCTGGAATAGCCTCCATACCCTTCATATTGCTCCATGAACTCATCATTGAACTTCCTGAAACTGGCCATGATTTCAGGCATTTCTTCCTCAGCTGGTAAGATTGTTGTTCTCAAATGGAATGTCCTGCAAAAATACATGTAAAACCCACGTTATCAATTTTTTTTATTTGAATGAAAAATAAAATCCAAAAACAGGTACATCCCCATTATCTCAGCCAATTCACAAGGTTAAACTTCACGAAGAACTAGTAGAGATAGCTCTCCTATGATCCCAAATGGTCATTGTTGTGAACATAATAGATCCATTATCTCTCTGTGAGATGATGATCATAGCCTTAATTGTCTTTAAGTTTAGCTACATTATAAAACATGAACTTACCCTCCTTTCTGTCCAAATCCGGAACCAGGAACAGTGGAAATGCCTGTGGCTTCCAAGAGCTTGAGACAGTAGAAAACGTCAGGAGCTTTTCCAGCCCTTTCTGCAGCCTCTATTGCTTTAGGCGGCAAACGAATTTGGGGGAACGAGTACATAGCTCCTGAAGTCATATTTCCCAATTATTATGGTGCTCCCTAAAATTGATGCAAAATTTTATATAACAAAAAAAAAAGAAAAAAATCCAAGAGAACTGACATTTTCAATAGTTTTTTTTACCTTCAGTGAAGTTGCAAACTACGTTTCTGCAGCTGTTGAATCCATTGGTCATCATATGTGCTCTTCTCCTCAGTGAATCAAGAATCCCCTTGCTGTGTATATCATAATTTTTAAAATTATATAATCACCTCCCATAAGGATTATTTTGTTTCCAGGCTTCTTGACAGATATAAGAATTTTATAGTTCATATGAGCCATAATTGACGGCACAGCATTTGGCCCAAACTAACTATAACTAAAACTGACTATAATATTGATGAGTGACCTTAGTTCTAATTACATGAGCAAAACAATGACTTGTCAAAAGCTGAAATTTATAAACTGTACCGCTCGGCAACAAATTTCTCATATGAGATGTCACCAGGTTTGAGTGGGTTCACCATCAGGCCCATCTATAAAAACAAAAAATAAGTGTTATATCACATGTATAACATTTGAAGAGATGGGAGAGGGAGTTCTAATTTTATGCAGTAAAATCATGAAGTCAGCTGTAATAGAATAAGAGCAGAATTTCCCTCCATCAAATTAGAAGTAGAAACTCCTTGACTAAATTGCTTGCACTTGTTTCATAAAAATATTTTAGTGGAGCAATCAAATTTATACTTACAAATATCTGAGCAGGAACGTTTGGACTGAGTGATATCGATACAATTTTATATATCTCATCAACAGTCTGCAGCAACAGAGCAATGAAATTTCATTCAGCATCAGAAATTTGAGCAATAAGTACCATAACGTTACTGTCGAAGCCTAATGGCTGCAAAAAATGGCCCTTTATGAATCTTAGAAGTAGATCGTCACAGAGAAGCACAAACCCGTGGAGAGATATTTGTCATCTCAAAATATCCACCTCGCTGTCCACATTCACCAAAAAACCCTTTGGATACAGATTGGAAAGAAACAAGCTGGACCTCTTTGCTTATTGGTGGACCCATATCAAAGAGAACCTTTGGGTGTGGGAAAAAGAAGAATGTATTAAAACCAAGAAAACTTTGAGAATAACTGATTCTGATAGAAGTATATCCAACCTTTCTTGCACTAATAAAGGGTCGCAGATCCTGATAAATATTCTGCTGGTAAACCTCATCTCCAAGCAAGGCTATGTTCTCTTGGAAACAGAAGCGAAGTATTTCTTGTAAATTGGCTACACTAAGACACTGACCGGTAGGGTTTCCGGGGTTGATAATCACCATTGCTCTCACCTGATCATATTCCAGTGTATTAAAAAGTTTTATTTCAATTGATGGTGCCATGAATTTCAAGAAAGTGCGATGCATAGTTCAATTTATGAAAAGAAAACTCACTGATAATAATTATTCAATTAATAGAAACAAAACTCCCTCACAAACTGGAGGGAGACTAGCCAGATATATCAATCCAATATAACCTTTCTGTACTCTACTAACTCAAATCAGGCAAGCAAGCATAACACATACCGTTATTCCTTTAGAGTGAGCCTGTGCAACTGAGCGACGGAGGTTATCAACATCAAGACCCCAGTTTGCTGTCTCTTCTAAGAAATATGGAACAAGAACACCACCTAATAGAGTAATTGAAGCTGAATAAAGTGGGTATTGTGGAACTGGGACCAAAATCTGAAAGGAAAGAAAGTGCTAATTAAAAATGCTGCAAAATTCTGGAAGACAGGTAGATGAAAACAGGCACAGGAAAATGAAAAAAAAATGGCAAACGGATACAATAGAAACTTCAACACATTTTCCAGAAAGATTCATTACCCCATCCTTTTCATTACGAATAATAACATTCAGCATCTGCATGACTCCTTTGCTTGCACCATCAGTCAGAAATATGAGTTCCGGATCACTGTCATTGTAAGGCAATAAACAACTTCACTTTGCAACTTGAATATTTTATTACTGTACTCTAAACTGGAATACATATTGTTCACAGCATTATCACCTTGGATACCCATCACGCCTTTCAATAAATTCTGCCACTTCCTCCCGTATTCCAGGAAGGCCTCGAGAATCACTGTAAGCACCTAGTTGTTTGACAAGAAATGCACATTACACATTCTGTAAATTGGCATATAGCTTATCCCACCAATTCCCTTCCCCCCCCCCCCCCCCCCCCCCCCCCCAAAAAAAAAAAAAAAACTCTGGAGGGAACAAAACAAGTCCTATCCTAGGAACAATAGCTCACGCCTATCATAATGCAACTTTAATGGTATGTCAAGTAAGATCACCTAGACCACCAGTAGTATACGAAAGATAGCGTTTAGCTCTTGCAATGGCATCCGCAGGGAACATGAGCCCCACATTAGGATCATCTAGTAGAAACGGGGCTTGACATAGAGCAATCACCTGCAATAAAAGCACACTACAGTTTAATCTACCAAGTATATAGAGATGACAGCATGAGAAACTTAAGGGGAATATGCAGACAAGAAGTGATTCCCACAAGCAATGAATAACACAAACAGGCTCACAAAAATTCTGACAAACCTGACGAGGGAATGTCAGTGGCTTCTGACCTAGAGCTTGGGGGTTTCCCACATTTGTGAAAATAATCTGGAAATAGGTAAGGAGAGTTGTAATTAGAGTGTATATCAAAGATGAGCAGATGTAGGAAGAAACTAAATTGTTTCAAACTATGTTGAGTATATATATAATTGAAGTTTCCATAAAACAATAATAAATAAAGTTCTTAGCCATGCCTAAGATTGTAGTAGATCCTCAGCAGCATAAGGGCATACCCAAAGATAGTACAATGCATTGAATAAGATCCAAACAAAACAAGTTTGCAAACCTTTTTCCCTTCCTTCTGAAGCTCAGAAGCTCTAAGGTACAACTCGCCTCTGACAGCATATTGGACCTTCTTCACATTTTCATTCAGCAACTCGTAGTCTAATGCCTTGGGAGACATGATGAAGTAGCAATAACCTTATGGATCCCTAAAGAAAGCCCAGCAAGAAGTTAAAGGACAACCTATGAGTGAGATTTTTTCTCCAAACCTGTAAAGTTTTGGAAGGAAAGAGACGAAAAAAAAATGACGTTACAATGGTTCCTTTACCTAGACAAATTAATTCACCTGTTAACTCAACTGGGAAAAACTACCTTTTAGACAAAGCCCAAGTATATGTAAAACTAGCTTTTAAAAACATCTCAAATAGGTAATCAACACGGGGCAGAATACATCCAACCGAAACTAATGAACTGCAAGTACGATACTATATTGGAAACGACGCGTTGATGCTGGTGCCGTATCGACATCACAAATCGTTTAGAAGTCTACCTCATGAAACATACAGAGGCAATGAACAACAGATTGAACCCAGCAAGTTAACAAAAAAGGTGTCTTTTTGCAAATAAAAAAAATACTGAAATATGACAACCCGTACAAGGCCAGTAGAAATTTCAGAGAGAGAGAGAGAGAGAGAGAGAAAAGGCAGTGGCCTAAGAGCAATACCCAGATGGATAAATCGTGTGTTCCACATAAATAGAAATCAATTGCCCATAAAGCCAAAACGAAAAACCACAGATTCACAGCCAAATCGATTTAGATACGGGAAAATTTGAATTGCAGTTAGAGTGGAATTCTGGGTAAATCTCAATCAAAAGTAAAAAAAAAACGAAAGGGAAAAATAATAAAACAGTTGATGGCGTTAATAGATGCCACAATCAAAACTACGAAGTAAATTTGGATTGACGATAATGGGTTTTCAACTCAGCTGGTCTACAGTCTAAACAGCTACCTACGAAAATGAAGCAGGCCTCGGAGCCTTCGTCGCCGATGCCACTCTGTGTTTTAATCGATCCGCTGTGAATGGTATGAGCCGGGGTGGCTTCACCAGACTTGTGTCCAATGGCGTCGCCACAGCCACGGGAAAAAAAATGGGAGATGGGATAATGTTGCGGGGAGACAATGATATAAGAGAGGAGCGAGATAAAGGTAATGGAAGAAGTGTGGTGTAGCTGCTTCGTCCCAACAGGTAGATAACGATTAACAAGCCATGGGAGGTCACGGATGCCCTCCACCACGACACAGGTCTCTCTCAGACAACCCAAGCAAAACAAAAACATTTTTTCCCTGGTTCTTGTTACACCTATTTATCCAGTTCAACCGGTAGCACTGTAGAAGTAATTCGATGAAGGGGGTAAAAGTAGGTGGGGGTTTAGTCACATATCAAATGGCGTATAATATTAATTTTGTTT
The DNA here is from genome assembly GCA_023512835.1 of Taxillus chinensis. Lineage (NCBI taxonomy): Eukaryota > Viridiplantae > Streptophyta > Magnoliopsida > Santalales > Loranthaceae > Taxillus > Taxillus chinensis. The sequence continues at coordinate 21,980,152 of CM042085.1, read as the reverse complement.
TAAATAACAAATTTCCTAAGACAGTTTTTTTTTTAAATTTAGTTGTTCAAAATAATTAAAATATATTTTTTATTTTTTAAAATAATTTTTAGTTTTTTTTATTGTAACCATTTATTAATTAAAATATTATGTTTTAAATATTTATTTATTTATTTATTTAAATAAAAAAGTAAATGTGAGAAAAAAAATAAAATAAAATATTTTAATAAATAGATAGTGAATAATGTTAGATTAATTTAAAAAGTTATTATTTTTTTTGTTAAAATTTTAATTATAATAGATAATTTGAAAAGTAAAATTTTTAGGTATTTTTATTAAATTAGCTTTTTAAATTAACAAAAAATGCAAATAAAAAGTCTATAATGATAATAATAATAATAATAATAATGACAATGACTTGCATTGCATGTGTTTTTATTTTTATTTTATGATTTGAGTTTTTATTGCCATAAAAATTGTCTAGGCCATATAGTTATTTAATATATTTGATTAATATTTGATTCTTGATTAATTTTAAAAAAACTCACCTAATTATTTTATTCTAACTACTTATATTTTAAAAACACACACATCCTACTTAGCTTTTCAACTTTATATTTATTTAAATATTATTTTTATTATTTAAATATTAATATGACTCAATTCATTTAAAATACATAAATTTAATAATTTTATTTAGCAGGTAACTAAATTTGATTAAGTAATTCTTCAATAATTCGTTGAGGCTTTTTTTTAAAATAACTTTTAAATATTTTACTCGGAAAAAAAAAATTCCAATAGCTGAGCTCATGCCCATTCGTTTCATTTGTCTAGACATATCCTCGTCGTAGGCCTATTATGTGACAAAATTCAACTAGGAGGGGAAGGGTCAACGATGGTCAATTGCATTTAGCGAACAACAACCCGAGAGAGAGAGAGAGAGAGAGAGAGAGAGAGGGTTGACCAAGCTCAACTATACCGAAAGCCAAACAATGACGGTCGCCGCCCCTTCGCCGCCGTCGCCGTCGTCACCTTGTCGAAACCCGAACGCCCCTCGAGGCAACCTCATAGCCAAAGCCCTTAAACCCTCATTTCTCGTTCCCAAACCATGCCTCCGACTCCGATCGTGCACGCCGGCCGAGGAGATCAAGAATCAGGTGCGCTGCGCGGTCAAGAGCTTCGACGCCCCTGATCGCATCCACTTCACAAAGAGTCGTCCTGCTGGCCCAATGCCTGGCGCGTCCGCAATGCCATTGGACTCGCACCAGGAGGACTCCAAGAAGGTGTGCCTCTTCTACTGCGCTGAGATGGAGTCTCTCGCGCGGAGAGTCGCCGCAGAATCTGACGCCGTCGATCTTCGGAGCATCACCTGGAGGTAGTAAGTAGTAGGGCTTTCAGTTTTGAGGTTCGTCTGGTTACCCGTGACTGAGGCCAGTGATGCCGGGTTTTATTGTTACATACATTGACAGTTGCAATGCATTTCTATATATAATTGGGTCTTCACTTTCTTCGTTAGTTTTATCACCTTCACCTTCACCTTCACCTTCACCTTCTTATTATAATAATGTAATGAGGCCTTTTTACTATGTTTCATGTGAAATTGACTTAGGAATTGCGTTAATAGCTGCAAATGAATTATATGCATGCTTCCAGATACGAAGGCTTTCTTCTACGCCTTAACTATTGCTTCAATGTGACAACAAGGGTTCGTTCTGATACATGGTTTATGATGCTGATCACAGTGGCTTTTTCTTTTGCAAATTGCAATGCACTGCATTTGGGCCTCCTTATCTGGTGGCCTTGATAGTTTATCTTCATCTTCCTTTTCATCATCTTTATCATTAGAATGTGAGTGTTCCTTCCTTCTAATGCCACGTCTAGCTGCGATCCTTCCATACCTTTTTTGGTTTAATAGCTTTACCTTCAGCATTATTAAATGATCTTTCTTCTAAGTTTTTAGTATCATTCATGAAAAATTGAGAACTTGATTGACTTGGGAATGTTTTTCAGTTTTTTATTTTTTTTCTTTTGGAATGCGTCTCAGTTTCAATATTTTGTCGATTTGATAGTTTCTTCAACCATTGCTTTCATCGTCATTATAATGCTGGCATTTCTTGTTCTGAGTAATGACATTTCTAGATGTGAATTTGAGTATTTGACCCTTTCAAGACTTCCAAGGTTTATCCCTTTTCATTATGGTGCGGTTGTCTTATCCCTCCTTCCTGACAGATCTGTATTTGATTTAACACTTAGGACATTTGGAGATGGATTCCCCAACTTATTTATATCTCATGCTCATGGCATTCGTGGGCAGCATGTTGCTTTTCTGGCTTCATTCAGCTCCCCAGGTGTAATTTTTGAGCAGTTCTCTGTCATCTATGCACTGCCAAAGCTCTTCATCTCCTCTTTCACACTTGTTCTGCCCTTTTTCCCTACTGGCACTTCTGAGCGCATGGAAGAGGAAGGAGATGTTGCCACAGCCTTCACTCTTGCTAGGATGCTTTCAAACATACCGATATCAAGGGGTGGGCCTACTAGTTTAGTGACCTTCGATATTCATGCCCTGCAGGTTGGTGCTACCTACTCGCTGACATCAAATGATCACATTTGTCTGATAGCCGATTAATCATGTGTGTTTTTTCTTAGGTCTACTCTCGCTACTTCATTGTTTTTGTTACTAGTTATATTGTTTTTGTAATGTCTGTTCCCTTGATTTTTATTCTTGAAGGAGAGATTCTACTTTGGTGACAATATTTTACCCTGCTTTGAGAGCGGGATACCTCTGCTTAAACATAGGCTTCAGCAGCTTCCTGATTCTGAAAATGTAAGTTCATTTGCATCATGGCTTGAGAGTGGAATTGAATGTTAAAAGGATCAATTCTGATTTTCTTCATGTTTAAAAAAATCTCTTCTCCTTTAACTTTCTACTTAAGTTTTGTCTGTTATCTTTCCTTCAGGTAGCTATTGCTTTTCCTGATGATGGTGCATGGAAACGATTTCACAAGCAGCTGCAGCACTTCCCAACGGTATTCTCCCCCCGTTGTGTAGAAGTGTGATTTGTTACTTTGCTCGTTACCATCATGAAGATGCACCACACTGGCCATTTGTCTGTGTTTATGATTCATTCTGCAAAAATAACTTGCTCTAGTAGTATGTGCATGCTTAACCTTTTGTAATGCTTATTGTCAGATTATTTGTGCCAAGGTTCGGGAAGGTAACCAAAGGATTGTACGTCTGAAGGAGGGAGATCCAAGGGGACGCCATGTAGTGATTGTTGATGATCTTATACAATCGGGTGGCACTTTGATTGAATGCCAGGTACTCAAATTTTTGCATCTGGTTCTAAAATGTTGAACTGTTTATGCATTTTCTAAATTGAACAGTTGGAGATGTGTATGGCCAGCAATCAAAAAGAGTTTTTTTTCCCCCTTAAATTCTTTTTTTTTTCCTTTTTCTTTTTAATTTTTTAAATGGGCTGGAAAATTATGCTTTTGTTTATTTGTTCAAAAACAATATTCTAGAAATGGTAAAAATTAGGAGAGGAAAGACCTTCTGTAACCGTCTACCTGACCATTCATCTTTTCGTGTCTTTTAGAAAGTGTTGGCCTCACTTGGAGCTGCAAAAGTCAGTGCGTATGTGACCCATGGGATCTTTCCTAATCAGTCCTGGGGACGCTTTGAACATGATCAAGGAGGTATGCATATTCATATGTTCCTGGATTTTATTTATTTATTTTCGTTTCCATGCCTAGGTAAATCAGAAAAATGTTTGGTCCAACACTCCAACACGCCCTCATTCCTTTGATATCAGTCGATATTATCGAAGCTCCTTGTTATAAATGCATGGTCTGGTTCTACGCTTGAGATTACTAGGAAGTTATTGTTCCCTACTTCTGCATGCACCTTATCATCTGTTGGTATACTCATTTTGTTTTTAGGGCGTCCCGAGAACGGCCTGACATACTTCTGGATCACAGACTCATGCCCGTTGACAGTTAAGCACGTGAAGAACAAACCCCCATTTGAGGTTCTCAGTCTTGCTGGTTCTATTGCCACTGCACTACAGATATAGATGTTGGCATATGTAAAATATAAAACTGAATCAACAGTCAAACGCACCCTTCTAACCTTCATAATAGCCAGGGGTGTGACTACAGAAGTGTAGCGTTAGCAGCGGCGGCGGAGGCGGCAGAGGTCATGACCCGAGGGACAATTTTGATGTTGCGAATTCGTTCTAGTATACATATTACGTGGTAATTTGAGACATGCTATCAAATTAATATATGCTTTGCGTGTAGTCACTGAGTCTCGTATCGTTTCTTCTCCAATAACCCTCCCTAGGAATTCAGTGAGAGCAGCAGCCTTCGACGTGAATGAAATGCATGTATTGATTGAGGCCAGCTTGATTTTTATTTTTATTTTTATTTTTATTTTTATTTATTTTTGGTGGGAGCTGGTCTATATTGGTTGAAGATGATAAAATGAAGATGAGGCCTCTATGCCCTCCTGAGTCGGTTGGTCCTGAAAGCCCCACCCCACACAAATTTATTAGTGGAATAATAACATGACATTGGCCCTTTTTTTTTTTCTTGAATTTATATTATTTATAAATATTTTTAAATTATCTGAATTTAATATTTTTTTAAAAAAATTATTTTAAAAAATAATATAAAATTTGATCATCAATCATTTATTGTAATATAATATACAAAAAAATGTTTTTAAAAAGAGAGAGAGAGGAGAGGGTCAAATGGACATCGGCGGTTACAACGGAAACAGAAACTGGAACCACCGTTTGCCACGGTGCGAGCCTACTACTACTATAAACAACTATAAAGACGTGCACGCGCGTGTGCTCGATCCAATCCGGCTTCTCGGCTAGCCTAATTAAATTTACTAGTTGGTCGTTTCGCAGTTGCTTTGCAAAGAAGTTATAATATTAATAATTGAAAGAGTGAATGAATGGAAGGGGGTGAAGAAATGGCGGGATCTCTGGCGCTTGCAGTGACAGCAGAACCAGAGAAGGCGATCACCGCCGCCATTAGAGAGCCATGGGAGGTCCAGTACTCTCGATTCTTCAGCTTCGCCTCCCTCTCGCAGACCTCCGCAACCACGCTTGTGCCTCTGCCCGAGAGCAAGCGAAACCGCCGTCGTGGCGCCTGGCTCTCCTCGGCTCCCTCAGCCGCCGATCTCCAACTCTTCGCCGGTGTCGCTACTCCCGAGGTCGTCCTTGTCGTCTCCTTCTCCGGCAACACCCTAGTGAGTTTACGATTCCGAATTCTTCAATCATTGCCTGCATACATATACATTCCTGCTTGCTTTATGTTTTCAACTCCACATTTGAGTTCGTGAGCCCGGATTTGCTCATCGATTTCTAGTTTATGAGCAAACTATAACCTAAGCTCCACTTTCGATGCCTCGCGGTTTGCGATTGTTCGAATCGTACCTGTTTTTTTTTTTTTTGTTTTAAAATTTTATTTTAATCGTGCTTTCGATTCATGTGCGGTTTTCTTCGTGAACTTGATCGCATGTAGTTTGATTCGATTCGAGTTCACGCTCTTCGTTCACGCTTTTGTTCGCCTTCGTATGTATTGTCGGCAATCTGTGATTAGTTGATAGATGATTTGGATTATGTTAGGTTCCTTTGCTTTCCTTTCGATTTCAAAGCTGGTGAGAAAGGCATTGAAATAATGTTAAGGCAGGAATTAAATCAGCGAACTGGACGACTTGAAGTTCTACACACAATGTGCTTTGTTCCCGTCCTAACAGTTAGTGCTGTTGCAGCGTTGCTGCTAAAACACACACGTGAAGTGACGGCTGTACTCATTGCTCCTTTCTGTGGATTTCTAAGATAAATTAGCGTTAAGTCAACTGTAGTAGACAGACTAGCCTCCTTTTTTTTTTTTTTTGGCGTTAACTCATCTGTGCATTCCTCACCATAAACTTGCTTGTGCGGTATTACATTCTCTATTTCCCTTTTTTTAAAGACATTTAGTATAGCATTTTGGAAGGTCACTTCAGATTGCCTGCGGAGATTTACTTTGATTTCAAGTCTATAAGAATGCTGTATCCTAATCTTCATTTTCCGTGCCTCATTTTATTAAACCTCATTTGTAGGTACTAGGCAGTGTAATCTATTATTTCAAATTATATAGTGTGAATCATATTTTATTTTTTCTCATTCTTTCGATTTATGTGCAGTGTGGTTTTCTTCATGCTTTTAATTCCTTCTTTCCCTGTGTGTAGGAGGCTTGTTTCATAACCAATGTCCTTGATTGGGTTCTAACAATGCTGGAATATGTTTGCTGTGATGCACTTATTTATGTTCAGGAAAAGTGATCCTTTGCTTTAGTCTTGATTTATTTGCAGTAGAGGATGCACGACCACTGGTGTGCCAAGAATCCCATTGGTTTGTTATTAAAAGTCATTATCCCGTCTAGGCATATGTGCTTTGTTCCAGTTTAAAAGCTATACACGTGACACCTATTAAAAACACACATGCACGCAACAAGCACTTATTAATTATTTCGGTGGATTTCCATAAGAAAATGAGTTCAATTGTGTAAAATAGAAAGGGTGACCTTTATTTTTGCCTTGATTCGTCATTTGTTCTTGCCATTAACATGCTTTTTATGTGTCGTCTTCTCAGTTTGTTCCAAAATTGCCTCTAGTTCGTAACTTAGTCAAAGTTAAATAAAACCCAGTGTTTCAAGGCTTGATGTCAGGAGCTTTGAATTCAAGTTGCTGCAATGTTTTACTTCAGCATTCCATGTCTGCTCATCATTTTCTACTTGATCACTTTTTAGGCATTCAACTGTTGTAAATTGAGTCAATTCTTTGTTCTTTCTTTTGTTTGTTTAGTTTTACTTTGTTTTTCAGAATATTTAAGACAGAATCGTACTGTTCAATTGTGGAAATGACAGTTTCCCACACTGTATATTTAGAATTTAATGATCCTAGGCTTAATGATTTAATGAACTATAGCTCTATTTATACTTCAATTTCATCATATTTAATGCATTCTGGCTTGTGAAGGAGTAGTATTTGGTATATTGTTTCTGCTTTTGATCCATGTAAATGGCTGAAACGTTGCACTTTTGAAAATTTACTGCAAGGTTGTCTTTTGCACATTTTCTTTTCTTTGGTTCAAGCGATCATGCCAGAAAAAAAACATATTTCTTTTGTAACCCTAATTCTAACTGGGTTATTTTTCTATGTATCTTTCAGGAAGAGCACTGCCTTAACAAGCTGCATTTCTCCTGGCCTCAGGTTTCATGCGTCTCTGGATTTCCTGCCAGGGGTAGCAGAACTGTACTAGTGAGCTACAGGGACTGTAAAGGCCAGGCATGGTGCTCGACAATTTTTTTATATATAATTTTTAAATCTGGTTCTAGATTAACATAGGGCTTTCTTAAATAAAGAGTTTTATATTAATGTATGAAGAAAATGCCTAAGATGGATTAAATTAAAACATAGATGTCATATATATGTGTTGCCTGATTGCCCTCAACATGGTTTTTATAGTTTGGGTTGATCAACTAAAGCTCTATAGCATACAAAAAGTAGGTCTATTGGTTCCATTCTTTTTTAACTCAAAAATAACTTTCTTTTGGACGGTAAGGCAAGTAATTGTAGTACATAACAGGTGTCTCTTTCTACAGGAATCTCCATTAAAATAATATGGAAAAGGGGTTCCAAAGACAAAGATAGCTGCACTAAATACTGCTTCTAACCAATAATGCTTTTATTTTTGTTACAGGTTCAGAAGTTTGCCTTGAGGTTCCCAACAATAGACAAAACACAAATGTTCATGGATGTTTTAAAGGTTGACGACTTGTTATCCCTGATGCTTCAGTGTGTGTGTGTGTGTGTGTCTAAAACACTTGGTTTTTCCTTCTTCAATTATGGTTTCATATTTTGTTTCTTTCTTAGGGTATCTTGAAGGAAGTAAGCGATTTTGGGGTTCCCATTAGCAGTTTCAGATCTGAAATTTCAGCTCAATCAGAGATTCTCCCTTCTTGTAAAACTCCTTATAGGTAAACTATGATATAACATTATGTAATATATTTGACCTAGAAGACAAATAATAACTGGGTGTTCGTCTTTGCAGAGCTGGTGATGAATTGAAATTCTTGGCTTCTGCTGACACTAGTACCACTGAGATGCCAGTAAACACAGACTACAGAGTTGAACAGTACTCACTTTCTGAGGAAACAGCACCAAATTCGAACATTGAAAGCATTTTATCTGTCTTGCCTCCAACATTTACCTCACTAATGACCAACTGTAGCTCTGTTGGTGAACGAGGTAGATTGGCTATACAAGTTATACGCAGGCTGTACACACTTTCTTATAATTTCAAAATAAATATTTTTCACAATTTTGTTTCGTTACCTTCAGTACAACTTGATGTATCTTCCACAAATGATCTCAAAGCTCAAATTACGGTATTACTTCAACCTGCTTGTTTTTGTTCTGGATTGGTGGGCACTTATTGAGCTACTTTCAGCTGGAATGGATGTTACTTAATTTCTTTTCTGCTAAATTATTGCAGAAATTTATGGATGATTCCTCCTTCCAAGGTCTGTAAAATTCATATGCCATTCATTCTTATTTTGAACAAGTTTAATGTGTTCACGGTACACTTGTTTTGTTTTTGTTTTTCACTCTCTTCCTCTCTTGTTTTCTGATACATATGAAGGCGGCTCATCCCTAAGATAGCTGACCGATGTCACAAAATACGCTAACTGGCCTTGTACTGTATAGATGCACCTTTACTAGCTTTTGTCTTTATGCCTCAGTTGAGATGCCGCATAGATTCATTATACATATTTAAACCAAGGATACCGGATTTCTCAAAGTGTTACTCTCAATATTTACTGAACACTTATTACTCTGATGCCTTGTATCCTAAATTGTCTTGTGCTATTACCAGATATACTGAACAAAGTGGAGGAAGTGATCGGAGATATGGGATATATAATGTGAAGCAGCTATATAATCATCCATGGTTTACATTTACAAATGGAGTTTTAGCGCCTTCTGTATGTCAGCAGTACTCAATCAATTTCTGGCTTTGTTGTAAATCAAGCTCTCTGCTACCTTTGACTAATGTTTTTCTTTTTCTTTTATACATAAGGAAACTGAAATTTACAATACGAACTCCGAGGCAAGAGTAGCAATGATCAAAGAAACTATAAAGTTTCATGTTTTTTTGCCTGAACTGCAATTATATATAGATTATACGTACATGTCTCAACTCTTTCCCACTCTTTGAAAAAAGAATGTCACATGTCTTCAACTTGTTTGTGTGACAAAGAATTTTGTAACAGGGAAAATCTCAACTCCCTTGACTTGAGGTTCATTCTTCACGATTCCGTGGGGAAAGCAGCTCTTGGGCAGTTGAGTTACAGAGAGGGGCCTTGGGGTTGGTGCCTTTAATAATCAAAATATAAAATTTACAATGGATGAAAACCTTAGTACAAGTATGAAGGTTGACTAATCCATAAAAAATGTTCAAGGGTTGAGAGTGCTAACAAGTAGCACAGTTAGGTTTTCTTTGTTTAGTGCTGACCCTTCCGTTCACTGCTCTAATTGTCCTCCGTGGTGATAGGGCTACCAAGCACTAGAGTTACATTCCCTTTGTTACGTATTTCCCCATTCCGTTTTTACCCCCCATCTATTTTTATGTTTCTCCCTATTATGTTACCCCATTCATAGCTTTTCACAAGGCCCATCTCCCACCTCGTTACCCCCAAGCCGTATTTTATTTTGCGTAGGGAGAGGAAGCGTTGGGGCGTATATCACTAGTCCTCCTAAACAAATGCTTTCTGCAGCGCTCAAAAATGCCTTCATACATCAAATCGAATTGAACTCCTCCCCTCTCCCTGTCCACCACGAAAAGCATGTGATCGGCTTCCACAATCTTGTAGTACCTGCAGTATAAAATCAAAACCCAATTGAATAACTCAAAATTTGGCATTTCCTTCCCATGATACACGGTCACAAAACTAATATTATGATGAAGACTTGAATATAGAAGAATCACGAAGAAGACAAACCAGATGCCCGGCTCCAATGGCCAGCACTCATCGTTGGACGCCACAAAACGGCTGGGGTGTTCAACTGGGAGACGTGGATGTGTCATGGATATGATGTTCAGGGCCCCATCATTGTCCTCCCAATCTTCATCCCTATACACCATGTTCATTTATAATTTGCTTAACCAGTAACAGAAGGGGCTTGACGACAAAAAGTGTGAGCGCGCGTTTTTTTTTTTTTTTTTGGTGGCTGAATCAAAGTAAATAATTTATTAGAAGAACAAAGGAAAACAAGAAGGACAATGTCGAATGTAGTATTAAATATTAAAAATAATGAGAGTTTCAGTAGTCAATACTTTCTCAAAATTTCAGCATGAAAATTACATACTATGCACACTACACAGCCAAAAGGGAATCCTGGGCATACCTGTAACCTTTGTACGGAAGCTCGACTTCCGAGGGATATTTCCAGAGACTCAACTGCAATATTTTCGACAAAAAAATTGGGTGCACTCCTAGCAGCCCAGAAGGAACTGTAACACCCATAACCTTCCTAGTCCGCTTGGAAGCATAGCTGAAGTAGAATGTGTTTGGGAATGTTTTTATCTGTGAATTGATTCTCATGCTCCCCTGGATTGTAAGGTCTGGAAGGATCCAATCAGCAGAGGCAAAAGGGCCAGTGTTTCTTCTAAGGCCATCAACAAGTCCCCAGATTCCGGTTTTCCTCCATGACATGTTGAAGTGATCGAACCCAAATTCATAGAAGGCTTTCAGCCAAGAATTATCCAACCACTCATAAAATGATACCCCTATGCGGCAAAACTGCAATAGGCATATGGGTCTCATGTATCTCCAGTCCCCTGGCCTAATTTAGATATTATCAGAATCACAGTACAGTTTGGATAAAATATCAGAAACAGATCATTAAAGGGTGAGTTCAATTTTCTAATTATTTAGGCAAAACTTACTGCATTCCATCCACATAGGTTCTTGTGCTCCCATTAAAGGCTCCAGATATGGCAGTTATGCTCAGCACCCAGTTCTCTGTAGTGTTCTCATACCCTTTGAAAGCCTGAAACACGTTTAAATTACTAAAAACCTTTATACACACAGAACTTTTCAGTAATGTGTCGGTTTTAAGTGTGTTTCGTAAGAGAATATCTAGATCCTATTAAAACAATATTTGAGGGCACAGAATCAGTTATAAGCTCAAATTCAAATTCAAATTCAAATTCGGTCAAAAAAAAAAAACTTTTTTACTACGAGCTAGTACTTTTTTTCTTTCTCGTTTTAGTAGATTTTCAACAACTCCAAAGTCCAAATAGCTACCAGGAAATGCATTATTCAGTAGTAATAACCTTGTCTGAGAGCATTTGCTGCAGCAGTCGCGCAACCTGTGCACCTGCGGAATGCCCAACAAAGTGAACCGGATGATGCTCATCCCATTCTGGATAGTGCCCTGCATCCTCAATTCAAATCATCAAAACATTATTAATGCGCTACGTAATTGCAAAACTATCATATAATTGAACTCACATGTGGAAGGCATAAAGCATATTAAAAGGCGAACGTAATGAAAGATTTCACTTTCTACCTCGTTTGTAAACTCTGCCAAACTGAGAGTGCCCTGCAGCCCTGCTGTGCTCCTCCCCATAATCAACTTGTCCGCCTTTCAAGTAATAAAACAATTCCCGTGCCCTGCAAAAACAACCTATCAAAACTTGATAAAAAAAACGTTCTGTGGAATTGGAAGACGCTTTAAAAAAAAACCACATAACATGATCTACATATAGACTTCAACGGAAGAAAAAGACAAAAGGCAAGCTCTAGGCGACCAGCGAGGTACCGACCTGTCATGAATGCTGGTTAAAGAACCCAAATCGGGCACTAAAACCCTCTCATCCTTGTTCTCTGCCCCACCAAAGTAGGACAGACCTCCCATTTTCTGTTGCACCCACAAATGAAGCACCCAGAAAACAGGGAACCATATAAATAATTTAAGAGGAAAAGAAAAAAAAAACTAATCACAGCCTAATCCAACAAACACATGAACAATGGGACATACATACCCCTTTCCCATATCCAAATATGCCGTGAACCAAGACGATGGGAGGCAGGTCATCTCCGACGCCGGGACCGTTGACCTCCTCGTTCGGTGGCTCCGCCTTGCGGTGCTCGAAGTATGCGTTCAGAATCAAGGCCACGCCCTTGCAGACCATTAAGAGTGCGAAGAGGAGGTGAATCAGGGCGTGGGCGACGACTTCATACCACTCCAGCCACCGACTCAGCCCCATTTTCGCCACAGCCGACAAATTTCCCAACATCAAACAAATGGTTGCGTGTAACCTTTGTTTGTTTTTCCTAAATTTCTGCAGGAACAATTGCCTCCTTATCCTCCTTTCTTCTTTACCGGCTGTCGCCAGCCAGAAGAGAGAGAGAGAGAGAGAGAGAGAGAGAGAGAAGGCTCGAGACTTTCATTTGTTAGCTTATATCATTATAATATTTATTTATGTATGTAAATTGTTTTATTTATTTTTCCTGAGTTATTTGTTAACCCGAATAACAGTTTTAATTGGTTACTTATTATTATTATTCTTTTTCAGAAAAATCCAATTCGTTATTATACGTTACTGTAATTTGCTATTATACGTTACTGTGCACAATAACAAATTGTAATTGAAAATAAGTTACAATTCATGTAAAATCAAAAACTTGTGACATTTGTTTTACTTATTTTTTTTAAATATGATAGCTATTTTAAAATATTAAAATTTAAAAATAACAAAAGATATTTTTATTTTTAAGCCTAAAAAGTAAAAAAAATATTTTATTGTTTTTTATTTTTTATTTTTTTACTTAAAAATAATTATTACCTTTTGAAAAAAAGAAATAAGTAAAACAAATATAACCTTAAATCAAAACCGAAAATTTATATTCATTCAAATATAACCTTTTGCATTTTGATTTAAGAATAAAATTTGGCCTAACCATCAAATTGGATCACTCAAAATATATTTTTAAAATTATATTTTTATAATATTAATATTTTTAAATTATCATTTGGAATTATTTAAAATAATAATTTCATCATACCTCTCACTCACTTTATTATATCTAGAATATATTGTAAATTTGTAACATTATTAAAATTTTGGCTAAAATTTGATGCCTTGCATGTCATAAATAACATACAAACATAAGTACTGCTTTATTAGCTTGTTTTGCTTCTTTTAATTTGTTAATGAGAATTTAAGCTTAAAACCTTTAGAGGGAAACCCTAAGGATCGTTTGGAAATTGTAGGGTGTCTTTCATTAATATAATTGAGATGGATATATTTATTCTTATGTTAAAAACATGTTCGTATTGATTATATGCTGGTATGGTTATACTGTGGATGTTATGCATTAATTGTGATATTTCCTAATTTGATATATTGGACTTGCAATATTAATATAGTGCATAATATTTGTTGTGATGAGGTCCAGTAAAGGACAAAAGTGTACGATGGATCCAGTCAAGGACATCGGTGCTGTAAAGCACTGTGAGCACGGTAAAGTCCGGATATGAATTGTTTTGATGTGACCTGTGTGGTGTTATGTGTTAATGTGATGTGCTAATATGAGTTGTAATGTGGAATAATTTATAATATTGTAATAGAGCGGTATGATAGATAAGGTTGCCTATGTGTTGGTTTGTATTCTAATTTGTATTGTTATGTGTCGCATTAACATCTAATAACTCCCACTACACATGTACACATGACATTTTGTATTAGTCGTTCTTTGTTGAGGATTGGTGAGGAGTGGTAAATCACCTACTGAGCTTTATGCTCACCCCTACCTGTTGATTTGTTTTCTCCAGGTGTTGACAGGAGCTAGCGATGGATTGCGCTGTTTAGCGGAGTATTTATTTAATGTATAAATTTTGTTAAATGTTGTTTTTATTGGATCGTAATCCCGGACAAGGGTCCGTGGATAGTTATAAGAATTGACTGAATTTATGTAATGATTTTTATAATATATTCATAATTGTCGTTTGACATTTGAAAAAATACTTCCATACCCTTGATGTATGTTTGTACAGGGAATTTGGACAGAACCTGCTTTATATGTCCCTCATAGGTGCTTGTCACAAATCCCTTGATCATTCGGGTGCAGGCATGGGAAAGTCACATGTCCGATTTTGGTTCTCTCGAAATCAGGGACGTGACAATTGTGGCTTTCCTTGTACATGAGCATCTGCCTATCCAAATCCCTTTCTACTTTCTTCTTGGTTAGGTAATTTGGTAGGGTGGTCCCTTGTAATTGCAAAAGCTTACGAATAAGTCCGATCCACTCCATTTCTAGTCTGTAAAATACAGGCCTAAATGGGTTATTACCGTCAAATTAATTTCTTTTTTGTTGTAATTCTTCCTCACGACTTTTATGACTTGCTCTAAAGTTTTAACAATTTACTCTTGTATTGTATTATCTTCTTGTCGTTAAAGTCTTTCAATTTTAGTTATCTACTCATTTAATAGTGTTTCTAGTCATTTAGCCCTTTTCTATCCATTTAACACATTTCTCTTTAAACTAAACATATAAATAATCTATAGCCTTTATTTATTAATCCTTTTAAATTCTTTCTTAAGAGAATCAAAGAACTGTAAACCTTAAACTTGATTAGGGTTTGGGAGGTTAGTTGGGATGTGTCGTAAATTGGCTCGTAGCATAAATAATATGAAGAAATAAAGGGCACGGCCTTAGTGTAAGTTCTAGCCTATAACAATGCCATAACCCCAAAGCTGAAAGCAGCCATAGGAAACAAAAGATATATTCAAGCCAGTGGTACCTTGACAGTGCCTGTTCCGTGCACATGAAGGATGATGCCTCATTGTTGAGTGGCAGGGGTGGCACTACGTGTTAGTGAGGGTGTGCAACTGCACACCCTAGCCCGCCCCACCCCTTTAAATAATAATAAATAAAAAATTAAATTAAATATTAAAAAAATAAGATTTATCAATTATTTGGTTAGTTAAATATTATGAGGGTGTTCAAATTTAAATTGTTGATTTCATTGGCCAGTTAGCATTAGACAATCAGTTTTAAATTTTTGATTAGCGTTGGATAATCTCACCTCCGGGCGATAATCATCTCTTTGTTCAAACAATTTGTATTTGGCTTTTGAAACGATTGGTTCGGCTTCCTTACTTAGTCTTTTTTTTTAATTCTAGTTGTTGCTTTTGTATTGTTTTTTATAATTGGTTATTTAATATTATGCTATCAATAAATTCAATTAAAATTTTAATTATTAGGATTTTAATTTAGAGAATTTTAAAATGCATGAATATCTAGCGTTTGATGTTTGCGATATTTAATATATTTATTTAATTACCTATTATTATATTTCTACATATTATCAGTTTGCCACTTGTAGCATAATACAATGTTATATTTCATATTCGCAATAAATATTGAACACCCTGAAAAAAAAAAATTTAAAGTCGCCCCTATTGAGTGGAGTAAGAGAGGTTGCTTCATCATCTATCACCTTTAAGGATAACAATAAGGGTAAGATTGTTGGTAAGTAGGGCTACAGACGAACCGAGCCGAGCGAGTAGTAAAGTGTTCGAACATATTCGTTACCATTCCTTAATAAACCGAACCGAACACGAGCCTTAAACTATGATGTTCATAAAATGTTCACGAACGTTACTCTGTTGTTCACGAACGGTTCATGAATGTTCACGAACATGTGTTCACAAACTTGTTCACAAAAGCTTATGAACACAATTATAAAATTATAAAAAACTGCAAAAAGAATTCATACCGTAAAGTTATCTAAAAAAGTATAATTAATTAATTGTTAGATTATGTTATCTTTATTTAATATGTTTAAATAATTGCTATATATAGTTCACCAAAATATTATAATAATAGTAATAATAAATAAATAAATCAAAAACATATATTTTTAATTTAATATTAATATAAAAGTATATGTTTATTAAATTATATTTAATAAAATAACTTTTATACATATTAATTAATTTATTAATTGTCTGTTCACAAATAATTTTCACGAACACGAACGATATTCATGAACTGTTCATGAACACTTATTCGTGAACGTTCACGAACATGTTCACGAATATAACAATGGTGTTTGCGAACTATTCACGAATGACACTATTCCTTAATGAACAAACATAAATGATCTTTTACCGAGTCGAACACGAGCTTGTTCATGAACATTTGATTCATTTACAACCTTATTGGTAAGGGTTCTCTCTCTAATGGCTCTGTTTCAATTCATAATGTGTTTGTTGTCCAATGTCTAAAACATAACCTGTTAAGCATAAATCAATTGTGTGACAAAAGTTATGAAGTATTATTTACTAAGCACACCTGTACTGTTATGAATCCTGTCTCCAAAGGGGTAAAGCTAAGCAAAGATAGACAATGCAATGTCTATAAATTGGTCTTTGGTAATGCTCAATCTAATGAACTAATTTGCTTTCTATCCAAAGCTTCACATGATATTAGCTGGTTGTGGTACAAGAGATTTGTTCATTTAAATGTTAAGGCTATGTCTAAACTCGCTTCTCTTGATCTTGTTGATGGCTCACCCAAGCATGTGTATGAGAAAGAACACCCATGTAGTGATTGTCAGCTTAGTAAGCAGGTGAAACATTCTTTCAAGAGTGTGGATAAAACCTTAATCACTCAACAACTATAACATTCTACAACCATTGAAATAGACTCAAGATGACAGAACTACCTACCTCTACTGAAAAAATGAATTGAAATACTTGTCTTTTGCGTTTTCGATCCAAGAAGACCTCCTGCACCACCTTCTCTCTCTCTCTCTCTCTCTCTCACACACACACACACACACACTCTCTCTCTCAAACACGACCAGCAGCTGCTAGGGTTCTTTTTCCCGAAAATATATAACAAAAAACCACAAAAAAGGACACATTGTGCTTGGTTGACGCGGCCCAAAACGAGCGTTGACTACATGTTAACCGCACGTCGACCCCACATCGACCGCGCGTCAACCCTGCATCGACCGCGTGTCGACCCTGCATCAACCACCACGTCGACCGCATCGACCCTGTGTCGACCAAACACCCATGTCGACCTCACCACTTTGGCCATCCTCCTTTGCTGCCTCTTGTTGTACTCCAAAATACCAGAAAATACATATAAAACTAGGATTTTAGTACCCTAAGACACCTCCCGATCTCTAATTCTTAGGACTATGACACGGGTCCTCACACTCTGCTTATGCTATTGACAATGCCACAACCTGCTGCTTCTTTAAGGACCATGAAAATGATCCTGATCCAAGAAAAAATGCATACCCTGAAGTACTTATGGGAGTTCCTACGTCACCACCCCAATTACTATCGGTGAATCCCAACAAACTAAAATTGTTAGAATAAGAGTAGAAAATTTTATGATCTAGAGTGCCACTTACATATCACAAAATTCGTTTTGATGCTTGCAAATGTGATTGGCGAGGTTCTTCCATGAATCGACTGATGATTCTCACACCATAAGTGATATCCAGCCTTGTGTAGGTCAAATATTTCAAGCTGTCAGCTATGCCTTTGAAATATGAGGGATTAATTAATTTCCACTTCTTCTTTTTTCAACTCTAACCTTTCAGCAACTGGAGTTCAAATCGGCTTAAGAAACTCCATCTTTAGATGCATTAAAATATCAGTGGCATATTTTTGTTGAGAGATGAAATTTTCATCATCAAACTGTTGCACTTCAATGCCTAAAAAATAAGACATCAGGCCATGTCCGTCATTTCAAATTGGTAGTCATAGCCTCTATGAATTCATCAAATAGCTCTTGACAATTTCCTATAAATATCAAGTCATCAACATAAATACAAACAATGAGAATATCACCATTAGCATTTGACTTGATATAGAGGGTATGCTCATAAGGACATTTTTGAAAACCATGCTACAATAAATATGCATCAATATTAGTATACCAAGCACGATGTGCTTGTTTTAACCCGTACAACACCTTCTTCAATTTGTAGACTTTTGTTTCATGCCCTTTTCTCACATAACCAAGTGGTTGCTCCACATAAACTTCTTCATCCAAAAAACCATTGAGAAAAGTTGATTTTACGTCCATTTGATAAATCTTCTAGTGGTTTTGAGCTGCAAGTGCTATAATCATCCGAATAGTATCCATCCTAGCAACTGGTGCAAAAACTTCAAAGTAATTGATTCCAGGCTTTTGTTTATAGCCTTTCACAATGAGTCATGCCTTCAAACGGTCCACCTGACTATCGGGCTTGTACTTTGTCCTATACACCCCATTAACTCTAATTGATTTCTTTCTTGGTGGTAAAGAAGTCAACTCTCATGTGTTTTTTTTAATTGAATGAATGCCATCATCCATTGTTTCAACCTATTAATTATCACTTGTTGCATCTTTATAGTAAATTGGGTCACAATCTATAAATAGACAAAATTTCATAATATTTTCATCAGTAGTTATATCATCGTCAGAGTTGTGGTCAAAGGTGACCACATAATCTTGGAGGTGGGCTGGTATTCTTCGTGTTTGTTGAGGACACCGTGAACTTTCAGAAACATATTTTGGTGAAAGAGACCTTTTAAGATATGAGATATCTGTCGTAGGTCTAGTTATCTCCTCCATTATTAGCACATTCTCTAGCTATATGGAGAAACACACAGCTCTTTTTCTTTACTCTCTCTCTCTCTCTCTCTTACTAGAGAAACACATACTACAGATACCATACTTTTTTAAAGCCCATATATATAAATACATATAGCCACACCCGGTTACAGTCATACAATTAATACAATTAAAGTTTGGCCCATTAAATTAATGCTCGAAAGAGCATGCAGCTGCAAGATAGTCTTAGACATGAACCATTCGGCGAATACGGGGTCTCCTATATTTTTAACTTGCAATGCATGAGGCCAGGTGCATCAAAAGACCCATGAAGGTGGCAAATATGACAACTGCTATTCGGCACACATGAATGAAGAGACACATGAAGAGACCCACGAACACCTCTTATTTATATATAATATATATTTTCATCAAATCAAATTTAATAGCATTTAATAAAAAGGTTATATTAAATCTAGATATTTATTGATTAATAATTTATAAATTAATTAAAATCAAATATTCCAATTTCTCAATTTTACTAATATTTATAATATATTTATTTATATACACACATACTCTTTTAATGTGGTCTTAAAGGATTGGATGTTGCTTAAAAACATTTGGTTGATGGGTCTGGTTTAATTGAGTATCTATAAATTTTATGTTGTTAGACTAATTTGTTTATGGTATACTTATTTCTAATTAACTGTAATAATGACAATATAATTGTATGGTATAATAATTTTTATTGAACTTACTTTATAAATCATGAATTTTCTTATTCTTTTATGATATTTTTAAGCAGTCATTATAATTAGGGACGGATCTAAAAAGTCCATTTAGGGGGGAGAATACAAACTTTGTAACTCATTTAAAAATTGATACTTAAAACTGTGATTAATATTATTTAAATTACAATTAATAACATCAAAGCATAAAAAGATCACAAAATACTCATATAACCAAGTTATACAATTTTTTTAAATCAAATAATCTAATTACCACTGTTGCATTTATAGCATTTGTAATGAAATAGCTAGATGTTTTAATAAATTTGTCTACATAAAGTAATATTGGTCACAAATTGTATTTGAAATTTGTATTTTGACTATAAACTTTGTTATAATTTTAAACTTCAAGGTATTTTTAAACTTCGAGGCACTTACTATTCAAATTTGATTAAATTTGGTTAGTAATTTGGAGTTTGAAATTTTAATAAAATTATAGCCGATGTACAAATTTTGAGTATAATTTGAGATTAATATTGCTCTATATAGATAATTTTTTTAAACATTTAGCCATTACACTATTAATGCTCTTTTAGCAGCATATTCATCCCAAACACTTTTAGATAATAAACCATATTGGTAATTAATTCTAATTATAACTATATAATTATAATTATTGATATATAATTAAAATTTATAATATATATAATTTTAAAATTTTGAGGAGTCATGCCCCGACTGCCCCCTAATTCCATCACTGGTTATAATCATTAATAATAATTGAAATATATATAAAATTATTTCTTATCCATCCAGCCCTTACTGTTCATACCATATGGACACTAGGCGACCCCTTGGATGGCTTTTCTTATCTTTTACGACATTTTGACTATAATACACAATCATGATTTTAATTAATCTCATAATATAGACTTATAACTTTTGAAATTTTCTTATACGTGCAATTTAAAATTACTTATATTATGGAATATGACAAAGTCATTGATTAATAAGTTTATATACGTTTTAAAACATTATTTCACACCAAAGATATAAGTATATAACAACATTATTATTAAGGGATGAGGTGTGATATTATTTCTAATTATATTTGGTTACGGTTCAGAACAATGTTATTTTGATAAGTTTCTTTTATATTTTGATACAGTTTTGAATCGCTACTATCCTACACTATATCAAAAAATTTATTATTGTTGTTCTTGTTATTATTATATTATTATGTTTATTAACTCTTTGTATCATACACATTTTATTAAATTCATTAGGTAATTCTATACTAGCGAAAGATTTTTACATGACAGGAGCAATATTCAAACTAAAATCAATTTGGAGGGTAATGAAGTGAAGAAAGGACACTCGATGGCTTTTAATATGATTTACTATTTTAATTTATGTTTAATAATATTAAAATCTAATTTACTTTATTTAATATATTTTGTTTTGGTTAATTTTAATTTTCAAATTTTATATTGAACTCGTGTGACAAATTTTGTCATCTACCATTAACAAATGCAAGTTTTCTTAGAGAATTAGATGAATCTAATGCCAAAATTTAATAAAGAAAGATAATTTTTTTATAAATTTGATGAAGTCTTCTAAAATATACGCATCACCAATTTAAAATTACCTATATTATGTAATTTGACAAAGTCATTAATTAACAACTTTATATACGTTTTAAAACATTATTTCACATCAAAGATATAAGTATATAACAACATTATTATTAAGGGATGAGGTGTGATATCATTTCTAATTATATTTGGTTACGGTTCAGAACAATGTTGTTTTGATAAGTTTTTTTTTATATTTTGATGCAGTTTTGAATCGCTACTATTCTACACTATATCAAAATTTTTATTATTGTTATTGTTGTTATTATTGTATTGTTAAGTTTATTATTTTTTTGTATCATACACATTTTATTAAATTTATTGGGTAATTCTATACATTCTAGCGAAAGATTTTTACATGACAGGAGCAAAGATCAAACTAAAATCAATTTGGAGGGTAATGAAGAGAAGAAAGGACACTCGATGGCTTTTAATATGATTTACTATTTTAATTTATGTTTAATAATATTAAAATATAATTTACTTTATTTAATATATTTTATTTTGTTTAATTTTCAAATTTTATATTGAATGTGTGCCAAGTTTTGTCATGCACCGTTAACAAATGCAAGTTTTCTTAGAGCATTAGATGAAGCTAATGCCAAAATTTAATAAAGAAAGATCATTTTTTTATAAATTTGACACCCCCCCCCCCCCCCCCCCAAGTCTGCCCATTTCACTTTTAATATGATGTTTGATGTATTGAATGCCAGTGCTTTTATACTCTCAATTTTTTAACTTGGTCCATCTAAAACCAATAAAATCAAATACAATAACTTAAACCTAGCACAATTCCAAACTAATTAAGCCCCCAACAATTATTTAAATATTACATTCAACCATCTTATAGTAAAAGTTAAAAGTGAAATTGTCGTTCTTATTCCAAACAAATCTTTGATTCCTATGAAACATATATAATGATTCCTTTGAAACAAATCTTTCGTTATATATATAATGATGCCACTTTATGGGTTGGAATCTCATTCACTTTAAGCATGTCTAGTTTTAAAACCGAAAATAACTTACTTAGTAAACACTTTCATCTCTTGCGGAAAACTTTTACAAATGAGGTAAGACAAAACATGAATCAGTAAAAAGGGAACTAATGATAAACATGAATAAAAATACAAAATATAAATATCAAGAATAGAAACCATCCGACTATGCGGTAAAATATCCAAATATAAAAAATAATATCAAAAAACAAAATTGGGCCATAATAAAATTTGTACGGTAATTTCTATAAATCTTTGCAGTAATTTTATTTCATAAATTTTTTCGATTTATGAGGTAATTTCTATTATTATTTTTATTTTACTATGTGATAAAATATCAAAATATATATGTGTGTGTGCACGCATGCGCGCACAATGACACGAGTTTTATAATAAAATTTTAAATAAGGTATAACATATCTTGTGTACTACTCTTAAATATCTCAGTTGATTGCTACACTACAAAAAAAAGAGCTATTGAGACGGACATAAAACTGTCCCTAAAAGAGACACTGTTTCGTCTCAAATTAATATTTGGAACGGTTTTAAATCGTCGCATAACCGTCTCAATTGCTACCGCCTCAAATGAAAATTTCAAATTATTTTTGCAACGATTCATGTCGTCCCAACATTAATCCAGTTAATTAATTAAATTAAAAAATATTTGGGACGGTTTTGTTTCGTCCCAAATTATTAACAACGGTTTACTCCATCTCAAATTATTTGCAACGATTTTTTTCGTCTCAAATTTTTGACAAATGTTTATTTCGTCCCAAATTATATGCAACGATTTTTTCGTATTTTTTTTTGTCTCAAATTAATTCGATTTATAATCAGCTTTGCAACGATTTTTATTTTGTTTTTTTTTTAAATAAAAATAATAATATATTAAAATTCAATATGATATACATATATAATTAAAAATTCAAAACTTATTTATTTATATATTTATTATTTTAATATTTATATACAACAGATTGAAAAATGAGATAGATAACAATTAAGATACAATGAGAGACAGATTTTTCGTACCAATCAATACATCTCACTAAACCACAATTACACAATAATTCTTCAAAATCAAAAGAGAAGAAGCCAACAGTGCAAAATCGTAGAAATTTCAAGATGAAGACATGATTTTTTATTATTACAACTTCCTAGAAATGCAAATAATCTACATCTAAGGTTTAAAACTTCCATGTCTTCGTATCCATGTTGATCAACCCCCATCCTGAAAATAAAGACAAATTATGTAAGCATACCTCACCATGTAATACCTTTAATAATATTTATGATTTAATGTTATTTATCTTTTTTTTTTCTAATGTTATGCTTATTTAAACAGTCGTATTTTAAAATTTTGTTCATTGATAATTCAATTGATAATTCATATAAAGATTGATTAATAACACACCAGACATCTGTTTTATAATAGCTCTGTTGCCTCCACTCCCCCTCCAAAACACGACACACTTGTTGCCCCATATTTACAAGAAATAATATAGAAAGGTAAGTATAGACATTAGACAGTAAACACAAAATGAATTAAGTAGTTATTATTTTGTCAACAACATCATCAAAGACGACATATACAGCAACGACATATATGCAACAGCAACATCATCACACAGAACATAAACCAATATAAATAATTAACACAAAAAGAAGTATAAATTTACAGCAATTTGGTAAACGATCAAGTTTCAAGATCCCAAAACGAAAGCATCCCAATATGAAAATTAAAATACATGCCAGATCTAACTTGCTGATTGAAGAGATTATAATCGATTTATAGAAAATTAAGCATACCTGATAGACTATCATAGCAACGTGACTCTAAAAAGTAGCTACCAAAAAATGAGCCAACTGCTTGTACCAGTCCCTCTAAGCAAGCCCCCAAGCACCGACCACCCAAAACAAAACAACAACAACAAATCGTTCTTGTTTGATTTGAATAACGACATAGCTGAAGATAAGGATGTCAAAAAATGCATTGTACAATATCTAAACCATTATTATTATTAAAAAAATTCTCTGAAACATAAAGTCAAACAGATGGTGTGCGGTGCATTACCTCTGCAAGAGCCAGCGGTTGCTGGTGTCGTTGCCGGTGATGTCGCAGAGAGAGTGCTGCAACTAATGGACGGAAGAGGCCTCTCTCTCCCTGACATTTAGCATCTCCGGCAACAGATTTCCGATCCTCTCGGCCATGGCGAAGAAGTCGAAGGGGAGGCCACGCTTGTGGGCGAAGTCAGAGAGAAGTTTCCCGATGAGTTGGAGAGCTTCCACAGACGTACAACAGCGTGCAACTCGGACATCCAACCCAGTGAAGACGCGTCGAATGTCCTCACTCCGGAGCAGATCCAGACGCCAGCGATGGCGATGACGATGTGGAGGACGCCCCATCGATGGCGTATGGGTATGGACGGATACGTAGGAGGGACGAGGGCAAGAAAAAGGAAATTATTCCTGGGACGGAAATTAATTAAAATTAAACTTTAATTGGTTTGGGCCGGTAGTCAAATTTATAAATATTGTCTACTGTAAAATTTGTTCTCATTCTAATTTAGTCGCTTTTTTTTTTTTTTTGGATAGTGCTCTTAATGAGTCAAAAAAACAAAATTGGGCATTAATTAGTTTTCTAAACATGAAAAAACCAAATCCCACCCAAATACTACATTATAAACTAAAATAAAATCAAATAACAGGGAAAAAAAATCTGTAGCAACACATTGGGTAATGACATATTTTGTCATTACCCAAACCACGGATAATCAATAATTTTAATCAGTTTAATTAGAGTCAGATTATCAAATCCTAAATTTGATGCCATTTCAATTTTTGTATTGGGTAATGACATATTTTGTCTATAAAAATAACTTTATTTCCATTTATGTGATGCTTTCTCAATCCTTTATTTAACCCAATGATTGTGTCCACCCTCATTCACACAAGAGAAGAGAAAAAGAAAATCTTCATTCTATACACTCCTTGTGATCAATCGATCATGGCTTCCTCTCTAGAAAAGAAAAAATTTAAGCCTTGGGCGGTTTTAGCTCGACGATTCAAGTCTCGTACGGTTTCAGCAATAAAAGCATTCTATCGCCCCTTCCGTACACTGGGCAGGTTGTGTTTTTCTTTATACATTAATATAATTAATAATTATAATTTCCTCATCACTCTAATTATTTTCACTAACTTTTCACTTTTTTAATTCTTTTTATTGTTTAATTATTATATGGCGATAGATGTATCCAATATGGCTTTTCTGACCTCAACCTGGTCGTCAAGGAGCATGGCCATTGGCTGGAATTTGTACGTGTGTTTTTTTAATTTCTTGTTATATCAATGATCGCTTTGGCTGACTTTTTTCTTTTCTTTTCTTTTTAATTGTATTGTGTATTATTTGTTTGGGTGAACATACAGATTGGCGCGTGCGTTTTCTGTCCTATTTTGCTGCTGATGGCACTTTATTTATTTATGTTATCGGGCTTAAGTTATTACTTATACGAGGTATGCGTCGGTTATTTGTTTTTTTAATTGTGATGTCTATATGTGATTATGTGATTGTTATCAAGTTGAACATCTTATTTAATACATTATTGTTGCTCGTCAATAAAGACAAGAAAAAAGTCATTAAATCTGGATATTTATTGATTAACAGTTTATAAATTAATTAAAATTAAATATTTCAATTTCTCAATTTCACTAATATTTGTAATGGCTCTGGTTTAATTAAGTATCTATAAATTTTATGTTAGACTAATAATTAGTATTGTTTATCCCCAAGTGTTATAGTGACAATATAATTGTATGGTGTATGAACTTATACTTTATAAATCATGGATTTTTTTTATTTCTTTATGATATTTTTTAGCAGTAATGGTTATAATCATTAAGAATAATTGAAATATATATATAATTCTTATCCATCTAGCCCTTACCGTTCATACCATATGAACGCTTGGCAATGCCGCATATGTCTTGAATTAATTTTAATTAATCTCATAATATATACTTATAAAATTCATCTTAAAGCTTTTCTCTCGCATCTTTGTCAATTAAGAGAGAACTAGAGAGAAGATGAGGTGCTAGAAAGTAACAGAAAAACAATCTTTGACCTTTGGGTGGTCAAGACAGAATTTTTAATCGTAACTTTCAAATTTTTATTTTCAAAATTTTATTGTAAGTGTAAAATACCAATAATTTAAAATTAATTATATTATGTAATTTGATAAAGTCATTGATTAATAAGTTTATATGAGATTTAAAAAATTATTTCACACCTAAGATATAATAATATTATTATTAGGAAATGACTAGTATGGTGTGACATCATATCTAATTATATTTGATTGCGCAAAAAAATTATTTTGATAAGTTTTTATAATTTTTTTATTTCGATGCAGTTTTGAATTCATACTACACATAATCGGATCCTACATGTTGTATCAAAATTTTCATTATTATTATTATTGTTACTATTATATTGTTTAAGTTTATTAAACTTTTCTTTTATATCATACACAACTTAACAAGGCTTAAATTCATTAGGTTTGCGGTGATTCATTCATCAAACGTGTAATCAAGCGTTCCATCAAAGTAAGGTTTCTAAAAATTGTTTACATTATTTATTTATATGTACTTGTACACTAAGAATTTATATTGTTTTTCTGTATTTTTTTATTAAAATTATTCTTCTCTTTATCCTTGATCTTGAACTACGATAATAAATTGTATGCACCGATACATTTATAGAATTAAATAAATTGTATAAACCAGCCATGATTCTAATCAATAATATTCAATCACATTTCTTTGTTAATCTTGATTTTTAATTAGTGTTATCATGAGTACATATTGTAAGCATTATTTTGTAAGTTTCTTTTCATTACGCTGTTACAATGCTTGTCCAAAATTTGTCATTGGATTTTTTTGATTGATAATTATGCTATTTTTAACATTATAAGCTAATTTATATGTTTTTTCACTATTAGTTATTTAGTATTAATTAATGTTTTTGTAATGCCTTGTTATTTTGTGTAGCTTTCGTTATTATATTATGATTTAATTAGGCTATTTCTTAACAATGCAACTGAAATTCAAGCACTCAATATATGCACTCAAAAAAAAAATGAAGAACATAATTAGATCAATATTTTGCTCCTAAGATATTAAATTAAATTTATATTTAATTTTTTTATTTTCAAAGTTTCTTAGAAGAATATTATATAAAACTAATATTTTAGAAAATTATTGAATTTTTTTTTTCAATTTGTTTGCTACTAGTTTATATTAATATATTGTTTCAAATTACTGCCATGGATCTAATTTAATATCTTTAATATTATTTGCACATTTACTTTAATGAATGTTTTTTATTACTATATATTTGTGTATTTTTGTTAAATTCCATTCAAATGTTGTGTTATTATTTTTCTTTCTAATTCTATACATTCTAACAAAACATTTTTATATGACAGGAGCAATGATCAAACTAAAATTAATTTGAAAGGTAATGGAGAGAAAAAAGGACACTTGGTGGCTTTTAATATAATTTACTATTTTAATTTATTTTTTATAATTTTAAAATGTAATTTACTTTATTTAATATATTTGTTTTGGTTAATTTTCAAATTTGATGTTGAATGTGTGTGATAATTTTTGTTATGCACCATTAACAAATGTCAATGTTCTTACACCCTTTTTTTTTTTTTTTAACTCGGTCTTACTAAAGCCAATAAAATTAAATATAATAATTCAAACCTAGCATGACCCCATTTTAACTTGGGAACGTTTATGCTATTTTGCTGTCATTGACCCTTTTAAATATGATTCTATCGGCCATGAATTACTACTTATACAAGGTAAGCGTTGGTTTTTTATTCTTTAAATTGTGAAATCTACGTGCTGTTTGACATTGCTTTTGGAAGACTTTTGACCTATTTTATATATAGAAGTAGCAAATTTTATTTGGTGAATTTTAAAAAATAAT
Source organism: Taxillus chinensis (assembly GCA_023512835.1). NCBI lineage: Eukaryota > Viridiplantae > Streptophyta > Magnoliopsida > Santalales > Loranthaceae > Taxillus > Taxillus chinensis. The sequence continues at coordinate 21,952,126 of CM042085.1, read as the reverse complement.
TATAAGAAAAGTTTATGATTTTTTATAATAAAAAACAAAAATAGTTCAGGGGATTACTTTTCAAAACTATGTTTTAGAAAATAATTTAAAATTTATAAAATTCCATCATTAACCTTACTTAAAATTAAAAGTAAAAGTAAAAGGAGTACATGTTTAAAATTTAAAAATTAAATATATTTTTGTCTTTTTAAACCTTCACAATATTTTTTTTTAATTTATCAAACACTTATTACTTACTTTTAGAATTTACAACACTTTTAAAATCATTATTTATCAAATACTCACTTACTTATTTTCACAATAATCGTTTTAACACAACTAAAAACAACTTCTATTAAAAGCAAACATGATCAAACTAGGCCTATAGTTGATTGTCATTGAAATTAGAAAAAAGTCATATTAAATATGGGTATTTATTGCTTATTAATTTATAAATGAATTAAAATCAAATAACCCTATTTCTTAATTTCACTAATATTTGAAATAATAAATATATATACTTTTTTAATGTTGCCTTAAAGGATTGGTCGCGACTTAAAAATATGTGTTTAATTTTTGTGGTTACCTATTCTCTAAGTTTTTTTTATCAAAGTTGATGTGTCCGGTTTAATTGAGTATCTATAAATTTTATGTTGTTAAACTAATTCGTATTGTTTACGCGTAATTGTTATAGTGACAATATAATTGTATGGTGTACTAATTTTTATTGGACTTATACTTTATAAATCATATTATTATCATTATTTCCGACACTCTACGTTTTGAAAAAGAATTGTTCTTATTTATTTATTTATTTGATGAGAAGGAAATTGAAAGAAGTTATTTTTTTACGTCAAGAAAAAATGATTCTCATTTATTGTATTCAACGTGCTACCAAAGGAGGGAATATGAACTTGGGGATGTTACATATAAATTATTTTGTGCTAGTCTCTCATGATTAAATGAGTATCATATTAATTCTGATTAAATTAAGGTATATCTAACCAAAAATCACTAGAACAGTTTGCAAAAAGTGAATTATACGTAGAATTTTCCATTTTATTCTGTCAACTTGGCCACCGAGCACCATGCCTCCCTCCAGCTAAAATGAAGAAAAAAGAAGAAGTCATAAACTTTGAAAACAAACGTCTTATCCATCTGCTATGCACAATCTTAAAATGCCGAGTTGTGTTTAGGCAAGGCCAGCCTTAAAGTTTGAGGGGCCCTAAGCGAAATCTTACAATAAGGCCCCTCTATGGAACACTTTCATCATTTTTGTTGATCCTTGAGAGCTTAGAGGGGGGTGAATAGGTTCTTAGAAAAAAACTCTTCTTTTACTTGGCTTGACACTGTAGTATTGATTGAAAGATGAAATTAATGCGGAAGACAATCAAATATAATGGAATTATTTTATTTTATTATCAAATGATAATGACAACAAAATAGAAAGCAGATAAAGTTGTTTGCACTATCATAATAAATTACTTTGTGGAGCAGATGATGGAACTGAAAGGGCATCAAACAACAATGAATTTCAAGTACAGTAAGTCATTTATTCCATAACCATATGTATTTTGTACTCTATTAAAAATGTATTCATGTTTCTAATGGAAATGAAAGGTGCAAATTCTTATCTAGTTGTGTTTATATCTCACTACTTCAGTTATCAAATCAAATCACAAAGGGTTTTGGCATCTCCAATTTGGGGGAGATTGTTGGATCAAACTCATAATTTGAAAGATGCGGACGAAACCCTATGTAGTTTGATTTGAGATCCTTGTGTTTCTCTTTCTCTAGCAGATTGCAGAAAATAATCTTAAATATCAAAATTAGATTCAGTCTAGAGAGATACGTTAAGGAACGGATACATAATCCTGATTTGGATCATTGTAAGTGTCGGCAAATGACTTAGTAAATAACCTAGATATCAGAAGATACAGAGTAAGGGACATTAATGCGAAATATGAAATCCGAGTGTTCATTGACACTGAATAAGGAACGTTAAAGCATAATAAGGAATCTGAGTGTTCATTAATATGGAGTAAGGAACATTAATGCAGAATAAAGAATCTGAGTCTTCCATTGATACGGAGTAAGGAATGCTGATACGGAATAAGGAATCTGAATACTTCACTAACACAAAGTAAGGAACTTTAATACGGAATAAGCATCCAAGTCTTCCATTAACACGGAATAAGCAAATGAAGACACGAAATAAGGAACGTTGATACAAAATAAGGAATCTGAGTCTTCCATTAGCATTAGTAAGGAAATTAAAGACACGGAGTAATGACCCTTGATGCAACATCCTCTACAACATGTTAAGCTTCTTGTTCTCTAATACCCAGCATCTTAAAGTAAAACATTAGAGCAAGGTCAAATATGCCCAGCATTGTGAAGGCCCGAATCATCCAATTCCAAGGCGACACGTACCAAAGGTAACAAGTCCATGTTGGGCTAATAAGGTTGTTTGAGGATGAAGATGAAAGGGATATTATTGGTATTTTAATTTTTAAAAAAATGCTTCCTGAAAAAGCAGATTGTAGAAGCAACCTTTAAATTGCTTTGGCTTTTGAGAAAAAAAAGCAGAAACTTATTTTATAAACACTTTTTTTAAATGTTATCAAACACTTTTTACTGTTTTTGCTAATTTTATAAGCAGAAGTAACCTCCCAATAACAATGCCAAACTGGGCCATATTTTGGTGAAGGAGAGCTTCTAGGAGATGAGATATTTATCGTAGGTCTAGTTGTCTCATCCCTTATTAGCACATTTTCTAGCTATATGATGAAACACAGCTCTCTTTTCTTCACATTCTCTTTCTCTCTTGCTAGAGAAACACACACTACAGATACCACATTTTTTAAATCCCATACATATAAATACATATAACACCCCAATTACAGTCATATAATTAATACAATTAAAGTTGGGCCCATTAGATTAATGCTCGGAAGAGCATGCAGTTGCACGATAGTCTTAGACATGAACCATTCGGCGAATGCGCGGCCTCCTATATTTTTAACTTGCGATGCATGAGGTCGGGTGCATCAAGAGAGTGAGAGACCCACGAAGGCGGCGAATATGACAACTGCTATTCGGCGCGCGTGAATGAAGAGACCCACGAACACATCTTATTTATATATAATATATATTTTGATGAAATCAAATTTAATAGCATTTAATAAAAAGATCATATTAAATCTGGATATTTATTGATTAATAGTTTATAAATTAATTAAAATCAAATATTCTAATTTCTCAATTTTACTAATATTTATAATATCTATTTATATACACACATACTTTTTTAATGTGGTCTTAAAGGATTGGATGCTGCTTAAAAACATTTGGTTGATGGGTCGTATCTATAAATTTTATGTTGTTAGACTAATTCGTTTATGGTATACTAATTTTTAATTAAGTGTTATAGTGACAATATAATTGTAAGGTATAATAACTTTTATTGAACTTATACTTTATAAATCATGAATTTTCTTATTTCTTTGTAATATTTTTAAGCGGTCACGGACTCATGGTTATAATCAGGGATGGATCTAAAAAGTCTAGTTAAGGGAGAATACAAACTTTGTAACTCATTTAAAAATTAATATTTAAAATTGCGATTAATATTATTTAAATTACAATTAATGACATGAAATCATAAAAAACTCACTAAATACTCCAATAATCAAGTTATATAATTTTTTAACAATCAAATAATCTAATTACCACTATTGCATTTAGAGAGCATTTATAATGAAATAGCTAAATGTTTTAATAAATTTGTCTACATAGAGTAATATTAGCCACAAATTGTATTTGAAATTTGTATTTTAGCTATAAGCTTTGTTATAATTTTAAACTTCAAGGTATTTTTAAACTTTGAGGCACTTACTACTCAAATTTGATTACATTTGGTTAGATAGTAATTCGGAGTTTGAAATTTGAAAAGGGTGTTTGTCACACACACACTTCAAATAAAATTTAAACTAAGTATAACTAATGGCTTAACCTAGATCGTTCTCTACCGGAGGACTTATAAAATTCAATTCAACCTATTTAATTACCTGTTTAACAAAAACTAATGAAAAAGAACAAATATGAAATTGGGGGATTTTTGATTGAATTAAAACTAATTAAAGCAAAGATTTTAAACTATGAAATTCAATTAATCAAAGAATATAACCGGTTTAACTTCATACCTGAATGTTATTTATCACTATCCCAAGAGATAAATTAGATAAATTATGGTCTCATAGTTTAACTGCACCAAAACACCATGAATACAATTAAATTATGAACTTATTCTAACCAGAATAATTACGAATTAATTATCAAAAGTCTGTCCCGTTCCGTACGAAATAAATCTTTCCACTCAATTAAAATATTAACGCACGAATTGCTAAATTAACACTCAACCAAGATATTAAATTAACAAATCAAAAAGATAGATAATTAATTTATAGCACATAAAATACCGAATTAAATATTAAAACATGGGTTCAAAACAAGTATTCAAAGTGCTACGCTATACCGATTACAATTATCCAGTCTTGAACTTGATCTGAATCTTCAACGCTCAATGTGTCTCTCTCCAATTTCTTCTATTGCTTGCACTAGGCAGCGTGACTGGATGTTGGGTGAAGACGGCGTTGGAGGTTGCACTGCACCAGGCGTGGATGGAGCTGGGCGCTGGCGTGATGGAGGAATAGAGGCGGCGTTGGGATATATGATGGAGAGTAATGGTGTTGGTGAAGGCTGGGTGCAGCGCTGTAGGGATACTAGACGAAGACGGGTCTTCCTTCTGCTGCCATGAGAGATGTGTCGCATGGGTCTTTTCACACTCACGTAGACAAAGCCAATTTCTCTCCCTCTTCTTTTACACACTCACGTATGCTCTTATAAAATCACAAGAAAATTTCTTTTATTATTTCCTTCATTAAACCAATATGGACACCGCACCATTACTTCCTCTTTCTAATTTTTTCCCTTACGTGATGCCCAAACTCCTCTTCTTATTTCTTTCCAATGTGACCCCCACACCTTAATGCATGTAAAAAATTATTCAACATCTTCAATCGAATTTTGTTCCATCGCCCAACATTTTCTTTTCAATTCCCTTCTAACATGCAAAAATATAAAAAACAAAAATCAACATTAATATCCAAATTACAAATTAAGCCCAAAAAAATTAATATCAAAATTAAAATAAATAATTTAACATTAAAAACCACCTGAATTAATATTAAATCTATAAAAATAAATAAAATAGTAAATAAATGAAATTAGGTTGTAAAAGTTAAAAGTGAAGTTTTCATTATATCAAAAATAAATCTTTAATTTCTTTGATATATATATAACGATGCCACCTTATAGGTTGTAATCTCATTATCTTAAGCATGTTTAGTTATGAAACTAAAACCAATATGCTCCGTAAACACTCTCCTCTTTGCGGAAAACTTTTAAAAAGTAGTAAGACACTAGCTGGATAAATATATATCTTTTGCCACCTCTTGTAAGATTTTGTTATAAGATTACTCAAACATTTCATGGAAGGAGTAGGGCACTAATAGGAGCATTAACTTCAATACTTTTAGGTTTTTTTTTTTACTTTATGTAATTCATTTATCTAGGAAAGTCTTATTATTTAGTATTTTTAAAACAAAAATTGAATATTAATTTATATATGTTCTTGTTTTTCTAGATAAAACTTTAAGATAAAATTTAAATTTTTCTTAAAAAGAAGAAACCCGTGGGAGTATTAAAATTTTAAATTATGTTCTAAACTTTATCCTTGTCACGTAAATTGTTTACTCGGTCAATCGAGTCATTAGTCCGTTGAATTTTTGTTATTCCATTTTATTATGATTTTAATTCCGTTCAATCCAACTGGCCGTGTGTATAAATAAAGTGGTTTTGTGTAGAGTGATACAAAATTATGATGTTGAAATTCAAATATTATCTCCCTCTTCTCTGTATCTTCTTCTTCGTCTCTCTCTATTTTGCTCTATTGTGAGTAGTGATTCAAAGACGTATTCAACATTAAAGACGGGCTTGAATTTCAAATCAATATTGATCTATGTAATTTAATATACCTCCTCAGGATCAGCAAGCATTCCAACAATACAAGCATCAATTGCGTCGTGATTCTCCCCATGGAACTCGAAACTGACGTGGATCATAGCATTTTGAAAAGTTTATTTAGCTGCATGCTCTGGCTCAAAAATTTACCTCAATCATGCTTTTATGGACTATGAAGCATATTAGATTATTTTTCAATGCCTTTGGTATGCAAGGATAATGAATTATAATAAATTGATTTAGTTACAAAAATATCCTCTAGGATTGAATGAAAGTCAAACAATGACTTGGCAATCACATAAATGTGAACAAGATTCCAAAAAGAAAACCAAGAAATTTGTGTCAAAAGAATTAATTAGTTTTCTAAAAATGCAGAAACCAAATCTCACCCAAATATTGCATTATATATAAATATAGATATGTAAAATAAAATCAAACAATCAATAATTTAACCAAACTACATATAATTAATAATTTTAATTAGTTTAATTAGAGTCGGATTCTCAAATTCCAAATTTCATGCAATTTCATTTTTTGTATTGAAGTAATGATATATTTTGTATTGAATGGTATACTAATTTTTATTAAACTTATACTTTATAAAACATGAATTTTCCTATTTCTTTGTGATATTCTTAAGCCGTAATGGTTATAGTCATTAAGAATAATTAATATATATAATTCTTATCTATGTAGCCCTTACTATTCATACTATATTGACGTTTGGTGATACCATATATGTATTGGACTATAATATACAACAAATATTCAATTTTAATTAATCTCGTAATATATACTTTTAAAGTTCAACCTAAAGCTTTTCTCTCACGTTTTTGTCAATTAAAAGAAAATTAGAGAGAAGATGAAGCGCTAGAAAGTAACACGAAATGATCTTTGACATCATATCTAGTATTATATCTAGGATCATATCTTTATTATTATGAGATGACTAGTATGGTGTGACATCATATCTAATTATATTTGGTTGCAGTTGAAAACAATATTGTTTTGATAAGTTTTTATATTTTTTATTTTGACATAGTTTTGAATTCCTACTACATGTAATCAGATTTAGGGATGACAATAAGACGGATTTGGGACAGATCACCCTTATCCCAAACCCGTCCCGTCTAAGAAAATTATATCTCATATTCGTCTCGAACCCGATTACGCTAACCTGAAACCCATCTCAATAGAGTCGGGGTGGGTACCCGATAAACTAATTATATTCCATGATATATACAGGTTTGAAATGAGTTATCTCATCCCAAATCTTTATCGGGTTGAAGATACCTGTCCCAAATCTGCTCCGAACCCGATCATACCAATCCCAAACACATCCTATTAAGAGCGGGGCGGGATGGGGCGGGTACCCGGTATAACTCGGCTCATTGTTATCCATAATTAGATCTTACACTGTATCAATATTATTATTATTATATTATTAAGTTTATTAAACTTTTCTTTTATATCATACACAACTTAACAAAGCTTAAATTCATTAGGTTTGGTGATTCATTAATCACATGTGTACTCAAGCGTTCCATCAAAGTAAGGTTTCTCAAAAATTGTTTACATTGTTTAATTATATGTGCTTGTATATTAAGAATTTATATTTTTTCCTGTATTTTTTTATTAAATTTGTTCGTCTCTTTATCGTTGATCTTGAACTATAATAATAAATTGTATGCACCGATGCATTTATAGAATTGAATAAATTGTATAAGCCAGTCATGATTTTATTCAACAATATTCAATCCCATTTTTTTGTTAATCTTGATTTTTAATTAGTGTTATCATGAGTACATATTGTAAGGATTATTTTGTAAGTTTTTTTGTTACAATGCTTGTCCAAAATTTGTCATTGATTTTTTTCATTGATAATTATGCTATTTTTAACATTATAAGCTAATTTATATGTTTTTTCACTATTGGTCATTTTGTATTAATTAATGTTTTGTAACGCCTTGTAATTTTAAGTAGCTTTCGCTATTATATTATGATTTAGTTAATTAGGCTATTTCTTAACAATACAACTGAAATTCAAGCACTCAATAAGCCAAAAAAAAAAAAAAGAAGGAAGAACATAGAACAATATTTTGATCCTAAGATATTAAATTTAATTTATATTTTCGTTTTTTCATTTTCAAAGTTTCTTAGGAGAATATTATAAAAACTAATATTTTATAAAATTATTGAATTTTGTTTTTCAATTTGTTTACTACTAATTTATATTAATATGTTGTTTCAAATTATTGCCATAAATCTAGGGGTGGGCAACGGATACCCGCCCTCACTACCCCGCCCGCTATTTGCTCTGCCCCCGCTATGCGGGGCGGGTTACCCTGCCCAGGCAAGAGCGGGGTGCGGTTTTTAAACTTAACACCCCGCCCCAAGCGGAGACAGGGAGCGGTAATAGGTAGCGGGGTACCCCGCCCCGCTTAATTTTAATAATGTTTATTTATAATTTTATAATATTTTAAATATTATTATTTAGCTATTATTTATGATTTTTGGAAGCTTTGAATGATATTTATTATTGTAAAATTAAATTATTTTTGATAATTTTTAGGTTAAAAATGATGTCGAAATTTGATTTAAGCCAAAATTATTGATATGAACAGACCTAATAAAAAGCGATAACAAGATGCGAGCAAATGAAACCTCATTCGCATACACATTAAAAAACGATATAACCTGTCCCGCTTACATATGGAACGAGATACAATCCTAAAATTTAATCTATTACTTAAGTTGTAATAGGTTGATTCCGCTCCCGATAGTATCCGAATTACTCGTATCAACTATTTTGTGGAGCCTCTAAAAGGCAGGATTGTCTTAAGAGAGAGATCAATAAAAGCCGGTAACGGAGAGCGGGTGGATGAAGCCTCCCCCTACTAACCCCGCCATAGAACGTGGTACCCCGCCCCACCTATACATGGGGCGGGGTACGATTTTAAAATTTTTTACCTGCCTAGGCGAGGCGGGGTACGGTAATAGGTATACCCTGCCCCTACTATAGCAGATAGCACCCCTACATGAATCTAATTTAATATCTTTAATATTATTTGCACATAGACTTTAATAAATAATTTTTAATATTATATTTTGCATTTTTGTTAAATTTCATTCAAATGTTGTGTCATTATTCTTCTTTCTAATTCTATACATTCTAATAAAATATTTCTACATGACAAGAGCAATGATCAAACTAAAATCAATTTGGAGGGTAATTGAGAGAAGAAGGGTACTTGGTAGCTTTTAATATGATTTACTATTTTAATTTCTTTTTTATAATTTTAAAATGCAATTTACTTTATTTAATATATTTTGTTTTGGTTAATTTTCAAATTTGATGCTGAATGTTAGATCCCATTTTGTCTGGGTTAGGACAAGTTTTATCAAATTTAATTTCTTTCATTTTATCTTCGCTTGCTATAAAATTTTATAAGATAAAATAGTCGTGAGCGCTGAGTTGAAAATGCCTAATTTCAACGATTTATTCAGAAAGGATTTTAAATGCCAAAGAGCTAGTCTCAATAGAAAATCAAATTTGATGATCACGCCTTTAATCGCACTGAATTTTGAAATCAAATGAAGAAATTATAATTAAAATAACATTTAAACCACTAACGACAGTCAAATGATAATTTACCTTAAAAACGACACTCCAGATCAGATTACGAACCTCATTTTCTTACTCTACTCATTGTTCTGAGAATTTTGATATATATATATATATTACATTTATTCGCTATCAAAACATTATTCAAAAAAATCAAATATATATTTTTATATAGGATGCATGGTGTAAGTTTGACATAAAAAAAGAGTTCATTTTCCAATAAAAATGACACAGAATCGCTTGTTGTAACGTCTCATGTTCAAAAATAATTTTTTTGTAATTTTTTGAAATCCAAATTGTCTTCTCAAATTCAAAACTTAAAAATATCAATTAAAAAAAATCTAATTAAAAATTTTAAAACCGTTAACTTTTTACATGTCACCTCTTCATTAGCTTAAAAACATGGTTAAATTTTGCATCAGCTGAAACATTTATTTATTTTCACACTTACGGCGCATGTGATGTCACAGAAATGTTTCCAGAAGAAAATATGACTATGATACAATACAAATACTAATGCCTAAATGAAAAAAAAAAAAAAAGAGGTATGAGGGAGAAACCTTGTGCCTAACTCTTTTAAGAGTTTCCCTCAAGTAGTCTAGAGAAGACTGCTTAGCCGATTGTAACTTCCATTTAGCCGATTGTACTTGAGTGATTGGTAGCTAGAAACCCCTACTAATCAGCTTAATACAAAGTCACAAATATTGCAATGAAATCATAAAATTATCCTAATAGAATTCTGGAGAATTAAAAGGGCATTATTGGACAGGATTGCAAACCATCCCAACTATTTGAATGGTTAAGAATTTAACTAAAATGACAATGTATATCTGGAAATAATAAGGAGTGTCTAAATCAATCCTTGAATATATTTTCAGGGCCAGTGAGGCCGCAGGTTACACCGATTTGAAAATTTTTGTGGCCAATGCCAAAGGTGAGAGAAAATGCGATCACATTATCTCTTGGTCACACCTCAAAGCAATAAGCACTCTGATGGTGAGGCCTAAACCAAAAAAAAAAAAAAAACATGCTTCACAAATTCTTATATCTGGTAATTTTTGAACATCAGAAGTTACCTTAATCATGCTTTTATTCACTATGAAGCATATTAAATTATTTTTTAATACCTTTGGTATGAAAAGATAATGAATTATAATAAATTAATTTAGTTAAAAAATATCCTCAATATATGGGATGGAATGAAAGTCAAAGACTTGACAATCACATAAACATAAATGAGAGGAGTCCAAAAAGACAACCAAGAAATTTGTGCAGAAAATTTAATATCAAAAGAATTAATTAGTTTTCTAAAAACACATAACCAAATCTCACCCAAATATTGCATTATATATAGATACAGATATGTAAAATAAAATCAAACAATCAATAATTTAACTAAACTACATATAATTAATAATTTTAATCAGTCTAATTAGAGTCGGATTCTCAAATCCCAAATTTCATGCCATTTCAATTTTTATATTAAAGTAATAATATATTTTATCTATAAAAATTACTTTGTTTCCATTTTTGTGATGCTTTTTAATTCTTTTTTATCCCGATAAATGTGTCCGCCTTCCATCACATAAGAGAAAATAAAAATAAATATTTCAATCGACTCCTTGTGATCAATCAATCATGTCTTCCTCTCCCAGAAAGAAAAAATCTAAGCCTTGGGCGGCTTTAGGTCAACGATTCAAGTCTCGTGCCATTTCAACAATGAAAACGTTGTATCGCCCCTTCCGTACCTTGGGCAGGTAATGTTTTTTTATACATTAATTAATAATTATAATTCCCTCGTCATCATGCTAATTATTTTTGTTGTTTAATTATTATATGGTGGTAGGTGCATCCAATATGGCTTTTCTTTCCTCCACCTGTTCGTCAGGGAGCATTACCATTGGCTGGAATTTGTATGTGTTTTTCTTTTCAATTTATTATTGTTTTCTAAAATATTCGTCATTTCTTGTGATATCAAATGATCGCTTTGGCTGACTTTTTTCTTTTCGTTTTAATTGTATTGTGTATTATTTGTTTGGGTAAACATACAGACTGCCTTGTGCGTTTTCTGTCCAATTTGGCTGCTGATGACACTTTTATTAGTTATGATATCGGGCTTAAATTATTTCTTATACGAGGTATGGGTCAGTTATTTATTCTTAATTGATGTAATTGTGATTATGTGATTGTTATCAAGTTGAACATCTTATTTAATACATTATTATTGCTCGACAATACAGATTAAAAAAAAGTCATTAAATCTGGATATTTATTGATTAATAATTTATAAGTTAATTAAAATCAAATCCCATTTTCCCAATTTCACTAATGTTTGTAATGGGTCTGATTTAATTGAGTATCTATAAATTTTACGTTAGACTAATTAGTATTGTTTATGCTAAAGTGTTATGGTAATAATATATTTGTATGTGTACTAATTCCTTAAGATTTAGATATTTTAAGCGCTTAAGAATAATTGAAAATATATATATGTATAACTATCTTTAGACATCATATCTAGGACGGTATCAAAACCATATCTTTAATGTTAAATTATATTTCCAAAACAGCTAATTTTGATTGCTATTTTAGGATTATATTAAAAAAACAAAAAAAAAAGTTTTTATATATTTTTATATATTTTTACCACTAGCCCTTACACGTTCCCCTTTTGAACCATTCTTGGACTATAATACACAACAAATAATCAATTTTAATTAATCTGTAATATATACTTATAAAATCATCCTAAATCTTTCCTCTCACTTTTTTGTAAATAAAAGAAAAAAAAAAAAAAAAAAGCGCTAGATAACGGAAATCTTTGACTATATTAGGATGGTATCAAACCATATTAATTATATTTTAAAAAAATTTTTTTTTTTATAAATTTTTATATTTTTTTTTTTTTAAAAAAATTAAAAAAAAAAAAAAAAAAAAAAAAAAAAAAAAAAATCAAAAATAGCATTATTATTTATTATTATTACTAATACTACTCTATATTATAAGTTTTTTAAACTTAATTTTCTTTTATATCATGCACAACTTAACAAAGCTTAAATTCATTAGGTTTGTGGTGATTCATTAATCAATTGCGTACTCAAGCGTTCTATCAAAGTAAGGTTTCTAATTTTTTTTTACTTAATTATATGTGCTTGTACACTAAGAATTTATATTTCTTTTTTTATTAAAATTGTTCCTCTCTTTATCTTTGATCTTGAACTATGATAATAAATTGTGTGACTGATACATTTATAGAATTGAATAAATTATATAAGCCAGTCATGCTTTTAATCAATAATATTCAATCACCTTTTTTTGTTAATTTTGTTTTTAATTAGTGTTATCATGAGTACATATTGTATGCATTATTTTGTAAGTTTTTTTTTGCTAAGTTGTTACAATGCTTGTCCAAAATTTGTCATTGAATTTTTTTTAAGAAAAGTCTATTTGCAGATAGGTTGTGTAGAAAATCCGAGCAAGAACACTTTGTCAATTTTATAAAAAAATAATAATATCAATCCAACGATAATGAAGATGCCCTTATGTGAATTACCTGCACAATCTACCTATACGTAGCATTACTCTTTTTGTTATCATTGATAATTATGTTATTTTTAACCGTATAAGCTAATATATATGTTTTTTCACTATTAGTTATCTAGTATTAAGTAATGTTTTTGTAACGCCTTGTTATTTTGTGTCTTTTGTTATTATATTATGATTTAATTAGGCTATTTCTCAACAATGCAACTGGAATTCAAGCACTCAATAAGGCAAAAAAAGAAGAACATAGTTAGATCAATATTTTGCTCCTATGATATTAAATTAAATTTATATTTTAGTTTTTTTCATTTTGAAAGTTTCATAGAAGAATATTATATAAAACTAATATCTTAGTAAATTATTGAATTTTGTTTTTCAATTTGTTTACTATACTAATTTATATAAATATGTTGTTTCAAATTACTGCCTGGAATCTTATTTAATATCTTTAATATTATTTGCACATTGACTTAAATAAATGATTTTTAATATTAGATATTTGTGTATTTTTGTTAAATTCTATTCAAATGTTATGTCATTAGTCTTCTTTAGAATTCTATACATTCTAACAAAATATTTTTACATGACAGGAGCAATGATCAAACTAAAATCAGTTTGGATGGTAATGAAGAGAAAAAAAGGCACTTGGTGGCTTTTAATATGATTTACTATTTTAATTTCTTTTTTATTATTTTAAAATGTAATTTATTTTATTTAATATATTTTATTTTGGTTAATTTTCAAATTTGATACTGAGTGAGTGTGATAATTTTTGTCATGCACCATTAACATATGTTAGTGTTCTTACACCCTTAATTTTTTAACTCGTCTTACAAAAGCCAATAAAATTAAATACAATAATTCAAACCTAGCACTACCTAATAATCCAATATATACCAAAGTATATCAGTCAGATACTCAAATCTCAAATTTGATGCGATTTCAATTTTTATATTGGGGTAATAATATATTTTGATTATAAAAATTACTTTGTTTTCATTTATGTGACGCTTTCTCGATCCTTTTTTTTATCTCAAAAATATATCTGCTTGCCTTCACACAAGAGAAAATAAAAAGAAATATTTCAATCGATACGACTCCTTGTGATCAATCAATATGTCTTCCTCTCTAGGAAATAAAAAATTCAAGCCTTGGACGGCTATAGTTCAACAATTCAAGTCTCATGTGGTTTCAACAATAAAATTGTTTCACCCTATGAACGGTAGTGTTTTTTTATACATTAATTAATAATTCCATATTTACCTCATCATCACTGTAATTATTTTCACTAACTTTCCACTATTTAATTCTTTTTGCTGTTTAATTATTATATATATGGCAATAGATGCACCAACATAGTTACATAAATGAGCAACTTAGGAATAATAGAAATTGATTGAAATAATTAATTAAATTATATAATTAAAAATAAAAAATTATAGTGACCTTCAACTCCTATACTTTTATTTTCTTAATTTTTCTTTTTTCTACTATTATTTTACTTTATTTATTTAAATTTATTAATTTTTTTCTTTATTTATTTAGTTTCTCTACCATTATTTGCTTACACAATAAAAATACAATTAGATTTTAGATTTCTAACCGTGTCTCGGTAAAATCGACTATGACTTATTCTTCTATGAGTTAATTAGGTATTACACATTATCTCTTGGTCACAGCTCAAAGCAATAAGCACTATGATGGTCAGGCCTAAACCAAAAAAAAGCATGCTTCACAAATTCTTATATCTAGTAATTTTCAAATCACTTGCAATACGAAGACATTAACAAAGAATAAAGAAAAGAAGTATTATGTGCGGAATATTAAATCTCCAAGTTTTGTCAAGTATAATTTATTTGATAGATAAAAAATTTATTAAGCAAAAGAAAGTGTAGAAAACAGAAAGAAAATTTTAGAAAAGTAAATGAAAGTAAATCACGAGATAAAAGTTCTACATACATTCACATCATCTCCAAAATCATACATCATGTGTTGTATTGCTGCGTCCACAAAATAAGATTAGAGATATAAACAAAATAAGCAAGCAAACTCTAAAATCCATATAAGAGGGTTCATTACTCACAATCTTTTTGAAAAACCCTCCTTTTGAGCTTGAGTGAAGTATCTGACAGTTGATATGTGCCGCCTTTGGTTTTAGAAGATGGGCCAACTTGCTCATTTTGTATGCTCCAACAACTACCTATATCAACTGGGGAACATAAAATAATAATAAACCGCCTCACCAAGTAAATGTGTAACAAAAAAATAACACGATTCAGGGCCTTCTTGATCAGCAAAAACAAACACTAAAAAACAAAAGCTAAAATAAAGACATTGCTTTGCTGCCGCTGCCTACTACCTTAACACTAAACCAAGCAGCTTAAACACAACCTTACTGTTACATAAAACCTTGTCCTACATCCTCTGTTTGCAGCTAAATAGCTAACACCAATACCAATACTGTAGTGTGGGCTTAAATAGGCAACGTTTGGTTTCAAACAGGCAATATTGCATGTGAAGCTAATATAATACAAGAATTAATCCATCACAGCTGGTTCCATTTATTTTGTTCATTGCTTTCGAGCTTCCATCAGATACTATCTAGTACCACTTGCTTGTTAGCATATGACTAACTTTGTGGACCAAACAATAAGGGAAAAACAATCTCTTGTGGACCAGAAATTGACTTCTTGACAATTGGTATTTCTATTCACCTCTTGCAAATTTGCATGGCTTTAAAACATTCCCATTGAGGCCAGGAAACTATGCTTTTGTAAACTTCCAAGAAGTAAAACTTGCTATGTGACTGATCCTTCAACTCTTACAATGAAGCAGATAAAGCGATCTCCATCCTTGACGTGCAACGTATATATCAACATCATATAAACTCTACCATTCTTTGGGCTTTTTTTCTCCAACAAAATTTTTACAGCCCTCTTTTTTTAGTATTTGCTTTTGACCAGATATTTGTAAATCAAACTAAAACAAAAAGATTATTACTACAAGCAAAACGTGAAATTCAAATTATAAACAATATCTATAACAATTACTTAAAACATCAACAATTTTACTATCAACAATACAAATAAGAATTGTGCGGGTTTCAAGATTAGGTGGAATGAAAATCAAACATTGACTTGGCAATCACATAAACAAGAACAGGAGTCCAAAAAGACAACCAACCCAAGAAAGAATTAATTAGTTTTCTAAAAATGCAGAAACCAAATCTCACCTAAATACTGCACAAATACTAATGCCTAAATGAAAAGAAAAGAGGTATGAGGGAGAAACCTTGTGTCTAACTCTTTTAAGAGTTTCCCTCAAGTAGTCTAGAGAAAATTGCTTAGCTGATTGTGGCTTCCATTTAGCTGATTATACTTGAGTGATTGGTAGCCAGAAACCCCCACTTATAAGCAATAGGACCATAATAGCAGCATAGAAGCAGACAAGAAAAAAAGCTAAGAAACATCTGCTCAGTCCAACTAAAAGATAAGCCTAATTATAAGTATTTAGATGATTGAATTTAAAGTATAAATCTATAGAGGTGATGGTGCAGATATCAAGTTTCATTGAGACAAAAACTCATTTCAATAAGTTATGCGTGAAAAAATGCAATAGATTTTCTAACAGTTATATGACTTTAAATTACATACCAGGGTTAAGAAAGAATAAAACCAAAAGGCCCCCCAAAACCTTGTTATTATCTATGTTTCAAAATCCAAAAACTTATGGGATCATCGACAAGTGCATGAAATTTCCAGCATGCAAAAATCTTACTCTTCTAGACCAGCATTAAAGTTATGCCATGGAAAAGGAAAATGAGGGAAATGAATTTAAGACCTTACTGAACGGAACAACATCCTCATGTCCCTTTTTGGGGCATTTTTGATGGCCTATTACATAGTAATTGAAGCCGTTAGTTTCAAGTCCCCAAGCAAAACCCGTTTTGAAACTGCAAATAAGTTAAAATTTAAATTTCTTTTTAAAATTCAAATTCAACAGACTACATGCAAACCTCTTCGAGTATTTTTTTCTTTCTTTAAGTCCCTAATATCTCTAAAACAAAGCAAGGGAAAAACACATCAAATATGAATGCAAACAAAAAAAGTCAAACAAATATCAAATAAACATTGAAAATAAGCTGATTTTCAAAGTCCAAACCTTCCAACTATTCTGTCTACGTGGCAACAACATTTGGCGCATTCATTTTGTTCCTTGGCACAGGCTACAGCGGCACCCATAACGAAATCTCTAAAAAATTGAAATAGGAACTAATAACAAAGCATAGAAATTAAAAAAACGATGGATTGGAAAACTTATTGACTAATTGAAGTAGAAACAAACCAGGGCAAAGATTGTGATGGGCCTGGCGAACCGTCTGCTTGTAGCACTTCTGACTGAAATTCGATAACCAATTCAGCACAAAAAAAAAACAATATAAAGATTGTGTACCATTTAGCAGCCACGAAACAAAACACACACACACACACACACACACACACACACACATATATATATATATATATAGAGAGAAAAAAAACGAGAGCAGTCACCGTTTCATTCTTCTTGACGTTAGTGTTGGGCTTCCATGCGTATCGGTTTTTGTGACATATCGGTCTTGACATTAGCGGCGTCAAACCGTGGCTTGGGCCTTGGGGGCGAAAAAGCGCCACCAAGGAAGCGAGCCGGAGCCGAAGGGAGTCCCTCGAGCCTGTGCAGCGACGGGGCACCAAGGGTGGAGCAAACCAATGGGAGGCACCAATGTCCAGAGCTAGACGATCGAGCGGCGGGGGAGAACAGATCTAACCAACACAAGGGACAGAGCACCTATGTTGCACGGACATTGACACGTGACACGCGATATGACACGAGACGATACGTCGATACGTAATTACTCAAAAAAATAAAATATCGACGCGTTACGATACGTTGATTAATATATATTTTTAATAAATAAACAAATAATATATATTTTGAGGCACTTACTACTCAAATTTGGTTAGTAATTCGGAGTTTGCAATTTTAATAAAATTATAACCGATATACAAATTTTGAGTATAATTTGAGATTAATATTGCTCCATATAGATAAATTTATTAAAGCATTTAGCTATTACACTATTAATGCTCTTTTAGCAGCATATTCATCCCAAACACTTTTAGATAATAAACCATATTAGTAATTAATTCTAATTATAACTATATAATTATAATTATTGATATATAATTAAAATTTATAATATATATAATTTTAAAATTTTGAGGAGTCATGCCCCGACCACCCCCTAATTCCATCACTGGTTATAATCATTAATAATAATTGAAATATATATAAAATTATTTCTTATCCATCCAGCCCTTACTGTTCATACCATATGGACACTAGGCGACCCCTTGGACGGCTTTTCTTATCTTTTACGACATTTTGACTATAATACACAATCATGATTTTAATTAATCTCATAATATAGACTTATAACTTTTGAAATTTTCTTATACGTGCAATTTAAAATTACTTATATTATGGAATATGACAAAGTCATTGATTAATAAGTTTATATACGTTTTAAAACATTATTTCACACCAAATATATAAGTATATAACAACATTATTATTAAGGGATGAGGTGTGATATTATTTCTAATTATATTTGGTTACGGTTCAGAACAATGTTATTTTGATAAGTTTTTTTTATATTTTAATATAGTTTTCAATCGCTACTATCCTACACTATATCAAAAAATTTATTATTGTTGTTCTTGTTATTATTGTATTATTATGTTTATTAACTCTTTTTGTATCATACACATTTTATTAAATTTATTAGGTAATTCTATACATTCTAGCGAAAGATTTTTACATGACAGGAGCAATATTCAAACTAAAATCAATTTGGAGGGTAATGAAGAGAAGAAAGGACACTTGATGGATTTTAATATGATTTACTATTTTAATTTATGTTTAATAATATTAAAATCTAATTTACTTTATTTAATATATTTTGTTTTGGTTAATTTTAATTTTCAAATTTTATATTGAATGTGTGACAAATTTTGTCATCTACCATTAACAAATGCAAGTTTTCTTAGAGAATTAGATGAAGCTAATGCCAAAATTTAATAAAGAAAGATTTTTTTTATAAATTTGATGAAGTCTTCTAAAATAGCCATCACTAACTATATGTAATTTGACAAAGTCATTGATTAACAACTTTAGATACGTTTTAAAACATTATTTCACACCAAAGATATAAGTATATAACAACATTATTATTAAGGGATGAGGTGTGATATCATTTCTAATTATATTTGGTTACGGTTCAGAACAATGTTGTTTTGATAAGTTTTTTTTATATTTTGATGCAGTTTTGAATCGCTACTATCCTATACTATATCAAAAAATTTATTATTGTTGTTGTTGTTCTTATTGTATTGTTAAGTTTATTAATTTTTTTGTATCATACACATTTTACTAAATTCATTGGGTAATTCTATACATTCTAGCGAAAGATTTTTACATGACAGGAGCAATAATCAAACTAAAATCAATTTAGAGGGTAATGAAGAGAAGAAAGGACACTCGATGGCTTTTAATATGATTTACTATTTTAACTTATGTTTAATAATATTAAAATATAATTTGCTTTATTTAATATATTTTATTTTGTTTAATTTTCAAATTTTATATTGAATGTGTCCAGTTTTGTCATGCACCGGTAACCAATTCTCACCCCCCCCTGCAAATTTTCTTAGAGCATTAGATGAAGCTAATGCCAAAATTTAATGAAAAAAGTTCTTTTTTTTTTAAATATTGACCCCCCCCCCCCCCCCAAAAGTCCGCCCATTTCACCCGTTGATGCTTTTAATATGATGTTTGATGTATTGAATGCGAGTGCTTTTACATTCAATTTTTTAACTTGGTCCATCTAAAACCAATAAAATCAAATACAATAACTTAAACCTAGCACAATTCCAAACTAATTAAGCCCCCAACAATTATTTAAATATTACATTCAACCATCTTATAGTAAAAGTTAAAAGTGAAATTGTCGTTCTTATTCCAAACAAATCTTTGATTCCTTTGAAACATATATACTGATTCCTTTGAAACAAATCTTTCATTATATATATAATGATGCCACTTTATGGGTTGGAATCTCATTCACCTTAAGCATGTCTAGTTTTAAAATCGAAAATAACTTACTTAGTAAACACTTTCATCTCTTGCGGAAAACTTTTACAAATGAACAAAACATGAATCAGTAAAAGGGAAACTAATGATAAACATAAATAAAAATAAAAAAATATAAATATCAAGGATAGAGACCATCCGACTATGCGGTAAAATATCAGAATATAAAAAACAATATCAGAAAACAAAATTGGGCCATAATAAAATTTGTACGGTAATTTCTATAAATCTTTGCAGTAATTTTATTTCATAAAATTTTCCGATTTATGAGGTAATTTCTATTATTATTTTTATTTTACTATGTAGTAAAATATCAGAATATATATGTGTGTGTGTGTGCGCGCACGCGCACCATGACACGAGTTTTATAATAAAATTTTAAATAAGGTATAACATTTCTTGTGTGCTACTCTTAAATATCCCAGTTGATTGCTACACTACAAAAAATGAGCTATTGAGACGGACATAAAACCGTCCCTAAAAGAGACTGTTTCGTCCCAAATTAGTATTTGAGACGGTTTTAAATCGTCGCATAATCGTCTCAATTGCTACCGTCCCAAATGAAAATTTCAAATTATTTTTGCAACGATTCGTGTCGTACCAACATTAATCCAGTTAATTAATTAAATTAAAAAATATTTGAGACGGTTTTATTTCGTCCCAAATTATTAACAACGATTTATTCCGTCTCAAATTATTTGCAACAATTTTTTTCGTCTCAAATTTTTGACAAATGTTTATTTCGTCCCAAATTATATGCAATGATTTTTTCGTCCCTTATTAGCAATGATTTTTTTGTCTCAAATTAATTCAATTTATAATCAGCTTTGCAACGATTTTTATTTTGTTTTTTTTGTAAAATAATAATAATAATATATTAAAATTCAATATGATATACATATATAATTAAAAATTCAAAACTTATTTATTTATATGTTTATTATTTTAATATTTATATACAACAGATTGAAAAATGAGATAGTTTAACATACAATGAGAGACACATAGATTTTTCGTACCAATCAATACATCTCACTAAACCACAATTACACAATAATTCTTCAAAATCAAAAGAGAAGAAGCCAACAGTGCAAAATCGTAGAAATTTCAAGATGAAGACATGATTTTTTATTAGTACAACTTCCTAGAAATGCAAATAATCTACATCTAAGGTTTAAAACTTCCATGTCTTCGTATCCATGTTGATCAACCCCCATCCTGAAAATAAAGACAAATTATGTAAGCATACCTCACCATGTAATACCCTTAATAGGCCTATTTATACACAGTAAAGAATAAGTAACAATTTATTAAGAGACAAAAAAAGACATAAATAATACAAAACAAAAATTGTCAATTAATATTTCCTGTTTCCACCATTGTCAATTTGGTTTTATATAATGCAGTGTCTAGTCCTCTAACATTCATAATGGACTTGGCAAAAGTGGGGAATAAGAGGATCTCAAACAGCCCTCTAACATTCATAATGCAGATGATATATAAGGAATCCTCGGATTTTATGGCCCCCATGTTAGTCTTCTATTCATATAAAATGCAAAGCATGCATGCTGAATTTATATACTATGTATGCAGTCTACACATTTCTGTCGAACAGTGCTTGAAAACTGAACCATTAAACTGCATCATTTTTGCCGAGGAAACCCATATGACCATGACAGTAGCAATTAGGAGCAACCCAGCCTTGTCTTCCAATCCATGAAAACAAAAAACCAGAATTCCAAAAGTGCAAAACCAACAAAATCTTGGATTTTCAAACTTGTTTAAAAACACATACAGATATGAAGAAAATGGGTAACATAAGAAAAACTGGATCAATTGGAGTGACAGTATACAGGCTACCAAACTGTTGGGTTTTTGGAGGGAGAGAAATAGAAGCGTGTGAGGGCATTGTTAGTGGTATACGGGTGAGTGAAAGGGGAATGTTATGCTTATTTAAACAGTTGTATTTTAAAATTTTGTTCATTAAACGAGAACAAAAATTGTCAATTGATAATTCATATAAAGATTGATTAATAACACACCAGACATCTG
The DNA here is from genome assembly GCA_023512835.1 of Taxillus chinensis. NCBI lineage: Eukaryota > Viridiplantae > Streptophyta > Magnoliopsida > Santalales > Loranthaceae > Taxillus > Taxillus chinensis. The sequence continues at coordinate 21,929,652 of CM042085.1, read as the reverse complement.
TTTTATAATAGCTCTGTTGCCTCCACTCCCCCTCCAAAACACGACACACTTGTTGCCCCATATTTACAAGAAATAATATAGAAAGGTAAGTATAGACATTAGACAGTAAACACAAAATGAATTAAGTAGTTATTATTTTGTCAACAACATCATCAAAGACGACATATACAGCAACGACATATATGCAACAGCAACATCATCACACAGAACATAAACCAACATAAATAATTAACACAAAAAGAAGTATAAATTTACAGCAATTTGGTAAACGATCAAGTTTCAAGATCCCAAAACGAAAGCATCCCAATATGAAAATTAAAATACATGCCAGATCTAACTTGCTGATTGAAGAGATTATAATCGATTTATAGAAAATTAAGCATACCTGATAGACTATCATAGCAACGTGACTCTAAAAAGTAGCTACCAAAAAATGAGCCAACTGCTTGTACCAGTCCCTCTAAGCAAGCCCCCAAGCACCGACCACCCAAAACAAAACAACAACAAAAAATCGTTCTTGTTTGATTTGAATAACTACATAGCTGAAGATAAGGATGTCAAAAAATGCATTGTACAATACCTAAACCATTATTATTATTAAAAAAATTCTCTGAAACATAAAGTCAAACAGATGGTGTGCGGTGCATTACCTCTGCAAGAGCCAGCGGGTGTTGGTGTCGTTGCCGGTGATGTCGCAGAGAGAGTGCTGCAACTAATGGACGGAAGAGGCCTCTCTCTCCCTGACATTTAGCATCTCCGACAACAGATTTCCGATCCTCTCGGCCACGCTTGTGGGCGAAGTCAGAGTGACGTTTCCCGATGAGTTGGAGAGCTTCCACAGACGTACAACAGCGTGCAACTCGGACATCCAACCCCGTGAAGACGCGTCGAATGTCCTCACTCCGGAGCAGATCCAGACGCCAGCGATGGCGATGACGATGTGGAGGACGCCCCATCGATGGCGTATGGGTATGGACGGATACGTAGGAGGGACGAGGGCAAAAAAAGGAAATTATTCCTGGGACGGAAATTAATTCCACCGCCTATTAATGTTTTAAAAATATAATTTTTAATTTATTTAAATAATTAAAATCAAACTTTAATTGGTTTGAGACGCTAGCCAAATTTATAAATATTGGTGCATTTTGAGACTGTAAAATTTGTCCTTGATTAACAATTTGTCCCTAATTTAGTCTCAATAGCTTTTTTTTAAAAATGCATGCTTACAATAAAATAGCTTTAATAGCTATTTTTTAAAGCTAGTTAATTAGTTTTTAAAAAAATAAGGACAAAAATTAATAGCTATTTTTTAAACAATAAAATTAAGCATTAATTAGTTTTCTAAACATGGAAAAATCAAATCTCACCCAAATACTACATTATAAACTAAAATAAAATCAAACAATCAATAATTTAACCAGGGAAAAAAATCTGTAGCAACATCACCCAAACTCCGTATAATCAATAATTTTAATCAGTTTAATTAGAATCAGATTATCAAATCCTAAATTTGATGCCATTTCAATTTTTGTATTGGGAAATGACATATTTTGTCTATAAAAATAACTTTATTTCCATTTACGTGATGCTTTCTCAAACCTTTATTTAACCCAATGATTGTGTCCACCCTCATTCACACCAGGGAAGAGAAAAAGAAAATTTTCATTCTATACACTCCTTGTGATAAATCAAACATGGCTTCCTCTCTAGAAAAGAAAAAATTTAAGCCTTGGGCGGTTTTAGCTCGACGATTCAAGTCTCGTGCAGTTTCAGCAATAAAAGCATTCTATCGCCCCTTCCGTACACTGGGCAGGTGGTGTTTTTCTTTATACATTAATTAATAATTATAATTCCCTCATCATTGTAATTATTTTCACTAACTTTTCACTTTTTTAATTCTTTTTATTGTTTAATTATTATATGGCGATAGATGTATCCAATATGGCTTTTCTGTCCTCAACCTGCTCGTCAAGAAGCATGGCCATTGGCTGGAATTTGTATGTGTTTTTTTAATTTCTTGTTATATCAATGATCGCTTTGGCTGACTTTTTTCTTTTCTTTTTAATTGTATTGTGTATTATTTGTTTGGGTGAACATACAGATTGGCGCGTGCGTTTTCTGTCCTATTTTGCTGCTGATGGTACTTTATTTATTTATGTTATCGGGCTTAAGTTATTACTTATATGAGGTATGCGTCGGTTATTTGTTTTTTTAATTGTGATGTCTATATGTGATTATGTGATTGTTATCAAGTTGAACATCTTATTTAATACATTATTGTTGCTCGTCAATAAAGACAAGAAAAGTCATTAAATCTGGATATTTATTGATTAACAGTTTATAAATTAATTAAAATCAAATATTTCAATTTCTCAATTTCACTAATATTTGTAATGGCTCTGGTTTAATTAAGTATCTATAAATTTTATGTTAGACTAATAATTAGTATTGTGTATCCTCAAGTGTTATAGTGACAATATAATTTTATGGTGTATGAACTTATACTTTATAAATCATGGATTTTTTTTATTTCTTTGTGTTATTTTTTAGCAGTGATGGTTATAATCATTAAGAATAATTGAAATATATATATAATTCTTATCCATCTAGCCCTTACCGTTCATACCATATGAACACTTGGCAATGCCGCATATGTTTTGGACTATAATATACAATAAATAATTGATTTTAATTAATCTGTAATATATACTTATAAAATTCATCTTAAAGCTTTTCTCTCACATCTTTGTCAATTAAGAGAGAACTAGAGAGAAGATGAGGTGCTAGAAAGTAACAGAAAAACAATCTTTGACCTTTGGGTGGTCAAGACAGAATTTTTAATCGTAACTTTCAAATTTTTATTTTCAAATTTTTATTGTAAGTGTAAAATACCAATAATTTAAAATTAATTATATTATGTAATTTGATAAAGTCATTGATTAATAAGTTTATATGAGATTTAAAAAATTATTTCACACCTAAGATATAATAATATTATTATTAGGAAATGACTAGTATGGTGTGACATCATATCTAATTATATTTGGTTGCAGTTCAAAATAATATTGTTTTGATAAGTTTTTATAATTTTTTTATTTCGATGCAGTTTTGAATTCATATTACACATAATCGGATCCTACATGTTGTATCAAAATTTTCATTATTATTATTATTGTTACTATTATATTGTTTAAGTTTATTAAACTTTTCTTTTATATCGTACACAACTTAACAAGGCTTAAATTCATTAGGTTTGCGGTGATTCATTCATCAAATATGTAATCAACTGTTCCATCAAAGTAAGGTTTCTAAAAATTGTTTTTATTGTTTATTTATATGTACTTGTACACTAAGAATTTATATTTTTTTCTGTATTTTTTTTATTAAAATTATTCTTCTCTTTATCCTTGATCTTGAATTACGATAATAAATTGTATGCACTGATACATTTATAGAATTGAATAAATTCTATAAGCCAGCCATGATTCTAATCAATAATATTCAATCACATTTCTTTGTTAATCTTGATTTTTAATTAGTGTTGAGTACATATTGTAAGCATTATTTTGTAAGTTTCTTTTCATTACGCTGTTACAATGCTTGTCCAAAATTTGTCATTGGATTTTTTTATTGATAATTATGCTATTTTTAACATTATAAGCTAATTTATATGTTTTTTTCACTATTAGTTATTTAGTATTAATTAATGTTTTTGTAATGCTTTGTTATTTTGTGTAGTTTTCGTTATTATATTTGAATTTAATTAGGCTATTTTTAACAATGCAACTGAAATTCAAGCACTCAATATATGCACTCAAAAAAAAAAAAAATGAAGAACATAATTAGATCAATATTTTGCTCCTAAGATATTAAATTAATTTTATATTTAGTTTTTCCATTTTCAAAGTTTCTTAGAAGAATATTATATAAAACTAATATTTTAGAAAATTATTGAATTTTGTTTTTCAATTTGTTTGCTACTAATTTATATTAATATATTGTTTCAAATTACTACGATGGATCTAATTTAATATCTTTAATATTATTTGCACATTTACTTTAATGAATGTTTTTTAATACTATATATTTGTGTATTTTTGTTAAATTCCATTCAAATGTTGTGTTATTATTTTTCTTTCTGATTTTATACATTCTAACAAAACATTTTTATATGACAGGAGCAATGATCAAATTAAAAGTAATTTGAAGGGTAATGAAGAGAAAAAAGGACGCTTGGTGGCTTTTAATATAATTTCTATTTTAATTTATTTTTTTATAATTTTAAAATGTAATTTAGTTTATTTAATATATTTGTTTTGGTTAATTTTCAAATTTGATGTTGAATGTGTGTGTTAATTTTTGTTATGCACCGTTAACAAATGTCAATGTTCTTACACTTTTATTTTTTTAACTCGTTCTTACTAAAGCCAATAAAATTAAATACAATAATTCAAACCAAGCATGACCCCATTTTAACTTGGGAACGTTTCCGCTATTTTGCTGCTGTTGACCCTTTTAAATATGATTCTATCGGTCATGAATTATTACTTATACAAGGTAAGCATTGGTTTTTTATTCTTTAAATTGCGAAATCTACATGCTGTTTGACATTGTTTTTTAAAGACTTTTGGCCTATTTTATATGTAGAAGTAGGAAATTTTATTTGGTGAATTTTAAAAAATAATTATAAGAAAAGTTTATGATTTTTTTATAATAAAAAACAAAAATAGTTCAAGGGATTACTTTTCAAAGCTATTTTTTAGAAAATAATTTAAAATTCATAAAATTCCATCACTAACCTTACTTAAAATTAAAAGTAAAAGGAGTGTATGTTTAAAATTTAAAAATTAAAGATATTTTTGTCTTTTTAAACCTTCACAATAATTTTTTTTAATTTATTAAATACCTATTACTTACTTTTAAAATCTACGACACTTTTAAAATCATTATTTATGAAATACTCGCTTATTTTCACAATAATCTTTTTAATACAACTAAAAACGACTTCTATTAAAAGCAAACATGATCAAACTAGGCCTATACTTGATTGTCATCAAGTTGAAATTAGAAAAAACCCATATTAATTATGGGTATTTATTGATTATTAATTTATAAATGAATTAAAATCAAATAAACCTATTTCATAATTTCACTAATATTTGAAATAATAAATATATATACTTTTTTAATGTTGCCTTAAAGGATTGGTCGCGACTTAAAAATATGTGTTTAGTTTTTGTGGTTACCTATTCTCTAAGTTTTTTTTTATCAAAGTTGATGTGTCCTGGTTTAATTCAAGTATCTATAAATTTTATGTTGTTAAACTAATTCGTATTGTTTATGTGTAATTGTTATAGTGACAATATAATTGTATGGTGTACTAATTTTTATTGGACTTATACTTTATAAATCATATTATTATCATTATTCTGGCACTCTACGTTTTGAAAAAGAATTGTTCTTATTTATTTATTTATTTGATGAGAAGGAAATTGAAAGAAGTTATTTTTTTACGTCAAGAAAAAATGATTCTCATTTATTGTATTCAACGTGCTACCAAAGGAGAGAATATGAACTTGGGGATATTACATATAAATTATTTTGTGCTAGTCTCTCATGATTAAATGAGTATCATATTGATTCGATTAAATTAAGGTATATCTAACCAAAAATCACTAGAACAGTTTACAAAAAGTGAATTATACGTAGAATTTTCCATTTTATTCTGTCAACTTGGCCGCCGAGCACCATGCCTCCCTCCAGCTAAAATAAAGAAAAAAGAATAAGTCATAATCTTTGAAAACAAACGTCTTATCCATCTGCTATGCACAATCTTAAAATGTCGAGTTGTGTTTAGGCAAGGCCAGCCCTAAAGTTTGAAGGGCCCTAAGCGAAATCTTACAATAAGGCCCCTCCATGGAACACTTTCATCAATTTTGTTGATCCTTGAGAGCTTAGAGGGGGGTGAATAGGTTCTTAAAAAAAAAACTCTTCTTTTACTTGGCTTGACACTCGTAGTATTGATTGAAAGATGAAATTAATGCGGAAGACAATCAAATATAATAAAATTATTTTATTTTATTATCAAATGATAATGACAACAAAATAGAAAACAGATAAAGTTGTTTGCACTATCACAATAAATTACTTTGTGGAGCAGATGATGGAACCGAAAGGGCATCAAGCAACAATGAATTTCAAGTACAAGTAAGTCATTTATTCCATAACCATATGTATTTTGTACTCTATTGAAAATGTATTCATGTTTCTAATGGAAATGAAAGGTGCAAATTCTTATCTAGTTGTGTTTATATCTCACTACTTGAGTTACCAAATCAAATCACAAAGGGTTTTGGCATCTCCAATTTGGGGGAAATTGTTGGATCAAACTCATAATTTGAAATATGCAAATGAAACCCTATGTAGTTTGATTTGAGATTTTCGTGTTTTTCTTTCTCTAGCCGTTGCAGAAAATAAGCTTAAATATCAAAATTAGATTCGGTCTAGAGAGATACGTTAAGGAATGGATACATAATCCTGATTTGGATCATTGTAAGTGTCGGCAAATGATTTAGTAAATAACCAAGATATCGGAAGATACAGAGTAAGGGACATTAATGCGAAATATGGAATTTGAGTGTTCATTGACACGGAATAAGGAACGTTAAAGCAGAATAAGGAATCTGAGTGTTCATTGATATGGAGTAAGGAACATTAATGCAGAATAAAGAATTTGAGTCTTTCATTGACACAGAGTAAGGAATGCTGATACGAAATAAGGAATCTAAATACTTCACTAACACGAGTAAGAAACTTTAATACGGAATAAGCATCCAAGTCTTCCATTAACACGGAATAAGCAAATGAAGACACGAAGTAAGGAACGCCGATACAAAATAAGGAATCCGAGTCTTCCATTAACATTAGTAAGGAAATTAAAGACACGAGTAATGACCCTTGATGCAACATCCAATACAACATGTTAAGCTTCTTGTTCTCTAATACCCATCATCTTAAAGTAAAACATTAAAGCAAGGTCAAATATGCCCAAGCATTGTGAAGGCCCGAATCATCCAATTCCAAGGCGACGCGTACCAAAGGTAACAAGTCCAGGTTGGGCTAATAAGGTTGTTTGAGGATGAAGATGAAAGAGATATTATTGGTATTTTAATTTTAAAAAAATGCTTCCTGAAAAAAGCGATTGTAGAAGCAACTTTTAAATTGCTTTGGCTTTTGAGCAAAAAAAAAAGCGAAACTTATTTTATAAACACTTTTTTTAAATGTTACCAAACACTTTTTACTATTTTTGCTAATTTTATAAGCGAAGTAGCCTCCCAATAGCAATGTCAAACTGGGCCATATTTTGGTGAAGGAGAGCTTCTAGGAGATGAGATATTTATCGTAGGTCTAGTTGTCTCATCCCTTATTAGCACATTTTCTAGCTATATGATGAAACACACATCTCTCTTTTCTTCACATTCTCTTTCTCTCTTGCTAGAGAAACACACACTACAGATACCACATTTTTTAAATCCCATACATATAAATACATATAGCGACACCCCGATTCTGGTTATACAATTAATACAATTAAAGTTGGGCCCTTTAGATTAATGCTCGGAAGAGCATGTAGTTGCACGATAGTCTTAGACATGAATCATTCGGCGAATGCGCGGCCTCCTATATTTTTAACTTGCGATGCATGACACCGGGTGCATCAAAAGAGTGAGAGACCCACGAAGGCGGCGAATATGACAACTGCTATTCGGTGCGCGTGAATGAAGAGACCCACGAACACATCTTATTTATATATAATATAAATTTTGATCAAATCAAATTTAATAGCATTTAATAAAAAGGTCATATTAGATCTGGATATTTATTGATTAATAATTTATAAATTAATTAAAATCAAATATTCTAATTTCTCAATTTTACTAATATTTATAATATATATTTATATACACAAACTTTTTTAATGTGGTCTTAAAGGATTGGATGCTGCTTAAAAACATTTGGTTGATGGGTCGTATCTATAAATTTTATATTGTTAGACTAATTTGTTTATGGTATACTAATTTTTATAGTGACAACATAATTGTATGGTATAATAACTTTTATTGAACTTATACTTTATAAATCATGAATTTTCTTATTTCTTTGTAATAATCAGGGATGAATCTAAAAAGTCCAGTTAAGGGGGAATACAAACTTTGTAACTCATTTAAAAATTAATATTTAAAATTGCAATTAATATTATTTAAATTATAATTGATGACATGAAATCATAAAAAGCTCACTAAATACTCCAATAATCAAGTTATATAATTTTTTAAAATCAAATAATCTAATTACCACTTGCATTTAGAACGCATTTATAATGAAATAGCTAAATGTTTTAATAAACTTGTTTATATAGAGTAATATTGACCACAAATTGTATTTGAAATTTGTATTTTAGCTATAAGCTTTGTTATAATTTTAAACTTCAAGGTATTTTTAAACTTCGAGGCACTTACTACTCAAATTTGATTAAATTTTGTTAGATAGTAATTCAGAGTTTGAAATTTGAAAATGGTGTTTGTCACACACGCACTACAAATAAAATTTAAACTAAGTATAGCTAGTGGCTTAATCTAGATCGTTCTCTACTGAAAGACTTATAAAATTCAATTCAACTTATTTAATTACCTATTTAATAAAAACTAATGAAAAAGAACAAATATGAAATTGGGGGATTTTTGATTGAATTAAAACTAATTAAAGCAAAGATTTTAAACTATGAAATTCAATTAATCAAAGAATGTAACCGGTATAACTTCACACCTGAATGTTGTTTATCGCTATCCCAAGAGATAAATTAGATAAATTATGGTCTCATAGTTTAACCGCACCAAAACACCATGAATACAATTAAATTATGAACTTATTCTAACCAGGAATAATTACGAATTAATTATCAAAAGTCTGTCCCGTTCCCTACGAAATAAATCTTTCCACTCAATTAATATATTAACATACGATAAGCTGCAAAAAATTAATTATCCAGTCTTGAACTTGATCCTGAATCTTTCGGTGTATCTTTCTCCAATTTTTTCTATTGCTTGCACTAGGCAGCGTGACTGGATGTTGGGTGAAGACGGCATTGGAGGTTGCACTGCACCAGGCGTGGATGGAGCTGGGCGCTGGCGTGATGGAGGAATAGAGGCGGAGGAATAGAGGCGGCGTTGGGATATATGATGGAGAGTATTGGTGTTGGTGAAGGCTGGGTGCGGCACTGTAGGGATACTAGACGAAGACGCGCTGGGTCTTCCTTTTGCTGTTGTGAGAGATGTGTTGCATGGGTCTTTTCACACTCATGCAGACAAAGCCAATTTTTCTCCATCTTTTTTTACACACTCACGTATGCCCCTTATAAAATCACAATAAATTTTTTATTATTATTTCCTTCATTAAACCAATATGGACCCCGCACCATTACTTCCTCTTTCCAATTTTTTCCCTTACGTGATGCCCAAACTCCTCTTCTTATTTCTTTCCAATGTGACCCCCACACCTTAATGCATGTAAAAAATTATTCAACATCTTCAATCGAATTTTGTTCCATCGCCCAACATTTTCTTTTCAATTCCCTTCTAACATGCAAAAAATATAAAAAACAAAAATCAACATTAATATCCAAATTACAAATTAAGCCCAAAAAAATTAATATCAAAATTAAAATAAATAATTTAACATTAAAAACCACCAAAATTAATATTAAATCTATAAAAATAAATAAAATAGTAAATAAATGAAATTAGGAAAAAATATTATAAAAATATATTAATTCAACAAAATATTAAATTAAAGCCCATAAATTACATGCAAATTTAATGACAAATTTCACAGATTATCAAAATTTTAATAAAATTATAGCCGATATCTGATTTTGAGTATAATTTGCAATTAATATTGTTCTATATAGATAAATTTATTAAAACATTTAATCGTTACACTATTAATGCTCTCTTAGAAGCATATTCATTTTAAACACTTTTAGATAATAAATCATATTAGTAATTAATTCTAATTATAACTATATAATTATAATTATTTATATATAGTTAAAACTTATAATATATATATAATTTTAAATTTTTGGGGAGCTCCGGCCCTGGCCGCCTCGAATTCCATCACCTGGTGATAATCATTAATAATAATTGAAATATATATAAAATTATTTATTATCCGTCCAACCCTTACTCTTCAAACCATATGGACACTAGGCAACCCCTCAGACGGCTTTTCTTATCTTTTACAACATTTTGACTATAATACACAATAGATAATTAATTTTAATTAATCTCGTAATATAGACTTATAACTTTTGAAATTTTCCTATACGTGCAATTTAAAATTACTTATATTATGTAATTTCACAAAGTCATTGATTAATAAGTTTATATACATTCTAAAACATTACTTCACACTAAAGATATAAGTATATAACAACATTACTATTAATGGATGAGGTATGATATCATTTCCAATTTCATTTGGTTATGGTTCATAACAATGTTGTTTTGATAAGTTATTTATATTTTGAGACAGTTTTGAATCGCTACTATCCTACACTATATCAAAAATTTTAGTATTATTGTTGTTTTTATTATTATATTGTTAAGTTTATTAACTTTTTTTTGTATCATACACATTTTATTAAATTCATTAGGTAATTCTATACATTCTAGCGAAAGTTTCTTACATGACAAGAGTAATGATTAAACTAAAATCAATTTGGAGGCTAATGAAGAGAAGAAAGGACACTCGATGGCTTTTAATATGATTTACTATTTTAATTTATGTTTAATAATATTAAAATATAATTTACTTTCTTTTATATATTTTGTTTTGGTTAATTTTTAAATTTTATATTAAACGTGTTACAAATTTTGTCATGCACCATTAACAAATGCAAGTTTTCTTAGAGCATTAGATGATGCTAATACCAAAATTTGACAAAGAAAGATCATTTTTTTATAAATTTGATAAAGTCTTCTAAAATATACGCATCACCAATTTAAAATTACCTATATTATGTAATTTGACAAAGTCATTGATTAATAAGTTTATATACAGTATAAAACATTATTTCACACCAAAGATATAAGTATATAACAACATTATTATTAAGGGATGAGGTGTGATATCATTTCTAATTATATTTGGTTACGGTTTCGAACAATGTTGTTTTGATAAGTTTTTTTTATGCGGTTTTGAATCGTTACTATCCTACACTATATCAAAATTTTTATTTTTATTGTTGTTGTTATTATTATATTGTTAATTTTATTAACTTTTTTTTGTATCATACACATTTTATTAAATTCATTAGGTAATTCTATACATTTTAGGGAAAGATTTTTACATGGAGCAATGATCAAATTAAAATCAATTTGGAGGCTAATGAAGAGAAGAAACGACACTCGATGGCTTTTAATATGATTTACTATTTTAATTTATGTTTAATAATATTAAAATATAATTTACTTTATTTTATACATTTTGTTTTGGTTAATTTTCAAATTTTATATTCAAACGTGTGACAAATTTTGTCATGCACCATTAACAAATGCAAGTTTTCTTAGAGCATTAAATGAAGCTAATGTCAAAATTTGATAAAGAAAGATCATTTTTTTGTAGATTTGATGAAGTCTTCTAAAATATACGCATCACCAATTTAAAATTGCCTATATTATGTAATTTGACAAAGCCATTGATTAATAAGTTTATATACATTTTAAAATATTATTTCACACCAAAGATATAAGTATATAACAACATTATTATTATTAAGGATGAGGTGTGATATTATTTTTTATTATATTTGGTTACGGTTCATAATAATGTTGTTTTGATAAGTTTTTTTTATATTTTGATGCAGTTTTTAATCACTACTATCCTACACTATATCAAAAAATTTAGTATTATTGTTGTTATTATTATTAAATTGTTAGGTTTATTAACGTTTTTTGTATCGTACACATTTTATTAAAGTCATTAGGTAATTCTATACATTCTAGCAAAAGTTTCTTACATGACAAGAGTAATGATTAAACTAAAATCAATTTGGAGGCTAATGAAGAGAAGAAAGGACACTCGATGGCTTTTAATATGATTTACTATTTTAATTTATGTTTAATAATATTAAAATATAATTTACTTTATTTAATATATTTTGTTTTGGTTAATTTTCAAATTTTATATTGAATGTGTGACAAATTTGGTCATGCACCATTAACAAATGCAAGTTTTCTTAAAGCATTAGATGAATCTAATGCCAAAATTTAATGAAGAAATATTATTTTTTTATAAATTTGACCCCCCCCCCCCCCCCCCCCCCAAATGTCTACTCATTTCACCCCCTAGTGGCTTTTAATATGATATTTGATGTATCCAATATTATCTACTTTTAAAGGTGTGCATGTTTAAAATAAAAAAAATTAAAGATATTTTTGTCTTTTTTAAACGTTCACAACACTTATTATCTACTTTTAGAATTTACAACACTTCTAAAATTATTATTTATCAAACACTCACTTATTTTCACAACAATTTTTTTAACATAACTGAAAGCAACTTCTATTAAAAGCAAACATGATGAATAATAATTTTAAATGGAGGACCTCATGCATGTAATTTTTTAAATATCTTTAAATTTTTACTGTACATTCATCAAAATAGGGATAAAAAAAATAAAGCTAGTGTGGATGCTCTTATATCAATGATCGCTTTCCGTGACTATTTTTTTTCTTTTTAATTGTATTGTTAATTATTTGTTTGGGTGAACATTCAGATTGCCATGAATTACTACTTATACTTATTTATATGTGATTGTTATCGAGTTGAATATCTTATTTAATACATTATTGTTGCTCGTCACCAATAAAGATAAGAAAAAAATCATATTAAATCTGGATATTTATTAATTAATAATTTATAAATTAATTAAAATGTAATATTTTAATTTCTCAATTTCACTAATATTTGTACTAATTTATATACACGCACATTTTTAATGTCATCTTAAAGAATTGGATGCTAGTTGGTTAGCTTATGTGGTTATCTATTCTTTAACTTTTGTTATCAATGTTGATGGTATGGTTTAATTGGGTATCTACAAATTTTATGTTATTAGACTAATTAGTATTGTTTATGCTCAAGTGTTATTATAGTGACAATATAATTGCATATGGTGTACTAATTTTTATTGAACTTCTACTTCATATAAATTATGGATTTTCTGATTTCTTTGTGATATTTTAAAGTATTTATGGTTATAATCATTAAGAATAATTGAAATATATATAACATTGTTTCTTATCCATCTATGCCATATGGACGCAAGGCAATCCCTTGGATCATCTCGTCTTTTACCACATTGACTATAATATACAACAAATAATTAATCTTAATTAATCTCATGATATGAACTCATAATATTCAAAATTTTCTTGCCCGTATAGTAATAACAACAATTTAAAATTATTTATTTTATATAATTTGACAAAGTCATTGTTTAATAAGTTTATATACTATCTTTAAACATTCTTTCACTCCTAAGATATAACAACATTATTATTAGGAGATAACTCGTATGGTGTGACACCATATCTAATTACATTTGGTAGCAGTTCAAAACTATATATGTTATTTTAATAAGTTATTTTTAAAATTTGACATAATTTTGAGTTGGTGTAATTAAATTTGGGGGCACACTATATCAAAATTTTATTCTTATTATTATTAAGTTTATTAAACTTTTTTTATATCATACACAATTTAACAAAGCTTAAATTCATTAAATCTGCAGGGATTCATTAATCAGCAGTACGTCATACTCAAGCGTCTCATCCAAGTAAGATTTTCAAAAGCTGTTTACATCATTTAAGTAGAAGTGCTTATGCACTATGGATTTCTAATTTTTTATTGGTTTTTATTAGAATTGTTCTTGTTTTTATTTCTGATCTTGAACTATGATAATAGATTTTATGCTATGATACATATATAGAATTGATTAAATTGTATAAGCAAATAATCATGATTTTCACTATTAGTTGTTTAGTTTTAATGTTTTTGTAACGTCATGTTACTTTGTGGAGCTTTTGTTATTGTTTGATGAATTAATTAGGTTATTTCTTAACAATTGAACTAGAATTCAAGCACTCAATATTGAAGAAGAAAAATTGATGAACGTAATTAGATCAATACTTTTCTCATAAGATATTGAATTAAATTTATATTTTAATTTTTTTATTTTGAAAGTTTCTTAGAAGAATATTATATAAAACTAATATTTTATAAAATTATTGGAAAAAGTTTCAATTTATTTACTGTGTATTTACATTGCTTTAGATTAATATGTTTTTTTTGTTTCAAATTACTCCATGTTATCTCATTTAATATTTTTAAGATTATATGCATATTGACTTTAACAAAAAAAATTATAATATATATTTGTGTATTTTTTAAAATTCCATTCAAATATTGCGTCACTATTCTTGTTTCTAATTATATGCATTCTAACAGAAACGTTTCACATAATAGGAACAATAATCATACAAAAATCATTTTGGAAGGTAATGAAGAGAAAACAGTTGATGCTTTTCATATGATTTAATATTTTAATTTATGTTTTATAATATTAAAAAATAATTGACTTTATTTAATATTTTTTTTTGGTTAATTTTCAAATTTGATATGGAATGGTTTATAACAATTAGCATCATTAAAAACAAATGTAAGTGTTCCAACACCCTCAAATTTATAACTCAGTGTTCTAAAATCAAATATTATAATTTAAACTTAGCACAACCCCACGTAACGTTCCTATACGCCAAACTAACCTTCAAACGATTGTTCAAATATTACAGTCAACCACCTTATAGTAAAAGTTAAAAGTGAAGTTTTCATTATATCAAAAATAAATCTTTAATTTCTTTGATATATATATAACGATGCCTAGGTTGTAATCTCATTATCTTAAGCATGTTCAGTTATGAAACTAAAACCAATATGCTCCATAAACACTCTCCTTTTTGTGGAAAACTTTTAAAAAGTAAGTAAGACACTAGCTGAATAAATATATATCTTTTGCCACCTCTTGTAAGATTTTGTTATAAGATTACTCAAACATTTCATGGAACGAGCAAGGCCCTAATAGGAGCATTAACTTCAGTACTTCTAGGTTTTTTTTTCTTACGTTATGTAATTCATTTATCTAGGAAAGTCTTATTATTTAGTATTTTTAAAACAAAAATTGAATATTAATTTATATATGTTCTTATTTTTCTAGATAAAACTTAATATAAAATTTAAATTTTTCTTAAAAAGAAGAAACACATGGGAGTATTAAAATTTTAAATTATGTTCTAAACTTTATCCTTGTCACGTAAATTGTTTACTCGGTCAATCGAGTCATTAGTCCATTGAATTTTTGTTATTCCATTTTATTATGATTTTAATTCCGTTCAATCCAACTGGCCGTGTGTATAAATAAAGTGGTTTTGCGTAGAGTGATACGAAATTATGATATTGAAATTCAAATATTATCTCCCTCTTCTTCCTCTGTATCTTCTTCTTCGTCTCTCTCTATTTTGCTCTATTGTGAGTAGTGATTCAGAGACGTATTCAACATTAAAGATGGGCTTGAATTTCAAATCAATATTGATATATGTAATTTAATATACCTCAGGATCAGCAAGCATTCCAACAATACAAGCATCAATGGCGTCCTGATTCTCCACCCGGAACTCAAAATTGACGTGGATCATAGCATTTTGAAAAGTTTATTTAGCTGCATGCTCTGGCTCAAAAATTTACCTTAATCATGCTTTTATGGACTATGAAGCATATTAAATTATTTTTCAATGCCTTTGGTATGCAAGGATGATGAATTATAATAAATTGATTTAGTTACAAAAATATCCTCTAGGATTGAATGAAAGTCAAACAATGACTTGGCAATCACATAAATGTGAACATGATTCCAAAAAAGAAAACCAAGAAATTTGTGTCAAAAGAATTAATTAGTTTTCTAAAAATGCAGAAACCAAATCTCACCCAAATATTGCATTATATATAAATATAGATATGTAAAATAAAATCAAACAATCAATAATTTAACCATACTACATATAATTAATAATTTTAATTAGTTTAATTAGAGTCGGATTCTCAAATCCCAAATTTCATGCAATTTTATTTTTTGTATTGAAGTAATGATATATTTTGTATTGAATGGTATACTAATTTTTATTAAACTTATATTTTATAAATCATGGATTTTCTTATTTCTTTGTGATATTCTTAAGCCGTAATGGTTATAGTCATTAAGAATAATTAATATATATAATTCTTATCCATGTAGCCCTTACTATTCATACTATATTGACGTTGGTGATGAAGCGCTAGAAAGTAACACAAAACTATCTTTGACATCATATCTATATCTAGGATCATATCTTTATTATCATGAGATGACTAGTATGGTGTGACATCATATCTAATTATATTTGGTTGCAGTTGAAAACAATATTGTTTTGATAAGTTTTATATTTTTTATTTTGACATAGTTTTGAATTCCTACTACATGTAATCAGATTTAGGGACGACAATAAGACGGATTTGGGACAGATCACCCTTATCCCAAACCCGTCCCGTCTAAGAAAACCATATCTCATATTCGTCCGTAACCCAATTACACTAACCTGAAACCCATCTCAATAGAGTCGGGGTGGGTACCCGATAAACCAATTATATTCCATGATATATACGGGTTTGAAATGAGTTATCCCATCTCAAATCTTTATCGGGTCGCAGATACCTGTCCCAAACCCGCTCCAAACCCGATCATACCAATCCAAAACACATCCTATTAGCGGGGCGGGATGGGGCAGGTGCCCGATATAACCCGGCCCATTGCCATCCCTAATTAGATCTTACATTGTATCAATATTATTATTATTATATTATTAAGTTTATTAAACTTTTCTTTTATATCACACACAACTTAACAAAGCTTAAATTTATTAGGTTTGGTGATTCATTAATCACATGTGTACTCAAGCGTTCCATCAAAGTAAGGTTTCTCAAAAATTGTTTACATTGTTTAATTATATGTGCTTGTATATTAAGAATTTATATTTTTTCCGGTATTTTTTTATTAAACTTGTTCGTCTCTTTATCGTTGATCTTGAACTATAATAACAAATTGTATACATTGATGCATTTATAGAATTGAATAAATTGTATAAGCCAGTCATGATTTTATTCAACAATATTCAATCCCATTTTTTTTGTTAATATTGATTTTTAATTAGTGTTATCATGAGTACATATTGTAAGGATTATTTTGTAAGTTTTTTTGTTACAATGCTTGTCCAAAATTTGTCATTGATTTTTTTCATTGATAATTATGCTATTTTTAACATTATAAGCTAATTTATATGTTTTTTCACTATTAGTCATTTAGTATTAATTAATGTTTTTGTAACGCCTTGTAATTTTAAGTAGCTTTCGCTATTATATTATGATTTAATTAATTAGGCTATTTCTTAACAATACAACTGAAATTCAAGCACTCAATAAGCCAAAAAAAAGAAGGAAGAACATAATTAGAACAATATTTTGATCCTAAGATATTAAATTTAATTTATATTTTCGTTTTTTCAGTTTCAAAGTTTCTTAGGAGAATATTATAAAAACTAATATTTTATAAAATTATTGAATTTTGGTTTTCAATTTGTTTACTACTAATTTATATTAATATGTTGTTTCAAATTACGCCATGAATCTAGGGGTGGGCAACGGATACCCGCCTCTCGCTACCCCGCCCGCTATTCGCTCCGCCCCGCTATGCGAGCCGGGTTACCCTACCCAGGTAAGAGCGGGGTGCGGTTTTTTAAACTTAACACCCCGCCTCAGGCGGGGACGGGGAGTGGTAATAAGTAATGGGATACCCCGCCCCACTTAATTTTAATAATGTTTATTTATAATTTTATAATATTTTAAATATTATTATTTAACTATTATTTATGATTTTTGGTAGCTTTGAATGATATTTATTATTGTAAACTTAAATTATTTTTTGATGATTTTTAGGTTAAAAATGATGTCAAAATTTGATTTAAGCCAAAATTATTGATATGAACAGACCTAGTAAAAAGCGATAACAAGATGCGAGCAAATGAAACCCCATTCGCAGACACATTATAGAACGATATAACCTGTCCCACCTACATATGTAACGAGATACAATCTTTAAATTTAATCTATTACTTAAGTGGTAATAGGTTGATTCCGCTCCCGATAGTACCCGAATTACTCGTATCAACTATTTCGTGCGGCCTCTAAAAGGCAAGATTGTCATAAGAGAGAGATC
This sequence comes from Taxillus chinensis, assembly GCA_023512835.1. Classification (NCBI taxonomy): domain Eukaryota; kingdom Viridiplantae; phylum Streptophyta; class Magnoliopsida; order Santalales; family Loranthaceae; genus Taxillus; species Taxillus chinensis. The sequence goes on along the minus strand of CM042085.1, from coordinate 21,911,228 downwards.
AATAAAATTCGGTAGCGGAGAGAGGGCGGATGAAGCCTCCCCCTGCTAACCCCGCCATAGAACGGGTACCCCGTCCCACCTACACATGGGGCGGGGTACGGTTTTAATTTTTTTTACCCGCCTAGGCGGGGCGGAGTACGGTAATAGATAGACCCTGTCCCTATTATAGCGGGTAGCACCCCTACATGAATCTAATTTAATATCTTTAATATTATTTGCACATAGACTTTAATAAATAATTTTTAATATTATATTTTGTATTTTTGTTAAATTTCATTCAAATGTTGTGTCATTATTCTTCTTTCTAATTATATACAGTGTAACAAAATATTTCTACATGATAAGAGCAATAATCAAACTAAAATCAATTTGGAGGGTAATTGAGAGAAAAAAGGGTACTTGGTAGCTTTTAATATGATTTACTATTTTAATTTCTTTTTTTATAATTTTAAAATGTAATTTACTTTATTTAATATATTTTGTTTCAGGTTAATTTTCAAATTTGATGCTAAATGTTAGATCCCATTTTGTCGGACAAGTTTTATCAAATTTAATTTCTTTCATTTTACCTTCGCTTGCTATAGAATTTTATAAGATAAAATAGTCGTGAGCGCTGAATTGAAAATGCCTAATTTCAACGATTTATTCAGGAAGGATTTTAAATGCCAAAGAGCTAGTCTCAATAGAAAATCAAATTTGAGGATCACGCCTTTAATCGCACTCAATTTTGAAATCAAATGAAAAAATTATAATTAAAACAACATTTAAACCGCTAACGACAGTCAAATGATAATTTACCTTAAAAATGACATTCCGGATCAGATTACGAACCTCATTTTCTTACTCTACTCATTGTTCTAGAATGTTGTATATATATATATATATATTGCATTTATTCGCTATCAAAGCATTTTTCAAAAGAATCAAATATATATTTTTATATAGGATGCATGGTGCAAGTTTGACATAAAAAGGAGTTCATTTTCGAATAAAAATGACACGTAATCGCTTGTTGTAACGTCACATGTTCAAAAATAATTTTTTTGTAATTTTTTGAAATCCAAATTGTCTTCTCAAATTCAAAACTTAAAAATATCAATTAAAAAAATCTAATTAAAATTTTTAAAACCATTAACTTTTTACATGTCACCTCTTCATTAGCTTAAAAACATGGTTAAATTTTGCATCAAGTTGAAACATTTATTTATTTTCACACTTACGACACATGTGATGTCACATAAATGTTTCCCAGGAAGAAAATATGACTATGATACAATACAAATACTAATGCCTAAATGAAAAAAAAAAAAAAGAGGTATGAGGGAGAAACCTTGTGCCTAACTCTTTTAAGAGTTTCCCTCAAGTAGTCTAGAGAAGACTGGTTAACCGATTGTAACTTCCATTTAGCCGATTGTACTTGAGTGATTGGTAGCCAGGAAACCCCTACTAATAAGCTTAATACAAAGTCACAAATATTGCAATGAAATCATAAAATTATCCCAATAGAATTTTGGAGAATTAAAAGGGCATTATTGGACACCATCCCAACTATTTGAATGGTTAAGAATTTAACTAAAATGACAATGTATATCTGGAAATAATAAGGAGCATCTAAATCAATCCTTGAATATATTTTCAGGGCCAGTGAGGCCACAGGTTACACCGATTTGAAAATTTTTGTGGCCAATGCCAAAGGTAAGAGGAAATGTGATCACATTATCTCTTGGACACACCTCAAAGCAATAAGCACTCAGATGGTGAGGCCTAAACCAAAAAAAAAGCATGCTTCACAAATTCTTATATCTTGTAATTTTTGAACATGAGAAGTTACCTCAATCATGCTTTTATTCACTATGAAACATATTAAATTATTTTTTAATACCTTTGGTATGAAAAGATAATGAATTATAATAAATTAATTTAGTTAAAAAATATCCTCAATATATGGGATGGAATGAAAGTGAAAGACTTGACAATCACATAAACATAAATGAGAGGAGTCCAAAAAGACAACCAAGAAATTTGTGCAGAAAATTTAATATCAAAAGAATTAATAAGTTTTCTAAAAACACAACCAAATCTCACCCAAATATTGCATTATATATAGATACAGATATGTAAAATAAAATCAAACAATCAATAATTTAACTAAACTACATATAATTAATAATTTTAATCAGTCTAATTAGAGTCGGATTCTCAAATCCCAAATTTAATGCGATTTCAATTTTTATATTAAAGTAATAATATATTTTATCTATAAAAATTACTTTGTTTCCATTTTTGTGATGCTTTTTAATTCTTTTTTATCCCGATAAATGTGTCCGCCTTCCATCACATAAGAGAAAATAAAAATAAATATTTCAATCGACTCCTTGTGATCAATCAATCATGTCTTCCTCTCCCAGAAAGAAAAAATCTAAGCCTTGGGCGGCTTTAGGTCAACGATTCAAGTCTCGTGCCATTTCAACAATGAAAACGTTGTATCGCCCCTTCCGTACCTTGGGCAGGTAATGTTTTTTTATACATTAATTAATAATTATAATTCCCTCGTCATCATGCTAATTATTTTTGTTGTTTAATTATTATATGGTGGTAGGTGCATCCAATATGGCTTTTCTTTCCTCCACCTGTTCGTCAGGGAGCATTACCATTGGCTGGAATTTGTATGTGTTTTTCTTTTCAATTTATTATTGTTTTTTAAAATATTCGTCATTTCTTGTGATATCAAATGATCGCTTTGGCTGACTTTTTTCTTTCCGTTTTAATTGTATTGTGTATTACTTGTTTGGGTAAACGTACAGACTGCCTTGTGCGTTTTCTGTCCAATTTGGCTGCTGATGACACTTTTATTAGTTATGATATCGGGCTTAAATTATTACTTATACGAGGTATGGGTCAGTTATTTATTCTTTTAATTGTGATGTTATATGTGATTATGTGATTGTTATCAAGTTGAACATATTATTTAATACATTATTGTTGCTCGTCAATACAGATTTAAAAAAAAGTCATTACATCTGGATATTTATTGATTAATAATTTATAAGTTAATTAAAATCAAATCCCATTTTCCCAATTTCACTAATGTTTGCAATGGGTCTGATTTAATTGAGTATCTATAACTTTTATGTTAGACTAATTAGTATTGTTTATGCTTAAGTGTTATGGTGATAATATAATTGTATGGTGTACTAATTTTTATTAAACTTATACTTTATAAAACATGGATTTTCTTAGTTCTTTGTGATATTCTTAAGCAGTAATGGTTATCGTCATTAAGAATAATTGATATATATATATATATGTATATATGTTTAGAATAATCACATATACGGTGCGATGCATCAAAATTATATCGTTTTAATAGTTTTTTTTAAAATTACATACCAAAACAGCATAATTTTGATATAAAAAACTATTAAAATGACACAATTTTAGGGGTCTAAATCATACCGTAATTGCAAAAAATCCAAATTCATATATATATATATATATGTATATATATATATATATATAATTCTTATCCATCTAGCCCTTACTGTTCATACTATACTTACGTTTGCTGATATCGCATATGTCTTGGACTATAATACACAACAAATAATCAATTTTAATTAATCTCGTAATATATACTTATAAAATTCATCCTAAAGCTTTCCTCTCACGTTTTTGTCAATTAAGAGAAGATTAGAGAAGATGAAGCGCTAGAAAGTAACGGAAAAACTATCTTTGACATCATATCTAGGATGGTATCAAACCATATCTAATTATATTTTCAAAACATTGTTGTTTTGATAAGTTTTTATATTTTTTTATTTTGACAGCAGTTTTGAATTCTTACTACACATAATCAGATCCTGCACTGTATCAAAAATAGCATTATTATTATTATTATTATTATTATTATTACTACTACTATATTGTAAGTTTTTTAAACTTAATTTTCTTTTATATCATACACAACTTAACAAAGCTTAAATTCATTAGGTTTGTGGTGATTCATTAATCAATATCGTACTCAAGCGTTCTATCAAAGTAAGGTTTCTAATTTTTTTTTACTTAATTATATGTGCTTGTACACTAAGAATTTATATTTCTTTTGTATTTTTTTTTATTAAAATTGTTCCTCTCTTTATCTTTGATCTTGAACTATGATAATAAATTGTGTGACTGATACATTTATAGAATTGAATAAATTATATAAGCCAGTCATGCTTTTAATCAATAATATTCAATCTCATTTTTTTGTTAATTTTGTTTTTAATTAGTGTTATCATGGGTACATATTGTATGCATTATTTTGTAAGTTTTTTTTTGTTACGTTGTTACAATGCTTGTCCAAAATTTGTCATTGAATTTTCTTTAAGAAAAGTCTATTTGCAGGTAGGTTGTGTAGAAAATCCGAGCAAGAACACTCTCTCTACCGTTGGATTTGTATGAACAAAAAGTTTTAAAAAAAAAATAATATCAATCCAACGGTAATGAAGATGCCCCTGCGCTGATCACCTGCACAATCTACCTATACGTAGCATTACTCTTTTTGTTATCATTGATAATTATGTTATTTTTAACAGTATAAGCTAATATATATGTTTTTTCACTATTAGTTATCTAGTATTAAGTAATGTTTTTGTAACGCCTTGTTATTTTGTGTCTTTTGTTATTATATTATGATTTAATTAGGCTATTTCTCAACAATGCAACTGGAATTCAAGCACTCAATAAGGCAAAAAAAGAAGAACATAGTTAGATCAATATTTTGCTCCTATGATATTAAATTAAATTTATATTTTAGTTTTTTTCATTTTGAAAGTTTCATAGAAGAATATTATATAAAACTAATATCTTAGTAAATTATTGAATTTTGTTTTTCAATTTGTTTACTATACTAATTTATATAAATATGTTGTTTCAAATTACTGCCTGGAATCTTATTTAATATCTTTAATATTATTTGCACATTGACTTTAATAAATGATTTTTAATATTATATATTTGTGTATTTTTGTTAAATTCCATTCAAATGTTGTGTCATTATTCTTCTTTCTAATTTTATACATTCTAACAAAATATTTTAACATGACAGGAGCAATGATCAAACTAAAATCAATTTGGAAGGTAATGAAAAGAAAAAAGGGCACTCGGTGGCTTTTAATATGATTTACTATTTTTTTATAATTTTAAAATATAATTTACTTTATTTAATATATTTTGTTTTGGTTAATTTTCAAATTTGATACTGAATGAGTGTGATACTTTTTGTCATGCACCATTTAACAGGTGTTAGTGTTCTTACACCCTTAATTTTTTAACTCATCTTACAAAAACCAATAAAATTAAATACAATAATTCAAACCTAGCACTACCTAATTTTCCAATATATACCAAAGTATATCAGTTCAATTAGAGTTGGATCCTCAAATCTCAAATTTGATGCCATTTCAGTTTTTGTATTGGGATAATAATATATTTTGATTATAAAAATTACTTTGTTTTCATTTATGTGACGCTTTCTCGATCCTTTTTTTTTATCTCAAAAATATATCTGTTTGCCTTCACACAAGAGGAAATAAAAAGAAATATTTCAATCGATACGACTCCTTGTGATCAATCAATATGTCTTCCTCTCTAGGAAATAAAAAATTCAAGCCTTGGACGGCTATAGTTCAACAATTCTAGTCTCGTGTGGTTTAACCAATAAAAACATTGTTTCACCCTATGAACGGGTAATGTTTTTTTTATACATCAATTAATAATTCTACATTTACCTCATCATCACTGTAATTATTTTCACTAACTTTTCACTATTTAATTCTTTTTGCTGTTTATTTATTATATATATGGCGATCGATGCATCCAACATAGCTTTTCTAACCTCCAGCTGTTCGTAGAGAATTCCTATTGATTGGAACTTGTATGTGCTGTTTTTCAATTTTTTATTGTTTTTAAAAATATTATCATTTCGGGTTATATCAATGATCGCTTTCGCTGACTATTTTTTTCTTTATAATTGTATTATCAATTATTTGTTTGGGTGAACATGCAGATTATCACGAACATTTTCTGTCCTGTTGATTAGGCTTATAAATGAGCAACTTAGGAATAATAGCAATTGATTGAAATAATTAATTAAATCATATAATTAAAAATTAAAAATTATAATGACCTTCAATTCCTATACCTTTATTTCTTTATTTTTTCTTTTTTCTACAGTTGTTTTACTTTATTTATTTAAATTTATTAATTTTTTTCTTTATTTATTTAGTTTCTCTACTATTAACAATACAATTAGATTTTAGATTTCTAACCGTGTCTCTATAGAATCGACTATGACTTATTTTTCTATAAGTTAATTAGGTTTATAAATATTATTTTGATAGTAAGCTCAACGAAAACACCTTGATAATGATTCACATAGTGATAACTTCAAAAAAGAGTAAGAAGGGATGTAAACTCCTACACATTTTAGTAGCCTAAAAGGTTAGTGAAATTGGCCCGTCCACATTGAACACTTTAGTAGCTTGTTAGGAAAAATAAATAAGCAAAACGTAATACTCTAGCTTACCAAATCTATAACATACTCCACAACAATGTCTTCTACAAGCGCCACAGTTTCAGGCAGTGACCACAAAGAATATAAAAGCTTAAGACAAAAGCACAAATATTGCAATGAAATCATAAAATTATCCCAATAGAATTATGGAGAATTAAAAAGGCATTATTGGACAGGATTGCAAACCATCCCAACTATTTGAATAGTTAAGAATTTGATTAAAATGACAATGTATATCCTGGAAATAATAAGGAGCGTCTAAATCAATACTTGAATATATTTTCAGGGCCAGGTGAGGCCGCAAGTTACACCGATTTGAAAATTTTTGTGGCCAATGCCAAACGTGAGAGAAAATGCGATCACATTATCTCTTGGTCACACCTCAAAGCAACAAGCACTGTGATGGTCAGGCCTAAACCAAAAAAAAGCATGCTTCACAAATTCTTATATCTGGTAATTTTCAAATCACTTGCAATATGAAGACATTAACAAAGAATAAAGAAAAGAAGTACTATGGGCGGAATATTAAATCTCCAAGTTTTGTCAAGTATAATTTTTTTGATAGCTAGAAACTTTATTAAGTAAAAGAATGTGCAGAAAACAGAAAGAAAATTTCAAAAAAGTAAATGAAAGTAAATCATGAGATAAAAGTTCTACATACATTCACATCATCTCTAAAACCATACATCATGTGTTGTATTGCTGCGTCCACAAAATAAGATTAGAGATATAAACAAAATAAGCAAGCAAACTCTAAAATCCATATAAGAGGGTTCATTACTCACAATCTTTTTGAAAAACCCTCCTTTTGAGCTTGAGTGAAGTATCTGACAGTTGATATGTGCCGCCTTTGGTTTTAGAAGATGGGCCAACTTGCTCATTTTGTATGCTCCAACAACTACCTATATCAATTGGGGGGAAATAAAATAATAATAAACAGCCTCACCAAGTAAATGTGTTACAAAAAATATCACGATTCAAGGCCTTCTTGATCAGCAAAAACAAACACTGAAAAACTAAAACTAAAATAAAGACATTGCTTTGCTGCCGCTGCCTACTACCTTAACACCAAACCAAGCAGCTTAAACACAACCTTACTGTTACATAAAACCTTGTCCTACATCCTCTGTTTGCAGCTAAATAGCTAACACCAATACCAATACTGTAGTGTGGGCTTAAATAGGCAACGTTTGGTTTCAAACAGGCAATATTGCATGTGAAGCTAATATAATACAAGAATTAATCCATCACAGCTGGTTCCATTTATTTTGTTCATTGCTTTCGAGCTTCCATCAGATACTATCTAGTACCACTTGCTTGTTAGCATATGACTAACTTTGTGGACCAAACAATAAGGGAAAAACAATCTCTTGTGGACCAGAAATTGACTTCTTGACAATTGGTATTTCTATTCACCTCTTTTGCAAATTTGCATGCTTTAAAACATTCTCATTGAGGCCAGTAAACTATGCTTTTGTAAACTTCCAAGCAGTAAAACTTGCTATAGGACTAATCCTTCAACTCTTACAATGAAGCGAGATAAAGCGATCTCCATCCTTAACGTGCAACGTATATATCAACATCATATAAACTCTACCATTCTTTGGGCTTTTTTTCTTCAAGAAATTTTTACACCCTCTTTTTTTTAGTATTTTCTTTTGACCAGATATTTGTAAACAAATATAAACAATATCTATAACAATTACTTAAAACATCAACAATTTTACTATCAACAATACAAATAAGAATTGTGCGGGTTTCAAGATTAGGTGGAATGAAAGTCAAACATTGACTTGTTAATCACATAAACCATAACAGGGTCTAAAAAGACAACCAGCCTAAGAAATTTGTGCAGAAAAAGTTGATATCGAAAGAATTAATTAGTTTTTTAAAAATGAAAAAACCAAATCTCACCCAAATACTGCACAAATACTAATGCCTAAATGAAAAGAAAAGAGGTATGAGAGAGAAACCTTGCACCTGACTCTTTTAAGAGTTTCCCTCAAGTAGTCTAGAGAAGACTGCTTAGCCGATTGTAGCTTCCATTTAGCCAATTGTACTTGAGTGATTGGTTGCCTGAAACCCCTACTAATAAGCAATAGGACCATGATAGCAGCATAGAAGTAGACAAGAAAAAAGCTAAGAAACATCCGCTCAGTGCACCTAAAAGATAAGCCTAATTATAAGTATTTAGATGATTGAATTTAAAGTATAAATCTATAGAGATGATGGTGCAGATATCAAGTTTCATTGAGACAAAAACTCATTTCAAAAAGTTATGCTTGAAAAAATGCAATAGAATTTCTAACAGTTATATAACTTTAAATTACTTACTAGGGTTAAGAAAGAATAAAACCAAAAAGCTCCCCAAAACCTTGCTATTATGGGATCATCGACAAGTGCACGAAATTTCCAACATGCAAAAATCTTACTCTTCTAGACCAAGCATTAAGGTTATGCCATGGAAAAGGAAAATGAGGGAAATAAATTTAAGACCTTATCGAACGGAACAGCATCCTCCTGTCCCTTTTGGGGGCATTTTTGATGGCATATTACATAGTAATTGAAGCCGTTAGTTTCAAGTCCCCAAGCAAAACCTGTTTTGAAATCGCAAATAAGTTAAAATTTAAATTTCTTTTTAAAATTCAAATTCAACAGACTACATGCAAACCTCTTCAAGTATATTTTCTTTTTTTTCACAACCTTTAAGTCCCCAATATCTCCAAAACAAAGCAAGGGAAAAACACATCAAATATGAATGCAAACAAAAAAAGTCAAACAAATATCAAATAAACATTGAAAATAAGCCGATTTTCAAAGTCCAAACCTTCCAACTATTCTCGTCTACGCGGCAACAACATTTGGCGCATTCATTTTGTTCCTTGGCACAAAGCACAGCGGCACCCATAACGAAATCTCTAAAAAATTGAAATAGGAACTAATAACAAAGCATAGAAATTAAAAAAACGACGGATTGGAAAACCTATTGACTAATTGAAGTAGAAACAAACCAGGACAAAGATTGTGATGGGCCTGGCGAACCGTCCGCTTGTAGCACTCTCGATTGAAATTCGATAACCGATTCAAGACAAAAAAAAAAACAATATAAGGATTGTGTACCATTTAGCACCACGAAACAAAAACACACACACACACACACACATATATATATATATATATATATATATATATATATAGAGAGAGAGAGAGAGAGAGAGAGAAAGCGAGAGCGATCACCGTTTCATTCTTCTTGACGTTAGCGTTGGGCTTCCATGCGTATCGGATCCTAGGAGTGGAGCGTGTAAGGCGTGTGGATCCTAGGACAGTCTTGGTCTGGATCGATAACTAGATGATGCAACTTAGGGCTCTAGTTCTGGCTGGACCTCGCACAAAGGAAGGATGACGAAGTGAGGGAGAGGTAGTTGGTGGGATCAACAAGGGAAAAAAGCGGTGTAGGGCGATTGACAATGTCATTGTAGACGTTGACGATGGTGGCAGAGCTCAACGCATGCTAACATTGATCGATCAATGTTAAAATAGAATATGATACCTTGTGGTGTGCATCACAGATTTGGGATAAAGATATATGATGTGTCAACCCACCACTGGTTGCCGATAGTTAAGCCACAATGGTGTGACTGTTCGGAAGCGTTTCCATTTTGTTGTAGCAAGCTTTCTAAATGTTGTTTACATTGTTTAGTTATATGTGCTTGTACACTATGGATTTATATTTTTTTTAATTTTTCTTTATTAAAATTGTTCTTCTCTTTATTCCTGATATTGAACTATGATAATAAATTGTATGCAAATATATATTTATAGAATTGAATAAATTGTATAAGCCAGTCATGATTTTAATCAATAATATTCAATCACACTTTTGTTAATATTGATTTTTAATTGGTGTTATCATGAGTACATATTGTACGCATTGTTTTGCAAGTTTTTTTTTTCGTTATGCTGTTACAATATGTTTGTCTAAAATTTGTTATTGAATTTTTTTCATTGATAATTATGCTATTTTTAACCCGATTATTGACTTTTCGGGTTTTATTGGTTGATTTTTGCGTTTGGGCGGTCATTTGAGTGTAAAAATATCTATTTAGTGTTGTTCTCGTCATTTTGAGCGTTTTGAATCGTAATTTGACTCAATTTGGAGTTCGGGACCTTGGAGGTCAATTATTGACTAGGTCAATTATTGGTCAATGACCGAGGAAATATAAATAGCAGGAAAAGAAAGAGCTTTCACTTTACGCTATCACATTTGTGCGTTTGAGAGAGAGAGAGAGAGAGAGAGAGAGAGAGAGAGAGAGAGAGAGAGAGAGAGAGAGAGAGAGAGAGAGCGCTTGGAAGCTTGAAGCCTTAGGGCGATTTGGGTTCGTGGAATTCAAAGAATCACTCCAGATAGGTGTCCTTAAACTCTTTATCTTGATTCTGTTTTGGATCCGCACGAATTTATCATGATTTATGAAATTGAGCATGAACCCTAGATTTTGGGGAAATCCAATCTGGTTAGATCTAATGGTTTAACATAAGATCTGTGGTTAAGAACTAATTTAGATCATTGTAGAGATATGTTTATGTGATTTTGGGGGTGTATAATTGTGTATTCCATGATGGTTGAGAAGTCAACCATGGAAATCAGGTTTAGATCTAGATTTATCGAATCTGCAATTATATGTGCGTATTTCGTTGTTACCTGGGCGATTTAGAGGCGTTCCGGATGCATTTTTAGGTAGATATCGTAGTCCGTAGCGTAAAATACGTGTTTGGGAGCATCCGGGGGTTCTTGGGTTGATTCCGGACAAAGAACAGGCAAAAACGACGATGAATAGTACCCTGGGTGCGTTATCGGGTCGAAATGACGAAGATCCAAAGTTCTGGGTCGTAGTTCGTAGGTTCGTAGTTTGAAGGTTCGTAGTTCGTAGTTCGAAGGTTCGTAGTTCGTAGGATCGTAGTCCGAAGGTCGAAGATCGAAGATCCGCTTTGAGTCTTCGAGGCGCGCTACGCAACTACGAGTGCAGCTCCAACAATGAATTGGACACCTGGATCGCATCAGATCTTGGACTATTTACATTGTAAACCATTATGTCTTTCCACATTTAAGTATAATTAAGTTACAATGTAAATAACGAAATACCCCCCATTTGGATTCAAAGAAAAATACTAGAAAAATTAATTCTCACTCCTTCAAAATGTGAAAATTGAGATTTAGTGTAAAATCTCGGAAAAATCCGATTTTTGTAAAGATGAATTTTTGGAAAGTGGGGTTAGACATCTCAGAAAAATCCCTAAAAATCAGATTATTTTAGTTATGTTATGGGAACCCAATGCCGGGACTTTTTATTTCAAGAAAATAACTCCTATGAGTATCTCCTTCCTTAGTCAAGGAATGAGGATCGACAGTGAAAACCGGCTACGGTTTTAAAGGGAGTGTTGTATACCTTAAGACTATATTGGTGTTGGTATGTTGGTTTGAGGGATTGGGGCTTAGGCTCTATGACTTGTTGGGTTCTCACCGTAATGCACCGATGATGCTATGTGGTTGACGTGGCAGGCATATGCGCCGATGGCAGGCTTGTGTGGTGACCGTGGTCGGGCATATTGCACCGTGGATAAGGCTAAGGCCTCGGTTGAGCCATTGAGCTCGTGGAGCTAGGGCCGAGTGCCCTGAGCTGGGATCCCGTGGAGGATCGTGGACAAGTTGTCCTGTGTGGGCAGGCTGGGTCCTGATGTTTGTTTGCAGGCTGAGTCCTGATGATTGTGCACACTACACAGTGCCCGAGTACATAGAGCATGTAGTATAGACTTGTATGTTTGCATGATGTGGAGTGTTGGGGTCACCTACTGAGCTTATCGCTCACCCCTACTTGCTGTTTACATTTTTCAGGTATGACCCGAGACTAGTGGAGGACTTTCTTCCAGGAGGACGCCCACTACTCGATGTATGATACGATATTATATTCGTATTGTTTTATGTGATATCCCGGACATGGGTCCGTGGATAGTTGTATTTGCATCTTGTTTGTGATGTGATGTCGTGTGACTGTTCGACTCATTATATGTATGATGATATATGAGAAAGTACAGGATTACCCTTTATGTATGATCGTACGGGGTTGCATATTTGAGACAAGACCGCGATGTAGTTTCCATTGGTGCTAGTCACCAACCCCTTGACCTATCGGGTGCGGGCAGGGGGAAGTCATATTCCTAGTTCCAGGTTCCCTGGAATTTGGGGGCGTGACAAAGCATGACCCATTAATTATTATATGGCGATAGATGCATCCAATATAGCTTTTCTCATCTCTAGTTGTTTGTAAAGGATGGACACCATTGGCTAGAAGTTGTATGTGTTGTTTTATATTTCTTATTATTTTAAAAAATATTCATCATTTCTTGTTATATCATTATTGGTCACTAACTGTTTCTCTTTTATTTTGAATTGTAATTTGAAATATGATTTTTTTTTTGTTTGGGTGAACATTTGCCGGGAACGTTTCTTATTTTGTTGCCGCTGACCCTTTTAAATATGATTATATCGGCCATGAGTTATTACTTATACGAGGTAAGCATTGGTTATTTATTCTTTAAATTGTGAAGTCTATTTGCAGTTTGGTATTGCTTTTGGGAGACTACTTCTTCTTATTTTATAAGTAGAAGCAACAAAATTTATTTGATAAATTAAAAAAAACTAATTATACGAATTTAAAAATTAAGGATATTTTTGTCTTTTTAAACTTTAACAATAATTATTTTTAATTTACTAAACACTTATTACCTACTTTTAGATCTACAACACTTTTAAAATTATTATTTATCAAATATTTACCTGTTTATTTTCACAGTAGTTTTTTTAAACACAACTAAAAGTTGTTTCTATTAAAAGTAAGCATTATCAAACTAGGCCTATATGTGATTGTCATCAAGGTGAAATAAGAAAAAAGTCATATTAAATATGGATATTTATTGATTATTAATTTATAAATTAATTAAAATCAAATAACCCAATTTCTTAATTTTAATAATATTTGAAATTATAAATATAAATATTTTTAATGTTGTCTTAAAGGATTGAGGATGACTTAAAAAAATATGGTTAGTTATTATGGTTATCTATTCTCTAAGTTTTTTTTATCAAAGTTGATGTGTCCCGTTTAATTAATTATCATATATATATATATATATATATATATAATGTTGTCTTAAAGGATTGAGGATGACTTAAAAAAATATGGTTAGTTATTATGGTTATCTATTCTCTAAGTTTTTTTTATCAAAGTTGATGTGTCCCGTTTAATTAAGTATCTATAAAATTTATGTTGTTAGACTTATTCGTATTGTTTTTGCTTTATTGTTATAGTGACAATATAATTGTATGGTGTACTAATTTTTTTTGGACTTATACTTTATAAATAATAGATTATCTTATTTCTTGTGATATTTTTAAGTATTCATGGTTATACTCATTAAGAATAATTTAAAAATATATAAAACTTCTTTTTAACTATTTCATGCCATATGAGCAATAGGAAATCCCTTAATTAAATGTCTTGGACCATCTCCTGTCTTTTACGACATTGACTATAATATACAACAAATAATCAATTGTAATCGATCTCGTAATATAAATACATAACTTTCAAAATTTTCTCCTACTTGTAGTAAATAACAACAATTTAAAATTACTTATTTTATGTAATGAGACAAACTCGTTGATTAATAAGTTTATATATGCTTTAAAACTTTAATTCACACCTAAGATATAGTAACATTATTATTAGGGGATGACTAGTATGATTGGACACCGTATCTAATTACATTTGGTGGAGGTTCAAAACTATATTATTTTGATGTGATTATTGTGATTTGACTAGTTGGATTGCTTAGCCCTTGTGACTCGGCTAATAAGACTATAAAACCTTTTTGAGATTTGGTCAGTAGGATTACTGTGCCTTTGAGATTTGGCCAGCAAGACTGTCGACCCTTGTGTGGAATAGCACTCACAACGGTGAGCTAAGTCTATACTCATTTATGGGAGAGGAGGGAGGGGGTATGATCTGTGGACTCCGAATCATGATACTTAGCTCAGGTAGAAAATTTGACATATATAGGCATGTAACATTCGTTTAGAAAAGTATGACAATGTCATTGTGGTGGCAGGGTGTCCTCTACCTACCAGTTTAGGAAACATTAAGTGTGTTTGTTTACTAGTGGTTGTATTCCTGCATAGTTCATGACATGACCACAAGCATACATTTTGCATGTAGGTTTAAGGACTTTGGGATGGACCGGGGAGATTTGATTCATAATGAGTTGTGGTTTGCTTACTCCTCCTATAAACTAATCTTTTTCAGATACTAGTCAGCATTATGGAAACAACCTAAGGTGGAAAAATACTTTTCTACATATAGTGGTTGTGTTTTCTCTTTGTTTTGGTTTTTCTTGTATTTCCTATTTGAGGAACTTGTGGCGATGTAATAGCTAAAATAGGATTTGGTTTTGTTAAATGAAGTATGATTATGTGTTGGATGTTCGTCATGAGGAAGTAGTAATAAAAAATGTTTTGTTTGTGATGCTATGTATCAAGGAGATTTGATGACATGACATGATTGATTTGTTATTTTGCTAAGAATTAGTTTTGACAAATTTAAAATCAAGTTCTAACCAATTCATAATCACCAAACTGTCCTCGTTAATTTTGTTTTTAAATTTCACATATTACCCTTCAAAATTAATAAAAACAAATACCTTAACCTTGACTCTCTTTCGCCTTAAACATTTAGTTTTTCAAAATTTGTGACGATGCTAAAATGTCAAAGGTGGAGAAATGTTCACACCCTCAAATCTTATAAACACACCCACATATGTAAAATTACCATAACCTTCGACCCTCCGATGGATGATCCCAAGGTAGAAATTACCCCTCTTCCTTTAGATTTGGTAAAACTATCCCTCCTCCCTCCAAATCGGATGACTTCTTCTTTCTCTCCTTTGGGCTGATGATTTCAGATCCGGCGATCCCAACTACAAAACTACCCCTCCCCTTTCAATAAATCTTTCTCAAGCATAGATTTGTCTTTTTCCGTCCGGCTAAATCCAGGCAGGGTTAGGGTGGGCACACGGATCCTGGCTTTTTCATCAAATGCAGACTCGATCAAATCCAAGCAGGATTGAGATGTAGGAGAATAAAAATATTATTTAAATAAATATAAAGTTGAAATGAGGGGAGGGGAGAGGCATTGCAGCCCAACCCTTTGTGGGTGAGTGTGTTGATCCATTTGTTTTTTATTGGTTTTGTTTTTAAGGATTACTTAGTCATTTCACATATGAATAATATAATAATTTCACACAAGTGTGTTGAGAATTATATAAAGGTATCCAAAACTTATTGATTAACTGTATGTTGGGGTGAGTTTTATTTATTATTATCATTATTTCCAGCACTCTGCATTTTAAAAAATAATTGTTCTTATTTATTTATTTATTTGATGGGAAGGAACTTGAAAGAAGTTATTCCTTTATGACAAGAAAAAATGATACTCATTTATTGTATTCAATGTGCTACCAAAGGAGGGAATATGAACTTTGGGTCATGCTACATCTAAAATATTTTGTGCTAGTCTCTCACGATTAAATCACTGGACCAGTTTGCAAAAAAGTGAATTATACATAAAAATCTCCATTGTGTCAACTTGGCCTCCAGGGCCCAGGCACCATGCCTCCTCCCTCCCTCTAAAATAAAGAAAAAAAAGTCATAAACTTTGAAAACAAACGTTTTGTCCATCTGCTATGCACGATCCTAAAATGCCGAGTTGTCTTTCGGTTGAGCTAAATGTATAGGAACCCGCTTTGTTAAGACTGCACGGGCCTTGGGACCATGAACAAATCAATATATATACTTGATTTCTTAGGCTAATAATATTAATCATTTATTATTTAAATAGCCATACATTTCTTTGTTTTCCACTCTGCCTATTATTGATCACAATTGCCTACGCATACACCAATTCTCAAGCTAGTGAATTGGTGCTGCAGTGCAGACGCGAGCACCCGAGGCTTGAACTATATCTCTATTTGTTTTATTACAAATAATTTAAAAGGCAGAGCAAAGGTGGGAAAGGCGGATTGCCAAAGTATCCATTTTGTTGTGGCGGAAGATAAATCTATTGATAGTTAAATTTAAAAGGCTTGAATTATATCTCTATTTACTGCATTCTCCCCGGTCCAGGTTTTTAAATTTTAGTTGCGAGATAAATGTGACCACGTCAGATTTGGTATAATCAAACTTTTCCTATAATTTAAAAAAAAAAGTATAGATTTATCAAAAATTCATTCACATCGGTTCTCTAAAATAGGATATAGCGATAAAAAATAAATAGTAAATTTCTATATTTAGGAATTTACTATTTATCCCTAAATATTTTTTTTATAATTTTTTAATATATATTATTATACTTGTAATATTTTTATTGTTGATAATAAATGAAAAGATGAGAGAAAAAAATAATATAAAATGAATTAAGTAATAAATGTAGATAGAAATAGAGAATGAGATGTTTGATGTTTTTAAAAAATAAGCAAATTAGATACTATTCATCCCTAAAATAGGAATAAAAATATCAAAATTGATGTAGATGCTCTAAGTAAGTGTAAGTGAAAAAAAAGAAAGGAAACCACGTTAATAATCCAATCCCCTGCCACTCATAAGCAAACTCAAATTGGGAAACCACACCACGCAACGCATAATTATAAATTCAATTTGGGAATTTGATTCTCATTACATCAGCTAAATTATACTCGTGGATAACTAATCTCCATGTGGGAATTTGATTGTAACCCGTGTAACTTTCGTCATTATATTATGATTTAATTAGGCTATTTCTTAACAATGCAACTGGAATTCAAGCACTCAATAAGCCAAAAAAAAATGAAGAATGTAATTAGATCAATATTTTGCTCCTAAGATATTAAATTAAATTTATATTTTAGTTTTTTCATTTTCAAAGTTTCTTAGAAGAATATTATATAAAACTAGTATTTTAGAAAATAATTGAATTATGTTTTTCAATTTGTTTACAATTAATTTATATTAATATGTTGTTTCAAATTTTCCTGGAATCTAATTTAATATCTTTAATATCATTTGCACATTGACTTTAATAAACGATTTTTAATATTATATATTTGTGTATTTTTTTTAAAATTCCATTCAAATGTTGTGTCATTATTCTTCTTTCTAATTTTATAACAAAATATTTTTATATGACAGAAGCAATGATCAAACTAAAATCAATTTAGAAGGTAATGAAAAGAAAAAAGGACACTTGGTGGCTTTTAATATGATTTACTATTTTAATTTATTTATTTTTTATAATTTTAAAATATAATTTACTTTATTTAATATATTTTGTCTTGGTTAATTTATAATTTACTTTAGTTTCATTAGTTACTATGAAGGGCTAATGTTGTACCAAATGTGCAATCATATAATGCTTCAGTTATACCGTATCATTGAATTGAAACATTATTCTAGATAATTAAAGTCATTCATTCTTGCAATAAAGTGGAGGCTACATCAAATTAACCGCCTAGCTAGCTACACGATTAGAAAAGACAATAAAAATTAAGTTCATTACATAAAGACTAGGCAATCCCATCAACACTCAAGAAGAAATTTTTAATTGCATGATAAGTAATTGCCTGCTGCTGAACTATTTGGGCAATTGTTGGATTCTTACACCATTCCTACACAAATGGCGGAATTTTTTGAGCTAAAGTAATTGCTTTTTCTAATGAGGTATCTGGTGAAACTCTCGAGCGTACACTCAAAAGCACGCTGGAATAGCAAGGAGCTTGCAATCAGCCAAATAGACACAAAGATGCGTCCACCATTTCCTTCCAACACAAGGTCACCATATCCAACGCTAGTCACGGATGTGATAGCAAAGTAGATGCTGTTAGGATAGGTGACTAAGCTGTGTCCATCTAACACGAAAGCAGCACCAGCTCCAACAAAAATAAGCACCACCACTGTTGCTACCGCACAAGACAGCCTTCGATGGGGATGTGAGCATAATGCTTTGGCCAAAACTTCTCCGACGGCTTTATTAGAAAGGCTTAGCACATATGCACCCATCAACATTAACAAACACGTAATAAATTTTGCCAATGATGTTTTGGGTACGAAATCCCCATAACCCGTTGTAGTTAGTGTTACCGTAGCAAAGTATAAGCCGTTGACTATCTTCTCTCCATCACTGGATTTTTCCTTCTCTCCCATGCTGGATTTTTCGATGGAGCATAACATGAAGGCAACCATGGAAAGTATTATAAAAATTATCATCATAGCAGCTGCACTCCTGCTCAACTTTTGGGTACCTTATATAAGAGACAGCAATGAGAGAAATGTGTGCGAGAGTGAAAGAGAAACACAGAGATGTGTGTGTGATTGGACCACTCTAGGCATCAAACGTACGTGATGAAGGAAAGGAGAGAGTTGTGTGTGTGAGGATGAGAGAGACAAACAGGGAGAAATGTCTGTGTGTGTGAGGGCGAGCGAGAGACAGAGACTGGCATGAGAGAGATCCGTGTGTGAGTGAGGGAGAAACAGAGAGACAATGAGAGGGAATCATACCTCCAACACCAAAGCGGTTCATGATTGTTGTTCTCTGATCTCCAAGTTTATCAGCGATTTGTTGGTCTGTTAATTCATTCATGGCATTCCGGAGCGCCTGAATTTCAGCCAGCTGGTTAAGAGCAGCCATGGGAGAAGGAACGAGTGAGGAAAGGGTGAGTGAGGAGTGAGTGAGTGAGGAATGGGTGAGTGAGTTAACGTAAGCGAGTATATAAAAACATGAGTACGCCCTGGGGTACCGTGCTGCATGTACGCTGCGAACTCCTCTTTAATTGTCGCCTGTTCTGTTCTTTCACATCACGTAAGTAATGATTAAATTTAAGTATTTAAAAATAATACATATTTGTTTAATATTTCGTATTTAAAATAATAATTATAATTTGATTACACAGATAAGGTTTTTTAAAGTGTACAAAAAATATATTCATCATGTTTTGTTATATATAATTTTGAAAATCAAATTTTACACACACAATAATATTGTCATTATAATAATATCAATAAACAATTCTTTAAAATACACCACAAATTTTAGTTCTGTTGTTATATATCATACTAATTATATGTAATAACTTATTAAAATAATATAATTTAAAACTGACATTCAAATTAATTTAATGCAGAAAGTATATAACATTAATCCTATGACCCTGTAAATTAAGATGGATATGTAATGTACTACTAATTAATGAGATACAATTTTTGTTACGCACTTCTTCCACTATATCTCCCTCCCATTTAGTCGATTGATTTTTGTTGGGGCGCTCATAGCAAAAGGAATGGGTGAGCAGGCAGGCATGCATGCATGCAGATTGGGGCATCCTGGCATTCATTTTTTTTGTTTGTACGCTGCCCAGCCAAACTTTCGCTCTGCTCAACCAATACGCCACTGCCACCTGGAACCAAATCCCATCAAATCCGATTTTGAATGACAGTACAGATCGACCAAAAAAAACTTGATGCAACCCCTCACTGCTGCAGAAAGAGAAATGAAAAATGAACTTTAAAAGAAACGAAAAAGGGAAATATGCAGAAAAATCATTAAATGAACTTCATAATTTTTTAAAAAGAAACTAAAACAAAATTAATAACTATGAAATACATAAATTACGTGCAGATTTTATTTCGTATCAATCATCGATCTTGTGAGATTGTAACATCATGCAACTGGCTAAAACTCTATCTTCACGCTCTTTTCTTTTTCGATCTTTGAAAAAAGTCTGATTGTTGTGAGTAGTTTTCTTCATCATCACTCTACGTCGTCAGCCACGTTAGCTTCTACGTCAGGCCGTGGGCGCAATTAGGACTTTAGATTGATTTTTCCTAAAAGCATGCTGCATGGGTCACGTCGCACGTTGTTCTATTTAAATTCTTTGCAACGAAATGGATACTTCCGCCTCTGCCACCTGCAATCTGCCTTTTAAACTCTTTGCAACAAAATGAATACGTCCAAGCCTCGGGTGCCAGCTGGTGGCGTGACTGGTCACTTCTTTTCTTTTTCGCGGAGGGAAGCATGGTCAAGTGTTGTGAATATACCCCCCAAAAGTCTATAATAATAAATAAAACTCACCCAACATGCCGGTTAAAAATTCTTATTTTGCTCACTCATTTCGTATATCAATCCATCAATATGTATAACAAATTATAAATGAAAACGTATAGAAGAGAAGTAATGTATCCACAAAATATAAATATACACCTATAAACATGTAACTGCTTAATTAATTACTAGCCTCCTTAATTTACTAAGGTATGACTTGTTAGAGCACTGGATTGAATAAAAATTTGTATAAATTTATCTACATGAAATAATATCAGTCGATTTGTATTTTGATTATAAATTTTGTTAAAATTGCAAGCTTCAAAATAGCTACTAGCCAAATTCGATTAAATTTAATCCAATTTGACTTTTCAATACCTCAAAGTTACAATTTTAACAAAATTTGTAGTCAAAATAGATATATTGAATATAATTTATTACTAATATTATTTTGTGTAAATAAATTTATTAAAATTTTTAAAAAACAATTTAGTATGCATGATAATTTTTGTCATGCGTCATTAAAAAATGTTAGTGTTCTTACACCCTCAATTTTTTAACCTGTCTTACTAAAGCCAATAAAATTAAATACAATATTTCAAACCTAGCACAACCTCAAATTTTCTCACTTACACTTCATCACGTCACATTTATCTTGCAACTAAAACTAAACTTTGACAAAGGAGAATGCAATAAATAACTATTGAATATATTAATTTTTAATAATATTATTTTTATAATATTTATTAGGGGATCAGTAAAAGCATGCATCGGATCGGAGTGATATTGCTCCCCTTACATAAGTTGCAACAAAATGGAAACTAGTCCAAGGTTGTCAGAGTGGTGGCGTGCCTGAAGGCATTTAATTTGTGGGGCAGGCATTTAAATAAAATGTTTGAAAGGAAATGTCTTGTAAGGTACGATCCAAACACAAAACGGCTTTTCAAGACATACACACATAGCGGATCGGTTCAAAGATCACGATTTTACTTTATTTTATTTTGCTGGGAAGAAAGTGTGTGTGTGGTGCAATTAGGACTTTATTTAGATTTTTCCTAAAAGCATGCATCATGCATGCATGGGTCACGTAGCACGTGGTTCCATTTAAATTCTTTGCAACAAAATGGATACTTCCGCCTCTGTCACCTGCGATCTGCCTTCTAAACTCTTTGCAACAAAAAACATAGATATAGACGTTCAAGCCTCGGGTGCCAGCTGGTGGCGTGACTGGCTTTTGCAGCATCAATATTCACTGGCTTGAGAATTGGCGGGTGGGTGCGTAGGTAATTGTGATCGATAGTGGGGCCGGAGCAGAGTGGAAAGCAAAGAAATGCGTGGCCATTTAAATAATAAATGCTTTTAAAAACAATTAGTATTATTTTCCTGAAATAAAGTAGTTATACAGAATGGGCTCCTACACATTCAGCCCAACCCAAACACAGCCCAGCATTTTAAGATCACGCATAGCGGATTGATGGAGCGTTTGTTCACATGTATAATGTATTATACGGCATACTTATCAGAATTGCAGTTGGATCGCTGAATGGGCAATCCAAACACTTAATCGGTCGGAATTTTTAATTTTTAGCTAGTCCATTAGTGCTCTTAATATATATTTTCTAACGTACCACTCCTAATACCCTTATCCTGGTGGGGGTGTAAATTTCAAATGCTCAACTTACCCAACAAATTAACAATCAAATTGTGATTTGCCTAATGTCTTGATGAATATGTATGTTGAGTGAACCTTCGTAGATACATATGATGGATCAATTAACCATCAATAATTGCATCTCAACAATTAACTTTAATATGTTTAGGACACTCGTGAAAAATAAAATTTTATGTAATATACAAAGTTAACTGGCTATAACAATTAAGTCTCCGCTACAACAAAAAATAAAAATAAATAAAAACTGACACTTAATGCATCATCCATCATCCTATCATTAAAGGCTTTAAGCTTTTTGAAAGTGTCATTTTTTTAGTTTGAAAAAATAAAAAAATTATACAATCATTTTTTAATTTTATTTTTTATATACATATATATATATATAGAGAGAGAGAGAGAGATGATCATACTATGACAAATAACAAATTAAACCAATTACACAGCATATAAATAATTGTGACAGTAGCCATAGTATGAAATGAGAACATATTTGTCTCTTATTTGAGAGTTGTGACACAAAAAAAGTACCCAATATTCCCCAAAAAATGTGTACACCCACAAAATCTTCCCAAAGTTTGAAAACTCAGGTATAGAGGAAAGCAACATCCCGTAAGTGTTATCAGAAGATGTAGGGGCACGTGGAGGAGCACTCAGACCAGCGGGTTTTTTACCTGGGGCTTTCTTATCAGCAAGTACTTGACTTCCCTAGGCATAGAAGCAACATCATGCCTTTCTTCTGACGGTTCCTGTATCCACAAATAAATGCATGAGTGGATGATTCACAACCAGAGTCAACAAGAGAATGTAAAATATTTACATAGTTTTTCAAACTTGTCTCCAGGTTGCTGGGTAATTGTTTAGAAACAACTCGTTCACCAGAAGGAAAAATACACCCTACTATGTCAAACGATTTTAAATCATTTTTTGCTATGAATAAGTTCTTTTGAGGAAACGGCATCAAGAAATTTGAATTTATAAAGAACAAAAATGCCGTCTGGAATCCCACAAAATCAAATACCAAAAGAAGTTAATCTCTAAAATGAATTATGAAATAAAACGTTAAGGGCCTTGAGAATCTCCCTTTATCTAGCTTTGACTTGTGCAACATGCAAACTCAAAACACTACATTAGTTACTAGCATAAATAAAATGAAACAATACACTGTTAAATAGCATATACAAGCTATTGATCAATAATAATTTTTTAAAAAACTTGGTCCTAAGCACTATTATACTTGGAACTAAATACCCAGTCTTAGCAAATATTGAACCTATATATATTGATGAAGATGAGGAAAGGCACTTACTTAGAGCCCCAAAATACTGGAGGGCCTCTAGGTTGGACCATTCCAGACCTGTTGGGAGGAAATACGGAAATAGGAGGAAATAAAAATGGCACACCGAGAATTTTACGTGGTTCGGGAAATTCCCTACGTCCACGGAGCTACTACAGTATTTTTACTATGGAGAGAAAAATACACTGTGTTTACAAACACTCGATCCCAATACCCAAATATACCCGAGAAATTATCAAATTGATAATTTTCTCTCTATTTTTCTCCTCTCTAATTCTTTTCTCTCTCTCTCGTATTGGGACTTCTAATTTTGGGATGCAATTACATTGCCGTGGGAGTGCCTATTTATAGGCTGCAGGTACCGCGTTCTTCTCCGCGTTTGGCATACCGTTTTTGACAAAAGGTTTGCGTAACCTTTTTTTCTTTCTTCTTCTTTTTCTTTCTTTTGGACGGTGAGCCGTGTCTAGCCACAATTGTTGACAATCTCCCACTTGAAGACTGATTTCAATCTGTCTTCACACCTGCAGTAGCTCTTTCTGTCTTGACTATTCTTGAAGACCAATTAGAGTTGCGCACAACTCTAATTTGTCTGTAGTGACTGCTTTGGTTAACATATCAGCTGGGTTCTTGCTCCCTTGTATTTTTATAAGTGTTAACACTTCATCCTCCAACAATGATCGAATGAAATGATAACGCAGTCCAATATGCTTTTGTCCTTGAATGAAATCTTTGAATTCTTGGCCAAGTGTATTGCACTCGACCGTCACTATGCAATACATCCATCTCTTGCTTGAAACCCATTTCTGCTAATAATCCTTGTAACCAAATAAACTCCCTCACTCCGGCCTCATCGCAACATACTCTGCCTCGGTTGTAGATAGAGCCACAATTTTCCGAACCGAGAATTCCACCACTCTCGTAGTCCCCAACGTGAACACATATCCTGTAGCTGCTCCTCCCGTGGTCTATTTCTCCATGAAATCAGCATAACATAGCCCTGCAACTTCGGTTCACCTTTTTCTGAAACATAGACATTTGTTAGTAGTACATCGCAGGTATCTAAGTATCCATTTCTCCGCTTCCCATGTGCTTTCCCGGAATTAAACATAATCCGCTCACTTGCTCCCACTGCATGAGCAATATCCGGTCTCGTGCACACCATGGCATACATCAACTTCCAATGGCCGAGGCATATGGAACCTTAGCCATGTAGTCCTTCTCTTCATCCGTCTTTTGGACATTGTTCCTTTGACAACTTGAAATGATTACAAGAGGTGTCCTCACCGGTTTACATCACCCATACTAAACCTTTTGTAAAATCTTACAAATATATTCTGCTTGAGATAATTGTAAGGTACCTTTCCGTCTGTCTCTGCTAATCCTCATTCCAAGTATCTGCTTTGCTGCACCCAAGTCCTTCATCTCAAATTCACTGGATAACTGTCTCTTCAACCCGTTGACTATCGATTTGCCCCCGCTCCCTATTAACATGTCATCAACATAAAGTAGCAAGATAATAAAACTGGAATCAACCTTCTTGAAGTAACGCGGTGGTCGCATTGCATCTCGGGATAGCCATTATCCCGCTGAAACCATCAAATTTCTTGTACCACTGTCGGGGTGCTTGTTTTAAACCATACAAACTTTTGGTCAACCTGCATACCATATCTTTATTGCCCTCATTTGTGAATCCTTCTGGTTGCTGCATGTATATCTCTTCCTCCAAATCTCCATGGAGAAAAGCTGTCTTTACATCTAGTTGCTCTAGATATAGATCATTTGCTGCCACAATGCTTAAAACTGACCGAATGGTAGTTAGTTTGACAACTGGAGAGAATATTTCAGTGTAGTCAATACCTTCCTTCTGTTGGAAGCCTTTAACCACCAGTCTTGCTTTATATCGCTTGGAGCCATCATGCTCCTCCTTAACTCGGTACACCCATTTATTTTGCAAAGCTTTCTTGCCAGCCGGTAGCTTTGCTAATTCCCAAGTCTGGTTGGATATAAGAGACTTCATTTCATCTTCCATTGCAAGCTCCCACTTGCTCGCATCCTCTACCTGACATGCTTCATGATAGCATTCAGGCTCTCCTCCATCTGTCAGCAGCAAATAATTTAAGTACTTCCTGTTTGGTACATGCGGCCGACTGGATCTCCTCAATGTAGGAACTTGATCCTGTGGCTCTTCAATGGCTTGTCCTGTAACTTCCTCCTCCTGAGGTTTCTGGCCGGTTTTGATAGCTGCACTATCTGGGACATCATCGGGCTCAAAATAAACAGGCTCATGATCCACTTGACTAGTAGATTCGGTCGTGTCTCTATCTTTATACAGGACCTTTTCATTAAATACAACATCTCTACTTCTAATGATTTTCTTATTTTGGTTATCCCAACATCTATAACCAAATTCATCACCACCATAACCAACAAATGTGCATTTTAGTGATTTAGCATCAAGTTTACTTCTAGCATTATCACTAATATGCACATAAGAGACACAACCAAATACTTTCAAATGTGAAAGTCTAACCTCTTTTCCCGTCCAAACTTCTTCTAGTTTTTGAACTCTAGAGGTGTTGATGGTCCACGGTTGATGAGGTAAGCCTTCGTGTTGACTGCCTCGCCCAAACGTTGGGCAACCCCGCATGTAGCGCATCTCGCTCTTTCGGTCAACGTCCGGTTCATCCGTTCGCTTATGCCATTCTGTTGTGGTGTCCCTGGCACCGCTTCTCTCGAGCTTGATCCCACTCTCATAAGAACTGTTTAAATCTGGTGTCTTCATATTCTCCACCATTATCCGAACGCGGCCTTTTGATCTTCAAACCGGTTTCATTCTCGACCATCGCTTTCCAACTTTTGAATGTATCAAATACTTCGACTTAATCGATGAAGTATACCCATACTTTCTGGAATGATCATCAATAAAGGTAACAAAATAATGCTTACCTCCAATTGATGAAACTGGAGCCTGGTCCCCAAACATCCGTGTGAATCAATTCGAGCTTTGATTCCTTTGGGGTTCTGCCTTCCCTTTTGAAGTCTGACCCCCCCCCCGCTTTCCAAAAATACAGCTCTCACACAAATCAATATCTATTGATTTTACTCTGCGCCTTCCCTTTTGAATGCATGACTCTATTCCCTTTGCACTCATGTGGCCAAGTCTTTGGTGCCCCCGATTTGGGTCGTCTTTACACTCTGCAACCGTAATGAAACAATTTCCATTCATAGTTGTATAAAGAGTTCCATGCTTCTTACCCCGTGCAATAGTCATGGCTCCTTTGGAAATCTTCCAGGTGTCTCCCGCAAAAGTGGACACGTAGCCATCTTTTGCCAATTGTCCGATGGAAATTAAATTCTTTCGAGACTAGGTACATGTCTCACACCACCCCCCCTCCCATATGGATCCATTGAGCTTGATCTGTCTTGTTCCTTGACCAACACGTCGCACGCCCTGATCATTGCCGAGATACACCTTTTCTCGATTGCCTGCAACATAATCCTCGAATACTTCTTTGTTTGAGGTAGCGTGGAATGAAGCCCCTGAATCTAGCACCCAGTTCCGTCTTGCTCTCCATAACATATGAGAGCATCATCGATGCGACATTTGCACTTCCATGCACGTCGTCTTCCTTTTTCGGACCCCTGCACTCAGACTTAAAATGTCCCAATTTTCCACAATTCCAACATTCAATTTTATTTTTACCTTTGTTGGTTTGGAATTGGCGACCTCTGGATTTGGATCTACCATTCCTCGATGTAGATCTCCATTGCTGAGTACCTCTGTTTCTGCCTCTACCTCTGCTCTCTAGATTTAATGCTGATGCCGATGTGGGAGGGCCTTCTTCCTTCCTTCTGATCTCCTCCGTCATGATCATGTCTACTACTTCTGAGAATACCATTTTATTTTTCCCAAAAGAAGCAGAAATAGATTGTACCGTTGATTGCCAACCTTCTGGCATAGTACTAAGCAAGGCACCGGCATTTACTTCGTCGGTGAAAATAATTTCAACCGATTTCAATTGATCTTTGGCCTCATTGAAGGAATTTAGATGGTCTCTAAAATTCCCATTTTCTGGCATTTTTAAATTAAACAGCTTCTTAATTAAAAATACCTTGTGGGCCGCAGAGGGCTGCTCGTACATATTCGAGAGAGCCTTTATGAGTCCCGCAGTTGTATCCTGGTCTTTGACGTTGAAGGCCACAGATCTCGTCAGGCTTAGACGGACTGCCCCCAAGGCTTTGCGATCTAGCACCTTCCAATCGTCATCTTTTATTTCCGCCGGCTTTTCTCCCATCGGCAGGTACAAGTCTTTCTGGTACAGATAGTCCTCCATTCGCATGCGCGAACCGAAATTCGTCCGTCGAATTTCTCGATCTTGTATGAATCCTTCTCGGACGCCATGGCACCTTCTTGAACTTGAACTTCCCGTTTCACCGTATGCGTGAACATCACCGTATTACGCGAGTGGTACGTATACACAACACCGAAATACTAAGAACAAATCTTTTGACCGATGTACACAGATGACAGCCCACGGCATACTCAGAATTTGTCGAGAGAATTCAAACCCGGAGCTCTGATACCAGTTGTTGGGAGGAAATACGGAAATAGGAGGAAATAAAAATGGCACACCGAGAATTTTACGTGGTTCGGGAAATTCCCTACGTCCACGGAGCTACTACAGTATTTTTACTATGGAGAGAAAAATACACTGTGTTTACAAACACTCGATCCCAATACCCAAATATACCCGAGAAATTATCAAATTGATAATTTTCTCTCTATTTTTCTCCTCTCTAATTCTCTTCTCTCTCTCTCTCTCGTATTGGGACTTCTAATTTTGGGATGCAATTACACTGCCGTGGGAGTGCCTATTTATAGGCTGCAGGTACCGCGTTCTTCTCCGCGTTTGGCACACCGTTTTTGACAAAAGGTTTGCGTAACCTTTTTTTCTTTCTTCTTCTTTTTCTTTCTTTTGGACGGTGAGCCGTGTCTAGCCGCAATTGTTGACAAGACCTGCATTAAGAATCAGCACAAGATATAACAGAGACAATAACAATGCCTTCTAATACCTCATGACAACAGTCTTTCCCTTAAAACCCCTAATAACATTCACACGAACAGAGA
Organism: Taxillus chinensis; assembly: GCA_023512835.1. Taxonomy (NCBI): domain Eukaryota; kingdom Viridiplantae; phylum Streptophyta; class Magnoliopsida; order Santalales; family Loranthaceae; genus Taxillus; species Taxillus chinensis. The sequence goes on along the minus strand of CM042085.1, from coordinate 21,882,401 downwards.
CATGAGCTGAAACATAAGCGTTCAAATTGTGTCCTATAATTTCAATTCTCATTGGCTTCCCATCTAGTTGAACATTATTGTAACGCTTAAGTTGTAAATGTTGCACTCCTTGTCACATAAACCACTTCAGCTGATCCCTGTAACCAACCATAACAGATTTTTAGAACTAAAATGTAATACACCCTCTAATTTGATTTTAAGAACTAGATTAACTCAGTTACATATATAGGATAATAAGAACCAAATCCAAGATTAAAGAAAATGAACTTAATATGATATTACAGTTATATATAAATATTGCATACAGTTGAACGACCATTTTTGTCATAATGAATTGCATATCGCTTCACCTCACCAATTTTAGAGAAAAGTTCCTGAGTTGCAAACCAAGTTTTAAGAAACAACTGTTGGCCTCAATTAAATCAGCATTTAAGGAAAGCACAAGTTGGTGCTCAGTTGTACCCTGATATCTTCGTTTGACACTCCATAATCCAAGTTGGAAACAAATAACTTTGTGCCCCTTTCTAATACTGGATAGTTGCTTGTTCAAGAATTACTCGGTCATATATGAAACATAAAACACCCATTCCCTATGAACTAGGCTATTACCAAAACAAAAAAAAGGCACTAGTAGTTACTATAGTAACCAAAGAGCCCATTGTCAGTCATCAACATGCACAATAAAAAATAAACAAAACAAGCTTTTCTGAATTACAGCCAGGCCAACGTTTTAGTTGCTTCATGAACTTTTGAGTACAATCAAACTTGAATTACAAGGAACACAAAAATAAATGCCATATTAATAAAAAAAATAAAAATGAAAACTACATACTTGGGACATTTGGTGTTCCAACATTAAAAAGGGTTGGAGAGGCATGAGTGATCCTGCACTGGGACATGAAATGATATGTCCTCAAAACATAATCAATATCAACCTTGTGAAGTCCAACAACAACCCTCATCAACATGTGCTGAGGTCTCTCTACAACCTTCCCTTAAACCTTCATGAGGTAGGACCTCTCAAGGGTTTAGATGTACAGAGTAAGATTGAGGGAGTCAAGAGATATGATCTATGGATTCATGATGACATGAAAACAAAAAACTAATACTGCATTTGGTGAACCATATAAAATAAATAGTTAAGTATTGATACTGGTATTAAAAATGAAAAAATTTAATAATAATGAACTGATACTATAACATTATTTGACAATTGAAAAAATTATTTAACACTGATATTTATATTGAAAAATCAAACAAAAAATGAATGTTTTATTATGCCCCATATGTTTTTTTATTAAAAAAAGGGTATTTGAATTCTCAATCTTTTACTGCATAACAATCTTAATAACATTAAGAAAATAAAACACTTTCTTAAAAGGCTGGATCAGATCATGCAAAAAGGCTAAACCTATCAGTAAACAAACTTTTTTCAATATACCTTGCCCTAGATTATTTTTCATTGAACAACTAGCTCAATTAGAGTCACATCATCCTTCTAAGCTTAATTAATGCTCTCAACAATATACCTTGTCCTGGATTATTTTTCAAATAACGGACAACTCTCAATGCAGCGTCCCAATGTTACTCCCGAGGATCGTGCATAAATTGAGACAAAAGATGCCAGATTTGAATAATCTAGCAGTTACTTGTTCTTAATAAACATGAGAGAAAACACTTTCAAACAATGATGGTATAAAAATTCAAAGGTATGTCATTTTCAATTAGCACTTTGTCTGCAAAAAGGTTCTAATGTTCTAATGTTATATCTTCTGATCAACACATGCTTGGATTTACAAAACATAACTAGGAAGAAACTCTTCTAATCCTCTATAAGTTATTTGATGCTATTCATTTCACTCCCACTGAGGTATAGCTTCAGAAACATAAAATTCTCTTTTAGTTTTGGAAAAATGTACTGCTTCTAACAATACTCATAATGATAGTTATTACTTTCAAGAACTCGAGGCACCCAATTAATGTATCAATAGATTTATACACAAAATGTCATTTTCTGACAAAATCTAGAATAAACATTCACTGCTTAGCCTGATTTCAAGGATTTTCATTATCACACTGTCATCTGGAACCACTACCTGATTGTGTGACTACTACAATACATGCACTACTATTTATTAAAAAAAAATTATGTTTTTATTTCCCAAATTTTTGTTAGGCTCAATTCATTGTAGTTTGGTTTTTTGCCAAAAGAAATATTGTTTTGTCTTGTATTTTCTTTTTCCTACTTACCACCTAATCTTAAAGAACAAAAGCACACAACTAGGCACCAATACCCATAATTATCACCTCTATCTCTTGCATCTGCATTACCCACGTGACCCTCCAAACTACAGTTCAATACCCCCTATCGTAGAGCCAAATGAGTTCATCAATAGAACCCCCATGATGACTTTGAATCATACACCAAACGAAGATATTAGAATTAAATGGTCAACACCTTAAAACCAATTGGTTATAGGAGATACTATTCTCGGATCTACTTGATTGGTAATTTTTCCAAAGCAAGACTCTAATATACTTTTCTTATGCGACAACGTGAATAATACATATGACAGATATTACATGTAAGGTGAAACATTGAGAACACACTCCTTATAGGCTCAATACTGTAAGTAGAAAATACAATCTGCTTTGATAATATATTAGAATCTAAAGGTCAATATTCTAAAAATAATCGGCTATAAGAGAGGCTATCTTTGGATTTATATGAGTATCTATTTGGTTGTTAACTTCTCTAATAGGAAACTCCAATCGAAGATATCAAAAACCATAGGATATCATACTAATTGAATCAATATGTAAAAAGGTGAAAGAAATTTTTTATATATAATTTAATAATTATAGGAAGTGAACAATGCTTATCAATATATTGGGAAACAATATATGCTATGGGAATAATTTTATGGCTTAATTTTTTTTTTTAAATTTAAGAAAACAGATTAATATAAGAAATCTGCTACTAGTGTTCTTAGCCATTAATTGAGGAGAGGAGATTGGTGGGTAAAAGTATATAAATAAATTATTTTTAAATGAATGAAGATAAGTGGTAGCCCCCTTACAGTTATAAAAAAAATAGTAAATAAGATTATTAAATTAAAAATAAAAATAAATATATCTAAATAATAAACTATAAATATTTCGGGTTTTATTCAGTCCAAATAATAATATTTTAAAAATACGATGTCTCACGAAAGAAAAAGAAGGAAGACACACACACCACGATGCCCAATCCCATGCTCAGGCACATCCAAAAACCCTAACGCCGCCGGTCTCCTTCCTCCTCACGCCGCGCAGTCTCTCCCTTGTCCCCCTACCGCCGTCTTCGTCTTCCTCTGTGACTTCCAATCTGTAAACCCTAATCATCAAACATGGGTTTTCATTTTCAAATGTGCATCATCCCTCTATCTATCTATCTTCTTCTAATTTGAGTGTGCTTGCATTCTTCGCAGATTCTAGCGGTGGAGCAGAAACCCTAGCCTACATTTCTGGTACCCAAAGTTGCATCCACCATGTCCATGATGCTTCAACTGGGGCGTAAGAAGAGCGTGGCGTATCGCTCCAAGAATTACTTAAAAGTGGCTCTTTACACCAGGCTTTTCAAGGAAGGATCCTCGGATTTGAGCGTCCAACAGAGGCTTAATGCTTTCCTTAAGAGCGGCAAGAGAGTCTTCAAGTGGGAGGTTGACAAAACCATTAAGGAACTTCGCCGCCGCAAAAGATATGAGTCCGCTGTCAAGGTTCCATTTCTCCAATTATATATATATGTGTGTGTGTGTGTGTGTGTGTTTCTACTGTATTGTGCACATTTTTGTAGAAACATGTGATTGGTATCAGCAATTTCCAGAGCTTGACTATAATTATATTACATTTAGAATTGTTGTTATCCGTTTCCGGTGGAGCTTGTGTCTGATGATCATTTTCGTTGTGTTCTAGGATTGCATTGCTTGGTCATATGAAAATTTTATGCATGTATTGAGTAAATTATTTAACTTTGAGATTAAAGATCAAAATGTTATTGGATTTGGATGAGAGCATACCAAAGTTCATGCGTTCCCTTGATTAAAGGAAAGGTAGATTGTTGTTGCCTAGTAGAACAGGAGAAAGAGGATGCAAAATTTGGAGGCCACCCGAATGGGTTACTGATGAAAAGGATTTTGTGATGCACCTATGGTTTTTGCAAGTGATCACGTGCACATGTGTGTGTTGGTTATGATGCCCCTATGGTCTGTGTGAGTGCACTCACATGTGTGGGAGGTGCGTGATCAAGCTGTGCTTGTTCGAATAAGCCTAACTTTTGCTACATAGATTGTCACGAGGCCCATAATATATCAAACTGAAGAGGATCTGAGGATGAGAAGACTTACGAGCTAAATTGTCTGCCTGGGCCCAAAAAATGCATTCAGAGGGTCTTCTGAGCTGTTTAATGTTTGCGGAAAACTTCTGTCTTATTATTTATGTTTGTTCTGGTGCTTAGGGTTTATTCCAGGTTTTATTTTCTTTTATAAATAATAGGGGTTGTACGTGCAGTAGAGGTGGACTCATGGATTATTGACTTTGAGTAATTGTATTTGATAGGGCTTTGGCCGTACCATATTTGATTCAGCTTATTTTTTTTGATTTCCTATCTTTTTGCTGTGTTTTGGCATCATTTTGTCCCTTGCCTTATGCCTTATTTCTTCTAGTTATGTTATTGTATCAAAGCTAAGTACACTTCTACATCTCTCCTCTTCATGTCTTGGTGTCATTTTAATTGAAGATCAATCTGTATTTGCTCGAACCAAGTACCAGCTGGTTCATGAGGATTTAGACTACTGATAAAAATTTAAAAAAAAAAGAAAGAGAGAAAGAAGTTTTAGACTTGTTGATGCACTGAAGTTGAGTGATTGATTCAACCCTTTGTTTTTCTTCCTAGAATTGAACTTTTTTTGTCTTTTGACATTCGGCTCCTTCTCTTTGTTCTTTCTTTTATTATTTTACTTAATATTTGGTGTATTAGTGGTTATCATTTAAGCTATGACGCAAATTTTAGTTCACAGAGTTTGTTGCTATACAGCTCTCTGCAGACATGGAGTCAAGGGGCATGAACAAGACAGTCGGTGATCAAGCAATACATCTTGATCTAGTTGCCAAATCTCAAGGAGTTACTTCTGCAGAAAATTATTTTGTCGATCTTCCTGAAGCATCAAAGAACCATTTCTCATATGGTGCCCTTCTCAACTGTTACTGTAAGGAGCTGCGGACAGAAAAAGCAGAAGCTCTAATGCAAAAAATGAAGGAACTCCGACTCAATTTAACCTCCTTACCTTATAACAGTATAATGACTCTCTACACCAAAGTTGGCCAGCCAGAGAAGATTCCAGCCATTATACAAGAAATGAAAGCTGATGACATCATGCTAGATACTTTCACGTACAATGTCTGGATGAGGGCGCTTGCAGCTGTCAATGACATTTCAGGGGTTGAGAGGGTCATTGAGGAGATGAAGAGGGATGGCCGAGTTTCCGGGGACTGGACAACATACAGCAACATAGCATCAATTTATGTGGACGCTGGACTGTTTGAGAAGGCAGAGGAGGCACTAAAAGAATTGGAGAAGAGAAATGCACATCGTGATTTTTCTGCTTTCCAGTTCCTAATCACATTGTATGGCCGAACAGGGAATTTGCTTCAAGTATATAGGGTATGGCGTTCTTTGAGGGTGGCTTTCCGAATGACAGCAAACATAAGTTACTTGAATATGATCCAAGCTTTGGTTAAGTTGAAGGATATACCTGGGGCTGAGAAATGTTTTAAGGAATGGGAAACTACACGCACGACATATGATATCCGGATTGCCAATGCTCTCATAGGAGCTTATGCTAAGGAGGGATTATTGAAAAAGGCAAAATATCTCAAGGAAAAATCACGGAGGAGTGGGGCCAAGGCTAATGCCAAAACCTGGGAAATCTTCCTGGATTATTATTTGAAAAATGGAAAGATGAAGTTGGCAGCTGAATGTGTTGCCAATGCCATTTCCTGTGGTAGAGGCGATGGTAGAAAGTGGGTGCCGTCTCCAGAAACGGTTGGAACTTTGATGCAGCATTTTGAGCAAGAGAAAGATGTTGAGGGCGCAGAGCGGTTTGTGGAGTTATTGTCCAAGGCTGTGGATGTTGTGGGCCCAGATGTGTTTGAATCATTGATAAGAACTTATGTGGCTGCAGGGAAGACAAGCCCGATGATGCGTCGCAGGATGAAGATGGAGAATGTGTTGTTGAGCGAGGAAGGCAAAAAATTGCTCGATGTGATATGTGTGGATTGAGGTATTCATTTAAAAGATTTTACTTGAAAATTTTCAGATAGTTTCCAATTTTTTTTTAAATGGGGGCCATTTTCATTTCCGTTTGAGATCAAATGTGTCAATGATGTTTTCATTTTCTTTCTCCTTGTTTCCCTCCTGTTTGAGATCAAATATGCCTACTTGTTTCCTCTCTTTCAATGTGTTTTAAAAAACCAGAGTGTCGAACCACTGACTTAAGTTAAGGTCCTGTTTCGTTGGTAACGCTCTTTCCGATTTTTCGCTCCTCTTCTCAATTTCGATAATAAAAAACATGTTTGTTGAGATATTTCCGTTTTAAATAGAAAGCGTGAGCCAAAAAAAGAAGAGAGAGAAAGAAAACCCGTTTTTTTTTTTTTTATATGGCCTCGATTCTTAAAAAGAAAAACTCCATTTTGTCTTGACATATTCTACTTCATACACTCCGACAACATTAAAGAACAAGTTGGCGCTGCCATGGGCTTGTTGTGGCTGACTGCCGCTTTTGTATGGGACCAAAAGGATCGAAGCTGTTCAATTGAATTTGAAATATCCTTCCTTGTGGGGAAGTATATTAACAGTTAAGTGCTGAACCAACAACAGTTTATTTACTATTTCCTTTTGTCAACCCCCCTCATTTTGAGTACAATGGTATTGTAGTGGTGCACCAAATTCTGGTTCACCAGTTAGTTAATATTAATATTAATATTACTACCAGATAATAATAATTAGTAACTACGGACACATGACGTTTCTTCCAGGGCCTCCGTAGTAAAAATACTTGCCCCAAGCAGGGGTGTTGGTCCCGTCTAGAACGCCGTAGCAATTGGAATGGTCGGCGAGGAGTTGGAGGTTTCTTGGTGGGATGAGGTTGTTGTCCCAGTCGACCACCTGTAGGTTACGAAAATAGGAGGCCTTTCCAAAGCCTTCTCCCGGAAAATGGCCGCTCCCCATCTGCGTGGAGGTGTGGGAGCCTTTGGGTTTGGTGTTCACTACTTCCCCACCAAACTGAACCATGCTCGCTTTGTCCCCTAGGTGGCGGAACAAAAACGACGGCCAATACCCAACTAGCACATTCGACCCATACGCTAGCCACCAGTTCCCATGCTTCGGATCCTGCACCCCCCCGCGCACAAACACACCAACACCATGTACATATATTTATATACACACACATGCTAATATTAAAATTAAAATTAAATAATAACATGTAAAACTGGTAGAAAATTACCTTCCAAACCATTAAGGTAATATCAAATTGACTGCGTCCGTATGCTGAAACGGGTGAAATTGCACCCCCAATGGCAATCCTGTTGCTGGTTTGAACGAACCCCGAACATAGCAGATTGTAGCATCCAGTGTTAACATATCCGTCCGCCTGTGTTTTTATTATTAATCAGTGTGTTACCTCGTTAACAAAAAAAGAGAACGCACGTAGAACTGTTACAAGCTTCTTCTTTTTTTTTTAATATCGAAAATAAAAAAACAAACGCACTCAGTTATAATTTCTTACCGTCCAGTACGTAAACAACCTGGGATTGTTGTCTCCATACAGATCTGGACTTATCTGAAGAAGAAAACAAACTAATTAGATGTTAAAATAAGCATTCATCCGGTGCGACCCTGTATGAAACACTAATTTATTGATATATTCGGAGGTTGTTGAACACAGCTGTAAGTACACCGGGAAAATGGACGTAAAGAGCATTAAGTTCACATTAAATTTTCAACCATCCAATTTAGTGCTAGCTCTGCTATACCTAAGTACAACTAACATAATAAATTAAATTTCTTAATTTTTAATTTTAAAATTAAATTAAATCCGATTGACCTCCCCACCTCCTGAATCTAATAAGTGGCTGCAAGTATTTGAAGCGGGGCTATCAGGATGCCAACGCGTGGACACGTGGATTATAGATATTTTTTATTTTTATTTTTCAAACCAGGAGCAGTGAGACATTAATAATTTAATATTCGGCTGACAATCTGAATAGCTAGCTAGGTTGAGTTACACCGTGCAACTATTGACACCCACAAAGGGTAGGGTTGAGAAGTAAGCATACCTGCCAACCAGCTTCAATGGTGTTAAGGTCAGGGCCGAAAGAACCAGCCGTGAGCCAAATCTGAGATAAGCTGAACTCCTCAGCATTTGCCACCCTAGGCGCCCACACGTTTATACTGGCTTTTCCTCCATAGTACTGATCTCCTTTCACATACCCAACAGCATGCTGCAACATTAATTGACACAAATTTGGTTGGCTACATGACAAAAAAAAAAAAAAACAATAATCAACATTGAACAATCCGTAAGCATACTTTTCTTTTTTAAAACAGTTTGTCAACTCTTATCGTTATTGCTGTTCCTTTGAGCTTGTCTCAATGCTAGGCTTACCTCATGTCCATTGCTTTTAGAGTCTCTCCTAACAACGCGCCGGGGGGCTTTCCTTCCAAACCTCCTCACAGAACTGGCTCTCAGCACATCTTCTTCGGTTGTTCTTCGGATTGGAACGGTCCCTACCGGGCATGATCCCCCACTACTACTCCACAGTTGGTAACTTTCTTCTGATGCCAAACCGCTACTATTGCAGCCTTTCGGTTTCTTTGGCCGATCCTGAAAAACAATGTTTAAAAACAAAATACCTCGAGCGTTCAATTTTGTGTGATTTTTTAAAAACCATACCAGTGGCTTGTGCCCTTGTAGTAGAGGATGGTCAAACGCTGGCTGTTGATGGATTAGTACGCAGTCGATTAGATCACCGTCAGGACTCTGCCGCGAAAAATAAAATGCAACAAAAACACCCTCTAAATTAGCCCACAAAATGAACAGTGCGGGTCCAAAACAGAGCAAAAAAATCAGGGGAAATGGAATATGCAAAAGGGGTAGTAGCAAAGAGGAAATGATGCCTGAATGGTTTTGACAGCAGGCTTATTGATCTTCTTGATATGAGCTCTTATTTTCTCTAATTTTTCAAACTCTTGGCCCGATCTCAGTGTCTGATTGGAGGCGGATGACGACAAGGAAGACGAGGACGAGAGAGCGGGACGAACGGAGGAAGAAGCGACAAAGAGGAAGCAAACAAAAATGGGAATGATTGGGGAGATCTGACAACAGCTACAAGTCATTTTGGAAAAACTAATTATATCGGCTTGTTTGTGTGCACATTGGCATTGATGCCTTCTTCTATGACCTGATGCACTGTCACAACACGTCTCTAGCTTATTCCTACTTTTCTTCTTCTTCCTAGTTTTTGTCCATGGGATCACCAACAAATTTCCCACCAAATCCATCCAACACTGGCAACACAAAGGACGAAACCATAAATTCTATGATACCCACCTCATGGCCCTCTCAGCTCTCACTCTCTTCAAAACTTCAATACCAATGAAAAGGCAATTTAAATACATAAATGAAATGAACGCGCTCCGCTGTTCTTCTCAACATGCTTCCTCCGATTAATGTTCTGACACCCTGAGGCTAGAGAGCTTCTTGCGGGCAGGATCTTATTATAAAAAACCCCCGAAATGGGTTTTCAGTTTTCTTAAGAGTTCTTTTCCCATGTGCTCAGAGGTTGGAGAAATAAATATTGCCCTATTGGGTACTTGACGAAATCATGAGTTTTACTTTATACAAAAAATTTTGGGTGTTTAAGAGAGAGAGAGAGAGAGAGAGAGAGCGCGGGGGGGGGATGGGGGGAGGTAGAATGCTGGTAAGCTTTGGGGAGGTGTAATGATTAAATAGAGCAAAGAATGATACTGAAACTGTAACATGTTCTTTACTTTGGCTCCTATATGGGATTACACTGAATTATGGGTTTCCAAAGTTCGTTGCTTTGCCATTTGGGGGGGGGGGGGGGGGGGGGAGGTGGGGGTGTCTCTTTCTTTCTCATGTCCCTAGATGTTCCCGGTGTCAGCTATTCTGCTTTTACTTTTTCCTGTTTTCCTGTTTGTGTGTGTATATGTATTCATCTTTTAATTAGCTAATCAAGGCAAGAATTCAACTTAATTAAAAAGGTAACCCGCTTTAGTTTGGCTTTATTATTATCAACGGTGTAATCATAGTAGGTTGTTAGGCTGATGTGCTTCCTATGGTGGTGCTGTAGAGTTGAATGGTCAATTGGAGAGACATTAACGGGTGGGATTCATTAGAAGGTTCCAAATCTCAAACAAATTGGGATGAGATCGAATTTTTCACATGTGGGACCGTACGTTTCAGCATTTCATTCTCGGTAGCATCTGGGAACGCATGCTTATGAAGCAATGAAGCCTTTTCTCTCCTTTCCTTTTTTTTTTTCCTCCTAATAGTTTCAAATTTTAATTTTAAAATTCAAATAGAGAATTATCGTACCTTGGTTTCATTAAAGATATCTTATTTGATGAAAAATAGGTATTTTCCATAAATTTGCAATCCTTCTATTCATAATTTTACATTTGATCATACATTTAAATCATTAAAATAATAAATATAATATTATTATTTTAATAATAAAAATACCACCTCAAAGAAGATAGCATTGGAAAAGAGAGTGAAAGGGTGGTTGGAGCACCATGTCGTATCGTTCCAACACTAGTCATACCATTGGAGCAGATCCACCGACCTCACTTGATTGTTGTATCACTATTCAGTATAGAATGGCCACATTTTTGCTTCGATTGAGGCATCCCTCCACTAGCCTATAGAGGGTTGCCACTCGTCACGGCTTGAAGCAGTCAGGACATCTCTTAGTGGCGCAATCCAAAATTACGTTTGTGCTACTTAGATGAGGGATAGTATGGAAAGCATAGCTGGTGCACTGAAAAGGCTTCGAGATAGTTCCTACTAGAAAATCGATGAGAGCTCCTTTGGAGTTCAGATGTGCCGACTTAGTTAAATGCGTTGAGCATGCCGCTAGTCGTAGACATGATAATGAAGGTGAGATTTGTCCATCCTTATACAAACTGGTCAAGAACTAGAACTGTACTCCTGACGAACTCAAGGCAGGGCGAAACCTGTGCTCCAAGCGATAAGAATTGCTTAGATCGCACCAAGGTGACTAAGCGTCGTGTGGGTTAAAATTCTCGCTCTGTGACACACTGCTACTAATTACAACAATGGGCTCGAGGGTTTCCACTCAACGAAGAGAGAGTAAGCAAGGGAGAGCATGTCATCCTTCGTTAATGTGTTCGCTTATCCCACTGGTGACTCAAGACCTTTCTAGTTCGAATTGGTGATGATCGTATTCACTTAGCTTGGTGACGGTGCATTCACTCAGCTCAAACGACACTTCAAGGACACCTTCGTCATCAGGAGCTCGCCGATTTTTGAAAACCACCACTCCTCGACGACGGATGCTGTCAAAGAGCGTTGAAAACAAAATCTAGATTAATTTATTAACTATTCTTGAAAACTAATTAGAATTGTGTATAACTTTAATTTGTCTATAGTGACTGCTTTGGTTAACATGTTAACCAAGTTCTTACTCTCATGTAACTTCACATGTGTTAACACTTCATTGTCCAATAATAATTAAATGAAATGATAATGAATTCCTATATACTTAGCCTTTAAATGAAATGTTAAATTCTTGGTTAAGCATATTGTAATATGACTCACTATGCAATACATTCATCTCTTGGTTGAAGCTCATTTATACCAATAAACCTTGTAATCGGAGGCATATGAAACCTTAACCATATAGTCTTTTTCTTTGCCTGTCTTTGGATACTGCACCTTTAAAAACTTAAAGTGATTAGCTAAATGGGTTCTTACTAACTTGGCATCACTCATGCCAAATGTTACAAATATACACTGCTTGAGATAATTGTAAGATACCTTTTTGTCTGTCTTTGTTGATCCTCATTCCAAGTATCTACTTTGTTGTACCCAAGTATTTTATCTTGAATTAATTGGATAACTCTCTTTAACTTATTGATCTCATTTATATTTTCTCATGTTATTAACATATCATCAATAAAAAGTAGCATGATAATTAAACTAGAATCAACTTTATTGAAGTAACAATAATGGTTAGCATTGCATCTCAGGTAGCCATTATCCTGCATAAAACCATGAAATTTTTTATACCACTATCAAGGTGCTTGTTCTAAATGACACAAGCTTTTAATCAACCTACATACTAGATCTATATTACTCTTTTCTATGAATCCCTTTGTTTGATTCATGTATATCGATTATCCAAGTCCCTATGGAGAAAAACTATTTTTACATCTAACTGCTCTAGATGTAGATCGTTTGATATTACAATGCTTAAAACTGACGAAATGGTAATTAGTTTGACAACTAAAGAGAGTATTTCAGCGTAGTCAATAACATCCTTTTGTTGGGAGCCTTTAGCAACCAATCTTTTATTATATCACTTGGAGCTATCATGCTTCTCCTTGACTTGATACACCCATTTGTTTTGCTATGCTTTTTTATCCGTCGGTAACTTTGCTAATTTTGAAGTCTTATTGTATACAAGAGACTTTATATCATCTTCCATCACAAGCTGCAACTTGCTCGAGTCCTCTACTTGACATGCAATATAATAGTATTTAGGTTCTCTAACTTGCTCAAGTACTTGCAATATAATAGTATTTAGTACATACGGTCGACTAGATCTCCTTAATGTCGGAACTTGAACTCATGGCTCTTTACAAGTTTGTTTTGTAACTTCTTTCTATTGGTATGTTAGAATAAGGTTAATGATTAATCACAGTGAAAATGAATTTTAAAAATTTTATCCAGCAAACAAACACCAAGATCTAAACATAAATCAATTAATTTAATTTTACGAAGAAAGAAAAGAAGAAACCAACCTAAAGAATGGTAAAGCCAAAACCCTTTTCTTTCCCTCCAAGAACGAACTCGCGATCAACCTTTGATCGTCCTCGCAACCTCCTGAATTTAATCACCACTTTGCTTTCTATGCTATTCACCTTTTCTAAGAGTACAGGGTTGTAGCACCCTTGGATAAAAAAATAGGAACACCACCTTTGCTAGGGTTGGCCGTCACCTGTCTCTCTCTCTCTCTCTCTCTCCCTTGGCTATTTACGATTTCACACGCCCAAACACTTAACCTATGCATCTATATATAGACCTAGGGTTGCCCTTATACTATTACGCATATGCCCCTTCAGTTAAATAATAATAATACACAATATTCATAAATTATTTAAACTCTTTAAATAATATGATTATTGCACATTAAAACTAATTAAATAAATATCTAAAATTATTTATTTATTAAATAATAAATAATATAATTATTCATTTAATCATATTAAATGGATAAAATATTTATTATTATTTATTTAATCTAATTAAATAAATTATCATGTAATATATATATTTAACTCTTAAATATGTATAGAAACACATTAAATAATTAGCTTTTGAACATAGCCAGAGAATTATCTCACATTGATCCAGTACTCCATATAAGAATAAATAGTGTTAGCTAGAGGGACCAAATGGACCTACTTAATTGAAGCTCTAATAAATAATACTTAATTAATTAATCTCATTAATCAATTAAATTATTATTTATTAATTTTAGTTCGAGCCACGATCAGAGACTAAAACTGTACTTTAAGATTAAACAGATACAATTATCAGAATTCACAACAAATGATTTGCCCATCGATATAACTAGTTTTCATGTGATATGATGTTCCCAAGATCCCAACAAGGTTTTTATAGGCACTCCAATTTATACAGAGAGAGGGGTGAATTTGTATACTTAAAATTAATTCTTTTAGTTTTATAATTCTTTAACAAAGAACAAGTTACTTATGAGAGATTATACATATGTGTTTGTTGCTTGGGTAGTGTCTTAGTGTCAAGTGCAGAATCACGTTTGCAGCAACTATGTAAGCAAAAAAAGGACAAAGACACAATATGTGTGGTTCCATCAATGTGATCTACTCTACGGTAGTGAGGGTGTACCTACACAGAGTCAAATCCACTATATGATTTTAATACGGTAGGATCTTGCCCTTGTTACAACAGGATTAACTTTCCTATTTAATGCAATTACAAAAACATTATTACTTCAAAATCCACTCACTGTAATGAACTGTCTACTGTAATTAGCTCCTGCATACACAACGGTTTGTACATCTTGACCTTCTACCACTCTTATACCAAAATACTATCTATTCATTGAATATAGATGAATAAAGCTTGATAAACTCACTATTAATCTCGCTTTTAGATTTCTTCTCTCTATATGCAATACGAACTTCTCTTTGTTTTTGCTCCTCTTGTATCTCTCTTTATACTTCGTGTATACTACGGATATTCTGATGCGCGCCACTGAAGTATGGTATATTCCTTTCTTTTATAGGACTACCGTTGCACAAAACCACCCACTAGGGTTAGACATATTCCATCTTTTATCTCCATCGTTGAAACATATCACTCTATCCTCGGATAAACGTTCATATGTTGATTCTGATACTTATCGTGCCCAGATATGTTGTCCGAATAACTTACACAAACAACGACCTTATCTGTGTTTTGATCATAGCCTCGAAGACGACAGCCTCATAGCCTCAAAGATATACTTCACAAATGAGCTACGATCTTCGAGTCTTATCTCTACCAACATCAACGACTCCAGTTTAAAGCCAATGACACTCTGATCTTTGGGTCTATAAGTCTTCGAGTCTCCAAGTCTCCAGTTTAGAGCCAACGACCAACTGAACTCTGACTCAGCTAATCTTCACCTCATATTATCGGGTCTTCGAGTCTTCTACCCTTTGAGCTTCGAATATTTGAGACTGCCACTCTTCACCCGGTGGGTCTTCGAGTCTGCGAGTCTTTGAATCTACGAGATCGTTGCTCTTCACCCAACTGCACTTTGGGTCTTTGAGTCTATGAGTCTATGAGTCTACGAATTTATGAGACCGCTGCTCTTCACCCGACTGCACTTTGGGTCTTCGAGTCTACGAGTCTTCGACCCCGCAAATCTTTGAATATTTGAAGATAAGTTAAAAGACATAAATTATAGACATGAGTTAATCAAACGGTCTGGATTAAGATCAATCCATAAATCAGTCATTTAACGATAGAATATAAGTTCTTCATTCATTGTAACAAAAATTAATTAAAGAATTTATTATATGATGATCCTATTCAATATGTATAAATACATACTGGTGCTACTATTTGTAAAATCTTTATAATGATCCTAGATTAGATCACTCCCATTATAGAAATAGTCCGTACCACAATCTTATCAAAATAGAGCATCTCAAACTTTATTCACTGATTGTGAACTAATTTTATACTTAGTCTAATTAGTAGATATATTGTATGTATCCCATACATATCTAGTAATAGACTTCAATAAGTAACAGGATGTTATAATGCTTAGCCACATAAAAAAACACAATATTACAATCTAATAAATACTTAAATAAAATATATTTCAATTAAACAAAAAAAATCTTTACATAATTAAGATTACACATTGCTTTATATAGTACTCTCCTAACACTTCCACTTAAGGTTTCTGACCTGTTTTGATAGTTTCAATATCTGTGACATCATCAGGCTAAAAGTATACAGGTTCAAGATCCACTAGACTAGTGAGCTCGATTATGTTTCTATCATTACACATGATTTTTTTATTGCAAATAACATTTCTACTTAAAATGATTTTTTTATTTTAGTTATCACAACATCTATAACAAAATTCTTTACCACCATAACCAATAAATGTGTATTTAATTTATTTAGCATTAAGTTTTTTTCTAGCATTATCACTAATATGCACATAAGAGAAACAACCAAATACTTTCAAATGTGAAAGTATAACCATCTAACCTTTTTTAACTCTAGAGATGTTGATAGTCCATGATTAATTACATAAGTTATCGTGTTGACTGTTTTCGCCCAAAACTATTTGGGCAACTCTACATGTAAACACATGCTTCTAGTTATCTCAGTTAATGTTTTGTTATGCCATTTTATTGGGTTGCCCCCTGGCACAATCCTCTAAGGCTTGACCCCGCTTTCATAACATAATTGTTTGAAATGGTGTCTTTATATATTCTCCACCATTATTAGAATGCAGCTTTTTGAATTTCAAGTCAACTTCATTTTCTATCATCGATTTTCGATTTTTGAATATTTAGAATTCTTTTGACTTCTATTTAACAAAATATACTCATACTTTCCTGAAATAATCACCAAAGTACTGTTTACCATCAATTGATGCAACTGAAGCCAAACCTCGAACATCTATGTGAATCAACTCGAGCTTTGATTCTTTTCGTGTCGTATCTTCCATTTTGAAGTTGACTTATTTTTTTCAAAAGTACATCTCTCACACAAATCAATATCTATTAATTTTACTCACAACAACTTTCTTTTTGAATATATGACTTCTATTCACTTTGTACTCATGTGGCCAAGTATTTGGATTATCTTTACACTCTGTGACTATAATAAAACAATTTTCATTTATAGTTATATAAAAGTTTCATGTTTATTACCTTTTGCACCAGTCATGAATCTTTTTGAAATCTTCTAGGTATCTTCAACAAAAGTTAACGCATAGCTATCTTTTTATAATTGTCTAATGGAAATTAATTCTTTTTAAACTAGGTACTTATCTTATATCCTTTAGCCTTCATAAATATCCATTGAACTTGATCTGTATAGTTTATTGATCAACAACATCAAACACCTTTTTCTGTTTGATGTAATCGTCGATTCAAAAAGTATAACTTCAATGAATTATTCAAAAAGGCCTTCAAATGCCAAAGAGCTCATCTCAAGAAATAGAAAATCAAATTTGAGGATCAATGCCTTTGACTGCGCTCAATTCAGAGGTCAAATGAAACTTTTATGGTATAAACTGCATTCGAACTGCTAACGGTGGTCAAACGACAACCGACCTTAAAAATAACACTCCGAATTAGGTCACAAACATCATTTACTTACTCTCCATTATTCTTAGAATTTTGATATATATATATATATATATTATATTTGCTCCTGGAACATTTTAAAAAAAAACTCAAAAAAAATTCGTAAAAAAGTAGTTTAAGGATGCGTGGTGCAACCTTGGCACAAAAACAAGGTCATTTTCAAATAAAAGGACACTGGGTCACTTGTCATGATGGCCAGAGTCTAAAATTAATTTTTTTCATGATTTCTTGAAACACGAGTCGCCTTTCCGATTCCAACAACTTAAAACAATAGTTAAAAACTATTCAATTGGAAAATTAGAAACCTTAGCCACCACCTTCCTCTTTTTTTTGCCTACCTTAGTCCATGTGTCAAGCCCTCATTGGTGAAAAAAACAAAAACAAAACAAAACAAAAAAACAAAATGAAAACAAAAAAACAAAAAAACAAAAACAAAAGCAAAATAAAAAAGAACAAAAAGGATTCAACCAACTCTTCTCTTTATCTCTTCATCCCGTTTCATCTCCTTCACATAGGCAACAACGCACTCAAAAGACCTTCTTCTTCCCTAGGTGTAGAGACGCAGTGATGCATGCACATGAACCCTCCCAGTGTCCTAGGTCGGGTATGGATTCCTTCCCCTTTCCCCTTCCCATATTTCCCTTGCCTTTCCGAAATCAACTTTCCCTCCTGTTGATACAATAGAGCCCACACCATGCCAATACCTCCTCTCGCTCACGCTCTTAGCTGATGCCCTCAATTAAACCTTAATTCTCCTTTATTTAAACCCGCATCAAACCAATTCGAAGGGGGCTCTGTAATGACCCGTGGTTAGGGATGTGAGGAGTTAGTCATTTGTGCGTTTGGGAAAGGACTCTTGTCTAGACGGTTAGCGAGAGTCTGAGGGCGTAAGCGCCTCGGCGGGGGTCTCGCTGTGAATGTTTATTTTTTTATAAGTGGAGTGATGGTATACCATGGTCTGTTTTGTTTTTGTATCTCTATGGCTTTGGATATTTCTTGTATCTCCAGGATGGGTTATGAGTATGCCCTGCCTCTTGGTTTCTCCCTCCACTTGTATGCTGATTTTTGTATCTTTCAAGGTTTGAGTTTTTTCCCGCCTTTTATTTAATAAAATAATCTAGGGTTCCATCCCCTTTCCTTTAAAAAAAGATGAACTAGTTTCTCCCTCAAATTATTTTGGAGAAGCTAAAATGGATTTTTGTGTGAAGACCGATTGATGCAGCCTTGATCGATGTGGGAGTGGTCAACGTGGTCGACCTGGCGTGGTGAGTGGTCGATGCCGACCAAAGGAGATTCCAGAAAGTTTGATCGATACAAGATGAATTTTGACGTGTGGTTGATGTATGGTTGGCGTGGTCGAGGTCAACCAGAGCATTTTCCTGAGAGCTTTCCCATGTGTGTCGGTTGACGTGGAAGATGGTCAACATGTGGTTGACATGAAGTCGACATGGTCGACCCAACTACAGATCAACCTTGTTCGAGGTGGAAATTGGTTGACGTGGGTGTTTAGTCGATGCGAAAAAAGGTGGCCGATGTGTTTGATCCCACGGTGTTTTTGGCTGATGTTGACTCTAAGTCAGTGCATTTTTTATAATACATCGTATTTTCCTGTGATTTTAGGTTTTCTAGGTTTTGTTTTTGGAAGCCATCAGAGAGAGAGAGAGAGATCACCGTCGGTTTGATCGTTGCCGCTATGTTCTTGGAAGAGGGAGGCGCTTATCGGAGTAGAGTAAGGAGCAAGGAGCAAGGGAGAATCTTCAAGTCGAAACCCTAAGGGTATGTTTGGTGCCGCATTTTTGTTTTATGTTTTTTAAAACTGATGTTCGAGTGTTTTCAGAATCAATACTCCAATACGGTTTCCATTGAAACTAAGTTCATGTTTTTTTGTTTGGTCGCTATTTCCAAGAATGAGTTTTCATGAGAAACATCTGCCCCCAATTATTTTCATGCTCCCGCGTAGAGTTATCCCTCTCCCTCCGGTACTTGACCACCGATACTCGACCACCACGTTTCAGTTCATCTTGGCGATCGAGAAGCATCCGCGGAGGTTCTCTGTCACGCCCCCAAATTCCAGGGAACCCGGAACCGGGTACATGACTTCCCCTAGCTCGCACCGGAAAGGTCAAGGGGTTAGTGACTAGCACCAATAGAGACTACACCGCGGGTGCTGTCTCAAATATGCAACCTTGTACAGTCATACATCAAGGGTAATCCTGTACTTTCCCATACATCATCATGCACACATTAAGTCAAACAGTCATACAGACATCACATCACAAACAGTATGCAAATACAATTGTCCACGGACCCATGTCCGGGATACAAACATAATACAATACGCACTATAGAATACAGAATACAGTACTGTATCATACATCAGAGTAGTGGGCACATCCTCTTGGAAGAAAGTCCTCCACTAGTCTCGGGTCACACCTGAAAAGGGTAAACAACAAGTAGGGGTGAGCGACAAGCCTAGTAGGTGACCCCAAAACTTCACATCATGCAACACATATAAGTCTATACTATATGCTCAGTGTACTCGTGCACCGTGTAGTGTGCACAATCATCAGGACTCAGCCTGCAAACAAACATCAGGACTCAGCCCTAGCTCCACGAGCTCAATGGCTCAACTCAGGCCTTAGCCTGTCCACAGCGCAATATGCCCGGCCACAGTCGCCACACAGGCCTGCCATCGGTGCATATGCCTGCCACGTCAACCACATAGCACCATCGGTGCATCACGGTGAGAACCCAAACAAGTCACGGAGTCCATGCCCCAATACCTCACATCAACTTACTAACATTAGTCTGGCATGTCATTCTCAACATTTCCTTTAGAATTGTAGCTAGTCTTCACAAGTAAATCCTCAACCCTTGATTTATGAAGGAAGTACCCATAGCAGCTATTTTCTTGAAATTAAAAGTCCCGGCATTAGGTTCCCATATCATAAATAAGATAATCTGATTTTTGGGGATTTTTCTGAGATTTCTAACCCCACTTTCCAAAAATTCATCACTACGAACTTTTGGGTTTTTCCGAGATTTTACACTAAATCTAAATTTTCACATTTTGAAAGAGTGGGAATTAATTTTTCTAGTATTTTTCTTTGAATCCAAATGGGGGGTATTTCGTTATTTACATTGTAACTTAAGTATAATACTTAAGTGTGGAGAGGCATAATGGTTTACAATGTAAATGTCCAGTGCGGTGCGGTGCACCTTGTCGTGGAACATCTTGTTGCGGATTGAAGCCGCGGATTTGATGCTTTGCGGAGCGATGCTACGGACCGATGCTACGGATTTGTCTGCGATTGATCTTGCGGACCGATGCTATGGATTTGATGCTCCTGATCCGGACTACTCCTCCGGATCTGCGATCCGGACTAACTCCTCCGGACTACGATCCGGACCAACTCTTCCGGACTAACGATCCGGACCAACTCCTCCGGACTCGATCCGAACTAATCCTCCGGACTAACCGATCCGGACTAACGATCCAGGACTATCGATCCGGACTAACTACTCCGGATTACGAAGGCTCTTGACTACGAACTTCGACCCATAGTTCACCCGGGTCTTGTTCATCATCGTTTTGTTTTGGCCTGTTCTTCGTTTGGAAGCAACCCAGTGACCCCCAGACGCTCATAAACACATGTTTTACGAAATAAACTGCAATATTTACCTCAAAACGCGTCCTAAACGCCACTAATCCGCATGATAACAGCAGAAATACACACAAATCATATATTCATCTAGATTTAAATCTAGGCCTCCATGGTTGACTTCTCAACCCTCATAAAATACACACTCATACAACCACAGATCACATATTCAAATATAGGATCGAGATAAGACAGTTAAGGACACCTACCTGGAAAGGTTTATTGCGATCCACGAGCTCCAATCGCCCCAAAATCGCCAAGAAAGCTCTTCACGCTCTTCACCTTCTCTCCCTCTCTCTCTTTCTTGCTCAAACACGCACGCACCAATAATTGGTCATTAAAGAGATAAGGCAGTTCTTAATTATATATATACTGTTGCCAATAATTGGCCTCCCAGCAATAATTGACCCGAATGTAATAATTGACCTCCCGAGGTCACGAACTCCAAATTGAGTCAAATTACTGTCAAAACGCTCGAAATGACGAGCACAACACTGTTTAGATATTATCACACTCAAATGACTGCTCAAACGCAAAGTCAACCAATAAACCCCGAAAAGTCAATAATCGGGTCAAACGGGGCCCCGACTCGAAATCGGGCCCAAGTACAGTTAAAATGCTCACATCGACGGCTACACTACCGTCCAGATAGTTACATTCCCATAGAATGACTATCTCTCAAAACTACCCAAATACGAGTTTTTACATCCTCCCCACCTTAGGACTTTTCGTCCTCGAAAATAAAATATAAGCCCAAAAGACATAGCAAAATCCAAGCTCAAGCACCGCACAACAACAAAACACAAAATATGATCATCAACATGATCACCAACCACACAGGTGCAATGCAACTCACAACAAGCCAAAAAGGCTCACACGATGCCAGGATGCCACCAATCAACAAGCTACACAATATCTCAAACAACATATGCAAAACAAATGCATAAAACATAACTCATACCTCAGGGAAGGTCCTCACATCCTCCCCACCTCAGGACTGATCGTCCTCGAACAGCTCAGGACGAAGAACCTGCATCTGGCTCTCTTTCTCCCAAGTCTGCTCCTCCATGCCTCGGTGTCGCCATAATACCCGAACTAATGGGATCGTCTTGCCTCGCAAGACCTGGTCCCGCTCGTCCAAAAATCGTGCCGGCGGCTCAACAACGGCACCATCATCGCCCAAGTCTATCTCGCGATAGTCCAACACATGAGAAGGATCAGGGTGATACCGCCTCAATTGAGACACATGAAACACATCATGTACTCGCGCCAACTCTGGTGGCAAAGCCAATCGCTAAGCTATTGCGCCCACGGTGGCAACAATCTCAAACGGCCCCACAAAACGAGGGGAAAGTTTGGATCCACGTCCAAACCTCCGATGCCCTCGACGCGGTGAAACCCGCAAAAATACACGGTCACCCACCTCAAACTGCAAAGGTCGACGCTTCTGGTCCGCGTAGGACTTCTGCCTACTCTGTGCTGTTAGCATGCGCTGTCTAATCAGCTGCACTATCTCCGTGGTTTCTCGAACCATATCGGGACTGAGAACTGCTGTCTCTCCCGTTTGTGCCCAACACAAGGGTGATCTACAAGGCCGCCCATACAGCGCCTCATACGGAGCCATCCCAATTGTGGCCTGATAACTGTTGTTGTAAGAGAACTCCACCAAAGGAAGGTGAGTTTCCCAACAACCTCCAAAATCTAGGACACAGGCACGCAACATATCCTCGAGCGTCCGAATCGTCCGCTCCGATCGACCATCCGTCTGCGGGTGAAAGGTATCTTGAGGTTCACCCTAGTACCCAAGGCTCGCTGCAACTGTCTCCAAAACTGAGATGTGAACCTGGCATCCCGATCAGATACAATAGACAATGGAACTCCATGCAACCGCACAATAACATCAATATACCTCTGTCCCAAAGTCCTCACTGGGTCTGTCTCTCGGATCGGAATAAAATGCGCCGATTTGGTTAATCGGTCCATAATAACCCATATAGTGTCGTGTCCCCTGGAACGAGGAAGTCTAGTGACAAAATCCATGGTTACGTGGTCCCATTTCCACTCTGGCACTAGCAATGGCTACAACTCACCAGCTGATCTCAGGTGCTCGCGCCGACTTGCCGACAGGTCAAACACCTCCTCACAAAATCAGCAACGGCCTTCTTCAGGCCTGGCCACCAAAACTCCCTCCTCACGGCATGGTACATCTTGGTCCCACCAGGATGTACAGCTAACCTCGACTGGTGAAATTCCCGAAGAACCTCCTCCTAAAGAGAAGTGGGAACTATCAGGCGACCCCTATACCTCAATATATGTTCGGCATCCTCGGTCCAATCGAAGATGCCTGCCCGGTCTGAATCCTATCTCTCGATGACCTCACAATCAATGTCCCCCACTGATCCTCTATGATCCTGTGCGCTAGAACTCAGGGATCGCGACAACAACACCGAGGGTCCCTCGCCCCTCGCCGGTCACCATCTCGCAACCTCATCGCCGCCAACCGACCCATCATCTCCCATTCCTTAATGGCACAATGGGCCACCACGGCCCCCGCTCTTCCTACTCGAGCATCTGCCACCACATTACCCTTCCCAGGGGTGTACATCATATCAAACTCAAACCGCTGCAGCTACTCCACCCACCGCCTCGCCTAAGGTTCAGGTCTTGCCGAGAAAAGATATATCGCAAGCTCTTGTGGTCCGTATACATCACAAATTTCTCCCCAAGGAGATAATGCCGCCAACTCTTAAGTGCAAAGATCACTGCAGCCCAACTCCAAATCATACGTGGGATAGTTCTGCTCATGTGGTCTCAACCGCCTAGATCCATAAGCAATCACCCGCCGAGTCTGCATCAACACACAACCAAGTCCCACCCTGGAAGCATCACAATACACCTCGAAAGGCACACCCTCCTGTGGAAGAATCAAGATAGGTGTTGAGGTCAATCGTGCCTTCAACTCCATGAAAGCACTCTCACACGCATCAGACCAAACAAAAGGAACTCCCTTCCTAGTTGGGTGTGTCATAGGAGATGCCAACCTGGAAAAAATCGTCCACGAACCTCCGATAATAGCCTGCCAAACCAAGGAAGCTACGAATCTCAAACACATTTGTGGGCCTCTTCCACGACATAATCGCCTCAATCTTCTCAGGATCCACCGTGATACCCTCCGAAGATACCACATGCCCCAAGAAGTGCACCTGTTGCAACCAGAAGTCACATTTCGTGAACTTCGCGTACAACCGATGCTTCCACAAGGTCTGCAACACAACCTGCAAATGCTCCTCATGCTCCCTCTTGGTCGCTGAGTAGACCAAAATATCGTCGATGAACACCACAACGAACATATCTAAATACGAAGCAAAGACCTGGTTCATCAATCCCATAAATACTGCTGGAGCATTCGTGAGCCCAAACGGCATCACAAGCCACTCATAGTGCCCATAACGACAATCGAACGCGGTCTTAGGGATATTTGCCTCCCTAACCCTCAATCGATGGTATCCGGATCTCAAGTCTATCTTGGAAAACCATCTCGCACCTCGAAACTGATCGAACAGGTCATCGATCCTCGGCAATGGATACCTATTCTTCACAGTCACCTGGTTCAGCTTCCGGTAGTCTATACACAGCCGAAGTGAACCATCCGCCTTCTTGGCAAACAACACTGGAGCGCCCCATGGTGAGCTACTCCGCCTGATAAAGCCTCGTGCCAATAGATTATCTATCTGTCTCTTGAGCTTCTAAGCTCTGTCGGTGCCATCCTGTAGGCCGCTAACCTGATCGGTGTTGTCCCTGGCAACAACTCGATCGAAAACTCTACCTCCCTCACGGGTGGCAAACTGACCAAGTCCTCGGGAAACACATCCGGGAACTGATCTACAATGGGTGGCAAAATAGCCTTCCCCTCTCTCCTCCTATCAACCAACGTCAAGTTGGCTAACTGGTGGGTCACATCACCCCACCCATGCCTCAAAGGTCCCAAGCTGCATGCCTCCTCAGTCCACTCACCCACAAAAACACCCCGCGTGCCCTCTGGTGTGAGGAACGTCACACGCCGTCGAAAACAATCAATCTTGGCCTCCACGGAGACCAACCAATCCATACCCAGGATAACATCAAAATCATCTAACTCCATGATATACAAATCACACAACAGGTTAACACCCCCAAGTGTTACCTGACAAGCACGACAGATACTCTCAAGTATCACAATTCCACCCAAAGGTGAAGCAACCATCAGAGACTGACTCATTGTCTCCTGGTCTAACTCCAAGCCAACCACCGTAGCATACAAAATAAAAGAATGGGTAGCACCAGTATCAATCAAAACTGAACAGATAGTATGAGAAATGATAATGGTACCTCTCACCACTGAAGGTCCTGCTCCTGCCTCGTCCACTAGAGGAACCTCTGCCTCTCTGCTGGTAAGGGCAAACGTCCTCCCTCGTGGCCCACTGCCACTAGCCTGGCCCATTGGGGCCTTGCCCCGCTGATCAACATGACCCAGTGCCTCCCGCCGAGGCCGCCGCACCGCAGTCGCATCTGCGTACTCTGTGCCGGCGGCACTGACCTCTGAGACGGAGCCCCACTCCTCTGTCCGTGATCTCTCGGACGAGGGCCTATACTACTGGTTGAGCTAAGGGTAACACATTCCCTAGCTCCATGTCCCACCTTCCCACATCGGAAGCAGGTCATCTTTTTCCTCGGGCAATCTCTCGATACATGCCCAGTCAAACCACAGCTCCAACAGGCCCCTGGCTTCCTGCTGGATGAACTCTCACGGGGTCCCACCACCTGGTTGGAAACCCTCTGCACTTGCCTCCTCTCAGGCTGAGCGGCACTGCTCTCCCCACTCTGTCTCTTATTGCTCGGACCTGCCGAACCGCCCAGCCTCTGGGCTCTCGCCTGATCCTGACCTCGCTCAATAATGAGCGCCTTGTCGACCGCCTCCTGGTAGCTGGTCAACTGCATCGGTTCCAGCTGTCTTTTTAGAGATGGCCTCAAGCCCTGAATGAAGTCCTGCGTCTTCCGGCCTTCCTTTTCCCAAGCCTCAAGAGCAAACCGCCCTAAATCTGTGAAGGCTTGCACATACTCACCCACCATCTGGCCACCCTGCTGGAGCTCATAATACTCTCTCCGTCGAGCATACTGCAACGAGCTGGGAAAATACTCCCCAAAGAAGCACTCAACAAACTCTTTCCAGCTCATCTGACTGCCATGGACAGCTCTAGTGGATTCCCACCACCTCGTGGGATACCCAACAAATAGTGCGTCACCACGCGCACTCTCACCTCATCTGGCACCCCGATCATCTCAAAGATATCCTCTGTCCACCTAATCCAGTCCTCGGCTGCCTCTGGCCGCGAACCATCCTCAAAAGTCCTGGGTGCATGTTTCAAAAACTGTGCAGCCCAGTCCACTCCTCGTCGTCCGGCTCTATCACGACCTCCTGCTGGTGCACATCCTGCACCACCTCGCCTCCTGGCTCGCCGAGGTCGTGGTGGCCGCCGAGGCCGTTGTTGCCTCTTCGGCTCATCCACCTCTCTAGCCATATCCCTCATCGAGTCCTGCATACCCTGCATTGCCTCTTGCAACTGAATCAACACCTGAGCCAAATCAGGTCCCACAACGGCAGCTGACGATCTCTGCTACGGGCTTTGCTGCCCCTGGTGCCCCGACTCTATCGTGGGCTCCTCTGCCAGGCCCTGGCCTCGGACAACTCTCCGCGGTGGTGCCATCACACTGGCCACAACAACAAACAATCAAATGATCAATACTAGCACTTAAGACAAACGACCATCAAAGGCACATACGACTCGTAGGTTCTCACCACACGACTCGTAGGTCCATATCATGCATATAGCATCGTGTCACCCCCCCCCCCCCCCCCCCCCCCCCCCCCCCCCCCCCCCCCCCCCCCCCCCCCCCCCCCCCCCCCCCCCCCCCCCCCCCCCCCCCCCCCCCCCCCCCCCCCCCCCCCCCCCCCCCCCCCCCCCCCCCCCCCCCCCCCCCCCCCCCCCCCCCCCCCCCCCCCCCCCCCCCCCCCCCCCCCCCCCTGTCACGCCCCGAATTCCAGGGAACCCGAAACCGGGTACATGACTTCCCTTGCCCGCACCCGAAAGGTCAAGGGCTGGTGACTAACACCAATAGAACTACACCGCGGTCTTGTCTCAAATATGCAACCCTGTACGATCATACACCAAGGGTAATCCTGTACTTTCCCATATATCATCATGCATACAAAGAGTCAAACAGTCATACGGACATCACATCATACAGGATGCAAATACAACCGTCCACGGACCCATGTCCGGGATATCACATAAAACAATACAGAATATAATCGATCATACATCGAGTAGTGGGCGTCCTCCTGGAAGAAAGTCCTCCACTAGTCTCGGGTCACACCTGAAAAGGGTAAACAACAAGTAGGGTGAGCGACAAGCTCGAGGTGACCCTAACACTCCACATCATGCAACACATATAAGTCTATACTATATGCTCAGTGTACTCGTGCACCGTGTAGTGTGCACAAACATCGGACTCAACTGCAACAAATATCGGACAACTTGTCCACGATCCTCCATGGGATCCAGCTCAGGGCACTGCCCTAGCTCCACGAGCTCAACGGCTCAACTCAGGCCTTAGCCGTCCACGCGCAATATGCCCGGCCACAGTCGCCACACGGCCTGCCACGGTGCATATGCCGCCACATCAACCACATAGACCATCGGTGCATCACGGTGAGAACCCAGACAAGTCACGGTGTCCATGCCTCAATACCTCACACCAACATATTAACATTAGTATGGCATGTCATGCTCAACATTTCCTTTGGAACAGTAGCCGTCTTCCCAAGTAAATCCTCAATCCTTGATTTATGAAGGAAGTACCCATACAGCCTATTTTCTTGAAATCAAAAGTCCCGGCATTGGGTTCCCATAGCATAAATAAGATAATCTGATTTTTGGGGATTTTTTAGAGACGTCTAACCCCACTTTCCAAAAATTCACCACAACGAACTTTTGGGTTTTTCCGAAATTTTACACTAAAACCCAATTTTCACATTTTGAAAAGTGGGAATTAATTTTTCTAGTATTTTTCTTTGAATCCAAATGGGGGTATTTCGTTATTTACATTAATACTTAAATGTGTAGATGGGTATAGGTTGCAATGTAAATAGGTCCATCAGTCAAACCGTATTTCGAATCTGCCGGTGAAACTACATTTTCGAATACGTATTTAATCCGCATTTCGAATCTCTTTTGAGCTTCGACCCTCGAACCTACACTGAACTACCTTGAAAACTACCTTGAAGTACCCATGAACTGCCTTGAAACTCCCCTTCAAGTACCTTGAAACGACACTCTGAAATTACACTACATCGAACCTACCTTCGAACCTTGAACGCACATTCGAAATTTCCAATTTCAATCGATCTCATCGGTCGTTTCTCTACCGAGTTCACGACGATTCTCGTTCATCATCGTTTTCCACCGTTTTCGCCTGGATTCAACCTGGAATCTCATAAAACTCATACCTAATACTATATATTAGGTTTTAAATCACGTCTTACCCCTCGAAACGATTTAAATACAAGATTCAACCCAAAATTGGTTTTTCCCCAAATTCTAGGGTTCAACACGAATTTGCATGATTTCATCAAATTCTTACATGTTAATCCAAAAAACGACAAGAAAAGGGTGAAGAATCAGTGGAACACCTACTCGGAATGATTCTCGATGCTTGAACGAGCTCAAACGCCCCAAATGCCAAGGCCTCCAAGCTTCCTTCTCTCTTTCTCTCTCTAAGCTCTCCAACGAGATGCGAAATGCTAAAACGTAACGTGGAAGCTCTCTTTCCCTATTTATATTTTTGCCGGTCAATCGACCTAGTCAACCATTGACCCACCAATAATTAACCTCAAGGTCCCGAACTCCAAATTGAGTCAAACTACAATCAAAACGCTCGAAATGACGAGCACAATACTACAAGATATTAGTACACCCAAATGACCGCTCAAACGCAAAGTCAACCAATAGACCCGAAAAGTCAACAATCGGGTCAAACGGGGCCCCGACTGGAATCGGGCCCAAGTACGGTCAAATGCTCACATTGACGGCTACACTACCGTCCGAGATAGTTACATTCCCATAGAATGACTATCTCTCAAGACTACCCAAATACGAGTCTTTACATGTCACCCCTCAGGGGTACACCACACGACCTGTAGGTCCACAACCATGCATATAGCATCGTGTCACCCCTCAGGGTACACCACAATCAAGTCCCGCCCCGACCACGTGCCATCCTGGCACCAAATGCAATCATATCACACACAAAGACAATCTAGTGCCTTATATGCACACAATCATACCACTAGCAATGCACCCCATCCCCATGTATGCTCCTAGGATGAGCTAACTAACACCACAATAACCTAGAATACATGTAAGGACTGCGTTGATCAGGCGCCCTCCCTACGCTTTTCCAAGTCACATGGAATCAATTAACCACCCCTCACTAACCTAGGTCCACTAGACCATGCTCGATACCAACTTGTCACGCCCCCAAATTCCAGGGAACCCGGAACCGGGTACATAACTTCCCCTTGCCCGCACCCGAAAAGTCAAGGGGTTGGTGACTAGCACCAATAAAGACTACACTGCCGGTCTTGTCTCAAATATGCCCTGTACGGTCATACATCAAGGGTAATCCTGTTGTAACGCCCCCAAACTGGACTTCCAGACCGGGTGCGTTAGATAAATAAAATATTACAATTATATGAATAGTAATCTATTACTCAACATAAATTCGATGGTTTATTTATTACATCAAGACTCATCACAAGATTTTTAAGGTTTAGCGTTTAGAGACTAGTGTTGATAACCCATTATAGTTTTACATGACATAAATACTACATGCATAATCTTCTTATGATTTTATTCCAAGCACTCTGGACACCATTATCCTAGCATCCTTGCTTTCTCCTAGTTCCCTGGGGTTTGAAACAAAACATGAAAGGAAATGAGCTCAAATAGCCCGAGAAGGTTAAAAGTAACGAATAATATATGGAGAATAATCCCTCATAAAAGAATAAGAATATCTACTCATCTAAGTTCACCACCTAGATGTCATGCATAACCTGTTATCAACTGGATTGACACTCTCCAGTGATGTTCTTTACCCAATGCATTGGAGGTCTTTCCGGAACCACCCATAAACATATTGCCAAACATAAAACATATCTTCACAAAATTTCAAACAACCACATCAATGGTAAATTTCAACGTAAAGGAAGGTCTTACAATAATAGCCCCGATAAGTAAAAGGGTTATTCACCATTCAATAAATTAGATTACCAACTTTCCAAGAAGTGTCAAATAAAGTTAATTATTAAATATCGAGATAGAAATATAGAAGAAATAGGAAATGAATTTCCACGTCGGAGATCGTGGTAAGGAAAGGAGAGTGGATCCTTACTTATCTTTTTTGTCTTCCGCGTTTATAAACCTTGAAACAAAATTTAAAAAGTTAATATTTTAGTTTGAATAATAATAGTATATTCATAAATAATATATTGAGAGACATATATAAGTATATTATGGTGGAAAAACTTCTCATGATAATAATAATAATCTATACGTATACATATACATATATAATATACGCATATACTATACAATATACATATATATATTGAGGGCAAAGCCATCCATAATATATATATGTATGAGGAGACTTAACCTTCCATGGAAAATAATAATCTATATACTCATATATACATATCATATACATATATATATTGAGGGCAAAGCCATCCATAATATATATATGTATGAGGAGGCTTAGCCTTCTATGGAATAATAATAATTTATATATATATACATATACGTATTGTTTAATAAATATACATATATATATTGAGGGGCAAGGCCATCCATAATATATATATGTATGAGGAGGAAGAACATGATTAATATATGCTTGAAATATTTACCTCTTGGAACTTCCAACAAGTGAGAGAAAGATTGAGAGAAGAGAAGGCTTGGAGGGCTATTGGGGTGTTAATAGAACTTTTTGGGAAGTATTTGGAGGAGAGTTTTGTAGCTTATTTGCATGGAAGAGTGCTTGAGAAGGGAAGTGAGGCATGCTATTTATAGGTAAGGTGGTAGGTGTAATAGTGTGAAAAATAGTGTACGAATTTGACTTTGGCATTAAATTAAATTATTTAAAATATATATAATACTTTATTTTCCTCATATTATCTCTTATTAAAAACGTGGTTATCTCCTCCTACCATTTAAAAATGTTTTAAGACTTTTAAACCTAGAAGGTTCCTTTGGCATCAAAAGTCCACATTGGTGTACTCCCTACTAATTCAATTATAACGTTTTTAATTTTATAGTTTTTGACAAATGGCCAATTGTATTGCATTAATAACTCAAATATCTACAAATGGGTACCAATTTTATAATTTTCACATGTGTATAACAAAAGTTATTGAATTTTAAAGTCATACTAAAATGTTTACCCGTTCACACTGAACCTATGTGTAGTATTTTAACTTTGAATTGATTGGCTTCATATTAAATTCTGAAATTTTTACACGTTTTAGCTACGTGATAAAGGAACAAATGGGCTTTGGTTTCATGTCAATTGGATCTGTACAACTCAAGTTATAATTTTTGAATGAGACCTCCAGAATCTGCCTTATTCAAATTTTTGGGTCTTACCTATGTTTCATACTTTTGGTAAAGTTAAGGCTTGTAATACTTACTTACCCATAGTAATTTGGTTTAAGAAACTAAATGACATAATATATAGCATCTAAACTTTTTATGACATATAAGAAATTATTTTATTTTTATAACGTATTTAATATTAACGCGGATAAAATAATATAATTGCGTAATCAATAAATAATAAAGTAAGATAACATTATATTCCATGACTTCTTACTTTTATAAACTTATAAAGTATAATATTATAAAACATTATTACATACACATACCTATTTATAACAATTCAAACGGATACTATTCATAACGTTAGTTACTTATTCCAACGGTTAGTTACTATTCTAACCGCTAGTTACTATTCTAACGGCTACTTACTAGTCACATGCTACTTAAATGACTATATTGGGTACTTATTTTTATTTTGATAATATCTAAAATATTCTTTCTAACTATTTTTTTTAGTAATGACATTATTATTATTACTATTTAAGGAAGGGCTTAAATTTTTCGGGTCTTACACCGTACTTTCCCATACATCATCATGCATACATTAAGTCAAATGATCATACAGACATCACATCACAAACAGTATGCAAATACAATCGTCCACGGACCCATGTCCGGGATACAAACATAATATAATATATAATACATAATACGGAATACGATCTTGTATCATACATCGGAGTAGTGGGCACGTCCTTTTGGAAGAAAGTCCTCCACTAGTCTCGGGTCACACCCGAAAAGGGTAAACAACAAGTAGGGGTGACGACAAGCTCAGTAGGTGACCCCAAAACTTCACATCATGCAACACATATAAGTCTATACTATATGCTCGGTGTACTCATGCACCGTGTAGTGTGCACAATCATCGGGACTCGACTGCAAACAAACATCGGACTCGGCCGCTCACACAGACAACTTGTCCACGATCCTCCAAGGCGGTGCGGTTGCCTCGTTGCGGAACACTCGTTGCGGATTAAGGCGCGGAGTGATGCTACGGACTGATGCTACGGATTTGATGCTGCGGAGCGATGCTACGGACCGATGCTACGGATTTGATGCTCTGATCCGGACTACTCCTCCGGACTCGATCGGACTAACTCCTCCGGACTAACTCCTCCGGACTCCGATTCGGACTAACTCCTCCGGACTAACCGATCCGGACTACCGATCCGGACTAACTCCTCCGGACTACCGATCCGGACTAACCACTCCGGACTACGATCCAGGACTAACTCCTCCGGATTACGAGGCTGCGACTATGAACTTCGACCCTACACGTCGCCCGGGGTATCGTTCATCATCGTTTTTTTTGGCCCGTTCTTCGTCCGGGAAGTAACCCAGTGACCCCCGACGCTCATAAACACATGTTTTACGAAATAAACCGCAATATTTACCTCAAAACGCATCCTAAACGCCTCTAATCCGCACGATAACACAAAATACACACAAATCATATATTCATCTAGATCTAAATCTAGACCTCCATGGTTGACTTCTCAACCCTCATAAAATACACACTCATACAACCACGGATCACATATTCAAATATAGGATCGAGATAAGACGATTAAGGACACCCTACCCGAAAAGGTTTATTGCAATCCACGAGCTCCAATCGCCCCAAAATCGCCAAGAAAGCTCTTCACGCTCTTCACCTTCTCTCTCTCTCTCTCTCTCTCTCTCTCTCTCTCTCTCTCTCTCTTGCTCAAACACGCACGCACCAATAATTGGTCATTAAAGAGATAAGGCAGTTCTTAATTATATATATATATATATATTGTTGCCAATAATTGTCCTCCCAACAATAATTGACCCGAACGCAATAATTGACCTCCCGAGGTCACAAACTCCAAATTGAGTCAAATTATTGTCAAAACGCTCGAAATGACGACAGCACAACACTGTTCGAGATATTATCACACTCAAATGATCGCTCAAACGCAAAGTCAACCAATAAATCCCGAAAAGTCAATAATCGGGTCAAACGGGGCCCCGACTCGAAATCGGGCCCAAGTACAGTCAAAATGCTCACATCGACGGCTACACTACCGTCCAGATAGTTACATTCCCATAGAATGACTATCTCTCAAAACTACCCAAATACGAGTCTTTACATTCTCCTTCCCCTACCTATCTCTGTTGTACACATTCTTGAGAGGGGAGGCGGGACCTAGTTGCCTCGCTCAGATGTGGGTTTTCCAATAGTGTCGGGCAATCTGATTTCCTACTCGCCTACGATCCTTCTTCAAATCGTTGTGAAGCCTCCCACTACCACTTCCAACCACCTTTCGGCTCACTGATTCCCCTATCTCCACCTCCCCCGCATATAATACGATTTTTATACTTAAACCCATCAGAAATCTCTTATGTTGTTTCTTTTTTATCGGCTCATTGACGTGGGAAGTAGACAACAACTTTTAAGATTTTGGCAATAATTTTCAAGATTTCACTGATTTTACCTCTAAATACATGAGGTAAAAAACATAAAACCAGAGCCAATTGAAATAAAAATGCCATGACTTGTATTGGTAGTGTAAGAAAAGGTGGGGTGGGGGCAGCTGTCTGGGAACATTATTCCGAGGTGAAGGCTGCCTGGGAGCATGATTATGAGGGGAAGGGTGTGGCTAAAGTGGGGGCAAGCGACCGGGGGGTCACGCCCCGAATTCCAGGGAACCAGGAACATGACTTCCCCTTGCCCACACCCGAAGGTCAAGGGGTTGGTGATTAACCATTAGAGACTACACCGCGGGTGCTATCTCAAATATGCAACCCTATACACATACATCAAGGGTAATCCCGTACTTTTCCATATATCATTATGCATACAATGAGTCAAACACTCATAACATCACATCATACGGTATGCAAATACAACTGTCCATGGACTCATGTTCGGGATATCACATAAAACAATACAAAATAGAACTGTATCATACATCAGAGTAGTGGGCACGTCCTCTTGGAAGAAAGTCCTCCACTAGTCTCGGGTCACACTTGAAAAGGGTAAACAACAAGTAGGGGTGAGCGACAAGCTCAGTAGGTAACCCCAACACTCCACATCATGCAAACATACAAGTCTATGCTACATGCTCTGTGTACTCGTGCACTTTGTAGTGTGCACAATCATCAGGACTCAGCCTGCAAACAAACCTCGGACCCTCGGCCCACACAGACGGCTTGTCCACGATCCTCCACGGGATCCCAGCTCGGGGCACTCAGCCCCTAGCTCCACGAGCTCAACGGCTCAACTGAGGCCTTAGCCTGTCCACAGCGTAATATGCCCGGCCACAGTCGCCACACAGGCCTGCCATCGGTGCATATGCCCGCCACATCAACCACATAGCACCATCGGTGCATCACGGTGAGAACCCAAACAAGTCACGGAGTCCATGCCCCAATACCTCACACCAATATACTAACATTAGTATCGCATGTCATTCTCAACAATTCCTTTAGAACTATAGCCAGTCTTCATATGTAAATCCTCAATCCTTGATTCATGAAGGAAGTACCCATAGCAGCTATTTTCTTGAAATTAAAAGCCCCGGCATTGGGTTCCCATATCATAAATAAGATAATCTGATTTTTGGGGATTTTTCTGAGATGTCTAACCCCACTTTCCAAAAATTCACCACTACGAACTTTTGGGTTTTTCCGAGATTTTACACTAAATCCCATTTTTCACATTTTGAAGGAGTGGGAATTAATTTTTCTACTATTTTTCTTTGAATCCAAATGGGGGATATTTCGTTATTTTCATTGTAACTTAAGTATTATACTTAAATGTGGAGAGGCATAATGGTTTACAATGTAAATGGTTCAGTCTAGTCAAACTGTATTTCGAATCTGTCAGTGAAACTATATTTTCGAATATGCCTTCACTGTATTTCGAATCTGCCAGTGGAACTATATTTTCGAATCTCTTTTCGGACTGCCTTC
This sequence comes from Taxillus chinensis, assembly GCA_023512835.1. Classification (NCBI taxonomy): domain Eukaryota; kingdom Viridiplantae; phylum Streptophyta; class Magnoliopsida; order Santalales; family Loranthaceae; genus Taxillus; species Taxillus chinensis. Next base: position 21,846,816 of record CM042085.1, on the reverse strand, counting down.
GACCCTCGAACCTACACTCGAACGACCTTCGAAAACTACCTTCGAAGTACCCACGAACTGCCTTTGAAACTCCCTTCGAAGTACCTTCGAACCTTCGAAACGATACTCGAAAACTGCACATTTGACACTCGAAATTACACTACATCGAACCTACCTTCGAACCTTCGAAACGACACATTCGAAATTTTCAATTTCCAATCGATCTCATTGGCTGTTCTGCTCAGTTCACGACAGTTACTGTTCATCATCGTTTTGCACCTGTTTCTCGTCTGGATTCAACCTAGAAACCTCCAAACCTTTCAAAATCTCATAAAACTCATACCTAATAATATATATTAGGTTTTAAATCACGTCTTACCACTCAAAACACATTATGCATGCAAATAACAAGATTCAACCCAAAATTGGTTTTTTTCCCAAAACTTAGGGTTCATCCAAATTCCACGAATTTGGGGGTTAATTCGCATGGTTTAGCTACTCTAACAAGTAGAATCAACAAATAAGAGTGAGAATAACGAATCCCTACCTCGAATTTGGGCTATTTGAGTCCGGATCGTCCAAAAGCTCTTGGTTCTCCTCCAACGTGCTCTCTCTCTCTCTCTCTCTTTCTCTCTCTTCGTGTCTCACGCACCACAAAAGCAAATTAAGGGTTTCTCCCCTCTTTTCTCTATTTATACTTTATTCATTTCTTAAAATACCAACTTTACCCTCACAAGGCCCAAACTCCAAATTGAACTCCGAATTGAGCCCAATTACTGTCAAAACGCTCGAAATGACGAGCACAACACTATTCAGATATTATCACACTCGAATGACCGCCCAAACACAAAGTCAACCAATAAACCCCAAAAAGTCAATAATCGGGTCAAACGGGGCGCCGACTCGGAATCGGGCCCAAGTACAGTCAAAACGCTCACATCAATGACTACACTACCGTCTAGATAGTTGCATGCCCATAAAATGGCTATCTCTTAACACTACCCAAATACGAGTCGTTACAGGGGGGGTTCAGATTGACAGGTGTTGCTAGGGTTGGAGGTGGAGGATTCACCAACATTTTGACTTCCTGAGGGTGAACAAAATCAGCCCCCTGAAGACGACCACTGTTTGGAGGTCGTTGTAGGTTGTATACAGCAATCCGAGTTTTGATGGCTTCTTCCACAACTGAGTACTGCATCACCAGGGTAAGATCTGTGGCAGGGGGCGACATAGCGTAACGCGACAAATTGTATATAGCGTAGGAGGGAGGTGATGGAGGCTTGGAGCAGTAGCAGAGGTGGAGTAGATAATTAAATGGGGGTAGATGGTTGTTGTAGTCCGTGTGGCAAAATTTCAAAAATGCCACCGCGTTTTTTTGAATACAAGTCAAAAACAATCGAAAACAACATTTTCTTGTTTTCGTTTCAACGTAACTCAATGCAGTTTAAACGGTATTTGTTTTGAAAACAATTATCGGAAAATAGACGCCAAACACGAAGGTTTATGGTAGGGCCCACCATTTTTTGCATTTAAGTACAAAAAACTCGTTTCCAAAACAGTTACCAAACATGCTCTAATGCAACCAAGTTTGAGGTAAGGATTTTGTACCTCTCTTCAACCTATTCTAGGGTTAGATCTTGAGGTAAATAATATTTGTATGTATTATATAAATTCATATAGGTGTGATCTCCTATATGAATGTTGGCCTTCATTAGCGTGTTATAATTGTGAGTGTCTATGAGTTCGTGGTTAGTGGGGATTAAGAGCCCATTTGGTGGTCATTAATTATGGAGGCCGTCATGATGTTCGTTTGTTACTTGTTTTGTGGTTTCGTTTGTTCGTGTTAGTTCCACAGTAAAGCTTCGTGGGAAACCTTGGAATTATAGGAGGGTTGTAGTTGTGAACGTACTATATGAATATAATCTAATTATGGCTTGTGTGTTAGATGTTGAATACATGTATTTATTTAATATGTTGTAAATATGTGTTATTGTGTTGTGTTTGAAATTGTGCTATGTGAAATTGTGGCTGTGGTAGCATGTGTGGCTATGTTTGTGGTAGCCCGTATGGCTGTGGCTGTGGTAGCCTATGTGGTTGTGGTTGTGGTAGGACATGTGGATGTGGTTGTGGTAGCTTGTGCAGCTCGCTTATGTATTGTCTTGATGGTAAATACTAGTTATAACCTGTTTCTATATTATTGTCATGACATTGCACATGCGTACTCATCATATAGATATTAGGAGCATAGGATGGGTTGGAGAGACTTGATCCGTACTGAGCTATGATTGCTCACCCCTCCTGTTATGATTTACTTTCCTTTTTAGGAACCTGCAGGCATTAGTATAACACCAAGGTGGATGACTGGATTATTATTCTGCTGATTGTTTTCATTTCATGTTTCATTGTTCTATGGAACTGATGTAATCCCATTTAAGTATGATGTAAAAGAGATTTGACTCTAATAAAAACATGTGGTTTGACTTGTGGATACTATTTTTTTATTGATGATGTTTTATGTAGTATCGTTTAACCCAACCCCTTGCCCACTGGATGAGTAAAAGAGGAGTCACAAACTGATTTTCTCAGATTGGAAAATCGAGGCATGACAGACTCTCACATTCAAAAAACCTAATCACCCAATAACACCTCTCAACCCTCGTCATCTTCTCCTCAATCCCTCCAGGGAGTCTCCCCAACCAGAAATCACACCACCGGCCACCGTCTTTCTCATATTCTATTTTTGTATTAGATGTGTTTGAAAGAAGTGGCATATAGGTCCATGGTAAGCCGTGTTTTAAGATCTAATATAGGACCCAAGACATTCTATGTGTTCTCTAACCCATGATTCCGTGTAATACTGTATTTCTTATGTTTTCTCATTTTCCCATGTTTTTTTCATATTTTTTCATGATAGGGGCAAATTGCCATCCTAGGTCTCTGCCACGTTCAGCCCCTGCCGGAGAGGACGTCACTACGCAATCTGGAGCCGATCGTGTCTCGCGAAGCCGTGATGGGATAGAAAATCAGTCTAGCACGAGCATGCCATCTGGTCGCCCTCTCTCCCTCCTGTAAAAAAAGGGAGCGACGCGCGATCCCTTGCTTTTTGAAGACAACCCAAGTTGCTGTTGTCGCCTCAGATTCAACAACCAACGACGACCCCGTGTCGCTGTTGTCGCCCTCTCGCCTCGAGTTGAGGAGCCTCTAAACGTCGTTTGAGATTTGCTGCTGTACCAGGAAAAGAAAAAATCTGCTGTCGCCGCCTGAGATTCGCTCCTATTTCTGCGTCATCATCGGCCATGATTTGACGCGGTGAATACAGTGAGTGTCATCATCGACCCTGCTCTGGTTACGCTCAAGGGGTTTGATGAAATGTTGTTCAATCGAAATTATTTTTATTTAAAAATATTTTACGGTAAATGTTGAATTATACTAAACAAAATTGGAGCAAAGGTGTTATACAACATAGTCATAATCGTTCATAAGTTTTTCATTCATGTATCTTCAGCAAAAACCATTAAACTATATCGTTTTTGTTTCCTCTAAATTTATAGAAAAAAGAAAAGGTGTTAAACTGGAGCAAAAGTGTTACAACATGGTCATAATCTTTCATAAGTTTCTCATTTATATATCTTTAGCAAAGATCATTAAACTATTTAAAAAAAAATTATAGCAAAAGGAAAGAGAGTGAGAGTATACTAACATATTGAACATACAATCTAAAATTTTTCCCTGATAGATAAAATTAAAATAGAATATATATCATTTTAATGATCATTTTAGTCATACTACTCCTCTCCATTGATGAATGATGACATAAATTTCGGTGTAGCCTAAAGCAGGTACGAAATTGGAGGGGGTGTAAAAATAGTATATTTTTTTATTAAATTAAAAAGGTAAAATCATTTCTGTCTAATTTTTTTATTTTAGGTTTTGAAACTTTTATTTCTGCGTCAACCAGTCAGTCATGAAGGCCAAGGCCAACCAGCGTAGCAATATTTTTTTTAAAAAAAAAAGTCCAAAGCCTGACGGCACCGTGATAAATAACACACGCAAGCTGAGTCGTTACTTAAGGATTCATCTAATACAAAATCCGTGCGGGCCACCACATTGTAATATATAAATAGACCATTCTTTGACTGTATTATTATTTTTGCCCACGGCAATGAATTTTTTCTTAATTATATTGGGGCGACTCCTGTTTACTAGTTCGGCTTTGCTACATGCATGCATCGGTTGAATGCACACCAAAATAGATTTTTCTTTAATAGGGATTAGTGAAATGTCATGTTATAAATTATTACCAGTGATATTATTAGTTGGATTTGTTGGAGTATTAAAATTAAAGTGTCCGCACCAACCCTTGGTGAAATTTAGAAAATAAAGAAACTCATGGGGAGGCCTCCACTTGGAGTCCGGATGTCCAGAGGTGGAGTGTGGGAAGAAGAAAATATATAGGGAGAGAAACTCTTATTCAATCACAATAAAAAAACATATCTAAACCTACATTTAGAAAACACCAAAATGTGCCAACGCTAATGTTCAAAATGAAAATTGATATTGAAGCGTCATGATAGATTTATGCTAGGATTTTTAGAGTTCCACCAATGCATAACAAAACTTATCCCAGTGTTCAAGAAATAATAGGATTCATTAAATTATCCAAATTTTCAAAAAGTGCTAGTATATATCGACTTTATACCAACATACAATAAATTCATGCATAGAACTTCATAGATCATTACATCGATGTTGGTTATATTTTAATAATAGATCCTTAGTTGAATGTTTATAGTTTTAATTAGATATTTGAAATAATTAATGAGCTTGAAAAAACTCAAACCCAAAAGTTAATAAGTAGTCCGAAGGGAGCAAATTGAATTGAGAGCCTATTCAACATGATAGGTGACGAACTAGAAATGTTGTACTATCGTGAGAAGGAGAGAGGAGGGCATAGGGTTGGCCGGCTATCGACTAGAGCCTGGAGGCGTTGTGCTACCACACACAGAGGCTGAGACCGACTGGATCCTAGAGGGCAATGTCGGCGTGCATATGCTTGGGGTCTAGAGGCCGGCTACTTGGCGGAGGGAGGACAAGTCAGATCGGATGGCGTCGTTGCGTGTGTCCGTGTCTCTGCCACCTAGGGGAGGAAAGATAGCTTTGCTTTCCTGTAACTTGTTGAATTGTCAAATTAAAACAGCTTAATTATAGTCAACAAATTACCGAATTGTCAAATTAATAATGAGTGGGAGTTAACATAAAATACATTAATAACACCTGGATTTATGAATGGGAGGAGGACAACTAACTTTAAAAAAATATATTTAAAAAACCTACTAATATTAGCCACACTCAATAAATTCGCATGAATTTAGTGTGTGATATACACTACTAATAATTGGGATGGTCAAATGAAATGGCCCCCCTTAGTCCCCACATGCCCTCTTAGTGTATATATATATATATATATGGACCAAACAATTTGTAAAGGATTAAAAAAAACACAAACAAACAAAGGACTTCTTCTCCCATGTGCAAAAAATGAATCAAGTGGACAAACTGATTATTAATTGATTGGACCAAAACTACTTGCATGCAGAAGCTAGCGCATAAATGGTCGGAGTAACATCAAACCTCCCCACCCTTGGGATAGAACATTGAAAAGTGGAATAATAGTAGTGTGTGTATATATATATATGGACCAAACAATTTATCAAGGATTAAAAAAAACACAAACAAGCAAACTGACTTCTTCTCCCATGTGCAAAGAATGAATCAAATATCATGATAAATAATCACCACTAGCTGTAAAGATATAATAAGATTGGAGGGAATTTTTGCATGCGCATATATAAAACGGGTTTGCCTTGTATTTAAATTACTATACAATTTCTGCTCATTTTCCAACCACCGTCCGTTTTGGCCAATGACTAATTTATTTATTTACAACCTGAAGCATCAAGTTCTCTATCGGCGCCGGCGTTGGGCCACACCTTTAACCAAACTAATTTGTGTTTAAAGATGGACGATGGAGGGAGGATATCATATATGCATAATGCACATGAGGCCATTCAAAAAACGGTCAAAAGGAAGAAATATCGGAAGGCTGACCCAACCAACATGGGAATTGGCCGGTGGAATGATTGTGTCTTGGAGGAGTCGAGCATCTGCTGGAGCCCAAGTAATGCATATAAAATATAATGAGGGACGAAGAATTAAATATTCCCAAAAGATTGCATTGCAAAGGGGCTTTCGTGAGCTGTGAAAGGTGTTGCTGAATGAAACCCCACGGGCCACGCACGCCCCTCACAAAAAAGTGGGAATTTTCGGCCTGTGAATCATGATTTAGGAGGGGGTGGTAGCGAAGCCCCCCAACAAAGCTATCCAAATTCCTCCAGTGACTCGGCCGGGGAGGCATCAATTGATATGGATCACTAATTTACACCGTGGGGTGATATTTTATACTTATAAGGGCCATCCATATTATATATATATATATATATATATATATATATATATATAATATGACATGCATGTACACACGAGAACGGCAGGCCCTTCAACTTGATTGGAAAGGATGAGGGATAGCTCGAATGAATGGATATGGATGTCTATATAATTTCTCTCACAATAATTTGAAATACTTTAACAAGTTGACTCACATTTCATATTTATCTAAATTAATTCTTCATTCCTTGTAATTGGTTCATGTTCACAACCGTAAATATGGGAAAACTCAATGTGGTTTATAACTAATATGCGAAGACCTTAATGTTAATTAATGAGTGTTTTAAAGTCTCCCCAGTTCATATGACAGGCTTATAATAAATAATATTTAGATATGTACGTGTAGTAGACATTGTATTTTAATTGAATCCTGAGTAGTATCAAAATTTAAGGATCAAAATCGAAAAAAGTTAAGGACGGCACTAGCGATTAAATATATATATATATATATTTTAAACTTGATTTGTTTGGGCGATGTCAGATTCTCATAAGGAATTGTTTGATGTGACAAGAGTGGTGCTGAGAAATCCGCAAGTGTGCTCCAACATGTGATGATGATGGCTTGATAATTAAGGAACTTTTTTTGGTATTATGGTTCTAGTAGGCTGATACTTGTCCTACCGCAAGTGTGGTTGATCTGTTATTGTATTTTGCTCCCACTAAAATTTAAAATTGTACTATATTTCAGGAATATACGAGGCACTGAAAGGAATTGGCGAGAGAGCTTCTTAATTTCCACTCACATTTCGCTCCTTACTAGTTTTGTTTGCATAATTTTACTCAAATAAAACTTTTACATGGCTTTAAAAAATTAGCAAAATTAATTTAATTTATAATAATAAATATCATTTAAAATATTAAAATTTATAAATAATAATTATAAAATAATTAAATAATAATATTTAAAATATTATAAAATTATCATGCGACTGCAATAACACTAATCGGCAAAGGAGACGAAGGAAGAAAGTGATCATTTATGAAGGCCTTCAAGGCCTCAAGCGGCTGTTTCACCCTTCAAAAAAGTAATTAAGGGCGTCCCTAGAGGAGGAGTTCATGCGAAGCAATTAAATTAGATTCAACGAAACGGACATGACCCGTTTTTTATTTGCAAACAATAAAAAGCGGATGTAACCTGTTTTGTATTTTTCTTATTTTCTTATTTTCTCCTTTTGCCTTTTCATTGTTTCTTTGTAATTATTTTCACCAAGACAAAAAAAATAAAGTTTACTTCCAATTCCATGAGTGTAACACGATGATGAGTTAGTTATCCGTTGTAATTATGCAAAAAATAAATAAATCAATTGTACTTGTATGTATGATGATCGAAAATAATTATATATATATTATTTGATAACAGTTATCTCAATTTTATTGCAAACGTTTTGCCCTGTTCCTTACTGGATGATGTCAAAAGGTTTAATAGTAATAACAATATATCACTCCTCCCACTAAAAAGGAAAGAAGAAATAAATATAAAATCGATACGGTATAGTTTTATTCATTTTATTTACAAAATCCTTGTCATTCAACCTGAATGACAGAAAATTGTTTCCACTATGATAGCATAGTTTTGGCAGGAAAAAAAAAGGAATAAGAAAGGTGAGTCAATTAAATAATGACCAATCGTTTGACTTAGGCGAGTCAACAGCTAAAAACAAAAACACTTCCAAGTTGATAATGGAATGACGAGTGGGGTTGACTGGAGCGTGTGGACTTTGCTTCCACAGGAACCGAACCATATGCTCATCCTAATTAATTGGATGATAGTGACTAGCTCAAAAACAAAATGTGGGGACGGAAACATTTCTGCATATTACTTCCTAACTTCTTTACATTAATGATTACCGCCCGATAACGGGATCGAAATATGCAGTAAGTAATTTACTTTTGAAAATTATTATCTAAAATTATAATTAGTATGACCTGAAATTAGGAAGTAATTATTAAATTAAAAATTTTTATATATAAATTAAACTATCGATTTTTATTTTTTTACTAATTATATGAATAATATAAAATTTAAAAATATATATCATTATCGAAATTATAAATTAATTTTTGATTGTTTGCTGACGTCAGAAGTTAGGCCAAGATTAAATGAGCCATAAAAGCCTTAATTTTAATCTAATTTTGAGGAGCCAAAGACTATGCCTCACTTGTCTGGCCTTATACCAATACTGAAGATTAGTAACATTTAAATTAAAATTAATAACATAAAAGTATAAAAGAACTTATCAAATTATCATATAATCAAGTTAAATAACTTTTTAAAATCATATAATTAACTTACCACTATTATAATTAATAACATATTTATCACAAATAATATAAAATAATAAATTATATTACTAATTAATTATAATTATAATTATATAAGTATAATATAAATAATTAAAATTAAAATTTTTATATATAGCTATATATATTTACACACTATTAAAATTTATAATTTATATTATATATTTATATATTAATTTATATATATATATAATATATAGCTATATATATTTTACACACTAATTTCGTCTCTGATTACCACCCGTACGTTACATGTACATTACATTATAAATCTTATAATTGTAATATATGGTCGCAAATGCTACTTTCTACACATTATAATTTTCATTCTTTTGAATCTGAAGATATTTATACTTTTTTTTCTTCGTGTTTTATTTGAAAAGAGGATATCATTTGGCTCTATTGCGCTCATCTATTTTTTAAATGTATTTTATCAATACATATTATATATGTATATATATATATATATATATATATATTACGATTTAAAAGTGTGAGTGTATAAAATTAAATCTTTCAATAATATCCTTTACAAATCTTGTTAAAAAAATATCCATATAATTATTTAAATTAATATTTTATCTTAACTCAGGACATTTTGATAATTTACTTTTGAACTAAGATTTTAATATTATTAATAATAAAATATTGCTCCTCAGAAATATTTTATTTCTCCGTACTCTAGTCTCCTGTTATCAAATATTTATTATTAGTATTCAAACTATGTTGCAAAAATTCAATATGAGCCCTAGAGGTGACGCGGGAGATGTGTCTAAGGACGAGGAAAGTAATCTTTGGTCGTCACCTAATCAATGTGTCTCGATCTGTTACACGAGCCCAAAAATCAAAGACTTAATCAAGGTGTGATGGGCTAAACCACAGATCTGTTGAATGAAAATATTAGAGAAAAAAGAGTTGGTCCCGAGGCTCCTGCAGATAAGCAGGCCACCTGATTCTGTTCAGAACAAAAATGATGAGGCTTCTGGGTTACTAGATAAAGACAAGGATCATACTTTACCCAAATCCGGGAGAGTCAAAAAGTTACTGCGAATGGACAAGGAAATGACTGTTAAAGCAAGTAAGCAGTCTACAAGGAAATTACCAACTGTCCCAGAGCCAGAGGTTCTGTTGTGTTGGGACCCAAACTCACAATGGTGAGCCCATGTTCTTCGACACTCCGCAGGAAAAGCTTTGAGAGTGTAGTAGAGGATATTAAATTTACCATGGTACCCAAATATACATTGGATAGACCCAGGTTGATGTTTTTGACAAATTTGTCAATACCACGTGAGGACTATCCTCTTGGGCTACGGTGGGTCTATTGGACTGTCGAAGCTTCAGTGTTCGTTTACACTGAAAAATATTTTCAGTTAGCCTGGTCACAGGAGAATACTCTGATAGGCAATAGAAGATTTGGGCTTACGACGGAGCAGGCTATATAGAAAAAAAAAAAAAGCTTGATTCACACAAAGCTCATATTTGGTTGAGATTCCGTCTAATGCCCCTTATCTTTCAGAATCCAGCTACTCGGAAAGAGATTGGTACAACTCTTGGCACCTTTATTAGGCAAGACTGCAGAACGCCAAGGCAAAAGCTCCCTATGCTCCCTTTAATCTGTATTGAAATGGATTGTCCAAGGCCCGCCCCCCCCCCCCCAAAAAAAAAAGTGGGTGCTGAAGAAATTTTTTTGCAAACTATATTGAATATGATAGTAACATAAAATCTTGCACCTATTGCCAAATAAAAAGGCATGATAGGGGAATGTTAAAGATAGCCAACCACTGCCTTAAAAAAAAAAGAGAAAATTCTGCTACTGTTAAGCCTGGAATGAGAGGGAACGTGGAGAAAGAAGTCCATAACTGGGATGATGAAGAAGTGGATAATACAAGGCAAGGTCTAGCTTAAATTCATAATGTGGAAGGAGCAGCCCTAGTTTGGGAGCCTGATAGGGTCTAGAACCAATGTTACCGTGCTCTCCCCCCCCCCCCCCCCCGAAAGAATCTTATCGCCTAGTATGTGCAAGAGCCAAAGGAGTATCTCCAAAGAATTTTCTATTACTTTCACCATGCCTTCCTTCATTACATCCGTAAAATAAATAGCCAGGCCAACCTCCTAAGATCAAGGCTAACAAACTAACAAACTCCTAAAGACTAGTAGAGAAAATTTCTACTTATTTGAATTTGAAAAAGTAACAACTTAATGGAATATTTGAAATTCGAAATTTGAAAATAGAATCAAGTAGAAATGAGCTGGCGTTGGCGCTTCCGTCCCCTGTGATACGTGAGGGTGTTATCACTACTCCCTCTTGAAAACCGACTTGTCCCCAAGGCGGAAATCTGGAAATTGGTGGATGAGAAGATCATAATCTTCCCAAGAGGCATCTTCAATGGGTTGATGCTCGCCACTTGATCAATGATGCCAAACGCGACCCAAACCAGCGATGGTCCAACACGGACTCCGCTGGACATCCAATTCCAAATCTAGACAAAGGTAAAGCCAACGACCCTGTTGGCAATTGTCCCTTGGCCGGGCGAAGAAGTGAGACGTGGAAAATAGGATGAATACGAGCCGCCGGAGGAAGGTCCATCCACTAAGGCGACGTGCCCAATCCGGCGAAGAACAAGATAAGGACCAAAGAACCGAGGAGAGAGCTTATGAAATTTCCTGTGAGAAAGAGAACGCTGGCGAAAGGGCTGAATACGCAAGAAGACAGAATCCCCCTCCGTAAATGTGAGTTCACGTCCGTGGTGATCCGTATATATTTTCATCCGATCTTGAGCCTTTTGAAGATTTACTTGAAGCAACCTGAGTACCTCATCCCTCGTTTCCAACCTGGGTGGCCGGTTCAGCAATTTGAGTTTCCCCCCTTACAAATGGGTGAAGAGGAGGCGGCTCTGCCGTAAACAACCTTGAATGGAGTAGTGTTTGCGGCTAAATGGAAACTGGTGTTAAAGGAGTATTCAGCCCAAGAAAGATATTTACTCCAGGTACGAGGTTGATCCAAGACAAAGCAACGCAGATAAGCTTCGAGGCAGCGGTTGATCACTTCGGTTTGGCCGTCTGTTTGGGGATGATATGCGGTGCTCATCCGGAGACGCGTTTGGCTAAGTTTGAACATCTCCTGCCAAAACGAGCTAAGGAAAAGAGGATCACGATCAGAAATTATAGAACGGGGAGGACCGTGCAAGCGAACAATTTCTTCACAAAATCGGGCAGCGAATCGTTTTAGCGGTGTATGGGTGACAAAGCGGAATAAAAAGACAAGTATTTACTCAAACGATCCACAACCACCAATATGGTATCAAAACTCCCTGACTTAGGCAATCCCACAATGAAATCAAGAGATATATCCTCCCAAATTTGTTGGGGAATTGGGAGGGGTTGTAACAGGCCGGCGGGAGACAAAGTTTCATACTTACTTTGCCTGGCACACCAAGCAATGCTGAATATAAGATTTAACATCCTCCTTCATATTAGGCCAAAAAAGAGTTGCACCCAGCCTCTTCAAGGTTTTGAGAAACCCTCCATGCCCGCCGGTTGGAGTAACGTGAGCCTCCTCAAGTAATTTAGCGCGAAGCGGAGAGCTTTTAGGAATGACCAAACGTCCATGTCGATATAAACGCTGTTGGACCAAAGTATACCCTGGCCGAGAATTAGCATCATGCCGTAATGCGGCAATAATGGGGGGCAAGAATCGGGTCCGTAGCAACGCCTCATTAAAATCCAAGAAGTCCAGGGAGATAGGCACAACCATAGTAAGTAAATCAGCGTGTTGGGGGCGGCGAGATAAGGCGTCCGCCCCAATATTCTCCTTACCCGCCTTATACAATATGGTGAAATCAAATGGAAGGAGTTTGAGGAGGAGCAATGCTGTTGGGTGTTTGACAATGTGTCTTGGGCCATCAGGTGGCGGAGGCTACTATGATCGGTCCTGGACCGTGAAGTGGCAGCCCAATAAGTAATGCCGCCGGTGTTGCCTCGCTAAAACCAAAGCTAATAATTCACGATCATAAGCGATTGGAACCGATTTGAAAAAGAAAATCCCCTTGCCGAAAAACGCAATAGGGTGGTTATGCTTGTCGGAGAATTGCCCCAACACCATCCATGGACGCATCGCATTCCACAACAAATTCCGAATTAAAATCGGGAAGGCTTAGCACCGGAGCCGTCATTAAGGCACGCTTGAGATTGTCAAAAGCCTTTTGAGCCACGGGAGACCATATAAAAGCATTTTTCTTCGTGAGATCCGTTAAAGGACGGGCAATCATGCCATAATTCTTCACAAACCTTCGGTAATAACCCGTAAGGCCTAAAAATCCTCGGAGCTCCGAAACATTTAAGGGAACTGGCCATTCTTTGACAAAGCACCGATTTTCTCCTGCTGCGTCTCTACACCCTGCGCTGAAATGAGGTGGCCCAAGAAAGAAACACGAGGCTGCCCGAAAGCACATTTCTTCAAGTTGGCATAATAAGAATGTTGTTCCAGGGCCCGCATTATCGTCCCAAGATGTATCTCATGCATATTGATGTCCTTGCTATATATGAGAATGTCATCAAAAAAGACTAAGACAAACCTCCGTAAGTATGGCCGGAATAAGTCATTTATTGCGGCTTGAAAAGTAACCGGTGCGTTAGTAAGACCAAAAGGCATAACAACATACTCATAATGACCATTGTGTGTCCTAAAGGCAGTCTTGGGAATATCCTCCGTTCGCACCCGTATTTGATGGTAGCCAGACCGTAAATCAATTTTAGAAAAGATAGTAGCCCCATGTAATTCATCCATGAGTTCGTCAATATTCGGGATGGGATACTTGTCGGGCACCGTAAGCTGGTTTAATGCGCGATAGTCCACACACATACGCCAGGAGTCATCTTGTTTTTTGACCAATAAAACGGGACTAGCAAAGGGGCTAGAACTCGGTCGGATGAACCCCTTCAAGAGTAATTCCTGAACCTGCCTCTCGATCTCATTCTTTTGGGCATAGGGGTACCTGTAAGGCCTTCGGTTAGGGGGTTGGGACCCAGGCACAAGAGTAATAGAATGGAAATACTTTCTGAACGGCGGTAAGGATCTGGGTTCATTAAATAAAGAAGAATAGGCAGCCAATATTCCATCCAGGTGACTTGAAACTTGATTCCTCGGATAGTCGACCATGGACAATAAATTAAGACTGACCTCTTGGCTTTCTTTTCTCGGAACCCCCTGTAATTTAAACTTCTTTCCCAGTAATCCAGAAAATCAAAAACATCTCATTCCAGTTAGCTTGAATGGTATTAAGGGATGCCAACCACTTAATACCCAAGACCAAATCCGACCCTACTAAAGAGAAAGGGTAAAAGTCCTGGGTAATTGTCAAACCTGGAAGCTGGACTTGAACTCCTCTACAAATTCGATCGAACAATACTCCCGTCCCCGATTTGAACTCCAAAACTCGATATCGAAGAAATTGTTAGAGAAGTATCTTGCGCCAGTGATTCGGAGACAAAATTATGGGTCGAACCACTGTCCACCAACAGAAGGACTTCACGTCCAGCCAAAGAGCCCCTAAGCTTCATTGTCGACGCAATCGAATAGCGTTGAAAGAAATTTCAGCGGCCACCGACGCTTCTTTGTCACTCTCGTCCACTGGCTCCTCCATACTGGTCATGGAGCCTCCCTCTTCCTCGAGCTCTAGCAACGAGAACGAAGTTGAACACCTATGACCAGGCCGGAACGGTTCCCCACAGCGAAAACACAGACCCTTATCGCGGCGTTGTTGCCGCGTAGCGTCCCAAGAACGAGTCGCGGGAGCGATAGCAGAAGACTCCTTTTTCACACCGGCCAAAGTGGCAGAAGAATAAGGCGTCGAACCTAGGTTTGGCGTGGCAACCTTGTCGCGTATGGGGTTAACCGTGGGTGTGGACCGGGGAAAAGAACAACTATTGGGCCGTGGTCCCTTAAGTCGGGCTGTCTTTTTCTCAAATTCCAAAGCCAAGCTTGCCGCCCGATATACAGAACGAGGCTTGTGAACTCTTACCTCAGATCGGAGTTCTTCTTTAAGGCCATTTAGAAAAACCCCAAGAAGACAATGCTCCAGGCCAATTTAAGACACGCGCCACCCTCTTTGCCCACTCCGTATTCGGCCCATCGTTCCCGATTGTTGGATATTGCATAAATACTCATCAGGATTCAAGAATTCCGGCGGTCCGTAATGTTCTTCAAGTGCTTTAACCAATTCCGGCCAATATAACATTGTTCTTTGGGAATTCAACCACGAGAACAAATCCAAAGCGTCTCCCTCCAAGTACATCGAAGCTACATCCACCTTATCATCTTCCGGTATTTCATAGTACCGAAAATACTTTTCAGCTTTAAGGATCCAACCTCGCGGATCTCCCCCTTGAAATTTAGGAAACTCAATCTTGGCATGTGGAGGTCGCATTCGACGGTAATCAGGCTCCTCCTCCGAATCGTCCACCCATTGTCGCGCTTTTCCTTTTCCTCGATCTGATCTTAAGGCTCGCTCTTCCAATGCGGTAACCTTTTCTTTAAGCTCAACCAAAGCATCCAATTTCGCTGCAATAGCTGCCAAGGGATCTTCAGCAGGATTCTCACCAGCGGATGAACGTGTGGTCACCATTTTTTTTTTCCGTAACTTGGCTCTGATACCAAAATGATAGGGTCTAGAACGAGTCAGTGCTCTCCTGCGGCCTACTCTCTGAAAGAATCTTATCAGCTAGTATGTGCAAGAGCCAAAGGAGTATCTCCAGCAATTTTCTATTACTTTCACCATGCCTTCCTTCATTACATCCGTAAAATAAATAGCCAGGCCAACCTCCTAAGATCAAGGCTAACAAACTAACAAACTCCTAAAGACTAGTAGAGAAAATCTCTACTTATTTGAATTTGAAAAAGCAACAACTTAATGGAATATTTGAAATTTGAAATTTGAAAATAGAATCAAGTAGAAATGAGCTGGCGTTGGCGCTTCCGTCCCCTGTGATACGTGAGGGTGTTATCAGAGCCACTCAATGAGCAAAGGAAAAAATAATTAATAGACATCTGGCAAGGCGGCAGAAAAAACCAGACGCTCATGAGAATGAATGACAAGGATCAAAGTGAGGTGAGATTGATTTAACTTTAAATACTTTGAGGCTTGAATTGCCCAAAACTAAGGATTCCTCGGCGAATATTAAAGAAAAACAATAATATGCAAAATTTGATAGATTCTTTAACCAATGTTTTTAAAAATAAAAATATTATTTTTAACCAATAAAGATTTGATTGGAAAAAGGATTAAGTGCCGATTAAAATAAGCAAATCCAGAGTTGAGGAGGGTAAATAAAATCTTTCAAACAAGTTATCAATCCAATCAAATTAAAGATAAAATTGATAAAATTAATGTAAAATTGATAAAAACATAATAATGTATGAGATATCTATCAAAAAATAACTGCTTATCTTAATCCATTTGATAGCATAGTTACTTGGATGTTTCTCGATCAATAGTTTCAATTTTTGTACGACTAATTTCCCATTGATATTCTCGCAAATGCTATTATCAACAATCACATCTAATATATGTTCCTGAGTTGCATATCTAGTGCAAAACAACTGGTGGCTTTTCTTTTCGTAAGCTCCTCTTATGGTAGTGATAGGAGTATTCCCTGATAGGATGGCCAACTTAATCATCTAAATGCTTATAATCTTCAAAAGTGAAAGAGGGGGGGATCTCCCCTATTTGTATCTAGTTCCGCCCCTGAATTCCATTATATTTATTATTATGGTGAAAAGGGTACACACATAAAAGCAGAAAAAATTCTATAAAATATTTTAATGCTTTTATTAATAATAATTAGTTAATTGGTGTTAGTTTTCCAGGCAACCCCTATGCTAAGTACAATAATCCATAGGGCAATGCGAGCAGTGACGGATTTAGGGGGGGCATGGCCCCTGCCGGCCCCCCCAAATTTTAAATTTTTTTTATTATATATATATATATATATTTATATTAAAATTTTAAAATTTAATTATAATAAAATATATATAGTTATATTTATATTTATATGTGTATATATATAAAAATATAATTTTAAATTATAGCTATATATATTAATTAATAATATATATATATATATATGAAAATTTTAGATGGATTTAATTCATTAATTTTGAATTTTTAAAAATTAAAACAATATAAAATAAAAAATACTATGTGTGCACATTAATACTAATATATATTGAATTTATAATTTTAAAAATCTTAAAATCAGATAACATAGTTCACAAACATAACACATCATGTATTAACAAATCATCTTAAATAAATAAATTAAAAATAAAAAATAAAAAAATAAATGATAATATTGTTCGGTTCGGTTTAATTTAAACCGCGATTTTGAAATCCCAAAACAAATCAAACCAATAATATTATTCGGTTTCAAACTCAATCAAACCGATTTTGTTTGGTTTTGACGATTTGATAAATTAAATTAGTGGTTTCGGAAGGTCAGTTTAGTTCGGTTTTAGTGATTTAGAATTTCACCCCTAACTTAGATGATGCTAATAATAGTTTTAGGTAACAGATATAGATTATACAGTTTATATTTCGGCCCCCCCTAATCAAATTTTCTGGATCCGTCCCTGAATGCGAGGATATGGTTGAGGTTTCATTGCCTCCTCATCTCTCATCAGGCTAAAGGTGCCTTTCCAAATATCCATGTTTTACATTTAATCAAGAGTTTCTCTAATTACAACCCTATTTTGATCTAGTTTCATGATACTTGGGCTAATTATCATAGTTCATTTAAATTTTAAAAAAATTGGGCCACTAAATATTTGAAGATAATTAACTATTCAAGTAGGCTCAAAGGTTGGAATTCCTTGGTTAGGTTTTCACAAAACGCTTCATCATCTTAAGAAAAAACTAATTTCATGGGACAAGAATCTGCGCAATGGAAAACACTACAAGACAAATGATAATTTCACGTATTCAAGCTGTTGAATTGGCTCTCAGGTGGGTGAGAATATTTTCGCTATCGAGGAACTTAATAGAAATTAACAAAATTATGCTCAAATGTTATCCATAGAGGAGGATGTTCTCAATAAAAAGGCCGAAGTTAAATGGTTTCAAGAATGTGATAAAAACTCAACCTATTTTCATGCCTATTTAAAGGATAAACACAAATATTATAATCTTCATTTAAAGCTTCCTAATGAACAGGGACGGATCCAGAAAGTTCGGTTAGGGAGGCCAAAATATGACGTATGTAATTCACTTTTAAAAATTATTATTTAAAACTATAATTAGTATGACTCGTTCCGAGATTTAAAGGGTCTAAGGTGATTATTAAATTAGAAACTCATATCCATAAATTAAATTGTCAATTCTTATTTTTTTTTACTATAATTATAGGAATAATATAAAATTTAAAAATATATATATCATTGTCGAAATTATAAATTAATTTTTGATTGTTTGCTGCTGTTAGAAGTTAGGCCAATATGAGATTAGCCCTGAAAGCTCTAATTTTAATTTAATTTTTGGAGACCAACATTGACGATTAGATTTAAGTTAAAATTAATAACATAAAAGCATAAAAAAAAACTTATCAAATTATCATATAATCAAGTTAGACAATTTTTAAAAATCATATAATTAATTTATCACTATTATAATTAGTAACATGTTTATCACAAACAATATAGGATAGTAAATTATATTACTAATTAATTATAATTATATAAATATAAATATAATACAAATAATTAAAATTAAAATTTATATATAAGTTATATATATATATATTAAAAAAATTAGGGGGGGGGGGGGGGGGGGGCCCCCTAATTTCGTCCCTGCTAATGAGTCTTTCGTTAATGATGTAAGAGAAATTAGCCCTTAGATGATTAAGTACTTTAACAATATATACACATCTACCTCATTATCTCCTATGATTCATCAAAGAGGAAATAGATATCGAAGGTTATCATTCATTAATATATTTGGTGAAGTCTTTAGACTTATCACGGAAAACAAAAATGATGTTCTAATAAGAATTCTAGATTAGACCGAAATTTAGGGGCCTATTTAATCCTTTGATTCTAATACCTCCTCGGGTTTGGATGGTTATATGTGTCACTTTGATCTTCAAAACCTTGATTCTATTAAATATGATATTATAGCAATAATTGAAGATTTTTTTAAGGAGAGCAACTCCCTATATCTATAGGAGATATTGTGTTGACTCTCATCTTTAAGGTGAATATGATAATTTCTTTTATGGAGATGAGATTAATATATTGGTCTTTACATCTTTTCCTATAAAATTCTTTTAAAATTATTGAATGAGAGCTAGAGCTGTTTTGCCTTATATTATCTTTGAAGAACAGCAAAGTTTTTGAAGGGGGGGGGGGGTCAATGAAAATATTGTGTAGTTATATAAATAGTCAACAATATTAATATTAATTAAAGGGATTAATGTTGTTTCCAAAGTGGATATAACTAAAGCCTATGATGATACCATGGATTGAGATTTCATTATTCACACTTTAGAAAATTTAGTTTTTAACCAAATAGATCAAGGTGATGTACAAATGCTTATCAAGTACTTAGTATTTCATTGGTCTATGGTCAGTGCTTTGGCTTCTATAAAGATATACAAGGGTTGAGGCAAGGAGATCCTCTACTCCCTCTAACTTTTTTATTTTTGTACAAGTGGTCTTTAATTAGGCGCAATTTGAACCATCTTATTAGATAAGGTAAAATCTCTCCATGCATGCTCAATAGAGCTAATCATGCTAAAATGGAACAGTTGCTTCATTTACTTTTTATGGATGATATGCTTGTCATGATGATTATGTTCTATATAGAAGTTAAAATGCTAATGTGAAAAAAGTTATTTTATTATTCCTGATAGGCTTCCTAGAACTCTTACCAAATGCATTAATGTAGATGAAATGTAACGCCCCCAAATCTGGACTTCCAGACCGAGTGCGTTAGACAAATAAAATATTACAATTATATGAATAGTAATCTATTACTCAACATAAATTTGATGTTTTATTTATTACATCAAGACTCATCACAAGATCTCTAAGGTTTAGCGTTTAGAGACTAGGTGTTGATAACTCATTATAGTTTTACATGACATATAAATACTACATGCATAATCTTCTTATGATTTTATTCCAAGCATTCTGGACACCATTATCCTAGCATCCTTGCCTTGTCCTAGTCCCCTGAGGTTGGAAACAAAACATGAAAGGAAATGAGCTCAAATAGCCCAGTAAGGTTAAAAGTAAGGGATAATATATGGAGAATAATCAACTCATGAAAAAAAATAAGAATATCTACTCATATAGGTTCACCACCTAGATATCTTGCATAACTTGTTATCAACTGAATTGACACTCTCCAGTGATGTTCTTTACCCAATGCATTGGAGGTCTTTCTGGAACCACCCATAAACATATTGCCAAACATAAAACATATCTTCATAAATTTTCAAACAATCACATCAATGGTAAATTTCAACGTAAAGGAAGGTCTTGTAATAATAGCCCCGATAAGTAAAAGGGTTATTCATCATTCAATAAATTAGATTACCAAATTCCCAAGAAGTGCCAAAGAAAGTTAATTCTTCTTAAAATAATATTATGAGGAGAAATCTTGAGATAGAAATATAGAGAAGAAATAGGAAATGAATTTCCACGTCGGAGATCGTGGTAAGGAAAGGGAGAGGGGATCCTTACAATCTTTTTGTCTTCCGCGTTTATAAACCTTGAAACAAAATTTAAAAGTTAATATTTTAGTTTTAATAATAGTATATTCATAAATAATATATTGAGAGACATATAAGTATATTATGGTGGAAAAACTTCTCATGATAATAATAATCTATACTTATACATATACCTATATAATATATGTATATAATATACAATATACATATATATATTGAGGGGCAAAGCCATCCATAATATATATATGTATGAGGAGACTTAGCCTTCCATGGAATAATAATAATCTATATATACACATATACGTATCATATACATATATATATATTGAGGGGCAAAGCCATCCATAATATATATATGTATGAGGAGGCTTAGCCTTCCATGGAATAATAATAATATATATATATATATACACATATACATATTATTTAATAAATATACATATATATATTGAGGGGCAAGGCCATCCATAATATATATATGTATGAGAAGGATTAGCCTTCCAAGAACATGATTAATATATGCTTGAAATATTTACCTTTTGGAACTTCCAACGGGTGAGAGGAAGATTGAGAGAAGAGAAGACTTGAAGAACTATTGGGGTGTTAATAGAATTTTTTGGAGAGTATTTGGAGGAGAGTTTTGTGGCTTATTTGAATGGAAAGAGTGCTTGAGAAGGGAAGTGAGGCATGCTATTTATAGGTAAGGTGGTAGGTGTAATAGTGTGAAAAATAGTGAATCTAATTTGACTTTGGCATTAAATTAAATTATTTAAAATATATATAATACTTTATTTTCTTCATATTATCTCTTATTAAAAACGTGGTTATCTCCTCCTACCATTAAAAAATGTTTTAAGACTTTTAAACCTAGAAGGTTCCTTTGGCATCAAAAATCCACATTGGTGTACTCCCTACTAATTCAATTATAACGTTTTTAATTTTGTAGTTTTTGACAAATGGCCAATTGTATTGCATTACTAACTCAAATATCTACAAATGGGTATCAATTTTATAATTTTTACATATGTATAACAAAAGTTATTGAATTTTAAAGTCATACTAAAATGTTTACCCGTTCATACTGAACCTATGTGTAGTATTTTAACTTCTGGAATTGATTGGCTTCATATTAAATTCTTAAATTTCTACACGTTTTAGCTAAGTCATAAATGAACAAATGCGCTTTGGTTTCATGTCAATTGAATCTGTATAATTCAAGTTATGGATTTTTGAATGGGACCTCCAGAATCTGCCTTATTCAAATTTTTGGGTCTTACCTATGTTTTATACTTTTGGTAAAGTTAAGGCTTGTAATACTTACTTACCCATAGTAATTTGGTTTAAGAAACTAAATGACATAATATATAGCATCTAAACTTTTTATGACGTATAAGAAATTATTTTATTTTTATAACGTATTTAATATTAACGCGGATAAAATAATATAATTGCGTAATCAATAAACAATAAAGTAAGATAACATTATATTCCATGACTTCTTACTTTATAAACCTATAAAGTATAATATTATAAAATATTATTACATACTCATACCTATTTATAACAATTCAAACGGATACTATTCATAACGGTTAGTTACTTATTCCAACGGTTAGTTATTATTCTAACTACTAGTTACTATTCTAACGACTACTTACTAGTTACATTCTACTTAAATGACTATATTGGGTACTTATTTTTATTGTGATAATATCTAAAATATTCTTTCTAACTATTTTTAGTAATGACATTATTATTATTACTATTTAAGGAAGAGCTTAAATTTTTGCAGGTCTTACATGAAATGGATTTTGTTAAGAGTCTCTCCCAATTCCTTATCTGGGTGTCTCCCTTTCCAAAGATAGATTTAAGGTGTCTGTTTTTTTTTCTTTTGATCATTTTGTATTCTATGTATCCCTAGCATTGTTCTTAAGAAGTTAAATGTCATATTTTCTAACTTTTATGGAAAGGAAAGAATTCTTCTCATATTCACTTGATTAGTTGGAGCTAGATCTGTAATCTTATGTCGGAGGAGTGGTTAGGGTGTTAATTAAGCACCTTGCCACTATGAGACAGACTTTACAATCTAAATTCACCTAGAATTTTCTTAATGGGAAATCCTTTGTTAGGGCTAAATTCATGATATATAACTAGATATGGTCATCCTCGTGAGGTGGTGTATAGGTCATGTCCCTATGCGGCCTCTTGCCGTTGGAAGAGCTAGCGTGTTCCTGCATGTTGACTTTGTTTTGGACAACTCCTCATACGGTCGAGATATCTTGCTCTAATTACCTGAAAACTTGCTTAAGGACACCTTCAGACAGCTGGAAACTATTTGTCATGATAATGAGCCAAAAAGGCTATTTACAAATATATGTATGTATGTATGTATGTATGTATGTGTATATATATATATATATATATATATATATATATATATGACACCTGCGCACTCCATTAAAACTAGTATTTTCTGAAAAACTTATCATGGAGCTTTTTGAGTGGATAACAACTACAGGAAAAGGGGAATTTATTTAGATTTTAAGCGTACTTGGTGCGTGGAATTGTGAAAATTTTCACGAGTCAATCAATGGTGACCAGAGAGTTGGCTGGGTACGTTGTATGGATTTATTGTGGCACACTTTGTAAATTTGTTAACGGTTGCGACACTTATATATTAGGATCCCTTGGAGGTAGGAATAGGATCCTCGTAGAAATCCCCAAAGGTGCACTAAAAATGATTCACTGTCTTTTTTTCTTTTTCTTTTTTTGGATATATCACCTAATTTATTTTAGGGTGAATCTAAAATAATATGATATGTTAGTTTTTTCTTTTCTCTTTTTCCTCAAATTGTTTGTGAAAAAAAAAAAAAGAATATCAAAATTATCTTTCCTTTTTTTTTTTTGGTAAAACCTTCCCTCTTTTTTTTTTTTAAATCTTTTCCTTGAAGAACGATACATACTAAAATTACAGGAAACCATGCATCGCTTTTGGTACACCCGCCGCACGTCAGCTGACCATCCCGATTTTGTGATATATATAAAAATATATATATCGGCATTTGAAATTTAAAAGTGCACCTCAGCCGCCAACGCCAAGTTGTTGCTGGCGAGCTGAGCCAATTCTGTGTTGGCCGCGTCGAGCGGCGTAGGCTGGCCGGGTCTCTCATCGTAGGTGTCCTTGCACGTAGAGATATCGGACACCACAGCGGAGAGTTGGCTGTTGAGGCTGCCGATGTCCTTGCCCTTCAAGCTCTTGAGGGAAGAGTCGAGGGAATCGAGGGCGTCGGCGAAAACCTGGACGCAGGTGTCGGCGTTGGCCTTTTCTGTCCCCTTCTGGGAATCTACCAGCCTCCGCGCTGTCGCCATGGCCTTCCTGGTACGTCCCTGCGTCGCCTTGATTGCCATCGCCGTGGCGGCTGCCGCATGGCTCTCGCCCTTCACCACCGACCTGCAGAGGTCCGGGTAATCGGAACCGGCGCAGAGGTCGGCCGCGGAGTACTCCACCAAGAGGAGGAGGAGGAGAGAGGGTACGAGAAAGCCACCACGGTTGACAGCCATGGCTTCGCCGGTCTCCCTTGTCTTTTGGCTCAACCCTCCTCCCTTGACACCTGGTTTACCCCTTGTTTTTCTATCGCGCTTCGCTTTATATAAAATTTTCTAAACTAATCTGAGACGCTCATTTTCTTAATTTCTTTGGAGGGCCACCAATGATTTTTGACTTTTTACTTTTGACTTGACCCTATGTTTGTTTGTGTGTGTGGCTGTCCGTAACCATAGAACTTCTTAGGGCTGGGTCCCAATTACGGATTGTTGAAAACTTGCAAATCATGGCCCGCTGGGCCAACAAGGCACCACGATTCATGAGCTAGATTGAAGGCCGGAGAGAGGAGTGTAGAACACTTACCAAACAGTGCCCAATTCAATCCATTCTCTGGTTTTCCTCTTCTCTACAAAGTATATATATATACCCCTTAACCCAAGAAGTCGAAACCTCATTTAAAGGACCCAATGTCGCTCTCATATATTTTGCCCATACAGTATAACCCAGTGTAAAAAAAACCATCTCAAAGTTGTCCTGCAACACATTTCCTAGAAAGAAATAATCAACGATCACCACTAAACATTGTTTAAAACGGAGACTTGTTTTCTGAAATCCCCAAGCCTTTTATGAGAGCTTCTATGGAATGGCAATGCAGTTTTTATGATTTTAACGGCATCCAATTTTAAGCGGACATGTCATTATTTTTCATTTGAATTCTGTGAATTACACACTGGTGATCAGAGCACGCCCGCACTACACGCTTGAGATTAAAAGTGTTGGGATCGATTCACACATACACACACAAAACACGCAAGATTTAACGTGGTTCGGCCAAGAAATGCCTACCTCCAAGGGAGGAACGAATTGTTTTCACTATATTAGATATTCCTGTTGGGAAGTGTTGTCTTACATGGAAAGATTTGGGAAAGATACGCGTTTTGTATTGGATTGGAATACAAAACCCCTGTCACCAGGTGATCGAATCAGTATGATCTCAATCGGGTGTGGATTGAGGGGGAGCTGCAAGGAAAATTCCATGACGGTCTCACATGGTGGCAGCTCAGATCCATAGGTGTCCTATGATGTGGTTCGATGTGTGACAAAGGGGGAGATTATTGGGAAGTATTGTCCCACATGGAAAGATTTGGAGAAGGCCAAGGGGTTTATAAGATGGAGGAAGCCTAGAAATGTCACAACGCGTTTTAAAGCCGTGCGAGCCGATGTGGCAAGCCCAAAGCGGACAATATTGTGACATGTGGGTGGGCTTGCGCCTTGGCCCGATCCTAACAAGTGATATCAGAGCCTGGTTGGCTCCAGAAAATGTGTTTCATGATATCGAAAGTCTTCTCAGCATGGTGTAGTCGAGCGGCGTGTCCCGTGGTGTGCGGCGGTATTGGATTGGAATACAAAACCCCTATCACCAGGTGATCGAATCAGTATGATCTCAATCGGGTGTGGATTGAGGGGGGGCTGCAAGGAAAATTCCATGACGGTCCCACATGGTGGCCCCGCATCCATAGGTGTGTCCTATGATGTGGTTCGATGTGTGACAAAGGGGGAGATTGTTGGGAAGTGTTGTCCCACATGGAAAGATTTGGGGAAGGCCAAGGGGTTTATAAGGTGGAGCAAACCTAGAAATGTCACAACGCATTTTAAAGCCGTGCGGGCCGATGCGGCGAGCCCAAAGCGGACAATATTGTGACATGCGGGTGGGCTTGCGCCTTGGCCCGATCCTAACAATTCCAATACAAGCTCTGATTTTCCACACATATTACAGAGCAGACCTCATGTTTATATAGCAGATGAGAGGAGAAGAAACAGGGGAAGAGAAGTTCAAAACAACTTCTCCAGTTGCAAAGGTGGACGCTGGCCATGATTGCCCATAGCCACCATGTTTGACGTCGGCCGTCGGCTAGCTGCCTATGGCTACCAATACTGAGCCAAATTCCACAAATCTCCACCTTGGCGAAGAATCTCCACCCAATCATAGTGATCATCGTTCCTCCTTTACGCCCTAAGGTGTTAGGCACCCGAAGGTGCACAAATCCGAGAAATGTTGATCAAGTCCAAGCAGTGTTGGAACTTGATCCCTGAAACAGTATGTGTGAGCATATCACCCTCTATCACTGGAAGGGCATATGCCACCATGTCTGTGTATCTAGAAGGTTTTCGGATATCTCTCCTTTGTCTACGAGTGGCAATGGATTCTTCTTGTTGTTCTGGTCTTGGTAATGGAACCTCCACCTCAACTGGGATATCCTCTTGGTCGTCAAAATAATCCTCTTTCTGAGAAGTATTTTGTGGCTCTTATGAAGTTTCAAACTCCACCTGTTGAAGAGAGTTTTGATTCTCTTTCTCCATTTCTACGATAGCCCTTTGAAGCATTGGAGATTCATCGAAGGCAACGTCTCTGCTTATGACAATCTTTTTCGAATCAAGACTCCATAATCTGAATCTCTTAACTCCTTCACTAAAGCCTAAGAAAATAACTTTCTTGGCTCTAGGATCCAGTTTGGATTCTGTAACATGAAAGTATGCTAGACATCCAAATATATGCAATCGCTCATAATCTGAAACAGGTTGTCCAGTCCATACCTCTTTGGGAGTCTTCCCATCAAGTGCAGAAGCAGGTAACCGATTGACAATGTCAGAGGCATACATCAAAGCCTCTGCCTAGAATGCCTTGTGCAGGCCCGATTGAAAAAGCATACACTGGACTTTCTCTACCAGCGTATGGTTCATCCTTTCTGTAACACCGTTCTGTTGTGGTGTACCAAGAACTGTGAAGTGTCTGATTATCCCTTCCTCTTGACAGATTTTCTTGAAGGGATCTGATTTGTACTCTCCACCATTATCTGAGCGAATTCTCTTAATCTTCTTGCCAGTTTGGGTTTCAATCATCTTCTTCCACCGAAGAAAGATATCGAGAACTTCATCCTTGTGTTTCATCATATACACCCAAACATATCATGAGAAATCATCAATAAAAGTAATAAAGTAATGTTTACCTCCCAATGATGAATTCTTTGTTGGTCCCCAAACATCAGTGTGGACATAATCCAGTATTCCGTTAGTACAATGAATGGCAGTGCCAAACTTTTCTCGTGTCTGCTTTCCCAAGACACAATGCTCACAAAAGTCAAGTTTTTCACTTTTAGCTCCTTTCAGTAGACCTTGTTTCACTAGATTCTGTAAGGCCTTCTTCCCAACATGTCCCAATCGCATGTGCCATAGTTGGGAAGAATCAAGTGCTTCAGCATTAGCACTTCTGGCAACAGCTACTCTTCCTGTGACTGTATGTCCATCTAGGAAATATAAATTTCCCTTTTGAGTACCTTTCATCGCTAAGAATGCACCTCGTACAACTTTCAAGGCTCCACCTTCTATGTTCACCTTGTGTCCACTGTTGTCTAAGGCCCCTAATGAAATGAGGCTCTTTTTCAGATCTGGAACATATCTGACTTCTGTTAGTCATCTGGTTGTACCATCATGCATCTTTAGGCGAATAGTTCCAATGCCTTTTGTCTGGCATGTATTGTTATTATCCATCATCATAACTCCTTCATCAAGCTCTTGAAAGCTTGTGAACCAGTTCCTGTTTGGACACATATGACAGGAACAACCTAAGTCGAGGATCCATTTATCCAACTAGATGTCTGTTGGTGAAACTGATAACGCCGCGTCTTCTTTATCATCAGCGTCCTTTGCAATATTTGCAGCAGATTTGTCCTTGTTTGGATAATCTTTCTTCCAGTGCCCTTTTTGGTGACAATAGGCACATTCATCTTTCGCCAAATATCTTCATGATTCTCCTCTTGACATTGAGCGAGATTTATTTCGGCCACCAAATCTCCTTTTGTCTTCTCTGCCTCTGGTAACACTCAGTGCTTCTGGTGTCAAGTCCCTGGAATCTTCCTGATGATCTTTCTTTCGATACTCATTATTCACCAAAGCATTAGAAACATCTATGAATTTAACCTCATCTTTTCCATACAACAGAGTTGTGGTTAAATGATCATAGCTTTCAGGGAGAGAATTCAATAATAATAATGTCTTCTCTTCATCAATAATATCAACATCTAAATTTTGCAGATCAGCAAGAATTTTGTTGAAATTATTGAGATGCTCAATCATAAGCATACCTTTCTTATACTGAAATCGGAAGAGCCTCTTCTTCAGGTAGAGTCGATTCTCTACGCTCTTCGTCATGTACTTGTCTTCTAATTTCTTCTAGAGTGTTGAGGCTGTAGTTTCCTTCATGATAAAGTATTTCTGATCTTTAGCAAGGCACAATCGGATAGTGCCGCAGGCTTGACAATTCACATAGTTCCAATCTTCATCAGAAATATTTATTGGCTTGGCTCTAGTGCAATATCTGATCCTTCGCGGAACAACAGATCCTGAACTTCGCATTGCCACATGCCGAAGTTATTTGTACCGTCAAACTTTTCAATATCAAATTTTGCGTTTGATATTGAACTTTTTTGCCACGAACTACTGGTGGAGGTTGAAGGTTGCATGTCACCTTCTTTTGGGTCATTCATCGTTCTTCAAAATTTCACGAAAAAAAAAAATCAGAGCAGAATTTGCAGAAACTGATGGCGTGGTTGCGTCCGGAACAGCTGAAAACCTTAGGAACCAATATTACTTGTTCCTAATCCGATTAAAATAATTCCACCAAATACAAAATATAATTTTTTGTTTACTACCGTGTGTCGCTGGAAAAGACACTCTACGTCTCCACCTTTTTTTTTCAAATCAACTCCTTTTTTTTTTTCAACACATACGTTGCCTCTTTTTTTTTTTTAACCAAACCCTCTCCATGTTGAAAATCTCTTTTTTAATCACAAAAAACACCCCAAGCAAAAAAAAACGGATCTGGGTCTCTTATAAACAGATAAACACTATTTTTTTCATTTACTGTACTCTTTCCCACCAATTCTTTTACGCACCATATTTTTCTTTCTCACAAATCAATACAAATTTTGTCCTTACCTCCCTAAATCACGGATTTAATGCCCCCCACTATGATTTTTTTTTCCAGCAAAGCAGAAAAAATTGAAGACAGAACTTATCTCTTCTATTATTTCTTCGCCAGTGGCAGATGGTGTCCAGTGGGAGGTGCTGGCCGGGAACGGTGGAAGTTACAGATCGTGGTGGCCTGATGCAGCGTCTTGGTCAGACGTGCAGGTGGGCTGGTGTAGCGGCACAAGTGGAGTCCGACGGTGTAAAATCTAGTCGGACGTGGCCCGGCGAGGCCGGTGGAGGCGCCATGGGTCCACACAGCGTAGCGGGCCTTGCGGGACAATCGGAGCTACGGCGTGTGACAGCACACGACTAGCCGGAACGGTATGTATGTAACACCGGGTCTGATACCAATTATTGGGATCGATTCACACATACACACAGACACGCAAGATTTAACGTGGTTCGGTCAAGAAATGCCTACCTCTACGGGAGGAACGAATTGTTTTCACTATATTAGATATTCCAATACAAGCTCTGATTTTCCACACATATTACAGAGCAGACCTCATGTTTATATAGCAGATAAGAGGAGAAGAAACAGGGGAAGAGAAGTTCAAAACAACTTCTCCAAGTAGTGCACAGGCCATACCCATTGCCCATAGCCACCATGTTTGACGCCGTCCGTCGGCTAGCTGCCTATGGCTACCAATACTGAGCCAAATTCCACAAAAAGCACACAGCATCGTCACTCCCGTGCTTGCCCAATCCGTCAGAGCCTATGCTATCGTCATCTCTCCGCTGCAACAATGCGGCAGCTACCTTCGCCAAACGCCAAATTATGGTTGCCTAGTAGTTTGTGCAAGTAGTAGGAGCATCAACTATTGTCATTCACTCATTTGTGCTGCTCACAAGACCATAGGAGCACCGTCCTAAACTAGAATTTGTGATATCCAATTAGAGAGAGAAAAAAGGAGAGTTTTCTTTTTTTGAGAATTTTGTGGAGAAATTCTCCAGCATAAATTTGGTGTGGGTTTGTAAGATCATGACATGCTTTGTAAAAGTTTCTCCTTAGTAAAAAAGAATTGCAGTAATGATAGAAACTAGTGTTGTGGATCCTTTGTGCCTAATTT
This sequence comes from Taxillus chinensis, assembly GCA_023512835.1. Lineage (NCBI taxonomy): Eukaryota > Viridiplantae > Streptophyta > Magnoliopsida > Santalales > Loranthaceae > Taxillus > Taxillus chinensis. Next base: position 21,816,666 of record CM042085.1, on the reverse strand, counting down.
CCATGCATTTTTATTAGTATTTTCATATATTTATTGAATTAAAAAAAAATTGTGATAATGTGTTTTATTTGTTACTACACCCAAATCTATAAGTATTTGGTGTAATTTTAGAAAAATAGGTTAATACCAGAGGAAGACAGCCATAAGAAAGTTTTTAGGACCGATTTGATTAAGGATTTGAAGCTCCAGCTAGCTGAGACATGCAGTGAATGAAGGTTTCAAGGGGATAGAAAGTGGAGAAAGCTCTACAGTGAAAAAATGCTATTTGGTCAACTCAATGATAGAAGCTGGTCGACACATTCAATTGTAGCTGGTCAATTCATATACAATGCAGTTAAGCTGTTCAGACATTCTGTCCCTAGTCAATAAATTACTGCTAGTCGTCATATTCTAATAAAGACCTTGGGCTAATACCTATACCAGCTTGTACGAATAAGTTATTCATACCGCTCGTGACGTGCTTGTATTGAGTTGATGTTCGTGACGTGGTCACGTGCACGTATCGTGTTGCATAAGACATCTTCTATCACTGAGATTCTTCTTATATTTACTTTCCTTATCGTATTAGAAGTTTTTCTTTTTTATTACTTTCTTTTATTTAATTCGCATTAGAGTATTTTGGTATTTTACTTTAGTTTCCTAATTATATTAAGTTTTTAATTCCTAGATAGTTATTTTTCTATAAATAGGCCTTGTTTATGACAATTTATGTATTCAGATTATTGGCTATTGGCAATTATAAACTCTCATATTAGAGGTTTATACTTATTTTCGGCTTTTCCAGTTAATTACTTGAATTGTTTGGACTAGAGTTTGGGTATTCGATTATCATTCTCTAGATTGTTGTTGGATCCTAACCAAGGTCCTCAACACATTCATTCACTCCCTAAAGAGCAATTCATCTTCATTTTGATTGACATAAGCCTCCTGGATGGCACACTTGGTCGTTTTATCCTATGCATTGATTATTACATTGCATTTTTATTTATTTATTTTGTCAATTCATGCTCTTTGTTACCTTGTCAATTTTATGAAAAATGGATGAATTTGGGTAAGGGGTGTTATACCCTAATTTGGATCATGGAGAAGAGGTAGCTAAACGTTGAATCGGCCATGGTGTGTTGTGAGGTGAAATGGGAAAGGAGAGAGGGGGCTCATCGGCCGGGGCACATTGCGTTGTGAGAGAAAAGGCACGGTCGTGATGTTTTACCGGCTGCAATGCACTCTTTTTTTTATATATATAGTGTTAATTACTTTTTTACCTTTACTCAATGACAAATGTGATGACTTTGTCCTTACTTGGGGATGATTCTCAGACTCAGTTTAAGGGCACTAACAATAGCTTCCTTACTATTTTCTTTAATTTTATAGATTTAAATTACTTTTTACTTTTCTATATAAATATATAGCATAAAAGATTTTCTAAATTACTCTTTATATCATTAAAATAATATTTTATACTATTTTTTATTTAATAATAATTTTTATAATTTAATATGAAACAAAAGTAAATATTATGAGAACCATGAAGGAAGAGGTGAAAGAAATTTTTTATATATAATTTAATAATTATATGGGATGAACAATGTTTCTTAATATGTTGGGAAATACTATACAAATCCTATAGAGAGAGTTAAATATAAAACTTTTGCAGTGAAAATGATTTTATGAATTCTTAACTTTTTATTCCTAAATTTAAGAGAACATATTAATATAGAGAGTCTACTACTAGTGTTTTAAACGTATATTCGTTCCAGCAGCAAAATAGGATTCAATTTTAACATATGTGTACATGGTATTTGGTCCAGACAAAATAGAATATATTTATAACTTAAGGAGAAATTACCCTTAAAAGCCTATGCCGATACGGCTAGCAATGAGTATAAAAATTGTAACATTAAATAATTTTAAAGTATTTCTGAGAAATATAAATTCATTTATTCATAATTTTTTAAAATAATTTTATTTTAGGAAAACTATTCTAAATCAAATAATATTATAAGAGTGGCAGAAAGTGAGTGACTAGAAGCCTCTTATTAAAAGTGTCCCCATCAAGTCGGAATCCTTTAGAGAAAGACAAAACAATTTTTATTTAGCCACACAACAGATACAATTAAATCTATTAATTTGCATTTAAACTCACGGGTGATTTGGGTGGGCACAAAACCAAATGATTATATTAAAAGATGTTGTATCAAATTAAACAACACATTTATCCCAGACTTATTGTCACGGGATTAGACTTACGACGAGTTAAACTCGTGTGACACTTAATCATTTAACGTAAACTTTGTGAACTAAGTAAGCTTTTTTAAGTTTGAGTGAACGTTTTGAGTTGTTTGAGACAATGGACAACGGTTAGCGAAAGTTGTAGAGAATGCCTGAAAGTGAGGAAACTTCTATAAGTTCTGCTAACCGTAGTCCGTTGTCTCAAACGACTATAAACGTTTACTCGAACTTAAAAAACTTACTTTATTCATGAAGTTTTTACTAAATGATTAAGTGTCACACCAGTTAGCTCGTCGTAAGTCTAATTTTGTGACACTGTGATACTTTCATATTAAAAAAAAAATGGTAAAACACACACACATATGTGCACATATAAGATTTTGTATTACAACTCAAATGCAGTACTTCAAAAGTAAGTTGTTTAATTTTTATATTTTTAATAATATTTTTTTTAATATTTTATAATGTGTAAAAATAATATATAAATTTAATTTTATAGGTTATGGGCTTAATGATAAATAATTTGCATTTTAGTTGCCAACCAAAATTTTTTAAGATTTAAGAATTCGTTGATTATAATAAAAATGTGACTTCAAATTTTTCACATTAAGCTTAAATATTATGATCATTAACATTGAATACATTAAACCCAACATTATTTAGTTGTAATTGATGAAATTATATAATAATTTTCGTATCTTAAAAAGTTTGAAACTATATATATATATATATATATATATATATATATATATATATATATATATATATATATAGTCATGCTACATACAGGATGTGAGCCTACCATCTTATTATGAGAACCTTTAATATAGACCGTTAGATCAAAATTCAACGGTTCAAATTAGACTTTCATTTAATTGTAGTAGATTCACTGTAGCGAAGCTACAGTTAAATGAAAGTCTAATCTGGACCGTTAGTTGAAAGATCTAACAATTCAGATTAAAGTTCTCACAATAAGAACCCGACTTCACGTTCCCATTGTAGCAAACTCTCTTTCTCACTCACTCTCTCTCTCTCTCTCTCTCTCTCTCTCTCTCTCTATATATATATATATATATATATATATATATATATATATAATTTTAATTTGCATAGTAAATCAAATTCTATCTTATGTTGTCAAATCACTAAATTAAATAAGTTATATAAATTACAAATAGCCATGTTATAATTATATGACATAGTTTATAAATTTATTTTAAAATTTTGTTAATAATATTATATAATTATATTGTTATTATTTTTATCACCATATTAATATATTTTAAAATAAAAAACAGAGATTAGCATTGGACTATAAGATGTTTTAAGAAGATTGGTAGTAGACTAGTTAAAAGTTTCAATAAATTTATTTAAATGAAATAATATTGATAACAAATTATATTTAAAATTTATATTTTAAATATAAATTTTATTAAAATTTTAAATTTTGAAACACTTATTAATTAATTTTAACTAAATTAATCTATATTACTTAATATAAATAAATTTATTTTAATTTTTAGTTAGTTAGTACACTTAAGTGTTTAAAATATAAAGCCAATAGTATTCGTACCTCGGGAACACAAATTCAATACAATTAGAAGAGAGCATTTCATATTCATCATTAATTGGTCTTCTAAGCCAATGATAAAAAAAAGAAATAGGTTGCTTATATATGAATGGGGAAATAAAAGTTACATGCTGCTCATCATTCAATCAAGCTTAACAAATATAAAATAAATAAAACAAAATAAAATGACACAGCATGAAATAATAGTCCTCCCCCTCCATCCCCGCGTCGCCCGCGCCGTAGCCCTCCCCTTTCATCCCCGTGTCGCCCGCGCCGCCGCCCTCCCCCTCCATCCTCGTGTCACCCACGCCGTCGCCTCTACGCGCCCTCTCGGCGTAAGTCTAAATAATACAAATGAATGGATTAGGGATTTAAGACAATATAACAAGTATATAGTGGAAAAATAATAGTTAAATAAGAAAATAAGTAATATTTTATTTGAGTATTAGCTAAAATAATACTTATATCAAATTAAATGTAACTTTAAGATACTCTGACAATTAAAGTCGTCCAACCCCCGCAAAGCAATCCACCCCATAAGATTGTCAAAGAAGCCACCAGCGGTGACCCTACTACCCATTCCAAGACTTTTAATCAATCGAGACTAATCAAATAAGCCCATTTTAGAAAAGACTTTTAATCAATAAACCCAAAAACTAAAAAGAAAAAAGAAAAAGAAAAAGAAACGAAACCTCTGCAACTGCAACACATTGTTCAGAGTCGATAGCTGCTCTGCTGCTGCTGCTACAGCCTTCTCATTTCTTTCGGTCCCTTACGTTGTCAACATGTCATCCCAGTTTATCCCACTACTGATCTCGGTTTTGTGGCTCTGCTGCTTCCCGCGTCCTTCCTGGCCGAATCCCAGGGCCACGGAGGTGGCGCTCGTGTGCAGCAACAGGACGGCGCCGCTGGCGGTGCGGCCCACCTTCGTCTCAAACTTCCTAGCGGCGCTGGACTCGGTGACGCCGCTCGTAGCCGCCCAGGGCTCCGCGTCGACGGTCAACGGCACCGGAGCCACCGCGGTCTACGCCTTCGGGGAGTGCATGAAGGACCTCTCGCGGTCCGACTGCAGCATGTGCTTTGCGCAGTGCAAGACCCAGGTCCTGCGGTGCCTCCCCTTCCAGCTCGGCACCACCGGAGGGAGGATGTTCTACGACGGATGCTATCTGCGCTACGATGATTACAGCTTCTTCAACGAGTCCGTGGGAGCTGAAGACAGGGCCGTGTGCGGCAACCACACGGTTGCGGGGGATGGGGCGGTTTTTAGGGCGAACGCGGCGGTTTTGGTGCGGGATTTGAGCGTTGAAGCGCCGAAGAGGGATGGGTTCGCCGTGGGGTTCGTGAATCGTGGGAATTCGTCGGTTTATGGGTTGGCACAGTGCTGGGAATTCGTCACTGTAAGAGGCTGCGAGAGTTGTTTGGCCGATGCGGTTTCTGAGATTGGTTCGTGCATGGACAAGGGTGAAGGGAGGGTTGTTAATGCAGGCTGTTATTTGAGGTATTCGCCTCTCAAATTCTATGACAACTCCACAGATGACGCCACAGGTAGAAGTAAAGGTGAGTCTCCTTCTTCACTAAATTTCAACCCATCATTTTGAATCCCCTGTTTCTCTTATGCCTCACTGCTCATCACTGTCAATTTGGATCTGCTAGCTTTGTTTCCCTAAAATTCTAAAATGGTGCTTTTAGCGTTGTCCAATTCCTGTTGCTTTCATAATGTGTATTTTTTTCTGATGGAGCAATGTACAAATGGTCATTAGGACATCGACGTTCACGCGTTATCCTTGCTGTGTGTTCCTCGGTGTTGGCTTTTGCACTCATGGTTGGAGCAGTTGTGTTATTCATGAAAAAGAAAATTTTGAAGAATAGAGGTATGTGTCTACATTATATGTTGTCCAAATTTTCCCTTACATGTTGCCTTATAGTTAGTCACATTGATTTGAAACTGCTTTCAGAGAGTAAGCAGCTAGGCTCTCTGTTGGCCACAGTGAATAAGTCCAAACTCAATTTTTCATATGAAACTCTTGAAAAGGCTACAAACTACTTTCACTCATCTAATAAACTTGGACAAGGGGGATCTGGTTCAGTCTACAAGGTAGCTTTGTATTTCACATGCATGCTTTTTGGTTTAAAACTATAATATTGGAGCTCATTCTCTAAATTTCTTTTGTCAAACAGGGGGTTTTGCCGGATGGAGATACTGTTGCCATAAAGAGACTTTTCTTCAACACAAGACAATGGGCCGATCATTTTTTCAATGAGGTCAACTTGATCAGTGGCATCGATCACAAAAACCTTGTCAGACTGTTGGGATGCAGCATTACTGGTCCCGAAAGCCTTCTTGTTTATGAATATGTGTCAAATCAAAGCCTTCACGATCACTTGCTTGGTTATTTTCTCTTCCATGATTATAAAATTTATGATATTATTTTTCATTTTTTTAGTTATGCCCTTATTATTCACTTCTAGGTAGAAAGAATATTCAGCGGTTGAGCTGGGAAGTTAGGTGTAACATCATACTAGGTACAGCTGAGGGTCTGTCCTATCTTCACGAGGATTCACATGTGAGGATCATACACAGAGACATAAAGTTAAGCAATATTCTACTTGATGAGGAATTTTCTGCTAAGATTGCTGATTTCGGGCTTGCTAGATTCTTTCCAGAAGATAAGACTCACATTAGCACTGCTGTTGCTGGAACACTGTAAGTTTTAACCATATCTATTAACTAATCTTGCGATAAAATCACTTTTATCTGAACAAATCTTTATGTGAAGAATCACATAAATGATAAATTGATTAACACTCATCATTAATATTAAACTTCTAAGCAATAAATACCATCACCAACAATGGTGGTTCTGATTCTGCGTCAAGAAACTACTGTATCTAAACATTTGAGGTGTTAAATCGTGGATTGAGAATGTATATCGAGCATTAACAGATATCATATATTTATTTCTCTTGTTTTCCTTCACCCATTGCAAGATAAAAGCAAATAGGATACCTAAACGATTGAACAAAGAGCATCTAGCCGGTGCTTTCGAGCAGGTAACCTTAGTTTCTGAATAATCAACCTTTGGGAAATTCTAGAACAAGAAGGGACGCATGCTGAAGTAAAGAACTTTCACATTTTGGTTCTGTTTATCAAATTTTCAAAATCAGTCCTGAATCTCAATTCTTCCTTTAGGGGAGTATGCCACAGATATCATCACCCATTATATTGGATATTTGTTGCCTGGATATCTTTTGTCACAGCCTTTTAGGTTCGGCATATTACAGCTGCTTCTACATATGCAAAATTCTCACATTCATAATATCCTTAAGTGAGAGATTTGGAATAGTACAGTGTCATTGATACATTTTTTTAGATCACATTTGTGCACGTGCAAGGTAGGAAGGTCATTAGATCCGTCTAGATACCCAATATTAACAAATTTATGTTCAAATTCGTATCTGCAGGGGTTACATGGCACCAGAATATGTAGTTTGTGGTAGATTGACTGAGAAGGCTGATGTATATAGCTTTGGAGTTCTTGTCATTGAAGTTATCAGTGGCAAAAGGAACAGTTCTTTCACCCAGGACTCATTCTCTGTGCTACAAATGGTACCCCTTTTCACTCTGAAGCATCCTAATCCTATGATATGCATATTTTGCTGACTAATCCCGAGTCCTCCATCTTGGCTGAAATTGTAAAAGGATCAAGGAAAATTGTTTTCTGTTGTTTTTTCTTCTAGGTTTGGAACCATTATGGAACTGGAAGACTGGGTGAAGCAGTGGATCCAGCTTTGGAGGGTAACTTCAATGAAGAGGAGGCATCTAGGTTACTCCAAATTGGACTAATTTGCGCACAAGCTTCTGCAGAATTACGCCCATCAATGTCAGTTGTGGTAAAAATGCTTACAGATGGGGATGAGATACCTAAACCAGCACAGCCTCCATTTCTCAATCCCAGTTCTATGGACAACAATATACTACCTAGAAATAACAATTCCCAGCACAATTCCAATTCTCAGTCTTCTGGGAACAGCACAACACAAAGTTGGATTGATCCCAGATGAACATTTTTATATAGGATAGTTTTGAACTTTTTTTTTTTTTTCTAATCCTATATTCTTAAATTTAATCTCTTAAAAGTCGACACTTGATTACAAAAAAAAAAGAGGAAAAACCTCACATTTGTCAGTGTACCAGAAATGAGTGCAAATTAATCTCTTATGTAGGATAGTTTCGATGTATTATATATATATATATAAATATATTTCAACCAAAACTTGTTACTGCCCTGTTTCAACTAGACTAAATATTTGCCTGAAATGATTTTGTGTTGTCTTGTATTTTTATTTGATTTAATAATAATTACCGTTATTAGTTACCCGAGTATTCTGAAAGGGTAAAATTTTGAAAACTCGTCGTAGCCGACATTATGTTATACATTTCTTAATACTTTATGTTGTACTATTATTCGCGTCATTCTTCAATGGTTGTCTATGTTTTTATTTGCATTTGTCCTACAATCGTTATGCAGGTACTTTTCATACATTGTTTTTCTAATCTAACATTTTCAATCCTATTATTCTTTCAATTTAATTTGAAAACGGTTGTTATAAAGAATTAAATAAATGCATGTTGGGATATATTTAAAATTAAGAAAAAGCGAAAATAAAGGGATAAAAACCATCGGGACATGAGTGACGCCCGGCGGGACTAGCAGACACATGTTCATCAAGGATGAAATAACAATGGTTAAATACGTAATTAGCCGGGTAAGCATATCGTCAGAAAATCCTGATCAAATAATCCGGTGCTCGATCTTGTACTGGATAGTGAATATTCTTATGAATGTATTAATGCCCACGGCCCCACCCCCCTAAACTCTGCAGTAAAAACATTTCTATCCTATCATTTTTATCTTAAAAAAAAGTTTTAAGCGGCTGTAATATGAATAAAAAAATTTAAAAAATAAATTACCTGTAAATTCATATAACATGTAAAAGTAGTAGTAGTGAACTAATAACTATAAGTTTTAATCGTAAATTATACTTGAAATATGTAATATGACTAATTCTTACTTTATAAAGTTTAAAATTTTAATAAAGTTTGTAATTAAGATACAAATTCTAAGTAGAATCTTTTGGCCAATACTCCACATTTATAATTTTATTAATAACCATATTCCCCAATAACCATATTCTCTAATGACTACCCCAACGGCAATATTCACTTATTCTCTACTTTCATTTTTTTCATTACACTCATACAATTATCTCTCAAATTTTTTTTTCGATCTTCTATTAAAATGACTCCTTTTATTTACTTTTCTTGTTATTTTAGTAACTTTTTGTATTTTCGTGAGTTTATTTTTTGATCATATATTTGTACTAATTGCAATATATTTGTATATATAATTGTTATAAATGTTTGAATTTTATTATTAATTTTTTCTGTGATGTCACGTGCCATATAGGACTTCACACTCACATGCTTGTTGGACTATTATTAGGTTGGACATGATGATATTTTTGTTTAAATTCGAGCCATTCGCTGACATGCTTGTTCGAGTATGTTGGAGTATTAGATGATGGTGATTTTGGAAAACAAATTTAGAATAGTTATGCATTGTTATCTATTTGTTTAAATAAATGTAATGTCTTTATGATGTAATGCTTCTTGGACTATTAGATGATGTCGCTTTCTTAAATTTACGTCGCTATAAATGGAATCGCACACCTTGACCCGTCCAGACAATGATTATTACCGTGAACGACCCGCCCAAAAGGCCAACCGCCTACGCAACTCCAACGGCCACACATCACTAGACGATAATACGATACATCCATCTACTCGGGCCGTTGTTGACTTGCCTTCTCGAATCTCCCACTCGTTACCTTCCTGCAGTCCACGTGCTCACATCAGACGTTTTTACGACTACTACTTTACTTATGTGGTTTCTTGTTATGTTAGTTGATAGGCCGGACATCATCAGACTCGGTGCAAAACGAGTTACCATACCTGCTTCCCTCATACTGTTTATATTCCATTGGTTCTGATCGCACGATTGCATCTGTGTTTTGATCTCCTCTGTTTTTTTTTTTTAAATTTCCCATTTTATTGGAACAAACAAATCAATTTGTTCATACCTCTGTCTCTCTGTGTGTGTGTGTGTTTTATTTATTAATTCTTTGGTCATCTGGGGCTGAATGAGAACATTATTTATAGAGCTATTAATATGTTTCTAATTATAGTTTTGAAAATTAAAATCACCACCCCCCAACCCACCAGTGTTGTAAATTTCACCACATAATTTGGCCTTTAAGTGGCATTTGTTTCTTTCCACTTTATTTAATACCTGAAACGAGACCATCATTTTTTTATGGCGGTTCCAAGTACCCATAACCCCATTCACTCCCGCCCAAAAAAGTTGGAACCTGTTAATTTGTGATCGACATTCAACGGAATTGGTTGAATCCTATGAAACCATTTCACAGATAGAAGTTCATGATATCTTCTGTTTATGCCGTAACGACTGTTATGTGAGTTTGACTATGCCGTATCCTTGTTACCATCAGCCAGATTGGGCTAAACGGTAGAGAATTATATATGATATTTGATCGAAAATTTACCTAGAGTACTGCTCTTGGTTCGGTAGCATGTCCAAAATTTTACTCTGCTCTCATCAATTATTGCTTTCCACCGAATTCTGTTTTAACAGGCTGACAAGCACAACAATTATACCAGAATGAGGAAAACTATAGTGCATGTTCCTTCTCCTCTTGCTCTCTTCATTCTCATAACAGTAATGATTTTTATAAAACCAGCCGCAGGAGATGCTAGAGCCCGAACTATCCGAGCTATATGCTCAGACCAATTGCGGAATAATGCCAATGCCTCTGTGCCAAACTTTGTTAATGCGATGGACAAAGTAAGTAGTCAAATGAAAAATTTTGGTTATGGAGAAGCACTTGTAGGCACAGGAGTTGACTCTAATCATGGCTTTGGCCAATGCTATGGCGATCTTAGTTTAACTGACTGTATAGTATGCTATGGCGAGGCACGCACATTCATTCCTCAATGCTACCCTCACAATGGGGCTCGCATATACCTTGATGGTTGCTTCTTGCGAACTGAGAATTATAGCTACTATTCTGAGTATACAGGAGCGAAAGATGTGACTATTTGTGCAAACACAACCCAAAAGAACTCAATTTTCCAAAATTCAGCAAGGAGAGCTGTGCGGCAGGCAGTTGCAGTTGCACCGAGCAATAAGGGTTACGCACGGGCTGAGTCACTGGTGCAAACTTCAGAAAATGTGTCGGCTTATGTGCTTGCTAACTGCTGGAAGTATCTGAATGCCACCTCTTGCAGGTCTTGTTTGGAGATTGCATCTGCGTCTATATTGAGATGCTTGCCATGGTCAGAGGGACGGGCTCTGAAGGCTGGATGCTTCATGCGGTACTCTGATATAAATTTCCTCAATCCAGAACTGAACATCGGAAGCTCCAAAGGTAAAGATAGTGTTCTACTTTGCGTGATTTTGTGTGATCGCTTTGATACATTCTGTTTTGCTTAGCTTTTGGCAGGCTGTAGTGTTTTGAAAATATAATTTCTTACGATGATAGAACTGAACTGGTCATGACATTTTCTAATAATGCAGTGAGTGTAATAGTGATTGCTGTTCTCATTTCTTCCGTGACTGTGATTGTTGCTGCCTTTGCGGCTGGCTTTTATATTTGGAGGCAAAGAATAGTTCAAAATATGAGAAGAGGTATTCTCTTTTTTATTTTATTATAATAATTCTTTGCCAAAAAATTGAATGAATAAAGGAAGTAGTTATTCAGTAATTTTAAATAGGTTAAACTTAATGGAGTTATTGTAAGCTTCTCTTCGAAATTTTTTTTTTAGCCGTTTTCTTTTCTTCAACTCAATTTTCCTGCTTAAGTCATCAGTTTTTTTATAATCTATTAGGAAAACATGATCCGGTGAAAATGGCAAAGATCCTTCGAGACAGTAGCTTAAACTTCAAGTTCTCTACACTTGATAAGGCCACAGGATCTTTTGATGACGCCCACAAGCTCGGGCAAGGTGGATTTGGAACAGTTTATAAGGTGGCATGTCTAGCATACAAGAATATATTTTTTATCCAACAAAGTAGTCAGTCTAAAACACATGCCACAGAAACAGCAAGTGGTTTGTACTCATAATATATTGAAGTTTGTGCTTGCTTCTATCCAATTCCAATACGCAGGGAGTCCTTGCTGATGGAAGAGAGATTGCTGTCAAAAGGCTCTTTTTTAATAACAAGCATAGAGTAGCTGATTTCTACAATGAAGTTAACATAATTAGCAGTGTTGAACACAGAAATCTGGTCAGGCTATTGGGATGCAGTTGCTCAGGGCCTGAAAGCCTCCTCGTCTATGAGTTCCTCGCAAATCAGAGTCTCGATCATTTCATCTTTGGTAATTATTATAGCTTTTGCCCCTTTGAATGGGGGTTTCAGTTTGTGTAGCCCATCGGTGCATCTATTATTATCAGCAGTGAATGTTTTGATGTTTTAATGTGAGCATTATTAGAATTTCAGCTGTGCAAGAAACTGTGTGACGTAGTTTGAAAACTGGTATTTTCAAAATTTGAGCATTCCTAAACATGACAGATCCAATCAAAGGTAAAATGCTGAACTGGTACAAGAGATATGCGATAATTATTGGTGCCGCAGAAGGTTTAGTTTATCTGCATGAGAACCCCAATTTCAGAATCATTCACAGGGATATTAAAGCCAGTAACATCTTGCTGGATTCAAGGTTCCGTGCTAAAATTGCTGATTTTGGGTTGGCCCGATCTTTTGAGGAAAATGAGAGCCACATCAGCACAGGAATAGCGGGAACACTGTAAGTATCTCTTTTTCTGTTTTAGGTGCAACAACAATTTATATGGTTTTTCTGTTTTTCCGTTAAGATGGTTTTTAGCTAATGTGTAAACCAATGTAAGATCAACATGGGTGGATTCCACCGTGGAAATGGAAACTGCTCTCACCAAATTCTCCACCGATGCTCTTCCGGCTTTGTTCACCCAGATTCGCGAAGAAACTCAACAACTCAATGCCACCATGGCTGCCCATGGCGTGCAAAGCAACTGAACTCAGAGGCCGGACCTTCCATGTTCATAGGGGACCATAAACTGCAACTCCACTTTCCTTGGTTTGCCTCTGGGGACCCCACCGAAGGGATTTTTAACGAACAATACTTTCAGTATTATGCCATGAATCCTGCAGACCGCCTCCTCATCACGTCCATGCATCTCAATTTCCTTGCTTCATGTTGACACTAGGGGTTGCTGGCTGACTATAACATCTGATCTTGGGCGGACTTTCGAGTATGTATGATGATCTGGTTGGCCTCCTATCTCATATCACCCAAAAAGGGTCTGTATTAGATTACCAGGCAGCCTTTGAAGAATTAGAAAGTCAGGTTCGTGGATTCTCTTTGCACAATCTCATGAGCATTTTCATTGCTGCTTTCCTCCCATGCCTTCGTCATGCTATTCAATCGACACTAGCTCTGGACTTTCATAACGTGTTTTCCTTAGCATGCCTTCATGAGGTGCAGTTCACTGATATCGATTGATCTCACACTGGCATCCATGACAGCCCACATACCCCATTTCTGTCACTTGGCTTTCTTCCCAACCATAGTGCCATACTACTTCTTGCTCCGACAACTCTTCCACTCCCACCCACTACTCAACCAATTTGCCTTTCTATTAAGCCTTTAACCACTAACGAACTCCAACATCAGCCGCTCAAGGGCTTATGCTTTAATTGTGATGAAAAGTTCGTGCATGATCATAAATGCAAAGGGGCGTGCAACCTTTACTATACCTTGACGGCACTGAGGAAGAGCTCGACATCAACAATCACTCCACTCTTACATTTATAAACCCTAGTCCACATGAAACAGAAATTAGTTGTGCTCCTTTGCCATTATTTTTCCAAAGCGATGCGCAGCTCTATCGATTCTTATCTAGTCCAAGTCCTTGTTGATAGTGGGAGCATGAATAATTTTTTCTCAAGGTGCACAAGTCGCTTCTTCAACTTACCGACCTCACCCACAACACCTTTCCTTGTTTAGGTATGCAATGGTGCTGCTCTTCAGTGCAATATACTGTTTAAGGTTGTTTGTTCTCAATTTAAAAGGGTATGATGTTTATACATGGTGTGCAATGGCTCAAATCACTCGACTCTATTATGACAGATTGGTCCAAACACTACATGGAATTCCATTCCAAGGGCCAACACATCCATCTTCAAGGGGAAGGAAAACACAACCATCTCTTTAATAGGTTTGCATAAATTGATAACTAAAAAGGGTGTCATGTCCTCTTACATGTTGATTCGTCTTTTCCAGACCATGTGTTTCCATCTCAATGTACAATTCCAACTTCCGTGTAGCCCTATTCCAATAATTTGAGGTCCTTTTCTAGGTTGCCTCAAGCCTGCCCCCCCTCTTGAACCGTTGATCACCAAAAACCATTGAAGGCTAGTACCATTGTAGTCAATGTTCAACTGTATCGGTATCCTCAATTCCAAAAAAATGAAATTGAACACTTGGTAGCTGACCTTTTACAATTTTCATAAGCCAATCAACTTTTAGCTCATTGGTATTATTAGTCAAGAAGAAATATTGTACATAAAATTTTTGTGTCGATTATAGAACCTTCAAGGTTTTCACCATTTGTGACTGCTTTCCAATTCCTATGATGCATGTGCTATTAGATAAGTTACATGGAGCGACTATCTTCTCTTAATTGGATTTGCTTTCTAGTTACCATCGAATTCGGTATAAAAACTCGACATTCATAAGTTAGGTTTCTGCATGCACCACGGTCATTTTGAGTTTGTGGTCATGTTGTTGACCTCTACAATGCCCCCTCCACCTTTCAAACTCTTATGAATGCGGTCTTCGAACCCTTTGCTAAGTAAATCTGTGATCGTATTCTTTGATGCTATTCTTATTTATAGTTACAATTTGGAGGAACATTTAGAACAACTACATTAGGTCTTTCAAATGTTCTTGACAACCAGTTCTGTTAAATTTTCTAAGAGTTCCTCTATAATGTCAAAAGTACCATTTTTGGCCCACATCATTTCAGCCACAGGGGTATCAGCCAATCATGACAAATTGTATGATGTCTCAACCTGCCCTCCACCCATCAATCAGCGCCAGCTTCATGTGTTCCTCAGACTCTCACATGATATTATCGTCGCTTTGTGTGCCATTATGCCTTTGTAGCGACACCACTGACAAATCTATTAACCATTGACGGGTTCCCTTTGTCTAATGAGGACCAGGAAGTATTCCAACACCTCAATAGGACGTTACTTACAACCCCAGTTTTGGCATTACCCAACTTCACTACCCTTTCATCTTGGAAACTGACGCAAGTGGGATAGGTATTGGTGCTGTCCTATCGTAAGGTACACACCCACTTGCCTTCCACAGTAAGAAACTTTCCCCTGCAAGGAAAGTTAACATATATCTGTGAGATGTTTGTCATATAGTCTGCTATTATGAAATGGTGCCAATATTTGTTGGGTCAGTACTTTATCATTCAGTTTGACCACTGTAGGTTGTATCATATCATATGTTGTGTTGGGCGGGGCAAACTCCAGAGCAATAACAATTTTGCTCCAAATTGGTGGGCTACAATTTCTTCATTGAGAACAAGCCAAGTGCTTCCAACATAGCAACTGATGCACTATCTCGTGTCCATCACGTCACTGACAACCCGACGTTGTTGTTTTCTTGTCACTCACTCATCTCTTATGCTTAGTCTTAGATGCCTCCAAATTGATCTTTCCACTGACTCACATGCAAAGCATATTATTGATGACATCTTGATTATACTTGCCCACTACCTCCTCGCACATTCCAGCCTTACTATTTGACTACCATGCGTCCTTGCTGAGGGGTTACTTGGGAGTTCAATGGACCTTTTAGTGGTTGGAAGCCCATTTTATGTGGAACAGTATGGTCAAATCAATTGAGGACTTTGTGTGTTCTTGTGATATATGCCAAAAGTGCAAACTAACCAACCACTTTCCTTATGATCTACTTCAACCTATATTGATTTCTTCAAAACTTTGGGCTATGGATTTTGTGATGCATCTACCTCCAGCATGGGGTTATACAGGCATTCTTGTGGTTGTGGACCCCTTCTCTACAGGCATCCATTGAGTACCATTACCTCCTCACTACATAGCTCCCGCATTGCTCCTTTTTTTTTTTGGGAGATTGTTGGCAAGTTCCATGATATGCATAAGAGTGTAATTTCTAATTGCAATCTGATTTTTCAGAGAATCTTCTGGAAAGAATTATTTCAACTGCACGGTACTAAACTCCATTTCTCTTTTGCCTATCATCCGAAAATTAATGGTCCGACCTAACGCATCAACTGCTATGTCAAACAATTTTTGTGCACTTTTGTTGATGCTAAACTGTTTAAGTGGGCAAAAATTCTGAGTTGGGATGAATTTCATCACCACACTACCTTTATTGTATGACTCTTTTTGAGGCTACTTATGGAAGGAAACGACCCTCCCTTCCAGCTGACTATTTAGGAACTAGCAGCCCGCATGCTATCAACCGTGACCTCACTTTAGGAGATGTCATTATTAGTCAATTGAAAACTAATTTGGCCAAGACACAAGAGACAATGAAGTTTTTTCCAGACAAGCATCGAGAAGATTATGAATTTCATTGAGGTCAACTTATTCTACTCAAACTTCAACCTTTTCGGCAATTGTCCTTGTGTTGTCACTCTGCCTGTAACTTGAGTTTACGTTATTATGAGCCTTATAAGGTGCTGGACTGTATTGGATCAGTGGCATATCGTCTTGAATTATCTCTCCCAAATCGCATTCATTCGATTTTTCATTGCTCATTATTCAAGCCATGCAAAGGACTGAAGGAGTGGAGGCCGGCGTGAATCCACCTGTGATTGCTAGCATCAATTGTGGAGCATCAGCTTGCCCATGTTCCCGTGGCTTTTCTTCAAAGGAGGAAAGTTTTGCGCTGCAATAGGGAGGTCCATTATGTCTTTGTCCAGTGGTTTAACTTGGGTCAAGAGGATGCGAGTTGGCAGAATGCAGATTTCCAAGATTCGTCCACTTGTGGACAAGTCGCCTCTCCAAGGGGCGGGAATGTTGTGTTTTTACACACGGTTCACACAATGGGTCATAATGCCCAACCAATAACATTAACCAAACTGGTTGGATTGGTATCCAAGTAAATTAGTTAAGTCAAGATACTAGGAATATCTTGCTATTATTAGTTGCACAATTTAGACATCCATATCTTTAGAATATCTTGTTATTTTTAGTTGCTTAATTGAGAGATATCCATATCTCTAATTTTCTGTGTAAAGGAGTAGAGAAAGTAAGAAGATTATATTAAGTTATTGTTATTCCTCTCTTTTATCTTGAACAAGCTCATGCCCTGTTAAGAAAGATAACCCTAATTTTCCCACCTAACATCCACATAGATATTAATGAATTACATTTATTTATTTTTCGTTCCCATACCATGCACAGAGGCTATATGGCGCCCGAGTACTTGGCTCATGGGCAGTTAACCGAGAAGGCTGATGTCTACAGTTTTGGTGTGCTCTTGTTGGAGATCGTGACGGGTAGGCAGAACAATAGAGCCCAAGCATTAGACTTCCCGGAGAGCCTAGTCACAACTGTAAGTCTGAGGATGTTTGTCATTTTTAAAAAATCTCAGTTTTATAGGCCTCAAATAATATGCCTGAAATGACAATCAAAATGGGTTCTTTTCCCTACCCTCGGTTTGGGGGTGAACAGGTGTGGAAGCAGTTTCAAAAACAGACGTCGGATGATCTAATTGACCCCAACCTACTATTGAATAACAGCGAGGATGAAAATATAAAGAAAGAATCATTTATGGTGGTGCATATTGGACTTCTGTGCACTCAAGAGAATCCGTCATTGCGACCAACTATGTCTGGTGCACTAAAGATGTTAAGAAAGAAGGATGGAAACCTCCCTGCACCCTCAAATCCACCCTTTGTAGACGAGCAGACCATGGAATTTCTTGACGCTAGTGAGGACCCATGTCACCCACTCAATGCCACGACTTCTAGTTCGATTGTCAGCATGTCCAGCAGTTCCTTCTACCCGAGATGAGCTATGGAAACCTCAAATCCACCCTTTGCAAATGAGCAGACCACGGAACTTCTTGACACCAGTGGCGATCCATGTTACCTACCCACTTGATGTCAAGACTTCTACTTCAAATGCCAGCATCCTTCTGTTCATTCTGCCCGATGCAGATTTTATAGGTATTATTCAACCACAAATCTACCCGTTGTCGATGAGCAGACCATGAAACTTCTTGACACCATTGTGGATCCATGTTACCCACTACCCACTCACCATGTCCTTCAGTTCTTCTACACGGGGAAAAAAAGGGGGACACGTCACGAACCTCTTCCCTTGATTCAGACCAGGCTCCACCAGAGACCCGAGATGGTTCCTTGTACTTGCTATGACCCGGTGCAGGTTTAATGCGGATGTTATTGAACCTCAAATCTATGTTTTAAAATTTATTGATATATTTATTTTTTAATTTTCAATATCTATTCGTTATATTCAACATTACTTATTTTATTTAGGTAGAGTATTATGACTATAAATTTTATTAAAATTTTAAATTTTAAAGTATTAATTAATCAAATTTATTCAAATTTTACTAATTATTATTTTAAAGTTTATAATTTTAATAAAGTTTATAATTAAAATATAAGTTCTTATGGTCAATATCGCTTCACATTTATAAATTTATTAAAAATTTAGCTCGTCCATTCTTTGAATCCTAAGAGTTTCATATTATTTATTGTCCTCCATTTAAATATGTAAAGTGTTAGGATCTGATAAGGCACGGACATGCCGCTCGGCCACAGACTACACCGAGAAGACTTTCGATATAATGAAACACCTGATGGAAATAATCAGGCTCTGATACCAGTTTGTTAGGATCTGACCAAGGCACA
Source organism: Taxillus chinensis (assembly GCA_023512835.1). Taxonomy (NCBI): domain Eukaryota; kingdom Viridiplantae; phylum Streptophyta; class Magnoliopsida; order Santalales; family Loranthaceae; genus Taxillus; species Taxillus chinensis. The sequence goes on along the minus strand of CM042085.1, from coordinate 21,797,803 downwards.
GGCCTACTCGCATGTCACAATATTATCCGCTTTGGGCTCGCCACATCGGCCCGCACGGCTTTAAAACGTGTTGTGACATTTTGAACCTGCTTCACCATAAAGCTCTTTGGCTTCTCCTTTTTTCTTCCGATATGGGACGCAATTTTCCAACATAAAGGTTTCTTAGGCATTACAAAAATTAATTTATACCTATTTTCATGAAAAAAATTATTAGCCAAGTAATGTAAAAATAACTCTTGGAAAAGATTTTAGGTATTATTTTCTTGCTTATTCTTTTATTTTATCAAGCAAATAACAATTACTCTTGTTTATAAATTTATTAATTAGTGCTGATATTAATTTTTTTGTTTTGTAACTTGTATTTATATACTTACATGCATACACACACAATAATATTTTTTATACTCCAAACATCCTAATAACTATATTCCCCAATAACCATATTCTCTAATGGCTACCAGGGACGGAGCCAGGATTTCATATCCTGGGGGGCCAAATCAGGCGACACGCAACAGAGGAGGACAAAGGGCTGGAGATGTTGCGGCCTTGCGCTGCCGTGAGGAAGAGAGAGGAGGGCAGAGCAGAGCGTTGCCGCTGCCGGCTGGAGCGTGGAGGTGATGCCGTTGTTGCGCGCAGAGGCTGAGCTTGGCTGGAGCCCGGAGGAGGACATCGGAGTGACACGTCTTTGACATCGTGAGCCTGAGTAGAGATTGTCACGCCCCCAAATTCTGAAACCCACAGAACCAGGAACGCGACTTCCCTACGCCCACTCCAGGAGTCGAGGGGTTGGTGACTAATCCAAACCTGTAAAATACTACAACATGGGTAGAATTGTACGCCAATGTGATAAATTTAAATTTTAATAAATGAGTATAACTATGCAATCAATCCATATAAATGTCCAATACACCGAACAACTCACAGTAATTCCACCAAATGATCCTTACATCTGCCACAGACCCAAGTCCGGAAAATAAAATAATTAAATGGCAAAACAACAGTCAATAGAATGAATCCTACACCAAGGATGTCCCGACCTGCTCCGCTATGGCTCCAACAGCTACTCCCTACAACCTGTACGAAAATAGAAATATAGTAGGGTGAGCACGAGTGCCCAGTAGGTGATCTCCATCTCCTCACCATCCTATAACATGAAATCCTAAGTCTACATGATTGGTGTATGTTTGTGCTAGTGTAGTGTCATATTCTATCATAGTAAGCATACATATATCAATCACTCACTATAATAAATAAACAGGTTAAAAAAACAACATTTATAATTAAGACAACCAAGCAAGCACAATCACAGCCACAGCCACACAGGCTTTCACATCCATACAAGCTATCATAACCACAGCCACACAGGCTCCCACAATTCCACACAGCACACTTCCAAGCACATCACAATAATATGCATTCACATTACATCAAATAACACATGTAGTCGTATCATCTAACTATACCCCAAAACAGGACAAAAGTCCACAACATGTCATTTGCACGCCATATCATATGAAGAATATCCAAATAATCATACAGTGTGGTAATTCACATTGACATCAGTCGACATGAATCACAATAATATTTAACACAGAGACGGTCATCATTATTTATTTATTTATTTACTATTGTTACTAGTGTTGTAAGTATATTATTATTATTATTATTATTATTTTATTAGTTTTATTGTACATTTACCATTTTTATCAATAACCGGTTACACGCACCAACATAGTCCACCACAAACCAACACCACACAAGGTGCACGCAACCAACAACGAGCAACTACTCAAAAACAAGCAGACCAACAACCCATCAATATTTACTAGGCACACAAACACAATTATAATGGCAATCGAGTCAAGCAATATCATATTATACAACTAACTACATCAATCAATATGTTTTTTTTTAAGACAGATTCAACATTTAACTATATCATAAAGACATCATCACATGTTTAACAAGTTACACAATTCAAATCTAGGAGAAAAAGTATTCTTATTTTCCTCTTGTGGTGTTCCTCCAGGACTATTTCCAGAACCTCTTATAAAGTCATAAGAATTATAACTCCCTTTGATTCTCAGATTTTTTTTTATCATCTTCCAAATCGTTGACTAACTGAAAAGGGCGTTTGTCGCACACGCACTCCAAATAAAATTTAAACTAAGTATAGCTAGTGGCTTGACCTAGATCGTTCTCTACCGGAGGACTTATAAAATTCAATTCAATCTATTTAATTACCTGTTTAATAAAAACTAATGAAAAAGAATAAATATCAAATTGGGGGGATTTTTGATTGAATGAAAACTAAGGAAAACTAATTAAAGCAAAGAATTTTAACTAAGAAAATTAATTAATCAAAGATGTAATCGGTTTAACTTCACACCTGAATGCTGTTTATCACTATCCCAAAAGATTAATTAGATAAATTATGGCCCCATAATTCAAATGCATCAAGACACCATGAATACAATCAAATTATGAATTTATTCTAACTCAAATAATTATGAATTAATTCTCGAAAGACTGCCCGTTCCCTACGAAACAAATCTTCCCACTCAGATAGAATAATAACGCACGATGAATTGCTAAATCAACACTCAACCGAGATATTAAATCAACAAATCAAAGAGATAGAGAATTAAATCATAGCACATAAAATACCGAATTAAATATTAAAATATGAATTTAAAACAAGCATCCAAAGTGCTACGCTAAACCGATTACAAAATACTTACCCCTCCATGGGTTGGAAAATCACAAATCTATTTGGAAAAATTAACACAGCGGAATTAAAACAGAATTAAAATAAATAGGCTGCAAATAATTAAAATTTCCAGTCTTGAACTCGATCTGAATATCTAATATTCGCCGCACTATCTATTTCTATTTCTTTCTTATTCCTGCACGTCAAATTGCTGTACTTAAGAGACGATGCAGCGTTGGACTTTCTATAGACGTCGCCAAGGGCCTGCGTGAGAAGAGGATGGCGTGAAGTGCTGGACGGAGACAGCGTTGTGTGGCGCTAGGTGGAGCGATGGGTGCTGCGATGCTGCTTGGTGGAGCGATGGAACGTTGACGCTGAGGCGTGTGACGGGCATGCTGCTGCGTGGATGAAAACGGCGGGTTGGAGGGACTGGTGGTGGATGGATTGATGCTGCAACGTGATGATAGGGCTGACGTGGAGGAGGAGAGATGAGTGGTGGAGATGGGCACAGGAACGATGGAGACTGCCGGCGTATGGAGCCCGTCTCCAATTATGGATATATATATATATATATATATATATATATATATATATATATATATATGCATGAATGGGTAATTGAGTTGCCAATTGCTCACGGGCCCCACTCCTTAATCTTTCTTCTTTCCAATTTTTCTTTTCTTTCTTTGCATTCACGTAAGCCCAACTTTCTTTCCAAAATGCTGCAAATACAAATAGTAATAATAATAAAACACAAAGCACTAATAATATATTACAATTACAAATATATAAATAAATAAATAATCAATTAACTCAAATTAAGCCCAAACATATATAGAAAAAAAATAATACTATGATTAAAATAATCAGTTAAGCCCAAAGAATTAATATTAAAATTGGAATAATTAATTTAACATTAAAAACCACCAAAATTAATATTAAATCTATAAAAAATGAATAAAACAGTAAATAATTGAAATTGGAGAAAACAATTATAAAAATGCATTAATTCAATAAAATATTCAATTAAAGCCCATAAATTACATGCAAATTTAATGACAAATTATGCAGTTATCAAATTCTCCCACACTTGAACTTTGGTCGTCCTCAAACAAATATTAAAAATAAGCACCAAACAAAGATTATCCAATCATGCAAATTCAAATATACAAAGAGAACAACTTGAATATCACGAATTGAGTTCTAGTATAGACGTGAGTGTGTGAAGCTAAAATTTATCAACTTCTTTATTCTTTCAACCCATCTTTCATTCATGACACTCAATCAAGTCACACAAATATGCAATTATCAATCAGTTGGCTAATATTAAGCATACCCAAAAATTAACCAAAGTTATTCCATACTCCAAATATCATGCCATCATTCATACACATACTTGAGTGAAACAAATGGGTGAAGATTACTGGAGCTAAACAAGATATATGCAATGGATTGGCCAATCACTTTTTAAATTTTTTTTCTTTCACTTTTTTTTAAATAGGCAGCCGAACTTACGTAACAATAACCATCTATACCACCTATGTAGCAGAACCATCCGGCAGCTCCCAGATTATGGCGGATCTTAGGGTACTAGGTTTAAAAGCCCTTCAGGATAAATTCCAAGTAATACAGCATACTCCGCAAGTTGGCTAACCTTTTTCAATAACGCTCTTCTTTTAATTAATAACCTTACAAGGTTACATTTTATGCTCTCCTTTGATGGATTATTCACTCTTTTTTTTTTAAAATATCTCACTTTTACATCCACAAGCTTAGCTCATATAAAACCCAAATGCAAGAAAAACTCAAGTATTGGCATGAATAGATGTAATGATATAAACAGTATTTCACAACTCATGGAATTAAAGTCCAAGCATAACTCAAAAATAGCTAGAATCATGATTTTCACATGTTTGCACTTCCCAATTAAGGCATAAAAGTTAAGATGAATTAATCAAATATTAAAGCATCAAAATTTAGTTGTGCAAGATATATATCCATACTAGACAACTTAACTCTAACTATTCAAAATTCCCAATCATTATTCAAATATTGAACAATCAAATAAACTCAAATGGAACTAATCATAGTGCTCAAAAAAGTCACAAAAACATGCAGCCTACAAATAAAAAATAAAGCACACAAAAACAAAAGAAAATCTTTTTGGTTTTTTTATGTTTAGAATTAAAAATAAGTAAACAAATAAACTAAGGAAAACACAACAACAACAACAATAATAATAATAATAATAATAACAAACTAAGGAAAAACACACCAAAAAAAATATTTTTAATTAAACTAAACTAAGTGTTCCCTCCCCCACACTTAAATGTTGCATTATCCTCAATGTAACCCAAAAATAGAAGCTATGGACATGGAATGCAATTCTAAAAGTGAACAATGAACAATAAATGAGAAGGAAAGAAACAACCTGATGGGCTCAAAGAATGACAGGGTCGTACAGTTGGATAGAATCCAACGCAGGTAGAGGATAACCCCCATAGAAGTGCTTGAGCCGATGTCCGTTGACCGTGAAGTTATGTCCTGATTCTTCCTGAATGATCTCCACTTCACCATATGGAAAGACACGAACTACAGTATAGGGGCCAGTCCATCTCGTCCTCAGCTTGCCAGGCATAAGCTTCAATCTTGAAGTATAAAGAAGAACACGCTCGCCTTCTTCGAACTTCCTCTTGTGAATTATCTTGTCATGGGAAGCCTTGGACTTTTCCTTGTAGAGCCTTGCATTATCATAAGAATCCAAACGAAGCTCCTCAAGTTCTTGAAGCTGAAGTTTCCTTTGTTCCCCTGCTTGGGCCAGGTCCAGGTTGCAAGCTTTGACCGCCCAATATGCTCTATGCTCCACCTCCACAGGAAGATGACAAGACTTCCCATAAACTAATCGAAATGGGGACATGCCAATGGGAGTCTTGTATGCTGTTCGATAGGCCCAAAGTGCATCATCAAGGCGCTGGCTCCAATCCTTCCTATTGGGCTGAACAGTCTTCTCCAAGATTTGCTTCAACTCCCGATTGGACACCTCTGCTTGGCCATTGGTTTGGGGATGGTATGGTGTCAATGTCTTGTGTGTCACCCCATACTTCTGAAGTAGTGCTCGAAAGTGCCTGTTGCAAAAGTGAGTCCCTTGATCGCTAATGATTGCTTTAGGAATGCCAAACCTACAAAAGATGTTAGTTTTCACAAAATCCACAACAACTTTTGAATCGTCAGTCCTCGTGGCTTTCGCCTCCACCCACTTACTCACATAATCCACAGCAACCAATATATATAAATAACCAAACGAACTAGGAAAAGGACCCATGAAATCAATACCCCAAACATCAAAAAGTTCACAAAATATCATAGGCTGTTGAGGCATCTCATGTTTCCTAGATATATTACCAGTATGTTGGCAACGATCACATGCTTTACAAAACTCATAAGCATCATGAAACAAAGTGGGCCAATACATACCGGAGTCCAATACCTTCCTAGCTGTGCACTGTGAACCAAAGTGTCCTCCACAAGCAAGTGTGTGGCAGAATTTCAAAATGGATGGGATCTCATGGCTGGGGACACATCGTCGAATAATTTGATCACTGCCAATCCGCCAAAGATAGGGATCGTCCCAAAAATAGTGTCTCGCTTCACTCTTCAACTTCGCTACTTGGTGCTTCCTATAATGATCAGGAATTTTAGAAGCCACAAAGTAGTTCACCAAATCAGCATACCATGGAAGGGTAGAAAAGACTGCATATAAGTGCTCATCTGGAAAGGTGTCTCTCAACCCCAAGGAAGTGATGTCCTCTGATAGGTGGGGAAGTCGGCTCATGTGATCGGCAACTAGATTTTCAGACCCCTTCTTGTCTCTGATCTCTATGTCGAACTCTTGAAGAAGCAACATCCATCGAATAAGTCATGGCTTGGCATCTGGTTTCTTCAATAGGTACCTCAGGGCCGCATGATCAGAAAAGACAACAACTTTCGATCCTAAGAGATAGGAACGAAATTTGTCTAAGGCAAAGATGACTGCAAGGAACTCCTTCTCGGTAGTGGTGTAGTGGCACTGAGTTGCATCTAAGGTCCTCGAGGCATAGGTAATGACATGTGGAACTCCATCCACTCTCTGTGAAAGAACAGCTCCCATAGCAAAATTGGAAGCATCACACATAAGCTCAAATGGATGGTCCCACTTTGCTGGTTGAATGATCGGTGGGGTGGTCAGCTGCTTCTTCAACTCATCAAAAGCTAACCTGCAAGAATAATCAAAAACAAAAGATTTCTCTTTCTGTAACAATTGCGACAATGGGTGCGCAATCTTGCTGAAGTCCCTGATGAAGCGCCTGTAAAAACCTGCATGTCCTAGGAAGGAACGAACATCTCGAACACAAGTAGGATAGGGTAAAGATGTAATAAGATCAATTTTTGATTTATCTACCTCTATGCCATGCTTGGAAATTACATGTCCTAGAACTATGCCTTTTTCAACCATAAAATGACATTTTTCAAAGTTAAGCATAAGGTTTTTATCAATGCAATGACGCAAAACATTACCTAGGCTAGAGAGACATTCATCAAATGAGGAGCCATAAACAGTAAAATCATCCATAAATACTTCCATGCAATTCTCAAGAAAATCAGAAAATATACTCATCATGCATCTTTGGAAAGTACCAGGAGCATTACAAAGACCAAATGACATCCTTCTATAGGCAAAAGTACCAAATGAGCAAGTGAATGTAGTCTTTTCCTGGTCCTCTGGAGCAATGGGAACCTGAAAATAGCCAGAAAAACCATCCAAGAAGCAATAATGTGTCCTACCTGCCAGTCTCTCTAACATTTGGTCAATGAAGGGGAGTGGGAAGTGGTCTTTGCGAGTGACACCATTAAGTCTCCTATAATCAATGCATACTCGCCAGCTATTCTGGACTCGCATAGGAACCAATTCCTCCCTCTCATTTTTCACCACAGTGAACCCAGTCTTTTTGGGTACCACTTGGACAGGACTAACCCACTGAGAATCAGAGATAGGATAAATAATGCCAGCTGCAAATAATTTTTCTACCTCTTTCTTTACAACTTCTAGCAAAGTGGGGATGAGCCTCCTTTAGGGCTGCCTCACTGGTTTAGCACCATCTTCTAAGAAAATCCTATGCATGCAAGTGGATGGGCTAAGTACAGGAATATCAACTAATGTCCAACCTATTGCCTTAATATTGTCCCTCAAGAGAGCCAACAGTTTGGTCTCTTGGTCTGGTAGGAGATTACAAGCAATGATAACAGGCAATCTATCTCCATTCATCAAATATGCATATTTCAAATTATTAGGCAAAGGTTTCAACTCAAGTGTAGGTGGGTGTTGTGTGGAAGGAAGCATGCTAGGTGTAGACATTTGTGCACAAGAAGAAATAGAGTGAACATGTGCAACATCATCATAAAACAAAGCATTCAATCCATTAACATAATCCACCTCATCATCAAAATCATTCACATCACTGAAATCAAGGTCAGAATCAATCTCATATGGTGGTTCAGTGTGTGAGAGGAATAAAACACTATACTCACTAGAGGGATGCTTCATGGAGTCTAGAATATTAAATTTAATAATTTCATCACCAAACTCCATAGAAAGCGTACCTTGGTAAACATCAATGATGGTCTTGGCAGTTTTGAGGAATGACCTGCCAAGAATGATAGGGGCATGTGAGTTTGCCAAGTCCTCCTCCATGTTGAGAACATAGAAATCAATGGGAAAGATAGCATCTCTCACTCTAACGAGAACATCCTCAAGAACGCCTACTGGTCCAACTGTGGATCTATTAGCTAATTGGACTACCACCTGTGTTGGCTTAAGCTCCCCAATGTGAAGAGAGGAGTAGACAGAATATGGCATGACATTGATAGAGGCGCCCAAGTCACACAAAGCATCAGAAAAGTGAAGTGTCCCAATGGTACATGGAATAGTGAAGGTGCCAGGGTCTTCACACTTTGGAGGCATGGGAGGAGAATGTGTGATGAGTGCTGAAACTATTCTCCCAAGGTTGACCCTTTCAACTCCCTTTAGGCTTCTTCTTCTGTTGATACATAGTTCTTTCAAGAATTTAGCAAATCGTGGAATTTGCTTGATAGCCTCCAAGAGTGGAATGTTGATCTCCACCCTTTTAAATATATCCAGAACCTCCTGTTGAATTGCCTCATCTGTCATCTTCTTGTTTTGAATAGCCTTATATGGGAATGGAAGAGGTTTAGAGGTGGTCTCCTTCTCCTTCTTCAGCTCTTTTTCCTTGATCTATGGTTCCTCAGTGGTTGAGATAGGGGGTGGCCCCTTGGCTAGTGGTCCAAATCCTGGTGGAGTAGATGGAACCTGTGGATCTCCAGTTTGCTTGCCACTCCTCAAAGTGATAGAACTGAGATTCCCCTTAAGATTGGGAGTAGTCTAAGAGGGAAGTGTGTTCTGCTGATGACTAGTGATCTCATGTACAATAGTGGCCATCTGACTTATTTGCATCTTGAGTTCCTTCAACTCATTCTGTTGGTTGAGCACAATCTGCTGAAGGAGATTAAAGTTATCTAGTTCTGCCTTTTGTTGAGAATGAGCTTGCTGTTGACCATTCGATGTTGGCCCCTCAGGCCTCTTCTGAAAATTCTGAGGATATGGAGGTCTCTGAGGTTGCCCTGTCCCATAGCGAAGATTGGGATGATCTCTCCACCCTGGATTATATGTCGGTGAGAATGGATCATATTTCTGTTGAGGGGGACGTTGTTGCTACTGCTCATATGGGCGACCTGGAAAGATGCCATTGCACTCTTCGGTCTCCTGGAGTTGTGGACATGCATCAGTAGGGTGATCAGTGGCAGTACAAATTCCACAAACTTTCACAGGACTAGCGAGAGTTGGTAAGGCTAAGGCCATCTGCCTTATCATAATAGAGATCTCATCAAGCTTGTGCGCCTCAAGGCTAGGCTGTGTGCTGGGGCTCACATGATGGACTCCTCACTGTGTAGGCAATGCTCGATCTCCAAATTGCTGCGTATTCTGTGCCATTTTGTCAATGAGAACTCTTGCATCCACTGGTGTTTTATCAACTAGGGCTCCTCCTGCAGCTGCATCCACCATGCTCCTCTCCATAGATGTGAGACCCTCATAGAAGTACTGGATGAGGAGTTGGTCACTAATTTGGTGATGTGGACAACTAGCAACCAACTTCTTGAAGCACTTCCAATACTCGTACATCGTCTCACTATGTCCCTGTTTGATGCCTGAGATCTCCTTTCGAATCGCTGTGGTCCTCGATGCTGGGAAGAATCGATTCAAGAATAATTTCTTCAACTCATTCCAACATGTGACATCTTCTGGTTGCAAGTAATACAACCAGTCTTTTGCTACTCCATCAAGTGAGAATGGAAAAGCTCTCAACTTGATCTGATCTTCTGGGACATTGCGGGGCTTCATGGTTGAGCAGACCACATTGAACTCCTTCAGATACTTGTGTGGGTCTTCTCTAGATAGTCCATGAAACTTCGGAAGAAGATGTATAAGACCAGATCTGAGCTTGAAGTCGGTCTCCAAGGCTGGGTAGGCAATACACGTCGGTTGATAGTTGATGTCTGGTGCTGCCAACTCTCGGATGGTGCGGTTGTATTCTCCGTTTGGCCCTGCCATTGTTGGTGAGGGGCTTTCTTCCTTTACTTGAGTATGTCGAAGACGAGTCCTCAAGTTCCGCTCAACCTCTGGATCCAAATCTAGTAGTTCCCCTGAAGTGGATCGTGTCATAAAACTGCAAAAAGGAAATTAAGAGGAAGAGAAGAGAAAATAAAATAAAAGGAAAAAAAACCTGCAAAAAATAAAACTATGAGAAAAACGAAAACAAAACAAAACAGGAAACTCGTTAGAAAAGAAAAAACCTGCAAAAAAAAAAAGAAACTTTAGAAAAATGGAAACTTTTTTTTTGATTTTTTTAATAAAATAAATAAATAAAATAAAATAAAAAGGAAACCTGCAAAAACAAAGACAAGAAACTACCAGGTAAGTCCGAACAAAATAATCAATAAATTTAAAATCAAAACAAAAAATAAAACAAGTAAGAAAATAAATTGAATCAAATTTAATGCCTCCCCGGCAACGGCGCCAATTTGAAAAGGGTGTTTGTCGCACACGCACTCCAACTAAAATTTAAACTAAGTATAGCTAGTGGCTTGACCTAGATCGTTCTCTACCGGAGGACTTATAAAATTTAATTCAATCTATTTAATTACCTGTTTAATAAAAACTAATGAAAAAGAATAAATATCAAATTGGGGGGATTTTTGATTGAATGAAAACTAAGGAAAACTAATTAAAGCAAAGAATTTTAACTAAGAAAATTAATTAATCAAAGATGTAACCGGTGTAACTTCACACCTGAATGCTGTTTATCACTATCCCAAAAGATTAATTAGATAAATTATGGCCCCATAATTCAAATGCATCAAGACACCATGAATACAATCAAATTATGAATTTATTCTAACTCGAATAATTATGAATTAATTGTCGAAAGACTGCCCGTTCCCTACGAAACAAATCTTCCCACTCAGATAGAATAATAACGCACGCTGAATTGTTAAATCAACACTCAACCGAGATATTAAATCAACAAATCAAAGAGATAGAGAATTAAATCATAGCACATAAAATACCGAATTAAATATTAAAACATGAATTCAAAACAAACATCCAAAGTGCTACGCTAAACCGATTACAAAATACTTACCCCTCTATGGGTTGGAAAATCACAAATCTATTTGGAAAAATTAACACAGCAGAATTAGAACAGAATTAAAATAAATAGGCTGCAAATAATTAAAATTTCCAGTCTTGAACTCGATCTGAATATCTAATATTCGCCGCACTATCTCTTTCTATTTCTTTCTTATTCCTGCACGTCAAATTGCTGCACTTAAGAGACGATGCAGCGTTGGACTTTCTATAGACGTCGCCAAGGGCCCGCGTGAGAAGAGGATGGCGTGAAGTGCTGGACGGAGACAGCGTGGTGTGGCGCTAGGTGGAGCGATGGGTGCTGCGATGCTGCTTGGTGGAGCGGTGGAACGTTGACGCTGAGGCGTGTGACGGGCATACTGCTGCGTGGATGAAAACGGCGGGTTGGAGGGACTGGTGGTGGATGGATTGATGCTGCAACGTGATGATAGGGCTGACGTAGAGGAGGAGAGATGAGTGGTGGAGATGGGCACAGGAACGATGGAGACTGCCGGCGTATGGAGCTGCTGCACGATATATATATATATATATATATATATATATATATATATATATATATATATATATATATATATATATATATGCATGAATGGGTAATTGAGTTGCCAATTGCTCACGGGCCCCACTCCTTAATCTTTCTTCTTTCCAATTTTTCTTTTCTTTCTTTGCATTCACGTAAGCCCAACTTTCTTTCCAAAATGCTGCAAATACAAATAGTAATAATAATAAAACACAAAGCACTAATAATATATTACAATTACAAATATATAAATAAATAAATAATCAATTAACTCAAATTAAGCCCAAACATATATAGAAAAAAAATACTATGATTAAAATAATCAGTTAAACCCAAAGAATTAATATTAAAATTGGAATAATTAATTTAACATTAAAAACCACCAAAATTAATATTAAATCTATAAAAAATGAATAAAATAGTAAATAATTGAAATTGGAGAAAACCATTATAAAAATGCATTAATTCAACAAAATATTCAATTAAAGCCCATAAATTACATGCAAATTTAATGACAAATTATGCAGTTATCACTAACATTTTGAAAAGATAAATTATTAAAATATTTTATCTGATGAAAACAATTTTTTTTCACTCCCATTCCAAAAAAATTATGTTATCATTATCCCCCACTCGTTGGCACTTTGAACCTCTTGATTGCCCATTATTGAATATACCAAATCTATCATTGTTTTATCATAATATTTAAGCCTAATATTTGATAAATATATATTGTAGTCATAATACTTACTAGTTTTACTGTATTATTAAATTCATTGTGCTATTTAATTCTTGAATACTTTATCTCATCTTTTACCGTTGTTTTACCTTATTCTTTACTTTTATTAAATTATATATATATATATTTCAACCATCCAATACCTTTTTGCTACTACTTTATATTTCATACGTTATACTTGCAGAATCTAACAGATTGTCACTCGATTGTGTGTGTGCATATGTAATAATTAGTGTATGTTTCTACTTGCTATTAAATAAATATAATGTGATTATTGAACCAATTCACATCATAGCAAAAACATTTATGACCCTTAAATTCACAACAACCAAACAAGAGAGCTCTAACACCGTTCTCAAGAGATAATCACAAATTACATTGCACCACTCTTGACCCATAGGTCTACACCATATATGACTCACAAGTCCAAACAGTCATCGATGGGACATTGCCCCTCATCTATACACATCCATCAATCAATTATTCATAACACGTAGGTTCACACCAGCAAACAATCAATTGGACATAGTTGTCCTAATCAGCAAATATCATCAGAACAATCACATTGCCAACCGATGGCTATATATTCTATCAATCACATGCAAAATCAATTCTAGTGCCCTAAATGCATAAGCAATGTCATGTCATGTATGCACCCATCCCAATGCTTCCTAGGATGATCTGACAGACCCTCAGTCAACCCAGAACACTAATAAGGACTGCGTTGATCAGGCGCCCTCCTTATAGTATTCCAAGCTTCTAAGTGTCTATCAACCACCCCTCACTAACCTAGGTCCACTAAACCATGCTCTGATACCAACTTGTCACGCCCCCAAATTCTGAAACCCACAGAACCAGGAACGCGACTTCCCCACGCCCACTCCAGGAGTCGAGGGGTTGGTGACTAATCCAAACCTGTAAAATACTACAACAGGGGTAGAATTGTACGCCAATGTGATAAATTTAAAATTTAATAAATGAGTGTAGCTATGCAATCAATCCACATAAATGTCCAACACACCGAACAACTCACAGTAATTCCACCAAATGATCCTTACATCTGCCACGGACCCAAGTCCGGAGAATAAAATAATTAAATGGCAAAACAACAGTCAATAGAATGAATCCTACACCAAGGATGTCCCGACCTGCTCCGCTATGGCTCCAACAGCTACTCCCTACAACCTGTAGGAAAATAGAAATATAGTAGGGTGAGCACGAGTGCCCAGTAGGTGATCTCCATCTCCTCACCATCCTATAACATGAAATCCTAAGTCTACATGATTGGTGTATGCTTGTGCTAGTGTAGTGTCATATTCTATCATAGTAAGCATACATTAAATCAAAAAAAAAATCATAACATCGCAAACATTACAATTCATTCAATAAGGGTTCACACTGAATAATCCAATCATCGACGATATTCCCGCAACCAACTCTTGGGATCCCAGTCACTATCAAATAGCCATATGTGGGACCTGTGGTGTCCCTAATGACAATCCGCCACATATGGGACCTGGGTTAACTAGCCACATAGGGGACCTACAGCCTCTTGCTAGCCCTACATGGGACCCGCGATTAACCCAACTAGCTCCACTTCCAATTTCACACATACAATCAACAATTAATAATTCCCTTAAATCAGCAGTATACATACAAATTATTTAAATTTCTAAACCGCCAACAACGTGACACAAAGACAATCATACTGCCCAACTAATAATAGCAACTCAAATATTTATTTTATCAAGCATTATCAAGCCCAAATAATATTTATTTAATTAAACAGCATCAATTCAACAATATTTATTTAATCAACTATAACAAGCCAATAATATTTAATTAACAATTGCCATCTTCATATATATATATATATATATATATACATATATATCAAATAAGTCATGGGAAAGGGGAGAGACCAGACCGGCCCAGCAGACATGGGGCGGCACAGACACCTCCGCCCCACCCATCACGGACGTGCGGCAGGGGCAGTCCCTACCACCCAGGCTCAGTGACAACCTAGTGTTACAAGTGCTAGAAGAAACTAGGCCAGCATGTCTGGTTATTTAAACATTATTATTAATAATTGAAATCAATAAATAAGAAAGAGTTTTAAACAATTAAAATGTTGGAACAATAAACTGCATCTACAAACAGGAACGAAAATCACGATCTGACCGGGTGGAAAGAGAGTGGTGAGGAAAACGTTAATATATACATATATATTTACAAAAATTTTGTAATCAAACATTGTATAAACATTTATGTTATTTACCTTATCACTTTATACATATATATATATATATTCACATTATTTTGTCATTATCAACCCCCAAGCTTTTGTATAAATATATAACAGGAAAAGATGATTAGAGCGTAGCCATGCTGATGACACTGAATGAGAACAAGAAAAGGTGAATAAAAATCGTGCAGGAATAGGTAAATATATAGAAAAAAAAGCATGTAGGCCGACACAATTTTTGTTGTAGAAGTCGTGCAGGAACTGCAGGTTCAAGAAAACAAGGACACCGAGCGTGTGTGTATATATGTATATATATATGTATATATGTATATATATATATATGTATATATATATATATTTTTATATCAAATTATTAACATAACAAAAGTCTAAAATTTGGTCCTATAGCTAGATTAACCCCAGGCCAACGTTCGAAAATACGGGCTGAGGCGGCGCCTTGAGGCGCCGCCTCGCCCGCCTCAGCAGCAACCCGCATGGAGGCACCGCGTCAACGCCCGCCTCTGCCAATATCCGCCTCGTACGGGCGAGGCGGGTTGAGGCGGCCCGTTTCGCCGCCTCGCCCCGTACGAGGGGCGAGGCGCCCGCGACACGGAAACTTCAAAAAATATATATTGGGTTAAAAAAAAACGTTGCGCTAACCTAATTATTGCTTCCAGCGTCGTCGTCGTCCTCTGCCGTCGAAGGGAAGTCGCTCTGTCGTTGTCTTCAGTAGCAGCGTCGTCGTCGTCATCGTCCCAGCGTCGTCGTCCGTCATCGATCGTCGTCCAGTGTCATCCAGCGACGTCGTCATCCAGCGTCATCGATCGTCGTCATCCAGCATCATCGATTGTCGTCGTCCAGCATCATCGACGATCGTCGTCCAGCGTCATTGATCGTCGTCGTGAGTCCGTCCGTCGCGTCCAGCTTCTGTCGCGTCCAGTGGCTGTCGATTCCAGCGTCGAGGTAAGTCGCATTTTAAGTCACGATATTTATTCATTTTGATTAATAGCTAATTAATTAATTTAATTCATGATTTTAAACTGTAATTATATTTATTATTGTAGATTTAACTTCTTATAATGGCAAACAATCAAAGAAGAGATTCGGCTTGGAAATATGGAAATGAAATGGAGTTGGATAAAAAGAAATGATATAAGTATATTCGTTGCATCTTTTGTGAAAAAGAAATTAGGGGAGGAAATTTTCGATTAAAAGAACATTTAGCCGGTAAGAGAGGAAATGTTGCCCCATGTCCGAAAGTTATACCGGAAGTTAGGGATGAAATGAAATTTTTTTTTTGAGGAAACAGGAAAGGTAAAGAGAATGCATCAAATAGTTAGGGAGGAGATGATTGATAAAAACACAACATTAAATAGTGGATCAGCAATGGGATCGACTAGTGATAGTGCAACTCAAAGGGTGAGTAGGGGACCTATGGATAGATTTCTTGGAATTGTAGGGGATGATGTTGAGGAAATTAATGACATAGGTGGAAGTGAACAAAAAAAAAAGACTCACCGCAAAAGAATTATGTGATGAAGTATGCATGGAGATCGGCCGATGTTTTTTTGACAATGCCATTGCTTTTAATGTTATTGATAGTCCATCATTTGTTAGCATGTGTCGGGCAATTGGTCGATATGGAATTGGTTTCAAACCACCTAGCAGCTATGAATTGAAGACAAATATTTTGAAAAAGGAGGAAGAGAACACTAAAAAAATGGTGCATGATGTGAAAAAGACATGGGAACAAACAGGAGTTTCTATATTATCAGATGGATGGAAAGATATGAGGGGTAGACAATTGATCAATATTCTTGTGAACAATCCATATGGCACAGTTTTCTTGCGTTCTATTGATGTCAGCGATTCTGTGAAAGATGCAACGCTTATATTTACATTATTAGATGATGTTGTTGAAGAAATTGGAGAGAATCTTGTAGTTCAAGTGGTAACTGATAATGCTTCAAACTACAAAAAAGCTGGAGAAATGTTAATGAAGAAGAGGAAGCAGTTATGGTGGACGCCATGTGCCGCACATTGTGTAGATTTGATTCTTGAAAAAATTGGAGAACTACCCCAACATAAAATGGCTTTGAGAAAAGCCAAACAGGTATACTTCATTGTTGTATATATTATAAATTTCTTCTATAATTTTATAGTAATTGTTTTCATATAATAATTAAATTATTTTCATAGGTGAGCCAATTTTTTTATAATCATGGATGGATATTGGCGTTGATGAGAAAGTTCACTCAAAAGGACTTGGTTCGACCCGCTCCTACTAGGTTTGCTACTGCGTACTTAACATTGCAAAGCCTATATGAATTGCGAGAGCCTTTGGAGCAGATGTTAACTTCATTAGAGTGGAGAGAAAGTACATGGGCGAATAAAGCAGAAGGGAAAGAAGTGAAAAGAATTATTATGAGGGATGAGAATTTTTGGTCTGCTATGTCTTATGCATTAAAGACAACTAGACCTCTTGTTAATGTGTTGAGATTGGCTGATTCAGATAAAGTGGCTGGAATGGGATTTATTTATGGAGCAATGGATGCGGCTAAAGAGGAGATTGCCAAAAATTTAGATGATGAATATGGAGCTTATAGTGAGATTTGGAAGATCATTGATCATAAATGGGACTTCCAATTACATTGTCCTTTACACGCATCCGCTTATTTTTTGAATCATAGATTTCAATATTCAGAGAATATGTCTAATCATCCAGAGATTAAGAGTGGACTATTGACATGCATGGAGAAGCTTATACCAAATTATGTGGAAAGAGAGAAGGCTTGTCTACAAATTAAAGATTTTAGACAAAAGAAAGGATTGTTTGGCTTCGAATTGGCAAAATCGACTGTGCACAAACATCGTCCCGGTATGTAAAATTCTCTTTGAAGTAGTGTTTACTTATCTATTTATTTTCTTAGTACATGAATTGTTAACTCTCCCTTGGTATTATTATAGATGATTGGTGGGTTGAATTTGGAGATCAAACCCCAGAGCTTAGATCTTTTGCAGTGAGAGTTTTAAGTCTTACTTGCTCATCATCCGGTTGTGAGCGAAATTGGAGTGCATTTAATTAGGTACGTATGCATTTTAAAACTTTAAATATAGTAATAATTTAATATAGTATTTAATATGAATTTTTCATACTAATTTTATTTTAATTAATATATTCAGATTCATTCCAAAAGAAGAAATCGGTTGGCCACAGAGAAATTAAATTCATTGGTGTATGTGATGTATAATAGAAAGTTAAGGGAAAAATTCATTAAACAACAAAACTTGCCCGATGATATTGACCCTTTAGTTTCTATTGATGTGCCTTCCGATGATGAGTGGATAGTTGGAGAAGATGATATTGATAATACTTCTACATGTGAACCAAGTGGAAGTACACAAGGAGGAAGAGTTGGATATTCATGTAAGTTTATTAACGTTCAATAATTATTAATGTTTATATATAGTTCTATGTTACATCAAATTGTGTTGATGTAGGAAAAGGAAAGGGCATTGTCATCGATACGGAAAAGGAACCGGAGTTGAATGACTTATCCAATAATGAAGATGAAGATGATGATGAACCATATTGGGATCCAAACTATCATCCAATAGACACAAATGACAGCTTATTGAGAGAACATTAGATTGCCTATTTCTTTAAGTTATTGAATTTTTATGTTTGATGTATGACTAGACTTAAATTTGGATTTTACTAAGTGTAAGACTTTATTTCATACTTGTAGTATGATTTTATTATTTTAAAACTAAATTTGCTCATTCAATTTTATATATTTTGTATATATATTAAAAAAATTATCATCCGCCTTTGAGGCGCCCGCCTCAACCGCCTCAAGGCACCCGCCTCGCTGTACAGGTACAAGTCCGTACCGTACCGCGTTCCATATTTTTGAACCTTGCCCCAGGCAAACCCTTGCCGAAAGACAACAGGGCCTCACTGCCCTGCCAATAACCAGGTTGTCTAATGATAGCCTGGTGCACACCCGCTGGGCGGAAAAGAGACTAGGACTACGGGCCTGGTTCGACTTATAATAATAATAATAATCCGCAAGGTGCTACACTGTCACTTGCCCGACAGGCCCACACGCCTTGCCGCACGCTCAAGGACATGCAACACACGCCATGCCACACGCAGGATAGACCCTGCACACCTCGTTGCACGCTATTTTGCTGCACGCGAAGAGACACCCAGTCGTATGGCCTGGTAACAAATAATAATGGTGCATGATAGCCATTGACAAATAGAAATAAGTGTCAAGATGGTCAAAGAAGATTTTATACAAAGCAGGCCATGGTTTGCTAACCATTCTGATAGACATGGGAGGGTAAACGACGCACAGGAAACAAGATGAGCAAAACTAAAAAAAAAACACAGATAGATGTTATCTCTAACAGCTTATACTCATGAAATAGGACGACGAAAGGATTAGAACCTCCTACCTAGATTGAAGGATCTAATGTCTGGAATTGCTGCTCCAAGCCACCTCTTTCCTCACCGAACTCCCCACGCAGATGATGTACAGATAGCCCAAAGAAAAAAAACCCTACGCTTCCTCCCCTTTTTATACCTTAGGCTACCTTAATAATAATAATAATAATAATAATAATAATAGTGATTATAATAATGATAATAATGAGCTTAATAATTATGTTAATAATACTAACATTATAATAATAATAAACTTAAAATATTAAAATAATAATAATAACTCAAAAGCCCACATTAAAGCTATGCTGTCAAATAGATATTTTTTTTACTCGATTTGAGGCTAACTTCAACCTCACACAGGTACGAGTTTTTACAGAGATGGCTAGGGGCCTAGGGCCTAGCCGCCTGGCGGAGGGAGGACAGGCCGGACGGCCGATGGCGTCGCTGCGTGCGTGACGGTGCGTCTGCATCTCCACCGCCAGGGGGGAGAATGGCGTTGAGTCGTCGATGACTTTGCTTCCTGCAACTTTGCAAATTGCTGAATTAAGATTGCTTGCCAAATTAAGAAGGTGAGAGACAGCTAGATGAAAACACGTTAAAAAAGGGAGGACAACTAACTTAAAAAATCTATTAAAAAAACTATCATATAACACTAATAATCCAGACATATCACTAATAATCCGGATGGAAGGGGGGACCATGTGTCACGACCCGAGCAGCGTGGTGCTGGCGGGACGTTTCTTAGTGGCACAATTCAGGAATGTATTCGTGCTACGTAAAGGTGAGGGGTTGGTTGAAAGCGTAGATGGTGTGCAGCGGAAGGTTTCAGGCAGTTCGTGGAGGAAAACGGATGGAACCCCTTCGGAGTTCAGACGTGCCGACCCGGTTGAATGCGGGGAGCACGCCGCTAGTCGAGGACTTGACGTTGAAGAAGGGATTTGGTCATTCTTACACAAACTGGTCGGGAACTGGAGCCGTTTTCCTGATGAGCCCAGTGGCAGGGCGAAACCAGTCTACGTGCGCTTCAACCTTCAAAAGCTAAACTTAGCGAACCATGGATAGAGAAGCTAAGTGCCGCAATGGGTTGAGAGGCGCAGGAAACCTGAGTAGAGATGGCTAGGGGCCTAGGGCCTAGCCACCTGGCGGAGGGAGGACAGGCCGGACGGCCGATGGCGTCGCTGCGTGCGTGACGGTGCGTCTGCATCTCCACCGCCCGGGGGGAGAATGGCGTTGAGTTGTCGATGACTTTGCTTCCTGCAACTTTGCAAATTGTTGAATTAAGATTGCTTGCCAAATTAAGAAGGTGAGAGACAGCTGAATGAAAACACGTTAAAAAAGGGAGGACAGCTAACTTAAAAAATCTATTAAAAAAACCTATCATATAACACTAATAATCCGGATGGAAGGGGGGGCCATGGCCCCCCTTCGTCCCAACGTGCCTCCGTCTCTAATGGCTACCCCAATGGCAATATCCACTTTCTCTACTTCCAATTTTTCATTACACTCACACAATTATCTCTCAATTTTTTTTCAATCTCCTATTAAAATGACTCCTTTTATTTATTTTTCTTGTTATTTTACTAACTTTTTGTATTTTCACGAGAGTTTATTTTTTGATCATATATTTGTACTAATTGCAATATATTTTTATATATAATTGTTATAAATGTTTAAATTCTATTATTAATTTTTTCTGTGATGTCAGGTGCCATATAGGACTTCACTCACATGCTTGTTGGACTATTATTAGGTTGGACATGACGATATTTTTGTTTAAATCCCAGCCATTCGCTGACATGCTTGTCCGAGTATGTTGGAGTATTAGATGATGGTGATTTTGGAAAACAAATTTAGAATAGTTATGCATTGTTTAAATAAATGTAGTGTCTTTAATTATGATGTAATCTTTTATGATGTAATGCTTCTTGGACTATTATAACACTTCTCTATTTTTTCATATATTTACTTTTGTTTTTTTTCGCCGGATCAATTAATTAATATTTCAAGTGATGTCACCTTATTAAATTTACTTGCTATAAATGGAATCGCACACGCACACCTTGACCGGTCCAGTCAGTGATTATTACCCTGAACGACCCGCCCAAAACTAGAGGCCTACCGCCTACGCAACATCCATCCAGCGGTGACACGTCGTCGCTAGTTTTCCCAGTCACCTACTCGGGCCGTTGTTGACTTGCCTTCTCGAATCTCCCACTCGTTACCTTCCTGCAGTCCACGTGCTCACACCAGACGTTTTTACGACTACTACTTTACTTATGTGGTTTCTTGTTAGTTGATAGGCGGCTCGCCGGACATCATCAGACTCGGTGCAAAACGAGGTACCATACCTGCTTCCCTCATACTGTTTATATTCCATTGGTTCTGATCGCACGATTGCATCTGTGTTTTGATCTCCTCTGTTTTTTTTTTTTAAAATCCCATTTTATTGGAACAAACAAATCAATTTGTTCATACCTCTGTCTCTGTGTGTGTGTGTGTGTGTTTTATTTATTAATTCTTTGGTCATCTGGGGCTGAATGAGAACATTATTTATAGAGCTATTAATATGTTTCTAATTATAGTTTTGAAAATTAAAATCACCACCCCCCCAACCCACCAGTGTTGTAAATTTCACCACATAATTTGGCCTTTAAGTGGCATTTGTTTCTTTCAACTTTATTTCATACCTGAAACGAGACCATCATTTTTTTTATGGAGGCTCCAAGCACCCATAACCCCATTCACTCCCGCCCAGTTAATTTCTGATCGACATTCAACGGAATTGGTCGAATCCTATGAAACCATTTCACAGTTAGAAGTTCATGATATCTTCTGTTTATGCCGTAATGACTGTTATGAGTTTGACCATGCTGTATCCTTGTTACCATCACCCAGATTGGGCAAAACGGCAGAGAATTATATATGTTATTTGATGGAAAATTTACCTAGACTCTGCTCTCATCAATTATTGCTTTCCACCGAATTCTGTTTTAACAGGCTGACAAGCACATCAGTTATACCAGAATGAAGAAAACTATAGTGCATGTTCCTTCTCCTCTTGCTATCGTAATTCTCATAACAGTAATGGTTTTTATAAAACCAGCCGCAGGAGATGCTAGAGCCCGAACTATCCGAGCTATTTGCTCAGACCAATGGCTGTATAATGCTACTGTCTCTGTGCCAAACTTTGTTAATGCGATGGACAAAGTAAGTAGTCAAATGAAAAAATTTGGTTATGGAGAAGCACTTGCAGGCACAGGAGTTGACTCTAATCATGGCTTTGGCCAATGCTATGGCGATCTTAGTTTAACTGACTGTATAGTATGCTATGCCGAGGCACGCACATTCATTCCTCAATGCTACCCTCACAATGGGGCTCGCATATACCTTGATGGTTGCTTCTTGCGAACTGAGAATTATAGCTACTATTCTGAGTATACAGGAGCGAAAGATGTGACTATTTGTGGAAACACAACCCAAAAGAACTCAATTTTCCAAAATTCAGCAAGGAGAGCTGTGCGGCAGGCAGTTGCAGCTGCACCGAGCAATAAGGGCTACGCACGGGCTGAGTCACTGGTGCAAACTTCAGAAAATGTGTCGGCTTATGTGCTCGCTAACTGCTGGAAGTATCTGAATGCCACCTCTTGCAGGTCTTGTTTGGAGATTGCATCTGCGTCTATATTGAGATGCTTGCCACGGTCAGAGGGACGGGCCCTGAAGGCTGGATGCTTCATGCGGTACTCTGATATAAATTTCCTCAATCCAGAACTGAACAATGGAAGCTCCAAAGGTAAAGATAGTGTTCTACTTTGCGTGATTTTGTGTGATTTCTTTGATACATTCTGTTTTGCTTAGCTTTAGTGTTTTGAAAATCTAATTTCTTACGATGATAGAACTGAACTGGTCATGACATTTTCTAATAATGCAGTGAGTGTAATAGTGATTGCTGTTCTTATTTCTTCTGTGACTGCGATTGTTGCTGCCTTTGCGGCTGGCTTTTATATTTGGAGGCAAAGAATAGTTCAAAATATGAGAAGAGGTATTCTCTTATTTCTTTTTTATTTTATTATAATAATTCTTTGCCCAAAAATTGAATGAATAGTAATTTTAAATAGGTTAAACTTAGTGGAGTTATTGTAAGCTTCTCTTCGAATTTTTTTTAACCGTTTTCTTTTCTTCAACTCAATTTTCCTGCTGAAGTCATCAGTTTTTTTTTTATAATCTATTAGGAAAACATGATACGGTGAAAATGGCAAAGATCCTTCGAGACAGTAGCTTAAACTTCAAGTTCTCTACACTTGATAAGGCCACAGGATCTTTTGATGACGCCCACAAGCTCGGGCAAGGTGGATTTGGAACAGTTTATAAGGTGGCATGTCTAGCATACAAGAATATATTTTTTATCCAACAAAGTAGTCTAAAACACATGCCACAGAAACAGCAAGTGGTTTATACTCATAATATATTGAAGTTTGTGTTTGCTTCTATCCAATTCCAATACGCAGGGAGTCCTTGCTGATGGAAGAGAGATTGCTGTCAAAAGGCTCTTTTTTAATAACAAGCATAGAGTAGCTGATTTCTACAATGAAGTTAACATAATTAGCAGTGTTGAACACAGAAATCTGGTCAGGCTATTGGGATGCAGTTGCTCAGGGCCTGAAAGCCTCCTCGTCTATGAGTTCCTCGCAAATCAGAGTCTCGATCATTTCATCTTTGGTAATTATTATAGCTTTTGCCCCTTTGAATGGGGTTTTCAGTTTGTGTAGCCCATCGGTGCATCTATTATGATCAGCAGTGAATGTTTTGATGTTTTAATGCGAGCATTATTAGAATTTCAGCTGTGCAAGAAACTGTGTGACGTAGTTTGAAAACTGGTATTTTCAAAATTTGAGCATTTCTAAACATGACAGATCCAATCAAAGGTAAAATGCTGAACTGGTACAAGAGATATGCGATAATTATTGGTGCCGCAGAAGGTTTAG
Source organism: Taxillus chinensis (assembly GCA_023512835.1). Taxonomy (NCBI): domain Eukaryota; kingdom Viridiplantae; phylum Streptophyta; class Magnoliopsida; order Santalales; family Loranthaceae; genus Taxillus; species Taxillus chinensis. The sequence continues at coordinate 21,773,396 of CM042085.1, read as the reverse complement.
TTTATCTCCATGAGAACCCCAATTTCAGAATCATTCACAGGGATATTAAAGCCAGTAACATCTTGCTGGATTCAAGGTTCCGTGCTAAAATTGCTGATTTTGGGTTGGCCCGATCTTTTGAAGAAAATGAGAGCCACATCAGCACAGGAATAGCGGGAACACTGTAAGTATCTCTTTTTCTGGTTTAGGTGCAAGAACAATTTAGATGGTTTTTCTGTTTTTCCGTTTAGATGGTTTTTAGCTAATGTGTAAACCAATGTAAGACCAACATGGGTGGATTCCACCGTGGAAATAGAAACTGCTCTCACCAAATTCTCCACCGATGCTCTTCCGGCTCTGTTCGCCTAGATTCGCGAAGAAACTCAACAACTCAATGCCACCATGGCTGCCCATGGCGTGCACAGCAACTGTCCTCAGAGGCCCAACCTTCCATGTTCATAGGGGACCATGCTGGTTTGCCTCTGGGGACCCCACCAAAGGGATTTTTAACGAACAATACTTTCAGTATTATGCCATGAATCCTGCAGACCGCCTACTCATCACGTCCATGCATCTCGATTTCCTTGAGGGCACCAAGGAAGAGCTCAACATCAACAATCACTCCACTCTTACATTTATAAACCCTAGTCCACATGAAACTGAAATTAATTGTGCTCCTTCGCCGTTATTTTTCCAAAGCGATGCGCCTGCTCGGTTCTATTGATTCTTATCTAGTCCAAGTCCTTGTTGATAGTGGGAGCATGAATAACTTCTTCTCGAGGTGCACAACTCACTTCTTCAACTTACCAACCTCACCTACAACACCTTTCCTTGTTTATGGTGCTGCTCTTCAGTGCAATACACTGTTTAAGGTTGTTTGTTCTCGATTTAAAAGGGTATGATGTTTATACATGGTGTGCAATGGCTCGAAACACTTGACTCTATTATGACAGATTGGTCCAAACACTACATGGAATTCCATTACAAGGGCCAACACATCCATCTTCAAGGGGAAGGAAAATACAACCATCTCTTTAATATGTTTGCATAAATTGATAACCAGAAAGGGTGTCAGGTCCTCTTACATGTCTTTCACCATTGATTCGTCTTTCCCAGACCATGTACTTTCATCTCAACCTACAATTCCAACTTCCTTGTAGCCCTATTACAACAATTTGAGGTCCTTTTCTAGGTTGCCTCAAGCCTCACCAAATACCATTGAAGGCTAGTACCATTGTAGTCAATGTTCAACTGTACCGATATCCTCAATTCCAAAAAAATGAAATTGAACACTTGGTAGCTGACCTTTTACAATTTTCATAAACCAATCAACTTTTAGCTCATTGGTTTTATTAGTCAAGAAGAAATATTGTACATGGCATTTTTGTGACGATTGTAAAACCTTCAAGGTTTTCACCATTTGTGACTGCTTTCCAATTCCTATGGTGCATGTGCTATTAGATGAGTTACATGGAGCGACCATCTTCTCTTAATTGGATGTGCTTTCTAGTTACCATCAAATTCAGCACTACCGCTTTGGGTTGTGGTCATGTTGTCGACCTCCTGCCCCTCCCTTTAGAACTCGATGAATGCGTATTCATGTAAAATAGCTATTTTTATTTATAGTTACAATTTGGAGGAACATGCACAACTCTAGTATAGTTCTTGACAACCAGTTCTGTTAAATTTTCTAAGAGTTCCTTTATAATGTCAAAAGTACTATTTTTGGCCCACATCATTTCAGCCGCAGGGGTATCAGCCGATCATGACAAATTGTATGATGTCTCAACCTGCCCTCCACCCATCAATCAGCGCCAGCTTCCTGGGTTCCTCAGACTTCGTCACTTTGTGTGCCATTATGCCTTTGTAGCGACACCACTGACAAATCTCTTAACCATTGACGGGTTCCCTTTGTCTAATGAGGACCAGGAAGTATTCCAACACCTCAATAGGACGTTACTTACAACCCCAGTTTTGGCATTACCCAACTTCACTACCCTTTCATCTTGGAAACTGACGCAAGTGGGATAGGTATTGGTGCTGTCCTATCGTAAGGTACACACCCACTTGCCTTCCACAGTAAGAAACTTTCCCCTGCAACTCTGCAAGGAAAGTTACATCTGTGAGATGTTTGTCATATAGTACACTATTATGAAATGGTGCCAATATTTGTTGGGTAAGTACTTTATCATTCAGTTTGACCACTGTAGGTTGCATCATATGTTGTGTTAGGTGGTGCGAACTCTGGAGCAATAACAATTTTGCTCCAAATTGGTGGGTTACAATTTCTTCATTAAGTACAAGCCAAGTGCTTCCAACATAGCAACTGATGCACTATCTCGTGTCCATCACGTCACTGACAACCCGACGTTGTTGATTTCTTGTCACTCACTCGTCTCTTATGCTTAGTCTTAGATGCCTGAGCGTTTCACTGACTCACATGCAAAGCATATTATTGATGGCATCTTGATTATACTTGCCCACTACCTCCCCGCTCATTCCAGCCTTACTATTTGACTACCATGTGTCCTTGCTGAGGAGTCACTTGGGAGTTCAATGGACCTTTTAGTGGTTGGTAGCCCATTTTATGTGGAACAGTATGGTCAAATCAATTGAGGACTTTGTGTGTGCTTGGGATATATGCCAAAAGTGCAAACTAACCAATCACTTTCCTTATGATCTACTTCAACCTATATTGATTTCTTCGGAACTTTGGGCTATGGATTTTGTGACACATCTACCTCCAGCATGGGGTTATATGACCATTCTTGTGGTTGTGGAACGCTTCTCTAAAGGCATCCATCGAGTATCATTACCTCCTCACTACATAGCTTCTCGCACTTCTCCTTTTTTTTTTGGGAGATTGTTGGCAAGTTCCATGATATGCCTAAGAGTATATGATATGCCTAAGAGTATAATTTTTAATTGTGATCTGATTTTTCAGAGAACCTTCTGAAAAGAATTATTTCAACTGTACAGTACTAAATTTCATTTCTCGTTTGTCTATCATCCGAAAATTGATGGTCCGACCTAACGCATCAACTGCGGTGCCAAACAATTTTTGTGCACTTTTGTAGATGATAAACCGTTTAAGTGGGCAAAAATTCTGAGTTGGAATGAATTTCATCACCACACTACCTTCAGCTATGCTATTGTATGACTCTTTTTGAGGCTACTTATGGAAGGAAACCACCCTCCCTTCCAGCTGACTATTTAGGAACTAGCAGCCCGCATGCTATCAACCATGACCTCACTTTAGGAGATGTCATTATTAGTCAATTGAAAACTAATTTGGCCAAGACACAAGAGACAATGAAGTTTTTTCCAGACAAGCATTGCAAAGATTATGAATTTCATTGAGGTCAACTTATTCTACTCAAACTTCAACGTTTTCGGCAATTGTCCTTGTGTTGTCACTCTGCCTGTAACTTGACTTTACGTTATTATGAGCCTTATAAGGTGCTGGACTGTATTGGATCAGTGGCATATCGTCTTGAATTATCTCTCCCAAATCGTATTCATTCGGTTTTTCATTGCTCATTATTCAAATGCAAAGGAGTGGAGGCCGGCGTGAATCCACCTGTAATTGCTAGCATCAATTGTGGAGCATCAGCCTGCCCATGTTCCCGTGGCTTTTCTTCAAAGGAGGACAGTTTTGCGCTGCAGTAGGGAGGTCCATTATGTCTTTGTACAGTGGTTTAACTTGGGTCTAGAGGATGCGAGTTGGCAGAATGCAGATTTCCTAGATTCGTCCAGACTTGTGGACAAGTCGCCTCTCCAAGGGGGCGGGAATGTTGTGTTTTTACACACAATTCACACAATGGGTCATCATGCCCAACCAATAACATTAACCAAACTGGTTGGATTGTTATCCAGGTAAATTAGTTAAGTCAAGATACTAGGAATATCTTGCTATTATTAGTTGCACAATTTAGACATATCCATATCTTTAAAACATCTTGTTATTTTTAGTTGCTTAATTGAGACATATCCCCATATCTCTAATTTTCTGTGTAAAGGAGTAGAGAAAGTAAGAAGATTATATTAAGTTATTGTTATTTCTCTCTTTTATCTTGAACATGCTCATGCCCTGTTAAGAAAGATAACCCTAATTTTCCCACCTAACATCCACATAGATATTAATGAATTACATTTATTTATTTTTCGTTCCCATACCATGCACAGAGGCTATATGGCGCCAGAGTACTTGGCTCATGGACAGTTAACCGAGAAGGCTGATGTCTACAGTTTTGGTGTGCTCTTGTTGGAGATCGTAACGGGTAGGCAGAACAATAGAGTCCAAGCATTAGACTTCCCGGAGAGCCTAGTCACAACTGTAAGTCTGAGTTCATCATTTAAAAAAAAAAATCAGTTTTATAGGCCTCAAATAATATGCCTGAAATGACAATCAAAATGGGTTCTTTTCCCTACCTCTCGGTTTTGGGGTGGGTGAACAGGTGTGGAAGCAGTTTCAAAAACAGACATCGGATGATCTAATTGACCCCAACTTACTATTGAATAACAACGAGGATGAAAATATAAAGAAAGAATCATTTATGGTGGTGCATATTGGACTTCTGTGCACTCAAGAGAATCCGTCATTGCGACCAACTATGTCAGGTGCACTAAAGATGTTAAGAAAGAAGGATGGAAACCTCCCTGCACCCTCAAATCCACCCTTTGTAGACGAACAGACCATGGAACTTCTTGACGCTAGTGAGGACCCATGTCACCCACTCAATGCCACGACTTCTAGTTCGATTGTCAGCATGTCCAGCAGTTCCTTCTACCCGAGATGAGCTATGGAAACCTCAAATCCACCCTTTGCAGATGAGCAGAGCAGACCACGGAACTTCTTGACACCAGTGGGGATCCATGTTAACTACCCACTTGATGTCATGACTTCTACTTCAAATGCCAGCATCCTTCCGTTCATTCTACCCGATGCAGATTTTATAGGTATTATTCAACCACAAATCTACCCGTTGTCGATGAGCAGACCATGAAACTTCTTGACACCATTGTGGATCCATGTTACCCACTACCCACTCACCATGTCCTTCAGTTCTTCTACACGGGGAAAAAAAGGGGGACACGTCACGAACCTCTTCCCTTGATTCAGACCAGGCTCCACCAGAGACCCGAGATGGTTCCTTGTACTTGCTATGACCCGGTGCAGGTTTAATGGATGTTATTGAACCTCAAATCTATGTTTTCAAATTTATTGATATATTTATTTTTTAATTTTCAATATCTAATCGTTATATTCAACATTACTTATTTAGATTAATAATGCAAATAATATATGTTATGACTTTTTACCTATAGCAATTTAAAAAATAACATGGCAAAAGTCACCATGTATATATTATATTATATATATATAATATAAAAAAATTGTCACATAAGTATTCACCATTTCATTATTATGGTTTTTACTTCAAGAATTTATTTGGCTTAGCTCTATAAATAAATTAAAATATTTATAAATAAGTTCGCATTCATTTTAAAAAAATATTTATATTTGTTTGTTAAAGAATAATATTATTCGTGAAGATATTCGCAAGCATAATTATAATATTTGTAAACATTCATGAATATGTGTTTTCGAATAGTTTATAAATATTACTTGTGAAAATTATTTAAAAATGAGAAATTAACAAATCAATTACTATGTATAAAGTTATTTTATTAAAAATAATTTAATAAATATATACTTTTATATTACTATTAAATAAGAATCATATATTTTAATTAATTAATATTATTACTATTATTATAATATTTTCATAATTACATATAGTAATTTTTTAAACATATTAAATAGGAATAACACAGTCAAACGGTTAATTAATTATACTTTTTTGGAATAAGTCTATAGTGTGAATTTCTTTTGTAAATTTATAGGAGTTTGCAATCGTATCCATGAATATTCGTGAACAACATAATAATATTTATGAACATCATAGTTTAAGGTTCGTGTTCAATTCGGTTTATTAATGAATAGTGATAAACATGTTTAAATACTTTACTACTCAACTTGACTCGATTCATTTATAGCCTTGCAAAATAATTCAACTTTCCTCGTATAGCCTATGTTAATGAAATTGAAGAAGAAGTACAAGGATAAAAAAAGTATTATTTTGTCTTTGTCAAAGTTATAGTTAGTGTTGATAATGAAATGTATTGGCATCGTATATAATAATTAATATTTTATTATTGTAATATGCTAATTATAGCTATACATAGAATAATTACTTGAAATAGATAAACAGATCCAAATTAATCTTTAGGATTAAGGATCATACTATGAAGTTTTTGATATGATAGTAGTATATATTCCGATGTGCTTCATTATTAAATTGATAAGAAAAATTCCTTTCAACCAATCGTTCTTTAGAGTATCTGCATTGAGTTCTTTAACTTTTTTTTTTTCAAATTTTAGTTAAAAAGGATACTCCTCAAAATTTTATCCTAAATTTTATTCAATTTCAAAAACCTTTCTACATTTTATTCCCTATAATTTCTATATTCTATTAAAATGATATTATTATATTTTTTCTTTCTTTGTTACTTATTACAGTCGTCAAAAATACACATGTCAAACAAAATATAAATCATTATAAAAAAATTTAGAAGAAAAAACAGTAAATCTTCAAATATAAGGAGATACTATTTATTTCTTATTTTTAAACCTTATTAGGGATTCATATACGAGCATGTATGTTTATAATTTTTTAATTTAATTGTTATATTTTACGGCAAATGGAGGTTTAGGAAATCCAATGTGAATGCTTTTACATAGTATTAGAGCATTGTTCCAAGGCTTCATTTCCTAACCATTTCAAAATCCTCAAGTAAGCTTGAAAACTAATATGTAAGTCAAAATTCAAACAATAGTAACAACAATTCTGGGTATGAATGCATCAAATTCATACTATATTCATTTTTCAGACTATCTAGGTCATATGCTTGTTCCATCAAAATTGGATCACACAAAGTATCCATCTTGAAATATATTCATGATTCATGCCCTCATAGACAAGAGCAGAAATGGCTTTGTCAATGGATCCATTAAGCCACCATTAGAAATAAGAAAACCCGCAAAATATGATTTTGGGAATCAATGCAACAATATGATTTTATCGTAGCTTGCCCACTCTATAGAACCTAATCTCACCGAAGGTGTTATCCATTCCAAGACCATTGATCAAGTATGCATTGATTTCAAAGATCGATACTCACAAAAAAATGTGCCAACAATTTATCAAATTTAGAAGTACATCGCCTCTCTCACACAAGGTAGCATGACAGTCTCAACCTATTTCACAAAACTCAAAGGCCTTTGAGATGAATTGGAAACATACAAAACTCCCATTACTCGCAATGAGATGAAAGTACACAACAAAGAAAAAGAAGCAGACAAAATAATGTAATTTCTTATGGGCATTAATAACATATTTAGTGGCATTCACAACATCCTCATGATCACACCGTTGCTTAAAGTCCTACAAGCATATTCACTTGTTATTTAAGATGAAGCACAACAATAGATGACATCAAAAGCAATTGAGAACTATTTTTTTATTGCATCTATCCAAAGTCGTACAATCAGTTTGAAAAATAAACATTGTGATCATTGTTGTCACAATGGTCACATAATTGCTGATTATAGGCAATTAAAATTCAACTACAATTTTAGTGGTTATGATAGACACACAGAAGAAACCTTCCAAATAAAAAATGGAACCTACACATCACACAGATAAGGACCTTATGCCAAGAATGAAAACCATGGGTCTGATTGAGGTGCACATGCTAAAATTCTATTTTTTCGATAGTACACCTTCACACAACAATCACATAGGTTTGTGTTCCATGTGAGCTCTTTCCCATCCGCATATACGGCTCAACAAGTTGACTCTTCACATAATCCAATTCAAGCACCAGATTTTTTCAGCTTAGACCTTCTTGAATGGACTTACTTCTAAGCAATATCAACAATTGGCCTCAATTATGTCGCGAATTAACACCAATACATCATCCTCTAGTGATAACCATGCATTTGTGAATGCAACAAGCCTATCCACTTCACTTAATTCTGCGTCTACCTAGCCTTGGATCTTAGATAGTGGGGTTACCGACTATATTACATTTGATTCTATGCTCTTCACACAAAATTAGCCATCTCACACTCATATTGTTAACTAAATCTTGGATAGTTGACATGATTCCTTTTAATAACACCATCTCTTAGATAATGTTTTGTGTGTTCCTTATTTCCATATGAATTTAATGTCAGGTAATAAAATTATTGACTCACTCAATTACTGTGTTATTTTGTTCCCTGCATTTTATGTTTTACAAGACTTGGCTAGTGAGAAAATGATTGGTATGGGTAAACAACGTGATGGTCTATATTATATGTCACCTTTGCTAAGGATACTTGTTTCCTGTCAAGCTTCAAAATGCTCTAATAAGGGCCAGCCTAAGGGGTAGGCCCAAGAGGCGGTCGCCTAGGGCACCCCAAGGCCAAGATCCGGTAAGGGCACATTTTTCGGCCGATATTCATCTCGGTAGGGTCACTTCTTATCCCCTCCAGTCCCTCCAAAACTCGGGTAAGACGGCCCAGTCACCGCCAAGGTCGATCCATCTCCGTTCTCGTCATACGGGGTTCATCGTCTGCATCAAGAGCTGCTATGGCAAGTATTTGACCACCTCTAACCAGCCCTTCCTGCTGGGCATGACCAGCTGTAAGGTCCTCTAGACCCTCCCTCCATACCTCCTTCGAGTGGATTCACGTCCGCGACGGTGCCTTCGTCAAGTTCCACACCCGTTACGGCTCTTCCCAAGGTTTGTTCAACATCACTTAGTGTTAATCTTACTAGTTTTGTTCCTTTTACTTTAATGCTCTGCGATAATGAATTTATGGTGTTTAAGGGGTTGAAATTATAAAAGTTCATTATATCAACCATCTTTGATTGAATGCTGGCTTGTCTGTGCTTCTATGAATTTAGACTAAGCTCATTTTCTTTTCCTTTTTTCCTTTTTCTTTATCAAGTTTGAATGTTTTGGATTTTATATTTTGGAGTTAACAAGTTATTATTACTATTATTTATTTGATTAACATGCAGACATTATCCGAGTGGAAATCGGAATTGGGAGAAAAATGTTTTGTTCTTGATTGGGGCTAATAAGAATTTGAAGCTTATACATTAATAAAATAAATAACTAAGATACATGGTGACGCCATAAATTGGTTTATGGCTTCCACCCTTGCCAGTTGGGATGAAAACATGTATTAGGCTGCTTGAATGATTTGTTTTTGATGCTTCACGTGCAATCTTGAGTTGTTTTTGATCAATATTATAGCAAAAGATATTGTTTCAGTAGGTTTGCTGCAACAAATGAAAACAAAAAAAATGATGACAGCTGATATATAGACAGATAGATAGGCTTGTTGCTTCAAGTTCCAATTCAGCTTATTGTCTTAGAGTTTCTCTGTGCTTTACCTTTCCTTTGGTTGGCGTTGTGCAGTTGCAAGAGACTGTACAAGATAACCATGAATCGGTGCTTAGCAGACATGTCATTTTTTTTTGCCAGATTTACAAGCATGAGGCTGCAATCCATGTTCCATATTGTACATACATCCTCCCACTCGTTGAGTGTCTTTTGCACCTTTGTTTTGTAAATAATCAATTTGACCGATCATGATGAGAATTCTAAACCAAATTTTAATGTTTTGTATATACTTAATGGATATACATATCCTTACAACAAGTCAATAGGGGTACTCTTTTAGGCCATCGCTTAGGGCATCCAAATCCTTAGCACCGGCCCTGGCTCTAATTTATGCCACCTCCATCTTGGACACCCTTCACTTGCTCGTTTTTAATTAATTTCTTTATTGAGTTCTATTTCCTCTCATTTAGCATTTGACTTATTATATTGTGACATTTGAGGTCCCCATAAAATAGCTTCTCATTTGAGAGTTCATTTTTTTTCACGATTGTTGATGACTTTACTTGATGCACTTGTATTTTCTCACAAATTTGAAACACAAATGCTTATAAAAATTTTCTTTACTTTTATCAAAACTTAGTTCAATTTTGATGTTAAAGCCATTCACACTAACAATGGTTCAAAATTTTTATCCATGAAAGAGTTTTTGCAAACCAATAGAATTGCACATCAACAAATATATGTTCACACTCTACAACAAAATAGAGTTGTTGCATGTAAACATCATTATATTCTCAATGTCGCACGTGTTCTACGCTTCCAAGCAAATTTACCCTTTTCTTTTATGGGGAGTGTGTTTTAACTACTATCTATCTCATCAATTGTTTGCTCAACCCATTACTAGCCAATAAATCCTCTTTTGAATTGCTTTATTGCTATCCAACAACCCTTTCATATCTTAGAGTTTTTGGGTTCCTTTGTTATGCTACCACGAATCTCACAACCCTTATCTCACCTCAACCTCTTCACCAACTTAGAGGAGGGGTAGAGTGGAAAGCGTAGTTGGTGCGGATAGGAAGGCTTCGAGACAATTCGTACAAGAGATCGATGAGAGTCCTTTTAGAGTTCAAACGTGTCGATCCAATTAAATATGAAGAGCACGCTGCTAATCGTAGACTTGACAATGAAGCGGAGATTTGACTATTCCCTATACAAATTGATCGAGAACTGGTACCGTTCTTTTAATGAATCCGAGACAGAGTGAAACTAGTCTACGTGTGTCTCAAACGATTAAGCTTACTTGGACCATTCACCGAAAATAATTAAGTGTCGTACAGGTATAAACCCTAATCCCATGACAAGTAGCTTTTTATAACCCTAAAAATAATTGTTCTTGTCCTAGCATTAATGATAACACTAAAAATAATAAAAAGCTTTTCATTTTTTTTGTTATTTTAGGTCATCATCCTTCCTTGTGTTCATGAAGATTTAGTTTTGCACTCGACATAGATGATAGATATGATGCTAATATATAATAATCGTGATTTTTGTTTTTACATATTTGAAAGCCGTTTGAATCGTGCTAAAAAAAATCCAATACGAAAGTATCAATGAGAGGGATTGTTTTTATTTTATAATCGCCTGAAAATTTTTAGAAATAGTGAGCTTTGACCTTTTTTTCTTCCCGTTCTTGGCTATTTTGTTTTTTTTTTTTTTTACTTTCTCGGGGTGACCCAAGAAACCCGGGAGACTTGTTTTTTGTTTTTTGTTTTCCGTAAAGGACAGCCACCGGGCACCGACAAACCAGACAATCGTCACATGAGAGCCGCTTAAGTCCTAAAATACAGTAATTACGCACGTATTTCATATCATTTCACTATTTTATAGAAAATCAGTTTACTCGTTCAAGTACATATCCTGGTAAAATGAACATTTGACCCTCGACTGTGAGAACTCAGTGATTCTCGGTTATTCAATTCCGCATCGACAATATATATATATATATATATATATATATATATATATATATTTGTTTGATTTCTCGTATGGGATGACCAATCTCAACATGTTATGTGTTATGTTACGGGTGTTGCTTTTATGCGAGCATATATAGTACACACCTCCCTCACAGAGACACAGTCACAGCTACTGTGTACATGTATTATATTATGTACAATACAAGAAGCGCGCACTCGATCAAACAAAAAAGCGTACGCTACGCATAGCCAAGAAATAATGAGGAAAGCATTGTCCGCATTCATCCTCGTTGCCGCTATCCTATCGCCGGCGACGGACACGGCGACAGGGGACCCGAGAACCGGAACTGTCAAACTGTTTTGTGCGAGGTACCCCAACGGTTTCGTCTTTTTAGTCCAAAACTTCATGGAGACGATGAACCAAGTCGGTAACCGGGTCGAAACGGCCGGGTTTGGAACTGCGGTCGCGGGTCCTCGGCCCTACACACTATACGGGCTGGGCCAATGCTACGGCGATCTCTCCCCGCCGGACTGCGCGTTGTGCATTGCCCAGGCCCGGACCATTCTCCCCCTCTGCGCCGCCGACAATAACAATTCGGCGGCCTTCGATCGCTTGTACTTGGACGGTTGCTTCGTGCGCGCCGATTTCTACAGCTTCTTCGCCGAGTACGAGGGACCCAAAGACGGGGCCATCTGCGGCCGCCGAGTCAGGAGGGATTATGGGTTTGGGGCGTCGGCGTCGAAGGCGGTGCTTCGGGCGGTTGCGGCGGCGCCGGAAAACAATGGGTTTGCGCGGGAGGCGAATGGGCCGGCGTACGTGTTGGTCAACTGCTGGGGGACGCTGAACGCGAGTTCTTGCAGGGCTTGTTTGGAGAATGCGGCGGCTTCGGTGTTGAAATGCTTGCCGCGGTCGGAGGGGCGGGCTTTGAATACCGGTTGCTTCCTGAGGTACTCCGATTCCAATTTCCTCAATCCCACTAAAAACATTAAGAGCTCCAGAGGTAATTAACGGCCACTAATTTTTTCTTTTTCTTTTTTTGTTGGGCGGTAAATTTTGGGTCTCATGGTAAAATAATCTTCTGCAGGAACTATATCAATGATGATGATTGCCATAGTTAGTTCTGTTGTTGCATTGCTAATCATGGGAGCCATGGGGGTTTATGTCAGAAACTACAGATTAATACAAAAGAAGAGAAAAGGTTACTCCAATTTCTCTCAACTTATTACCTCTAATTAGTCGTATTACCTCAAGCTTTAGGCATGAATGGCTAGTAATTAGTTCTACAATCTGCTGTGGTAGGCTTCTTGCATGAGTGGTTTATCCTGGCTAGTTCACTTTTTTTTTTCCTGGTATGAAAAAAAAATTTGCAGATTATCATTGTGCTGTTCATTATGAAGCTCGGGCGGAGAGTTGAGGTTGTTAGACCTATACTCCCAAATGAAATGAATGTTGCTAGCATAGTAGGCTCAGAGTTCATCCTTTCTAGTTAGTCTCTACATCTTTTGCCTTCTTATATATTTCCTAGTGTGTCAAGTACTTTTCCAATGGTTTCCACACAGGTTTGAATGATGTGGAGAAACTGTCCAGAATCCTTAACCACAGCGGCTTGAACTTTAAATTCTCTACACTTGAGAAGGCCACGGGATGTTTTGACGAGGCCAACAAGCTGGGGCAAGGTGGATATGCGGCTGTTTACAAGGTATTCTATTCAATATCAGCGGCAGGCACATGGGAGCAAAAATGGAAAAAATAAAAATAACGTGATGTGCTAATCAATTCCTTGGGCAGGGAGTTCTATCCGATGGAAGGGAGATTGCTGTGAAGAGGCTATTCTATAACAACACGCAAAGAATCGCGGACTTCTATAATGAAGTGAACATTATAAGCAGCATGGAACATAAAAATCTAGTCAGGCTATTGGGATGCAGCTGCTCAAAATCCGAAAGCCTACTTGTCTATGAGTTTTTGCCAAACCTGAGTCTTGATCGCTTTATTTTTGGCAAGTACTTGGCATCTATGGTTCAAATTCTTGCATTGCAATTCCAGAAATGCTATTCGTGCTGACTCGGTGCTGACTCGGCGTTGGCATGCCATTTCAATAGGGTTTTCCTCAACTGCATCATAACGTTTGATTCTGCAGATTCAAACAAAGGCAAAATATTGGACTGGGAGAAGAGACTAGACATAATTATAGGGACAGCTGAAGGACTCCTCTACTTGCACCAGAATGCTGATGTTAAAATCATCCATAGAGATATCAAGGCAAGCAACATCTTGTTGAACTCAAAGTTGGGCGCTAAAATTGCAGATTTTGGCCTGGCCAGGTCTCTCGAAGAAGACAACAGTCACATAAGCACCAAAATTGCAGGAACTCTGTGAGTTTGCATTCCTCCATACTCGTGAAATTAATGCTTTTGTGTTTAGCTTTCATGGTGTTTTACTACTCCACAGTGGATACATGGCTCCAGAATATGTAGTGCACGGGCGACTAACGGAGAAAGCAGACATCTACAGTTTCGGTATACTCTTGCTCGAGATTATCTCAGGGCAGCGGAGTGTCAACGAACACATGTCAGAATATGATGGCAGTTTGGTCATATGCGTGAGTATTATTACTGCTTAAATAATTTTTAATAAGAAAACTTGAACCAATGTAACCAATACTGATTTCCATGGTTGTGATTTGGATTGAGTAGGCATGGAAGCTATATATAGAGGGTAGGGTAGAGGAACTTATTGATCCCAACATACTGCCCCCACACCAGCAAGAAGGCAGCAGCAGCAGCAGCGGCTGTGAGGCCATTAAGAATGAGGTCATGAAGGCCGTGCGCATAGGGCTGTTATGCACACAAGAGACACCAGCTCTGCGGCCGGCAATGCCCAATGTTGTGAGAATGTTGACGGTGGAGGATGAGGAGCTGCCTTCCCCAACAAACCCACCCTTCATAGACCATAATAAAATGGAGATCAACAATCCCATTTTTGTCCATGTCAGTGGTGAAGGGGAGCCTCTTTCTATTGCAACCGTGTCTCACAATTCCTTTTGCCCAAGATGATCTTTGGAATTATTAGATTTAACATTAAAGCAAACTTCTACTTTAATTTAGGCAGAAGGCCTTACAGGCATAAACCACCCTCAATTTTTCTTACAAATGGGCCAATTCCACCCTTAAATTCAACTAGGTGTTGGTCGAGCCCTGGTACCACAAAATTGATTTAATTCGTCTTTTTTATATTTGGTGAATGAACTTGTTACGGCAAGAGCATTCAAAAGTCATGCATATGTTTAACTTGATAATGTGAGCTGCATTGGTTTTGTCAAAAAAATATGAAGTTTTGATAAATAATAATTCTTATAATTTTATCAAATTTAAAGAATTATTGTGCACTCATTAAGAGTTTTTATTTTTAATATTTTTTTATATTATATTATTATTTTAATAAATGCAATAAGTAATTCAAAAATATAAAAATTTTAGAGTTTGTTATCAATTTTTTAAAGATGCCCAGTGTACTAGACTTAGCCTGGGTGTGACAATTATTAAGGGCTGCATGACGTATAATATTACGCACTAACATGAAGAATTTGAAGTTGACGAGTACAACCAATGATGATGACTTACTTCTACGGAGATAAGTAAAAATAATAAACAAACAACCATCATCATGACGATTGCATTATTTATTTCAATACAATCAAACATTTCAACCCAGCACCCTGTTCCTGGCTTAAACTTATTGAGATCTCAAATCCATATTTTTCATTTTATGAAATTTTAATATATGAAAATCAATTATTCAATAACATCTTTTTTGATTTTTTAAATATTAATATTATTTTAATTGATTTTTTAGTAAACACGAAATTTTATTGAAATTTAAACTTAAAATTGAATTTTATATATTACCAAAAATACTGTAAAAATCATATATTCTAAAGTTTAAATTAATTTATATTAAACTAATAAATTAAGACAAAAAAAAAGTAATATATATATATATAATACAAATTATTGAACTACTAAATTAATATCAAAATGTTATAAAAAAATGTAGTTCTGAGGAATGACTAGACTAGGAATTGTGCCCCATGATATGATGGATATGGGAGGGAGTGGGTGTGAATTTGCTTTATGAAAAAATGGCTTAATAGTAAATTCTTTAATAATAAAATTCTGGGTACAACCTTTGATCGACACTTAAACCACTACAAGATCTTACTATAGTTATCTTATCCAACACCAACTAGTAGACTTTTAATTCAGTACCAACTAGACTGCTAACACCAACCAACTGAAAGAGCTTAAAAAGATTTTCTTTTAGATTATTCTGAGTACTTTGTTAATGGGATCACACAAAACAACAAAGAGAAGTGCAGTATAAAATGGGTTACAAGGTTGTTACCTTTGTCATCACCCTTTTTTATGTTACTTTGTCATAGCTTTTGGACTCGATCCGGATTGTGCGGTTTCCGAGTAATCACACTGTACACACGGTATGTTCGGTAGACGGTAGCTGGTCGTCCGACCTTTTTCTCCATAAACACTTCTTCCAATTGACCATTGACTCATAAAATAAAAACACACACACACATATATTTTGTTAACATAAACACATTCCAGAATAGTTGACTCAAAACCAGACATGAAGAAATTAATACGGCATGTCGCTTCTCCACCAACCACCGTCCTCACCATCCTCACCGCAACCTCTCTGTTCATGTTCCCAACCTTTGTTCTAGCCGAACCCAGAACCCGAAACGTCAGCCTAATATGCGGGCCCAATCACCAGAACAACGCGACCCTCTTCGTCCCAAACTTCATTGCCACCATGGCCAGCATCGACAGCCAAGTGAACAACGCCGACCGTTTGGCTGTCGGCTCCACCGGATCCGGCCTCGACGCCAACTACGCTCTTTACCAGTGCTATGGCGACCTCTCCCAGGACGACTGTAAAATCTGTCACGCCCGGGCACGCACGCTCCTCCCCACCTGCACCCCCTCCAACGATGGTCGCATTTTCCTCGATGGCTGCTTCATGCGTGGCACGAATTACAGATTCTTTGAGGAGTGGACCGGGCCGTGGGACAAGGCCGCGTGCGGCGGGAACGGGACCCGGAAGGTGACCGTGCCAGGGTTCGACGAGGCGACTAGGAGGGCCGTGAGCAGTGCAGTTGCAGGGGCAGCTGGGCGGAATGGATACGCGCGGGGGAAAGCGCGTGGGTCCGGGGTGAACGGGTCGGCGTATGTGCTTGCCAACTGCTGGGGCACGCTGAACGCTAGCTCTTGCCGGGCATGTCTGGAGGATGCCTCGGGGTTAGCGCTGGGATGCTTGCCATGGTCGGAGGGCCGGGCTTTGAAGACGGGTTGCTTCTTGCGGTATTCAAATGTCGACTTCCTCAATCCTGAACAACCGAATGGTAGTTCTAAAGTTACAACTAACGTTTTGGTTTTGTTTTTGCATTCTAACAGAAACGAACGTATAGTTTGCTAATCAACTGATTTTGTGTGTTATTTTTATCATTCTCTAGGCTAATGGCTATACTACGTACTGATGCCATCTTCGTCTTCATGACCTTACATGGATATGAGTTTTGTAGGTGGAACACTGAGTCTGAGTATAGCAGCGGTTATTGTGGCAAGCTGTATGGCTGTTTTGATTGTTGGGGGAACTACAGGATTTTATATGTGGACGGAGAGAAAGTTACAAAAGAGGAGAGGTCTATTATTATGTAGATGCATGCATCTTTCATTATTTTCTGTTTTTTATATATAAAAGAAAAATGTAAACTAAGCTCTGTTTCATCGATTTCTTAGGCTTCCCTGATGTGAAGAAATTGGCGAAGATCCTCCATGACAGTGACTTAAATTTTGAATTCTCGACGCTCCAAAAGGCCACTGCATCTTTCAGCAATGCCAACAAGCTTGGCCAAGGTGGATTCGGAACAGTTTATAAGGTAGCTTCATTAGCCCTTCTGCATCGTTTATTTACACATACACGCACACATCATATCATATTTTACCCACAACCCAAACCGATCATATTTGGAAGGGAACCCTCGCCGATGGGAGAGAAATAGCTGTGAAGAGGCTTTTCTTCAACAACAAACACAGAGCTGCTGAATTCTATAATGAAGTCAACCTCATAAGCAGTGTGGTACACAAGAACCTAGTCAGGCTACTAGGGTGCAGCATTTCTGGACCCGATAGCCTTCTTGTATATGAATTCATGGCCAACAAGAGTCTAGATCAATATATCTTTGGTAAGTGCTACAATGTACAGCTCTTCACAGTATGGAAGTTTGGAATAACATAAACCCTAACAATATCAGCGCAACTTATTTATTTCATTATCAAAACACGAAACAGATCCAGACAAAGGTAAAACACTAGATTGGGAGAAGAGGTATGAGATAATTAAGGGGACTGCAGAGGGTCTGGTCTACCTACACGAGAATAACAAGATTAGGATCCTCCACAGGGATATTAAGGCCAGCAATATTCTATTGGATTCAAGGCTTCGGGCCAAAATTGCTGACTTTGGACTAGCAAGATCATTACAAGACGGTCAGAGTCACATCAGCACCGCTATTGCCGGAACCCTGTGAGTACCATAACCTGGTAGTTTTAGCATTCTGATCAGTTATACATTATTGAATCCTGGGGGTTTTTTTGTTTTTTTTTTTTTAACTCTATTATCAAATTTGCAAATTCACACAGAGGATATATGGCTCCAGAGTACCTAGCCCTTAGCCAGTTGACAGAGAAGGCAGATGTTTACAGCTTTGGTGTCTTGCTGTTGGAAATAGCAACAGGAAGGCGAAACTGTGATGGGATCAAAAGCTCTGAATCACTAGAAAGTCCAGTTATAACTGTAAGTTTGGGGAAACCCCATACTATATATGAAACTGCCTTGCTCCCTTTGCATGATAATATTCCAAAAGTTTAAGGAAAAAAAATGACCCTGCCAGCTTTTTGCTTCTTTGGAGTGGAATAGGTCTGGAAAGATTTCCAAGCAGGGAAAGTGGAAAGACATTTTGATCCCAACTTAATGGTGCACAACTGCAATGACAGAGACATCAAGGACGATGTGTTCAGAGTGATGCATATAGGATTACTCTGCACCCAAGAGAACCCATCACTCAGACCAACAATGTCCAAAGCACTGCATATGTTGGAGAAAAAACAAGAAATCCTGCCTGCACCAAGTAATCCTCCATTTATGGATGATCAGAAAATGGAGTTTAATCACTCATCTGAGGACCCATCTCGCGCATTCATCTCCACTTCCTCATCTTATCCACTCTGTTCTGATGCATCACTGGCTGTTAACTCCCACAGTGCCTTCTACCCCAGATGAGATTCTGGTTTTGGTATACAAAGGTGTATGATTGTATGAAGCAGGGCTTGCCGGTGGGGCTGCCCACCTTGACTTTGATGGACAAAAATAATAAGTGCTAAACACGCTAGGGGCTAGGGTGGCTGGCAGCTGTATTTCCATTCTCACCTACTTTGTGGACTTTGTGGTCCGTACTCCATTATTGTAAAAAAAAAAAAATACACCCTGCGCTGCCGTGTGAGAGACGGGAAAAAAGTTGAGGACAGCAGTTTATCAATAGAGGAAGAGGAAGGTGCTCGTAGCCAGAGGTTCGAGAGTACATGCGCTGTTTTTGTTGAAGTTACAGTATGCTGATCCTGATATTGGTGAAATTATACTTATCGTATATTCATGACAGTAGAATTTGTGGTGTATCCAGTGAAGAATTCTTATTAAATTAGGTCCGTGGGTTTTTCCCTTTTATTGATGGTTTTTCCGCGTTAATAACTTTTTGTGTTTTTAATTTTATTTATTTGTTCTACGCACATAATTATTTGTTACCTATAAATTCATTTTAACTGCATTAGAAATCTAGACCCTTGTTGTTATTATTTGTTATATTTTTCAACAACCGGCTCTGGTTCGGGCTCTTGAAATGGTGAAGGTGATGTTGCTGGTACCATGCCTAAATTGGATTATATCAACTACTCCATTTGGAAATCCTAAATGGAAGACTTGTTATTATGTAAAGAGATTGGAAAAATGTAAACAGGAAAACTATTGGTATCATCAGGCAATGGATGGACAAGAGCATTTACCATTATGTAACTGGCGAGACTAATGCCCACAATTTGTGGAAGAAATTAAGACATTGGAGTCAAAAAAAATGTACAAAACAAGGTATTCTTGTTTCAAAGACTAGTATTTGAAATACAAAAATAAACCTTCAGTGGTTGAGTATATGAATAATTTTTAGAATCTTGTGAATCAGTTGAGTATTATAGATTTTGTGTTACCTAATGAGTTGCTTGCATTGTTATTGTTAAGCTCATTACAATATAGTTAGGAAACACTGGTATCTCTGAGTAACCAATGGAGAGATGAATTCTAGTATTAGTAAAGAAGTTCTCCTAAATGAAGAAATTAGAAGGAACATGGTTTGGCTCGTTCATGGAGTCATGGGGGAGAAGTTAACATAAAAATTATCACAAATTTGATGATCAAAGCAGGTCAAGAGGAAAGTTAAGGTTCAGAAAAGATATCAACTGCTTCCACTTCAATAAAATGGGACAAGTACAGAGAGAATGCAGGTGGCTTAAGCGGGAGAAGTCAATGGAAAAAGGCAATGATAAGAAAGAAGAAAAAGGTATTGTTGCAGTTGTATATAACGGTTGTCATTATTAGTTTTTGTTCAGGCCCATTTGAAATAAGCTAAACTGAAATATTATAGTGAAAAAACAGTCACCCCTAACTGTTTTTTAATATAATTAGACATTAATTTAGCTTGAGTAATTAAAAATGTGATCTAGAAGGTTTGAGAGTTGATTGTGTATGAGAAATTATTAACATTGTCCTTTTCCTTTGGATACTTATTTTAAAAGCATGAAAGTTTTTACTTGGTTTCAATTGTTTATTCCAATGCTAAGCGTTTCAGGATTTCTATATTTTTATTTTTTAAGTTTTTTGTTAAAGGAAAATTCAAAAGTTTAGTTTAAAAGTTAAGAAATAGTCCTAAAACTATTAGAGACGTAAATTGACGACTTTTTATTATTTTTAATTTTTATAAAAAGGTTAAGTTTCAAAAGGAATTTATTTTGCCTTTTAAAAATATGGAAGAAAATAAGCTTTTGATTTTCTTTCTTTGTTTGGTTTTGGGTTGTACGAGAAGGAAGAAAAAGAGTTTAAAAGTTCTCTAATTGTTAGCGTAACATTTTTTGTAAAAAAATATATTTTTGTTGGCTTATTTTTGTTTTGGATTTTATTTGTTTTATTTTGGTTTTGCTTAATTCTTTTGTTTTTAATTTTAAAGATTTTTTATCAATTCTTTTATAAGCAAAACAAAGTTTTTAAGAGTTTTTTTATTTGATTTTCAATCCTACAAATAAATTAAACCAAACAAAACCTTTTTAGTTATTCACTTTTAATTATTTGTTCTTTACAAAACACACCTAAAAAAACCTCTTTCACCGATCGTTTCAATTTTTTAAACACGTTTTTGTTATTCTTTTATTGTTAAAGGTTATTTGATTTGACAAAATATATATTTATATTAATTTTCTTAAAAAAATCATTTTTTAAAAAGTTGTTTTTTATTTTTATTTATTTTTATCTAACACAAATAAACAAAACACACAACTAAATTAATGTGTCGTATGTGTAAGTACAAAATCATATCTCTCACTTTCCCTCACCTTTTTCCTATTTTTTAAAAATATATTCCATTTACATATTTAAAAAACAAATAAAAACAAACAGCTACATCAATCAAGAAAATAAAAACAGGAAGCATGAATAAACAAAATAAAAACAAACAAATTGAACTAACTGACTTGGGTAATAATTCGGTGACTGTCCACAGCGATACCACATTCAAATTGTCCCATCAACGTTGCCCCGTTAACGTTGATAGTCTTCTGAGCAATTAAAAATCCTCCAAATCTAGTAGAGAAGTGCGAAACTGGCCGTCTATTTGCTTATAGAGGCTGGCCAGAAATTGGTGGGGATTGAGAAACCGGAAATTGGCCAAAAAGTGAAAAGAAGACGAGGGGTTTTCTTTTGAGAAATTCATTTGTTTTGGAATTAATGGAGATTAAGAGAGAAGACGAGGGGTTTTTTTTGGTTTTGGAAAAAATGGAATCCGTGGGAGAGGGTGTGTCGGTGTGAGTGTGAGAGAGAGATTTGAGGAGTTGATTTTTTTTTTTTTTGTAGGAGAGAGCATGGATGTCCTTTTTTCTTGTTCCGTTTCAATGAGATAATGGGATAATTATAGATATTGTCTGATCCAATATTTTCAAAAAAAATTTAAATAATTTTATCTTAAATTATATGATCTGATCTCATTCCGTTTCGTAGTCATTAGTACTATTTCGTCCCAATTTGAATACATCACCTGAAACCAATTAAAATCACTAACTATTCAGTCTCGACCGTTTGGTTGCCATCCCTAGGAGAGAAGATTTTGAAATTAGTGGGATGAGTTGTTCTGATGTTTAGTGTGTTTGGAAAAATATGGCCGTGAGAGGTATGGGGGGGAGAGTTAGAAATTGACATGTGTGGGAATCTTTCGGGTTTGTGAAAAAAAAGTGGACGTATGTGAGAGGAAGAGAAATGAGAGGCGTGAGTTATTTTTTAAAAGACTGGTGTAGAAGAGGAAGCGAATAAGGGATAAATATTTTAATGAGTTATTTTTTTAACTCTAGTTTTTGTGTGATCTAATATCTTTTGTATGATGGAGTTTGGAGTCATTGTTGTGTTAGCTTGTGGGCATGCTTTGTTAGTTGATTAAATAATGATGGCAAATTAGTATAAACTGATTGAGTGTATCAAATGACAGTTTAATTGAGAAAAGATAGTGATTTAGAAATTTTTAGTACCAGCAATTACTTGTCCATGTTGAACGTAGCTCATTCATACTTAATTTGTTTGTTTGTTTTTTTACGTTTGAGTATTGCATAAGTTGGTGATTCCTAGTTGGATATTGTAGTCTACTCTAGAATGGACAACATTTATGGGTTGTTAGATAATGGTAGTTTTTATTATTATTGGTAGGTTGTATTTGGGTGTTATACTAAACTTATACCCGCTAATTCACTCATTTTGGATGTGTTTTGCTATGTTTGTGCAATAATAGCTTTTGGCAGTGTTCCTAGCGCTTTTGGAGTATTTACCATGTTTGAGGTATGAACTATATTGTTGCAGTAGTTTGAGAGCTCACTTGATTAGAATCTGCACTTAGCTGAGGGGACGGCACATGCAGCAGTGATTGACACATCCTTTACAAGCCGTCAACACATTTTCTGTCGGATTCAATCAAGTACGAAAGTAATTTATTGAACCTAAGAGTGGACGCACGCATAAACACCAGTGATCCCAGCCTGAAGACATCACTTGGGAACTAACCACATATCAATTTAGATGACTATGCCAACGTGCATGCCATTTGCGTCTCACAATACTCCTGCATGTCCTATCAGCAACTTCAAAATGCATAAAAATGAAATTTGGATTAGGACAGAGAGTATATAAAACCGTGTTCGAAGGAAAGCCGCCATACTCGATAAGAGTTCCAAAATTTAGTTGTAAAAATATATCCTCTATTGTCTTCCTCCAGCGCCCCTTTCTTTCCCCCCAAGTCAAAAAGCATATCCAGTAATTCTGGCTTGGCTCTATCTTATGGCAAATATAACCAAGCTAAGCATGAACTCAACAAAACTTGGCTCTACTTTGCAGCCCAAACAGTTAAAGGGAAAAAATTGAGCAGCAGCAGCTTCATTAGCAAAGTTGTATAAACTATCATCTATCAAAACGAACAAACATGGTCAACCAATTGCATACAAACAATCAGCCATAAAATAGGGTAACCAAAACCGCCTTTCATGAAAAACAATAGATAAAATGCAAACAAACCAAATGCGTGCAAACGAACACATGATCGAACAACATAAACCCATTGCCTTACAATCCAAATTGACTATAAATACGAGTTCAAAATGGAACAGTATCATATCCATGAACACTTGCACACACAGCACGAGCACGAGTATATAAACATATATAAAAGAAATCAAAATTAATAACCCAATTACCCAACAAAGGCATCCGAACACTCAATAGAGGAAGAGGAATATGCACATCACACACGTGTCTAAAATCTAAATATAATTAATGATCACTTCCTACGAATTCAATTCCCAAATGAGTACGCGTAATTGTTCTTCGGTGACACCCATCCACGATCCAATCGCAGTCCAATCAATTCCAGAAACATGAAATGAAAAACTAATTAAAACCATAAATCTGGGTACGAGGTAGATTTACCTTTTTCTCGATTGAAGGGGGCTGGATTGAGGAAGGAAACTGCTAGACCTGCAAGCCCTCTCTCCTATTCTTCTGTAAGCTCTCCTCGCGATGATTCTTTTGGATCTCGACCATGTTGTCTTCCCTCCTGCGACGGCCGGCCTTTCTCGGTGTAAACGACAACCTTGTACCGGTTCCGTCGAACCTTCGGAGGAGACATCGTGAAATTGGTCGGAGAGGCCTCGAATTCGAGGGAGAGGAGAGAGCGTGGGATGGTTCCACATCTGCGTTCGTATTCTTGGTAATGCCGCTCAAAAACAAACGACGACTCAATCCCGTGTAGCATCATTTATCAATGGTTGCCACACTGCATGGAGCTCCGTACAGCTCACCATGGAATCCAAACCCGTAATACAGAGCCCAGCCATAGATTTAAATGGCATGCATTAAATACGAGTTTGGAAATTGATAAAATACATATCAGCATCATTGACTCTTCCTGAAAATAACAGAACACATAACGCGCTTGCTACTAAATGTTTCTGACAAATGATTGCTCGTGCTTAAAAAAAACACACTAAATGCTTAATTTTAAAAAAACAGCTTTCTGGGATTCTGATGAGAACTGTCATGACATGCATCACGTGCACGTATCGTGTTGCGCAAGACATCTTCTATCGCTGGGATTCTTCTTATATTTACTTTCCTTATCGTATTAGAAGTCTTTCCTTTTTATTACTTTCCTTTATTTAATTAGGATATTTTAGTATTTTACTTTAGTTTCCTAATTGTATTAGGTTTCCAATTCATAGTTACTTTGCCTATAAATAGGCCTTGCATTCAAATGTAATAAATCATTCAAGAGTGTTTTACCAATTATAAACTCTCATATTAGAGGTTTATTCTTATTTCGGTTTTTCCAGTTTAATACTTGAATCGCTTGGGCTAGGGTTTGGGTAAATTCTGTTATCCATCTCTAGATTGTTGTTGGATCCTAATCAAGGTCCTCAACAGATTCTTTACGCACGATGGTCTGTTCTAATTCCAACACGAGCTCCAACAATCCACAAAACAGGTCTCCTGTTGGGAAGTTGTCCCACGTGGAAGAAAGTGGGGGAAGTCTGAAAAATATTGTGACATGCAACAGGCCTGCGCTTGGCCTGATCCTAACATATCCTACTCCGACGTAGATATCCTTGAAATCCATCTGAGATTACGATTCAGTCTCTCATCCGAGATTTGAACAAAACCAAATACAAAAACAGTAACCCTTTATTATTTTAATTTGAAATTTCAACACTTGCAGTCGCAGCCCTCTACGTCCGCTCGTCGTATCGTCTCCCTCTGAATGACCAGGATTGTGTTCTTGAGCTTCTCGATCGCGTGACGAAGCGACGACACGTACGGCTCTTATCAGACTCTGTTCCCAACTCGATTTCGTCCCTATCTCAATTAATTGTACGTGTGTGTAGTATTATTAATTATTGCAATTGCTTACATGGTAATGATACGTACGTACTATTGTTAAATATTTCTTTTAAGCTATCCCAAAATTCTAATGCTAATTATTATTCATAATTTGGTTATTTTTTGGTTAATTAATTAATGAATACCTGTCAGCTCCAGCTTATCCTTCGAGATTCCCATACCTGCCGCCGTAGCCAAGCGTGTGTTGGTTGGTGCACGCCAATAGACGCGAAGTCGCACCGACCGGAGCTTTCCCGTCGCGGAACAAGAAGGACTGTGCGTTTCCTTCGGGGTATGAAGTTGGTGAGTTCGACCAGCAAGAAATGATTGGGGTGAGAGATGGGGAGCGTGCTGGCCTCGCGCAGCAGGTGGATCAATGTAGGGAGTGGAAAATCAGACGGAGACGATGGAGAGAGGGGACGGGACTGTGGCGGGCGGGTGGAGAGGGCTGAGAGTTAGTGGGGAAGGAGATCAGGAGGTAGGCGGCACCGCCGCTGGATCGAGGGAGAGTGCGGCGTTGCTGGATATGGACATATCACATTTGAGAGAGAGGCGACGTAGCGTGTTTTTTTTTTTACATATATATATATATATATATAAACGCACCGTTTGTCCCTAAACGTCACCGTCTCTATTTGCTACAGGGAAACTGCAGGATACATGTATTGCTACTTGCTATGTTTGTTTCACCTGTTTTCTGTTTTCGTTTTCAAAATGTGATAGCTGCTTTTGAGTATAAAAGATATAAAATTAAAAACAATAAAATATTATTTTCATTCTTTAGAAGATAAAAAATGAAAATAAGTTTTCATTGTTTTCAATTTTTAATTTTTTGTACCCGAAAACAGCTATTACATTTTGAAAACGAAAACAGAAAACATCCCAACCAAACATGCCAGATCAACACTGGCCATTCAAAAATATCTTTTGTACTAACTACTAATTAACCAATTTATTTTAACTTCTAGTTTTTGTATGATCTTTAGTATGATGGAGTTTGGAGTCACTGTTGTATTAGCTTGTGGCCATGCTTGGTTAGTTGATTAAAAAATTACCGCAAAATAGTATAAATTGATTGAGTGTATTGAATGACAGTTTAATCAATGAAAGATAATAGTTTGAAAATTTTTAGTA
Source organism: Taxillus chinensis (assembly GCA_023512835.1). Classification (NCBI taxonomy): domain Eukaryota; kingdom Viridiplantae; phylum Streptophyta; class Magnoliopsida; order Santalales; family Loranthaceae; genus Taxillus; species Taxillus chinensis. The sequence continues at coordinate 21,747,044 of CM042085.1, read as the reverse complement.
TGAACAATCACTTGTGCATGTTTGAATGTAGCTCATTCATACTTGAGTTATTTTTTTATTATGTTTGGATATTGCATAAGTTGGTGATTCCTACTTGAATATTATAGTTTACTCAAGAATGAACAATATTTTATGGAGAGCTGATAATGGTAGTTTTTACTATTATTTATAGGTTGTATTTGGGTGTTATACTAAAGTTATACCTGTTAATTCACCCATTATGGATATGTTTTGCTTTGTTTATGCAATAATACCTTTCTACAATGTTTATAAACCTTTTAGTGTTTACAATGTTTGAAGTATGAACTAGATTGCTACAGTAGTTGGAAGCTATCATAGAGAAGGTTGGAGCTCACTAAATTAGAATCTACGCTTAACTAAATTACTGGAAGAGTGGACGACACATCCTTTACAAGTCATCAATACATTTTCTATCAATAATCAAGTACAAAAGTAGTTTATTAATTCAAAATTAATGGGAGGGTATCAATTAGTGTTTGATGTTTGAAAATACAATTTCTTTTTTAAAAAATATTTAGGCTTCAATTTTTGGGAAACCTAGGAGTAGACGCATAGAAACCAGTGATCACTGCCTGAAGACATCACTTAGGAACTAACCAACGCAACATATCATTTTAGAGGACTTAGCCCACCGTCGTGATTATTATACCGTTCAGCACAGGAGTGTTTACGAACTAGTATTTATGAACGTTCACAAACACAATTGCAAACTGATAAAAATATATGAAAAAAATTTCAATTGTAAACTTATTCCAAAAAATACAATTACTTAACTATTATGCTATGTTATCCTTATTTATTATGGAGCTATATGAGGATCAAGGGGAGCCATTACTTCCCTTTTGGTGGGCTATTTTATTTTACAATAGATTGTTTTTTTGAAGATAATCCACTCACCTCAATCATTTAATACATATTAAATTATAGATAATTTTAGTAATGTACAATATGCTTATTTTATTTTTTTTGAAAAATATATTATAATAAATTAAGAATAATTATTTTATATTTTCCTTTTAACTATTTTATACCATTAAAATTTTTTACATCTTTTTAATTAGAATAAATTTATTTGTAGTCCTCGAAAGAGGACTGCATTACAAGTCCTTTGTATTTTAATTAGAACGACGTCGTTTTGATTAATAAATTTTTAATCAAAACTATGTCATTTTGATAAAAATACAAAGACTTGTAATACAGTCCCTAAAATAAGGACTGCAAGTACCATTACTCTTTTAATTATATTTCGGGTAAGACTGTAAGCACACGCGACATTCTAACTATCAATTTATTTTTTTAAAAAATAAATTAATGGTAAAAATATGGCCATATCCGATTTATATTAAAACTTTATCTTTTATTATATTATATACATATGATTTAAAATTTTATGACAAATTTTATATGACATCCTGGCAGCTGGTTGGTCCCTGCTTTAATGTACAATCATTTTTTCTTCCAAATATACGAAGTTTCGATCATGTGCTGTGGCAATCGTCGATCCCAGGGGGGTTTTATGCTAGTAGCCAACGTCGGGTTAGTTGCCCGCGAAGGACCGTTAACGTTACGGACTGGAATCTAATGCCAAATTTGGTCGTATTTAACTGTGCTCAATTCAAAGACTTCTTGTTGTCAATGGGCCCGTGTTGGAATTTTCAGTGTGTAGGAATAATAAGTTGGGCGGTTTGATTGTGTGTATTATTTTTAAAAATATAATTATTTTTAAAATTTGTGAGTTTGAATTTTTTTTAATATTTATAAGTGATTTAAATTTATTTAAATTTATAATTTTTTAAATTTTAAAAAATTTATCTGGGCTCATAATAATAATTTGAATTTCATTCGAAATTTTATAAGTTATTTCTGACTATATAACACGTTAGTTTTGGCACTTTCGGGTAGTGTATGAGTTTTTTAATTTAATTTATTTAAAAATATCAGATCCGATTAAATCAGCAAGACTCGATCAACTCTTGGTCGACTCAACTCTGTCGCACGCCATCTCTTCCTCCCTCTAAGAATAGTAATTCACTAATTCCCAATCAAACTCCATCGATCACACACAAACCGACATACCACCCATGAAAGACATAAACAAAGCTATGAGTCGGTTCCCTTCTCCGTTACCAGTTGTGCCAATCATCATCTTCATCAACGCTTCACTATTCACGGACCCAATTGTTGTACTAGCCGAACCCAGAGCCCAACTCGTGCACATGGCGTGCGGGCCTTACATGCAGAACAACGCGACGATCTACGTCCCAAACTCCGTGGCCACCATGGACAAAATCAAAAGCCAACTCGATTCCGCAGACTTTGGGGTCGCCTCCACCGGCTCCGACTCCGATTCCTGTTACGCGCTGTTCCAGTGCCACGGCGACCTCCCCCAGGTGGACTGCGCCCTCTGCCACGCGCAGGCCCGCACGCTCCTCCCTCGCTGCAATCCTTTCAACGGCGGCCGTATTTTCCTCGATGGGTGCTTCATGCGGGGCCAGAATTACAGCTTCTACAAGGAATGGAGTGGGCCGCAGGACAAGGCCGTTTGCGGTGGGAATGGGACTCGGAGGGTGCCGGCAGTGGCATTCGACGGAGCGGCCCGGAGAACAGTGGGGTGGGCGGTATCAAAGGCCGTCAGTGGGAATGGATACGCACGGGCGGAGAAACGAGCAGCGGGTATGAATAAGTCAGCCTTCGTGCTTGCAAACTGTTGGAGAACTCTAAGCAAAAGCTCTTGCAGGGAGTGCCTGGAGGCTGCGTCGGGTTTGGCGTTGGGATGCTTGCCGTGGTCCGAGGGTCGGGCACTGAAGGCTGGTTGCTTCTTGAGGTATTCGGATGTCAACTTCCTCAATCCTAAACCCAGAAATCTTAATTCTAGAGGTACGTACGTACAGAGTACAGACGTTTTCTTAATTGGTAATAATCAATTAATGGACAAATTTGAAGCTGATTTTGCACGCGCGGTTATATTATTCATCAACTACTGTGCAGTGCACCTTCTTGTTTTATTCATGGCTTCTGATGGATGGATGGATGGATGGATGAGTTTTGCAGCTAGAAAACTGATTCTGGGAGTGATCATGGTGGTTAGTTGTGCTGCTGTTTTGGCTGCTGGGGTAGTGGTAGCACTCTTTAAGTGGAGGGAGAGAAAAATACAGAGAAGGAGAGGTATTGTTTTTTATTAGTTTCTTCGTCCTCGTCTGCGGCTACCGACATATATCGATCTCGTCGCTTTTCTCTCAAAAAAATTGTGTTAAACAATTTCATTCAATTCTCAGGCACACCAAATTTGAAGAAATTGGTGAAAATCCTCCGTGACAGTAGCTTAGCCTTCAAATTCTCGACTCTGGAGAAGGCCACTGGATCATTTAACAGTGCCCAAAAGCTTGGGCAAGGAGGGTTCGGAGAAGTTTATAAGGTAACGGGAAAAGCTTTACCCCTGTGCCATGCACCCACATATATACATGGACTTTTCGATCCTCTCATCATTTATATCATCTTTTTGACACAAATTAATCTTTTTATATTTGAAGGGAGATCTTGGTCGGGGGAGAGAGATAGCAGTGAAGAGGCTTTTCTTCAACAACAGACACAGAATAGCAGACTTCTTCAACGAAGTCAACATTATAAGCGGTATAGAACACAGAAACCTAGTCAGGCTACTGGGCTGCAGTTGTTCTTGTTCAGGATCGGAGAGCCTCCTCGTATATGAGTTCCTGGCCAATATGAGTCTGGATCGCCACATCTTCGGTAAGTAACTAGCTACTACGTACGTACATATTTTCACGAACCATGAGGCGTACGTCTGCATCTAGTTGCTGCTGCATTTATTAACCTTGTCAACATAATTATAAAACAGATCCAAACAAAGGTAAGACATTGGATTGGGGAAAGAGGTATAGGATCATAAAAGGGACCGCAGAGGGTCTGGTCTACCTGCACGAGAACACTCAACCTAGGATCGTCCACAGAGATATTAAGGCGAGCAATATCTTGCTGGATTCGAAGTTTTGTGCCAAAATAGCTGACTTCGGACTGGCAAGGTCGTTCCAGGACGGTGAAAGCCACATCACCACTGTCGCTGCGGGAACCCTGTAAGTACGGCGACCTCCTAGTTTATGCATAAAGATAGGTATCTAATGCTACCTCCTACAATTGGGTTTTTAACGGACACATTCACAGAGGATATATGGCTCCAGAGTACGTTGCCAGTGGCCAATTCACAGAGCGGGCAGATGTGTATAGCTTTGGCGTTGTGCTGTTGGAAATATTGACAGGAAAGAAAAACAATGATGGGTTCAAAACCTGTGACTCTTCATGCGGCGATAGTCTCGTCGTAACTGTAAGTTGGCGATTTCCATTTTCTTCCAAAAACAATAAAATGGCGTGATCAAAACTGTTCCGCCACTTTATCCATCTCCATACACGTTACTCCCCAAAACACGGAATCTGAATCAGCCCACCCCAATCTTGTTTCATTGGGTTTGGCACGTACAGGTCTGGAATAATTTCCAACAAGGGACAGCGGAAGAACTTTTCGACCCCAACATACTGCCGCACAACGAAAATGACACACAACACATCAAAGATGAGGTACTCAGAGTGGTTCACATAGGACTTCTGTGCACCCAAGAGAACCCGTCCCTCCGACCAACAATGTCCATGGCACTGCGAATGTTGAAGAAAGATATTGAAAGGCTGCCTGCACCGACTAATCCTCCATTCGTGGATGAGCAGACAATGGAGTTTAAGCAGTCACTTGAAGACTGTTCTGACGCATCAGTGCCAGTTATTTCCCATAGTTCCTTCTACCCCAGGTGAAAGTGATGTTTATATATGCTTTTTGGAAGACAAATTAAAGTAGTATATCAAAAGACATTAATTAAGTTAAAATTAAAAAATTAAAAAAATAAAAACCAAACCCCAGTAGAATGCTTAAATGGGATAATTAACCATGTTTCAGTCTTATTACTTCATAATTGAGGCACACGGAGTGTGTCCATTTCTTTCCATATGGACCTTTTAGTTGAAGATTGTTCGGATCTCAAGAGTTATATTTAATTGTTCACGTCAATGATGTGACTCGAGGCGGTATGACTTTTGTTTTGCTTTTCTTTTGTTGGTCGCTTCCTCCAAGTGGATAAGTGGCCGTCATATTTTAGCAGAAGTAAAAAATGATCAATAAGGAAAGAAAAATCTATATACGATCCTAGACTCATTATCTTATTGGAAAAATCTATGATAAATAAGGAAAGACTATGAGACAATATTGGCAGTCGAATCTCACGTGGCCTAAATTCATCCCCTAGTTATTATTAGATAAAATTTTATTTTCCATATTTTTCATAGCACAATATTGGTGGGAGGTATTGACTATTGAGACAGTTTTCATACTTTCAAACCAAAAATTATTATCACCCAGAAGATGATGCAATATTATTATTATTATTGTTAGGATGTTTGTTCGAGGTTAAAAAAATTAAAGTATATATAAGAAGAAAGAAAGCTTTAAATGTTACGACGCGTTTTAAAAGTTATGCTAGCTGATGTGGCGAGCCCAAAGTAAATAGTATTGTAACACTTAATCGGGCCTTTAACTATGTCTGATTCTAACAAATTGGTATTAGAGCTCAGTTGTCCTATTGTTATCTTCATTAATTGTTCCATGATATCGAAAGTCTTCTCAACATGGTGTGATCGAGCGGTGTGTTCCGTTGGTGCGGTGGTATCCGGGTTATAATGTCACTTTAATATTGAATCGGTTTGTTGTCTCTACAAAGCGTGGATTGAGGAGGAGTTACAAGAAATCTCTAGTTTCGTATGTGTGTCTCCAAGTCCAACCTATGGTATACGATTGATGTGTGATAAAGGGAGAGATTGTTGGAATGTTTGTCCAACATCGCTCAAGGACAAGAAAGTTAAGACATATGTAAGAAAAAAGAAGGCTTTAAATGTCACGATGCGTTTTTAAAGCCGTGCGAGCCGATGTGACAAGCCCAAAACAGACAGTATCGTGATACTTAATCGAGTCTTTACCTATACTCGATTCTAACAATTATTATTATTATTATTGTTATTAAAAAAAGAGTTTCGTATGTTATTGGCCAGTATTGAAAGTTTCATTCTCGATCAATGTTTGAAATTGTTATAATCTTTGTTAATCCAATTAATTACCGAAAACCCTAGGTTGGCATCTCTGTACCCTTTAAAATTTGAGGTGATCTACATGCATTAATTGTGATTTCCCTATATTTATAGGGAAAGGTTTATTTGGATTTTGGGGTCTGGATTTTAGTCTTCGTGGTTTTAATTTACTTTAAACCATGATTTCTTTTCTTCCTTGCCATTTAAATACATGGCTTATGTTTGTAATAATTTATAAAGTAAAAAATTAAAAATAGTATTTTTGTAAAATTTTCCTTTCTATTTGAATTTAATGGAATCATGGACCGATCCAGAAAATTTCGGTAGGAAGGACCAAAATATAAATTGTTAAAATTATTATAACTCGTATTTAAAAACTTTTATATCAAACTGTAGTTAATAATAATAGATTGTAATGTTAATATAGATCCATTAATAAATAATTTTATATTAAATGACTACGGTAATATAATTTGTTACTTCACATCTATGATCGTAGAGATTTTATATATTATTAAAATTATATATTAGTGTTATGCTAATATAAAACTACAACTTTCTATTGTATTAAAAAGTTTTTTTTATATTATAATAAGTCATTTATGAATAAAAAATTTAAAATTATATATAAAATTTTAATATCTTATCCTTTAGGACATACCAGCCTGGAATGGGGAGAAAACTTTTATACGAAGAAAAACTATTAGATAATAACTACTTAAAAACGTACTTTAATCATAAAACTATTAGATATAACAATGATTGGTAATACTAAATAAATTTTCAAATATATTATGAAGTACTTAATATAGTGATAATACCAAATATATATTAGAAAATAAAAATAATATATTACATTATATCGAGAAAAAGAGAATAATATTTATAATAACATCTTACATATGTTTTATATACATCATTGATATATATTACGTACTTGTGTCATTGTACCGTTAGAAGAAATGATAATATCGCATAGGAATACGACTTTTTATGACTGTATCATTATTATATACTTACCCATTTCTTTTAAATTGCTAGTTTTATTACTACATATCATCACTTGATTTCGTTCGAGAGAAAATCCATTTTTGAGGAAATAATTCCCTCACCTTCATTTGAATAGTAATAAAAAATAATAGAATTACCATCAATTGTTTTGGAGTGTTATTGATCACCTAAAAAATAATTTATGTCAATAGACTTGGATCCAAAAGTTAATTACGTGTAAAAAAAATTAATACTCTTACAATACTCTTTTGGTATCTATATGAGAATTAAAGAGATTTTTAATTTCTTTTAATTGCTTGTTTTTATTTCACTTGTCTAAACTAAGTTTGTTTTATTTTCCTAAGAGCCTAAAATTTTTATTTTTTTAATTCTTCTAAGCTATTTTAAATTCAATTTGCCTAAAAAATCTAAAGAGTAATCCTAGAAAAATGAATTATCTAAAAAGAATCTAAAACAATCTTAAAAAAATAATTAAGTAGTCCTCAATTTTTTTACATTTTTGAATCGATCATTGTTGTCATTAAAGGTGGGAACTTCCTTTTTGTAACTGGTGGACATCTGGTGGGGACATAAGAGAGGGGGAGGGGGGCAACTAAAGATCCAAACTTTTTTCCTAGAACAAGAATAAAAGAAAAAAAAATAGCTTTATACTTTTCTTTTGATTGTGGTTCTTTAGCAGCTTTGAATTCGATTATAACCTATCTGAGTATATCCAAACATTAGTGTTAATTATGACTCAATTCAAAATATTAATCACTAAGCTAGGAGGATATTGTTGATCTCTTTGGAAATTGATATGTAGAAAAAAAAATACTAATAAGATGAAAAAGATTGATTAGTACACTCAATAATTTGTAGTCATTTGTTGAGTCAGATGATTTTTTTTTATTATTTGAGTCAATAATTTGATAAAAGGCTCAATTTCCGAGCCTACGTAAATGTTGTAAGTATTTTGTGGTCTTCATCTCCATATTTTCATAAAACAGTACTCCACCACCGGTATATTGACCCCACTTCTTCATATACTCCGGGAAAGCAGTATATACATGAGCATCTAAAACAAATTTGGCTTTACTTTTAAAGAACATGGAATGGCATGTTATATTTACCTATATTAAAAAAAAACAATAAGTGACTGTTGGGAGGAAATACGAAAATATGAGGAAATAAAAATAGTACACCGAGAATTTTACATGGTTCGAGAAATTTCCTACGTCCACGGAGCTATTGCAATATTTTCACTATGAGAAAAAAATACACCGAATTTACAAACTCTCAATCTCAATTTTCAAATACACTCAAAAATTTATCAATTTGATAATTTTCTAACTCTCACTTACCTCTCTCTCTTTTCTCTCTCAAATTCCCATACAATTGAGGGGCTTGGGATGATTTTGCAATGCAAATGGAATGCTTATAGGCTTTTCCTAACTCTCTAATGTTGACAAAAATAGGTCAGCCATCCTCTTTGTAGAAAATTTTAATCTTCTTAATTTTATTTTTGCCCACTGATTTGGAATGGCTGCATTATTTGACAGTGACCATGGAATGGGAGATACTTGGGAGGACTCCTCTCTCCATTCATCAATTCATTCCTCCTATCATATGCTTTGGAAAACGACGTACATGTAGGAGTTGTGATACTTATTGCATAGCATAATATTCTTCTCCCAAATATGCCCCATAAATATCGCTAATTTCCATCTTGAACTTTCGTTCAAAATTTTCAACACAATTCTCATACCATCTAGTCACCATGTCCATGCACGCGCGCTTTCTCGATCTTCCCGTATAATCTTTGCAATGGTTGCCACTTTGCCCAGAATTAGCGCCCAGTTCACAGAAGTACTTGATAAATTGGCGGAGCTGCCCACGAGTCAAAAAGTAACCTTTCTAGGTCTTCCCACCTTATCAGGCGTCTACCACACATGCCAGTACCATTCCAATTAATCACTTTATTGCAAGGCTGAATATGTCCACCGATCACAACCCACGTTCCAGATTAATGATTACCCACTTGAAGTTATTATATGCATGAGATTAGTCAAATGAGAGTAATATTAGATACAATTGAAAATTGTATAGCTAGTAAATAAAAGAGAAAAAAAAATCATAATCTACTTCGGTTTCGAGCCTATGTATTAGACTTTTATATTGAAAAAAATAGTATAACTTATATAGATCTAAAGATATCATTTTCTTAGAATATTAATTCTTAAATTCTAATATGAAATCAAAACATATTATGTTTTCACTCTAAGGAAAACCTCTCTTCCAGTAAATTTACAAATACGTTTTGATACTAGCTATTGAGCCGAGCTCATGATATATAATATTCATTTTAGCTTATAAACCACCTCATTCCCATATTTCTGGAATGCTGGACCTTTCAGAGAGCAATTGCTGCCACCGGGTTTTACCCTGGAAGCCACAGTCTTGTGAGTTGTCCGTGAAGGAAAATTTACGTTACGAAATGTAATCTAATGTCCATTGTTTAGCGTAACTGCGCTTCAAAGACGTCTTGTTGACTACGTCGAAAAACGGGGCTGGAATTTTTGGGTGTGACTCGACCTAACTCTGTACGTAGCTGAGTGACTGAGTCTCTAGCTAGCTTTCGCTCACAAACACTACTTTCACGTCTTATCGATCTAACAAAATAACATAGTACCTCACGACAAAATTTGGGCATATATAGTAACATCCTCGCAGAAACGAAGCTCCACTGATCACACACCAATTAGCCGGCATCACCCATGAAGATCACAAAATGCTTTATGCGTCGCTTCCCTTCTCCTACACTTGTCGTACTAATCATCATGTTCATTAAATTAGCTTCTCTATTCACGGACCCAATTGTTGTACTCGGCGATCCCAGAGCCGAACTCGTGGACATGACGTGCGGGCCTTACGTGCAGAATAATGCGACGATCTACGTCCCAAATAGCGTGGCCACCGCAGACAAACTCAAAAATCAAATCGACTCCGCACAATTCGCGGTCGCCTCCACGGGTTCTGGCCCCGATACCTGTTACGCTATGTTCCAGTGCCATGGCGACCTCCCCCAAATTGATTGCCGCCTCTGTTACATCCAGACGCGCACGCACCTCCCTCGCTGCAACCCTTTCAGCGGCGGCCTCATTTTCTTAGATGGTTGCTTCATGCGAGCCCAAAATTACAGCTTCTACAAGGAGTGTACTGGGCCTCAGGACAAGGCCGTATGTGGTGGGAACGGGACAAAGAAGCTACCGCCGGCGACATTCAACGGCAGGGTGCGGAAAATAGTGGATAGGACGGTAGCCGAGGCTGTAGGAGGAAACGGATACGCACGGGGGAAGAAACGGTCGGCGAGCAACAATGAGTCAGTGTTTGCGCTAGCAAACTGCTGGAGAACTCTGAGCAAAGGCTCTTGCAAGGAGTGCCTTGAGGCTGCGTCGGCTTTGGCGTTGGGATGTTTGCCGTGGTCGGAGGGTCGGGCTCTGATGGCTGGTTGCTTCCTGAGGTATTCGAATGTTAACTTCCTCAATCGTAAACCCAGAAATGTTAATTCTAGAGGTACAATCTTTCTTTTTTTTTTTTTTTTCATTTTTTGTAATTAATTAACAATTTTCAAACTGCGTTTTCTTTGTTATATATATTATTCGAATACCGAATATATATCTTCTTGTTTTATTCACTACTACTCCTGGTGGATGAGTTTTGCAGTTAAAAGACTGATTCTAGTACTGATCATGGTGATTAGTTGTACTGCTGTCTTAGTTGCTGGGGGATTTGTAGCACTCTATAAGTGGACGGAGAGAAAAATACAGAAGAGGAGAGGTATTATCATTTTTTTTTCTCCATGCATGCACGCATGCAGCTGCAATTATCGTTGATTTTTTGCTGTCAAATTAGTTGTTTTCGCTTGTAAAAATTTCATTGATTTCACAGGGTCAACAAATGTGAAGAAATGGGTGAAGATCCTCCATCACAGTAGCTTACACTTTGAATTCTCGACTTTGGAGAAGGCCACTGGATCATTCAACAAGGCCCAAAAGCTTGGGCAAGGGGGGTTCGGCGCGGTCTATAAGGTAGTGAAATTTTACTCTTGTGACAGTAGCCCCCAGTGGAGAGTCGGAGACCCATGCGCATAATTAGAGGCACATTTAGATGGAATTTGCTTTAAATATATGTTCTCGTATGTGCGCACGTATAAATATGGTATATGATACGAGGGATGGCTCGGTAATTGGGGTTTTGATATTAAATACATTAGCTTGTCGCTATTTAATTGAAAATAAACATATATATCAAAAATCAAGATAATACATACTAACTTGTCGCTGTTTTATTGGGGTATGGTATATGTGTATATATACATATTATACATATATATATTATATTAAAAATTAACCATAATTGTATTAACACACACACACATATGTATATTGTATTAAAAATAATTTTATTTGTAATTTTTTTATATAATATTTTTATGTACATATTATTATATTTTTATGTATTTTTATTATAATTATAAATTTGACACATATTCAAAATGATTAAATATAAAAATAAAAACCACCAACATCAAAATTTATATGAATATAGGATTTCCTCATTTATATCTTTCCACGCACAAATCTTTTATATTTGAAGGGAGTTCTCCGCGATGGGAGAGAGATTGCAGTGAAGAGGCTTTTCTTCAACAATAGACAAAGAATAGTAGATTTCTTCAATGAAGTCAACATTATTAGTTGCATGCAACACAAAAACCTAGTCAGGCTACTAGGTTGCAGTTGTTCCGGAACGGAGAGCCTCCTCGTATATGAATTCATGGTCAACAAGAGTCTTGATTGCCACATCTTTGGTAAGTGTAACTTGCTAGCTACTACATATATATTTTGGCAGTATGGAAATTTTAATTATCGCCAACTCTAAGAATCTCATCATAGTTGATTTGATAAATATTGTGAACACGAAGTAGATTCCCACAACGGCAAAACAATGAATTGGGAAAAGAGGTATGAGATAATCATAGACACGGCAGAGGGTCTGGTCCACCTGCACGAAAACACTCGAATTAGGATCCTCCACAGAGATATTAAAGCGAGTAACATCTTGTTGGATTCCAAGTTTCATGCCAAAATAGCTGACTTTGGGCTGGTAAGGTCATTCCAGGACAATGAGAGCCACATCAGCACTGCCATTGCTGGAACCCTGTATGTTTAGCGACCATGTATAGTTTATATATCAGTATCTAACATGAGATGCTAAAAATTGTTTTTGACGTGTGCATTTGCAGAGGATATATGGCTCCAGAGTACATTGCTAATGGCCAATTAACAGAGAAGGCTGATGTTTACAGTTTTGGTGTTGTGCTATTGGAAATATTGACAGGAAGGCAAAATAATGGTGGGACCCAAACTTCTGAATTATCATACACCCATAGCCTCGTTGTAACTGTAAGTTTAGGATTTCTATTTTGTTCGAAAGTGATCAAAAGTATTCCACCTGCTCCCGCTTTATATGTTGCTTCAAAAAACATGAAATACGAAACAACCCACTCCACTCTTATTTCGTTGAGTTAAAATAGGTCTGGAAGGATTTCCTATAAGGGACAATGGAGGAACTTTTCGACCCGAACATACTACTACATAATGAAAATGGCAAACACATCAAAGATGAGGTATTCAGAATGGTTCACATTGGACTTTTGTGCACCCAAGAGAACCCGTCGTTTCGACCGACAATGTCTATGGCACTCCAAATGTTGAAGAAAGATATTGAAAGCCTACCTTCACCGACTAATCCTCCATTCATGGATGAACAGACAATGGAGTTTCAGCAACTAGGTGCATACTCATCTGACACATCAGCGGCAGTTATCTCTCAAAGTTCCTTATACCCCAGATGATGCTATATTTTGGAAAACATTATAGTATCCTAAAATGGGAAAGAGTGTTAAAAGCATGTTCCCATCGGTGTTTTAAATAGCTGATCGATACAGTAATAAAAAATGGAACACTGTAATCGAATGTGATAAAAAATAAGTGCAATGATAGTAATTGCACATGTTTAGTGTTTTTATTCAAAATAATAATTCTCTACTTATCATATGAATTTTTTAAAATATGTAAAGGTATGTTTATTATATTTTATTTTGTTATAATATGTATATTTTAATTCAAAATTCATCCAACTTTGAAATGGTCAATTTTGATTAAAATGTATAATATCAATTAATAATGTTCGAAAATAAATTACAAACAATTTATTTTTGTTAGAATATATTTTATATATCCAATAAAGTAGGCAATTATGTGAATCCATATTAATGATCTCCAATGTGCATATTTAACTCCTAGAATTTGTCGTGTATTATGTTAATTTTGACCTAAAGAGCATATTATGCTTGTAATTTGTATATAAATCGTTGGAGTTAATGGAATTAAAAAGGATAGAATTTGCTTATCTTTATCCGAGTCATTCTAAGGCACCATCCCACATCTTCTCTTCGTAGCCATGTCTGAGCTTCTCTTTCCCAACGCCTCCTCCCTCTTTCCATTGGCCACCCTAACTGACTCAAAGTTTCACCAAGATCTTTGTATTTTTAACATCAAGAATGATATTTCCATTACTCTTGAGAAGGAGAACGCCCAATATGCGTGGCGAAGCTTTTCAAGATTTACAAGATTCATGATGTTCTCATCGAGTCATCAATCACATTGTTTTGCTAGAGAAAGGTAAGGAGAAGACTCTTTCCACCAATGTAGACTAGACACTTTCATTGACTCTTAATGTTAAAGTCCTTCAATGGATTCATTCTACAATCTCTCGTAATCTTTTTCATTTCATTTTTGAGCCAGATGAAATGACTATGGTATACTACTAGAAAAATAGGAAAAGTAGACTTTTTTTTTACTTTTAACGATGTTTTTAGAAAATCTTGTTAAACAAATTTTAAGACGGTGTTTTTTATATAAGTGACATCTTTGTTAAACTTTTAATTATGCTTTTGAAAATTTCATTAAAAAATATATTCGACGATGCTTTTATGAAATTTCTAACATGGTTAACTACTTTGAGTCAATAAATAGATTTTTTTTAAAATCAATTCTAACAATAACTTTATAGAGGTTTGCATCCATGACATAGCATGTATGAGTTTTGTCCAATTAGAACATAAAATTTGATAAATTCAAATCAGATGCATTTAGTTCTATAAAACATACATATTATATTATAGCTATTTCCCTCCAAAATACAAAAAAAACCAACAAAAAAAAACTAAATTAAAAAAAAAAAAAAAAAAAAAAACCCAATCCCCAAATCCAAAAAAAAAAAAAAAAAAAAAAAAAATTATAAAAAAAAAAAAAAAAAAAAAAAAAAAAAAAAAAAAAAAAAAAAAAAAAAAAAAAAAAAAAAAACAAAAAATTTCCCCATATTTTTTTTTTTTTTTTTCATGTAAATTTCATCAAAGTTTAGCACAAATTCAGAATATCCCAAGCTGCAGTTCCCGTAATGTTTTAGTAAGAGAACTTGCAACAATAGAACATCTGATTTATAAGATACTGTTGCTTCAAGAATCAGATGCGCTGTTATGTAACCAAATTATCAATTATAAACACCCTTTCAAATATTGCAAACAACATCTAGATTATTTTGAATGATACGGAAACAAGAACTAAGCAAAATGTAATAAGAGTTTCCAGAATATCAGAATGAATAAGAATTTGTTTCCATTTTTATTGTGTAGAAAATTAGATGACACAGTAATGATAGCACAGGAATGGTACATATAATCTGCCTCTTCATAAATGGGTTTTGGTTTAAAAGGTCATGAACAATCCCTCTCCCTATAAGCCTGCATCAATTTTTTTGTTTTTAATTTGAACTTAGAACAAGTGTTCATACCAAAACCATGTCAAAAAGATAAAAAAACAAAAATAGTTATTTAAACATATTATGAACTCTTTTGGCTGTTTTTTTATGTATTTGTAATTATATTTCTAAATATTTATTCGTTAACATCATATAATTTAAGGCATGAATTTAGTTCGATTCTTTAATAAATAGTAATAAACACATTCAAACTCCTTACGACTTGAATTTAATAAATTTAAAATTTTGCGCCAAGATGTCTAGAGATTCAAATTTTTTTCCGAAAATAGAGATTTGTACTTTTCTTATGATTGTGGCTCTCTATCGCTTTTGGATTCAATTATATAGTTCATCCCAATATGTCCAAAGTGTTAATTATGACTCAATTCAAAATATTAATCACTAAGAGGATGTTGATCTCTTTGGAAATTGATATGAAAAAAAAAAATATTAATACGAGAGTCATGGTAAAACTCAAGCATCCGAAGTATTCAATTTTTTTTTCTCTAAATGATATTATCTTCTTCACTCTCGAGCATTTAAATTTGACTCACGATTAATTTAATTAAAAAAAGTTAACTTTATCAATTTTAATTACTTACTAATTTGTAAAACATAAAAACTTAACATTTTAACTTTATACTAATTAAAATAATATTTTATATCATTTAAATATTAATATGACATACATAAGAACTATTTTTTTTAAATATTTTCATCTGTAACTAAATTTTACTAGTATTATTTACACTTAGTAACTCAATAATTCGGAGTCATTTGTTTGCCAATAACTAGCGCCCGGCCAGGTCACGGAAGTAGTTGATAAATTGGCGGAGCTGGCCACGAGCCTTTCTATGTCTTCGCACCTTACCAGGCGACTACTACACATGCCAGTACCATTCCAATTAATCACTTTATTGCAAGGCTGAATATGTCCACCGATCACGACCCACGTTCCAGATTAATGATTGCCCACTTCTTGAAGTTATTATACGCATGAGATTAGTCAAACAAATATTCACGAGGGTTGTATCTTGCTAATAATTGGCCGTCGCCTCCACCGCCGGCCGGCTCTGGCCACGATACCTGTTACACTCTATTCCAGTGCCATGGCGAGCTCTCCCACAGCTTGACTGCACTCTGTTACATCCGGACGCGCGCACACCTCCGTCGCTGCAATCCTTTCAACGGCGGCCTCATTTTCTTAGATGGTTGCTTCATGCCAGCCCAGAATTACAGCTTCTACGTGGACTGCACCGCAGGACAAGGACGTGTGCGGTGGGAAGGGGACAAAGAAGGTGCCTCCAGCGACATTCGACGGTACGGTGCGGAAAATTGTGGGTAGGACGGTGGCTGAGGCCATAGGAGGAAACGGATACGCACGGGCGGAGAAAGTGTCGGCGAGAAACTAGGAGTCAGTGTTTTTGCGAGCAAACAGCTGGGAAACTCTGAGCAAAGGCTCTTGCAGGAAGTTCCTTGTGGCTGCTTTTGGCGTCGGGATGCTTGCCGTGGTCAGAGGGTTGGGCTCTGAAGGCTGGTTGCTTCTTGAGGTATTCATCGAATGTGATGAGAACTGCCATGACATGCGCTCACGTGCACGTGTCTTATTGCGCAAGACATCTACTATTCTTAGGACTCTTATTATATTTACTTTCCTTATCGTATTAAAAGTCTTTCCTTTTTATTACTTTCCTTTATTTAATTCGTATTAGGGTATTTTAGTATTTTACCCTAGTTTCGTAATTGTAATAGGTTTCCAATTCCTAGATAGTTGTTTGCTTTATAAATAGGCCTTGTCTATGACAATTATGTATTCGAGATTATTCGGATTATTGGCTATTGGCAATTATAAACTCTTATTTAGAGATTTATACTTATTTTCGGCTTTTTCAGTTAATTACTTGAATTGCTTGGGCTAGAGTTTGGGTATTCGATTATCCTTCTCTAGATTGTTGTTGGATCCTAATCAAGGTCCTCAACAATTTGGTGCTTTCATTGAGAGATCCTAATAAGATTTCTCATTGAGTTATCAATTTCATTGAGAGATCCTCATTAAGATTTCTCAATTTTATCTCGCGTTCTTCATCGGCAATGGCGGAGGAGGCGGCAATGACGAACATGCAACGATTCGAAGCCCTGGAGAATTCCATGGCGAGCTTTCGACAACTTTAGCAAAGATGGTTCGATTCCAAGACAGAATTAATCGAAAATTAATCGATTATTCGCATACAAGGGAAAAGATCCTATAGGATTTGCACGAACTCAAGGAGATGATCGTAGGTCACAACAAACTTAAGAACTAAGCAAAATGTAATAAGAGTTTCCAGAATATCAGAATGAATAAGAATTTGTTTCCATTTTTATTGTGTAGAAAATTAGATGACACAGTAATGATAGCACAGGAATGGTACATATAATCTGCCTCTTCATAAATGGGTTTTGGTTTAAAAGGTCATGAACAATCCCTCTCCCTATAAGCCTGCATCAATTTTTTTGTTTTTAATTTGAACTTAGAACAAGTGTTCATACCAAAACCATGTCAAAAAGATAAAAAAACAAAAATAGTTATTTAAACATATTATGAACTCTTTTGGCTGTTTTTTTATGTATTTGTAATTATATTTCTAAATATTTATTCGTTAACATCATATAATTTAAGGCATGGATTTAGTGAATAGTGATAAACACATTCAAACTCCTTACGACTTGAATTTAATAAATTTAAAATGCTGAGCCAGTATGCCTAGAGATTCAAATTTTTCTCTGAAAATAGAGATTTGTACTTTTCTTATGATTGTGGCTCTCTATCGCTTTTGGATTCAATTATATAGTTCATCCCAATATGTCCAAAGTGTTAATTATGACTCAATTCAAAATATTAATCACTAAGAGGATGTTGATCTCTTTGGAAATTGATATGAAAAAAAAAAATATTAATACGAGAGTCATGGTAAAACTCAAGCATCCGAAGTATTCAATTTTTTTTTCTCTAAATGATATTATCTTCTTCACTCTCGAGCATTTAAATTTGACTCACGATTAATTTAATTAAAAAAAGTTAACTTTATCAATTTTAATTACTTACTAATTTGTAAAACATAAAAACTTAACATTTTAACTTTATACTAATTAAAATAATATTTTATATCATTTAAATATTAATATGACATACAGAACTATTTTTTTTAAATATTTTCATCTGTAACTAAATTTTACTAGTATTATTTACACTTAGTAACTCAATAATTCGGAGTCATTTATTTGCCAATAACTAGCGCCCGGCCAGGTCACGGAAGTAGTTGATAAATTGGCGGAGCTGGCCACGAGCCTTTCTATGTCTTCGCACCTTACCAGGCGACTACTACACATGCCAGTACCATTCCAATTAATCACTTTATTGCAAGGCTGAATATGTCCACCGATCACGACCCACGTTCCAGATTAATGATTGCCCACTTCTTGAAGTTATTATACGCATGAGATTAGTCAAACAAATATTCACGAGGGTTGTATCTTGCTAATAATTGGCCATCGCCTCCACCGCCGGCCGGCTCTGGCCACGATACCTGTTACACTCTATTCCAGTGCCATGGCGAGCTCTCCCACAGCTTGACTGCACTCTGTTACATCCGGACGCGCGCACACCTCCGTCGCTGCAATCCTTTCAACGGCGGCCTCATTTTCTTAGATGGTTGCTTCATGCCAGCCCAGAATTACAGCTTCTACGTGGACTGCACCGCAGGACAAGGACGTGTGCGGTGGGAAGGGGACAAAGAAGGTGCCTCCAGCGACATTCGACGGTACGGTGCGGAAAATTGTGGGTAGGACGGTGGCTGAGGCCATAGGAGGAAACGGATACGCACGGGCGGAGAAAGTGTCGACGAGAAACAAGGAGTCAGTGTTTTTGCGAGCAAACAGCTGGGAAACTCTGAGCAAAGGCTCTTGCAGGAAGTTCCTTGTGGCTGCTTTTGGCGTCGGGATGCTTGCTGTGGTCAGAGGGTTGGGCTCTGAAGGCTGGTTGCTTCTTGAGGTATTCATCGAATGTTAACTTCCTCTATCGGAAACCCAGAAATGTTAATTCTAGAGGTACAAATTTTCTTCTTTTTTTTTTTTCATTTTTTGTAATTAATTACTGAATATCTACCTGTTTTATTCACTCCACCTGGCGGATGAGTTGTGCAGCTAAAAGACTGATTCTAGTAATGATCATGGTGATTAGTTGTACTGCCATCTCAGTTGATGGGGGAGTACGTTGTAGCACCCTATAAGTGGTCGGAGAGGAAAAAAAAGTAGAGGTATATATATTATCATTTTTTTTCTCGGTCGCATGATAGGTCCCGGTCAGAGATGATGCAAGAAAATTCTCTTAGGGTGAGAATAAATCACAGATTTAATGCATAACTATTTTCATGTTCTTTATTCGTAATTTTTGTCCGCTTAAATAGCAAACTAATTAGCATAATCGAAACCGAAATAAAAGAAAACAACATGAATTTGAATTTGAAAATAACTAATGCATGCTGATTATTTGGGATTGAGATTTGATTTAATCTAATTATTATCTAGGCCTCAGTTTACTTGGTCTTGAAAGTGACGTGGCTTATCATTACTTCCCCCAACCAGCGGATCCTTGTCCTCAAGGATCGAAGTCAGGATCTTCATGGTCAAGTAGGATCCGCTTCACTTGGTGGTCTTCTGGTTTCCTCAACTCTAACGGCATCTTCATGGCCTTCATCTCCTTCCAGTAACAAAAGTTGAGCCCCCTTGCATTTGTGGCCAAGCGTAAACTTTTCATTGCAGTTAAAACAAAGTCCTTGTAACCGTCTCTTTTGCATTTCCTCCCACGGAAGCCGCTTAATAGATGGAGATTTAGGTGCATCGAATGATTTAGTTGTGGCTAATAGGGTCGGTGAGGGGTGGTTATCAGATGGTGAACGTGTTATTAGCTTTTGTCGTTGTAGTTGTTCATCCTTCATGCATGCCAAACTAGAGGCTTCCTTCAAAGTTCGAGGCTGAAGCATACGAATTCCTTCCGAGATTTCTGGTTGTAATCCACCCATGAGTGACCCAACAAGGGCCTTCGGGATGCACTCGGTTACCAAGCCGCTCGAACTCCTTCTGATAATCACAAAGGGACCCAACTTGATGAACCTTGGAGAGGGCTTCATCAAAATCTTCACACTCTGTAGGACTGAATCGAGCCCACAGTTCCTCCTCAAATAATTCCTAAGTCACTTCACGTTTCTCCTCTTGATATGCACGACGCAGTCATTGCCACCATTGATTTGCTTCCCCTTCAAGATGAAACGAAGCTAAGGAGACCTTCTGGTTTTCTATTGTGCCGTGGAATTCAAAAAATTGAGAAACCTTGTTGAACCATTCGGTTGGATCATCGCCCGAATATTTTAGGAATTCTAGCTTCGCCACTTTGGAAGAAAATATCTGCCTACTGCTGTTGATCTCTTCCCATTGCGGTCGAGCATTACCTTCTCCCCCATGATTAATGGAACCTTCTCTGTTTGAAAGCAAAACTTCAGACAACCTATTGACAGTATTTTCCAGCCATTGCATTCCCTCTTGAATGCCACCTAATTCAACCTCCAAGGCTTCAATTCTTTCCTTGTTAGATAACATTATAGCCGAGCTCTGATACCAATGATAGGTCTCAGTCAAAGATGATACAAAGGAAAGAAAAATTTTCTTAGGGTGAGAACAAACCACAGATTTAATGCATAACTATTTTCATGTCCTTTATTCATAATTCCTGTCTGCTTAAATAGCAAACTAATTAGCATAACTGAAACCGAAATAAAAGGAAACAGATAAGCATCGATTTGAATTTGAAAATAACTAATGCAATTATTTGGGATTGAGATTTGATTTAATCTAATTATTATCCAGGCCTCGGTTTACATAGTCTTGAAAGTGACGTGGCTTATCAAGTTACAATTATCATTGATTTTTTTGTTGTTAGATTAATTGTTTTCACTTGTAAAAGTTTCATTGATTTCATAGGGTCAACAAATGTGAAGAAATGGGCAAAGGCCACGGGATCATTCAACAATGCCCACAAGCTAAGCTTGGGCAAGTGGGGTTTAGAGCGATCTATAAGGTAGTGAATTTTTTGTCTTGTCATAGTAAGCACCAATAGTGGAGATTCGAGATCCATGCACATAATTAGGGGCACATGTAATTAGGAGTTCATCCTCTACGGTTATAGTATAGTACATTAAAATTATGTGATTTTGTTTTTTTTTTTAAGTTTTGACATAAATAATATTAAATTAATACAGTCTTAGTAGACCGTAAAATAATTTCATTTATATAGAATTTGCATTAAATACATGTTTATGTGAGCATCTATAAATATGGTATATGATAAGAGGGTTAGTTCAATAATTGGGATTTTGATATTAAATACATTAACTTGATGCTTTTTAATTAAACAACAAAAAACTTGTATCCAATCAAATCATAATTGAATTTATAGCCTTACTGTATAACAATTGAATTTATTACAATTGTTGCAAAAAAAAAAACCTCCTATTAAGCTCGATCTCTCCCTAATCTTTCTTCTATAAAAAAGGTCATTCCAAAGATCGTTACTTTGAACTCATTGGCTATCCAGATTGGTGGGACCCCACAAAGCATCGAAATTCAAAGCGCCCTTCAACTGCTGCAGTTGCTCAAACAATGGACGATAATGACCATCCTACATCATCTGCTTTATTAACCACTTCAAACACTAAAGGTAAGATGTTCACCAACTATACTTGTTTTAAATAGTGCATGGATAATTGATTCTAGTGCTATTAATCATATGACATTCGATATTAGATAAGCCACCAATCTTCACTCATCCTCTTACAATTGTGTATCCACAGCTAACGGTAATACTACCTTAGTAATTGGGGAAGGGTCATCACATCTTACTAATACTTTACATCTTGATTCTATATTAGTTGTTCCCTCTTTAGATTATAACCTCTTATCTATCTCTCAAATCACTACTACCTTATCTTGTGTTGTTATTTTTTGGCCTAATTATTGTGTGTTTAAGGACATTCAAACTCAACAGACGATTGGTTATGGTGTTAAGAGAGGGAAGTTATATTACTTGGACTTGGCATTAGACACTTCTAGCACAGTAGAGAGCATTGGTTCACCCAAGAAGGTTGCAGACATCTTACTCTGGCATTGTCATTTAGGACATGTCTCATTTGGTTATCTCAAAAGGTTATTTCCTAGTTTGTTTATAAATGTGGATCTTTCTATGTTCAAGTGTGATGTGTGTGAACTTACAAAAAACCATCGTGCCTCATTTGCTTTAACTTTAAATAAAAGTTTTATTTCCTTTATAATTATTCACTCTGATGTTTGGGGACCATCCAAAGTTCCAATCTTGGGTGGGTCATGTTGGTTTGTTACCTTAATCGATGATTGTACTTGGATGACGTGGTTATGTTTGATGAAATCCAAATCAGAAGTTAATCTATTGTTTCAAAAAATTTATAATCTTATCCATACACAGAACAATGGCTAAATGCAACTGCTACACGGTGATAATGGTAGGGAATACATAGTTCAGCCCTTCAACAATTTTTGGCCTCCCACGGTTCAATCCATCAAACTATTTGTCCGAATACCCCTCAGCCAAATGGCATGGTAACCGAAAGACAAAAACAAAAGATATGCAAGTTGAGGAAATCACTATATAGATTAAAATTGTCCCCTAGAGCATGGTGTGGACGATTCACAAAATCCATGACCACCTTTGATTACAAGCGAAACAATTCAGATCATACACTATTTTTAAAGAAGCAATATGGAAAAATTACTACACTCATCGTATATGTGGATGACATAATCATCACAGGCAATGACTTAGAATAGATGAAAGCTTTGAAGGAGTACTTGTCAAAGGAATTTAAAATGAAAGACTTAGGCCCCTTAAAATATTTTTTGGAAATTGAAATATCCCGATCAAGCAAAGCAATCTTCCTATCTCAAAGGAAGTATGCCTTAGATCTACTCCATGAAACTGGCATGTTAGCATGTTAGCATGTCAACAAACTAATTTGTCACTGCTGACAAATTAGTTTGTTGACATGCTGACATCCCAAAAACAACCCCAACATCAAATTAGATGGTCCAAAAATGGAGTTAATTTCTTGGTGGTCATTTACCATTTATATAAATATAGGATTTCCCTCATTCACATCTTTCCACACACAAATATTTTATATTTTAAGGAGTTCTCGGTGATGGAAGAGAGATCACAGTAAAGAGGCTTTTCTTCAACAACAGACAAAGAGTAGCTGATTTTTTCAACGAAGGCAACATTATTAGTTGTATGTAACACAAAAACCAAGTCAGGCTTCTAGGTTGCAGTTGTTCGGGACCGTAGAGCCTCCTTGTATATGAATTCATGGTCAACAAGAGTCTTTATCGCCACATCTTTGGTAAGTGTAACTTGCTAGCTAGCTACTACATATATATTTTGGCAGTATGAAAATTTTAATTATCGCTAGCTCTAAAAATCTTATCACAGTTGATTTGATAAATATTGTGAACATGAAGCAGATTCGAACTATGGTTAAACAGTGAACTAGGAAAAGAGGTATGGGATAATAATAGGCATGACAGAGGGTCTGGTCTACCTACACGAAAACACCCAAATTAGGATCCTCCACAGAGATATTAAGGTGAGCAACATCTTGTTGGATTCCAAGTTTCATGCCAAAATAGCTAACTTTGGGCTGCCATATCAGCACTGCTATTGTTGGAACCCTATATGTTTAGCGACCTTGTATAGTTTATATATTAGTATCTAACATGAGCTGCTAAAATTTGTTTTTGACGTGTGCATTTGTAGAGGATATATGGCTCCAGAGTACATTGCCAATGGCCAATTAACAGAGAAGGCTGATGTTTATAGCTTTGGTGTTGTGCTATTAGAAATATTGACAAGAAGGCAAAATAAGGGTGGGACCCAAACTTCTGAATCATCATACACCCCTAGCCTTGTTGTAACTGTAAGTTTAGGATTTCTATTATGTCCAAAGTGATCAAAAGTATCCCATTTGCTCTCGCTTCATATGTTGCTTCTAAATACATGAAATACTAAACAACCCACTCCACTCTTATTTCGTTGAGTTAAAACAGGTCTGGAAGAATTTCCTACAAGGGACAATAGAGGAACTTTTCGACCCGAATATATTGCTACACAACAAAAATGGCAAACACATGGCCAGGAAAAGGAATTTTATTCTCTAAAAATACAAGCAAGCAAAATATTAGCATATATACAGATGCTGACTCGACTAGATCAGTTGATGATAAATGATAATTTCAAGATACTTTGTTTTTGTTGGTAGAAACTTAATTACATGGGAGAGCAAGAAACAGAATGTATTACAAGATCTAGTACAGAAGCTGAGTATATAAGAATGGCCCTAGGATTTTGTGAAGCATTGTGGTTGAAATTTCTATTAGGAGACCTAGGCTGTTCCCAAAAGCAACCAATTCAACTAGATTGTGACAACAAAGCTGGATGAGAGAGCCCACAATCTAGTTCAACACGACCATACAAAGCATGTTGAAATAGAAAAGTTCCATCAAGGAAAAAATAGATGAAAAAGTTATAGAATTACCAAAGATTCGATCAGGGCCGGCCCTGAGGTTTTGGGGGCCCAAGGCGGGAGTTCAAGGCAAGGCCCTTACCTCCACTATAGTCGCTGTCGTCGCTAGCACGACTTCAGTTGACGACCCGACTTTCGAAACACCTACATCAGCGTCACTCCCACTCAAGCCGACCGAGATGGGTATAGTTTCTGGGTCAATGCCTGGGACGTGAAAGGGGTCATTGGCGATGGAGATCGAAAGTTATGGAGGGAACAGATAGGTTGATGGGTACGATACAACGACAGTGCACTGCCCTAAAAGAGAAGTCATGAGAGTCTAAAGATGCAAATTCCTCATATTGAATCTAATTTTGAGAACCCTCCTCCGCTCAAGAACCGTGCAACAAGTATCACTTTACCATTCTCTGACAGGGCCCAATTTTGGGGGCCCAAGGCACAGGCCCCATTTGCCTGGCCTTGGGGCTGGCCCGATCAAAAAATTAATTAGCTAATATCCTTATTAAAGGAGTATGCAATCGAGTATTCTTAAAATTCTTAGACAAATTGGATATATGTGACATTTATGCACTAACTTGAGAGGAAGTATTGAGAATATTACCTATTTAAAAGATATTGCATTAATTGATAATAGTTTATTAATTAATAAGATATTAATTAATATTATTTTATTACGTAAGAAATTATATAAATCATAGAAGATCACTGGAGATTGATAAAATGATTTGTTGGGATTTGATTAGATGTTGATTCATATTTATACTTTGTATTTTATTAGCCTAAATAAATAAGGGCCTGCATTATTACTTTGCTTCTACACGGGCTGACATGGGCACGGGAAGTCTTGATACGGTCAGTGTGATGAGGGCATAATGATGCAGGCCTGTCTTGGGCAGTTGTGCTGCACGTATTGTGCAGTTGTACAGGCTTCTCTTGCAGCTGAGATGCCACGGGCAGTTTTCTTTCTCTGCCACACATGCATTCCAATTAATCACTTTTATTGCCAGGCTGACTATGTCCACCGATCACCACCCACGGTACGCATTCATGATTGCGCACTTGAAGTTTTATTCTACGCATGAGGTTAGTCAAAAAAATATATATATCTGGCATCAATACCCCTTGACACACGACACATTGGAACGAGAGTTGTATCTAATATAACGGGAAATCTGATACTAGTTATTGAACCGAGCTCACGTATTGTGATATTATTCATTTTAGCTTATAAACAACCAAATTCCCATGCTTCTTGAATGTTGGACCTTTCGGACAGCAATTGCCGCCACCGGGTTTTACCCTGGAAGCCATAGTCTTGTGAGTTGTCCGTGAAGGAAAATTTACGTTACGAAATGTAATGAAATGTCCAGTTTTTTAGCATTAACTGTGCTTGAAAGACGTCTTGTTGACTACGGCGACAAATGGGGCAGGAATTTTTGGGTGTGACTCGATCCATCTCTGTAGCTTCCGCTCTCCAAACAGTACTTTCATGTCTTATCTTGGCATAAATAGTAACATTCTCCCAGAAACCAAACTCCACTGATCACACACCAACAAGCATCACCCATGAAGGACACAAAAAGCTCTATGCGTCGCTTCCCTTCTCCTACACTCGTCGTAGTAATCATTATGTTCATTGAATTAGCTTCTCTATTCATGGACCCAATGGTTGTACTAGCCGAACCCAGAGCCCAACTCGTGGACAGGACTTGTGGGCCTTACAAGCAGAACGCGACGACCTTCGTCCCAAACACCGTGGCCACCGCGGACAAAATCAAAAGCCAAATCGACTCCGCACACTTCGCCGCCGCCTCCACCGGCTCTGACCCCGATTCCTGTTATTTGATGTTTCAGTGCCACGGAGACCTCACCCAGGATGACTGCACCCTCTGCTACGCCCAGGCGCGGACGCTCCTCCCGCTCTGCTTTCCTTTCAATGGCGGCCTCATTTTCTTCGATGGTTGCTTCATGCGAGCCCAGAATTACAGCTTCTACAAGGAGTGGACTGGGCCACGGGACAAGTCCGTGTGCGGTGGGAACGGGACAAGGAAGGTGCCTCCAGCGGCATTCGAAAGCACGGTGCGTAAAGTAGTGGGTAGGACGGTCGCAGAGGCTGTAAGAGGAAATGGTTATGCGCGGGCGGAGAAACGGTCGACGAGAAGCAATGAGTCAGCGTTTGTGCTAGCAAACTGCTGGAGAACTCTGAGCAAAGGCTCTTGCCGGCAGTGCCTTGAGGCTGCGTCGGCTTTGGCGTTGGGATGTTTGCCGTGGTCGGAGGGTCGGGCTCTGAAGGTTGGTTGCTTCTTGAGGTATTCGGATGTTAATTTCCTCAATCCTAAACCCAGAAATGTTAATTCTAGAGGTACATTTTATTTTATTTTTTTGTAATTAATTAACAATTTTCAAACTGCGTTTTCGTTGTTATATATATTATTCGAATACTGAATATCTTCTTGTTTTATTCACTACTACTCCTGGTGGATGAGTTTTGCAGCTAAAAGACTGATTCTAGTACTGATCATGGTGATTAGTTGTACTGCTGTCTTAGTTGCTGGGGGAGTTGTAGCACTCTATAAGTGGAGGGAGAGAAAAATACAGAAGAGAAGAGGTTCATTTTTCCCTTCCTCCGTGCACGCATGCATGCAGCTATAGTTGTTTTGTGTTTTTGTCAAATTAATTGTTTACACTTGTAAAAGTTTCATTGATTTAATAGGGTCAACGAATGTGAAGAAATGGGTGAAGATCCTCCATGACAGTAGCTTACACTTTGAATTCTCGACTTTGGAGAAGGCTACCGGATCATTCAACAATGCCCACAAGCTTGGGCAAGGGGGGTTCGGCGCGGTCTATAAGGTAGTGAAATTTTACCCTTGTGACAGTATATATTTTGCATGATATATTGAACGTAAATTCATTTATATAGAATTTGCGTTACATAAATGTTTATGTGAGCACCTATAAATATGGTATATGATACGAGGGTTAGCTCAATAATTGGATTTTGATATTTAATACATTAACTTGTCGCTGTTTAATTGAACTATAGAATGTATCCAATCAAATCACACTACCTTAAACATATATATTAAAAATAATTTTATCTGTAAAATTATTTATATAATAATATTATGTACGTATTATTATTTTTATGTATTTTTATTTATATTATAATTTTAACACATATTCAAAATGATTAAAGATAAAAAAAACCCTAACATCAAATTAGATAGTCCAAAAAATGGAGTTAATTTCATGGTGCTCATTTACCATTTATATGAATATAGGATTTCCCTCATTTATATCTTTCCACACACAAATCTTTTATATTTTTAGGGAGTTCTTGGTGATGGAAGAGAGATAGCAGTAAAGAGGCTTTTCTTTAACAACAGACAAAGAGTAGCAGATTTTTTCAACGAAGTCAACATTATTAGTTGTATGCAACACAAAAACCTAGTCAGACTACTAGGTTGTAGTTGTTCGGGACCGGAGAGCCTCCTTGTATATGAATTCATGGCCAACAAGAGTCTTGATCGCCACATCTTTGGTAAGTGTAACTTGCTAGCTAGCTATTACATATTTATTTTGGCAGTATGAAAATTTTAATTATCACTGGCTCTAAAAATCTCATCGTAGTTGATTTGATAAATATTGTGAACATGAAGCAGATTCAAACAAGGGTAAAACAGTGAACTGGGAAAAGAGGTATGGGATAATAATAGGCACAGCAGAGGGTTTGGTCTACCTGCACGAAAACACCCAAATTAGGATCCTCCACAGAGATATTAAGGCGAGCAACATCTTGTTGGATTCCAAGTTTCATGCCAAAATAGCTGACTTTGGGCTAGCAAGGTCATTTCAGGACAATGAGAGCCACATCAGCACTGCCATTGCTGGAACCCTGTATGTTTAGTGACCTTGTATAGTTTATATATCAGTATCTAACATGAGCTGCTAAAATTTGTTTTTAACGTGTGCATTTGCAGAGGATATATGGCTCCAGAGTACATTGCCAATGGCCAATTAACAGAGAAGGCTGATGTTTACAGCTTTGGTGTTGTGCTATTGGAAATATTGACAGGAAGGCAAAATAATGGTGGGACCCAAACTTCTGAATCATCATACACCCCTAGCCTCGTTGTAACTGTAAGTTTAGGATTTCTATTATATCCGAAAGTGATCAAAAGTATTCCACCTGCTCCCGCTTCATATGTTTCTTCATAAAACATGAAATGCGAAACAACCTACTCCACTCTTATTTCGTTGAGTTAAAATAGGTCTGGAAGAATTTCCTACAAGGGACAATGGAGGAACTTTTCGACCCGAACATACTACTACACAACGAAAATGGCAAACACATCAAAGATGAGGTATTCAGAATGGTTCACATTGGACTTTTGTGCACCCAAGAGAACCCGTCGTTTCGACCGACAATGTCTATGGCACTCCAAATGTTGAAGAAAGATATTGAAAGCCTACCTTCACCGACTAATCCTCCATTCATGGATGAACAGACAATGGAGTTTCAGCAGTTAGGTGCATACTCATCTGACACATCAGCGGCAGTTATCTCTCAAAGTTCCTTATACCCCAGATGATGCTATATTTTGGAAAACATTATAGTATCCTAAAATGGGCAAGAGGGTTAAAAGCATGTTCCCATCAGTGTTTTAAATAGCTAATCGATACAATAAGATATTGGTAACCGGAAATAGAAAACAGTAACTTAATGTAACAAAAAACAAGTGCAATGGTAGTAATTTCATAATAACATGTATTTAAAATTACATAATAAAATATGATGCACGTGTTTAGTATTTTTACTCAAAATAATAATGATATACTTATCATATGGATAATTTTTTAAATATATAAAAGAATATTTATTATATTTTTGTTTTGTTATAGTATGTACGTATATTTTAATTCAAAATCCATCTAACCATGAAATTGTTAAAATGTTTAATATCAATCAATAATGTTCGAAAATAAATTAAAAATAATTTATTTTTTTAGAATATATTGTTTATATTTAGTAAATTAGGCAATTATGTGAATGCATATTGGTGATCTCTAATATGCATATTTAACTCCTAAAATTTGTCCTATATTATATATGTTAATTTTAACCTAAAGATTAGTAGCATATTATGCTTGTGTATATATATATATATATATATATATATATATATATATATATATATCATTTGGGGTTAATGAAATTTAGAAGGAAAATTTTCCCTCATCTTTATCTGACCTGTTCTAGGGCACAATCCTCCATTTTCTCCTTTTAGCCATGCCCTAGCTTCTCCGCCCTTTTCGTCCTCTCTCTTTCCTTCAGCCACTATGACTAACCTAAAGTTTCGCTTTGATCTTTGTGTTTCTAACATTAGGAACCTTTTTTCCATTACACTTGACATGGAAACCGCTCAATATGTGGTGTGGCAATACTTTTCAAGATTTACAATGTTCAACCATCACATTATTTTGGTGGAGAAGGGTAAGGAGAAGACTTTTTACACCGAAACTAGATACTTTGGCCGACTTTTGATGCTATTGTCCTTCAATGGATTTATTCTATAATCTTTAATGATCTTCTCCATTGCATTTGTGAGCCCGATAAAATGACTATAGTGTCTTGGAATAGGTTGCGTGATAGAATCCAAGATAATAAGAATTCTCAGGCTGTTACTTTTGAGTAGGAGTTCTCCCATATGACCATAGAGGATTTTTCGAATACATCAGCATATTGTTAAAGGTTCAATGAATTATCATATCAACTCAAGATGTCAGAGCACCAATCACAAACCATCGTTTTGTTCTTAAACGTGTGGCTAGTCTTACTATGTCATATATACAATGAAGTAGTTATCTTTATTCATCAAATCGATCCTTTCCTACCTTTACTCATATTTAGATGAATGCAATTAGAAGTATCTATGTCATAATTAATAGCATAAAAGAATAAAAAGTTCATCGAATTTCCTATAATCAAATCTTAGATAACTTTTTAAAAACCTTATAATCTATTTACTACTATTGTAGTTAACAACATTTTCATTTTTAACACTTTGAGATAGTAAGTCATATTACTAATTAAATTTAAATATTGATGAAAACTAAAAATATAACTCTCTCTCTCTCTCTCTCTCTCTCTCTCTCTCTCTCTCTCTCTCTCTCTCTCTCTCTCTCTCTCTCTCTCTCTCTCCATATATATATATATATATACATATATATTAGGTCACAACATGGAAATGAAATTCTTTTTATAGACATCAAAGCATTCGTAGATGAAATTCGATGACTCACGTTAATATAAATCTATTGATCTATGAATCTATATTAACTAACTAAGATCATATAATTTTTTTACTTCAGACTTACGATAGTTAAAATTTTATGTTAACGATTATATATTAGTGTCACATTAATATAAAACTAGGATTTTATTGCTTTAAAAAGATTTTACTAATATTATAATAGCTCATTTCTATATAAAAAAGTTTAAAATTTTATATTTATTTAAAAATTCCCAAGGATTAATGCCTCCGACATATATATATATATATATATATATATATATATAAACCAATTAGTCAAAATATATTAACCACTCATATATATTTTCCAAAAAAGTATATGTATTTATTAATAAGTTATTTGGTGTGTATATATATATATATATAATAGGTGATATTATTATCTTATAGCTATATTATATATATAATCCGAATGATTATTATTAATAATTTACTATATGTATTTACCATTATATATATATATATATATATATATATATATATATATATATATATATATATCGTTAACACCACCCCCCACTCCTGTCTATGTCTTCATTTTTACGTACGACCAAAAATGGGGTGGGCCAAAGGGAGGCGGGAAGGCCAATAATGGCCACAACAGTGGCAGAATAAAGGTTATTAGGAGAAGAAAAAAACATGAGACTTTAAACGATCTCCACTTGATGTACTATTTTTTGAAAGTTGATGGTGGAGCAAGAGAAGAGTTTATTAAAATAAAAATGAAACGATCCTTAGTACAAAAAATAATAGTAAATCCAAATGTTGGAACAATTTAAGAATATATTTTACTTATTAAAGTGTCTCGATAAATATATATATATATATGGAGTGTGGAACGAAGTTTAAAATAAATCAAGCCAAGAAAATATGTGATGTAAAGAAGTAAAAATAGGCCACAATCTCCTTTAATGATTTTTGTAATAAGATCAGTTCGAAGTATAGGCTCGCTCTTACTTCGTAATATTATCCATTTAGAGCTCGTCACATTAACCTGCATAACTTTGAAACGCATTGTAACATTCTAGGCTTTCATTCTAACTTCTAGTACCTTTTAAAGGAAAAGATTAGATTGCATTATAAACTAAACACTCTTAAATATCATAAGTATTAAAAAGTATTGAATGAGCTAGCTTCCATGCAAAGTTAACTTTAGCAACCAATTTGAAGCATTGATTTGGGTTAATTGATGGGTTTTCCATATTGTTATCATTAATAATTAAGCATTTAATGAAAAGATATTAGTAAATATTATTAAAGAAAGTAAACTTAATGAAACAAGAATAAGAAAAGAACATAAGACTTTAACCTCTCTACTTCACGCATTAGTTTTTCAAAGTTGGAGGAGAAAAACTAGAGGTTATTAGGATAACAAATGGAAGGATCCCTAGTATAAGAAAAATAAGACTAGATATAAATGTTAAACCAATCAAAGAACATATTTTACTTAATAAAGTTAAAATATTAAGTTTGTTTTTCTCAAATTATCTGAGTTCGACTCACCAGGTGTCATGTGACCATATTTACTTTGGTGGCGATATGTATTTGCTATGATGATATTTGGTTAGATGGTATTTTATTGTGATATGATGTTACATGATCTTGTTATGACCTATATACTGGTGTGTGATGATTACACTATAAACATATAGTGATTAATGATGATGTTTGCTTTTTCATTTCATTTCTTATCATTAAGGTTGTAGCTTTTCGAAAACGAAAAGTCTTAAGGTGTAGAGGATGCAATATCTCGTACATGCGTGAATTTGAGGAAAAATTAGTTAATTTCGCTATTTTGGAATATAATAATAATATTATTTAATAAAAATTCAGGATTTAATCAATTAATGATGTTTTAATATTTTTTTAGACGAGTTTTAATAGAGAAAGAAAACTTCATTTAAGGAGCTTACTTGTTGGACCAGCAATTAGTCTTTTAAGAAAATTAGGACTCCTGGAACACCTTTATAAATAGATGGGTCGACCTAGGGATTTAAGTTGCTGATTTGTTTTAGGTATTTAGATCCTTAGCCGTCTCTAATAAAGGAGGGAGGAAAAGAGAGATAAAAGCTTGAGATTTTAAGTTGTTCTTGAATGATTCGGTGAGTGAAATCAGTTCACAATAATTGAGGTAAGTGATTCTATCATTTAACTCTTTTAGGATTGAATGACAATTAAGGTTGATTGGATTAAGAATTGAACTTATAATGAACAAGTTTTGCATACAACTGTGATAGGGTTTGAAGTTGTGAACTTAATCAGAATAATAGTCTTAGGACTTGTTAACTCATTATCCGTGAATGAGAACTTGATTGATAGGATGATTTGAGGCTTAAAGACCCTACCTTTAGGCTTAAGCAACACATCGACACGAATTGAACGACGACTACATGGAACGTGCAAGGAGTGCACATGGCGTGTCACCACGTGTAATTTTTCTAATATTTAGTATGGATAGCCAGTTGAAAAAGCTACAAAATGATATATTTATAAGTTAGTTCGAGTTCTATAGAATTAGTTATGATGTTTCAAAGTTGAAAATAAATCTGAGAAAGTAGCAGTGCATGTGGCGATGGTCGCTACATGCAATTACTTTTATATGTTTTTGGATAACCTGTTGAAATATCTACAAAAATGGTATATTTTATAAGCCAATTGGAGTTTTGATGTATGTTCTAATATATAGTGCACTATATCTATTGTTACGAGGTCCGATAAAGGACAATGGTCCGGTAAAGGACAAAGGCCCGATGATGGGCAAAAGGTACGATAGATCCAGTCAAGTACATCGGTGCGGTAGAGCACAATATGCACGGTAAAGTGTGTGATTAAATTGTTATGAATAATGATGCTTACATGTGATATATGGTTGTTGAACACTATAATCGCACATTTACACCTTGCATGTAGAATCTGTTAATTTAACTGATAAGAGAGTGTAGACTGATAGTCACCTACAAAGCTATAAAGCTCACAAATACATTACTAAATCCCTAGCAGGTACTGAAGGTAAATTGAAGGAGCACTAGTAATCAGGTGGACCATGGTTTTGATGTGATGCTTATGTAATTATAAAACTTATGATTAATATGTTATTTGTTTGGATTTTAAGTTCCCAAATATGGGTTCGTGGACGTTGTAAAACAGTTTAATTATTTTATGGTTGGTTGTTTTAAAGTATGTTTGTTTAATGGATGTTATTGGGAAAGTACTATCATACTCCTGTTGTGTGACGGTACTAGGGAACATATGATAGCGCCCGGTTTGTAGTCTCTAATAGGTGCTAGTCATCAACCCCTTGACCTTTCGGATGTAGGCATGGGGCAGTCACAATCTCAATTTCGGGCTTCCGGAATTGGGGGCGTGACACCAGGCTTATTTAAGCTTAAAATATTAAATTTATTTTTCACATATTATCTTTAAAATATAATATTAATTTTGTAAAAAAATCATTAAATCTAATATTAATATATATTAAGATAATATGTTAATAATATAAAAAATAGTGATATAAATTCATCAATATAAGTAAATTAATTAATAGCAATGCAAGCCCTTGTTAGTATCAAACTTGAACTCGAATCCATTAAATTCACAAGTTTTATAAGACTGAGACTCAGACTTGTCTAAAACAAGTAATGAGCTAATTTTTTTCCAAATTGATCTCAAGTCATTTATGAACTATTACCTGCTAATAGCCCCACTTAATTGGAAAAGAATCTGAAATTTTTAATTGAGGAATATTTTATCCCTAATAATATTTCATGTATGCATTTGAAGTCATATATTTATTTCATTTTTATAAAAAAAAAATCATAGAATTGTCTTTTATACTATTTAATATTATTGATTCTATATGTATTAATATATGTTTTAAAAGTGATATGATAGTTTTAGTGTTGTAAAGTACAACAACATGGGAAAAGTTTCACTAGCTAGAATAGTTTTTTAAGTTTACTATCAAACCTAACAATACA
Organism: Taxillus chinensis; assembly: GCA_023512835.1. NCBI lineage: Eukaryota > Viridiplantae > Streptophyta > Magnoliopsida > Santalales > Loranthaceae > Taxillus > Taxillus chinensis. Next base: position 21,712,076 of record CM042085.1, on the reverse strand, counting down.
AATGCCAATACATCAAACAGAAAGCTTAGAAAACACTAAGGGTCATTAAGGAGACTCTTAACAGAGGGTCCTCTATACAAAAGCAAACTCTAAGAAGTTCAAACAACACTAAGGGTTGTTGAGGAGGATTATAATAGAGGGTTCTCTAAATAACACAAAATAATAATTAACTTGTTTGAAATACTGCAACAAATATAATGAAGTGCAGAGAGAAAGAGTTCTCAAAAAAAGGGTTGTTGTAGGGATGATTATGGATTTCAAAGTGATCCTGTTGCTTAGACACCACTTGAATTACTTTAATAAATCTAGCACTTTTGAGAAGATGATTGCAGGAGTGCTCTATATTTTAGCCTTTTCATATAACACTTGAATGCTTAGATTATTTTGATATTAGATCAGCTTCAACCTTTGAGACTTGTCCTTTAAGGCTTCGGCCTTTCAAGGCTTTTTGCTTTGATATTAGTCTTCATGTAACACCTTGTTTGGTTCGAAACTGATATAATTGAATTTTTAGTTATCCCAACTCTATTGTTTTGTTAGTATGGTAATCCAAAGTTGCTGGTCTGCATAGTTATACTGTGTCTACTGAATTTTTATTTTTATTCTTAAACAAAAGACTACTAAACTGACTCATTCTACGAGGTTACTCTACAAACATCACTCTATGACGTATATCATTGTAATCTTGATTTATAAACTTAGATATAGACTTAAATAAGTTCTTTTAACTTAAGGGTTAGCTTAAATCTTCATATAGAAAAACTTAGCTACTTGGCAAGCTTGGTTTGGCGTTTGATCTTCTAGGCTCTTCTTCATCCATAGCGTTTTTCGCAATCTCGTCCTATTTATATGGTCCTCTTAGAGCATTCACAGTAGCCTCAACAGACTTTAGCTAAAATTTAACCAAAAACTTATCTTTTATAAAATTTAGCTACTCTATTCTTATTACTCCAAATAGCAGGCTCAACAATTCGGTAGCTATTTTAATAAAATATAAATATATTACAACGATGACGGACGGTGTGGTCAGGCGTTGGGTTTGATGGATTTGATGGAGACAGAATCATCCGGGGTGGGGGGGGGGGGCGTTGGGGGGGGAGGGTTGCCTGGGTCGGATGGAGATGAAATCAGATGGGGATCATCTGGATGGCAGGGACGTGGACGAGGCGACGAGCAGGATCGGACGGAGCGGGGGCGGGGAGGCCGGACGGGGACGGGCAAGGGACGGCATTTAGAAACTAATTCCAAATAAAATAATATAAAATAATTTTAATATTGGCTAAAATTTTAGCTGACTCGCTAGATTTGTTGAGTCATTTTGAAACTCATCAAATAACTGTAGTATTTAGAAAGGCTGTTGTAGAGTCTTTTTATGGCATTTAACAAAATGAATGACTATATTTTAATTATAGCCAGCCTACTAGGAGTGCTCTTAGCATTGGGCTGTTTTTCTCACAAGAGTATTATATTGTCCGGCATTAAATTAGCAAAAGTACTTCTTAAATAATAATCCCCAACCAATATTAATCTTCAATAGTTAGCTTTTGCCTCTCCCCAGCAAATAATATGAAAGTACAAATATTAAATCCTGGGTCAGAGAATGGAATTTAGAGAAAAAGCGGCTCTTAAATTTTAGATTTTCATACAAGACAGATTTGAAATACTGAGCAATAACTGCTCTTGACTCACAAGGACCGCTGGAAGCCACTACGATCGGCTATCAACGATTCAACAACACGCATAGGTTTCATTACTGTCTTTTGAATGGTGAATAAAAGATATAAGCAGGAAAATAGGGCCGGTAAAATTTTTACCTTTTATATTTTACTTTGTGAATTTTAATAATTATAAAATAATTTCTGTGTTTGATCGGATAGGAATATATTTTAAAAAATATGTTTAAAAAATTTGATATAAAAAATAAACATAAATATAAATATAATAAGTTAATAAAAAAAGAAAAAAATTAAAACAAATATTTAATTCTTATCTAAATTTAACAATAATTTTTAAAAATAATTATAAAATTTATTTATTTAAAAAAATGAATTTTAAAATTAAATAATTATAAAACATAATTTTAACGCCGTCGTCGCCAGTGAACCCCAAACGATGATGATGCCGGCTTTATATAACGTGTTGATTTGATGGGAAAATATCAAGTACGGACTACAGTGGATCGATCTTCGAAGTGGTACATGGCATAACATTTTTTCAAAAAAAAAAAAAGTAAAAAACAATTATAATTTTAATTATAAAAAAAACACAAAACCACGTATCAAATAAAAATGTTTTGTTTACATTTACAATGATTAAAGTTCCAATAAAAAGTCAAAAAAAAGAGTATAGTTTCTCGACCCCTTTCTTTCACCTTTCCATCGATCCAATCCGTCAACCCCGTGAGTAGCCTTACGTGTCCGAATTGATCATTAAAGCCATTCATTTTGGTCAATTTGTGTTTATGATAATTTGGATTAAAGTAGGCGCGACGAACCTTCTCGTGAAAACTGGAGTCATTCTGTGTAACTTCTTGAGTGAGTGTATGTATGTAAGTAAGCGTGCGCGGACAAGACCCAACCCCACCCACCTGACTCAAATTTTGATGAAATCCAACTTAATTTAGGCGAGTGGATCAATGGGGATGTGATAGGTCGGTTAGACTAATTGGACAATAGGCTGAACTGGTGTAGTGTCGTTTTCTTCTCCTTTCCTCCCTCTTTTCCTTCTCGCTGTAGTCTAGCATAACATGAGATTCTACTGTGCCACCAAATGTGCTTATTATATGATTTATTCAAGCAACGAGGTCTCAGACCGTGCAACCAGCTAGAAGAGCCAGCCAGCGCGGCCTTACTCTTTTAAATTCTTGTCGGAGCTCGTAGACTGATATATCATATTCATCCAAGTTGATATATTTTCCAACTTTTGTGAGCAGCAAGTGAAATTAACATTCTCACCATGTCAAGTCTATCCACGGGTGTACAGACCTCTTCATAGTCAATTTCATATTTTTGTTGGTCGTTTTTAGCTAAAAGTCTTATGACTTATCTTATATCGATCAACTTCTAGATCTAGAACCATTTAATATTATAAACTCAATAGACACCAATTGTGGTCTTCTTTGGCATGAGTACTGACAATTCTCATATAATGTTCTTTCGAATAGCATGAATTTCTCTCTCCATTGCTAATTTCTAGCAATCATCTTTAACAACCTATTTAAATGTTAGAGGCTCATGAGGTATTACTGCGGTGGCAACGGGTATAATCACTTGTTCTTGCTCTTCCAACTCACCTAAAATTGCATCTTCTTTGTCTGCATCAACATCATTGAAATTCCAAGTTTTGTCTTTAGAAAAAAAACTATACCTTTACTACTTATTACTTTAGTGAATTGTAGAGTTTTACTTCTCTCCGTAAAAATCTTAAAAGGCATTTGAGGAGTACTCACCCTCTCAATTAGAACAGATAACAACCATTGTATAATTACTCTTTACTTCAACGAGCATTTTAAAATACTTGAACACCGTTAAAGTTATGAATTTTTCTTTAATAAAATATACTCATATTCTCCTACTGAAATTATTAACAAATATGATAAAATACTTATCACCTCTGAATGATATAAGATCCAAAGGTCTATAACTGTTAGTGTGTACCAATGTGAGTGTTCCTCTTGCTCTCCAAGACATACCACTTTGAAAGGGTAGACAAACTTGCTTTACAAGCACACAACCTTTACAGGCATGATCCGCCAAATTAATTTGTGAAAGATCAATGGATAAAAGTTTCAAGCCATTATAATGAAGATGCCAAAACCAAAAATGCCACTACCATGGCGCATCTTTAATGAGTCTAATGAGTCACTTCTCATAATATTACTTAAATGAAGTGAGTTATTCTCCATGTGCAGTCCACTATCATTTTTGAAAAAATTGACTAATGATAAGGATATTACTCTTCATGTTAGGAACATAATATACATTTAAAATAAAATCTTTTTTACCACTCATTTGAAAGATTATAATTTTATACTTTCTTGAACCGAAAACTTCGAGGAATTTCTAAAGTTTGTATCCCTACATACTCTTTCTTTATGTTCCATGGAAAAAATCTTTTCATCCACTCATGTGATTGCTTGAATTGAAGTAAAGTACCAAGTGTCATGTTTATCACTTGAATCTTTGTGAGCCATCAAAAGAATAGAATTCTCATTCTCACTGCTCGACATTTCAACAAGGTTAGCACGATCATTCTTCTTATATAAGTATTCTGAAGTATGGTTTCATGATTTGAATTTTTTTAACTTGAAGTTTGAATTCTAAATTTTAAAAACAAATTACGTTATGCAAGAGAAATAATGTGCTTTACATAGAATGTATTTTTTTAAATTGGATCCCAAAAACTTAGTAAAAATATAATATGGTGAGCTTAGCCAATAAAATAGAGGAAAAAAGAAAAATTAAATTAAATTAGATCCCACAAAATTTTTTAAATTTAGATTTAAAAATAAAAAACAACTAAAACTTATTTTCAAAAACAATTACTTTATTCATATCAGGATTTGAATAAGGTAGCATTTTACTCAAAAAAAAAATAAGTGTACCAAATACACTTTATAGGTTATATTTTATTTTTGATAACATAATCATATTTTGAATATGAGGAACCAAACAGGCCTTACACACTATATTTCCTTCTATAAATGAAATTTCTTCTTTCTTGAAGTAAATAATGGTCATTTGAGAATTCAACCCGCATGGCACCTAGCTTTTTTTGTATCTCGAATCACTATGTTCATATGTCTACTGTTTGGATCGTTCGCATATGATCCTAGAACCTGTTAAGCAATCACACAAATAATTGCAAACACACTCGAAAGTAATGTGAGAAATAGATTCTCTTTTATATTGATTGAATAAAGCTTTACAATATTAAAACTATCCTATAGATCTTAGCATTTTTTTGTCTCTATCATCAGGGGACATATATAATAATACAAATAAATTACATGATGACGTCAACTAAGTTAGCTCTCATTAGAAATTGTACAAATATAAGAAGCTACAAAACTCTCTAAGTGTAGCATTCTTCCCTACCCAATATCGTAGCGCTCTTGATGTGAGTGTTACATGAAATGTCTTGATCTCTTCGAGGAATTACCACAAGTTAGCTTCTAGTTCCTAACTTGCTTCTTCATCAAGTTTGTCCTTCATTTGACATAGTACTTCACATAACTTGGAATTATGCCTCTTCTAGGCACGACTATGTGAGCAATTATCTCATTTATCTCCTTGTCATGCCTCTTGTAGGGGTTTCACCTACATGAAAGGACTTGAGTAGACTTATATGAACCAATATCTTATAATCCAGCGGGTGTCCCTGTATCTTATAATCTATAAGGTGTCCGGTATTTTTTCTTTTTCTTGGTCGAAACAATATCTTATAATCCAGCGGCTTGATTTGGATACACCATTTTTTGTAGTTCCATTTTCAATTGATATCAAATGATGGAAATCATCCTGATGTCTCTCCTAGGTATAATATAACAATAATACAATCTTTATAACAAAAGAGAGACAATCAATTAAACGACAAACTACAGGTAATAAATAATCTGCAGAAAAACAGCGACGACCAACTGAGAGCTTGACCAGAAAAAATGTTTCGCCAAAAAAAAAAAAACCACTTCGAACCGAGCTATGATTCGACCAAGAAAAAGTTGCAACACTTCCTGTCCTGTCTTTCTCAATCTGTTTGCTTTAAATAGCTAACAATACGGATATCATTCCTCGCAGAAATAACTCTTCAGATCACACAGCCCCCGTGGCCGAAACCAACCATGAAGAGCACGAAGAAATCTATGCGTTGCCTCCCTTTTCCATTACATGTTGTCCTCATCGTCATCATCCCAGCTTCTCTGTTCATGGAACCAACTGCTATACTAGCTGATCCCAGAGCCCAACTCGTGAACATGACGTGCGGTCCATACAAGCAGATCAACGCGACGGCCTACGTCACAAACTCCATCGCAACCATGGACAAACTGAGCAACCTACCCGACGCCGCGGACTTCACCGTAGCCTTCACCGGCTCCGACTCCGATCCCGATTCCTGCTACGGGTTCTTCCAGTGCCACGGCGACCTAACCCGGGATGACTGCACCCTCTGCTACGCGCAGGCGCGCACGCTCCTCCCTCACTGCATCCCCCTCAACGGCGGCCGCATTTTCCTTGATGGCTGCTTCATGCGAGGCCAGAACTACAGCTTCTACGAGGAGTGGAAGGGGCCGCAGGACAAGGCCGTTTGCGGCGGGAACGGGACGCGGAGGGTACCGGAAGCGGCATTCCACGGCGCGGCGCAGAGGGCTGTGGGTTGTGCGGTCGCGGCGGCTGTCAGGCGGAATGGATACGGGCGGGGGGAGGAGCGGGCGGTGGGGATGAACAACAAGTCAGCGTTTGTGCTGGCAAACTGCTGGGGAACATTGAGCAAAAGCTCTTGTAGGGCGTGCCTTGAGGCTGCGTCTGCTTCGGCGTTGGGATGCTTGCCATGGTCTGAGGGGCGGGCTCTCAAGGTTGGTTGCTTCTTGAGGTATTCTGATGTCAACTTCCTGAATCCTAAACCACGAAATGTTAATTCTAGAGGTACAATTTTTTATTTTATTTTTATTTCAAACTTACTCTGTTACTATGAATATTCTATCTGGGACTGATATCTTCCAGTTGTATTCATGACTCATGAGTTGTGCAGAGGAAAAATTGATTCTAGTAGTGATCATGGTGGTTAGCTGCACTGCTGTTTTGATTGCTGGGGGAGCTGTAGGACTCTATAAGAGGAGGGAAAAAAAAATACAGAAGAAGAGAGTTTTTTTTTTTTTTTTGATTTTCTGTCAAATTATTTGTGTTCATTTGTAAACAATTTCATTGATTTCTCAGGGCCAACCAATGTGAAGAAATTGGTGAAGATCCTCCATGACAGTAGCCTACACTTCAAATTCTCTACTCTGGAGAAGGCCACCGGGTCATTTAACAATGCCCGAAAGCTTGGGCAAGGGGGATTCGGAGCAGTTTATAAGGTAGCGCAACTTTGTTCTTGTTCCAGAAACATGTATACCCACGATTTTTCCCTGGTTTGAATCATGCTTAAACTCAAATCTCTCTGGTTTTTTGAAGGGAGTTCTTGGTGATGGGAGAGAGATCGCAGTGAAGAGGCTTTTCTTCAACAACAGACACAGAGCGGCAGATTTTTTTAACGAAGTCAACATCATAAGCGCTATAGAACACAAAAACCTAGTTAGGCTACTGGGCTGCAGTTGTTCAGGACCGGATAGCCTCCTCGTATATGAGTTCCTGGCCAACAAGAGTCTTGATCGCTACATCTTTGGTAAGTAAGTAGCTACTACATATATTCACAATATGGAAATCTGAATACCATGGCTATGCGTCTGATTGCAGCTGAACTTTTAACTAACCTTGCTAACATAAATCAGATCCAAACAAAGGCAAGGCACTTAACTGGGAAAAGAGGTATGAGATTATAAAAGGGACCGCAGAGGGTCTGGTCTACCTGCACGAGAACACCAAAATTAGGATTATCCACAGGGATATTAAGGCAAGCAATATCTTGTTGGATTCGAGGTTTCGTGCCAAAATTGCAGACTTTGGACTGGCAAGGTCGTTCCAGGACGATAAGAGCCACATTAGCACCGCCATTGCTGGAACTTTGTGAGTACAACCTCCTCCTAGGACCTAGCTTATGCATAAAGATCAGTATATAAAGCTAGCCCCTAAAATTGGTTTTTAATCTACACATTCACAGAGGATATATGGCTCCGGAGTACATTGCCATTGGCCAATTGACAGAGAAGGCGGACGTGTATAGTTTTGGTGTTGTGCTGTTGGAAATATTGACGGGAAGGCAAAACAATGGTGGGATCCAAACCTCTGACTCTTCATACACCCGCAGCCTGGTAGTAACTGTAAGTTTATGGGGACACCATCCTATCAAATTCCATCTTCGAAGTTTACTTACAAAAACATTTTGATATTAAATAACCCACCCCGATCTCGTTTAATTGGTTTTTTTTTTTTTAAAAGGTCTGGAATGATTTCCAACAAGGGACAATGGAAGAACTTTTGGACCCCAACATACTGCTGCAAAACTACAATGACAGACACATCAAAGATGAGGTACTCAGGGTGGTTCATATTGGACTTCTGTGCACCCAAGAGAGCCCATCGTTCCGCCCGACAATGTCCATGGTAGTGCAAATGTTGAAGAAAGATATTGAATGCCTACCTGCACCAACCAATCCTCCATTCGTGGATGAGCAGACGATGGAGTATAAGCAGTCATCCGAATACTCATCCGACGCATCAGTGGCAACTATTTCCAACAGTTCCTTCTATCCCAGATGATGTTATATTTTGGCCAACAAAGTAATATCATGAGAAGGGCAAGAAATTAGAAGAGATTATTTCCCCACTGATTCGGTTGATAGCCCTTTTTGGCAGATTTCAGAAGAGTGGGGAAAACACACAAGTGAAGTGCAAAGATCATCAATGTGAAGTGCAAATAGCATCAGAACAAGCTTCAAGTTTGAAGAGGCGCAGGAGAAGAAAATTAGGGTGAGACTGTTGTGTACAGGCTTCACGTTTTTTATTTATTTCGGGTTTAATTGTGAAATCAAAATGCTGTTTTGTAGACACTATTTCCTAAATTCTAACCCATTAGGTGAGACTGTTGTGTACACTCAGGCTTCGTATGTTTTAGATTAATTGTGAGATCAAAATGAAGATATTAATTAGTAAAAATCCGGCACTTGAGAGTTGAGACCAAAAATGTGAAAGAGAACAGCAAACAAGGATTTTGATTGATGCATATTAAAATGGAAGATAAGCAGAAAGGTTATATAATTAATGGTCTGGCCACAATGAGTATGACTACATGAAAGGAATTGTCTCTACAGGAAAATGGTTATGGTTTGCTTAAAACACCAGGACGGTGGCTTCTAATGAAAGAAGATAAAGAGTCTTTTTCCCACAATTATCTAATAAAAGTTAAGACACTTGTTCACGTTTTCGGCAAGTGGAGGTTCAATTCATGCGTGTGGCCATCATTGTGGTTTATTTTGTCACCTTTGGTGACCAATTGACGTGCAACAACTATTGAAAATAGTATTTTGGTCAACGACTGCTTCAAATAATATTGTGGTTTAATTGTTTTTGGTTTTAGAATCAGGATCCTTTGGGTGCAGTTAATTAAAACCAAACTATTTTTAAATGTAGTTTTTAAAAAAATAAATAAAATAAAATTATGTAGTTTTGTTCTGTTTTAATGTACAGCAGGAATTTTTTTCAGCAGACGAAAATCCGAACTCTTAATTTTGTAGGACGGAATGAAGAGTTCAAGTCCATATAAATTTTTTGCAGTAGTTAAAATTATGTAGTTTTAATATGATTTTATTTAAATAAAAAAACAAAATGCATACCAAAATAGCGTCTGCATATCAAAATAATATTAAGTTTGATATACTACGGATCATCCAAACTCCAAAACAAGGCAGAGAGAAATGCGATCGGATCAGGTTTGAGTTTGATAAAGATAGCATTAAATTTATATTTGAGCTCAAATTGGCCGACTGAGTTTTGTTGATTTCGGATATTTCTAAATATTTTTTAAAACTTATATTAATTAACAAATTTTAAAATTACTTTTAAAATAATTTTCTTAAAATTTTAAAATAATATTTTAAAATATCATAAATAATATAAACTATTATGATTATTTTTAAATTAACTTAATAAAACATTATATTTTATAAAGCAGTAAATATTAAAATCAGATAAATTATATTAACTTAAAAAAACATGCACGATATATAAATTAAATTAATTAAATTCAAGTACTAAAATATTAAAATTTATTATTAAAATATAAGCATGTATCACTTATTAAACTTTAAAATTACGGGGAGAAGTATTTTTATTGGCATAGTTAATAATAAAATTTTAAAGTAGGTGGATTCGGATTTACCCCCAGTTTTGAGTCGAATACTCTAAACTCATCAAATTTATATTTTATTTTCAGGTTTGAATTTTATCTGTAACCATTTAATTATATTTAGGTAAAAAAAAAAATTTTGTTTGGATCGCAAACCAGTGTTTTGTTTTGTTTATGAAACTGAATGGATCTCCCAGTGTTTTGTTTTTTCAATTTTTATTTTTTTTAAAAAATATTGGTCTTCAAATTCTATAACCGGACAAGTTTTTGCATTAGTCGACCGGGCAATCTCTTTATCAGAGTTGGTCACACAAGCTATGGTGATTTTAATAACTCCAATGGGACTCGAATGGTCTCACTGAATTCTAGAGATATAATATTGGTTGGTTAAATTATTTATAAAATAAAATTATTTTAAAAAAAATATAAAACTAGATAAATTTATATTACTTTTAAATTAATAAAATATATAATTTTAAAAAATAATATTATCCTATCAAACATAAAGTATCTAGGCTAATCTAGACCTAGCAAGATTAATCCAAACTTGAATTGTTGTATTATGACAAGATGGACAATTGTGGTTTTAATGTTTGAATGGGGCCGGTACCTCATCGACAAACAAAAAAATATAGTCTGATGTAAATTTCCTATTATCTTAACATCCAACAAAATTAAAATTAGAATAATCGATGATCTCCAACTGATCTAATTTCTTGTGTGTGAGCATATTACTCCTTGTTTTAAGATTCGTTTGGCTACTTTTCTTTGATATATTCCTAGATTACTCAAATATCTCTCTAGCATCCCAATAATATACACAACATTCAAACACGCATAAACTTGTGCATACATCAGACTCTTTATTGTTGAAACATAAGGAATCTTCTACATCTCTTTAGTTTCAAAGTCATCTTCTGGGCTTTTACTTAAAGTGAACTTATCTCTCTTGGATACAGGAGTATCACCTGATTTACAATCCTACATGCAAAAACTTTTAAGTACCTTTTCAATATAATTTTTTTACGATGATCTAAGAATACCCTAAGAGTAATCTCGATGTATTCAGATTCCTCATACAAAAGAGTCATCACCAAGACCTTTTATATCAAAATTCTGTGTCAAAAATCTCTTGGTCTCATGCAATAAATTGCTATCATTACTGGCTAGTAATATGCCATTAACATATAAAACCTAAAAAATATATTTGTTTCCATTAAACTTATGATATACACAATCATCTATCAAGTTCATTTCACAACCAAAGAGAAGCCAACTTGATGAAACTTGTGATATTATTGACGAGACGCCTGTTTAAGCTCATATATAGATTTCTTTAACTTGCAAACCACTTGTTTTGGGTCTCTTGACACAAAAGTCTCTAGTTGAATTAAAGTTCAAAAATACGTGAGGCGGGAACGGTACGTCCAAAGGTTGTACGAATATATAGCTGCCTCAGTACGGTCGAGGTGGGCCCTCCAACCCCAAACAATAAAATTTATGCTAAAAATCTTATGATATTAAAAATAAAAATTTTTGCGCACCTTTTATAGAAATATATTAGTCTTACAATCATAATAGCATTACTTACTTTATAAAATCAAACTAAAATACGAAATGAAGTCTCACTCAAAGACGAAATTAAGTTTTTTTAGTCAATTTCAAATATTCAATAAAACAAAATGACTTAAGGTCTCGAATAGACACTCTAATCTTCATTGAATAGAGTGTCATCCGTATCTAATGGTCAAAATTTTGGATCTCAAAATAGTTCTTCACTAGAAAGGGCATCCATTTCCAGTTTATCTTGCGATTCAATTAAAATGTCTTTTCCTTTTCCTACACCAAAATAATTAAAAATAACATCAATATATATATATATAATATTTTAAATATAACCAAATTATTTCATTTAATTATTAAACATTACTAAACTTACTTGAACTTCTACTCGTTTCTCCTTCTTGCAAACTTTCACTTGGTTCACATAAAAGGTGTACAAAATTTCCATCAATATCATCCACAATTATCCACTCCCAGGCAAGATATCCGAGAGAGTCAACACCATCGGCAAGATTTATTTTCCCGTGAACTTATCCCTCAACGTTTCTATTAAAAAAAAAAAAAAACAAAAAATTTTTTTTTCTCTATGGCCAATCGATTTCTTCCCCCCCCCCCCCCCCCCCCCCCCCCCCCCCCCCTCTTTTTTAAAATGAATCTACAAATATGAATTAAAATAAAATTAGTATAAATAAATAAATATTAAATAAGATATTCTAAATTTGAAATTTCAGACATACCCAATTGAATGCACTCCAATTTCATTCACAGCCAGATGAGGAACAAGTGAGACTTAAAACTCTCACTGTAAAAGATCTTAGCTCTGAAGTATGAAAGATCTTAGCTCCAAATTGAATCCACAAATCAGCTACAATCATAATTCAACTAGTAAGAAATTAGATAAATAATTATAGAATACTTACATGAAAATTTGACTTAATAGGTTTATATTTATGTATAGTACTTTATGCAAATGTGAAGCCAAACAACCTATTCTTTTCTATAAAATCTATGATTTGTAGATAAGTTTTCTCTCTTTCTTCAAAATTTGGTATAAGCTTCTCCATGCACATTAATAACCCAGTCTTAATGTATACATGGGTGGACATCTGTTTTGAATATTGAAATCAAGGATTCATAAAATAAGCAACTGTATACAAAGAACAATGTAATTGGAAATCCCATTTATTATTAATAATCTTTCAAATCTCACTATATGCTCCATATTCATCCCCTAAATTTTTAGCTATCTCCTCTTTAGTTGCATCCATTGCTCCACAAATAAATCTCATTCCAGGGACCGTCTCGGAATCTGTCAATATCAACACATTAACAAGAGGTCTAGTTGTCTTCAATGCATAAGACATACTAGACCAAAAAATTTCATCCCTCACAATAAACTTTTTCAATTCTTTTCCTTCCACTTTATTCGCCCATGAACTTTCTCTCCATTCCTGTTAAGTTAACATTTGCTCCAAAGGTTCACATAATTCATACAAACTTTGTAATGTCAAGTATGTTGTATCAAACCTAGTAGGATCAAGCCAAATTAAGTCTTTTTTTGTGAACTTTCTCATCAATGCCAATATCCACCCATGATTATAAATAAACTGGGTCACCTATTAAGAAACAAGCAATTTAATAATGAAAGTTTAGTTAAAGAAATAATGTAGTAAAGAAATAAATATACATTAATTCTTCACTTTTCTCAATGCCATTTTATGTTGGGGTAGTTCTTCAATTTTTTCAAGAATCAAATCCAAGTAGTGTGCAGCACATGGTGTCCACCATAATTTTATCCTTTTCTTCATTAATATTTGTCCAGCTTTTTTATAGTTAGAGGCATTATTAGTTATTACTTGATCTACAACATCCTCTCCAATATCTTTAACTATATTATCCAATAATTTAAATATCATTTTTGTATCTTTTACTATATCACTAACATCAATAGAACGCAAGAAAATTATTCCACGTGGATTATTAACAAGAATGCTGAACTGTCGCCCCCTTATATCTTTCTAGCCATCTGATAATATGGATTCTCCTGTTTGCAATCTTGTCTTCTTCGCTTCATTCATAATATTTTTAGTGTTCTCCTCTACCTTTTTTAAAATGGTAGTCTTCAACTCATAATTGCTAGGTACTTTGAAACCAATTCCATGACGGCCAATTGCCCAATACATGCTAATAAATGATGAACTATCAATAACATTAAAAGCAAGAACATTGTCAAAGAAACATCGACAATCTCCGTACACACATCCTTACGTAATTCCTTATTAGTAAGTCTTTTTTTAGGTTTACTTTTATCCATATCATTGATCTCCTCAACATCATCCTCTAAAATCCACAAAAATCTATCCATAGGTCTCCTATTCATTCTTTGAGTAACATCATCACTACTTGAGTCTCTCACAGACCCAATGTTTAATGTTGTATACCTATCAATAATCTCCTCTTTAGCTAGTTGATTTAATTTTTTGACTTCCCTGCATCATTAAAAAAGATTCATTTTATCTTTACCACCTGTGTGAACTTTCGGACATAGTGCAACATTAATCCTTTTACCTGCAAGATGTTCCTTCAATCTAAATACACACCCTCTTATTTCCTTTTCACATCATTTACATTGAATATATTTATATCTTTTTTTTTATATTTTTCAATTTCAATCCTATATTTCCAAGTTGGATCTTTTCTTTGATTAATTGCCATCACACCACAAATAAAAGTATGCTCAATGATCAACAACAACACACAACACTATAGTTTAAATAATTGAAAATAAAAGCTAATATTAATGCAATTAGATTCAAACAAATATAAAATGTAATATTAATTTAAGAAAAATAATTAGATAAAATATATAATTACATATTTATACACTCACAAACATACGAGCAACAAATCAAGCGATAGGGAGGTGACGCGTCGGGCGAGGCGAGGCGAGGCATCGAGAGAGAAGGAGCGATAGCCGCTGGTGAAGACAAGGGAAGGCGAGGCATTAGCGAGGCGACGGAGAAGGAACATTGTCATCAGGCGAGAGTCGTCGTCGGTTGAGGCGTCAGGCGAGGTGACAGATCATTGAAAACGATTGCAGCGAATGATGGTAAGGGTAACAGTTGCATTGGATAGCGAAGGTAACAAATATGCGAGGGTATGAGGTACGGATTTTATATGTTTTTTTTTATTTTAAGAAGCCACCTCTATCGCCTCAACCCGTATCAACTGTGAGGTAGGCGTACTGGTAATGAGGCGCCTCTATACGTATTTTTGAACGATGGGTTGAACCATATATATCATTTCTTCAATGTTGCCATTTAGAAACACAATCTTTATATCTATCTAATGTAACTTACGATCAAAATCTACCACTAATGTCATTATAGTTCTGAACTTGTCTTTCAAAGAAACTGAGAGAGAGTCTCTTTATAATCAATGTCTTTCTTTTGTGTGAAGCCCTTATCGACAAAATGTGCCTTATATCTTTCCATGTTGCCTTTTGAATCCTTTTTTGTTTTAAAAATTCATTTACCACCAATAAGTTTCACGTCTTCAGACAAAGGAGTAAGATCTCATACGTCGTTGTCCTTTATAGATGTACTCTTTTCACATATACCATCAATATATTACTAAGAGTTAAAACTTTCGATAGCTTGATAGGCAGTGATAGGATTATCTTCCACCAAGCCTATGCCATCTTCATATTCCTGGACAAATACAACATAATAACATAATCATCTGAAATTTCACTTCTCCTCTCTCTAGTGGATCTTCTTAATGACATTGGTTCTGAAGTTTGTAGTATTTGTTCTTCTGGAACTGAAACAACTTGTTCTTCAAGAATAACTGTTAGAACGAGAGATATAATGACATTGTCTAAATCTAGAATTGCTTCTTGAACAATGTCAAGTATAATAATGTGATTTTGATCATTGCCAATAAAAAATTGAGGAGAATTCATGTCTTCATCGACATAGACATGATAAAAACTGGTGCTAACTATTTTTTAATCATAAAGAAGGTTAAACATTCCATTTCCAGAAGAGCAAGAATAATTAAATTTGTCTAGAACAAAAATAAAAATCAAATTTCTTCTAAAAGGAGGTATGATAAAAGGTTCTTTCAAATCCAAATAAGAATCAGTCCTCAACAATAATCTAAATGTCTCAATTGCCTCAACTTCAATTGACTTGTTATCCCCAACATATATGTATTTTTCACCATTACTTAGTTTTCAGAAGCTCAAACAATCTTGAATAGACATACTGATGTGAGTGGTTATGTTAGAATCAATCCACCACGTGGGTCCAGGTACGAAAGTCAAATTTACCTCAAAACAAACATAATTAAGAAGCATACCTTTCTTTGCACACCAAGCGTGATAATTAGTACAATGCTTCTTAATGTGTCCTACAACACCACAAAAGAAACAAGTATTCTTTTTTTTTTGTCTTACATTGTTTCTTTTGTGGAGGATAAACTGTAATAGCCTTATCTGATTTTATTTTTTTTTTTGATATCTTTTGTCTTTACTAGCAAAATGAGCACTTTCTGTCTTATCAAAGCTTCAACCTTTCCTCCTCTTAGACATAGTGAAAGATAAGGGTGTAAAATAGACCGTTGATCCGTAGATAAGCTAGCGGCCCATTTAGGCCTGACCCGTTTAAAAAAAATAAAAATTTTAAACTATTTCCTATCTTACCTAGTATATTAGTACCTAGAGTCTAAACTTATTAATTTTAAAACTAAACTTTAAAAATATAAACTTTAAATATGATTTTAAAATTAAAATTTTAAAAAATATTTAATAAAATTAACTTATAATATTTTTTATAATAAATAAGACCGATCTGCGGACCGGTCTGGTCCATTTTACATCCCTAATGAGAGATAAGCTCATTGAGAGATCAAGTCTCCTTTTGACAGTTATAACTCACCTTGAACTAATTAAACTATGTTGGTAAAGATAAATACCAAATGCATTAACAACACCCCAAAAAGATCTAGCTTTAGTACTTTCAGTTTTGAGGCTACATGAAACATTTCCATAATGTACTCCTTTATGTTTTCTTTTCCCTTATATCTCATTGAGATCAGACTTTCTAAAATTGTACTTGTCTCTGTCTTTTCACTTTTAGCGAACCTTTTCTCAAGATCATGAATAAAGCTTTTAGCTATGATAAATTTTGGGAGTTAAATTGAGAGTTAATAAGTGAAAATTTGAATTTTGAAGGGCTTTTTGGAAATTATTAAGGAATAAGACGAATTTTAATTAAAAATAGGGTTTTGAGGTTTTATTATTTATTATAACTTTTTTTTTTGAGAAACCCTAGCCGTCAGGAGGAGAGTTCTTAGTGTTCTTCGCGTTCTTCATCGTTCTTGCCATTCAAGACCTTCCTGCGAGTTTAATCCCTTCGAAAGGCAAAAGGTAGGTGATTCTTGATTCCTCGTTATTCTATTGCACGAACACAAATCTGTTAGAATATATATATATATATATACATATATATATATATATATATATACATAAACGTTTGGATATATATGTATTTATATAAATATATTCATTTGCGTGTATATACATATGGTGCCGATGTTTGTGCGGCATGATTCAACCCAGGTTCGAATCATTGGATGAGCCAAACAACCGTTATCCCTTTTATCATATTCTAATTAGTTATTATTAATGTTGTCTAAATCTAGAATTGCTTCTTGAACAATGTCAAGTATAATAATGTGATTTGATCATTGCCAATAAAGGATCGAGGGGAGCTATACTTCCATGCCTCCACAATCCGTTCGATCCAATGCAACACAAGGATTTTGTTTTATTTTATTTTATTTTTTCTTAATCAAAAAAAAAGGGCATCTTTAAACGTGGTTCCGTTGCAAGTGAAAGAAAAGGGGCATCTTTGTTTAAGTGTCGATTTTTTAAAAAAGGGAGGCTTAATTGATAATGGAAATCAAATTGCTTGTCAAAAGTAGATATATGAATAAAAGTTCTTTTAAATCTATGCATTATTATGAAGTCGTCAACAATTATATATGTGTGTTTTGATAATTATCAAGATATATAGATAAATTTAATTTAATTTGATTTAGTATTAAAAATAACATATTCATTTATATCATTCCAATAGCAAAGTCAAACAAGAATTATGATATTGTTAGTTTAATAATGAAAATAGTGCTTGGGTTTGATATTATAGTTTAATAATATGAAGTATTACCTGAAACCAGATATTATTAATTTATCATCTAAAATATTGTTGGAAGCTTGACATTAATAGTTTGATATTAGAAACATTGTTTGTGGCTTGATATTTATACCACACAAGAAATATTATTTGTAGTACAATGTTAGAAATTTGGCATTTAAATGTTACTTTGTAGATAAGCTTAATATTACTTAATTGATATTTAAGTGTTGGATTTTTGATGAATATTTATATATGTATGTATATCTATATATATTATTTGTGGTTATCCAGGATTGATGAATTAAATCTTTTGTAGACATTTGTATTAAATTTTAATTGTTAAAATATTCTATTTATTGATTATATGTGAAATTGGTGGTCGAGTGGTTGTTAACCCGGGTCCCACGTTTAAAAAAAATAAAAGTTGTACACTATTTCCTATCTTAGCTAGTATATTAGGGACACCACAGTCTAAACTTATGCTAATTTTAAAACTAAACTTTAAGAATATGGGAAACTCTTGAATATGATTGTTACCCTTAAAATTGAATGAAAGTATTTATATTTAATAAAATTAACTTATAATATTTTTTATAATAAATAAGACACTACTATGACAAGCTACACGGTCCATGTTTACTCAGGAATTCATGTTATAGCCTGGTGAGGAGATCGAGATCTCCTTCTGGCATTTGTGCTCTCCCCTTGAACTTTGATTATATTTATGTTGGAATCATAAATACCAAATGCATTAAGCTAATTTTTTGTTTGTTTTAAATTTTGTAATAACTTGGTTTATGGATTTTGTAAAACATGATTGATTTCTATTATTTGAATACTCCTTTAGTGGTTCCTTGTAAGTTGTATTAATTATAGATGACTCGTTATTAATAAATTATTTTCCTTAACTTCATAGCATTTGGAATTTACGGAATACCCTTTTATCAATGATCATGAATTAATCTTTGTAGACTATGATCACCAACCCTTGACCTTAGACATGGTGCATCCGAAGTAACATTCTTAAATTGGCTCCTTTCATAACCATCAAACTAATATGGTTTGATCGTTCTCACCTTTCCAGCTCCCTCTTTCCTTCAAGGGTACTCTAAGCGATAAGAGCAGCTGGTTTATCAACCCGTAAAGAGATATTCAAATCCATGACTCCAAGAACAATAAGGATATTCTTTTGGTGTGGCTTGAAGTTCATGTCATTCAACATGGAAATAGAATTAATGCTAGCAGAGATGTTCGTAACAAAAGAAACAATTGAACAGAAAACAAAACATGTTCACATAAGTCCTAAATCGAAATTCTTTAATAATAAATTCAAATAATGGCGAAATCTCCATTTCAAGATACTGAACACTCCATTAATATTTCATCTTTAGATAAATTATTAACTTATAATTGGTATCTTGATATAGTAATTAAATAATGACAATAAAAAAACATATCAGACAATAAATCTTTCTTTGGACTGAATTATATTTAATATGTAAACCAAATAATTGTCACACATTTATTACCAAATGTATGAACGTAATCATATAGGTATAAATCTTCCTTTGGGCCGACTAATATTCATATAATTATATCCACACAATTAACCTTTTATATTTTAAAATTAATTATTTTTTACAAGAGAGTCTTCTTTGGTGACATGTTGCAAAAATTAATTTATCTTAAAATATATTTTTTGAACAAATCAATATTTAAATTTATAATTATTTTGTATAATAAGCTAATACTTAATACCATTTTGACCTCAAACATGTGTTTATATCGAATTTATATATATAATTCTTTTTCTTAATTTTGAGTAATTCAATTTTACACATACAAAAATTACCATGCCTTCTCGGTAAACAGAAAACATAGAAAAAAAAAATTATATACGAATACAATCGGTAAAATTAACCAAAAGCACTACAATAAATCATAGAGAACAATCCCTATAGCGAACATGTTTATTTTATTCTTGAAAGCAAAATTAACACAAATTAATTGCCTCAACTTAATGATCAAACATGAATTTGATCATCATAATGTAGAAATATCTCAAGAATGAACATTAAACATGAATCGCATCAATTATCCAGAAATATAATTGTTAAAATATATTTGAGATATATATGTTCTCGTTAAAGTAAACAGATATTGAATATATCTTCAATTCTCGATGTCAAGAATTTCTAATAATCATATAATAACCAAATAACCAAGGATATATGATCGGATATATGTCTTCAGACAAAATGAGGATGAATAATGATCATATAATATTATGGTTAAAAAAATCTATGGTTAATATACAAGTATCGGAACAGCAGTAAAATTATACAGAAATCGGCTGAATTGATTTATTAATACAAATCAAACAATTATCAATACAATAAAGTAAACGAGCCATCATATATACATCGCTCACATATTTAATTACCAATCCGATTGAATCAAAATCCAATTGGTGGGTACATTCCGATTTGACTCATATTTAATTTATCATTTCGATTTGATCCAAAAAAAAAAGTAATTATATATATTCAAATATCCAACCATCAAATCGAAAAACAAAAAGTGGGTACATTCCAATATCCAATATATGTTGATATATGTTCATGTGAATATGAATTCACCGAAAATTCAAAACGATACTCGATAATTATTAAAATCCAAAAAATTCTTGAATTCTCCTGTCGAGTAACAATGGGCAGATCGAACGTAAAATGTTTCATTAAATGGAAAATTGAGTTACAATGAGCAGTGGATGAGGAAGAGGGTGACGGGAGCGCCACGGTCCCCCGCGGTTTCAGCCGCAGATATAGGGTGAGAGGAGACGAGGGGCGGCGGCGGCGGCGGCAGGGGAACGTGAGAGAATGAAATTTACACGCCGGTATCAGACAAACGTAGGATATGACACGTCGCAAAAAAAATAAATAAATGAAATTCTTGTTATCGCTGACAAATTTGTGCCTAGTATTGTATTCCATGTTCTCATTACTAAAGTTCAACAAGGTTGGTTGCACTGTCGGACGGTTAATATATGCGCGTGTCAGAACTTGAAGGATCGGATCAAACAGGGACACAGCAAGCATGAAAAAAGCAACAACCTACGTCCCTCCATTCCCCACCGTGTTGAGCCTCATCGCAGCCTCTGTTTTCATGTTTGTGGTGGGCGATCCCAGATCCGAAACCGTGGAGATGAAGTGCGGGCCAAACAAGCAGGACAACCAAACTCTCTCCACCAAGAACTTCATAGCCACCATGGACAGCATCAGCGACCAACTGAGTTCCGGCGCCGGCTTCGCAGTGGCCTCCTCCGGCTCGGGTCCCGACGCCAACTACGCGCTGTTCCAGTGCTACGGCGACCTCTCCAGCGTCGACTGCACCCTCTGCCATCTGCAGGCACGCACGGTACTCCCCTCCTGCACCCCCTCCGACGGGGGCAAGATATTCCTCGACGGCTGCTTCATGCGCGTCGAGGCTTACGACTTCTTCGCGGAGTGGACCGGACCCGAGGACAACGCCGTGTGCGGCGGGAACGGAACGTGGGAGACGGCGGCGGCGGCGGCATTTGGTGCCGCGGCGCAGCGGGCCGTGGGGAGATCGGCTGCGGAGGCCGCTAAAGGGGATGGATACGCGCGGGCGGAGGACCGGGCAAAGGACTCCTCGAATGTGTCGGCGTTTGCGTTGGCCAACTGTTGGAGGACGTTGACCAAAAGCTCTTGCAGGGCCTGTTTGGAAACCGCGTCCGCGTCTGCGCTGGGATGCTTGCCGGGCTCCGAGGGCCGGGCTCTTAAGGCTGGTTGCTTCTTGAGGTACTCTGATGTTAACTTCCTTAATCCCAAACAAGAGACTAAAGAGAGTTCTAGAGGTACAACTTTTTTTTCGACTTGTTTGTTTGTTTCTGTCGTTGTTTTGGGTCTAATTCCAAAGAATGAATGAATAAACAAATTCCTTACTAGATTGAATCTAGCACTAACAACTTTCTTCTTAATTTTGTACGGTTCATGATTTTGGTGGATTTGTTGTGCAGGGAAAACTATTGTTGCTGTAGTGGCTGTGGTAGTCAGTTGTACGGTTGTTTTGTTTGCCGGGGCAGCAGCTGTAGTTTTTTACAAGCGGAGGAAGAGGAAACTACAGAAGAGAAGGAGAGGTTTATGAATTAATTATATTTACGTTTATGCAGATTCATTGATTGAGGCCTCTTTGATTCAGCTGTAGTACTTTACTGGTTTCCTTTGATTTCTCAGGCTCAATTGATGTGAAGAAATTGGTGCAGATCCTAAATGACAGTAGATTACACTTCGAATTCGCAGCCCTTGAGAAAGCCACTGAATCATTCAGCGATGACAACAAGCTTGGTGAAGGTGGATTTGGAACGGTTTATAAGGTAGGTTACCTAGCTACCACCTGCATTCATATGAACTGTACTCTCTTTCAATAGCTTCTCTTCCTCACAAACTGTTCATATTTTCAAGGGAGTTCTTGCTGATGGGAGAGAGGTTGCTGTAAAGAAACTTTTCTTCAACAACAAGCATAGAGCCGAGGAGTTTTATAATGAAGTCAACATCATAAGCAGCGCGGAACACAGAAACCTAGTGAGGCTACTAGGGTGCAGTTTTTCTGGAACTGATAGCCTTCTTGTATATGAATTCATGGCCAATGAGAGTCTAGATCGGCACATCTTTGGTAAGCAACTTTTCACAATATTTTTGTTTCTTCTTTACTTTCCTCTTAAAAAGAAATTATTGGTGTTTGATCAGACCTTCCACTCAACAAAACAAAAACCAATAAATAAAAAATCGAAACAATCTCAATGATTAATATAGCTTCTTTAATTCACATTGTGTCCACGAAACAGATTCAAACAAAGGTAAAGCACTGAATTGGGAGATGAGGTTTGGAATAATTAAAGGGACAGCAGAGGGGCTGGTTTACCTCCATGAGAACCACAAGAATAAAATCCTCCATAGAGATATTAAGGCGAGCAATATCCTGTTGGATTCCAGGTTCCGTGCCAAAATTGCAGACTTTGGGCTGGCAAGGTCATTCCAGGACGGTAAGAGTCACATCAGCACCGCCGTTGCTGGAACCATGTAAGCACGCACAACAAAACTGGTAGTTCAAGCATAATTTCATGGGTGCGTGCAACTTTTCCCGTGTTTCTAATGTACATATCAACAGAGGATATATGGCTCCAGAGTACTTAGCCCATGGTCGATTGTCAGAGAAGGTAGATGTGTATAGCTTCGGCGTGCTTCTATTGGAAATTGCAACAGGAAGGCACAACAATGAGGGGGGCAAAAGCTCTGACTCTTTAGACAGCCTAGTTATAACTGTAAGTTGCAGAAAATATCAATGCTACCAAACTATTCCACTTGCACCTGTAATATTGGCTTTTCTCCATGGGCAATAAAACCACACTCACCTAGGCCTTGCTTGTTTGTGATGGATCAGGTCTGGAAAAATCTCCAACAAGGGACCGTGGAAGAACTTTTTGATCCCAACCTATTGTCGGACAACTACAACATCAAAGACGAGGTATTCAGAGTCGTGCACATAGGGCTACTGTGCACCCAAGAGCAACCAGCACTTCGACCCACAATGTCAAAGGCACTACAGATGTTGAAGAATAAGGAGGAAAAGCTACCTGCACCAAGTAATCCCCCATTTGTGGATGAGCAGACAATGGAGTTTCATGATCACTTATCTGAGGATCCATCGACTCCACTCCACTCCACTAATTTCAACTCCACTCCTGCGCCTTATCCACTACCGTAAATCTGTAATGCGTCGTCGGTACGTGGCAGTCATCTCCCCACAGTTCCTTCTACGCAGCATATGGTTGAAGTTTAATGATCACTCGTATATGAGAATCCATTGACTCCCCTCAACCCACTTTCCACTCCACATCAATGGCAGTCATCTCTCATAGTTATCAACTTCTACCCCACGTAAGGTTTTGGTTATGACAAACAAAGACGTGTGAAGACAAGTGCTGACCATAAAGCAGAAGTTGATAGACCATGCCCCATTGCCTCAGGCCCAGCCGATTTGGTGAGTAGCCATTCTGTACATAACAAATTTGTCGATTTACACAATAGTAAGTATATACCCTTATGTGCCGTAGAAATGATTATTATTTGAGCAATTATTTAAATATGATGATATCACATTGATCATGCAAATTTCATCCAATTGATACGGTTCATTTGCCTCGGGATATATATTATTCGTCTTATTATTATTATTTTATAACAATATGTGATAATTATGTAAGGTAATGATGTAAGTTGCATGGTTAATCCTCGCGGGTACCTCTCATGTATTGATATTATTTTAAAAAGAAAACAATTCATACAACGCGGAAAATATTTGTGCAAAAAAATATATTTTCAATTATATGATTAATCTTGCGTGAAGTACAGTATTGTGTCACGTTCTGAGAATTGACACGTCAGTGATACTTTTTGAATTGAACAAGGTGGTATCGGTGATGTGGAGCGAAATGATACTATTTGTAGATGATGTGTAGCAAAATGTTCTATCGGAAGATGATTATTCGAGTTCAAATGTGTCGATATGTTTGAACGTGGGGAGTATGCTGTTAGTTAAGATATTGAAGAAATTTTTTTATTATTTTTATATAAATTGGTTAAAAATTAGAGTTATTTTCCTAAGATATAATAAAATTAGAGTTTACTTCAAACATCAAAATCTAAATTTAACGAACCAAATAAAAAAAATTAAATGTCAAAACTAATTGAGACACGAAAAATATGCCTTATGACATTAGTCAATGGTAAAATTTGAATCACGTCTTACATTAGTGACAAAAAATATGGCCCTATGACATTAGTGTCTATCCATAATTCGATCACAAGCTATTTATTATTATTATTGGGAAACAAAAACTAAACATGATGCGCCTTTCGTAAGGTCGCAATCACAAGACTCCGCGACGTAACAACCATGACAGATATTGGTTACCTGTTTGTGTAATGAGTAAAATGGATCATTGACTTAAATAGATTTATCCGAGTGAATGAGACCAAAATATTTTTAGTTTATTTTAATTACAGGCTTAATTTGATTGATACGTTTAAGCTTGAGGGCCGATTTATATATTAATACATATAATCTAAATATATTAATTTTAAAATATATATTTTTAAATATAATTTAAAATTTAAAATTTTAAAAATATTTAACAAAAATTAACTTATAATATTTATTTTAAATGAATAAATATGGACAACCGGACACAGAAAGTTTTATCTGTTAAAGTCAGTCCAAACAGGTCCTCTATTTAGGCACATTAGGCACATTCCAATGGACTACCGGGTTATTTTCAAAAACATTTATTATATTTTTAAAAATAATAATTAAAGTATTATTTACAAATCCATCCCCTTTCCACTACCACTCATTACCCTGAAGGGTTTCCCTTTTTCTTGCGTTTTTTTCTTTTTTGTGCGTTTTTTGCAGACTGTTGTATCATGCACCTATTTTCTGTCTCTTATTTGTTTGTGGCTGGTTGCTTTAACACCCGTAAATACAGAATATAGAAAGCTTTTTCTTTTTATACCTCCTCACCCTTAAAATTGGTATCAGAATTATCTAGGGCTCGAAAAAAGCAACTGGTTCAGAGGTACAGCGTTCACGAACCCAGCTTATCCTTAAAAAGAACCCTAACCATAGAGTCAAAATTTACCACCCTCCAATACCCCCAAAATGCCGAAAGAGAGTTCCAAAAAAGTACAACCAACTAACATATCCATCCTTTTTCCAAGGGGGAAACTCCCCAAAATTTCCCCCCCCCCCCCCCCCCCCTTCCCCTAGCACACTGGACCGTGTCACCCGCCAACTTTTATCCAAATTTAGTTGGCGAGGACCCCACGGGAGGGGTTCACAAACCCCCAGGTATCGTTGAATTTAATAGTGTGGCAAGTAATACGGTTACAACCTTGGGGCCGAGGCGGCCCCTCAACAGAACAAGTAAGCAAACCACAACCGACCGTACCAGGCAAAGTTACGGGGGCCCCGCTGTTTTTCTTCAAGAGATATTCGCTTGGATGTCAAAATTAAGCAACCAAAACGAAAATTTACAACGAAAAGGTAATCAATCAAAAGCAGCGGTGTATTAGGGCTCCCATTTTTAAAACTCTCGCCACCCCCCCCCCCCCCCCAAAAAATTTAATAATCACCAATCAAGAACTCGAAAAAAGGTTTGTTTCTATTGTGATACTTATTAAATTATATTTAACAAAAAATACATTTATATTTAATAAACACCAGGAAAAACAAATGACCAGGAAGACGTCCAAGTTAAAAATGAAGCCGGGGGGGGCCCCCCAAAAAAACCTCCCCCCCACCCCCGGAACCAAACACCCCCACAAACTCATTGGGAAATTGAAGAACAAAGATGACACGGTGTTGATCGATGGAGGGAGCACCCATAATATTAATCGATTTGTCTCACAATTTCGTATATCAAATTAAGATAAGAAGTTTCAATGATGTCCAATCATGAGAAGGTTGATTGTGGAACGGTGTCTACTCTTTCCATACTCATCCAAGGCACGTCTCACTGCTGATTTCTATTACTACCGGTGGCCCTTCCATTAGTTCTTGGAGTTCATGGCTTGCCACTCTTGGGCCAACGAGACGGATTACCGGAATCTCACCATGACCTTCAATGACGCCGCGAAACGCATGTTTCAGGCTTAAGTCATCCCTCATTGGAGGCCTTATCAACAAGGATCTCTTGAATTTGAGCAAACAGGGTTGCTTCTTCAATTACTATGGCAAAACAGGTTGACGGCCCTACCATCTGTCTGGCGACCTTGAAGCATCATTGACATTTGCACATGTCTTCACCCGACTCTTAACCAAACGATCAGCCTACCACACCCGCGTGTCCCCCCCCAAGGGCCAACGCCCCGCCTTTTTTCCGCCGCTGGAAAAAGGCAGATGGGTCGTGGAGTTTTGTGTTGTTTTGAGTGCTCAACCATATACTTAGACATCCTCATTCCTTATCATGACTATTGTAATCATTATTTTCCACCCTAGTAGTAATAATGATTGCATTCGGCATTCGTAAGGTCGCAACCACTCAATGTGCAGGCCCTCCCCAAGTATGTCTTGGTCTCCTTCGACAAATTGATATACTAACCATTGGGGCGCCTTACATGATTAATGTTCTAATTATATTGTTACCCTGTTTTGTCTAATTGGAGTGTGAATTATGGATTTATATAAAAACATTGACTTAAATAGGTTTTATCGAGTGAATGAGACCAAAATGAAAGTCGGTTTTGGGTTTTGCAGGCTATTATCAAAATTCATTAGTGGCTTTTATTGATTGAGCTTGAATTTACCAATGATTTTTTTTCACCTCAATTCTTTCTTCTTTTACTTACGGTTTTTTATGAAATCCAACAAGCCCAACCGTAGCTTTTTACACCACTTACGAGAAACTTTTAGGTAGGCCGATTCTTAAATTTGTTTTATTATTTCTAAAAAATATTTAAAAAAATTATTACATATTTCACTTAATATATTAATTTTAAAATTAAAGTTTTAAAATATATATTTTTAAATATAATTTAAAATTTAAAATTTTAAAAATATTTAATAAAAATTAACTTACAATATTTATTTTAAATAAATACAATAAATATAACCCCCCTCCCCTGGTGCTACCCTCATCGCAAATGGGATCCCTGCTTAATCCAGAAAGTTTTTTGATCGTTGCACGAACTTAAAAAATAACTGTCCAAACCAAATAAACACGGGGCAAAAGAACCCGGGTCTTTAGGCACACTCCGCAATGGACCACCGGAACAATTCGTTTTACACCTAATTTTGTATGTTGTAGCAGTTGTTTTTTGGTAAGAAAATAATTTTAATTTTATTTTACAAAACTCCTATAATAAAAATAATATATTTTCATTTTAAAAAATATTTATTTTATTTTTAAAAAATAATAATTAAAGTATGTTTATTTTACAAATTCCATACAACCACGCTTTCCACTATCCATCATACATCATAGTAAAGTATTTAACATAAAATGATGGAATTTGTTTTTGGTAAGAATTAATTAATTTTGCAGTAAAATAAAATTAAGTAATATAATAAAATAATTTGTGATTTAATTTATTTATATTAAATAAATATTATTTTTAAATTTTTTAATTCTATCAACTCCAAAATAGTCTTGATATGACGGTTATCATATTCTACTTTATTTCACCTGCCAAAACGACACATAAAGTGATTAATCTGAAACAATTACGTTAGAGTCAATGTTAGAGTCAATGCGCCTGAAAAAGGTCCTCGTTTATGATTTGTGATTGCGAAAGACCACCCTACCACCGGATAGTCAAAAGATAATTAATCAGAGACCATTCCAAAGCCTCAAGCAAATAATAAGAAGAAATATAAGAGGAATTAGAAAAGAAAAAAGAGAGAGAGAGAGATTTAGAAATTGCACACCCCTACGACTTTGTAGCCACAGAAACACGTGTGAGACTGGATTTTCTGTCCTAGATTTTGTGTCTATTTCCTGTCCGAATTAAATAATAAGCCATTTAAAAATGACATTATTAAAACTGAATAATATATTATTAACAATTAAGAAGATTTCTCTCTAACAATCATTTTTATAAAAATAAAAAAACAACAAATGAAAGAAAAAGAAGAGAAATAAAAAAAAATTATATTATATAAATAGTAAAGAGCAGTTTTTCATTTAAAAAAAATATTACAGTAAATTTTATTTATAGAAAAGAAGATGGAAAAATTATTAGAGTAAAATTTTTATATTTTTAAAGCCTTTTGGAGTTTTCAACTTGGAGGACGGATGGTACCTTTCAAATAGACTTTTTCAATTTTGTTTTCATATACGTTTAGTATGTATAGTTGCCTTCTCGAAGCGTCTGACTTTTACAATTGGGTTTTTTTTTAAAAGTTGTCTAAGTAATTATCTTAAAATTTAAAATAATAATAATTTATAGCAACCGCACATAGGATTTGAACGCCAGTCAAACTCGAATCTCACCATGTAACAAAGAATTGTTGACCGTACGGTGTCCCCATAAGAAGGTCAAAATCTTGAGGGAAATGTACGAACTTTTTCTTTTTACTTTTTTTTTCCCGCCCCATTTCCTATTGTAGTTGGTTTAATCGACTCTAGTATGGAGATGAAGTAGGCTTCTCTGTGCTGAGCTAACCTAAGCAGGAAGGTAGGAGCTCCCTTTCCCCACCAAAACAAAAAAAACAAAACAAGAACGAACCAGATGCTTTGGGGTGTATAGTAGAACTAGAAGTGGGGTGGTGAGTGCACTGGCCATCACCTCGGGCCAGAAAGCTCCATTGCCTCGACAACAAACGAAGATTCTTCTTCTATACAATTTGAGTACCTATGAAGGGTTGGGTCTTCACAGAGTGGGAGACGCGGCATGTGAACCATTTGTGAGGCCTCCCATTTTTGGGCGAGGCCATCTCCTTCCAACATCCTTAACACCTCCGACATTTTAGGCCGGTGAGAAGGATTGAATTGGGTACACAAGAGGGCAACCTGAACCATTTCTCCCAACTCCTCGCCATCATAGTTGTTCTTCAAATCTTTATCCACCATTAAGTTCAACATTCTCTCCCCATGAAGCTTCTTCACCTGCCCAAAGTTTATGCCTCGCTAAGCAATCGTGATGACCAATTAGTTATTCACATGTCAAATATATAATAATAATGGTTGAGACAGAGAGTATTATACCCAATCAAGCATTACACCCTTCTGGTTCGCTGCCGCCCGACCAAAATCCACAGCCTTCTGACCAGTGATTAGCTCAAGAAGCAAGATCCCAAACCCAAACACGTCTGTCTTCTCGGATGACTGGCCAGTCGACAGGTACTCTGGTGCAATGTGGCCAACGGTACCGCGAACTGCTGTAGTCACATGCGAATCTTGGTGATCCAAGAGCTTCGCCAGCCCAAAGTCTCCAACGACTGCCTCAAGGTCTTCATCTAGCAATATGTTGGCCGCTTTCACATCCCGGTGTATAATTTTTGGGTCACACTGCTCGTGCAGATAAACTAGTCCCCTGGCTGTCCCTAAAGCAATTTTCTTTCTTCGTGGCCAATCCAAAGTGGCCTGACCCTGATTGTGATCTGACATGAACATACTTATTATATATGAGACAGTGGTACCCCACACACCATCATTCACCATGCATAAAGATGATCTAAATCTTCAGGAGTTACTAGAATGAGTAAAACAAAAAACAATAACATAGCTTACCTCTTAATCGAGATGCTACACTTCCATTTGGCATGTAGGGGTAAACAAGTAGACGTTCGTTCTCAGTTGTGCAGAATCCACAAAGGCGAAGAAGATTTCGATGAACAGCTAGACTTATCGTCTCCACCTCAGTCTGAAACTGAATTTCTCCACCAACTGCATTATAATCATTCACCCTTTTAACTGCAACCAGAGTTCCATTGTTCAAGCACCCTTTGTACACAATTCCAAACCCTCCCCTCCCTAAAATATTTTTTGTGTTGAAATGGTCAGTTGCAGCACGGAGTTCCTTAAAGCTGAACCTCTTCAAATGACCCAAGCAAACTTCAGGGTCATATTGATCTGCTGTCAGCGAACATGGGACAAATTTTAACACCCTAGAAATTTCCAGGAAAAAAAAAAAGACTGCACAATCACAATGCCAAAAAAAACTACTGACAAATCAGGCTTTATGAACTTGCATGCAAGCCAAAAATAAGAAGCCTAAAGAAGATCATTTTAGTTTCGCTGTGTAAAAACTAAATCCGTGAAAAACAAATCTGAAAGTAAGTATAAAACTGCAAACCATTAACATCGAAGAAAATCTGCTGTCTGGACACATATCTCCTCCAAACAAATAACCCAACAACAACCGTAATAAGGAAGGCAGCACCAAAACTTGAGCCTGAAGCAATTGCCACACGGTAGTTTTTCATTCCACTTCCTGGTTGAGCTGTGAAAACAACATCTTCGGAAATTTAATTTCCGCAAAACACATGAAAGCAAACAAATTCACAAAATGAAAGCAAACCACCTAGAGCATCAGGTGAGAAAGAATTTGCCTCCGTGTAGGTGGTAGAACAGTTGTTATTTTTGCCATTGGATTGACATATTAAAGAATTTCCTATTATTCTGAAAGTGGGGAGAAATAAATCAACATTATAACACAGTAATTCACAAAATGAACTGAATGTCGCATGAGAAAGGGAAAGGTCGGCTCACTGAAAAGTTCTGGCTGATATTTTTGGCACCGAACCACTCAGATTGTTAAACGAAAGGTCCCTGCAAGTAAAAAACAGCACACTACGGTAAATAGTAAATACAAACAGTAACAGGAGGAGCAATGAAATATATATTCTCAATTTCTCATTACTTCCCCCCATGGGCAAAAAATGGAACAATAAACAAGGGACATGAAGACATACACGAGACTGAGACCATCAACCTTGGATAGTGAATCTGGACAAGGACCGGAAAGGCTATTGTTGTTCAGTCGCCTGACTTGCTCAAAAAGCATTATAAGGACGACAGATGAAAATCAATTCCCATACCAATACCATGGTTGGAAGAATCAAACTAACTATTCTTGACTAGTGCCATATCATGAGCAGCATTAAGTTTTTGAAACTTACAAATAGTTGAGGCTATTGAGGTCCCCCAAGGAACTGGGAATTTCTCCATTGAACTTATTGTTGGATAGATCAAGCGTCTGAAGCTTCCCCAACTTCCCAATTGTATCTGGAATTGGACCCGAAACGGCATTATTCTGCAACAGCCTACACAAGGGTACAATGCGCAAACCAGAGATTGTCATATATTGAACCATCTAGCAGTTTTGCCGTAGCTTCAACATTTCCTTGATTGACGAAGCCAGAGACACTACATAGGGAGAGAACTTACACAGATTGAAGGTTACTAAGGTTTCCGATTCCTGGAGATAAGGTCCCAGCCAAGCTCTGACTAGGCAGCCCACTGAGATGGAAATAGATTTCTAGTGAGGAACAGCTATGGCTAGAAAATGAACTGAATGATGGGGTTCTTGTCCTGGTTGTTTGGAAAGAAAGCGAGGGATCGTAATGGGTCAAACTTACAGGGCGGAAACATAACCGTCCAAGGTGCAAGTGACCATCCTCCAACTACAAGGATCCACAGAATTGACGTCCCAGTTCTCCAGAACATTGTGTGGGTCAAATAGATTGTTTTTAATGGCCACCAAAGCTACAACTGCTCGAATTATAGGGGGAAATTAAGAGTAAAATAGGGATAAGCAACAAAGATCAAATAGATCGTTTCTTAAGGCCACAAGTAAAAAAGCAAAACTGTAAATTCTATGCTCAAAGCCACTAACACATCCAACGA
Source organism: Taxillus chinensis (assembly GCA_023512835.1). Lineage (NCBI taxonomy): Eukaryota > Viridiplantae > Streptophyta > Magnoliopsida > Santalales > Loranthaceae > Taxillus > Taxillus chinensis. The sequence continues at coordinate 21,679,883 of CM042085.1, read as the reverse complement.
GAGGCAAAGAAAATTCTTCCTCGATGAAGAAAAGTAAGACAACAACAGAAACATAGTGTTGTATACAAAATGAGAAACAGGGAGCAGGGTTTTCAAGAGTTTAATAAAGTAAAATATAAGAGCGACGAACCTTCATAGTTTATACCAGCAGGTGAGAGTGTTGCGGAAGAGGAATCCATCAATGCCAGAACCAAAAAAACCACTTTCAAGAACATAAAACCAGGGCTTTCCATTACTTAAACCCGTTCACTAATTTCTTAATATCTCACGACCGCCTGTGTCCACTTATGAAAACCACCATACCCATCAAGAACTGAAGCCATTCTCACCTGAATTTGAAAGAAGGGTCGTAAAGCCGCAATCCCAGAAACCCTCTACTCCACTCCTCTGGAATCGCTTCCCTTTTTGTTTTCATCTCATTCCCACACAAAGCGTAAAAGACCTCATATATTTCAAACGGCAACAACCCAATGGGCGCCACCTACAAACCCGAATTTGAAAAGAAAAAAAAAACGAAAGAAAAGGAAAACACTTTCTCGAGAAACAATCAGACCCAGAATCCTCAACTCCTAGAGATCAGGGAATCCACGAATTCCTCTGCGGGTTTTTCTTTTCTTTTCTTTTTTACCAGAAGAAGCAAAAATAGTGATGAACAACACGAATCGCTTGCGCTGTACACCAACAGGAGCCGAAGGCAAATAGGCCACAACAATATGCCAACGGGTGGACACACGTACGTACTGATGCAGGCACAGAGACCCAACGACGAAAAAAAACAAATTTCCGGAAAATAATTACACCCAAAAGTGCCGAGTAAGGCGGGATTTGTGATTAACATCATTCATATGTAGTTTATTTCAGTGGGAACACTTGGCACGGTCGGTACTGGAGCGAAGCGTGTTTGTAGTGGCTAGTGGCGTGGGATTGATCAGACGCCAAAGCAACGATGTGCGATGAGATGTCCGCTTGTGTAGTGTTCTCGGCATGTCACGTGCTCGTGTTGCATCAAGAAACTGCTTTTTCTTGTATACACTATTTAAATATTCGCTCTCCGTTAAAAAGGCTCTGCCATTTTGCCCACGACAATGACACGAGCCCACCACGCTAACGTGCGCCTGGAATTTAGAATTACTCGAGTAAAATGCCATTTACCCCCCGGGGGGGCCATCCTACGTTGTCGTCTTGAGTTGAGTGTGGAGCAATCAAAGGTAATTAACTAAACGATAACCGATACCCGTGTGCTTTGCTAATTTTGTGGTGCCGTACCCTTTGCTTGGCATAGTATTGAAAAATTTGGGATGAAAAAGATATAAAAAGAAAATAAGTAAAAAGAAAAATGGTATAATTATTTGATTGGAATGATAGAGAGAGAGAAAAAATGTATTTTTTATAATTTAATTAGAATTAAAAATAATAATATTATGTGAAATGTCAATTTTACATATTTGTATGACTATTAATAGTAAGATATTAAAGGTAATGTTGGAAATATAAATTACTGTTCATTTTCTCTCTCTTTGTACGCTATTTTGATATGGAAAATAATATCATATATTTTAATATATTATCACATTTCCCAATATATTTTTCATACTCTTTTCATATATGCTAAGCAAGGGAAATTAAATTTTCTCCCCATTTTCCATACCTCAACCTTATTTCCACAGCAACCAAGCAAAGTCATAGGGTGTAACCGGCAGGCAGGTAGGAGGCAATTCAAAATTTTAACTTAACACGAGCATTTTTACAATGGCGCTTGGATTTTTAGAGCATATTTTTAAACTCTTTATTTTGATAATTTATTTTTATTATTTTATTAAAATATTATTTATCAAATATTTGTTTATTCTTTGAAAAACAAAAAAATGAAATAGAAATTTAAAAAAAGATATATGAGAAAATATATGGATTAATAAATATTAAATTTGAAATAGTATTGTTCATATTGTTAAGTTATTGATTAAAAGAAAATATAATATTTTTAGATCTTTTTATTAAATTAGTTTTTTAAATTAATAAAAAAAATTAGAAAGATTGCATAGGTGTTATAATCAACTTTTAATTTCTATTATATGAATCCCAATACAAAATTCACGTGTGATTTCAATCGCAAATTATCACATTTAATTTTGGTTTTTAGTTATTTAGATAATATATATATATTAGGAGTTAAGTAAAATTACTTCAAAACACTAAATAGTTTAAAAACATTAGTTTATTAGTAAATTATAAAATAAAAACTAAAAAAATAAAGCAAAAACTACAATTGAAACTTAAAACTTGAAGTTAAAATAAAATTATTATAACAACGGGTTAGCTTTTTATAACCTAAATATACTTAATAATATAACAACTAACCTATATAATAATATAAAAATATGTAAATAAGTATAATAAGATATCAATCGGTCTGGTTTGATGTAAGTATGTACTCTTATCTCCTTTTGATCCAAATTTTTATTTCAAATCAAATTTGTTGACCCAAAATATTGGGTGGATTAATTTTTGGAAAACATGATTCGGTGAACATTGAAAAACTTTTAATGTATTTGAAAAAAATAAAGGGATGTGCAGTGTATATAATTTGATTGGTTTTTGTTTTAAATCTCGGTTACTTTCTCAAGTGTATTTTTAAAACTGACAAACTTAGAGTGTATTTGAAAACAAATTTCAATAAATGATTGTTATAATTCAGAGTTTGGGACAATTAGGATGTCAGGGGTTTCACATCTATAACATGTAGTTATATTTTTTTAGTACATAAGAGAGAGTGACTTTATTACATAATAATACGTTTATACATGCCGATTTTTTTAAAACTCAACTTTGTTTAGCCTTTAGGCTTAAACTTTTTTATATTCTTTATGCCTAATGTAAGAAAGGATTATTAGGTTTGTTGAAATTTTTTGTATTATATTCATTCATTGATAATGGACTTTGAAATTGAGGTCATACTTTGTAGGCTTCAAAGTCTATAAATTTTTTGTTGTTTATATGCCCATAACTATCAAAATATATTATGAAGGTATAGTTAAAATGTTTAACAAGCTAAATGAAATAGATATTAGCTAACAATGATTGCTTGATTTAAAACATAAATGTGTCAATCATTCATTTTACTTTGAGCATATTAAACGTGCTAATAACTATCTTGCTAATCAATTAAGAAGTGTTGCAACATTCGAAGGATCCAACACCCATAAGGGTAAAGTTTAACTTTTTAAGAAACATATCTCTAAAGTGAAGGTATTATCAAGTAAATGTTGATTGAATCTCCTTTTGAATTTGACATGGTTAGAACACCTTGGTTAATAATGGTTATGATTTCCTACCTTTTATATCTAGGTATTTCACCAAAAGAGTTCTTGAAAGTATGAGGGTTTAGACACCCTAAACTCTTTCGAATTCTCGATATCTCAACTATTTACGCATGTAGTGTAATTTTATCACTTAAATAAGTTTTTTAAAAATGAGTAATACAAAGAATCATGTATTCTTGAAACTTTTAACTTATCCTATAGCTTAACTTTGCTTTGGGAAAGAAAAACTAAAACCTTATCTAATTTACTTTTCATTTCTAATTTTTGTTCCTAAAATGATTTCTAATCTTTTTCATTTTTGGTTCTTAATTTTTAGTTTTAAAAAGCGTTAGATCTTTGATTTGATGAAACCAAGTCAGTCTAGTGAAAATCAATGGTAGTCCATGGAAGTTAGCTATAGTATGACATCAATAAAAGTCAATGCATGATCATTGAAGGTCAATAAAAGTAAAAAAAATGAATAAGATTTAGTGTTGAAATTACTCAATAAGAAGTAATGTTTGAATTGGAAGATTGTTTGAGATTATAAGTAAAACGATTGTTCAAATCTACATGTGTTCAAACAAGATTAGCTTAATATTTCAAATTGAGTCAACTTAAAGTTCGAACTCAATCAAAATAGAGTTCAAATCAAGCATTGTTTGAGATAAAGAAGATTTTTCATGGCTAGAAAATTGTTTAATATAACAAAAGATGTTCGAGATAGAAAAGTTGTTTGAGAAAAGAAGTTATTCAGGGCAGAGAAACTATTTGAGATTGAAAAGTTGTTCGAATCAAGAAAATTGTTCAAATCATGAATTAATATTTAAACTACATGGATTGTTCGAACAATGGCAGTTTCAATTAGCATGGAGTTGTGACTTACAAGTTTTTATTCACTATTGTATTGAGAAATAAGTTTTTATTAATAAAATATTTTATTAACAATTATACTTTATATATTTTCTACATGTTATATTTATTATCAACAAAGAAGATTGAGTTGTAAGGTGTTATTAAAAAGAATTTTGATAGGTTGATCTATTGACTCCCATGCAGATTATCTTAAGACTTAACAAGTGATATTAAAGTTGTTCTACTATTAAGTAAAGATATAATGGTGAAAGACAAAACCTTCTCCAATCTTAATCTACCTCCTAAGTTCAATAAGGATCACTTCATACAATGAAAGATTCTTATGAAAACTTTCATGAATCTTCATGATTAATTTATATACTCATGTTTATTAGAAGAACTAGAAATATCCATGATTATTAATAAGAAATGTGAAAGAAAAAACCAATGAAAATATGAACTTTCTAAAGAAAAAAAGAGTATAGTTAAGGTGGATCTCAAGATAATGGTTTATTTGCATGTATTATATGATTTTGAGATGTTTATTGATGTCTAGGACTATTGTACAACAAAGGAGTTCTAGGATGTATTGTACACTCTCTATGAAAAGAACGAGTAAAAAAGGCAGAACAAAAAGTGTATGGGCTTAAATAGAAAAATTTAAGCTATTCAAATACGAGGCACAAAAGTTTATTATGACTATCTACAAGAGGTATACCGGATTGTTACTTGAATTAAAGAACCATGAAGTACACTTGTCCAATGAAGATAAAAATGAAAAATTCTTCATATCATTGCCCAACAAATTTTATATAAAAATGGTTAAAACAATGGAGAACTCAACTTGGATCAAGACACTAGTTAGTGGGTTATATAGAAACCTCAGAACCTTTGATGCAAGATATAAAAGAGTTTGAACATGAAGAAAAGCTCATCAAGAGGAAGAAAAATATAACTCTAAAAGTAAAAGGAGTAGGTTCCATTAAAGAAGTTGACTCATTTTATGAAAAGCAAGACATTATATTGAAAAACAAGAAAATTAAAAATTTACAAGATCATGTGAAGAATAAAGAAAATAGAGCCTGGGAAGCTAAAAAAAATAACAATATTGTGAGGAAGTAGGGGTGTAAACCGGGCTCAAGCCTGCGAGCCTACGGGCTTAGAGCAGGCAGGGCTGATTAAAGCTCGGTCCGTTTAAAACGCGAGCCTACACGGGTTGGCCCATTTAGACCTGTCTCGTTCAGGCCCGACTTGTGCGAACTACGGTGGTCCATGAGTTTTTTTATTTTTTATTTTTTATTTCTAAATACCTTAAAATTTTCTTTTCTCTTATTTTTTTCATCCTAACCAATCACCCCTTTTTTTCTTTGGCTCAATTTTCATATATTTGCAAAGCAAAGGGGTAGTGTTGAAAATAAGGAGAAATAGTATTATATAAATAATTAATTAGTGTAATTTAAATATTATTTATATGCGAAATCATGTTTTCATGCCAAAAATACTAAATTTAGTTATTATTATTATTAAAGTAACTCCAACATACTTATTATTTGTATATTTAGATAATATTTTTACTCATTTCATAATTTTAACTTCAATACTTTTTATTTTATTTTATTTTAATTAAATACTATTTTAATTAAATATTATTTTAATTTTTTATCTCTCTTCACAAATATAAGTGAAAAGAATAAAGAGTGAACAAATATAAAAATATTATAATATTAAATACAGAATAATTTTATTATTCTTCCAAAATAAAGAATGAATCTTCACCATTTACATATAGAAAGTAAAAAATAATATAATATAATTTTATTTTTTACGTGTAAATAATAAATAGTCTGCTCATATATAGAGTCATGCGTAATAAAACATTAGTAGTGAATAAATAAATATTTTAACAAATTTTTCTAGACTGATATTAATTATAAATTTAACTCAAAATTATGTTAATAAAAATTTTATTAAATTTTAAATTTTGAGTCACCTACTAATCAAATTTGATTAGCTATTATTTTAAAGTTTAAAATTTTAATAAAATTTATAAGTAAAACATGAATTTTAAATATAATTTTTATATAAATAAATTTATTAAAATATTTAATTATTTCTAAAATATAATGTATACAGTAAGAATATTCAAGAGGCTCGTTGTGTATACAGTATGACTCAGCGTGCAATATTCCAATTTTCAAATTGGAATATCAGTGTATATAAATAATCAATGCAGTATATAATTCAATCAAGAGGCAGGTTGGTAATGCCAGGCGTGAATGACTCAGCGTGGCTCCCAAAAAGGGGTGTATATATATCGGGAAAGCAGGCAGGCATCGGATGCAAAAGAGGCGCCGTGGCCCCGTGGGGCCTCCTGAGCTTTGTTGGTTTGTTCTCTGCTTTTATTCTGGCGTCTCTGCCCTGATTTTTCTCGCATTAAAAGTGTGATTCTACATGGCCCGTTGTCAGTCCGTGGCCCATCGTTTGATTGGCGATCCCACACCACTTGCAATAGTTTTCTTTTAATATCAACACTAATAATTCCAACTTACATATAATCATCAAAACCATATCATTTTAATAAAGTTATTTTTATAATTATTTATTAAAAATTTTAATTTTAAATTCTATTAAAGTTAACTAAATATAATACTACGCCTTATTATAATCTTTATATTTATATTATACATATATATAATCTTTTCTTGTATTTTTAAGTGTATATGAATCACAATATTTACTCTGGAATTTTTTTAGTCCCAAAAAAAAGAAAAACTTTCTTGTTTTGTTTTCATATCAACCACAAAAAAACCTGAAATTTGAGCTGAGAGACATGCCATATAGTTTCGATTTGTCGAAAAGGGGCAGAGATAAGGTAAAGCCCAATTTGGCCTACAATTGTATCGTAGTCACTTAGAAGGTTCAATCAACTGTAGCAATGAGGCTTTTCGTGGGTGAATAATGGACTTGCAATGAGTGCAGCTTATCCAATTCCAATTAATTGTCGGTATTTATTGTTCCTTTCCATCTTCTTCGATTACTTTTTATTATTATTTTACAAAATATCAGTGAACTTATATTTTTTTAAAAAACTTGAAATGAATTTTTATTACTTATATATAGTTTTATATTTATTAGGCTCATTATTTTTTAAAATAATTTTATCTTCAAAAATAATATTATTAGCCACCTTCAAACAAAATGTATTTTTAAATGACCTTATGAATTCAAAAGTAATTAGTATTCTTTGTCACCTTACTGTTTTTGTAATTGTATAACATTACTCATAGTTTAGTTAGAGAAACATTTTTGTAAAAAAAAAAATGCAAGACAAACATAGATAGAGTAATTTTGAATCATAAAACTATGATTTTAATATCCCTCTGAAAATTGATTAAAAATATGATTTTTGGTAATAGAGAGAGAGAGAGAGAACGCTAGAGGATGGATTTTAAATACGAGGGCTGATTTTATGGTTCAATATCTTATAGGTGGAGAGAGAGGGAGGGAGAGAGGGTTCTACTCTCCTGCATCTCTCTTATGCCTCTTCCATGTCTAGGATTTGTTTTGGATGTTGATTGAATGAGGAACCTTAGAAAATTGATAGTTTGATTGAAAACGGAATAATGATTAATTTTGATTTGTATACTATGATTTTCTTAGTTGTTTGTGATATAATTTGATTGATAATACTCTTAAAAGATGTATTCTAAAGTTTGGAATGAACCAAGGGTCGTTGCAGATAAAGAATAACATTTATCGTGAAGAATGGGTTGGGGGGGGGGATGTTTAGAGACTTGCAGCCTCGACCGGTAATGTAAGAATTGTCTGATTTTACATTTTTAATTTTTTTTTGACATTTTAATGCTATTGTTGATGTTGTTATAATGATTGTTTGATGTTGTTATGACATTTTACATGATAACAATGGTTGGAAAACCTTAAGGGGATCTAATGGAAGGTTTTGTTTAATGCTAATGATGTTATACAAGTGAAGTAACATTTTTGGATTATGGTTATGATTGTGTATGTTTATGTTTGATGCTTTGTTGGTATACATGGTTATGATGAACCATGTATGAAGTTGTGGTATTGATGATAAGGTTAAATGATGATTTATATGATTGTCGATGATTGTGTCACTTCTGGTGTGATTATGAAGTAAGATGATTGTAGTTGTTGTGGTAGGTAGGGGCATGACCCTAAGGTTGAAGGCTTAACATCTTTTGATGCAACTGCAGGCACTGATAATCTAATGAGGTTGGGCATTGGTAAAATTGAAGTTATAACAGGTGATTAAATGCACCTAATAATGATGAAAGGTTTACATGGTATGATTGACAAACCTACGGGGTTTGAGCTTTTGAGCTTTTAGATAGTATGATGATTGATAAACTTAGAGGGTTTAAGCTTGGTGATATTTGAAATGGTATGATAAGTTATATGATAACTGCATAATTTGTCATTAAATTTGTATGTAATTAATAAATTTTAATTTAATATTTTATATTTAATATTGATTTTGATGGTTTTTAATGTTAAATTAATTATTTTAATTTTAATATTATTTCGTTTGATTTAATTGGTAATTATTTAATGGAAGGGGAGTGAGACCCATTGTTTGTTTTGTTAAAAAAAGGATATATGGATTTTGGGACATTGTGAATGGAGGAAAAAAAAAAAAAGAGAAACGGAATCAATTGAAGCCATTATGTGTGGGCCATACTGATATAATGAAGGCAAGGCATTATTACATTGAATAGGATTTCCATGTTGGCGTGGCTGCATGCGGGGCAATTAGTTTTCTATTAAAGCCTCCGCTCAATGCCATTCAACACATCGTCTTCATCCAGGAACCCATCTCGTCCCACGCAGCAACCAGCGCCGCAGCAATTCAGCGCAGGCAACGTGAAGAGAGGGTGGAAGAGACCCACCGCCGCACCATTTCAGCGCTCCATCATCCGTCCTCCACGACGCAATTCGTATTTTATTTTCTATGAATTAATTTTCTGGTTATTTTGAATATTGATTTTTAATTTAATAATTTATTTAGATGCTATGGTTTGTAATTCATTTCTCTATCTGTTTTAAATTCTTTGCAATTAATTTGCGGTTGTATTTAATTGTGAATTGTTTAAAGCATGATTTTTAATTGTGATTAATTCGCGGTTGCGGTTAATTAATTTTGAGACGTGAAGATTATTATTCGTAGTGAGCGATTTGGTCTTCCGAATGCAGAATATAATCGTTCCTAGGATTGATACGAGTTCAAGTCGATTTTAGTCAATTCATAATTTAATTATAATCATGGAGTCTTGATTTAATTGAATTATGGGGCCTTAAATATGTTATTGTATTTTTAGAAGATAATGATAAATAATAATTGAAGTGAGAGGTTGAATCAATTGCATCTTTAGTTAATTAATTTTCTTTACATATTTAATTTTATTTTAATTTCACACAGAACCCCCTAATTTTCTAACTTAGCTTTTTTTTTTTATTTTCTTGAAGAATAAGTTGAATTAAATTTTATAAGTCCTTTGGTTAGTGAACGACCTATGTTAGCCCAATGCTATACTTAGTTTAAATTTTATTTGAAGTGCGTGTGCGACAAACGCCCCTTTCAAATTGGCGCCGTTGCCGGGGAGGCTAAGATTTTGATTTATTTTTTTTTCTATTTTTTGCAGGTTTCTTCTTTTAATAGTTTCCTGTTTATATTTATATTTTTATTATTATTTTTTTCTAACTTTTTTTTTACAGGTTTCTTATTTTATTTTATTTTATTTCCTAATTTGTTTTTACTAGTTTTCTATTTTTTTTGCAGGTTTATTATTTTATTTTATTTTTCTTATTTTATAGGCTACCTTTTTTTAACAGTTTCCTGTTTTGTAGGTTTCCTTTTTCTAACAGTTTCTTGTTTTGTTTTTCTTTTCTTTTTGTAACAGTTTCTTATTTTTGTTTTTGTTTCTTTTTTTTCTTTTTTGTTTTCTAATAGTTCTTATTTTGCATTATGTTATGATATGTTATAACTTAAATGGTAAAATGGTTTGATTATATATGCATGTTTTCACTGGTGGTTGGCTTCGGCCATAGGAAATATAATTATATTGATTGTTATGATTTTTAGAATGGTTGAAATGTATTATTGGTTATTTTGTTGATGGTACTCATAGGTAGTTAGAACACTATATTGGCACAAACATACATATGACATGTAGGATTCTAAGTTTGGTTTGGGCTGTGTATTAGAAGTTAGTTGGGGGTAGCCCCAGGAGTTGATTTTTAGTTATTTCATTATCAATGCAATGACTTGATTTAATTATTCTGTAATGAAACATAATATTTCGCTCGATTTATTTGCTATTTAGATAAGAGTCCATAAAAGTTATACTAGATCGTTGACTTGACATTATTATAAAATGATTGATTTTTTGTTAGTATCATATCATGTGAGAATGTACAGAAATATTCAGTTGTATGATGTACAGGTTGTAGGTTTATTTTGAGACAACATCCACTATGTAATCTCTTTTAGACACTAATTACCAATCCCTTGACCCCACAGACATAAGGAAGTCTCGTCTTGGTCTGGCTTTCCAAAATCGATAATGTGACATTTACACTTTAAAAAGTCAAAATACTCTTTAATAATTTGGTTTAAGTCTAAATATTATATTTTGATAGTATCTTTTTGATAAAAATGGTGGTGTTGGATTAATGTGTAACTAATATTAGATTAATGTGTGATAGATAACTTTAAAAATAAGACTAAGTTATGATCTCAGGCTATGACTTTTCTATGGATATTTAAATAGTTAACAACATATACGTGGTTTTCAAATTACATTGTCTCATTACTATCTATATGAAACTCAATATTCTCAAAGAGTTCTATACCATCTAGAACACTTACAAATCTTGAATTTATTGCTTATACTTAGCGAATATTTATAATAAAATTGACTAAACATCTAATTATGCCTAAGGTATGTTTGAGCTTTGCAATTAAATCCCAATGCTAGGATTTTAAAGTATCATTTGAGTTACAGTATGATTAATAAACTTTATTAAAAACTCATCAAACACAATAATGACTTTACATTATGGTATTGAATAATTAGGTCATAGTATTTCAAAAACTCTAATAATCTTCCTTATTATACATTTAATACTATTTCTTTGAGATAATTTAATTTTATAAACTCTCACCTTTTATAAAATAAGATATTTTACCTATTAAATAATTTCACAATATGGGAAAAAGATGTATTTAATAAAATTTGGTAACAATATAGGTTAATGTAGTGGTTGTTTGTGATCACACTACTAACAATTACATGGTTAAACTAATGAAATGTGGACTTATAGACAATAGCATTGCTATGTTTTGGATATGTTGAGTGGTTATTGTACTCTATGCGCAATTGCAAAGAAAAAACTTGGTAGGGTAGGACAAGTTATAATGTAGTAAGTTATGTATGCTTAATTATATAATAATGACTTATAGGCAATTAGTTTCCAAGCTACTAATCTTTAAATCTTGGTTTGTGTTGTATTAATTAAGGTCATAATAATTAAAGGATTGCAAAATTTAATCTTTTCATGTATTTTATTTTATTTTTAACAAACTCGTTGTAGAAGTCTCAAATTTATAACTTTACACACTAAATTGCAACTTCACACTCTATCGACCAAAGTTCACACATTGCATTCATTAAACTATAATGAATTGCTCTTTTTATTAACCACTCCTACCTCATTGCTTTTATTGAATAGATTTAGGAGATGCTAATGAGAGAGGAGGATATGATTTAATTTTAAGGATTCTTTTAGAATTTGATAGATATGATAATAAAGATAAAAGAATGCTTACTATTAATAAGTTTAAACGCCTAAAATTAATGGTGTTCGGGTGGACTACATCCCTACCATGGATTGCCAAGGATCCCATTTAACCTTAAAATTAGTGGGCTTGATATACGATAAAGGGATATTATTAGTGAAAGTATTAATTTTCATTATCAGTTTTTGTCAGTGATGATTTCTAGGGTTTAATGTTTAAAAGGGATAAAATTAAAAACTAGAAATGGTGCTTTTCAGAATTACTACATATATAAGCTACGATTGGATATATACTCACTACTAAAGGGAGCAAATAAAGAAAATGATCTATATAGTTATAGTTAAGTTTGGAAGTACAGTTACACGTTGAAAAATATTAACACCACCATGACGTTCAAAATTAGTAACTATCTTAAATTTAGGAGATTTTACTGTGTTTTTAAAAACTTGTTTTTTCCTAAGAAGATAAAATACATGCAAAAAATATAGGATTATTGGCTAGGGATTTCCTGGAAAAAACCTAGAGAGAGGACATATGTATCTCTTAGACAAAACCCCTAAAATCAAGGATCCCTTATGGCAAGATTTTTGAAAAAAAAAATTAGTCGCTTTTGAAAATCAAAGTTTTTAGAAAAAGTCACTTGCGACAACTAATTTATGTCCAAGTGAGTAAGATACAAATATTGGTGAATTTGCACCTACACCCACCTAGGCCCTAAAAGGTTTAAGATCTTCCTCACAATTTTTTTTTGGTTTCTTAATGTTTATAGTTTTTTTTTACCTAGGATAATGCTTTGTTTTATATATTTTTTTTGGAGTTTAGTGACCAATGACACCGTTATCTTGGATATATTTATTAGACTTAAAAGCTTACTAAAATTTATACATTTTCAAAAGTTTTAAGAAAATTATATTGAAGTCATACAATTGCATAATAAGCATGCTTCTTTCCTTGCTCCTAAATATGCAATATCTATTAGAGGAAAAGGAAAAAAACCTGGAATTTATTGAGAGATGAACATTCAAATGAGAAATCTCTTTAATAAATCTTTTAAATAATCACAATAGCAACAGTCACAAACTTGGTTGGATAGCAGTCGCAACCTTTAATATTTATAGCTATGAGAAGCAACAATTGTCATATGGAGAAAGAATTATAACCTTCTTTTCTTTATACCTCTCAATGTTATGATCTAGAGACTTGTGTAAAAACTTTATGAATTTTTATAAAAATTATGATGGTAGTCTTTTTTCCAAAAAAAAAAAATGATATCTCTACTATTTCCTTCTCATTATATGTCCTTTTCTCCCTAAAATACATTCTCTTTTTCTCTCTCCCTTCTCCCCCTCTCCTCCCTTCTTTAATGAGAGGGAAAAGGCTCCGTTTTACAGCCTAAAAGTAAGTTATTATATTTAGGGGTGAGCATCGGTCGGTTCGATCGGTTCGATCGATTTATATATAATGTTTAAATCAAACCAATGACATTCGGTTTGAAAAAAATTCAAACCAAAACCAACCAATAAATGTTAAAAATCATCGGTCTTGGTTCGGTTTGATGCATAAAAATTCAATTCGGTTCATTGGTTTGAATCGGTTTTTGAATTTTAACGTCAAATAAAAAAATACATTCATTTTAATTCCTAAACATCATCACCAATCGGCCAAGTTTATGACTCTACGAGTAGATCCGACAAAATAAGTGGGAATTAGGAAGTTGGAATGTCAACCTTTAGAGTTTCTACTTCGAGAAAGCACAAAACTAAGGGATACATGGGAATTGGGAAGTGAAAAGTGTCGACGTGCCGAAGTGGTAACATCTGTTCGGTTAATCAAACCCCAAAAACTATAAACATTACCAATAGCATCAGTTCTCTAAAAATAAAAACCAAATAAATCAATATAATTTTAAAAATCAGCCTATTTCGGTCTAAACGGTTTGGTTCGGTTCTTGATTACCCCTAATTATAACTATAGGAGAGTGGCCATGCCCATTTAAATATCATGGCCTCTTGTATTGTCCAGCAGATGTAAGTTAACATGGCAACATTTTGCCAGTGAGTGGTTATAGAATTACCCTCTCTTGGAGTGATTAAACTACTGTTTGATATTCAATCTCTTAATTACACGAATGCATTGTAGACGACTAGCATGAAGATTTGTGTCATTCTTTTTTACTCAACAAGATAGTGTTGAAACTGGATACAGATAGTGTTTAAAAGCTAGTATGGTTAATATTGTTTTATCCATAATATTTTTATTCTTAATGACATCAACTGTGGTTAATTGCATTACGTAGTTAATTTCCTCATATATTATTTGCAACTAGTTTGAGGGCAATCTTGCATATAAGTAAAACGTTATGAATTTCATAAATGTTTTAGATAATTTTGGATTTTGTGCTAGACCTTTGTATGGTTATCTATTTCATTATCCCTCTTGGATGAACCAATTTAGTTTATTCTACTTGAGAAATTTAGGTAACTCAATTATAAAAAGATTGAGACCAATTTGAAGTCATTTAAATCTTTATAGGCAAAGTTATGAATTTTACAAGTTACAATACGATAAAAGCCTTATACTGCAAACCCCTCTTGTATGAATTAGAACTAGCCCTCTTTCATTAAAACAACTAGACCAATCTTAGAATTAGAGCAAACTAGACACCTTGATTTTAAGTCAATAGTATAGCTTCGTTGGAACTCAATATCATATTCTATAAACATGTCATCTAATGTTTCTAGATGAAGGCAGATCAAACTAGATACATATCAAACTTAACCTTTGACGTTACTATCTACTCTTGACTATTGACTTGTTTTAGTCATCCATTGACTTCTTTTTAGAACACATATATAATGTGTATATAAGTGAAGGAAATTAAAATATAAATATAAATATTTTCCTAGACATAATAGAGTTTAACATTAATAGTGTAGTATTAATTATCTTTGGTACTAATAGTATCATATTTAAAAATTAATAAGATGTTTGGTTTGCATTGGAATAATATTTGAAACTAATCCTATCCTTTAATATAAATATAAATATTTTCCTAGACATAATAGAGTTTAACATTAATAGTGTAGTATTAATTATCTTTGGTACTAATAGTATCATATTTAAAAATTAATAAGATGTTTGGTTTGCATTGGAATAATATTTGAAACTAATCCTATCCTTTAATACAATAATACATACGTTAACACATTTTACAGGGATAGTGGGATTATTAGTAGAATAATTTTATATCGTTAAAATAATTTTATAATATACTAGAAGATAATAAACTTAATTAATGTGACAAAAAATAATATCCATTGTGAGAATTAATACCTTGAAAAGGGTTATTTTTTATTATATGGATTATTAGTAGCATCGTAAATAATAACTCATAGAATTATTTTTAAATGATAAAATTATTAGTCTAATCACAAGAGTTATTCTAAAACCAAATGCACCTAATGAGTCAAAAAAAATGTATAGGTGTATAACTTTTAGAGCATCTCAAAGAGGATCCTATATTTTTACAAATATAGAATCAAATTTAAAAAAAAAACTTTACTTACTTTTCGGCTTCCTCTATTCTCTTATATATATATATATATAGTTATACTGTTTTTTCATTTTAATGAGTAAATATTTATTCTTCACATTATATTATATTATTTTTTTACATCATATACATTTTAGAGAGTGTGTGTGAGAGAGAGAGAGAGTTAAAATAAAGTATTTTTTTTAAAATAAGATAAAATAAATAATAGTTTGAAGTTAACTTACAAAAATAAACATTTTAAAATAAACTAATTAGAATATAATTAGCATTTCCCTTTCGCTGCTATATATAGAATATAAAGGAAAGACTGGTGGCTGCTGCGATGCGAGGGCCAACAATTGTTCATTACTTTGAAGTTCAAGAGATTCAGGCGCTCTAATTAAATAATTAAACATGCATGCCTGTTTTTGTTTCACGTGCTCATCTCTTATACGCAGCCGGCAGCGCCGCCACACCGGTGTTACGACTTACGAGCTAGTGGGCGTATTTTTTTAGTTTTAAAGTGCCCATGCATTTAATATTGATCGGTGTTTTGCTGCTATAATTTAATATATAATGCGGTATAATTTAACATATCTTGATATCAACAACAAGTACTGGTTGCTAAATTATTAGGTATAGGCGACAACAACGGTCCGCAGGCTTTGCTCGCTAATCACGCGGAAAACAAGCGTATTTCACCCGACGTACTCAATGATTTTAACAACGCGTCGGGTGATGAACATTTACGTACGATGACATGCAAGATCAAGAAGCATACGAAACAAGGGAAGCATATATAATACGACAGCAAAACTAAGATCGTTCATCGATCATATCGTTGGATTAATATTGCATAACTAAGGGCTGTAATTGCTCCTCCTAGTTCTAGCTACTGATGAGGATGGATGAGCATTGGGCTATCAGAGCATGTTATGTTGTAATACCCATAATCAAAGATACAACAAACAGAAAAGATAACACAGATATTTTATGGCTACATCACGGGAGATTGCACTTAGGAATATTAATTAGTTGAGTAATATACGCAGACGTTCTTCCCCGAGAATATATCAATCTCCCTCTCAGTTTATTTTTCAGAATATTAAGCAGAGAAATTTTTTACTCCATGCATGTTTTTTTTTTGTTGGGTGGGGAGGAGGGAGGATAGTAGTTCACGTTATTGCTACGAAACTGTGGCAAATTAGATAGTTATAATTTTGTTTTTCTCATTTTCGACGATGTGATATGCTGACACGATTATGCAATAGTCTATGAGCCAACATTCCTCGTGAGAGAAAACATTTTCAATGACAACTACATATGCACTAGTCTATGAGCCAAAACTCTTTCAGAGTGTCACTTTAGTTGGCGGAAAAGCAGGGTAAAAAACAGGAAAAAATATATTATGTAGTTCCAAATCATGACCCGAATCCATGAAAATTGTCATTTAAATGGATATACCTAAAACTGCAATTCGTGTTCAATCAAAGCAAAACTTGAACTGAAAATTGTTGGAAAGTGTTGTCCCATTATATCGAAAGTCTTCTTGGTGTAGTCCGTGCGAGCGGCGTGTCCCGTAGTATGCGGTGGTATCGATTATGGAATACAAATCCTTGTCTTCAGTGATCGAATTGGTCCGTTCTCAATCAGACTATACATTGAGGGAGCTCCCATGACAGCCCACTTGGTAGTAACTCATCGGTTTCATAGGTGTGTCTCTAGCCTATCTTTGTAGTTTGATATGTGACATGGGGAGATTGTTGGGAAATTGTATTCCATATCGAAGAAAAAGGAGAAGTCAAGAAGCTTATATGGTGAAGCAGGCCTAAAATGTCACAACGCATTTTAAGCCATGCGAGCCGATGTGCACCCAAAGCGACAAAGATTGTGACATGTGGGCGGGCATGCACCTTGGCTCGATCCTAACAAGTGGTATCGGAGCCTGGTTGTCTCTCGGGGAAAGATGTTCCATGATATCGAAAGTCTTCTCGGCATGGTGTGATCGAGCGGCGTGTTACGTAGTGTGCGGCGGTATACAAAAATCTCTTGTCACCAGGTGATCGAATCGGTATAATCTCAATCGGGGTGTGGATTGAGGGGGAGTGCAAGGGAAAATTCCATGACGGTCCCACATGGTGGCAACTGGATCCATAGGTGTGTCTATAATGTGGTTCGATGTGTGACAAAGGGGAGATTGTTGGAAAGTGTTGTCTCACGTGAAAAGATTTGGGAAAGGCCAAGGGGTTTATAAGGTGGAGCAAGCTTAGAAATGTCACAACGCGTTTTAAAGCCATACGGGCCGATATGACGGCCCAAAGCGAGATAATATTATAACATGTAGATGGACCTGTGCCTTGACCCGATACTAACAAAAATAAATCTGAACTCACTTTAAATTTTATTACACTTTGCTACCTTAACAAAACTCTCTATTCGTATTCACTAGGCAGCTAGCGTTTACAAATTGCCATTAAAACTAAGGAAAAAGCTGCTAAATGTTTACAGATATTTTCATAATGGCTGGCTATTAGACACCATAAAAAAAGGTTGATCGGCACTTTTATAAAGCCCTGGTAAGCAATAATGTTGTATATTCTATTCTAACGTCAGACATTAGAATTAGAATAGAATATTTTTGATCGTTTCAGATTTACCGTATATATATATAATTAGAAGCAATAGATAAATAATATTAAATAATACAAAAATCTTAAGTCTTAAAAACAAATAATATCAAATAATACATAATTATAACTAATTTAATTTAGGGTGGTCGACTCATTGCTTAAAAAATACATAATTATATCAATAATACATAATTTGTTTTTATCAATAAATTTCTCTTTTGCTTAAAAAAATAAAAATATCAACAAAATGATATAGTTATCCTAACACAAAACTTAAGCAAAAAAATTTTTCAATGTAATTATACATAATTTCAAGTATGTCAATAAGGCTTTAATTTGATGATGCAATAATCCGGACACCAATTTTAAAAAAAATACCAAAATAGCTTAAACAATTATCCCAAGACTCATCTAATGACAACCGGCCGGTAGGGGCCTCAAATTAAATTAAAGCTACCCCTATGAATTTTTGTAGTCCATAAAAGATGATTCACTAGGTTTATTAGAGGTGGTGAGTGATCAAGAGAAAGGTGGAGAGCATTTGTAAAGTAGATCTTCAAGCCCTTACTAGGGCCAAGTTTATTCCCATTGTTAGGCAAAATTTCAGAAATATCAGAGGATTGATGCCTGTCCATCAAAAGAATGCATTAGTTGAGTCATCTTTATCATAGGATTGTGTATAAACCGTAAATCATAAATTTGCGACCAAAAAAGAGTTTAACTTATTAGAATCACATTCTCAGCCATAAGAAAAGTAAAGTATAAGTATTAACTAAAATAGAAGTTCCAAAAACATTTAGCCCATCCCTTATAGCGGCATATCAATATATAGCTTTGTAGACATAACAATACGAGGTCTGTGGATATAGAATAGTTATAATGTAAAAACACCTATTATATTTAGACCATCTAACATTGTATATGAATTAATATTACTAGATATAATAGGATATATATAACCAAACATTGTATATAATTAGCAATATAAATGAATCAAACATTCATGAATAAGTTTGCATTCAATTTAGTAAAAAATTATTTATGTTTATTCGTTAAAGAATAGTATCATTAGTGAACAGTTCAAGAATATCGTTATTATATTAGTGAATATACATGTTCGCGAATGTTCATTAACAAGTACTAACAATTATTAGTGTTCGTATTCTTAAAAATTATTTATAAATAAGAAATTAATAAATTAATTAATATATATAAAAGTTGCTTTATTAAATATAATTTAATAAATATATACTTTTATATTACTATTAAATAAAAAATATATATTTTTGACTTATTTGTTTATTATTTCTATTATTATAATATTTTTGTAAACTATACATAGTAATTGTTTAAATATATTAAATAAAGTTAATATAGCTAAACGTTAATTAATTGTATTTTTTTGATAAGTTTAATGTATAGATTCTTTTTGTAAATTTTTATATTTTAATGTAATTATATTTGTAAACGTTTATAAACAAGTTTGTGAACATATCTTTGTGAACGTTAGTGAATCGTTCATGAATAATAGAGTAACATTTGCAAACATTATAGTTTAAAGTTCGTATTCACTTGATTCATTAATAAATAGTAACCAATACATTGAACACCTTACTACTCGATTCAGTTTGATTCCTTTGCATCACTATCTTTAACATATAGAACACCATCGACACATGCCAAATAGATGCACAAGAGAGAACAAGTTGAGGAGGATTATACATATTTCCATAAAATTTGATAGTAACCCCAACAATACAACACTCCTTTTGAACCCTGCCAATTTCATCAAGATGAATCAAGAGGATATATAAAAGAATCCAATATTTGATTACAATTCAAAGTCGCCATAAATAATACACATTTAACTTCCATGCATGCCTCCAAGACAATAATTGATGAATAAATTAATAAATATAAAAGTATCCCATAAATCAAACTCAATAGAATAAATTTGAACAAAAAGATAAAAATCATAATTGCATCGAAGACTATACAAAACAAACAACAATAACAACACCACAATCATAAACCTACATTAAACCCACGCCACCACAAAAGCCATCTTTCGTATCTGGGTCCAAAACATCTGAAATTATTATAAAAGCCATGAATAACGTTGAAGTTAGACACCATATATATAAAATCAAAAAATAAAGGTACCCATTTTCATTAACAGATCCGTGTTTTGGGAGGTCATCGACGTTGTGGAAGCAGATCGAGTAGTGACCGTAAAATGCACAAGCATTTTACCGATTTTGTTCACACCTTTCATCTCTCCTTCTTACCCGTTTTTGCCCTATCTATTATTATGCCTAAACATGGCTTATAATGTATAAGCAATTGCCTCCAAATGGCAACATAATAAATACATTAATTACATACTAAAATGGGATAACACTAGAAGAGGAAAGAGGATCGACGCCGATCTCGCATTGACAGTGGTGTCGTGCGCCGCGCATCATTACCCCCTCAAGTTGGAGCATGGGGATCGTAAATGCCCAACTTGCGAAGAAGGAAATCAAATTGACGCTTCCCAAGAGCCTTGGTAAAGAGGTCGGCGAGTTGGAAATCGGTGCGCACATAAGTTGCCGGATGGTACCACGGTGAATTTCATCACGAACGAAATGACAATCAACCTCAATATGTTTGGAAAAGCAGGGTAAAAAACAGGAAAAAATATATTATGTAGTTCCAAATCATGACCCGAATCCATGAAAATTGTCATTTAAATGGATATACCTAAAACTGCAATTCGTGTTCAATCAAAGCAAAACTTGAACTGAAAATTGTTGGAAAGTGTTGTCCACATGTAAAGATTTGGGGGAAGCTAAGGGCCGGGGTTTATAAGGTGTAGCAAGCTTAGAAATGTCGTAACGCATTTTAAAATCGCGTAACAAGGAACCGTGCGCCAAAGCGGACAATATTACGACACGAAAGCGAGCGGCCTTGCCCGATCCTAACAAAAATAAATTTGAACTCACTTTAAATTTTATTACACTTTACTACCTTAACAAAACTCTCTATTCGTATTCACTAGGCAGCTAGCGTTTACAAATTGCCATTAAAACTAAGAAAAAAGCTGCTAAATGTTTACAGATATTTTCATAATGGCTGGCTATTAGACACCGTAAAAAAAGGTTTATCGGCACTTTTATAAAGCCCTGGTAAGCAATAATGTTGTATATTCTATTCTAACGTCAGACATTAGAATTAGAATATTTCGGTATTGATCGTTTCAGATTTACCGTGTATATATAAAATTAGAAGCAATAGATAAATAATATTAAATAATACAAAATCTTAAGTCTTAAAAACAAATAATATCAAATAATACATAATTATAACTAATTTAATTTAGGGTGGTCAACTCATTGCTTAAAAAATACATAATTATATCAATAATACATAATTTATTTTTATCAATAAATTTCTCTTTTGCTTAAAAAAATAAAAAAATCAACAAAATGATATAGTTATCCTAACACAAAACTTATGTAAAAAATTTTACAATGTAATTATACATAATTTCAAGTATGTCAACAAGGCTTTAGTTTGATGATGCAATAATCCGGACACCAATTTAAAAAAAAAAACCAAAATAGCTTAAACAGTTATCCCAAGACTCATCTAATGACAACCGGCGGGTAGGGGCCTCAAATTAAATTAAAGCTACCCCTATCAATTTTTGTAGTCCATAAAAGATGATTCACTAGGTTTATTAGAGGTGGTGAGTGATCAAGAGAAAGGTGGAGAGCATTTGTAAAGTAGATCTTCAAGCCCTTACTAGGGCCAAGTTTATTCCCATTGTTAGGCAAAATTTCAGAAATATCAGAGGATTGATGCCTGTCCATCAAAAGAATGCATTAGTTGAGTCATCTTTATCATAGGATTGTGTATAAACCGTAAATCATAAATTTGCGACCAAAAAAGAGTTTAACTTATTAGAATCACATTCTCAGCCATAAGAAAAGTAAAGTATAAGTATTAACTAAAATAAAAGTTCCAAAAACATTTAGCCCATCCCTTATAGCGGCATATCAATATATAGCTTTGTAGACATAACAATACGAGGTCTGTGGATATAGAATAGTTATAATGTAAAAACATCTATTATATTTAGACCATCTAACATTGTATATGAATTAATATTACTAGATATAATAGGATATATATATAACCAAACATAGTATATAATTAGCGATATAAAGGAATCAAATATTTATGAATAAGTTTGCATTCGGCTTAGTAAAAAATCATTTATATTCGTTCGTTAAAGAATAGTATCATTAGTGAACAGTTCAAGAACATCATTATTATATTCGTAAATATGCATGTTCGCGAATGTTCATGAACTTAGCAAATGTTCGTGTTCGTATTCTTGAAAATTATTTTGTAAATGAGAAATTAACAAATTAATTAATATATATAAAAGTTGTTTTATTAAATATAATTTAATAAATATATACTTTTCTATTACTATTAAATAAAAAAAATATTTTTGAATTATTTTATTATTATTTCTATTATTATAATATTTTTATAAACTATACATAGTAATTGTTTAAACATATTAAATAAAGATAATATAACTAAATAGTTAATTAATTGTATTTTTTTATAAGTTTAATGTATAGATTTTTTTTGTAAATTTTTATATTTTAATATAATTATATTTGTAAACGTTTATAAATAAATTTGTGAACATATGTTTGTGAACGTTCGTGAATCGTTTATGAACAATAGAGTAACGTTCGCAAATATTATAGTTTAAAGTTTATATTCAGTTTGATTTATTAATAAATAGTAACGAACATGTTCGAACACCTTACTACTCGACTCAGTTTGGTCCCTTTGCATCACTATCTTTAACACCATCGACACATGCCAAATAGATGCACAAGAGAGAACAAGTTGAGGAGGATTATGCATATTTCCATAAATTTTGATAGTAACCCCAACAATACAACACTCCTTTTAAACCCTGCCAATTTCATCAAGATGAATCAAGCGGATATATAAAAGAATCCAATATCTGATTACAATTCAAAGTCGCCATAAATAATACACATTTAACTTCCATGCATGCCTCCAAGACAATAATTGATGAATAAATTAATAAATATAAAAGTATCCCATAAATCAAACTCAATAGAATAAATTTGAACAAAAAGATAAAAATCATAATTGCATCGAAGACTATACAAAACAAACAACAATAACAACACCACAATCATAAAACTACATTAAACCCACGCCACCACGTACATAAGCCATCTTTCGTATCAGTGGGTCCAAAACATCTGAAATTATTATAAAAGCCATGAATAACGTTGAAGTTCGACACCATATATATAAAATCAAAAAATAAAGGTACCCATTAATTTTCATTACCAGATCCGTGTTTTGGGAGGTCATCGACGTTGTGGAAGCAGATCAGAGGTAGTGACTGAGACTTCAGATCGAGGAGGTTTGGAGTGGCCGAAGGCCGTCGAGTGAGAGTATGCAGGTGTGAGACTTGTCGGATTGCGTCGATGTCGGCGGCTGCCCTCACTAACAGCTTCTCCGCGTGGGTCTCCACATCAGTCTTGTAGCGGACCGCCCAAATGAAGCCAAGAGAGAAGAGGAGGAGCAAATAGAGGCCCGAGATTATTCATGCACAACATGAAGCGGAGGCTCCGACAACAGTGGGGAAGCCAAGTGGAAGCAGGGCTGTGGAGTGGTCTCCTTCAAAGTGATGCGGCGGACGACGAGGTCTTCTTTGCTCAGCGTCTACGATCAGAAGCAGCGAATGCGCTGCCATGGTCTGGGAGATCTCTCTTTCAAAGTGAGCATGATAACTTTGGTTTCATAAATTAACAGAAATAATGTGGATTCATTTTTGAATAAAAGTTTTTTTTTTGGGACAGTGAACAAATGAACTATATACGATTTTAAGTGAAAGCTAAGAGCACTCTTCTTTTCAGTCATATTTTTTAATTTTATAAATATAAATAATTTTTTATTTCATATACAAATATATACCACATTATTTTCTTTAATTATTATCTATATCATTAAAATAATATTTTATATTATTTTTATTTAATAATTATTTTTTATATTTTAATATAAAATAAATATAAATATAAAAACATAAACCAGAAACATGAATTTTTTTATATAAATTAATAATCATTTAAATTAAACCATATTTATTAATATATTAAAAAATATATTATATAAATAAAGTTAAATATAAAATTTCTGTTGAGATAATTTTAAAAAATTTCTTTTAAAAAAGCAGTTTTTTTTGTAAAAAATCTGTTAAATGTTCCAATATTAGTTTTGAACATGTTCACTTCAATTCTAAAATAATAAAGTAATCTCAGCGGTATAAAATAATTTTATGATTTTTTAAAATTTTTTTAAATAAAAAAACAATTTATAGGAAATTTGTTAGGTCTAACATTAGTAATGATCTAAATTAATAAAGTAATCTCGGCGGTATAGAAAGAGCAAAGCTATAAAGGATAGATGGAAAACATAAACATTATTTTATAGGTAATTAAATGCTTTAATGGATGGAGTCATTATATATGCTTTCATATATCCAAAATATTCCATCATTGTATGAACTTTAGAGTTAAGGTCAACGTACTTTAATTTTATATTTGTGGCATGTCATCGTCATCGCCAACCTCACAATTCACGTAATTAAGGACTCCAATATATCCCACTTAACTACATGTAAATGATGCAGATTTTAAAACATGTCCAGTAACGTTAACCCCGTCCCCGTCTGCACGAGTCAACAACGGTTAGCTTAGTAGTTCCGTTCGTGCATTTTCTTTCCATTCATTTTTTTTCATACCAATTCTTACTTCGTAATTACTTACCCATAAACTACATGTAAATAAATTGTTTTATAAAAAACTTCCTAATAAATTAAATTAAGGACCCGTGGTCTGCTTCGAGTTTGACTCCACCGGTAGTGAAAATTTAAAAATAATACATTAAAAAATTATAGTCACGTGGAATTCAACGAATTTCTAGAATGACTTTCCTTTTTTTTTTTCCTGTGTTTACATTTGATTCGTATGACGTATCATAGTGACGAACAAAAGAGAAAAACTTGTTTGTATATATAATTTATTGAGAATTAATATGAAAAATTAATGTTTGCGGAAATCAGTACGTGTTTGTCGATCTATGTTTAAAAGCTCATATTTACAAGCTTTTGGTGAATATTAATAAAACATATATGATAAATGAGATCAAAAGCAATAATTTAGGACTCATACTTGGCCCGAAACACCTTAATGGTCCAATGCGCCCCTATATATATATACTATAGCATATCGAATATTTTTCATCACTGTATAAAAATTAAAATTAAGGTTAACGTACGTACTTTAGTTTTATATTTGTGGGTTATCACCGCCAACGTGACCATTCACGTAACGACTCTAATATATCCCAGTAAACTCGATATAAATGGAAGCAGATTTTAAAATATTTTTTATTTTGAGAAGCTTCTCCCGGTCTGCACAAGTCAACATAAAATTAAAATAAAATAAAATAAAGTTGAAATGACCAAATATTTTCGTAATAAATTAGAGCACACCAAAAAAAAAAGTATCAAGAATAAATTAATTCATAGTTTACAAATATGAAATAAAATTTAAAATTAATAATCTAATATCATTATATTAACTTTTAAGTAGTCTTGGATGAATTAGATTATTTAAAAATTAACTCAAAATCTTTTTTGTATTTTACATTAAAAAAACAAATAATCAGTTCATTTCTATCGATAATCATCTAAAATTTTAATTTTAAAATTAATAGATTTAAAGTGTGAGTACCGACTTCTTACATCATCCAGTATGAATAATAATTTTAAAGCATGCTTGAACCAAAATTTAAGCATGATGGCGTCATCAAAATTTATTTTCATTCTCATTCTTTCCTGGTCCGCGGTCCATTTTAAACCCCGGCCCCCAGAATTCAACAAATTCCTGGAATAAATAAACGAACTTACTTTCTTCTTTCCGTTCTTTTATTTTTATTTTTATTTTTTGATCGCGTGTGTGTGTGTGTGTGTGTTTTACTTTTACATGCATGCATGTGATAGCCGATATGGAACAAAGCTGACGTTCTTTGACCTCTAGTCACCTTATATTGGTATAAAAACCGACCGACGAAGTGCGCCACTCTTACAAAAATTTATATTTATATTTATATTTATATTCATCATTGCCATTCGCCAGTCGCCACTAACTATCAGGATTCATTCACGTAATTAATTAATATGAATCCCACACATAACAACTCCAACATGGCAAACGAGGAAGGCGAAACAGCTCCAATGTACGGAGACGTCCTCGACGCCGTGGTGTCGGCCCTCCCACTCGTCGATCTTCTCATCGCCAGCTGCGTCTCCAGGGCGTGGAAACGCACCGTTTCCTCGTCGCTGGCTTATCGCTTCGACGCCATCGTAAAGCCGTGGCTCATCCTCCACACGCAGGACGCACGCAGCCTCTCCTACACCGCCATGCGAGCCTGCGACCCCCGCTCCGGCGTGTGGCTCCAGATCGGCGGCCCCAAGCCGTCCCTCCGCCCCGCCTCCCTCCTACGCTCCTCCGACTCCGCCTTGCTCTACACCCTCTCGCCCTTCAAGCTCTCCTTCTCCTCCGACCCGCTCCACCTGGAGTGGCACCACGCGGTTGCCCCGCGCATGTGGCGCAGGGACCCAGTTGTGGCCCTCGTGGGTAGCCACCTCGTGGTGGCTGGCGGCGGGTGCGGGTACGAGGACGACCCCCTCGCCGTGGAGGTCTACCGCGTGGACGCGCTCACCTGGAGGACGTGCCCGTCCATGCCACCTTCCCTCAAGGACTCCGCGTCCGCCACGTGGCTGTCGGTGGCAACCAACGGAGCGGAGCTATTCGTGACGGAGAAAGCCACGGGAGTGACTCACTCCTTCGACCCGGAAGCCGAAGCGTGGCGGGGGCCGTACTACCTCCGCCCAGACCCGGCGGCGTTCTACACCGCGGTGGGGTTCTCCGGCGACCGTATGATTGTGGTGGGGCTGCTGTCGGGCGACGGCGGGGGGGTAGGAGGCGTGAAGGTGTTCGAGGTTGTGAAAGGTAATTGGGAGTGGGCGCTGGAGGTGATTGGGGAGATGCCGGAGAGGCTGGTGGAGAAGTGCGGGAGCGAGGTGGCGGCGGTGAGGGTGTGTGTGGCGGGGGAGATGGTGTACGTGTACGATTCGTGGGGCGCGAGTGAGGTGGTGTTCTGCGAATTGGGGGGTGGCGGCGGGGGAGTGAGGATGTGGGGCAGCGTAGGGGGGCGTTTGTTCCACGACGACGACGACGACGAGAAGAAGAAGAAGACGACGGAGAGGGTGGTCTACACGTGTTCCAAGGTGGGGATTCAGGATGTGCAAAGAGCGTTGTTGAAGTTATCCTGAATGAATTCCGGATGATGAAATACGGTCCAATATTATATTCAGAAATGCTTTGCGCCGGCTGCTTTACTTAGTTTTTTTTCCCCTATGGTCACTGTGACAGCGAGACTTTAATATTGCGATTGCCAGTAAATTATTTTGCTATAAAGGAATCATTAATTACTCCAATTTAGACGACTCAATGATTACAGATGAATAAATATAATGTAATCTGCTTGCGGTGTGGTTACAAAATAACGATTGACTAAGTCGGGTAGTGCTATAGTAGCGGTATATTTAAGTTGTTACAGTTAAAAAACTTATAATTAAATCGTAGTTTGAGTGGATTGATTCGTGTTTTACAATTGACTTTTTATTCCAGCAATCCATGGCCTTAGCATTGGTCGGGTATATTGTTACTTTAAGTTATTGAGTTTTCATGTTTTTTCTCTGTCGTGAATTGTCTTTAATATTGCGATTGCCATCAAATTATTTTGCTACTCAAGGAATCATTAATTACTCCACGACTCAACGGTTACAAATGAATAAATATCAGTATAATCGCCCCACGTTGTCATTGCAAAATAGTGATTGATTAAATCTGGTGCCAAGTAATCTAGCTTCAATAGCGTATATTTAAGTTGTTACAGTTAAAAGGCTTATAGTTGGATCTTGAGTTGGATCGATCGTCGGTCCACCGTAGTGTGTACCGATGGCTTTTACCTTCTATTGGTAATGTGTTTATGGGCTTAATTGTTCAGGATCGTGCCTCCGAATTGTTACTTTGAAGAAATTATTGGATGGTCATGATTTACAAAAAAAATGAATTGTTATTGGTCATTACGCAAAGATGTATGTAGCATTGCCAATACAAGCTTTTAAGTCTTTATTTAGAAATGCTTTGCGCCGGCTGCTTTGGTTTTTTTTTCCCCTAAGGTCACTGTGACAGTGAGACTTTAATATTGCGATTGCCGCGGTTGGGTAAATTATTTGAGTTTTGAGGTACTAAAGGAATCATTAATTACTCCAATTTAGACGACTCAACGATTACGAAGTCTTTAAGTCTTTATTTATTTATATATACACTCGGGTATGATTATTAAAGTGTCTTTCTAACTAAAGAAAAATAAAAACATATAGTATGAATGAAACGGTTGATTTTTGATGAATTAGGTTTTACTCTTTCCAGCGCAACCAAAACAACCAAAAAAAAAGTGGGGAAACTTGCTTGGAGTGGATTAATTAGGTTTAAGCTCGACTGACTTTATAAATTTGGTGTCATCATTCAATTTGATCATTTTCGATTTTTAGTCTCCATTGTATTGAAGTTTCTTTAAAAGCAATTTCCCATGAATTAAAAAAAAAAAAACGACCGGAAACAACGGATGAAAGAAAATAATAACAGGGAAAATTAAATTTACCGTCATCAGTGAATCCGCCATTAGAACAAAACTATTGTTATTATTTCCATTTCTTATGAATTAGAATAATGAATACAGAAAATAAAAATAAATACACGGTGTCCAAAAAAAAAAAAAAAAAGCCACCATTGTTTGTAATCTTAAACATGTAGTCCATACATTGAATTCTGAAAGTACAACTTCAAACTAGTGTTTTAGCACAATTAAACCCGACCGCTACAATTATCTTATTTGAGAATTGAAAACGATAGCCATTAGAATGGGAAAGCTCCTATCAATAGCTGATGCGTTCATGCCGCCGCGCTGATGCAGTCAATTGCTTGCTTGCATATGCCAGTCATGGTCGCCTCCGGCCCATAGACCTTTACAAATATGGAAACATGACAATTTCTTCCCTGTGTTAGAATAATTTAGAAACATAGAAATCTGACATATGAGCTGATCAAAACTGACATGTTCCAATAGCTTTAACATGTTCTGATAAGAAACAAGACAGACAAGGACATTATTTGTTTTCATAGGGGTGATACTTCAGATGCTTTAAACTTATGTTTATACCAAACACCGTCTTTGTATTACACGGATCCAACCACTAACCTCTGATTTCAAAAATGAGATTAAAAAAAAAGAAGATGGAAGGCAGCTACCTCAAGAGGGATGCCTATTTCCTCTCCAAGGGCCCGCATTTTCGCAAGCCCTCTCTGGTAATTCGGGCCACCTCTCCTAACAAATATCTGCATTCTTGCTGCTTTGAGCTTTGATTCCTGATAACCAAAAAAAGGGGAAAAAGGTTTTAAAAAAAAGAAAGGAAAAGCTTTGATTCCTATCGAAGCTGTAACATAATCAGTAGTCATTCTTCAAAACTAATGGGTGACAGAAGATTTGGCCTCGCAGAGAGAAATAACCAACCTTCTCCTTTAGCGCCCGTATTATGCCATTAAAGGTCGCAGCAACATCTGTGAAGTTGGCTATACCACCTCCAATAAGAAGAGCTCTCTTACGACCATCAGGATCTGCAGTTGCACACTGAATAGTTCTCATTAAATTAATGGCAGGTAATTTGGCAACCCAAACTGAGTGAACTTGAGCAGAAAGTTAGAACGTTCTTCTTGATAACCAATAAATAGTACATCTATATTGTCATGCAGGAACAGAATGCAAAGAATAAAATGAGGCCTTACATCAATCACAACTCTGGCATACTGCAATACCTCCTCTTCATTGGGTGCTCCACTGTATTCCGCATAATTCCCAAGCTCGGAAGCATATCCAAGATCTCCAACCTGATTTGTTGGGACAAAAGAAGTTAGGGTTGATGGAAATTAGAAAGAAGCGAGTATCAAGCCAATAAGTTTGAAGGATGAGAACAGCACTGTATCTGCATAGATGACGCTTGCACCACCACCAGCTACCATAGTCCAAATCCTTCCCTTTGGGTTCAGAACAGTAAATTTCAAAGATGCACTAGTCTGCAAGAAAAAGGCATACATGTGAGCTACTTTAGATCCCCAACGAAGACTTACTCACTGAAAAACAGTTTAAGGATCATGCACAATGTTAAAAAGTTAAGTCATAACCAGTCCAACAAAAAATGAAGTGCATGAGATATTACAACTTGATAAATCGACCCAAAAATGTTCTGCTAAATTGATTTACAGTTAAGCCCACCCAAGATGAAAATATGCACAATATAGAAAAAATAAAATACTGATATTACTTAGAGCCATAGGAAGAGGCACTAGCCCCCACCTCGCTTGCGCCTGGAGAAAGGCATTTCATAACTAAGGCACAAACAACTCAATTCTTTGCACTAAAACACAACATTTAGAGAATTTTTAAAAAATTAAAACAGAAAAAGGATGGGCGTGAGAGGATGGAGTTACTAAAGATATGTTCTCCATTTTATTGTAGATATAGCATTTAATGAGTCATAAATTTTCCAGAAACAAGTTATCAACATTGATGCCTACCTTCTCATCCAGTCCATGGATGAAGCTTTCAGTAGCACTCATAACTCTGCCAAATGGCAATGGAAATTCAATATTGCCCCATCTGTGACAAAACCAAGAAAAAACTAACTGAGATGTGAACAGAAACATTATCCACCCGATCATCTAACTACAGTCATATATGTTACTTTTTGAAGTTCTTAAAAGTAGCAGTATCATCCAGCTCCCCTCTCATGTCTAAAGGATAAGGCTTTCCATCAACCAATGTAAAAGGATTCATCTCTAAAAAGGTGAAGTCCAAATCTGGGACAGAGAATACATGAAAATCAATATAACATTTTTTAGAAAACAAAAGAGAAATGGTAATGAACTTCTGCCTCTTGAAGTATTAAGAATTCATTTAAGGTCCTCCACTTACCCATAAAGAGTGCATAAGTCACTTTGATAAACTCATTAATTTCAGATTTAACCTGTATAAATGATAAAAAAAAAAGTAAAAACACACAGTTAAGGATTTCACATAAAGAGGTGCCAAAAAGATAACTATAATTTAATATGAAGAAATCATGTTGACAACTTAGAGTTATAATAATTTTTTAACAATTCATCATCCAAACTCAGCTCCTGATGACAAGAAAATATAACCACCAGAACATCAAAATTGTTTTGACAATGCATGCATTAGAATAGCATAATTGAGAAGGGTGTTTTCCAAGGTCCATGATTGCATACAATTTACCTCCAAGGGAAGGGTTGCAACAAGGGGAGCACAAACTTCTGATGTAAAGGACACTCCAGTAGGGACAAATATAGTCTTGACCTGGAAATAAGAAAACCACCTCATCAGACAATGGGTAAATAGGATAGCAAAATGCATTCCATTGATTCAACAAAAAATGATTTTCATTTTAGACTTGCCTTGTCCCAATTCTCTTCAATTTCAATTCCTCCGCATTCTGAAAAACTTATGCTACAACCCAGCCTATCTGAAACAATGTTAATATAGAATTCTTCGTAGTGTGGAACAAAGGGCTCCACAATGAATGTTGTTATGGGGCCTTTGCATCCTCCCATCTCAACCTAAAGAAAAAAAAAAGAGAGAGCAATCCAACCAAATAATTCTAAATTTGTACGCATTCAATCATAGAGCGAGTGGTTCCAACAAAAGAGCGACTACCTCTTTGCCTAGACGTTCTTTCACAAAAGTGGAAACTTGAGCCAAATCCAAATTCAAAGCAACTAAGCCACTCTTTCCACGCTTACCAAACAACATGTCTGGCTTAACAACCAATTTACCAGATGACAGCCAAGGTTCCTTGTCTACTAGCTCATTTAAATCAGTTGATTCCGTAATCTGACAATACAAGAATTAAGAGGAACCAATAACAAAGTTCATCATCATTCCATTAAGAAAGCTTGTTGCATATACAAACACGCAAAGGCACAATCGCGCGCATGAAAATACCGTCAAAATCAGTAACAATAATAACAAACCAAAAAACCAAGAAACAGAGAACTTCCTCAACATCATATTCAACAATTCAAAAACTCTAATTTGTTCAAATCTAATCAATAATATATAAAATCTAGCCAGTTAGATATGAAGCTAAAATCCAACAAATATGAAAAGTTCACGACTCAAAATCAACAAACTGATTAGAGAAAAACACCTTTCTAAATTCAAAATCATTGGGCGTCGATCGAGGGCTTTGATAAGAGCTATAATAATGATATTGAAAAACGCAAATCACGGGAGTGAAGATGCATAAACATCATAGGTTTAAATAAATAATCCCGAATTCATAAATTTTGCTTACCTGAGCGGATTTGATGGCTAAATCGGAGCCAGACAGCCTTTTGAAATGTTCTTTAAACAACCTCTTGGAATCATACTCTCTGATCTTCTTTCGTGCCATCCCTGGACCTAATCGTCCCAAAACAGAATCATTAAAAAATGTTGGTAAACTCAGATCTGCATTAAGAGACGCGACCATAACCATTGAATTCGATGTTTTTATTGTTTTGTTTAATTACGACTTATGAGCAACAAGTAATTGAACTAAACCCTGAAGCGAGCTCAACCTGGACAGATCTGTTCTTCTCAACAAGAAAGCAACCGGAAAACAACAGTGCAGATGTCAACGTAGAGATAGAGAACAGAGAACGGAAACAACATCGTACGAAATCAAAAACAGAGATTGAGATTTCAATGCGTGAATCGCATTACCTAGCAGAAAGGAGCTTAATTGGCTCTGATGGATTGATTTTGATTGAAGGAAGAACAGCACAGACCAGACCAGACCAGCAGCTGAACTACCTCTGTATGAACGATGTTTCTTTCGTTTTTTTTTATGGTCCCCAGGAACGGTTGGTCGCCATACGCATGTTTGGTAGAGCAAAAATCCAAATATATTTTTGTATATTTTAAATTTTAAATTTAAATATATTGTCTGAAAGAGTAAAATAAAATTTATATATCTACAAATTTTTTTAAAAAAAAGTATATATTTACAAAAAATATAACATATGGTCAAACCGGCGTATCATTTGACTACCAAAATTGTGATTCTTATACGTTGTTAAAATTTTCTAAATTTTATAGGTATGTAAAATTTTTTCTGCCTCATATAGTCCAGATTTTCATGTTACAAATTTAAATAAGTCATTTTGTATTTTAAATTTTCAAATATACAAGTTAAAATTATAATAAAGCTTATATAACTACGAATGTATGTGTCTAAAATTATATAAAATTTAAAATTTAGGCGATTAAATAACATGGTCGAGTGGAGCACCCTACACTATAATTTAAGTTTAAATAATAATAATACATGTAATTGCATATAAAAAATAACATAATTAATACATCCAAATTTCTTATATCTCTTTCTCCTAATTTTTAATTAAAAAATACTTCCTAAATTTTATTCTAAATTTTATTTATTTTCAAAAAAAAAATTACATCCCATCCCTATCCTTTATCTATTCTATTAAAATAATATTTTTTTTTTCTCTTTCTTCTATTTACTAAAACCACCACTATAAGAAAAATTTTAGGAAAATCATTCATAAAAATATAACAACTATTATTATTCCTAATTTTTTTTAAACCAAGGGTGTGTTAAAAAAAATTATAAGTTTTAAAAGCTTTTCTATTTTAGATAAGAAATAAATAGTAAATTTTTATATTTAAGAAGTTATTATTCATTTCAACAAAAATTTTTTGTATAATTATTTTTATTTTATTTTTTTTTTGAGAGAATTATTTTAATATAATAGATAAATTATAAGGAACAAGTAAAAAGTCTTTTTAAATAAATAATATTTAGAATAATATTTGCGAGGTGGCTTTTTTAGCTAAATTTTAGAATAAAATATAAAAAAACTCAATGTGAATGCTCTGAAGGAAACTAGTGGAGAATTATTTTTATTAAAATCCTAAGGTCTGATTTGGTTTACAAATTATATATTCTATTGAAATGGATTAACTATCATTGGACTGGCTAAAACTAAAAATAAATGAGTTATTTTTATCCATTTTGATGCAGTGGATGCATGGGACGGAAATCATCACTAATATTTATAATGCTTTCGAGCACTAACATTAAACATATAATTATTTCTTAAATTTACAGATTTAAACTAATTTTTGTTTACATATATAATTATTTCTTAAATCATTCACAATATCATGAAAATAATATTTTATAATATTTTATTTATTTAATAATTTTTTATAATTTAATATAAAATAAAAAATAAATATTTAAAATAGATAAAAATATTTATATAAAATTTAATAATACTTTATAAGAAAGTAAAAAGTACTATTTAATATATAAAAAAATTTTAATATAAAATATAAAAATAATTCTATAACTTTCTAATTCTTTTTCTTAGCCTCAATTATTAAAAAGACATATTGGTTCCTCAATAATTCCAAATGTAAATGGATCATCAAGTTGGGAAACAAAGGGAAACCTTGTTTTCTATATGATTGTACGAGCAAACATTTTTCGAGGGACAGACGAATAATTACACCCTCAAAATTTTTTATAGGAAAGGAAAACAAAATTACAGGGTAAGATAATACAAGCCAAATCAAGCTCCCCAATTTCCACTTCCTAATTGTTCGCGACCGGCCCAAATCAAAACATAATTACAACATTTCCACATGTAATGTTGAAATGGGAATAAAAAAAATAGCCTCTCCCTCTTCACCGGTCACCAAGCTGCTTGGCTATGGTGTCAACTGGTAACGCACCAAGAGGCACAAACGTGTCCAGTTCTTCTAATGAGGCGATTTGGTACGACTCATCATCCTCGTGAGAAGGATCATGACCATCTTCATGCACTTCTCTTGACTGAACAACTGCCAGGTTGGACTGATCAGTGGCACCAGAGATGGCCTCAAACTCCTCCACCTTCTTCAGAAGAGCATCAGGACCCAGATCCAGCTCATCCAGCAATAACGCCTTGCTTGTTTCAATTGCCCAATTCCATAAAGACATCATTCTTGGGCTTGAGGTCACCGCCTTAGCATTCAT
Organism: Taxillus chinensis; assembly: GCA_023512835.1. Lineage (NCBI taxonomy): Eukaryota > Viridiplantae > Streptophyta > Magnoliopsida > Santalales > Loranthaceae > Taxillus > Taxillus chinensis. The sequence goes on along the minus strand of CM042085.1, from coordinate 21,644,383 downwards.
CCCTCCATCACCACCATTGGGATTGACTAAAATAAATAAATGGAAACATCATTTTCACATATGGTGAGTCTCTTTTGGATTCAAAACTAGAAGCATAGAACAATTTCACATCTGGTGAGGCCCTCTCAAGCAGAGCCTCTCCCTACAACTCCAAGTGACATTGCACATAGATTGCACGTAATTCCTTCTTGCCTTTGAGATGATTGGTAAATTCAATCAATCTACTAGCTAGTTAAAGAAACGGAGATGTAAATGGGAAGTATTCTATCAATCAATGCTCTCTCATCTCTTAGGCATACCTGGAACATTCAAACCCTCTGCATCGCTGCAAGTGGAGAATGGATAAGAAAAAGCTTTACGGTACATTGACTTCCAACCTTTTCCCCTCCACATCAGTATCTGCTCATCATCAAAAGACAGTAGCACACAAGGAACTAGATCCTGCACAGAAACATAAAAATACTTAAAACAAAACCCATAAAATCTAGGACTTACTTCTATCGAGGCATTCAATGAATAAAGACTAAAAAGTTAGCCACTAATATAAACATGAATGTAGCACAAACAAGTGCATTCTGTGTCACAAATAAATTAATTTCCAAATGACTGTTGAAGGAAAATTAAAGGCCTCCAACAAAATAGACATTGAGGCAGCCACAATCACTAGTAAGATTCTGAAGAGTTTGTCATGCAAAGGCACCAATTTCATGGGCCATGCAAATATTCCACACAGAAAATGTACAGCTTAGACCCAAGGTATCATGCTCGGATTTCTAAGCCAAGCCCAGTTTATGGACGAGCTTTGCTAGTTATTGAGCCAATGTTGCAAGCATGCTTATTTTGCTTAACATGAGCATTGATTTGTTTTAGCCTGAGAACTGATCATAAAACCCAAAATGAAATGATTAAATGCAGGTCTTATAGTATAGATAAATTGTAAGGAGAAAAAAACAAAAACTTTAGACTATGCAACCAAACCTTAAGCTTAGCACCCAACTTCTTGTAATCACTGGGATTCATCCCCTTACAGTCAACCTTAACTAGAGGACTTCCTTCAAAAGCATCCTGTACATCCTTCACTAGAGAAAGATACACTCCATGTTTTGCTTCAATATGAGAAAATAGATCAGCTTGTGTTGCAGATGTAAAAATATAGTATAAATTACATGGATCCAGAAAACAAAGAAACAGAATTTAGAAAGTAATTTGACACGAAAGAACAGAACACACGGGCAGGCGCACACACACATATATGAATACAACAGTTCAAATTTGAACATTAAGGCCCAATGCTCTCATCATGCACATTATCTCTCATGCGCCCTTTTATGTGTATATATGAAAAAAAAAAAAAAGAAGACACTCTTCTAGTTAAATGCTTTAGATTCATGAACTTGAATTCAAGACTAAATAAAGCAAGAGACTCTTGCAGGGAAAAAAACCAAGACAGGCAGATCTGAAATATAAAATCAAGATTGCATGACTTACCTAATTTACGAATTGCGATAAGATTTTTTCCTTTCATTCTCAATTCATCTGCTTCATCTTTTGTCAACCCTTCTGGAGCTTCTTGGATGAGTTTTGGGTATACTGGAGTAGCTGGTTTCCAAAGCATTATGGGGTATTGTGGACGTGTAGAATGATTATAGTTTCTTCCACGGAAAAGATAGACAACACCGCCAGATCGAAAAATGATCTTCCCCCACGTTTTTTCCTAGAATCATAAACATAGCAAAAAAAAATGTAACAAACTATGAGAACAAAGTCTCTGAGCTGTTTTAATGCAAATTATGAGAACCATAACCCACAATCGTAATAGTTGCAAAGAACCATAACCTCCTATGTAATCTGCAAGAAGAGAACTAAGACCAGTTAATCATATTCGACACCAATCATTCATGACGCCTGAAGATTAAACCATATTATTGTAAAAACGGTAAAGGACAACATAAACAAGTTGCCAACTTGTAGCAATAGTCGAATAACGAAGATATTTTAGAAATCTGAATGGAATTGAACCTCAAGGCGACGGCAAACATTATCCATATCCACAGTGGGAACACCTTTGCAACGAACTTTACAAATAGGTTGTCTCTTCCAATGGGTATGTATCAACTCCAGCATATTATGCGTTAATCCATCCCTGCCTAATTAAAATATAAACCCCAAATCAAATTTACTCCCTCCGGCAACAACATTAAAAAAAACAAACAAACACCCAAAGCAAAGACCATCAACAAAATTGCATGCGATTTTGAAAACATTAAACCCCTACCCAGATTGACCTGCCGATTGTCGTGCAAGTGCGGCTTAACAAGGGTAACCATCTCTTCCTTGGTCAGAGGCTCTCCCAGAATCTCTTCCCTTTTTTTCCCTTCCTGGGGGAACCTCCCGAGCTGGATCGGCCTCCCCAACTCGAGACGCGTCACGCCATCCGACGCCGGCGGAGGCGGGTTCAGCGGCTCATACAGAGGAACCTTCTTCTTCTTGGTCTTCTTCGGGGCTGCGCCGGTCCACGGCCGCGGCATGGTCGGCGGAGCGAAGGGCAGGAACGCTGGCTCTCGGATCGCCAGGGGCTTCACGTTGGGGGTCTCGGAGTAGCTGTATTGAAACTCGAACGGCGCGCCGGGTAGGAGGTACGACACGCCTGATTCTCCGATGACGACGGAGCGATCGCCGTCGGAGGACAAGACGCCAGAGGATACGGGGACTGGCCCCCGGCGGCGGCGGCGGCGGGGAGAGGGTGAGCTTTGGTCGGAGGGTTGCTGGGATTGGGGATCGGGGTGTCTTTGTTTGTGGAATTTGAGGAGCGGCGGGTATTTGGGGATGGGTATTGGGGGCAGCGGAGGGTCTGAAGTGGCTGCGGAGGGGTCGGTAGAGTGCGGGGGCTTTGAAGGGAGGGAGGTGAAGAGGTTGAGGCCTGGCAGTGAAGCCAGTATCGCCATTCTGTCAATCTATGGCTAAGCTGCTGCTTCTTCTTCTTCGTCTTCGGACTCCGTGTAGCGTCAAGTGTGGACGACAGGACACCAAAAGTGCTCTCTCTCTCTCTCTCTCTCTCTCTCTCTCTCTCTCTCTCTCTGGTTTTCTCAGTCTTGTTCAGTAAGAAATAAGTGCAACACAACGGTGGGAGAGACTAGAGAGAGATTGAGGATTTTGGGCCTTATGTTTGTGTTTTGTAACAACTACAGGGCAGGCTACAGCAGAGAACCATATCCAAAATAACCGATGCAGGTTTTAATTAGCAAAAATGTAATCAAACGGCCACATTTCACCCCAAATCTCAATCAATATGCCTGATTGCGTGCGGATGATGGTTTCATTTTTCAACCCTCTGTCTACGCTTTGATAATAAATTAATGAACAAAGTTTTGTTCCATGGGGGAAATTAATTGATGTGTTTTAATATTTTTATCGATATAACATTAATTATTTACCAAGAAAATTTAATTGATGATTTTGATTTATATTAACATTTTAACCCATGTTATATCATTTAATTTAAAATTTTAATTCCTTTCTACTCGTATACAAAAACTGAGCCTTTATTTAAAGTTACTCATATATGAAAAAAAAAATACAAAAACGGAAGAAAATATTTTTTGCATGATAGGAAAATGATTATCATGTTATTGTGATGCCAAATTTAATTTAATATCATATCCTTTGTTAAACTATTTTTATAGTTTGCTTGTAACAGGAAAAGGTGTGCATGAACTGTGTCGAATCAAGTCGAAAGCTAAATTCACTAACTTCAATAATTAAGTCTGTTAAAAGTTTTGGTAGTATGAGATACACTTATAAACTATAAAGTAACTATAATATAAGTAAATTATTCATTGGGCATTTACAGTATACAAGTTTGTTTTGAAATTTTACAAATGAAATGATAAATAAAGAGACAAATAACTTAACAACATATTTCTGCAAGCCTTAACTAGAAATCACAAACAAATTATGAAAAACAACATTAAAACAATCTACTAAAGTACTAGCATGTTGTCCACAATGCTTTTATATAACCAATCTCAACTTGAAATGAATCTAAAAAAGTCCCAAAATGATGCATCTTTTGAGCCTTAATAACAAATCCTTATCTGGCCACAAGGCTCTCAAAAGGGAGAAAAATTTAAAAGAGAAGTTCAGTAGATCATCTATAACACTATAAACAATTTACTCAATTAGTCTACTCACAAGGCTTACAAAACAAATCAACAATCTGCACATAAGATTGATATAACAGGTATATTCAATTAGGGTCAGAAGGTTAAGTTGTAGATGCACACTCCTATAATAGGCAGCGGAGATTCCAACCCTTGTTTCATTGCTTACAATAGCTCTCCCCTTCTTCAGCAACAACACTTCTCACATATTATAATCCCCCCGCTATACCTCAATGGCACTAGTATAGTATTACTAGCTTGTGCATACAACTACATAACCACTTGAACCACTATAACTCTAAGGAGGGAGAGAGAGAGAGAGAGAGAGAAACATAACAATAGCTCCATTAATTTATTATTTTCTTTATAGCTAGGTAGTCCTTTTGACTATTGGATTTTGACTTTTTGTTTTAGAAAAAAAGTATCAAAATAAATCAAAAGTATGTTGTGGTAAAACAACAATAACAAAACAAAAAAATAGCATGCTTACCAAACAAGATGAAGAAGAAAAAAAACAAGAAATTATACACCTTTTTTTAATAAAGTTGTAGGTTAGAATTGGAATGATAGAATAGTAATGTTAATAAAAGAGATAATGAGGGAAAAAAATAAGATATTTATAGGCAGAAAACACGACCAACACCATTTTGCCATTCACAATCATGTGCAAAGGTTTTAAAGGTACAATTATCACTCACATGCTTATAAATGACCAAATTACCATCACCTATGAATCAATCATGTAATAATTTTGGGTGTTTTTTCCCTTTAAAACCTTTACACATGATTGTGTATATTTTCTTGAAACTATTTTTTATCATTAGAATACAAACATGATCATGTATATCTCATTTGTCCTTGCAAGTTAGGGTCCACACATAAGTAGGAAAAAGAGAAATAACTAAAAGACAAGGAATAAAAGGAAGAAGGTAAAATAAAATCATCACAAAGAGAAAAAGGATGAGACGTATAGTATTCAATGGTATATATCTCCCCATAAATAGAGCAAGATGTGATCTTAAGTTCAAGATTTTCTTGCTTGGGCTCATGGACACCTAACTCGGAGTCATCATCAAGATTGTGAGTTGTCTCCCTCCAAAAGAGGCTACTCTTGTATATGTTCAACTCTAGTGGTGTTATCAACTATTAGTTTATTCTTACATGTCAATCGTCATTTGAAAAATCAGTTATGGTTATATAAGATGTATCAAAAGGCAAAAGGGACCAAAAAAAAGATTTATTCTCACATCAACCCTAGTCTTAACTACCTCATATCCTCTATATTTGTACCCTCTAATAATGAATGTGTTGACCCAAACCCCTCTTAGGTATTGGTAAAACACATACTAGGCTTATCACTCTCTATCCTAAGGTTAAGGCTATGAGAATCAAAAGTGTACTAGAAAATGGGGTAAAGCTATTCAATGGACCTATATGAGAATTAATTTCAAGAATTTTAGGTAAGTCTTTTTTTTTTTAACTTGTTATTTGGTCCCTCTACTAACTGTCAATACCCATTTTTGCTTGGGCTCACTCTTACTTTTTTTTTTTGGGATTGATGTGGTTGTTGAATCGTGTTATTATAATAAGCACTAACTAAACTCAATATAATGAAAAATAAAATAAAACAAACTTTGAGTTACTATAAACCGACAAAGGGGTGCGATTGTTCACCTACTATAAGGTAGCTAAAATGATAGGTTTATATTTATAGATACAAGTTCGAGAATTAGTTACTTGTAGAGAAAAATTAACATTCCATAACACTCATATATTATAAAAGAGAGATTTTTTGTTTTAATTTTTTCGATTAAAAATGATTTTATTTAAATAAGTTTGGAATGTAGAACCTACATCGGAGTAATAAATAGCTTTTCTTATGAGAGAGTAGTGAGTGAAGCTTTTACTTCCTCCATTAGGTTTTTTTTACAAAAGTTCAAAAAATAATTTTTTTTTAGTTTTACTATTTGAGGATATCATTATAACAATTATAACAATTGTTACAATTATTGTTGACCTAAATAATTAATTTAAACACTAATTATTTAACCTCAGATCACTTGGACTTTTAACACGCGTTTATTATGACATTATTGGATAGGAAATTAAATAAGGCTTATATTCCCTACGGGTTCATAATTTAACTAAGCCTTCAAGAACTTAAAGGTTATGCTATAAAGCGCCTAAATCTCTAGTCCATACTAAAATTATTTAGTTCCCTTTAATCTATATATTTTGAGGGGAAAATGACGAATTTCGGTTCAACTAAGTCAAAATGTTTTTTTTTTTTTTTTGGTAAGTTGAAATGAGGTAATTTTTGTAATCTCCTCCACACAGTTCAAATATATATATGTTCAAATTATTTGTATATCAGTAATGTAAATATACTGTCTAATAAGTTTGGCCTATTTAGAGGTTCAGAACTATAAGTTCAACGTAACACGTGCATAATAAGTTTGGCCTGTTGAGAGATTCAGAGCTTGGCTCAACAAATGTTTGTCGTGAGTCATATGTAATTAAGTCGTAATTAATTAAGAAGCGAGCCAGGTTGTTAACTTAAATATTTTGAACGAGTCAAACCAGATGATCAGTCTACTGAGTTCTGATGGTGTTTGGCTCCTCAGTTTGTGAGACGATCGACTCCTTTTTGACACACAAGGTAGTCAACTCTAGTACAGTTCCAAATCCAATAATAGGTTTTTCACACAAATCCAGTAAGAAAAAAACTACATATATATTATACAATTTTGGAGCTCGCATCCTCAGTGGTTTGAAAGTATGCATGGAAGAACTCCCTATTTTCCTTTCGCAGCTCTTTCCACACTGCAATGATCCGTAACAAAAAAAACATTTATATATACAATTAATAAACACAGAGAGAGAGGGAGAGAGAGAGGGAGAGAGGGAGAGAGAGCCTGTAAGCGTGACAAGAGGTTGAATGCTGGCGTGATCGGCCAGCGCCTTCACGCACTCATCTCTGCTCATGTTTAGGAGCAAGCAGCTCTCTATTAGATGCTGTACCTGTAATTTGTAAACCCAAAAAAGAAAATAGATAGATATAAATTGATGGAAGAATAATGAGTGGGGCTGGGTGGCCGGGTTGATCAAAAACATCATTTACCAATCTAATGTAGTCATGTGGATGGCACTGCAAACAAGGGCTGATGGAATGGTTTTGATGGGGGCAGGAGTGAGCGTCATGCGACATATTTTGGCTCTACGAAATAGACAAAACTACAGGGAGAAGAGAACGAGGTCTAAAACTGGAAAAGAACAAGAAAACTACAATGTGTGTGTGTGTGTGTGAGACAGGGGGACTAAAAATAGACGAAAATGCGTAACAGTGTGCGTGAGCGTACTTGAGATCATGAATTGAGTGTTATCCAGGTGATATCCGAGTGAAGGGTGGAGAAAGCACTACAATCCAATTTTGTTGGATGTTCACCTCATCTCACCACCTTAGACGAGATAAGAGAGAATTTCTGGTTGGTGATTGGAAGATAAATGACAAAGAGAGGACTGTGTTTTGAGACGTGGAGTAGTTGGTATCCACTCGGCTTTAATCACGTACGGATCCAATGGCTAATGAGCAGCTGCATGCATTACTTTCCTAGCTTGCTATTGCAATGAATAGTTTTTATCGTAGCGTACAACGGGAATATATTGTGTTGTATTTATACAATTCGAAAGTTTGAACATGCGTTTGAGATTGTTTTTCAGGAAGGTTTTTATTAGGAAGTAAAAGATTCTTGCTACACACAAACTCAAGTGCAAGCCGTGACAGTATCCTAACCTGACCAAATCGTTAGAATAATAAAATATTATCATATCACGAGTGCATAGACTTGCACAAGAAATTTGAACTTTCTCAAAAAGCAATAGTGTGCTTGTTTTGTAATGTTACAATCTGACTTTGTAATTTCAGTATTTTTAAATATAAAAATTAGTAGTTTAATAAGTAAAAATAATTTAAAATTTTTCATTAAAAATATAAAAAAACATGAAAGTACTAAAAAATTTAAAAAAATTAATGATATTAATAAGATAGTAAAAAATTAAATGGTCAAACACTATGCAGCCTTGAGCCGTGGCTCCAAAGGGAGCCCATATTTGATTTTTGTTTTTTAAAAAGACTTCTTTGTGTATATATTTGGTTATTTCGTGTAATTTTAGGTGTTGTTTACTCTCATGCACATTTTTTTGTTTATTGTTTTATTTGGACAATTATTACATTTATTTTAATCATAAATTGTGTAGTATTAAAACAATTTAATAATATTTTTATTAATAAATATGTAATAGAGCAAAGAAGACATGACAGACATAATTTTAAATGGAAATCGATATTTATCAGTTTAAATTATTTTATACGTGTGTATTCATATTATGTGTGTGCCGGCTTTTACTACCTAATATAATTGTAACAATACAATATAATTTTATTATAATTTCATTAGAGCTGAGAAATGTTCTTGTACACCGAAATAATTAACACATTTACTTTTACAAAATATCTATTATGTTAATAAATTCATCCACCATATGCGAATTGTAATGTACACGTCTATGCTGTAAAATTCACGTAACAGTCATAACATTATTTGAATTAATTTAATTTAAAAAATAAAACTTCATCTTAAACTAAAATATTATTTCTCCAATAAAAGTTCAAAAAAATCAAATCAAATTTTCTGCGAAGTTCTCTTTCATCATCTTCTTTTTCCTTCCTCTTACCTTACCGCCTAAGGTTTTAATCCTTAATCATCAAATACTTTAAAAAACGATTAAATTTCAGTCAAAATTAGCCTTTTAAAAAATTAAAATTCTCTACCATGATGTCCTTGTCAAGTATCTTGCTGTCAATTCCATTGTCCGACTACCCTAGGCAATGGAGAGCAGCCAGCACTGTATACCTGATTTCCCCCACACCCTTAAAAAGGTGTTCTTGCTGTTGGTCCGCCTCAATTCCGTAGCATTATGCATCAACAACATCATCGGTATTGAGATCTTTTGAATACTGATGAGCATCGTAGACCAGTCACAAATAAGAGTCCTTCACATCTTTTTCACTCGGAAAGATTACAAATACACCATTTACAACTCTTCTGAAAAGAATAATTATGGAAATTAAAAGCTTATCATGAACAAAATATAAACGTTGGCACACAAATGCTAAACCAATACAGACAGATATATTAACACAGTATATTAATGAATCTGTAGAGGCAAATTACACAATGAGACGTGTAAAAAAACATCCACCTCTGAAGTGTGCTTCCGGTAACAAACATGATCTACCAATTTAGGAGAAGCACGTTGAGTCAAGTCGCTTACTTGTTTTATACTTTTTCCCATCTTAAAAATATCATCAGATCCTTCTTCTATTGTCCACTCGCATTTTCTTTGATGCAGACCCAGATTCTATATTTTTGTTGGTAGATTGTATCTAGGGAGGATCAAAACAAGCATAAGTTCACAATTATACTATTATATAAAGCTATTTGAAGGAGATCACAAGCAGCAGTTCGAAGTTTATCACCTTATCAAGCTTTTCCCTGACTAACTGAACTGTCTGATTCATTGATTGGGACGGAAAATAAGCCTGGTTAATTAAAATAAAGAATAGAATTATTTTGTTTGGATATCTGATATTGGACAATGTTATGACTAATCCAAAATTAGGGTGAAAGTAGTGAATTTTTAAGTGTATATCACTGTGAAGAAAATATAACATTAGCCATTCATCGCTCCAGTCAAAATTGAGAAGCATTTCTGAGAAACATTCTAAATATCACAGCAATGGTGGTGATGTATTATCTATTGACTTTTGACTAGACAGAAAGAGATTTAAGTCTTCGAAGGGAGTCCCCTAGATATTGGGCAATCAGCAGCTTGTTCAATTCTTAATTGTGGGGCATACAAGGGAAGAGCCGTTGCCAAGGTTTAGTACTTTAATTATACGATAATAGGTGCCTATTAGTATGAGAAGTGAGGTACGCTCTAGTAGATGCAACGCTAAAGAAAATACATGAGGGGATATATGTATATATAATAAGAATTTTAAAACACCACTGTATAAGAAGTTATGAAACCTGGTCAGAAGAAACCTTTTTCATGGGCATTTCCTTGATATGAGAAACATTATAAGATTCAACAGGGTTCCTACAGAAGGAAAAAGAAAATGAAAAAAAGGATAAACCTTCCATAAATGTACTGCAATGGTGCAATCAAAACATGTTTTCTGAAAAGACCACAACATAATGAATTAAACAGCATACCACGTTTTGTCAGAAATGAGCTGCTGGGAATCAGTGCAGCTATGAAAGGGGACTGAATCCATTAATGGCTCAACCTCAGTAACTGGCTCATGAAGTACGGAGCCTTTTCTTCCAGCTGATATCAGAAGTTATCATGGGGTAGATGTCGTCATTGCTCAGTGGCGTGTCAATAAGAAGGTAGGAGGGGTTTCTCCAGGGTTTTTGCTATCAATTAAAGAGAACTTACAGTTTAATCGTGCCAAAACTTCCCTTCCCCTGCCTTCTAACTTCTCCATTGTGTCGGACACGCTCTCAAATTGAGGGGCATATGAGACCTGCAATCTATTGCCAAGGAATACAAACTCATCTAGTTTCCTTTTTGCAAACCTAAAACAAGTAGAACGAAGAGAATTCAAACTAGCTGCGTAGGTGGGTTTATATTAACAGAGTAAATGTCAAAACTGAAAAACACACACAAGGACATACTAATTATGAAGGCTGCATGCATGGTAATAAAACTATTTTATTCACCTAGCATTGCTCACACGATGAAACTTGATCCAGTAAACATCAGTATATTGCTCACACTCTTCTGCATCCATTGGTTTACACCTGCAGGGAGCGGAAAAAAGAAAGTCATTAACAAACAAATTTCACCCATAAAACAAAAACAGCAACAAGAAGAAACAATGATAATCCCATTTTGCATTAAATTCAAATAATTTGAAATTGGGAAACACATAGTGTCGACATAGACAAATTTTCGGATACTCACAAAGGATGAGATGAGGATAAATTAAGAAACGAGCTCACTCAGTGATTTTAAAATTTAGAAGGGGAAAAGAAAGTGCTTACTCTTCAACGTCCCCATAGGAGGCGAACAATTGCAACAATTCATCGCCGCAACCTAAGGCAGGAACATTCCTGACAATCAAATATCTGCCGGAGATCAACTCCAGCTGATCAACGTCAAGACCACATAAAAAAATCATTCGCTTTCCATACAAAAAAAATATGATAATTTGTTGCAAATGTGAATATAGGTTGGTGGGAGCAACATTCGAAATCAGATTATACGGCACAAAGAAGGCACCTGGATTCATCGCAGACGGTGTAGACACGAACAGCAGGAGCTTCGTCTCGGTGGCGAGGCATGTCGGAATTAGAAATCAGCAACTGCACCGTCGCCTTCTTCGTCTGTGCAACTCCTAGGGTTACAGCGGAGCGTACGAGGTGGCTGGCTTATGTCATGGGGGTGGCGCGCCGCGAGCAAAAGAAAGGGCGGCGTTTCTCCGGGTCAATTTTCAAGATTAAAACAACTCCCTCTCAAATCAACTTTTAACAACCACCACAAAATTATATTTGATTAGTGTTTTCACATAACTTTTTTTCTTTTAAGTGTTGGATTCGCATCAGAAAGACAGAGAGACAAATAATTGTTTTGGAGTAAAATTATATTGTCAATTACATAATCCAACATTCCGAGAGAATCAAATGAATTTCGGAAAATTTAAAACCATTTTTGGGAAGATCAAATGAATTTCAAAGTGCACAAAATGACTTGAGTGCATAATAATTTTTAGAGAGCACCATATGAACTCGAGACCAATGCAAAAGTAATCAATAGAAAGACTAAGTAATACTCAAGTACATTCTACCTTTTCATATTATAAAATGTTCTTCCCATTAACCACAAACATATCAAATGGAGCCAAATATGTACTTGTCACGTAGAGTGGCTTACCCTCTGCACTTAATGTTTTGGAAAATTTTAATCTTGTCATCCTAAATGAATTTGTCATTGATGACCTTAGTTAGATATTTTACAAGAGTTTGTAGATCAATTAGTAATCTTGTATATCTTCTAGGAATTGTCTTGATTAAATCCTTGGAGTTTTTGAAATTGAAGTTCTCAAACGGTCTTCTTAGCTTAGCCTTTTGATTATCCTTGTACTCTTATGCCCGTTGAAGAGTGTGTGGTGTTTGTGCTATACTTCTTTAACTGTCTACATTTCTGGTAATCAACAAATATATTATGCTTTAAGGATGACTAAATGTACCCTAAGGCCTTGAGTGTCGCCTTGTTAATGTTGTGTTCTTCGGTGGATATCTTTAGTAATGATTTTGGCCTTAGTATCGTGTTATCTCCAATTGTCATGGGAGAGGAAGGCTCCTTAAATAAGTATGAATACATGAAATGGTCATAGATGTTCAAAAAAGTCTTGAACCTTGCCTTCCATTCTCGGAACTGCTCACGTATATTTAGGTGCTTGCCCATTGTTACACGCCATGTATTGAATGACATTATGGGTGTTGTTTATAAAGACACATTTTGGTAGGGCTGAGAGTTTATCTTTGGATAATGTTGAGGATATCTATTCGACAGTATAGTTGTCAAAGTAGATTTTTTTTATTACAAGTAGGCTCGATTTGGAGGTCGGAGCTTTATGAGGTCATTTTAGTATTTTGAGTTAGTACTATTGTTGTTATTAGTAATATTAATGGATTAAAGAAAATAAATAACTAAATAAATAGGAAAAGAGTAGTGTAGGAGTTCATCTTTCGATCTACGGGTGGTGAGAAGAGAGGAAGAGGAGTTCTTGAAGATTTTGTTGTTTGGGCGATTTAATCCTTAAGATTCTATCCAAGTAAGTGATTCTATCTTTTTACATCAGTTAATTAGTTAATCTAGCCATGGTTTATGTAGGAAAATGAAAATATATAGTAACCCTAAGATTTGAGGATCTCACCATTTGAGGTTATTTGATGTAATTATTAATACAATCTTGTTTAGAAAGTAATTTCTAGTATGTCCATGTAATCTTTTTGTAAAAGAATATTAATTAGATTGATGAAAATGTGAGTTATGATGTGAGGAGTTCTTGGGATAGAAAATCTAGAAATTGAAATAAATAGATTGGAATTGTCATACAAATTGTGTTTGTGGCTTGTTTAATGCATATAAAGAATATATGATGTAATTTTTGGATGTTTGGGGCCTAGAAGTACATTTAAGATACTTGTAGGCTATTTGTAGAGACAATGCAAGATAATGTAGAAAAGGAGGGTTTCCATTACGTAGCCATCGTGACTACACTCCTTACAGCTATTGTGGACACGTCAATGTGACCACACGTTATGTGGCCGCGATTGATTTGTGCAATTTAGACGTTTCTTGGCCAAAATTAGAAAAAACTAAATTAACATAAAAGATCATATTAAACCATTAAACAAGTCGGGGGAAAAAAAGTAAGGAATTAATATGATAGAAAATGTTATTCGCAAGTCGTTTGCGCACAACCTTGTGTAATGAAAGCTAATATGACTTATGACATGTTTGCACCAAATTAGGCACACGCTAAAAAAGGACACTTTCGAGTCATGTAGCAGTTTTAAGCAGAACCTGTATTTGAGTACCACGTCTCAATCATATTTACCACTGTAATGGGAGAAATTTGAGCATATTCAAATCATATTCGAGCCAGTATAATTTTTGAGCATGACAGATGCGGTCCACGTTAGCTTCCATTGCTTGAAAGTAAGCACACACTTGAAAAAAAAGCACTTTCTAGCATTGCATATATATTCTCAAACATAACATGTATTTGAACATCACGTCAAAATCATACTTACTATCCGAACAAGAGTTTACTGAGCAGTGCACACATATTTTTTAGTAGGACATATCCGAATATCATGTTCAAATCATACTTAATATTTGAACGAACGAATTTGAGTATATTCAAATTATATTTTTTGTTCAAACAGGAGGAATTCGAGCAATATCAAATCATATTTGAGTGGGGGGAATTTTCAAGCACTTACACCAGATTAACACTTATGCCAGATTGCTCCTTGTTAGCTTCCACACTAGCGTGTGCACAACAACAAGCTTGCATTAGGGGTTTGTACCAAGATAAAACTGCTATAAAATGAGTTTATCGGTAAGTCTCAAAATAGGTTCAACAATAAATCGCTCTTGTAGGTTATTAAATTATTAAATACCTTATTTATTAAATACAGCATACAATATACATTAACTAGCCCCCCCCCCCCCCCCCCCCCCAATTTCAATGATTTATTCACAAAGGCCTTCAAACGCCAAATAGGCAATCCTACGCAATAGAAAATCAAATTTGAATATCAATACCTTTGATCGTACTCAATTCCGAGGTCAAACAAAGAAGTTATGGTCAAAATAACGTTCGAACCGCTAACGACGGCCAAATGATAATTGACCTTCAAAACGAGACTCCGGATTAGGTCATGAATATCATTTTCTTACTCTACTTGTCATTATGAGAAATTTGATATATATTGCAGATATTCACTTTCGGAGCATTTTTCAAAAACAAAATCATAAATATATATTTTTCTGTAATAAAATAGTTTTGGGGCGCACAGTACAAGCTTGACGCAAAATAAGATCTTTTTTAAATAAAAAATACGGGATTATTCGTTATGATGTCCCGAGTCTCAAAATAATTATATTATAATTTTTTAAAATTCAAGTGGCCTTGTCGATCCCGAAAATCTAAAGACATCGGTGAAAATTATCCTGAAAAATTTAAAAACTCTAGTCGTATTTTTTTCCTTTCCCGCCTACCCAGTTCACGTGTTACCTCCTAGTTGGTTTAAAAATAAAACAAAATAAAAAAATAATCAAAAAAATTAAAAGCAAACTCGGTCAACTTTCTCTCTCATTTCGATCTCCCGTATTGTCTCATTTCCATGAGTGGCGGTGCCCTTCTTCTTCCTTCAACAGAGAGCACCCTGCTCCCTTTGGCTAGAAATCCCACCGACGGTAGTCATGGAGTACAATCCACCTCTTTACTGACTTGTTGCTGCCGCCACTGGCGTTGTAACCATCGGCCCGCTTCCATCATAACCCAACAGCCCTCAAAATAAAAACCCAAAAGAATAAGATGTCCCATTCTGGCCGTTTCCATCATCACTCCAAGAGTCATACTTGTCGACCAGTGTCCGAGGAGAGTTGAAGAAGAAGCCCCATTCTGCACATTTGGAGAAGGGAGCCTTGCTTAAAGAGCCCGATTTTGAGGAGTTTATTTTGTGTTGCTTGTGGTTGGTTTCTTTCTTTCTTTATTTTTTTTTGTTGTTTTTCTTCTAGTTTTTTTTAATTTTGTTGTGTTCTCGCCTGGAAAATTCTTTATCCAATGCCTCTTTCGTTTATACTGTGGATGTAAATTCTATTTTCTTGATTGCTGCCTGTTGTGTGGGCAATGAATGGGTAATTTATGGTTGATGGGTAATACATGTTGTACACACTCGTTGTTTGTTTGCGTGTTGGTTTGGTTGATAAAGAGTTGGTTTAAAAAAAACCCATTTGGTATGCTCCTATCCTTTGTTTATTTGTATGGTTCTAACATTGATGGTTGGTGGTTGGTGTTTTGTTCTTTGTTTTGTATTTAGGGGTTGTGTAACCCAATGCTAATTTGTAAATCAAGTATACTGGAAAGAAAAAAGAAAAAAAGAAAAAAAATGCAAGGAAAAAAATGAAAAAGAAAAATGAGTGAAATGAAAAAGAAAGCGAAAAAAAGTGAGAAGGATAATGTTTTGTTTTTTGTACTTTGTGGATGTCACATTCACACACAACAAATTTATTTTAACTTTTATTATTTCAAAAAAAAAATAAAAAAGAAAAAAAGAAAAAAGAGCTTTCAAAAAGAGATTAGAAAAGAAAGAGGCTTTCCAAAATAATTTTTTTAAGAATGTTAATTAAAAAACAAAAAAAATAGAACAAAATAATACAAAATATTAAACAAACAAGAAGGTTCTTAGATTTCTCAAAAATCAATCAAGGACAAAGATTTTTAAAATAAAATAAATATATAAAAAAACAAACAAACAAAACAAAATAAACTTTTTAGAACATTATTATTGCTCTTTAAACTTTTTAAGTAAAACACTTAGGCTTTTAATTTAGTGCTTCCTCTTTTATCATTCTTATTAGGTTTAATTTTGTTAGGGGTGTTAAATGGGTAGGCTGGGTCAGGCTGGGCCCAGCTCGCTCGGGCTAGCTTTTAAATGGGCCAGAAAATTCTGGCTCGACTCGGTCCGTGAGTTAAGCCTTTATAATAATAATAATAAATAATAATAATATTTATTATTATTATTATTATTACTATATATATTAATTACGTAAATAAATTTAATAAGTATCATATAGTTTAATGGTTGGGCATTGTTCACATTTTAGAGGAGGTCTAGGATTCAAGTTGCACTAATAGCATATCTTGCAAAGGATTTTTAGCATTTTAGAGGAGGTGGGCACTAGGCTGGGCCGCTGGGGTGGGTGGGGAGCATGGCCTAGACTTTGGCGGATGGGCCTGTAGAGGGCATGGCTCGCGGGCTAGCCTGTAACCGTATGGGCCAAGCCGGTTTAAATCGCGGCCCGCGGGCCACAGACCGTTTAGGCCTGTTTTGGAACGAGCTCAAATTTGATGGCCCAGCTTAGCTCGTTTTACGGGCCAGCCAGCGGGGCTGGCCTCTTTAACACCCTAAACTTTGTACTTTAGAAAATAGCTTGTCTTGAATATGTAACTTTAACAGATAACTTAGAGATAAAAATGACTTAACCCTTGGGATTCTCAAAGTAAATTGAATTGAGTTTTTAACTACAATAAAAAATTTAGAAATAAAAATAGCAAAAATTAAATCAATAGGACTTCCTTTAGAGGCTTAGGAAAAATAAAAAATAAAAAATTTACCAATAGGAAAATTTAACATTACTTTAGAATAGTCAAATTTCGGCAAGTGATTAAAATAAGTTAAAACCCCCAAACTCCTAAGATAGGTACGAAAAGTCGAAAAGGGTGCTGTAGGGTATTAATCCTTTTCTACACATAATCAACTCCCGAACTCAGCTCCAACGATGTAGATAATCTTTTTAGGTGATCAATTGCATCCCAAAAAAACATGATGACGACTCTATTTATTTTGTCACTTTTCAAATGAAGGTAGGGGGAATCATATCCCCAAAAGCAGGTTTCCTCCCGAATGAAATTCGGTGATGATAATTATGTATTTTTTTAAATTATATATAAAATAGCATGATTTTATCATATTAGAGCATCTATACTAGTTTTATAATCTATATCTCTATTCTAGGGAATGAATAGTATACTATTTTATACATTTTATTTGTTTTTCACATCTCATTCTTCATCTCTATCTCTATTCTTTTAAATTATAGTTTTTATTTTGTATTTACTATTTTTTTATCTAATTTTTTTTATTATAGTTGATCAAAAGTGCACATATGTTAAAAATAAAAAATTGGATGATGAATAGTAATATTTCAAATATGGAGATTCTCACTCTAATTTTTATTTTAAAAATATAAATTGTATAGTTTAGAGGACCTGATGCAGTATATTTTTTTTCATTCAAAAATTAAAATTTCCTATAATTTTTTTAAAAAAGTATATTTTAAAGTAGCTAGTTGGATGCTTAACATATAGTTATGTCGACTCATTTTATCTCTGTCACAATTGTTAATTAAGACAAACTCTAAAAGATTTTTTATAGGTAGAATTTGTTATAGTTATTTTTTATTTTTAAATAGTAACTATTCATTCTTTATTTATTATTATATTATTTTTTGTTTCTCCTTCCACCTTAAGTAGTTTGTTATTAATAGTATAATTTCTAAATATTTGTTTCTCTTAATTAGTTTGTTAATTAAGACAAACTGTGATTGACTCTTCGTAAAAAATATATTATTTTAATATAAATAAAGTTAAAATGAAGAGTGTTTTTGAATATAAAAATATTTTTTATAAATTAAAAAAATGTTTACTAAAATATAAAATTGAATGGAATTGCTGGGTTGAATATAAAAAATACTTTTCACACAATTTTGTTTTTTACTAAAATACAAAATCTGGAATTGCTGGCCAACGGGGACTCGGATCCATATGTTTATAACTTAGAGATAAAAATGACTTAACCCTTAGGATTCTCAAAGTAAATTGAATTGAATTTTTAACTACAATAAAAAATTTAGAAATAAAAATAGCAAAAATTAAATCAATAGGACTTCCTTTAGAGGCTTAGGAAAAATTAAAAATTAAAAATTTACCAATAGGAAAATTTAATAAGTTAAAACCCCCAAACTCCTAAGATAGGTACGAAAAGTCGAAAAGGGTGTTGTAGGGTGTTAATCCTTTTCTACACATAATCAACTCCCGAACTCAGCTCCAACGATGTAGATCATCTTTTTAGGTGATCAATTGCATCCCAAAAATACATGATGACGACTCTATTTATTTTGTTACTCTTCAAATGAAGGTTGGGGGAACCATATCCCCAAAAGCAGGTTTTCTCTCGAATGAAATTCGGTGATGATAATTATGTATTTTTTTACAAAATTATATATAAAATAGCATAATTTTATCATATTAGAGCATCTATACTAGTTTTATAATCTATATCTCTATTTTAGGAAATGAATAGTATACTATTTTATACATTTTATTTGTTCTTCACATCTCATTCTTCATCTTTATCTCTATTCTTTTAAATTATAGTTTCTTATTTTGTATTTACTATTTTTTTATCTATTTTTTTAATTATAGTTGATCAAAAGTGCATATATGTTAAAAAATAAAAAATTGGATGATGAATAGTGATATTTCAAATATGGAAATTCTCACTCTAATTTTTATTTTGAAAATACAAATTGTATAGTTTAGAGGACCTGATGCAGTATATTTTTTTATTCAAAAATTAAAATTTCCTATAATTTTTTTAAAAAAGTATATTCTAAAGTAGCTAGTTGGATGCTTAACACATAGTTATGTCGACTCATTTTATTTCTGTCACAATTGTTAATTAAGACAAACTCTACGAGACTTTTTATATGTAGAATTTGTTATAGTTGTTTTTTATTTTTAAATTGTAACTATTCATTCTTTATTTATTATTATATTATTTTTTGTTTCTCCTTCCACCTTAATTAATTTGTTATTAATAGTATAATTTTTAAATATTTGTTTCTCTTAATTAGTTTGTTAATTAAGACAAACTCCAAGAGACTCTTGACTCTTCATAAAAAATATATTATTTTAATATAAATAAAGTTAAAATGAAGAGTATTTTTGAATATAAAAAATACTTTTTATAAATAAAAAAAATATTTACTAAAATATAAAATTGAATGGAATTGCTGGGTTGAATATAAAAAATACTTTTCACACAATTTTTTTTGGAATTGCTGGCCAACGGGGACTCGGATCCATATGTTTATATCCAATGGTTGGCTGCATACATACTGTACGCGGGAGTAGACAGGTGGTTGTTGGCCGTTCAGTTGTGTCGGTGATGGATACATTGCTAGAAGCATGCGGGTCACAACCCATGCAACGCTACCGTCAAATTAATGAATCGGTGATGCTACACTTCTACATGGCCATTAGCATTAATAACGATCATTTAATTTCAGGCCAGCGGCCTTAATTTCCACCAGCCGTTGCAGCGGTTCTTCATTGCACATTCAAAGCTCTGTCATCCCACCGCAAACCCATCAAGGCATTAACCACGCAACCACTGCAACAGAGTGCGAGTGCACTGTGCACATATGTATATATATATATGTGTGTGTGCAGGGGAGTGCTTATTATATATATATCTTCGTTTCTAGCTAGCTGTGACTCCTTATTTACTATACTTCACTCCCCTATATTTATAAATTTGTCTGCTTAATTGCTTTCATAATTAGGAAAATGGCTTCGGGGGTGGGAAAGCTGGATGTGGAAGTGGAGCTCAAGTCCAGCGCCGTCAAGATGTGGGGATGCATCCGGGAATCTGCCTCTCTCTTGCCCAAGGTCTTGCCGGATGTATACAAAGCTGTTGACATCCTCGAAGGAGACGGCAAGGCCGTCGGCTCTGTTCGCCTTGTCAAATTCGCGCCAGGTAACATTTTTATATGAGTAAAACAATAATATTTTAATCGACGCATACCCAATTTCGACCATTAATTATATGAGTAAAACAATAATATTAATAGTTGTATCCCCTAATCCATCTGTATTCCATTTAAATATATTTTGTTCATTCATTCAATCAAAAATGTAATAAATGAGAATTATTTTTTAATAAATATAAAGGAGATTTTATGTATTTTGTTTTTTCATACATTTTTCACGAAAAAATAGAGTAATATTGAACATATTTTGTATTATTTTTTCATACTTTTCAATTCTCTCTTGCACATATATTAGATGATATTATTTTTTAAATAGTAAATTTGATAAATACTTTTAAAAGAAAAGAAAAACTCGAACTCTCCCCCTACCATTGTTCCCCCTACTAAATTACTATAGTATCCTTCTTGTTTTATTTATTTAATTTTTTGTAATATATATATATATATAATATAACTGTTATGTTATATAATTGTAATATATAAAAATTTGATTTTTTTATATTTTATTCTGTACTTTAAATCCTCCAAAAATAATATTTATATTAAATACAGAATTCAACAAATATTTTTCATTTTCATTTATACTTTTTTTAAAAAATTAAAATTAAATAAAGACAGTTTTAATATGCGCGCACACACATATATATATTTTCAATTCCTAGCATTAATATTTAATGGCTATTTAATGCTGGTTGATTGGGGTGGGAGAAAAAATAAAAGCCTAACAAAATAAATTTAATTAAACTATCCAATTAATTTAAAACTAGTTAAATTGATTTTGATTTCATTTAAAAATCGGCTGAACTAGGAAAAAACTTATCAAATTGATTCCAAACTAGAAGGACTGAATTTTATATTAATATATATTAACATTACATATAAATGTAACTTGTCAAATGATGATATTATTATTGTTGTTATTCTTGCTGTATGCAAAAATAATTTTTTGAAACATATACCGACCTATCAATTAATAACTTTTTTATTGTGATAAGAAATAGTGTCTCTTAATATTTAGTTTGTTAATTTTATTATAATTGTATTTGTATGTTATCTTTGTAAGTATAATTATATTTTAAACGTTGAATTGATGAAATGATTTAAAATAATTATATGATGTTCAAATTAGTTGAGAATATTGTATTATGATATAACTATTTTTATTTTATGGCATCAAATCAATAAATATAATGTGAAAATATATATAATATGTTTTATTATTTTATATGTCATGCAAAATACTTTAGCTTATAACAAATTTAATAAATATATTTTATTTATTACTAAAAATCAGTGGTCTCAGAATTTATTAAATATATTTAAATATATATTTATTTCAAATATAATATATAATTTATATTTTAATCTATAAAGAAAAAAGCAATTAATGGAAAAGAAATAAATCATAATGCTTAGAGAATTTTATTCATATTATATAATAACAATAAAATAAATGAATAAATAAAAATTGATTTACAATTGACAAGCTAGAATTTCTTCCGCAAAATCAAAATAATCACTTATGGTAACTCGTTGGATTGATAAAGATAAATAAATGTATATTTCTTTTCTCAAAGTATATATCTTTTTTTTTTCTTCATTAATTTTGGTTGCAAAAGAAGAGGGATCATCAATGAAACCCACGATAAATGACAACCCTTTTTTTCTTGATCATTTAATTGATAGGGTTTCCAATGATGACGGAATCGACGGAGAAGATCGATGTTGTGGACGAGGCAAATAAGATGGCAGCATACCGTGTGATTGCTGGGGACTTGCTGAAGCACTACAAGAACTTCAAGGCGATGTTGACAGTGGTTCCAAAGGGTGAAGGGTGCCTCGTGAAATGGGGATGCGAGTTCGACAAACCAAGTGATGTAGTCATTAACACGGATGGCCTCAAGGAGTTCGCTATTAGAGACTTCAAAGCTCTCGACGACTACCTCATCAAGGCATAGATTCAGTTTTTGTGACCCGTATGCAGATCAAAGTCGACCCTTGCATATGCACTACCTAATGATCTAGTCCCCTCTTTTTTATTAGTCTTTGTTTGCAAAATAAAAATTAAGGTGGGCTCTCTTTTATGACATAAATTACTAGCCAACTCATGATGCGTGAGTGCAATGTGTAATGATGTTTCCCCCAAATTTAAATAATCAAGTATTGAATTCTGCATAATGTGTTCTTACAAATGCATTTGTTAATCCTACAGACCTTTTAATGAGCAAGCCAATGTTTACCGCAGTTTCAAGTTTTACAAAATATGATTTTGTGGCCAATCAAATTAAATAATTTCACCTTCAATTTTTAATATTGCAATCTTCCATTAAGCAAAATATAATCAATCGACAATTAAGTTTTCAAGCCTTAATTTAAATTAATTAAGGGTAAATTATAAGAAGCTTTTCTTGTATTTTATCATTCAAACTTCTTGTGGTTCAAAAATTCTTATTCATTGATTTTGTTTTGGAACTGTTAAAAACTTTATAAGGTATGAATTCTGTATTTGTAATGGTTTTTAAGATGAAATACTTTTTATGCAGATACATTCTTTATAGCCAAATTATTCTTTTGGAATGTTGTAAGCTAGGTTACATGGAGTGTCAAAGATTATTACTTAATTTGTGATACGATGTTTATTAGCAGTTTTTGGATAACACTTTTGTTGCGTTTTAGTAGTAATAAATTTTAGCTATAAATTGATGGATAAACAAAAGTGGTTCATAAAACACTAAAAATTTTATTTGAAGTATTTATATGAACAGACTGAAGCAGTGAGACTTTGATATAGTACAAGTAGAGTTTCTTACAATAATGTTATTCGTAATGTTACCGGTACATTTCTAATTTATATTAGCTACATGAAGTTTCCTAATCATGCTTTGAATTTATGTTAGCATGGTGGTTAGAGATCTTGGCAAGCATGTTCAAGAAGTTCAAAAACAAATAATATATAACTTGAGTAACGAATAATAATAATTTAAATAATATAATTATCATTGATAATAAGTGATAACACGAGTAGTGATAATCTAACTAATATAATTATATATTATTGTTATCATATTACTTTTGTTATAAGTAATACACTACTCCGAGAAGTCATGTTTTTCTAACTTATTTTTCTTAATATAATTAAAACAATCAATAATATAATTGATTTTGTATAATTAGTTATACAATACTAACTAGTTTGATATACTAAAGAACAGATAGTGAGAGTGAGTTTTGACTTTTGATAATATGTATTTCATATTTAAGTTAAAAGTAATAAACCATATAAATAATATTACTAATTCAAATATGAATGCATTTATCGATCAAATAATATTTGATTGGATCATTTAGTTTTAAATCTAACATATTAATAAATTCAAAATTAAATTTGAATCAAATTAATATGAGTATCCATAAATTATTTCATGGTAGGAGTGAGTTTTAAGCATTTAAACATTTAATAGTATATATTTTATATTTGAATTACAAGTAGTAAACCATATAAATAATATTATTAGTTTAAATATTTAGCGCATCTTCAATCAAATAATATTTAATTGAATCGCATAATCATAAATTAATTTATTAATAAATTTAAAATTAAATTTGAATTTAATTAATTTATATTTTATATTATAATAAAAATAATATATTTATTATTTTATTTTTAAAATAAATTATATAATATTTATTAATATCATTCTTATTTACGTAATATGAAACAAAATAAATTTTAATTAACGAGGAATAAATATCCTGGGTTCAATTTCTCGAGTTTTTACTCGGAATGAATGATATCGTGTGAGGCGAAAATATATAATTGGATCCAAATCCAACCCGATCCCAAATTTGAGCGGTTCGAAATGGGTTGAATTGGATGGATGGAGACAGATGAGGTCAATACTTTTATTTTATAGTTCCACTTCCACTTCCCCACCAGCGAGAAGGAGCGAATGGCTACAATAGCTGTGGAGCTAGTAGTGGAGAAACTGGCGGCGCTCATCGCGGGGGAAGCCCACTTACTGGGCGGCGTTCGACGAGGAGTCCAGGACCTCCGCGACGATCTGGAGAGCATGAAATCCTTCTTACAAGATGCGGAGGCGAGGTCTGAGACCGACCAGGTCGTCAAGACCTTGGTCAACCAAATCCGAGACGTCTCCTACGACGCCGAGGACGCCCTCGACGCCTTCTTCCACTCCGTCGACTCGCCGTCGCCTCCGAGCGGGGGCGGTTTCTTACGCCTCCTCCGCTTTGTCGTGAAATTGAGGGCTCGGCACCGCCTGGCGCTTCGTATTCAGGCCATCAAAGCCACCGTCAACGCCATCTCCGCCCGGAGAGCCGCATTCGATTTCCGATTGGACGGGGATGCTCCCACCCCGACTTACGATCCTCGACTGGCTTCTCTGTACCTCGACGATTCGGAGGTGGTCGGAATCGAAAACCCTAAAAGTTTGCTGGTTTCGTGGCTGGTGGAGGGGGGTTTAGGACTCAGATCCGTCTCCGTGGTGGGGATGGGCGGGTTGGGCAAGACGACTCTGGTGAAGAAGGCCTTCGATTCAGAGGCGGTGAAGAGGCATTTCAGCTGCCAGGCCTGGGTCACCGTCTCCAAATCATTCACGGCGATGGAGCTCCTCCGCGCTGCCTTGAAAGGCTTCCTTCATGCTACACGGGAGGCGGTCCCCAAAGATGTGGAATCAATGGAGGGCCTTCAGTTGGTGGACTTTCTCAGGACCCATCTCGAAGAAAAAAGTTATGTGATTGTTTTCGATGATGTTTGGAGCTTACACGCCTGGGAATCGGTGAAATATGCATTGCCTGATTGCAATCGTGGGAGTAGAGTAATCTTCACCACTCGCATAGCTGATGTTGCCAAATCCATGAAATTAGACACCTCCGGTGTGGTTTACCATTTGCAGCCTCTGCCCGAGGCTGAGGCTTGGGTCCTCTTTTGTGCAAAGGCCTTTCGGGGAAACCGGGAGCCCAAAGGTGTTTGCCCCCAATTTTTGGAGGCAATGTCTCTGAGCATACTTAAAAAGTGCGGTGGGTTGCCATTGGCCATTGTGGCCATAGCTAGCCTCTTGTCGAGGAAGAATAACTCTGCGTTGGAATGGAAGAAGGTCCATGACAACCTCGCTTCAGAGATGAAATCGGACACTGGGCTTGTTGGTTTGGAGAGGATACTTCTACTAAGTTACAGTGATTTACCCCACAACCTTAAGCCCTGTTACTTGTATCTAAGCATTTTCCCCGAGGACTATTTGATCAAGAGAACGAAGGTGGTTAGGCTCTGGGTCGTTGAAAGGTTTGTGGAGGAGAAACTGGGCCTCACATTGGAGGAGGTTGCCCAGATGTACCTTAATGAGCTCGTGAATAGGAGTATGGTTCAAGTAGTGCACTTGGATTACTTCAACAGGGTTTCGACTTTTCGAGTTCATGACCTTATGCGAGAAATCATCCAGTGGAAGTCTAGAGATGAATTGCTTATTTCAGTGGTTGATGAGAGAAGATTCACGCTGAATGAAAAAGTTCGAAGAATTTCAATACAAGATAGTTGTGAATCTTGTGATATGAGGTTCCCTTCTCTTCGATCCTTGTTGGTGTTCATGCCATCAGTATCTTCTATGTGCCTAGGGAATTCATTGTTTTGTGGTTTTAGGTTCTTACGAGTTTTGGAGCTAGAGTCAGCACCAGGACTTTTCGAATTCCCTCCTGGCTTGGATGAGTTGATCCACTTGAGGTATCTGAGTCTGAGGAAAACAATGTTAAGTAGGATTCCAGAATCCATAGGAAAGCTAAAGAATTTAGAAATATTGGACCTCAAAGGTACCCTCATAAAATCAATGCCTCAAGGCATCTTACAATTAAAAAATCTGTGCGAGCTACGTTGCTATAGTTACTGTTATGGATCGTCCTTCTTCATGGACATGAACGGAATGACGGTCCCTAAAGGGATAGGAAATTTGACAAGCCTACAGAAATTGGGTAGTGTCGAGGTGAATGATGAATCTGGAATCGTGAGTGAGTTGGGCAAGTTGACCCAACTTAAAAGGCTAGGTATTTTAAACCTAAAGTCCAAGGATGGGTTGGATTTCTCGTATTCTTTGGAGAAGTTGAAACACCTTACCTCTCTATATGTGGTTTCAGTTTGTTCAGATGGTTTTCAGATAGACCCTGAAATATCCCCCCCTCAGTTTCTTCAGAACCTTTATCTCAAATGTTCTTTAAAAACTCTGCCTGGTTGGATTACTTCACTTCATTATCTGGGCAAGCTTGTTCTTCAATTCTGTAGCTTGAATGATGACCCACTCAATGCCCTGGTTGGGTTACCTAACTTGACATTGTTTGAAATCCGGCAGGCATATGATGGGGAGGAATTGTGCTGCAAGGCCAGAGGGTATCCGAGGCTGAAGATGCTTGGTCTCTATGAATTGGAAAGATTGAAGAACGTAGAAGTAGTTGAAGGGGCAATGCCTTGGCTGAGTAGGCTAGATATTGCCTCCTGTTATAATTTAGAAAGCGTGCCAGTAGGCATTGAGCACCTTCAGAACCTACAAGATCTTTTTCTGTGGGATATGTCCATTTATGAATCTATAAAGCGTTCCAGTGGTGAAGATTTCTGGAAGGTTCAACATATTGGGAACATCAAGTGGATGTTTGAGCGTGGTGGAAGATATGTTGTCAAATCTCTTTGAGCATGAGCATGTAGTTGGCCATCATGAAAAGTTAGGATATATTTTTTGGAAGGCGGAAAGAGAGGCTCATGCTCATTTTGGGTTATGGTCCGGATTTCTGAAGATAATTGTTAAGAGGCGGAAGGACCATTTGTGCGAGTGACACGGTAACTTCACTAACTTGTAATCACAAACTCATTTCTAATGCCTTAATAATCATCTGTACAATGTTATTGAGATAATGTATGTCCCTAGCCTTGACTTGCTTGATGTTTCAATTCCCACCCACAAATTTGTGTGAATGTACATATATCAATGTTCTCTGCTCATACCTACTGCCTTTTGGCCTTGCCTTCCGTTCCTAATCCCAGCTCCTAGGTGAGACTGGATAGGAATTTATATATCAATGTTCCCTAGGCCTGCCTGCCTCTGTAAACTGGATAGGAATTTATACTAGAATCTCTGGTAGCAATAGGGGGCCTTATCCTATGCCATATCCAATGGCGATTGAATATGGTTATTACAATTCTGCGAGTAGAGCATCACTAGCTTAATTAGCCGGCAACCTTAAACTATACTGCAATTTACTTACGGTGAACAAAATTATAATAATGTTGATTTGTGTATTCGTTGGCTGCTTTAACCTGTCAATTCCAACTTTTCTATTCTAGGTTATAAATTAACCCACCCATCATGGCCGAGCACTTGAAATCCCTTAACAATATATATACGCTCACTTCTTTATTAAAAAAAAAACAAGTTTAATTTTTTTTTTATTTCATTAGCGTGTATTAAGAGTATTCACGTTCATTTCTTGTATATATATTTTTAATTTTATCCAAAAATAATACTCTATAATTTTATATTAAAATTTACTCATTTGAATTTTTTTTACTTTTCATTTCCTATAGTTTTTTATTTTATTGAAATAATATTTTATATTTTTTTTATCTATTCTATTTACTATAGTCATTTAAAAATTTAAATTGTATAAAAAAATATAAAAATGTATAGAAAAAACTTTTGAAGAATAAATAGTAAATCTCCCATAAATACAATTTATTCTCTATCTTTAAATTTTAATTTAAAAAATGATGAATATGGAGTACTATTTTTATCAAAATTTTAAACATTTTTCTTAAATTATAAAAAATATATAAATAGAAAAGCAAATGTGAATGATATGCATAAATTTTAATTAGTCAGTTATCATCGCCATTGTCTTTGTACACGTCTGTGTTGGTGGATGCTTCACTTAAAATTTTACTTAATTGTGTCTGATACTCCAGTTTATTAATATATAATGTGTGTGTACGAACGCATTAGGAAAGGTCTCCACGACAAGAATATTACGGGGAACAGCTACAAGGAAGGAACTTTGAGGTACTTTCGATTAAATCTCTGCATTGCAATGGAAGGAACTTTCGATTCCCACTATCTTTATACAGCAATCCTTTTGTGCGTAGCAATCCACACCATTTCATGGGCCTCTTCCAATATATATATATATATGTGTGTGTGTGTGTGTGTGTGTGTACACACACACATTGAAGTGAACCCAATCTAGCTAAGTGTCTCTTACAGTGTTTATTAGCTTCTTTCTCCGTTAGCCATGCCAGCACCACCCGAGCCAAGCAAGCCGGGTCACAATGCATCCATTGTCGAAGAGAAGCCCAAACAGCTTGATTGTGAAGTCGAGGAGATGGTACGCATGCTAACACATCTTCTTGCCAATCTCCGACGTGGGCTCAAGTCCGGTCTGAGCAACCTTGAGGCTAGTAGTAAGGATGAGTCGGTGGTGGCAGATGAGGGTGGAGTCCGAATCATTACGCTTGCTGGAACCAACACTGGGGCCACCATGCGAAGTGAGTTGGAGGACAAGTCCATCGCTGGTCCTCATCAAAACCATGGATTCTCATCCCCTTCCAGTGAGCCTGCAGCAGGTTCTCTAAGCACCCATGTCAACAGCAATTTCCAAGCTATCAACAACTCTATCATGCTCGGGGGGAGCCATTGGTCCAAAAATCCCGGTGTTCACATGGACATCAATGATTTCCTCGATGAGGAAGACCGCGACCACCACCTTCACAAGGGCCACAAACACGACAAGCATGCTGAAAGTGGAATGAACAATGATGAGGAAATGGGATCTCCTGTGAGATACCATTATTCGTCCTCCGAATAGCCTCTGGTAGACAATTAATATGAGAATAAAGGTTCAAATTAATGCAACTACATGAATGCCTGGAATATATGACAAATACGCTGTATTCCATAATTATATTACTAATGCAAAAATAAATGTCAGTAAGAATGTGAAGTTCAAATTCGTACCTATTGTTTTGTTTTTATCTGGAAGTTGTGCATTGTAATTCATTTAATAAATGTCCCATCTGCTCCAGGAAAATCTTTGTTGTTTTGATGGAAATTGTGCCAATAAATTAAAGATTCAGGAAAGGTTCAAGAAAAGGATAAATCCATTAACCAGGGAAACCAAATATGACACCACCTTGAGGCTTGAGCTATATCCCAAGCATTTGAAGCTGGCTACACCAAAAAGGAAGAAACAAAATGTTCATAGCCAACATAAGGCAAAAGCTAGTAGAGCAATTATGTGCTAAGATTGTTCACAGTGAAATAGTCAAGATTTGTCTACATGAAAATAATATTAGTCATATATTTGACTCGATTTATGTTTTAATTAAAATTTTTATAAAATATCAAACTTTAAAGTATCAATTAGTCAAATTTAGCTAGTGGGTATATCAAAGTTTGATATTTAATAAAAATTTTAATCAAAACACATATTTCGAATTAAATTTATGACTTTGACAAATTTATTTAAATAATTAATTAATTATTTACTGTAGTTGCTCTAAATAGGGATACTGAGGTTAATGATACCAGCCTCGTGCATGAACTTGGAACTATTTGGGGATTCCTTATGGCCATGAAAAATCTATTCCTGGTAATCAACAAGGCTGAAGGAAACAAATGGTCTAAAAGAATATGCATGTCTCATTAACCAACTTCCAGATTCTATATCCGTAGAGTATTTCCTCTGTCTTTCCCATCACGCCAATTTAAGAAACAACACATGCACACACAAAACATCAACTTCCATGTCTAAACAATTCTGTTCACATAATGTAGGTCCACCCCAAACCTTCTTGGCCTACCTGATATTTCTATGGTCAGCTACCATTTTTTGTGTGTTCATATACATATGTCAATGTTTTGTACACAATGCATTGCTTTCTTGCCTTGCCATATGTTTTCATTCTTAACTCTAAGATGACAACGTTTTAGATTACCTGTGGCTGTGACCTTTGTCTCACTGTCAACTCTGCTGCTGCGACGAGAGAAAGAATATTTTCCCCTTCTCGCAATAGAGATACCTTCCCTGGAAGTATAATCTTCACAAGTTGCACTACTTCATCGAATGTCGCCTATCTCCTATATCTTGACCCTCTCTGTAGTATAATATCTGTAGTACGCAGCGACTGCACGAACTCACAAACTAGGAACGCATTACATCTCTAACTAAAAGGGTTACTATCTTCTTTTCCTTTTTAAATATATAAGAAAACCACAGACCACTTGCAGCTGCTATGGTAATTTATACCAGCAGAAAATTTGAGAGGATAAGTTTTACCTTCCCAAATAAAAATGAGTATTGCTTATAGGCAAGAAACAGTGTGTTCCTCAAAGGTCACTTGCAATATTTACTCGAGCCCGACTGCACACTTACCTTTCCCAAATATTCAAGTGTCTAATGCAATCAAAGCAATCACTTTACAACAGTCAGACGTAATCACCAGGTACATATCTTTTCACATCTGCCAGTTTGGTTACAAGGAAAAAAATTCAATGCTTCCACCATTGTTGTTCTCGCCATAAATATTTATGAATATTTAGCTTACTCCAAACACCCAAGAATGAGATTTGTGTCATTAAGAAATTAAATAAGTTCAATCACACACACAAATGTCAATCAAAACTAATAAATAAAATGCAATTTTCAAATCTAATCAATCACTAATTAAATTTTTTAATCATATAAATTTTAAAAAATAGCTACGAAAAATTGATGCATGAAAAATAGAAATATTGAGTTTTGTTAAATTTTTTATTTTATTTGTAATGAACTTTTAAAGTTTCATTAGTATTGTGGGCACCAATAGTTTAAAAAAATCTGTAAATAATGCATAATACGTTACAAACTTAACAAACATGGCTATAATTTGTTATTAAATTAAATAATAAAATATTAATTATGTGTGACCTTGTTGCATCATATTTTAATTATCTGTCCAATTTTACTTACTTTTGATGTTTTGTTATTATTACTATTATTGTTGAAGTAGTAGTTAAACATATATATATTTGAGTTATTTCATATATCTTTAGGCATTAGAGGCAAAGAAATAAATTATAGTAAACACCATGTTGTGTAGACCACTACTGAAAACTCAAGTTGCTTTCATCAAATATGGAACATCTTATGATATTGCATGCGGATGAATGTGTTGTATATGTTATACTTTATTAAACACGACAAAGTGTAATAGCTATAGAGTTAATAGTGTGTGTATCTGTGTATGCGTGTTACCTATTACTGTTTTAAGATTCTTTCGTTCATGTGGTAGCTAGCATGGGCCGGAACCGCAGGAGAAAGAGAAATGATTGGAGCAGAAAGAAAGTTGTGAACCCCCACCATTTCAAAGTGGAAGTGTACTCATGTCATTGTCAATTTGTCATGTCATCAGTTAGAAACTGTTCTGTATCAAAATAAAGATGTAATATCAAAGCATGCACCGAACCGCTTGTTGGCCTTAGCCACATGGTGAAGAAAATGTTTCCATGTGCCACACACAGAAACAGTGGATCTGAATAGTGATTCAATCAGTATCATCTCATCTGATGCGCGCGCACAAAAAAAAGGGTAATAGGGAAAAAAATGGTAGGGGACGTAATGGGGTGGAAATAATGTGACTTTTAAAATTCAGTTTTTTTTTTAAAAAACATTTAGAAATTTCCATTGTTATGATGAAATCCTTCTTATCACCCATCAATTGGCCGGACCAGATCTATATGTAAGTCGATATGTGTATACTGACTTGCAGAACGTTTTATCTGATTTTATGTAAAAAAAAATTCTAATTGACCATTTAGATCTCTCTCCCTGTCCATTGGTCCCAAATTCTAGCCATTTAAATGAAAAATGTAAAGGGAAACACATTCTGGGTGTCTGATGAAATATTGTTGTGTATGTGTCATGAACCCTCAAGGGTGTGTGTGTGTGTGTGTGTGTGTGTATATATATATATATATTGGGAAAAGGTTGCCGAGCTCTTATTACATGTCTAGTCCTCTCTTTTTCTATGATTGCAATTGCCTGTTCGTTGCTTTGTTGGCCAAAAAACCAACCACAGCCTCATATCCCACCAAACTGCGCCAATTAATGTATTGCAATCATATTCGTAAGTCTGTCGTCCCTCGCCCCAACTTAACAAAAGAGGATCACTCAATAAAATCCTTTTATATATGCAAATTGTTGGAAATTGAGAAATAACAGCGTTTTAAAAGCCACACACACACACACACACACACACATATATATATATATATATATATATATATATATATATA
Source organism: Taxillus chinensis (assembly GCA_023512835.1). Taxonomy (NCBI): domain Eukaryota; kingdom Viridiplantae; phylum Streptophyta; class Magnoliopsida; order Santalales; family Loranthaceae; genus Taxillus; species Taxillus chinensis. The sequence goes on along the minus strand of CM042085.1, from coordinate 21,611,700 downwards.
TATATATATATATAACCAAGTTTCAACAGCGTTTTAACAGCGTTGTTACAAGTGAATGAGCATCATGCTGCCCTAATTTCATAAAATACTATTACTTGCGTACATCAAAGTTTCAAAGAATTAATTTAATAAAATTATTAAAAAATATAATTAAAATTTTAACAAAATACTCACTAAATTTAACTTTTTATTCTCTTTATAGATGAGACAAGTTTCAAATAAGAGTGATCGGTCTAAAATCTATCCAATGACAATCTTACGTGTCATATTGAGTATCTGTGCCACTCCAGTCCAATTAGGATGGGTTTCAAGTCGACATAAACTGGTTCAAGACAGATATGTCTGACCCATCACTGGTTTGATATGGGTTCAAAGTAAGAGTGACTCATCTTAAACTCGTGTTGCCATCCTAATGGTGAGTTGACTCGCAACCTTCAGCTACAATTTAACATGGAAAGATGATTTGAATGAGAACAATGACTCCTTTGACTTTATAAGCACCTTGATAAGCTTTCCTTCTGGCCTACGATGGCTCCATCATAGGGCTATATAATGGCTTCTTGCTTCGACCAATAATAAATCCATCAACTTTAATAACTTCACTTACATTTTATCCAATTCATTTTCTCACGCCTTTTAAGTTCATCACTGAAAATTTTATGACAAACTTTGCTCAAAGTTTTCTAGCTTCACCATTCCCACTACCAGAGCCCAACAGAATACACCACCATCACAACTAGAGTCCTTTGTTTTAATAACATAGTGGAAGTATGATATGGATCATTAAATCTCATCGGAATTCATCACCATCTTTATTAAAGTATGTTGCTTGTCATCAGAGTTAGAGTTCCCTTCGAAGTAAAGGACTGCTATTAGAGTTTGCCCTTTTGTTGGGAAATATTATCGATGACATAAGAATCTTTCGCATACACTGAAGTTAGTGTTATTTATCACGCCCCCAAAATCCAGGGAACCCGAAACCATGAACATGACTTCCCCTTGCCCGCACCCAAAAGGTCAAGGGGTTGGTGACTAACACCAATAGAGACTACACCGCGGGTGTTGTCTCAATCATGCAACCATGTACAATCATACATCAAGGGTAATCCTGTACTTTCCCATATATCATCATGCATACAATAAGTCAAACAGTCATACAGACATTATATCACAAACAGTATGCAAATACAACTGTCCACGGACCCATGTCCGGGATACAATACATAATACAATACAAAATACAGTTCTCATACATCAGAGTAGTGGGCACGTCCTCCTGGAAGAAAGTCCTCCACTAGTCTTGGGTCACACCTGAAAAGGGAAAATAACAAGTAGGGGTGAGCGACAAGCTCAGTAGGTGACCCTAATACTCCATATCATGCAAACATACAAGTCTATACTACATGCTTTGTGTACTCGTGCATTGTGTAGTGTGCACAATCATCATGACTCAGCCTAGAAACAAACATCAGGACACAGCCTGCCCACACAGGACAGCTTGTCCACGATCCTCCACTGGATCCCAGCTCAGGGCACTCAGCCCTAGCTCCGTGAGCTCAATGGCTCACTTAGGCCTTAGCTTGTCCACAGCGCAATATGCCCGACCACAGTCGCCACATAGGCCTGCCATCGGTGCATATGTCTGCCACGTCAATCACATAGCACCATCGGTGCATCACAGTGAGAACCCAACAAGTCATGGAACCCAAGTCCCAAATCCACAAACCAACATACCAACACCAATATGGTCTTAAGGCGTACAACACTCCCTTTAGAACTGTAGCCAGTCTTCACAAGTCGATCCTCATTCCTTGACTAAGGAAGGAGATACCTATAGCAGCTATTTTCTTGCAATAAAAAGTCCCAGCATTGGGTCTCCATATCATAACTATGATAATATGATTTTTGGGGATTTTTCTGAGATGTCTAACCCCACTTTCCAAAAATCCACCTCTACGAAAAACTAGATTTTTTCAAGATTTTGCACTAAATCCCAATTTTCACATTTTGAAATAGTAAGAATTTATTTTTATAGTATTTTTCTTTGAATCCAAATGGGGGATATTTCGTTATTTATATTGTAACTTAAGTATAATACTTAAGTATGGAGAGGCATAATGGTTACAATGTAAATGGTCCAGTCCAGTCAAACTGGAACTACAGTCCAACTGCTCGAGACATCGCTTTCAAAATCGCTCGCTTCGAGATCGCTGAAACACACTGCTCGATGCTACATTCTGCTCGACGCTCCTTGCTTAAAACCTCTGCTCGAGACTGCTCGAGACACTTGCTCTAGGCTACATTCTGCTCGACGCTCTCTACTCGAGGCCTCCGCTCGAGACTGCTCGAAGTTGCTCAAAGTTAGCCTCGAGCAGTTCCCCAGTCGCGAACTGCCGACTGCGTTCTTCTCCAATTCGTCCGAAAACCCAATTATACTCGTTAAATCTCCATTTTTAAGCAACAATTCATCCCTATTAAGGGTTTCTAACATCATCTAGCCACATTAGGCTACCAAACAACCAAAATCATCTAGGTTTCATGCTCAATTTTCATTTTTCCCAATTTCTAGGGTTCATCACGAATTTGCATGATTTCATCCAATAAAACAACAAGAAAAGGGTGAAGAATCAATGGAACACCTACTTGGAATGATTCTTGATGCTTGAACGAGTTCAAAATGCCCCAAATCGAAGGCTCCAAGCTTCTTTCTCTCTTTTCTCTCTCTTTCTCTCTCTCTCTCTCTCTCTCTCTCTCTCTAAGCTCTCCAACGCAAAAACGCTGAAATGTAACGTGGAAGCTCTCCTTCCCCCTATTTATATTTCTGTATTTTCTTTTATTAATAAATCTCAAAAATATTAATTGACCCCCCGAGGTTACGAACTCCAAATTGAGCCCAAGTACAGTCAAAATGCTCAAAATGACGAGCACATCACTATACATATATTTTCCAAACCAATTAATTGCTCAAATATAAAGTCAACCAATAAACCCCAAAAAGTCAACAATCGGGCCACTCGGGGCCTCGACTCGGAATTGGGCCCAATTACTGTCAAAAGGCTCACATTGACGAACCCAATATTGTCCAGATGTTTTTAGCAACATAGAAAGACTATCTCTCAGCCCTACCCAAATACGAGTCTTTACATTATTACCCATTTTTGCCTAGGCTCACCTTCGGCTTATTCTTAAGAGTTTAATCGTAATGAGTTTAGATGCGAACTTGAAAATAAATAAATAACTAAGTCACTAACAACCAAAAAAAAAGTAAAATGCAATTAGACCACTTGTTATCAAAGGTAACAAAAGAAATGTTAGTCCTTGCTAAGAACCTATTCTATTGTTATTGTTGTTAACCAATGGCATATGTAAATATATCGTGTATCTTCTAATAAATTTGTAGGGTGATCTCTGTGGAGTGAGCTTGTAGAGGAAGTTGAATAGATTGCATCATGTCTTGATAGACTCAAAGTGTTGATGAATCAAAGATTAAAGAGTTACAACTTCAACTTGAAGTTTAAAGGTTGAAGACCTGTAAAGATGAGGCAGTGAGCTTCGAGGCATACAACTTCGAGGCAGAAAAGGTTTTTCGATTTTGCTATAAATTATAAATCTTGAACATTGGAGTGCTGTTGTGTAAAGACTCGTATTTGGGTAGTTTTGAGAGATAACCATTCTATGGGAATACAACTATCTGGACGATAGTGTAGTCGTCGACATAAGCATTTTGACTATACTGGGCCCGATTCCGAGTCGGGGCCCCATTTAACCCGATTATTGACTTTTCGGGGTTTATTGGTTGACTTTGCGTTTGGGCAGTCATTTGAGTGTGATAATATCTTAATAGTATTGTGCTCGTCATTTCGAGCGTTTTGACAATAATTTGACTCAATTTGGAGTTCGTGACCTCGGGAGGTCAATTATTGCTGGGAGGCCAATTATTGGCAACAGTATAAATAATTAAGAAACTGCCTTATCCCTTTAATTGCTTGGTGCGTGCGTGTTTGAGCAAGAGAGAGAGGGAGAGAAGGTGAAGAGCTTCCTTTGGTGATTTGGGGCAATTAGAGTTCGTGGATCGCACATAATCTTTCCAGATAGGTGTCCTTGAACCTCTTATCTCGATTCTGTCTTTGAGTATGCATGAATTTATCAAGATTTATGAATTTGAGCATGAACCCTAGCTTTTGGGAAAAACCCAATTTTTGGGTTAGATCTAATGGTTTAGCATAAGATATGTGGGTAAGAACTGATTTATATCAGTTTGGGTATGTAATTTTGTACTCTGTTTAGTAAAACGCGTGTTTGTGAGTGCATGGGGGTTGCTGGGTTGATTCCAGACAAAAATTAGGCCAAAAACGATGATGAATAGTACCCTGGGCGAACTGCAGGGTCGAAGTTCGTAGTCAGCAGCTGTGGAGTCAGCAGCTTTGTGGTCGCCGATTAATGGAGTCAATGACTTTGTAGTCAGCTGCGGCGTAGTCCGGATCAGTTGATCCGGATCAGTGGGAAGTTAGTCCGGATCAGTCCGTAGGAAGTTAGTCCGGATCAGTTAATACAGAGTAGTCCACAGCTTCGTCCACAGCTTCATCCGCAGCAGTATTCCACAGCAGTGCAATTGCACTGCACTGGACCATTTACATTGTAAATCATTATGTCTCAAGTATTATACTTAAGTTACAATGTAAATAACAAAATACCCTCCATTTGGATTCAAAGACAAATACTAGAAAAATTAATTCCCACTCCTTCAAAATGTGAAAATTGGGATTTAGTGTAAAATCGTGAAAAAATCCAGTTTTTCGTAGAGGTGAATTTTTGAAAAGTGGGGTTAGACATCTCAGAAAAATCTCCAAAAACCAAATTGTCTTAGTTATGATATGGAGACCTAATGCCGAGACTTTTTATTACAAGAAAATAGCTGTTATGGGTATCTCCTTCCTTAGTTAAGGAATGAGGATCGACTTGTGAAGACTGGCTACAGTTCTAAATGGAGGGTTGTACACCTTAAGACCATATTGGTGTTGGTAAGTTGGTTTGAGGAATTGGAGCTTGAGCTCTATAACTTTGGGTTCTCACCGTGATGCACCGATGGTGCTATGTGGTTCACGTGGCAGGCATATGCGCTGATAGCAGGCCTGTGTGGTGATTGTGGCCGGGCATTATTGTGTTGTGGAGAGGCTAAGGCCTCAGTTGAGCCATTGAGCTCGTGGAGCTAGGGCTGAGTGCCCTGAGCTGGGATCCCGTGGAGGATCGTGGACAAGCTGTCCTGTGTGGGCAGGCTGGGTCCTAATGTTTGTTTGTAGGCTGAGTCCTGATGATTGTGCACACGACACAGTGCACGAGTACACAGAGCATGTAACATAGACTTGTATGTTTGCATGATGTGGAATTTTGGGGTCACCTACTGAGCTTGTCGCTCACCCCTACTTGTTGTTTACCTTTTTCAGGTGTGACCCGAGACTAGTGGAGGACTTTCTTCCAGGAGGACGCCCACGACTCTGATATATGATACAATATTATATTCTATATTATTTTGTGTGATATCCCGGACATGGGTCAGTAGACAGTTGTATTTGCATACTGTTTGTGATGTGACGTCTGTATGACTGTTTGACTCATTGTATGCATGATGATGTATGGGAAAGTACAGGATTACCCTTGATTTATGACTGTACAAGGTTGCATATTTGAGACAGCACCCGCGGTGTAGTCTCTATTGGTGCTAGTCACCAACCCCTTGACCTTTCGGGTGCAAGCAAGGGGAAGTTATGTACCCGGTTCTAGGTTCCCTTGAATTTGGGGGCGTGACATGCTGCTTTTATAGGATCATGACCTTCTTCTCCACCTTTTATTGTTTTAGGTTTCAAGTGTGAAACTTCATGAATATAGTGGACTAAATCATGGTCATCAATTTTGACACTAGATTAAGAAGCATCATCAATATCTTTCTATTAAGTAAGGGTACTCCAAAATTAATTAGAAACCTTGAATAATAAATAATATAACAAGAGAATATAATTTTATCGTTGATTAAATGGGTTCTAAGAGAATATGAGTTGACATTTATAATAATTCTAGGTGATAAATTCAAACACAGTTAGATCCAAACATATGAGATCTAAACAAGAGATTCAAACATGATATCTAAACATGAGATTAAAACATCAAATCTTAGCATTAGATTTAGACATCAAACTCAAACAATACATACTTTGCTATTTCTGTCATCTTTTAGCTCCTCCAAAATACCTTAAAATATCCCTATGAACTCCACAAATTGCTCATAACACTGTTAGCTCACAAATGTAGAGATATACTCCAAAGCGTAGGTAAATAATCAAGTATCATATAAATAGTACCAACAATTAATGATATAAATGATTGTTATTTCTATATTTGAGGAGTACGATGCTCTTGTACAAAGTGGAACCTAGGAACTTGTCCTCCTTAATTCTACACAAAACTTAGTTAGTTGTAAATGAATTTATAAATTTTAACAATTACCAAATGGCTCCAGTAAGAAAAATAAATCTTGGCTTGTTGCTAAAGGATTTTACCAACGTTTTGATGTTGGTTATTATAACATATTCAATCTGGGTGTTAAACCTACCACTATTTTCTTGGTCCTTAGTCTTGTTAAGGGTGGTTTTTCCACAAATTTGATGTCAACAATGCCTTTCTTGAGGTCATGTATTTAAAAAGGTAGTTATAGCACAACCATTGAATTTTCTTGATTATGGTAATCTCATATTTTTATGCAAGTTAATAAGGCTATCTATGGTCTTAAATAAACACTATTTCTTTGTTTATGTTGATGATATCATTATTACAGGATGCAATGCCATATTTGTTTGATGATTTATTGCTCTTCTCAGCAAAAGGTTCTCCATCAAAGATCTCGGTACTTTGACATACTTTCTAGGTATTGAAGTTGTCATTACTTTTATTAGTTTACTTCTCTCTTATCAAAAATACATCACAAATTTTATTTTACACACAAATATAATATGTGCCAAATCAATCACCACTCCATTTTTTATTGAGCCAACACTTATTATTCTCTATAGCACTGCTTCTCTGATACCTTCTAAATATAGAATCATAGTTGGAAGTGTTTAATACTTATGTCTCACTCATCTTAATATTACTTATGTTGTTAATAAGTTATCCTAGCTAGTTTATACATTGACCTAATATTGTTCATTAGAGTGCTACCAAGTACTTGCCTTGTTATTTTTTATACACCATCTTACATTATGACACCTCTTTATGTCTTCATGCCTTCTTTGATCCTACCTAGTTCGGTAACAAGGATGACTATACCTCCAACAATGCATGTTACCTTGGTCATAATACCATTTTATAGTACTCTAAGAAACCATATACGATTTCCTGCTCCTCTACTGAAGTTGAAAATGATGGTATGGCTTTTATAGTAATTGAGTTACATTAGATTTGTTCTCTTATAATTGAGCTTGGCATATGACTTCTGATTGCTCCTGTTATCTATTGTGAAAACATTGGTGCAAACTATCTTTGTTGCAATCCTATCTTCCATTCACGTATAAAACACATTACAATTGAATATTATTTCATTTAGGAATCGAGTCCAAAGTAGAACTTTATGTGTCACCCTTATATTTTTTGAAGATTAATTAATCAATGTTTTGACTAAGCCTTTTCCATGCGTCGCTTTCAATTTTTAAAGGTCAAGATTGATTGAGCTCCATCTTGAGGGGACGTATTAAAGGAATTAACTTATTACGTATGTAATTGTCTTATTTGGATTTTATTCATGTGTTATATTTTTATAGCAAATTTCATAAATTAATTATTTCATCAAATTTATAATGTTTAATTTAAATTTGGTCAACAACTTAATTTCTTGTGCACGTGTATACACATGTCACTCTTATTCAATCAAATTTAAACCATGATTCCCAACTTCTATACCCACTACCAAGCTACCCATGGGTTATGGGCAAGTATTGTTTGGTATTGCAACCTAAAAGTATTTTTATCCCATGTTTATACATTCGGTTTAGTTTTATTTACGTTGACTTATAAATGTTTTGAAAATAAGCAAAATGATTTTTTTATAGTGAATTACTTTATAAAATATATGTTGACAGAGAGTTGTATCTTATCAATTTTTTGTCCACTTTTTTTTAAGAAATATTAAATCATCATTGTTCATATTTCATCTCTCATCTGCGAATCAATTTCAATATATTTGTAACTAATGTTTCATAAATTAAAGAATATTGAGGCAAAAAAATGACAAATCTCATTATTATGACATCCATATCACAATATTTGTCACTGTTATACTAATCGGGTATATAAAATAATATGTTAATAAGAAAAGTGAAAAACTAGAAATGAGGAGAGAAATATTTGCGTTACATGATCAAACTATTAATACTTATTCAAAGTCCATCCCTTAGAGCATTTCCAACAAACTTTCTATTATCTAGAAATAGATAGCCAAATGCAAAATTAATGCTCCACCAGACTCTTCAAAAGCTTTTCTACATCTAAAAAATGCTACAGTGACTCTTCAAATGTGAAGAGTTACTGTTTATTTTTTATATAATATTTTGTTATTTTCTTAAAACTTTTCTCTCTCCACTATTCAAATCCACCTGCGGTAAATCCTATCTCTCTTTCTCTCCTCTTTACCTGTGGCAAACCCTTTCTTCCCTGGCACTCAATGCCGCCGCGGCATGCCATGGTCCCCTGCCAAGTCACACAAGATGGGCTTGTTAGCAGTGATGGGGGGCAAGCTTAGAGACTCGAAGGAGCTAGGAGAGGTCTCCAATGGAGTTCTCGAGCTAAGAGGACATGCGGCGAGAAGGAGGCGGCGGCCGGCAGGAATGATGGTGAAGAGATGGCAGAGGATGCTTGTGTCATGGCCGCTCATAGAGGTTATGGTCGTCCGCCGCCATGGCCACCTGATCTGCCATCCAAATCGGCCGCGCCAAGATCAACTTCACCAAATCAGCCTCCATCAAGACCTGTGACGGTTCCTCTCGTTGTGTCCGGGAGGGTAGAGATATAAAAATAATAATATTATTTTAATATAAATATACATAAAATAAAAAACATGTTAAAGTTAAACTTAAAAATTCGCTCTTAATTTACAGGTAGATAAAAGATTATATTAGTTTTAGAATTACTCTTACTAACTTTTTTTTCTTTGAAAATAAATAAATAAATAAAAACAGTAAGAGCATCCATTATAGACTCTCTATATGCATATTTTTGTTAATTTGAAGAGCTATTTTAACAAAAAAGCCTAAAATCTTTACTTTTCAGATTCTTCATTTTAACCAATTTTTTAACAAAATGCACAGTCACCCTTCAAATTTAACCAAATACTATTCACTCTCTATTTATTAAAAAAATATATTTTCTCTCTCCTTCCTATTTCTTTTTTTATTCTGCATCACCTACCGCCCTCGCACACGACGACTCTATCGGTGCCGACGCCCTTTTCCTCCAAGTTGGCTCCCTAGTTGGAACAAGCGTGTCACCGCTGTTCGTCGAGCAAGGAAAAAGAAGAAGAAGATGTCTTTTATTGAATTAGCTGGTTCGAGATGGCAAATCTCCACGATGACCATGTTTACAGTATGTGTGATGTTAGGTATTTTGAGTTGTAAGAAAAAACAATTTTACTTTATGATATTTTACTATATGTATTTTTGTATTTATGATATGGGAGACTAAGATCTACTGGGATAAGAAACAAGGCTGTGTAATTAATAGTTCATGAGTATGATGTTGCTTCTTTTTTATTGGGGAAAAATAGCTCCTGTCATTGAATTTGACCCTGCAAATTGTGTCTGATTTTTTGCATCAGTTTGAGCATTTTGTTTGGAAGAAGTTTGATTTTTAAATTTTGGGATTTATTTAGAAGGGTCCGGTGTAATATGTGGAAGATTTCTCACTACCAAGAAAGCTGGTAAATACTATTCGACTTTGGAAGAATTCTAAAATTAACTACTCGACTTTGGTGTTGACTTGCAATCTTTACTATAGTGTTGTTATTTGTTTCAAATACAATCTCTAATTTATTTATTTTTTTCAATCCATTTGAAAGTTTTCGCTGGATGGGTTGCAGTGGCAGCTGCTGGAGGGTTTTTGAAGGTTTACTCGGGGTCTGGTTGGAGGTGTGGTCGTCATTGGGTTGTAGTGGTAGCAGACTAGCAGCTCTTGGTGTTTTATCGTGAATACCAGTCCAAGTTGTGAGTTTTCTGGTTTGGAGAGTTGGTTGAGGAGGTTCTGTGTGCAACTGTTTTTCCCTGGGATGTTGGTGGATTAATGTATGAAACTAATTTCTGTCTCTCTCTTTTTCTATCCTTGAAACAGAGCACGTCTCATCCGGAACCTCCGTCGAAATAGTCTATATGGATTTTGAAAGAAAAATCGAGCCATCAAGAAATGTAGAAAATAAAATAAAATTGAAAATATCACTGAACCCATTCATTCAATCTCCGATCTCCTATTCTGCCCTTATCGATAATCCAGTTTGAAAGAAAATAAGACCGTTTGCAGTATTAATTCTTTTATTTATTGTTTTATTTTAAAAGAATAAGTAAATACTTAAAATAATATTTTAATTTATAAATAATTAAAATGAAGAGGTTAAAAAGTGGGCTTTTAAAATATAAATCGTTAAAATAAAAAAAGTAATATTTTTGGCTAATTTGAAGAGTGAAATTTAGAGAAGTGCTCTAATCCGACGCTTAATTATACTAAGCAAACGCAATATCAAGGGCAATTCATCATTAACTAATTAATAGGATACTACGCAATTCATTGGAGTCGGGATTGTGGGGCGGGTATTGTTTCTTGGTAATGGTAGGAGGCTTTAACATTACAAGGCCCAAATCTCGAGTGAAGAAGCTTTGCGGATGGGCCATCACGATCATTACCCGTCAGGATCGTCAATGAATTGACCACTCTACCCATAATGCTAATGTAGTGTAGCTGGTGTAGGTGATTCGAAACTCGAAACTCACTCACTTGCACCATTCACCAATCGCTTTCGGGTTTGACCATATTAGTTTCATTGCTACAAAACCTGTGATTAATATTATATATATATGATAACGCTAACGGTTCAAATCACATGGATTGTTATCATTTTATAGTTAGCATTTTAATATATGATTAAATGCCCAATATGGAGTCCTTGACATAACAAAGCATGGGGAGAAGAAAAGTGTGGGTACTGATGAATGACGATGACATATGGAAAAGGCGAGCAACCAATGACTACTGATCATCTGTCTTTGATCGATCTGCATTATTTTCAGCATCACTTTCTTTTCTGTTTTTTTATTCTTGTTTGGGGACTTGGATTGGATGAGCATGAGCTTTATAGTTATATTATTAGGCAACCAATTTGCTTTCACGTGGTGCCTTGGATTGTTTCCCACTGTGGGAAGCTGGAATTCACTGGGTTTTCCTGCATTTGACTGACTTCATTCCCCCAAACAGAACTTTCTCTTTCCCCACACCCTCTCTCTCTCTCTCTCTCTCTCTCTCTCTCATTATGCAAAACACACAGAATGGAGATGATGTACATGCTGTAAAGCATTCAGATCGATTATGGGAATTGTGGTGGTTCATTTTGGAACGTACGTTTATGTCTATTCCAATTTTATTTTCAACAACCTTCACTGCTTGTATGTAGAGTACCTACCTTAACCTTTGTGACTGGGGAGGGTGGTGGTGGTGCTGGTGGTGGATGAGCCATTAGTTTCTTTGCTTGTAGTCATGGCATCCAGCTATAAGGTGTGTGCTCACCTTCCCATCACTTTCTTTGGAAAAATTTTGCCCCCTTTTGCCGACACCCCAACTTTGCCTCCCACCACAAAATTCTAGTTTTAAGGCATTTCCAATAAAACGATCCTATATATATATATATGTTCTTTCTTTGCTACTTCAAGTGTTTAACTTTTTTTTTTTTTCAAAAAAATAAAATTTAAGTCTCAAAAGTTTTTCCACTTTCAATTTTGACTGCTATTCAGATTTTGATAAATTTATTTTTCCCCTGATGTTTTTTTTTTTAAAATAGTATAAATATATTAAAACAAGAAAGAAACAAACGCATTCATTTCGTCATTGAGATGCGCGATCAACCGGATACAAAGAAATGCCCAAATACCAGTAAATGATTGAGAAGAAGGGCAGACTAGTTGGAAACTTTTTTTAGTTGCATGCTAAAGCTCTCTGTTTGTTTTTTGTTTTTTTTTTCTGGTGGTGGACCTTTGCTCCTTAAAAACACAGAAACCCATATTGAAATTCACCTTAACACCGAGTAATGCATAAATGATCAGTTGCTTCAAACAAAGCATAATATACATTCCGAATCAATCAATAATATGAATTTGAAGTAGCAAAAGGCCAAAGGGTGTCAACTGTCAAGAGAAAGTGAATATGTGAAGTAGGAGTTAAGCGTAGGAGGAGAGCTGAATTTGCCCCCTTTGGAGCATGCATTTATTGGATTCTATGCTTTATTGACTGATTTTATACACACACACATATATTATATAAAAGATCGAGAAAAATGAGATTCGCATGTGTATATGTTTTGCTGCCTGTGCTTGTGCTTGCTTGAGACTTTCAGACTTGGATAATTTATTTATTTTTAAATGCGATTGGGTACAATGGGGACACTGGAAGGGATGGGGAGGGGCAGAGATTCCACCTCCTTAATTGAGGAAAGGGATGGGGAGGGGGAGTCCACATGATGTTGACCAATGACTCTTCTCTTCTGTCATTCTCTCCAGCCCTCCATACCAATCCCTTCCAGCATTCGATCCCAATTTTTCTAATCCCCATATACGAGTGCATATGATGAAAATAAAAATAATCTTAAAATATGCAATGATTTTAAAATAATAAGTAGGAAACACCAAATGGCATCATGTTGTATTGAGCAACCTAAACACATATTGTCCACACTTTTAATTGATCATAGCTTAGTTGAGAAACCTAAACACACCCCGCGCTCTTCTGCATTTCTCACATCACAGTCTCCCCTTGTCCACCCTTTTAATTTACTCTGCTGCTTTATTTTAACAATTTTTTAAATTTTCTGTTAGAGGGTTTTGAGCTTGTTTGGACAATCAACCAAAGTTTACTTTCGAGCTATATGACTTGATAATCACATCAAAAACAACACATTCTAATAGAGGTTGACACAACACAAAGTCCAAAGTTTGACAGCGAGTGCAAATTTGCACCCTCTGACAACAACCCATCAACTCAAATCTGCCGTTTAATTTAGAAAAGTTCTTAAGATGCACCCCATAATTTATGTTACTTTGCAGGCAGTGCAATCTTCATAACTTCACTTTCTTGGGCTCCATGAGAGAAAAGAAATGGTAAGAAACTGTGGTGTCTTTCATAAGTGAGACGCAGCACCGTTAATTTCTACCCCTAACTGACGTACTTTCCCTCGACGCCATCCCCACAACGACAGTACTGATTGCCACAAATCATAAATTTTTATTTCTGTCACGCGTAGTCACACTGTGAGTGCGTGACAGTATACAGCTGGTATGTTTGTCCCCCGTCAATATCACTATTATCAACCCAAACCAACAACAAGATGCCTCATTCTATTCAACTAATACTATACAGCTGGTATGTTGCCCTCATCACAGTCACTAGCATATCATCCCTCCCCTGACCAAAATGCTGCAATTTCTTGGGCCACTGCTAATGGTTAGCTGAAGCCCAATATTTAATAGGGTTCTACCCTCGTGGGATGTGGCGGGTGACATAGTCCCCCAAGTCATCATAAAAACAAATATCAAATGTTCTGTAATCCGAATTTTAAAAGGATTTGCAAACGCCAACCTTTTCATCCAAATTTCAGCATGCCAAGTGTATCGACGACCATAAAAAAACAAATTTGCTATCAAAATGCTGAAATTTAATTTACCTCATATTAGACTTGAGAATGTTCTGATTGCTCCAATACATTTGGTATCCAATAATAGTTAGAAGGGCTGTGGGGGAGTGATTCCTGTGCTCCAGCAATCTGATTCTTGTAAGCTTATATGTATGATGGTGGTGGTGGGCCTGCAATGGAGGGTAAGTCAATGATGAGAATTGAATCCAAGCAAGAATTATTTGACAAATTGATCATGGATGCATAGAAATGTATGGATGATTCGATGTGTATATAGGCTGGCATTTTATGACAAATGCTACTCACATCGGTATTTGTTCGGTTTTCCAATTAAGTGACTACGAGTTGCATAACTTTTCTTTTCATTCTTTTTGGTTCTCTTGTTTTGGAGAACGGGCTAGATTTACTAGGGATGAATTTGGAGTCCACAATATTAGTTGGTTTCTCACTTTACCTTCTTTTCCTGTTTGTCAGGCTATGTACTACCTAGCTGTTTAACCACCATTTTAGTTTTTGTAAGTATAATAAATAAGAACCAATATGACTTTAAAATAATATATACAATGATCTATATGTAGATAATTAGTAGGGTGCGTTTGGTGCTGTATCTGAGTGGAGGAAGGATAGGATTTACATTTACTTATGACATGATATAGAAAGTTCTTCTAATAGGTGTATTAAATGTTTTAAGGGTAAATATATCAAATTTATTGTAAAAGAAGCAATGCGTTAAATATTACTACATTAATTCATCGCATTGACTTTTAAATTTTATTTATGTAACCTGAAGACTCATATAATAGGTGGCTTTATTTTCTTGATAGCTCATATTACAGGAAAGAGCAGTAGTCGTAGTCTTTTGAGTTTCGAATGGTGAGACTGAAAAGGAAACCGTTGGGAACCGGGAAGAAGAGAAAGGAGGGGCCCTCATGATGTCATATTTTTCTGGAACAGCGAATCCAAATTTCATTGTTGGGTGTAGCTAGCTACCTTTATATAAAGGAAGCTGTGGATATACTCTTACTCTCTTGTAGCAGTAGTAGGGACTGAGACATTAATAGAGAGAGAGAGAGAGAGAGAGAGAGAGAGAGAGAGAGAGAGAGTTGGGTGATGGAAGAACATCTAAATCCATTGGCTGTGACTCATCTCCTCCAGCACACCCTCAGGAGTTTCTGCATCCATGAAAACTCCCTATGGGTTTATGCTGTGTTCTGGAGGATCTTGCCCAGAAATTATCCACCCCCAAAGTCAGCAGCCCAAATTTTTTTGATTCTTCTACCAAAAAAAAAAGGCTAAATCTATTTCATTCCATAACTTAACTAAGAACTGTAATTTTTTTCTTCTCATGAATAGGTGGGATGGTCAACCATACGACAGGTCTGGAGGAAATAGGAGGAATTGGTAAAGTTTTAGCCTTAACTGAGCAACTGCCATTCATATAGCATGTTGGTTTAGTTCAAATATGATCCCAGGATTTGTTATGTGCATATATATATTTGGTACTTTACAGGATACTGGTTTGGGAGGATGGTTTCTGCAATTTTTCTGCCTCCAGCGCCGATGGCAACTCTGAGGCTGACTGCCCAGGATCATCCATCCGAGGAAACTGTGAGTTTCAGCCGTTAAGAGGACTGCAACCAGAGCTCTTTTTTAAGATGTCGCATGAAATCTATTACTATGGGGAAGGGTAAGCCGGAAGTGGGGGAACTGTCTCTAACATAAACATACATTATTTCGTTTGCTTTAAGGGCTAATTAAAAAAGGAACTGATTCTGCTGTGGGTGGGGCAGTTTGATTGGAAAAGTAGCAGCAGATCTTAGTCACAAATATGTATACAAGGAAGCAAATGATCAAGAGATAAACTTTCTGTCTGCATGGCACTGCAACTCACCAGATTTAGTAATTAAGCCAATCTTTATCTCATAAATCTACATATATGCTTCAACAAGCATTTACCTTTAATTCCTCACCGAGAAATCCGTCTCTGTGTCCTTACAGCACCCTAGGACATGGGAAGCGCAGTTCCAGTCTGGCATAGAGGTATGAAAGCAGAACACAACACATCTTCCAAAGAAAAAAAATTCAATCATGTCATTTCATGTTTTTTTCTTCACTTAATTCTGCTGCAGACCATAGCCTTGATTGCAGTCAAAGAAGGAGTCGTTCAGTTAGGATCTCTTCACAAGGTGTCTTCCTTCCCCACCATAAAGGTGCCCATTTTTTTCTTTTCTATATAGTGGTCTATCTGATACCTAATGGGATTTTTTTAAGGTAGCTGAAGACCTGAACAACTTGGTTCTACTAAGAAAGAAATTTAGCTACATAGGGAGTATCCCAGGGGTGCTCTTGCCCCACCCATTATCCTCATCAGCAGTAGCAGCGTCAGCATCCTCTGCAGTCCCCTGCTACAACCAGTTCGACAGTAACATCTACAGTGCAACCCCGTTTGACTGGCACTCCCGAGGCGCCCTTCTTCCATCCCCAACAAACCAGCAGTTCTGCTATGACCACTTCAGCCAACAGCCAATGAAGATAACTCCATCCATGAGCAGCCTCGAAGCCCTCCTCTCAAAGCTTCCTTCTGTCATGCCACCAACTCATGGGTTCTGCGAGTCCTCACTACCACAGTTTCAGGTGGGCACAGATGTGGCGTCAACCAACAAGAAAGCGGTAAATGATGGTGAAGAGGAGTATGGCGTGCATGAGAATGAAATGGGTGAAAGCTCCAGCTCCGTGCCTTACCATATGCAATTTCATAATCCGTAGAATTAGAATGACGATAATAAAAGCAGACCCACAAGTGGATTGCTCCCTAACGTTCTACACTGGTTTCTAGTAATGTAAGGAAACTGCTTGAATATCAGATCAGGAAGCCTAATAATATATTATACTACCAAATGTGACATCCACTTTTTAACTCTCAAGTCTCCACCCCGAGCGGAAATTAGATGGTTTTGGACCATCATATAGGATTTGTTTCGAGCCCATAAATGCTTGCCATTCAAGCTTCAATGCGATGGAAGCAGGTCTGATAGTTACTTGAAGCCAACAGCTTAGCATCTAGATTTCCCCAAAACTTAAATCGCAAACCTTGGTAGGCCTCCCTGGACCAAATTTTATATGGTAATCCGGAAGATCTTATATTATCTAATATTTTTTAAGCGAGAGAAGATCCTAATATCAATCAACTCAACTGACGTAAACTAATGACAAGTAACTATTCAGTAAATTGTAACACAACTATCAACAGGGTAAGCATCCGTGTGATACAACGCCTGTGCCACTCTACCTAGGATGATGGAAAGCACGTATTAAGGCCTTCCTGTGCCACCATGGCGCAGGCAATGGATATTAGTGCCCAATCCTTGACAACTCAACAATTTCAGTACATCCACGAAATAAGTAGGACCCTCAGATTTTAACAAACACCAGTTGAAACGGGAGATTATATTAGTTACAAGTTATTCTAAATTATAATATCATTTTGTCCAAAAACAACATGGGAAAAAGAAGTTGATGTCTAATGTTTCTATAAAACCAGGCATTTGATTGGCGGTATTTATCATACACGTGAATGTCATTTCAACTTAACAACCCAAATGAAAAGCAGCAACTTGTGTCTATCAGATGTTGGAGTGGGCTCTCGATGCTCGTTACTGAATGGCCTTCCATATATCTAACATGCATGCTCACCTGAAATTATGAAGTGTTAATCATAACCAAAACAAGCGACCAATCGGATAAGAACTTGACACAGAACATGCAATGCAAGCCAACAATACACGTGCCTGGTGATCTTAGTAAAAGCTAGACCTGATGTGTACCCGTTTTAACTCGGGAAAAAATAACAAGACGTTAAACAAGTATAGCACAGGTTAAAGCTTTTTAATATATTGGCCTCTGCTTCTCCAATAACCAGTATATTATTGTACTGTGCTAAGTGAGCTTATCGTACCTACATGACTCAAGCAGAATGAGCAGCAGCCTTTGCCGGGTTAGAAAACAAGAAATCAAAATTAATAATGTTAAATAACTACCCTAAAAAATAGTTTTTCCCGGGAAAAAAAAAATAGTGACACAAGTAAGCACATGAACACGCCAATTTTGTTGGAATAAAATAGAAGAAAATCTGCAAATTAATGCACCAGTAGGCAAGAGAAAAAAAATAATTGTAATGAATGCAACATTTTGCATTACGTACTGCATTTTTTAAAAAAAAAATAATAACATAAAACTCCTAAAACGCTACAACAAACCTTCATGTTTAACAACCATGGCTAAAAAAATGGAGATAATGACCATATTATTTTGAATAAAACAATCAAAGATTTGAATAAATAATAATAAAAAAAAAGTTAGGCAGCAACTAAGTCAATAACTTATTACTCCTCTTGGCTTTGATGCTGTAAACTCCAAATATGCTTGTTGATAAAGGCTTTGTAAAAATATCCATAGAATTGAGATCTCACTTGCAATACTTCGTTGCAATGGAACCTTTTGGGAAATTGAAATGCTTGGTTTTTTTTAGGAAAGATTGGATTATTTGAGATGGCTATTGCTGCTTGATTATCCACAAAAACCTTTGTACATTTATCTTGCTTCAAATTCATATCAAACAATACTTTCCTAAGCCATAAGGCTTGATTTGCAGTAAATTGTGCTACACCATAAGAACATTTCTAACCCCAGATTAAAGCAATAACCTAAAGTACTCTTCATATCATCAAAACCACCATAATCATTATCAGAATAGCCTTGTAGAACAAAACACCAACTTGCACATAATTTAATTTCATAAATTAAAGTCTCTCTCACATATCTTAGAACACTTTTAGCAACAAAAAAATGAACTTCAATAGCATAATTTGTATATCTAGATAAAAGACTCACGGAGTATAAAATGTCAGGTCTTGTGACTGTTAAATACATTAAACATCTCACTAAGCTTCTGTAAAGAGTTTCATCAACCTTGTTAGCATGATCTTCCTTGCCTAACTTTTCACCTTTACTTATAGGGGTTGAGACACTCTTACATTCATCCATTTTGAATTTCTTCACAATTTCTTTAGCATACTTTGTTTGATAGATGAACACTTCGTGTTTCTTTTGTTGCACTTCCATTCCAAAAAAATATGCCATTTTTCCAAGGTCAATCATCTCAAAATTTTGTTATATATCTTCTTTGAATTGTTTTATGAGTTCTAAGTTGCTTCCTATAAGAAGTAGATCATTAACATATAGTGAAACAACAACAAAATTGATCTATCACCTTTGATATAGAGGGTAGCTTCATTGAGACTCCTTTCAAATCCCAGTTGCACTAAATACTCATCAATTCTGCTATACCATGCCTTAGGGACCTACTTTAATCCATATAAAGCTTTTTTAAGCAAATATACTACATCTTCCGTTTGTCCTTTTACTGCAAACCCCTCGAGTTGTTCTATATAGATTTCCCCATCAAGAACTCCATTTTGAAATGCTGACTTAACATCTAACTGATGCACAGTCTAGCCTTTTTGTGCAGCAATTGCCAATAATAACTTGATTGTTTCAATTTTGGGAACAGGCTCAAATGCACCAGAAAAATCAAAACCAAAGGTTTGAGCATAACCTTTCATGACAAGTTTGGCTTTGAACTTGTTAATGGAGCCATCTGCATTCTCCTTTTTTCTAAAGACCCACTTCACTTGTATAATTTTTCTGTCAACAGGTCTTTTTTGATTTTTTTCGATCATGCTTAGCTCCTCTTTCATTGCAACCATCCACTTTGGATCCTTCTCTGTTTGCCAAAAATCTTATGGCTTAAGAACAATAACATTACACCTCTAATAAATTTCAGAAAGTGATCTTCTACCTCTTACAGGAACTTCATTAGTCAACTCATCTTCTATGAGCTATTATGATGAAGTTCATTAAAGTTCAATCTCTTATTTTGCGATGAAGTTGGGATTAAGCACCAACTTACTGCTCCACACACTCCACAACAAAATGGAGTTAGTGTGTGAAAAAATCGAACAATAATGGAGATGGCCATATATTTGTTATTTGAGAAGAGCTTGCCAAATGATTTTTGGGCTAAGGCTACAAATAGTACAGTTTTCCTACTCAACAGGCTTCCAACAAAAGCTATAGAAGGAAGGACACCATTCAAAGCTTGGTATGGTTTTAAGCCTTCCTTGGAAAATCTCAAAATATTTGGTTGCTTGTGCTTTGTTCATGTTCCACAGGTCAAGAGAGATAAACTTGATAAAAGAGCAGAACCCATTATATTTGTGGGTT
The DNA here is from genome assembly GCA_023512835.1 of Taxillus chinensis. Classification (NCBI taxonomy): domain Eukaryota; kingdom Viridiplantae; phylum Streptophyta; class Magnoliopsida; order Santalales; family Loranthaceae; genus Taxillus; species Taxillus chinensis. The sequence goes on along the minus strand of CM042085.1, from coordinate 21,591,491 downwards.
ATAGTACAATTTCGAAGGCTTATAGAATTTTTAAACCAAACAAAAGGGAAATGATGATAAGTAGGGACGTGCATTCATAGAGGATGACAAGTGGGACGGGGAAGGTAGACAAGCAAACAGAGGAGTGTGTGGAGCAGTAAGTTGATGCTTAATCCCAACTTCATCACAAAAGAGATTGAACTGATTCGAGGTGTTCTTCTTGCCATTATCCGAACTTAAAGTTTTAATGTTGAGTTTCAACTAGATTCTTGAATTTCCAAAATATACCTAGAACTTCTATTTTTAATTTGATAAAATATATCCCACACATCCTGGAATAGTCATCAATAAAAATTAAGGAATACCTACTCCCTTTCAAAGATGGAATTCTATGAGTTCTAGCTACATCAGCGTGAATAAGTTATAATTTCTTTATGGCTCTCTAAGTTACTTTTTTGAAACAGAGCCTATTTTGTTTTTCTTGTTGATAGGTATTGCAATCTATATATCCATTTTAAGGTGAGGTAGACCTCACACCAATTCTTTTCTCCGCAAGTTCACCACAGATATATGGTTGAAATGACCAATTCTCTTGTGCCAAATTTCTACATTTCATTTGATCTCTAAAAATATCTTTTCTTTCTAAATATTTAATAAGACATTGATTTGTTTTTAAAAAACTTTTTATCCTTTTTCAAGCAAATGTCCAACACTCAAGAGATTTTGATTTATTTCAGGTACAAACAAAACATTTTTAATTAATTTTGTACCCAAAAAACTTTCAATTGCTACTTCCTTTTTCCTTTAATTGCAATATATATCCCATTGCCAATCTTCGCCTTGGAGACTAATGAAGTATCCAACTCTTTGAAGATATCACGACCAAAGGTCATGTGGTTTGTACAACCACTATCAATTAGCCACATCTCACAAGAATAAAAGGTGGAAAAAAAGAAGCTACAAATAGTTAGTCCTTCTCTTCCTAATCTGCAATTTAATTAGCAACACTCTTTTGCTGCAAATCTTCTTGCATTATAGTTTTTTGTTGAGTATTGCTCCTACAAATCTTTTGATGATGTCCCATCTTTTGGCACTTCTCACACTGTTGGTCTAGCTTTCTCTAACATTTAAAATGTGGATGACCCTTCTTGTGACAATGTTTACAAGGAGGGAAGTTATATTTTGTTCCCTTTCTTGCATTGGAAGAATCAGAACCTATGTTGCTCTTCTTATTTTCTTTTGATTTTCTGCCATGTTTCTCCTTGACCGAACTAGTTTCTTGCAACTAATGCACCTTCAACAAACCCTTTAGACCTCATAAGTCTTCTCTGTTCTTGTTCCTATAAAGCATGCAATAAATCTACCAAACTAATTTTTGACAGGTCTTTAGTATTTTCCAACGAGAAAAATGTTGCTTCAAACCTTTTTGGTACAGTTACAAGGATTTTTTGAACTAATCTAGAATCAGAAAATTCAAAACCAAGAAGCCTTATTTTATTTGCAAAGCCAAGTAATTTTTCAGAGTACTCCTTTACTGTCTTAGAATCTTTCATTTTTTGTAGCTCAAATTCTCTGATTAAATTGAGAATTTGCATTCCTTTGATCCTCTCATCTCCCTCATACTCCTCCTTTGGAAAGTTCTAGATTTCAAAGGTTGATTTCATGGTTATGATTCTGATAAAAATTTCATGAGGTGAGACTATAGAAAATAACGTAGCTCTTGCCTTTGCTTTTCTTGATTTCTTCTCCTTATGGTGCTTCATTTGCGCCATAGTTGCATTCTCAAGTAATGGAGGAACTTCGTAGTCCTTTTTAATAGCTTCCCAGAGAACATTTGCCTCTAGATGAGCCTCCATTTTAGTTGCCCATATTTGATACCTTTCTCCTTTAAAGATGGAGGTGTAAATGTAATAAATGGAGTTTCAACTGAATCCATTTTTAGAATAAACCAAGTTAGAAATCTTCTCATAATCATAGGTCCCTCAAGAAGAGAGCTCTGATATCAATTTTGTTGAAATAAAATAGAAGAAAATCTACAAATTAATGCAGTAGTAGGCAAGAGAAAAAAAATAATTATAATGAATGCTATATTTGGCATTATGTACTGCTAGTTTAAATAAAATATAAAATAACATAAACTCCTAAAAACGATACATGGAACAGATCTTCATGTTTAACAACTATTGTTAAAAATGTAGAGATATGATCATATTATTTTAAATAAAACAATCAAAGATTTGAATAAATCAACAAAAAAAACATTAGGCAACAACTAGGTCAAAAACTTATCAAATTATCTAAAGGCTAAAGAGCATTAGATTTGGAAATAGAAAATGAAATTAATAGTAAATAATGGTAATTAGTAAAGATAATATAAGCTTAGGCCACAATCCAGGAAGCATAGGAATTATTACCTATGTGATACTTGATGGTAATATATAGTTTGAACTAAATTGTAAGGATTCGTTTATGTGTTAGCGTAACTTATAATCAATATTTGATGTTAAAAATATTATTTTGAGAATGTAGCCATTAATATGATTGTTTTGACTATATTTAGGCTTAATTTGATGTCAGAAGCCTTCAGAGATTATTTACTAAATTTTGGGAATTAAATTTAGGGTTAATAAGTGAAAAATAGAAATTCATAAGGCTTTTGGAAGTTATTAAGGAAGAGGATGAATTTTAATTAAAAATAGGGTTTAGGATTTTATTATTCATTATAATTCTATTTTGAAAGAGGTAGGTGGTTTTTCATTCTACTCTAACCTATTAAATAAAATTCAATGTCGGATAACTAGGTCTAACATATAATTGTATCAAAATATATGTGTTTATGGCCTAGTTTGGTAATGCTGTGCTTTTAAGAGAAGCTGCTTTTGGCTATGCTGGAGAAAAAAGCTGCCGTAAAAATAAGCAGGTAAGTGTTTGGTAAAATATGATTTTAAAAGTGCTGTGGAATTTGAAAAGCAGGTAATAGGTGTTTGGTAAATTAAAATAAAACTGCTGTGAAGATATATAAAGTTTAAAATAGCCTTTTATTATTATAATTTCTAATATATTTTTTAAATCTTATCCTAATAACCACCCCTGCCCAACGCCGCCCCAAGCCCGTCGCCCAACCCCGTCACCCCAAGCTCGCCGCCCAACCCCGTCACCCCAAGCTCGCCGCCCAACCCCCCCTCCCCGGTGCCCAACTGTCACGCCCCGGATTTCCAACCCGAGGAGACCGGAACGTGACCCTCCCTTTACCGAAGTTGGATAGAGGGGTTAGAATATAACATACACCTCACATTTTATATTCAGAGAACAACCTTACATTTATTGAGTCCAAACATAGCAAATACGTTCAAAACACACTTTTATTACATTGAACTCCACATTACAATCTCCCCACTGGGGTTACAAAGTTACAAAAAAGAAAAGCAGCACAACCTAAAATAATGATGAGCACGCCACAAGGAGGACTTCCACCTTGGTGTTCCCACCTAACGCCTGTAGGTTCCTGTAAAGAAAACAACATGGTAGGAGGGGTGAGCAACCACAGCTCAGTAGAGATCATGTCTCCCCAACCCATCCCATGCACCTAATATCTACATGCCTTGTGTACAAGTGCTGTGTCGTGCTACAATTATTCTACCAGATATAATTACCGGCTATAACAGCAAATACAATCATACACGGGCTGGTACATAAACACTCCCGGGCTTCCACAGCCACCGGGTTCCAAGAAAGTCCCGGGCTTCCACGGCCCACCGGGTTCCAAGAACATCCGGGCTTCCATAGCCACCGGGTTCCAAGAACGGCCCGGGCTTCCACAGCCACCGGGTTCCAAGAACACAGCACATATAGCCACACTTAGTCATACAGACATAACATCGAACACTTAGCATGCAAAGCCTCACAGGTATAAAACCAAGCAATTGGTGTGCATAAATTCACAGACTCATAAACCCAGCCGTACAGGCATTTTCTCAAACATGTAGCAGGCATGTCACACAGGCATTTTATCGAACACTTTTCATGCATCACACGAACACTAGAAACACACCAAAATCGCCATTGAAGGCCAACATTCATATAGGAGATCACACCTATATGAATTTACATATAAGTATTATAGCAATAACAATGAAAACTTTACAAAATATCCACAGGGCCTAACCCCGGAACATACCAGAAAAGACAGAACCCCTACCTCAAAGATCCTCCATGCTCTTGCCTCCACGCTTAATGCTATCCAACCACGGGAATGACAACGACAGCCACGAACTGGAGCCCTCTCTCTCAATCTCCCTCTCTCTCTCTCTGTGACGGCTGCGGCGGCTGACAACAAAAACCCTAAACCTAAAATAAAGAGAGCTCCTCTTTATATAGACCTCACTTATTAAAACGACGTAGTTTTGATAAATGAAATCCCACCATCAAAACGGCGTAGTTTTGATAAATGAAACACACCATCAAAACGACGTAGTTTTGATAAATGAAATACACCATCAAAACGACGTAGTTTTGATAAATAAAATACACCATCAAAACGACGTAGTTTTGATAAATAAAACACACCATCAAAATGACGTAGTTTTGATAAATGAAACACACCATCAAAACGACGTAGTTTTGATAAATAAAACATGAACTAACCACTCCGCTTCCACACAGGACAAAATACCCACAATCCGAACATGGTCATTGTCACACGCAGCCTCTACACGCTCCCACTTGAGCTCATTACACTCTCTAACAACCAAGCCACGAAGACTCGTAGAAACACTCCTTCGAAGATTAGCTGGAAACGTGGCCTCGAAGATCTATCTCGAAGATCTAACTTTCGACCCTCAAACCTTCGAACTTCGACCATCGGTCTTCGACCCTACGACCCAAATCTTCGGGTCTTCCACCTTTCGACCCAAGCGTTCGCCCAAGGTATTGTTCATCTTCGTTCCAGCTTGTTCTACCCAAAACACGGGTCATTACACCAACCCCATCGCCGAAGTCCCCCTCCCCATCGATCAATTCCATGTAAGATCTAGTTTCAATCGCGGCCTTTGTCGTAGAGGAATCCCATTGCTAGTCTGTCCAAGCACCTAACAACTGGTCGCCCAACCCTGCCCCCTCATCCCCGCTGCCCAACCCCGCCCCTCCCCGCCGCCCAATCCTGTCCCCCCGGTCACCCAACCCCGCCCTCATCCCCGCTACCCAACCCTGCCCCCTCATCCCCGTTGCCCACCCCCGCCCCTCCCTCGCCACTCAATCCTATCCCCCGGTCACCCAACCCCGCCCTCATCCCCGCTGCCCAACCCCGCCCCCTCATCCCCGTTGCCCACCTCCGCCCCTCCCCGCCGATCAATCCTGTCCCCCCGGTCACCCAACCCCGCCCTCATCCCCGCTGCCCAAAAAAGTTGCTCACCACTTCATTCAGATTAATCTCCCCTTATTTGCACACTGGGCACCTCCAACTGTTTTATCATAAAAATAAACGTATGGGAGCTTACCAATTTGATGGGAATGACGCACGGGAGTGCAAAAGGCAAGAGTTCGTTCTTCAATTGGTGGTATTTTTGTTTATGTTCAGTAGTAAAACTCTTATTATTAAATTACATACAAGACAACCTTAGTATCATTATTAACACTGCAGCGTGTGATTTGATATCCTGAATGCAAGCACAAAGCCATGGATCATGTAATCTACGTATTGAAATATGTAAATGCAAATATCTGTCTAATAATCAGACTATGCAAGATCATATCCACTAAGGAAGCTTACACTCAAAGTCCCTGAACATATTTCAACAAACAAAATCTATAGAAAAGTGATATGTTTGTCAATTTGCTTCGAGCCTGCATTTTTTTTTTTTCAAAACATGCAGAAAGTGTGTATTAACTTTTTGTATTTGTTTAATCCCTATAAATGCAGGCAAGGGACCTCTCCAAAGCTATCCAACTTGCTTATCATTTCATACCCTATTCTTAGAAAATTATTACGATTCCTTTGGTTGAGATTCAAATATGGGCCGACTTAGGAGGGTTGAAAATTTGAATGAAAAATGTAAAGAAAAATAAAAAAAGGACCCATCATCACAAACATATTTTTAACTAAGTAGAGAAGGTTGGGATGTTCTATGAGTTGGATTAATGTGGAGTTTGATGTATTTGAAGTTTTGAGTAATAATATCTTAGAGATGAAAGAGAATTGCATTGGGAAGGTTGCAGGAAAATCTGGAGAGAAGGGTCAATTTGGAAGAAAGGATGACTAGATGCAAGAGTGGGGGGAGAGAACATTTGTTTCCTAGTTTGTCTAGGAACTTCCTAACAGAGTAACAGCTATGTTTTTTTTATTAAATTTTTGCCAATTTTGAAGAAATAAGTATTTTTTTTTCTTTTGCAGAGGACTATTTGCTTTTGTGTGTCACAACTTCTTCTTTGTGGTTAGTCTTCCTGTAAAAGAAACTGTATAAAAGTAATAAATGTGCTTATCAAAAGGAGAGATTCAAATTATTTATTGGAGTACCGCCACTATTGTAGGTGCAAGGAGTGCACTTTTTGCCGCCACTGATCCTCAAATTCCAGAGTACTGTGAGATGTTGAAAGCAGATGAATGGCCTGTTTGTGCCTTCATCTCTCAAGACTGTCGGCTAACAAATCCTTCTGAAGAAGCACACAACGTCCAAAACAAGCAGTTACCATGGACAGCTCAATCGGGTCAAGCATTGACAGCCCAGCTGCTTCACTACAATTTGTTCCCATATACAATCGCATATTTGTTCCAATAACAAGATCTATAACCAGGAAACCTTCTGGCATAACAATGCTTCCAAGAACTGGGACTGGAATATCTTTTTCAAATATTTCCATGCTAATGGCTACTCTGGTGGAGATGGAACGCCTTAAGACTGCTCATAAACATGGAGCTTAAGTCTTTGTTTGCTTTTGCTAAGTTTTTTCAGCATCTTAAATGAACTCAAATCCACGGTTTCCTTTACGTCTTCATTTTCATTTGACAAAACAACATGGTGATTAGATCACTGTATAGAGCTTTTGCAGAGAAAAAAAGCAGTTATTCCAAAAAACAATTATTCAAAATCTGGAAAACTTTAACACTAACTTTCTGTATGATATTTGAAAAACTGCAATTATTTTAATAAATTGCATAAAAAATCCAAAAACTGCATAAAAAAATCGGTTACATTGCTTCTAACAAAACTGCATAAAAAATCTATTACATGGCATGTAGCAAAACTCTATAAAAATATCTATTACATAAAATTCTATTAAAAATCACATCCCCATCAAACTTCCAGCAATAACATCTCTTAGAGCATCCATTTCAAGTGATCTTGTCACACCGGTAATAATTGGTTCAACATCCTCATTATCTTCACTTCTTCCATAGTTATTGTTGATTCTGGTGAAATGACGATCGTGCTTGCTATGCCTCCTTATATAGTTGTGCAAAGTCATAGTTGCAATAACTATTTTTACCTGTTTTTCAAATGAATAAGAAGGCATGTCTCTTAAAATCTTCCATTTTTTCTTCCATATACCTGAATGTACGTTCAATAACACTTCTAAGAGAAGAGTGTGCGTGATTGAACACTTCTTTATATCCTTCGGGTTGACCACTTTGGCGAAACACTTGAAGATGATACCGTTCATTTTTATAAGGTCCTAGAAAACCTTTAATTTGTGGATAACCTGCATCCACTAAATAATATTTTCCTACAAAAAAATATAAATTATTAATCAACATTATTAAAAATTCATAAATATTTAAAGAGGGCATTCTAACCTTCTGGTGGTTTAGGAAAATTTGCACTTGGATCACGCAAAGCAGATAAGAAAATCCGGGCATCATGAGCATTGCCTTCCCAACCAGCCAATGCATATATAAATTGCATATCAAAATTACACACAGCCATTATATTTTGTGTCGGTGTTCCTTTCCTACCAATAAATGGTACTTGATGTTCAGGAGGTATACGGGCCTGGACGTGTACACCATCTATTGCACCAATGCAATCCTATATTATTTTGATAAGTTAGTAAATATAAAGTAATAGAAATGAAGAAACAAATTAGTAATTCATTTTACCTAAAAGTGAGGCATATAACTACGGTCAATTGAAATCTGAATAGGAGTATCCTTAAATTCTGGATCTTGTGGCTTCAAAACATCAACACTCAACCAACATATAACATCTAAAACATTACTGAAATATGTGCACACAGTCCAAGCAGAGTGTTGAAAACGTTCTTGCGCTAATCTATTCCCAACACCATGTCTTAGGATGTGCAAAAACATCCCTAAAATTTCAGTCACATTTGTTCTTCTTGATCCTTGTAACCCATAGTTGGCTTGCAAGTTATTACATAAATTGTAAAAACAATTTTTATCCATTCTAAGCATCCAAAAACATCTATCATCATTTCCATCAAGTACTTCTCTCAACCACTTATTTCCTGTTTGTGAAGAATTCATACAAGGATTTTTATAAATATATGTATTGTAATAGTATTGTATGAGTTCAATAGCCCCACATACAACTTGTAGTTTGGCTTCTATGAGCTTGTCCACCATTTTCACCTTTAGAATTTGAACCTGCTCAATATTTTTTAAAAAAAACATTCAATGAACCAAAAGATATATATATATAACTTAATGTAATGAGTTCATAACACAAATATAAAATAAATACTTATTTAGTTCAATACCAAATACAAAGTATTAACATAACAAATAAAACAAATACAACAAAATGACAATAAATAGAGTTCTCAACTCATGCTAAAGTTCTATCCTGCATGCTCATGCTCATACTTGAGCCAACTAAGCTTATCATTTTCATCCATAGCCATAAACACTTCTCTCTTCTCTTTTGCACAAAATAGGTCAGTTACAAAAAAATATAGAGGTTTGTCTAGCCCTGGAATATCTTTGAGAACCTCTATACATTTTGTTATGGTAAACTCAAGTGTCTTGTTAGAAACAGAAGACATTTCAGAAGTCTTGCAACCCTCAACTGCATCTACAAGACGATTAATTTGATCAGAAAGCATTGCTGCACCTCCAACATTCCCCTTATTTTTCCTTCTCATCCATCTTGTGGATTGTTTTCCTAGTTCCTCCCTTGATCTTTTTCTTTGTATATGTTTTGAAGGTTCTTGAATATTATTTTCATCAGAATTACCACTACTCTCAATTAGAGAAACTTCCACATCGGATACTTTTTCAGATTCAGATGGAACAAATCCTGATGCAGGAGTCCAAGCATAATCCCCTGTTGCTGTGGTATTCATAAACATCCTGTCAAACTTTTCTTCCATATCTGGTGCAATGCCTTCTCTGCGAAACTTTGATGCTTGAGGATATTTCTGCACATATTATAATAATTTAGAATACAACATGGAAAAAGTAATATAAAAAAAGAGGAAAAGGAAATAAAAAAACATTAGTATTACCTGTAATTTACTTTGCCACCAATCATCAGATGCATCAACAGTTTTTTTATTCGAATTCCATCCAAGTCCAATTTCTTTCCCAATTAAATCCTTCCACATTTTCCAATCAGTCTTAAGTGTATCCCATTTGTTTTTCAATTGTGGCTTTGTATACATTCTTCCGGTTGCTGTATTAAAATTTTCACACAAGTTTGACCATCCTACTCTATCGAAATGAGTTCTTGGGCGGTGTCCAACTTCTACTTCCTTGATGCACAACTCACAAAATGCATTAGTGCTTTCAGCATCCCATACAGCCTTAACCCTTGGGACACTTGCCTTAATTTCAGAATAGTTGCCACTATTTTTCTCATTTTCCATCTAATTAGAAAAATCATAATATTAAAATATTACAAGACAAAATAAACACTTAAAAAATTAAAATAAGTAGGAAAATTAACATAAACACTTCTTAAGAAAATGAAGAACACAAAACTTCAAGCCAAGATGTAGGCTGCAAATGTAGTTACTGGTCCAAATCAGAAGTCATAAGAACAAATCCAAAAGCTTTAAATGTAAACAAATCCAACAAATTAACAATCCAATAAAAATCAATCAAAACCATAATCATCATATTCAATAAAATTTGAACATGTTCCGGCTACAGGGCGGGTAAAGAAATGCAGAGGACACAGGGAATATTGTGGACAAGGACAAGTGAAGAAATTTGAGTGGCATGATATTGTTTTTGTAGTCAGAGCTACCATGGCCTGTGATGATTTCTCGCACAAGGGCGGGATTCACATTAAATATTGTGGACACCCCAGGCCTTATTGAAGGGGGATATGTCAATACCCAAGCACTAGATATTATAAAACGGTTTGCAGATCAACAATGTTGATCACTTATTTTTATCAATGCCACAGAACACTTTTCTTTTTTACCATTGTCACGGAAAGCCAAGTCTTGTCTGAATGCGTTGTTTTCTCTTGAGCAGCTTTCTACTACACAAGACCATAGATGTTCTATTATATGTGGACCGCTTGGATGCTTATCGGGTTGATAACTTGGATAAGCAGATTATCAAAACTATAACAGATTGTTTTGGTAAAGGTATATTGGCAATATTCCCACTAATTCGGCCATTTTAAAGTACTGTCATCATGACCCATCAACAAACAACTTTCGGCAAGAGCTTTGAAAGACAACTTAATTACCCATACACATGTAATATAATTGTTATTAGACTCAAGATAATGGGGAGAGTGGGGACCGATTTTCCCATCGGTGGCCATAATGAAAAAAACAGAGAGAGAAATTGTGTATAATGGTTGAAGGAAAAATGGATAAGAGATTGCTAGGCTGCTAGGGCTTTACCATGAAAGAATTGGCAATATATACAATATTACAAGCTATGAATATGGCTACAAGGATCATTTACCACGACCGAAGTTTGAGGAAGGCTGCCGTTAGTGCTTGGTGGAGGAGTTGAGGAAGAGGCCTGGAAGGTTGAGGTGCTTGGTGGAGGCATTGAGGAAGAGACTGCCGCTGCCCGCTGGTGTTTGGTGGAGGTTGTCGCTGGTGTTTGGTGGAGGCTGCCGCTGGTGCTTGGTGCTTGCTGCTAACGATGAGGAGCGAGGAAGGTTGGCGCTGGGCGTAGGGTTTTCGTAGGCAGCGTACGTGAGGTGAGGGAGGATAAAATCGGTTTTTTTAAAAGATAAAAACTGCTTCTTGGTTAAGCAGTTTTTAAAAGCAGGTTAGAAATTGCTTCTGCTTTTCATCCAAAAAAAGCAGAAACTTTTTTAATAATCACTTTATTAAAACTTTACCAAACATCTATTGCTGCTTCTGCTTATTTTATAAGCAGAAGCAGCCCTCCAAAAGCTTTACCAAACTGGGCTTATATATGATTGTGTGATTCATCTAGTTGTTGTTCGGTTGACATTGAAATATGTTGGTGTGTATTTATATATATATATATATATATATATATATGATAGTTAAACGGAAATTGCGTGGCTTTAACTTTGGTGACTGCATAATGAGCATGGCATTGGCTGTGTATGTCATAAATGATTTTTCTTTTAAACAACAACAACAATAATAATAATAATAATATGTAGCATATCAACGAGGCCATTGGCCTCGGTTCTTCTTCCGCACAGTAGGGTCATAGGCTGTTAGATGATAGCTTGACCAGCGGAAGAGGTTAGACCCTGCCGCATTGACGGAAGGGGGCGGCACCTATGCCACCCTCTTGAGGCCTCCGGGCGCCAGCCCGTTGGGGCTCGCAATACCCGCTGGGACCAGCCCAGTTATTTCTTTTCTTATATATATATATATATATGTAAATATTATTAGGGTTTCAATATTATTAGTCTAATAATATAAATTTTGTTAGGTTTAATATTATTAGTTAATCATATAAATATCATTTGGGATTGACATTGTTAGTTTAATATTATAAATATTATCTTAGCTTGATTTAATTAGTTTAATTAAATAAATATTATTTGAGCTTGATAGTTAGTTTAATATCATAAATATTATCTAGGCTTAATTTGGTTAGTTTGATTAAAAATATTTTTGTGGCTTGATATTATCAATTTGATAATATATATATATATATATATATATATATATATATATCATTTGTGATATGTTATTACAAGTTTGCTTATTTAAATGTTTTGTTAAGCTATTGTTTTGAATAATAATTATTGAAAAATTCTGTTATTTGCTTTTTATGTATAAAATTGGTGGTGGAGTTGGTTGGGTTAACCGCGAGTCCCACATAGGGCAAGCAAGAGGCTACAATCCCCTATGTGGTTGGTTAACCCAAGTTCTATATGTGGTAGATTGTCGTAAGGACACTGTAGGTCCCACATATGATTATCTATTAATGACTAGGATCCTTGGAGTTGGTGGCGGGAATCCCATAGATGGTTGGATTGTCCAGTGCAAACCTTAATGAATGAAATGTAATGAGCTTGATGTCATATTTTATGTTTTAATGTAAGCTTTCTGTGATAGAAAAGGACACTACACTGGCACAAGTATACATCAATCATGTAGACTTAACATTTCATGTTAAAAGATGGTGAGGAGATGAAGATCACCTAGTAGGCATTTGTGTTCACCCCTACTTTGTTAACATGTTTTAGGTATCGACTTATTTGCTAGAGGCTAGTCCAAAGTTAAGTGTTATTTATTTCACATTTTGTCATAACTTGGTTTATGATTTTGTAAGACATAATTGGTTTTATTATTTAAATATCTGAATGAGGATTCGTAAAAGTTGTATTAGATTTATAGCAAGACCCTATAATTAATGAATTATTTTCCTTAGCTTCATAGCATGTGGAAATGTACAAGAATACCTTTGATGGATGATTGTATGGGTATATCTCAAGCAGCACCCGCTCTGTAGTCCATATCGGTGCTAGTCACTAAACCCTTGACCCCTTCGGGTGCGAGCATAGGGAAGTCACACTCTTAGTTCCAGTCCTTCCGAGATTTGGGGGCGTGACAAAATGGTTTGTTAACCTAATATTCGTGTATGGTGGACCAATCTGTCAAGAGAAAAGAACACTCAATTTGAATGGAAATTACCAAAGCAGGTAACAATCCATCAAATTTAATGTCACCCATAGTCACATAAAAGAAAGTGTTGAGTAGAGACCACCAAATCATTTGCCACAAAGTAGCAAAATGCTCCATGTGTTTGCGTGAAGTGCCTTTTCTTTTTATTCTTTTTTGTTTTTTCTTGCTAGAAATCAGGAGTCGAGTTTAACAAATAATAAGTACTTATGCATTGACATGGATACAAAACATAAATTCATAGGAAAGGATTTCAAAAACAACTTCTTTGTGTAAGGAAAGCAGGTGTGCACTAACATGGCTATATTGGTTGTGTTATTATGTGTTGTAGCAAATTTGTTGTGCACTAGTTATGAATTTGTTATGTTGGCATTAGATGGTTAATGTACCATGTTGTTGGCTTTGGAGCATGATAATGGTTATTGATAATAAAATCATCATATTGGTTTGATTGGATTAGTTATGTTTAGCTTGCTGGGTATGACTGATCACATTGGTTGTGATCATATTGTTTTTATAGCGATATGGATTATTGGTTGCTTGGTGGGTTAATGAACCCTACAATTATGGTTGATGGATCCATATTGTTGTGGTTGTTGTTTGATTTATCTTTTTGAGGACTCATACTAATTTATCATATTGTTATTTGGGATAGGTCATGAGATAGTATCTTTTTCTTTCATGATTTCAGAATGTCATAATATTGATGTGTTCGTTTGGACGTATTGGTTATACTTGAGCCCGATTTAAAATTTGGAGTCCCAAAGGACAGTTTGGTAAATAATGGGTATGTTTGGGAGTTCTAGTTTCACATATCAAATAAAAATAGGAAATTTAGGAGAGAAAAAGATAAAAGAGGACCATGAAAGAAGAACTTGGAGGATTCTTGAAGTTGAATGATCTGACCAATCTAGTAAATTCCTAGTAGGTGATTCTTTCTATCTCCATCATTTTTACATTTCTTCCATGTCTAGGATTGATAGAAGCAATAATTTTCATTGTTTTGATGTGGAAAACCTAAATAACGAGATGTTAATTAAGAAGGTTGGTTTGATTTAGTTTGATTGAAACTGTAGAATGATATGACAATATAACCTGTGATATGTTGTAACTATGCCTAAAAAAATGATTTTGATGATTGGAATGGTTGGAAATGGTGTTAAATACTAAATGTTGTTCCCATGATCTTATTGGTTATCATTGTTGTCAATAGATGTACCCTTGTGCGGAAGCAGGTGAACGCTGAGTCGAAGATCCGTACTGGGTTGGATAATTTCGTAGAGTGATCTCTTAGAGTAAGCTCATAGAGGGAGTCTAACCATGTACTTATCAATGTCGGACATCTGGGTCGAAGACTCGTAGATTATTGGGTCAAAGATCATCAGACTCGAAGGTGCTGGGTCGAAGATCATTAGACTCGAAGGTACTGGGTCAAAGATCATCAGGCCAACAGGCTCGAAGCACCACTGAAGTTACACAAGGTCACAGACTCGTAGATCCACAGGATCGAAGATTCGAAGACCGCAGGTGTAGAGCAGCGTCTCGGAGACTCAAAGACTTACAGGTTTGAAGACCTATCGGGTATTGAGTAGCAATGTTGCAAAGTTGAAGCTCGTAGGTCGAAGATTAGTAAACCCATTGAGGTAAACAGATGATTAGCCAAGGAAGAGTGCGGGTGTACTTAATGCGAATCTAGAGACTCGTAGAGTTCAAAGGCTCGTAAAGTGAGACTTTATATGAGCACCGGTTCTACCTAGCTTTGAAGCCAGAGAGTAGAAGAATTGCAAGATCAATTCTCAAGGTTAGAAGACTCAGACTCGAAGATTCATAGATAAAGACTCGGAGGTAGCTTGTAAAGTACGAGCGAAGCTACGAGGCACATATGTCTACGAGGCTATGATTAGTCGAAGGCGTAAAACGCAATGAAGACCGCGTTTAAGTAAGTTATCACTCAGATGGCATCTCTGAGCACGCTAAGTGCTGGAAAACCCATGGACATCATCCGAGGCTAGCGTAACATGTTTCAACAGTGAAGATCAAAAGGTGAAACATGCTTAACCCCAGCAGAAGGGTTACTTACCAAGGACGACCTATAAAAGCAAGGGATATGTCTTACTTCAAAGAATGCATCAGAATATCACAAAAAAGAATAAACATATCAAATGGTGATATAAGAGAGATGCAGAGTAGTTCATTCACATACACATACACACACACAGAGAGAGAGAGAGAGGAAGATTATAAGCAACATAACAGTGAGTTAATATGTTCTTCTTCCTCATACATTCGACGAACTGTGTGTAAATTTGGCAAAGGAGTGGTTGAAGGTCAAGTAGTGCAAACAGTTGAATACGCAAGAGTAGATTATGCTAGACAGTTCTTCACAGTGAGTGAGTACTGAAATAATACTATTTTGTATTTGCATTTAAAAGAAGAGAGGGAGAGTTAATCATGTTGTAACAAAGGCTAGATCCTACTGTACCGAAAGCATATAGTGGATTAAACTCGGTGTAGGTTCACCCTCACCATCGTAGAGTAGATCACATTGATCGAACTACGTAATCCGTGTGTCTCTGTCTTTTACTTCCCATACATACCGTTGTTAACCAATATTGCATGAGACACTAATATACCATCCTAAATACCAACTACATCTGTAAAATATCTCTGAGTATTACACTACTCTTAAAACTACAAGAAAATAGTTTTAAGTATACAGATTCACCCCCCTCTTTGTATACAAGCTCATATACCCACTCAATCTAGCTTGGATCTTGGGAATATCACTATATTGGTTGATATGGAACCTTAATTGTTGACTTTGATTGAAAACATGGGTATTGTTTGTGTGTGGTCAAGAAAAACGAACAAAAATTAAAAAGATACATCACGTTGCGGCCAATTTGAAACAAAAAGGAGGCATTGCCCTTTATTGGTTGGCCACGGCCGGCTTTATAGTTTTTGTGTTTTTTCCATTTTTTTATTGGGATGATTCTGATGCCACTTTCTATATGATTTTGTTTTTTTTTTTTTTTGACATGGCTATTAATGTGAGTGGTTTGGGAACCTATGGGGACCCTCTCTATTGCTTGCATTACTTTCTATGTTATATGTAAGAAATGTGGGTATACTCTCAAATTGATTACTTGTTTGTGATTGATGCCATTAAAGGGCTAAGTTTTGGTTTGTTTATGTGATGTATCTCATGATATGATGTTATTGTTTGTAATGTGGTTGATTGATCAAGTACAGGACTTGTTTATATGTTTGAATTGTATATGTATAATGTAAGCTAATGTCTTTTTGAGACATGACTATGTTAATCAAGATTATGGTCCCTAATGATTGTTGATGTGGGATAATGGTCCCCAATGCTCTATGATACAAGATAATAGTCAGTAATGTGTAAAGTGTGGTATAATGATCCTTAATGCTTTATGAGATGGGATAATGGCCCCAAAAGCTAATCTTTTGTTATGAGATATGATGGTTCCTACTGCTAATGATTTATATTGAGGGATGATAGTCCTAAATATTGATGTTAATACTTTGTAACGAGAAATAAAGGTCCTTAATGCTTGTAATAGGTGTATGATTGTCCTAAACACTTATAAAAGCATAAAATGGTCTCTTAATGTCACGCCCTAGATTTCGACCCGCAGAAACTGGTTAGTGAATCCCCATGCCCGCACCCGAAGGGACAAGGGATTGGTGATAACACCGAGAAAGGGACCTTAGCACGGTACCGTCCCTGAACCATATCACACATATATCATACAAATACAACAATCTCATTTCAATCCACAATGTAAACACACATTCATACATGTCATTTCCCCCATGGGGTTACATAATATTATTACAACCCAACAAAACAAGCAAACACACATGGGGTCTTCACCTCTAGTGAACCTCCTAGCTCCTGTAGGCACCTGAAACAAGCAAAGACAAACATAACAGGAGGGGCGAGCTATCACAGCTCAGTAGGGATCCTGTCTCCCTAACCCATCCTAATTCATAAAATAGTGTAGGCATGTGCTCATGTAATGCTACATATACATCACCAACTCAATCATGAAATCACCCACACATATAAAACAAACCTCCCCGGTCACACAAATATTGCCTTTCAGGAACAGTATTGCCTCTCAGCCTCAATAGTGTCTCTTAGACATAAAACCTCTTAGGCTCTATATAAATCTTGCCTCACAGGCCCTCAATAGTAGCCTCTCAGGCTTATCAAGCTAGCCTCACAGGCCCACGTGACCACTAGGGGGGGGGGTTCACAAGACTTCCTCTGTAAGAAAAGCCAGACTCCATAACCCTATCCTCAAACCTTGACCAAAGTTGACTTAAAGGTTATACTGTAAATGGTCCAGTCCAGTGCAACTGCTTACCTGCCTCGAGTACACTGAGTACTCATCCAAACCAACACTTATCTGAAACACTCATCCAGAAATACTATTCACTCACTCGAAAACATTGTTCACTCATCCGAAACACTCACCCGGAAACACTGTTCACTAATCCGAAACACTCACATTAGAAACACTGTTAACTCACCCAAAAACACTATTCACTCATCCAGAAATACTGTTCACTCATCCGGAACACTCACCCGGAAACACTGTTCACTCATCTAGAACACTCACCCGAAAACATTGTTCATTGTCGTTTTTGCTAATTTTCTCATCTAAAACGCCAACCCAGCAACCCCAAACACTCATAAACACATTTATTTCGATGTACTCCCCAACACACGTCTTAAACAACTCTAAATTTTATGTAATCAACAGAAATACCTCTCTTATGCATTTAAATCACAAGACGCAACCCAAAATTGGGTCTTCCCCTAGATCTTAGGGTTCACCCCCAAATTCCATGATTTCACCCATGTTAAACATGCTAAGCGTACTATAAATCATATAAAGAGTTAAAATCACCTACCTGGAATGATTCTTCGCAATCTACAAGCTCCAATCGCCCCAAATCACCAAGGCTGAAGCTCCTCCTCCAAGCTCTCACCTTCTCTCTCTCTCTCTCTTGCTCAAGCACATACACACCAAGAAATAAAGGATAAGGCAATTTCTTCATTATTTATACTGCTGCCAATAATTGGTCTCCCAGCAATAATTGACCTTCAAAGTCACAAACTCCAAATTGAGTCAAATTACTGTCAAAACGCTCAAAATGACGAGTACAACATTATTCTGATATTATCACACTCACATGACCGCTCAAAAGCAAAGTCAACCAATAACCCCCGGGAAAGTCAAAAATTGGGCCACTCGAGGCCCCGACCCTAAATTGGGCCCAAGTACTATCAAAATGCTCACATCGACGGCCACATTATCGTCCAGATAGTTACATTCCCATAGAATAACTATCTCTCAAAACTACCCAAATACGAGTCTTTACACTTAGTGTTTGGAATAATAGTTATGATAATGATTGTGACCATTGATAATCAACATATTGTCCTTGTCATGCCTCCAAATTTCAAAAACTTAGAATTAAGAACATAACTTTTCCTTGTCCGCACTTATAGGATCAAGGAGTTGGTGACAAGTACTAATAGAGACTAACCACGAGGGTTGTCTCAAACATACAATGTTGTACAACCATACATAAGGAATAATTTTGTATTTTCTCATAATATCATAATACATGACATCTCAACCACAAACATTACATCACAATGATGTTCACATACAACTTTCTATAGACCCATGTCCGAGATCAAAATAAAATAGTATAAACATAAGGAGAACAATACATTAGGCAATATCCTCCTAGAAGGAAAGGCCTCCATTAGTTCTCGATTGCATTTGAAAACGTAAATAGTATATTAAGGTGAGTCATAAGCTCAGTAGGTGACCTACAACTCCACATCACCTTACTGTGCAAGAAAAAGGTACCTACACACTACATGCTCAGTGTACTCGTGTTATGCAGTATTTACAATTATTAAGACTCAGCTTGTTTACAACATCAAGACACAGTGTTGTCACTTTCAACTTCTTTTGATCAACCTTCAATAATATGTCTTTGGCTTGCATTGACTTTGGTTAGTGTTCTGCCAAAGTTGACTTACGTAAACTATCATTGAACATTAGTTGCTCTCTTCTTCTTTGTATTAACTTTAGTGGAATTGCTTGGTTTAATTAAATTGATAAATCATTGATATCCAAATTGATAAATCTCAAGTATTTAAAGTGTAGAGCTTTGTACAACAGGCCCATGACATATCTACAATCATAATTCTAACAAATACCTAGTTACTAGGGTTGTAAACGAATCGAGCCGAGCTGAGTAGTAAGGTATTCAAAGTGTTCATCACTATTCATTAACGAACCGAATCGAACACGAACATTAAATTATGGTATTCACGAATGTTACTATGTTATTCACGAATAAGTATTCACAAACGTTTATGAGCAGAATTATAAAATCTTAAAAAAATTCAAAAAAAAATTCATAATATATATTTATCTGAAAAAGTATAATTAATTAATGATTAGGTTGTGTTGTCCGAATTTAATATGTTTAAACAATTACTATGTATAGTTCATGAAAATATTATAACAATAGTAATAATAATAATTATAATAATAAATAAATAAAGCACATTTTTAATAATAATATAAAAATATATATTTATTAAATTATATTTGATAAAAATATATTTATATTTAATAAAATAACTTTTATATATATTAATTTATTTATTTATTCCTCATTCACAAATAATTTTTACGAACAAAAATAATATTACGAATTATTCATAAATAATTACTCGTGAATACTTATTCAAAAATGTTCACAAGCATAACAATAATATTTGCGAATAATATTATTTTTTAATAAATAAACATAAATAATTTTTTACTGAATTAAATACAAGCTATTTCAATACTCTACCGTGGTCTTTTGAAAATTGATATTCAAATAAATGAATAATTGCAACCTTCTATTTCTTTCCTGCCATGCCAGCACAAGGGCTTGAAGCAAGAGATGGGTAATTTGGGAACGCGCTTTTGTGACTTCCCCATTCGTTTTCTTCCCCGAGAGGCTAATTCTGGTGTGAATTCATCATCATACATCTCACTAATAACTGGGACAGCACCAATTCGATTAGCATCCAACAAAGTCATAGCCATCTCACCATGTTGCAAATGCCATGTATTTGAAAATCATAAACTAAATAGTTGGGGGCACCAACAACTAAACAAATTTTGGAACAAACTAATTCGGACGAAAATAATAATTATATAGTGAGCAATACACGGCTTCATCAATACCACTCTATTTCAACCCATAAGAAAATCATCAGGCAGAAACATCTGTTACCCTGAAAGCCCCCTGCTCCAATTTTGGAAGGTAGGCAAGTAAGGTGGGCGACTTGAGCCTCAATTTTTAGCCTAAAAGTAAAAGTAAGACTCCTATCCCAAATTTATGTCCAAAAATACGTTATCATTCAATCAATCGTGCAAACAAAGAAAGTGCATTTACTTTCAAAGATTTTAATTCATTTATGATAAGATAATAACTTTTATCATATATGTTTTTATTTTGTAGTTTTTTTTAATATTATTTTTTTAATTTATAATTTTAATAATAATATATATTTTAAAATTTCATATTATTCCTACAAATCTACTAAAATAATAATAAAAACAAAAAATAAAAATAATTTAAAATATAAATAAATAATTTATTAGTTATTTTTTTAAACAACTAAAAATAAACTCAATTTATATTTTACTTTGGGTATCCTAAATTTTGAAATTACACTCTTACAACTGATTTAAATGGCATGCATCGCATAAAAATTAACCGTGGGTCTTGCAACAGGCAAACAGAGGCTCACAAGTTGTAGTCACGATGGCCGCATGTGAATTGTTGCCATAATAAGACTTTCAAGAGCCCAAACCCAAATGTGCAAAGCTTCCACACGAGGGAATCTAATACGTTGATTTCCATTTGTCTTCACTGAAGGGCTCATCCTTTTTGATGAAAAGGGGCTCTTTTGAATATAAAAACAAACACACACGTGGTCTGCTTGGGGAGGGAGGGTCTTGTGAAGTAAGTAAATAATAATAAAAGACCAACCAGCTGTGTTTGCTTCTTTTAAAATGGAGGGTGTTGCGGCAAATGTTCGGAGAAAAGCTATGGCGGGGCCTTAATAAACATAAGGGCGCCCACTCAAGAAAACAATATATATATATATATATATATATATATATATTATAAAGAGTTTAGAGCAAAGTTTTTATCCTAGGCGGTTGGATATCACGATCAATCAATGGTATAATGGCCCAAATAGAAGGTAAAACTAAAAGCTTTACTCACATTCTTAACATAGCATGTCCCCATATATATATATATATCGATCTGGGTCCAAAATTGTACTCTCTCTCTATTTGCCATGTCAAACAGTCATTCAACCGAGACCACCAAAGCCTCCAATTATCGATTCATACACAAATTGAAGGACAACAAATCTATCAACACGAGATTCACCGGTTCAACTAACAAACATGATCTTCTGTACCTTTAACAATGAACCCCACTTGCTTATGCATATAAATAATTTCCTCAAGCTCACCATGCAAACAAGTAATTTTCACATTTAGTTGCTCAAGCTCCAAATCATATAAGGCAACCATGGAAAGCAAAACACGAAAAGGACTGTCTAACAACAAGACAAAATATGCTAGCCCTAGGCTAAATCAAGATTATGGCAACTAGCAAAGCAAAATTAGAGTCAACCCTCATGACCTATGCTATACTATATCCTGAACTATTGGAGGCCATTAAGATTTCTTATCAAACCTGATACAAGTTTGAGGCTCAGTATGTATATCACATCGGAAGAGTGAGAGATGATATCAAAAACTGCAGAGCATTCAAGAGAAAGTTCTAAGCTCTAAGGAAGGAAAATGTCAAGGACAAAGTAATACCCCTTTAATGAAGCATGCTATAATGTTCTAAGGCGGCGATGTTCTAAGATTGGTGCGCTAGTGGAGTCACTTTTTCATTTTTCAATACAGTAAGTAGCACGATACAAAGCCCGTGGTGACCAAGGAGAGTAATTGTGGGCCAAGTTTCAGATTCCATGGGGGGTTTGGCCCGCAGATGCATTCAACTGGACTCTGCTCTTTGGTACGAAGGTGGAAAACAAGAGCAAATAAGACAATGCAAAACAAGGAAACCTCAGCTTAACCAAAAAGTGCATCAATTTTTCGATCAGTAAAAAAAACAAAGAAAACAAGCTATCAATTTCTCGCTGTTTTTTGTTTTTTATCAGGGCCAGTGCAGCGTTTTGGGATTTGGGAAATGGGAATGGCCCGTCAGTCGTCACCATCCATCAGAAGACACCTTTTACTTTCCTTTTTTATGGGCTGTTTTTCTTTTTCGTTTTTCTAAACTTATTGGGGCTTTTGCTGCAACTCGTCGAGCGCCCTTTTTTTTACCCAAGAGCCCAAGAAAAGAATCAACAAACCAATGTCTCGCTGCGATGTTTTGATATTGATTACAAATTTACAATCACGGAGCAAACACAGAGCTAGCTTAGTTGCTCTCTACTCTATAGCCTGCCTCTACGTAGAACCCAAAAATGTGCAGACCCCAATCTCATCTCCCCTCCCCCACCCACACCCAGTCCTCTTCTTTTTTCTCTGGCCCCAATAACCAGAGACAACCAAACCCGCCGCCGCCACAAACCCCATCATCATCGGCCACGGGAACCACCAAGATTAGTGTACGTAGCCCAGCAGTCCTGATCACCATAGCGATCCTCGCCGCTCTCTTTTTTCTCTCTGCCCTCCTCCGCCTGCTCTTTCGATTCATTTCAAACCCAACTTCTCCTCCTTCTGTCCCCTCAAATCCCCTGTCCCCATATATTTCTGGGTCTGGTCGGAGAAGGCAGCTGCAGAGCCTCTTCCACCTCCACGACTCTGGCCTCGACCAGGCCGCCATAGAAGCCCTCCCTGTCATCCTCTACAGTGAAATTGC
This sequence comes from Taxillus chinensis, assembly GCA_023512835.1. Lineage (NCBI taxonomy): Eukaryota > Viridiplantae > Streptophyta > Magnoliopsida > Santalales > Loranthaceae > Taxillus > Taxillus chinensis. The sequence continues at coordinate 21,568,457 of CM042085.1, read as the reverse complement.
TCCAGCCCCGGAAGAACCCCCCTTCGACTGCGCCGTTTGCATCTGTGAGTTCTCCCTCGGCGACCAGCTGCGGCTTCTTCCCGTCTGCGGCCACGCCTTCCACGTCCAGTGCATTGACAAGTGGTTGATGTCCAACTCCACATGCCCTCTCTGCCGGGGCGTTTTGATGGAAATGCCGGATTTTTTTGGCGACTTCGGTGATTCAGGGGAGGTGGGTGAGATCGAAACCAGCCCAGAAGACGGGGATGGGAAGAGGGTTTTCAAGATCAGGCTTGGGAACTTCAGGGGTACGTCCAATGGAGTAGAGGGAGAGAGCAGCAGCAGTCATTTGGGTGGTAGGAGGTGTTTTTCCATGGGCTCGTTTCAGTATGTTGTTGCCCCGGATTCACATGTGCAGGTTGAGTTTTCAGTGGCTGGGAGTGATGGGGAAGGGAAGAGGATTACTGGCAGGAGTAGAGGTGAGAGCCTCTCTGTTTCCAAGATCTGGCTCTGGAACAAGAAGGGTCAACTCCCAGTATCTGCTGCTGCGGATCAGTCGGATTAGACCTTGCCTCATAGATAGGAATATGTGTATTTTATTTTTATTTTTTTCCTCTGTTAATTAAATTCACTAACAAGTACTGATTTTGATCTCTTGGCATCTTTTCTTTCAATTGACTTCATTTCCTCTTGTTGCTTTGCAATAATATTGGCATTGGTTTATGAGATGGAATGAGGACTTAAGCTCATGATTTGTTGGATCTTCGTCATGGGTAACTTTTGTATTAGCGTTTGCCATATTGAATTTATTAAATTTATGCATAATAAAGCCACTCTGAGTAATCGTAGACTTCTTAATGGGATAAGTTAATCAGATTGATAATAGACAGATGTTAATCTGTTATTATAACTCCATAAATAAGTATCATTTAAGGTTCACATGACATATCGGTCTTTGACTTTTAATTTGATTAGTTCATCCGCTCAAAAATCATAATTGTTATTAGAATCAACTTGGATGGTGTTTTGTGTTTTGGTAATTCAATGCATTGAGGTGTGAAATTTTACATTGCTAAATGTTAACCCTTTTCTTGGTAAAATATGAAAAAGGGACAGGAAAAAATAGGTGGAAAAAAGTATAATTTATTAGAATGGGGGAAAAAAATTAAATGATGATTGTTTAGGAGATCAATATATATTGATAATGACGTTGGTGGAATGGTCGTACATCATTTACATCATTTTAAACATTTAGATTATCATTTATCCGCTCTATTTAGTGTTAACTTTTATTTATTTTATGAAAATCGTATTACAAATTATCTGTTCATGAATAAGGTTAATTTAAATGGTGTTTTTTATGATAAATGTTAAATTACTAGAACGGATATTATTGAAAAATATATGTAACATTTTGAGTAGTCGATCAATCACTCATGTGATAGCATAAATATGTCACACCACATAACTTTGAAACCTTAACGCATTCCGTGAAAAGGGGTTCGTTGAAGTCGTCATTGATGACGACCGATGATCCGAACCCATAAATTTCAATGTTTGGTTGAATTTTGAAGCCCCATCATGTGATTTCTTTTAGTACCCTCTAAAATCTGTAGTTGGTGTTCGATGATTTCTCGACACTGACGCACACGGACTTGAGAGATTCGAGTTAGCTTGTGGGTTTCGTCTTTCCAGGACAACAAGCCCATAAGGGAAGGGTGCAGGACCTTAGCACATATTAAGCCCATACGGGGCCTTGAACTGCACATTTGACCGGTAATTTACCGCGACCAGGCAGACAGCGGAGACGCTACTAGCACTGTATATGCTTTTTCTAATCTTTACCAATCCATTTACAAAATGTGTAATCATAATATATCAAAAATTTCAACAAAAATGGCAACTGCACTTTCCTTCAACACCACAAGGATTGTAAGCCAACTTCACTCTCTTTTGCCTCAGGCGAATTTCAAATAACAGTGTTTTATCATAATGTACAAAAATGGCCTAAGAAAAATTGATAAGAGGAAAGGGAAAACTCCAATAGTACATAAGCCGCGACCTGCTGCATAGAAGACAGCCCCAACCCAAGACAGATGACTTAAAAAAAAAATATGACTTGCACTAAACAACAAACATGAGAAGCTTTCTCACTTGGAAAAAAAGAATAATGATAATTAAGAAAAACTAAACCCCGTTCATCTGCCTTCTTCAACGACATTCATTGGCTTGCTACCACTAATTTCACAAATCGCGAGGAAAATTGTTGACCTGTCCTTCCTCCCAAGTTTCCTTGCCGTTCAACTTGTAACCAATCCGCATTCGCAGAACAAGGGGTTTCTGTAAACATGAGGAAGGCACTTTTGTAAATGCAGGCGTATATCCTTCAGTGAAATTTCATGTTAATCATATTCTTTCAGAACATGCTGAACAAAGAAAAATAGAATCATAGCGGGGAAAGCTTCCAGATTATCAAATGAACATTTTAAAATCTAGAACAGCAACCATAGTGAAAGCCTGTTAATGCATGAAGTATATAGATTCATGCCAGATGAGGATGTTATAGCTAAATATTGTTAATGAACCCAAAATAATTTCAAGACAAGTTTGAATTTCACATACTTTTCCATGTTGACTGTTGGTAACTTGCAACATCTGCGTGATTGACCCATTACCACTTGCTGGAAGAGTATTACCGCTAGCTGGTTCCAAGTGCAGTTGAAGGAACTGTATAATTGGATGGGCAGAAACGTATCACATAAATATATATAATATTATGTCCAAGAATATGCAAGAGCAATTTAATGCTCCCAACACAGCAACCAAACAAAATTCATCACCCAACATCAGACTGACAAAAACATAGCCTATTTATGATTAAACTGGCCAACCAAAAAAGTTGGGGATAACAATGCTCTAGCGCGCAAACACGCATTTGTTCAAGGACAAAAGCATCATGACAAAAAAAATAAATCATTAAATGGATCATCTGGTCTCACCTTAGGAACTGCAGCCTGGAAAATAAAATCTGTGTAGCTGTTAGGTGACAAATTTGTAAACAAAGCATCAATTAATGTTTTTTGCCGGTTCTCGGAAGGCTTTGAGAATTTGAACGTTATCTTCAAGCTTTTGCTCTCAAATGCAACGATGGATGGATGAGTAGGAACATTGCCCTCTGTATAAAGAATAGAATGCCATCACAATTTTGAGGATGAAACTTATTAGATTTAATTAATATTTTACACTTACCAGGGACCAGTGAGGTGGTGGGACTCAAGCCATCCAACAAATCCATCACAGGAGCAGCTCCTACTGGAGAGAGTTGTGCAGAAAGTGATTTTGGTGATGATAATCTCTCCAATGACATTATGTTATTTTGGACGGGGGGTAAAATGTCAGGATTAGATTGGCTGCTTTGTGCAGGGGGAGATGCTCCAATTGATAAAAGATCCAGGAGAACGTCTGTGCCTGTTTTTGTAGCCTGATGTGAATCTATAAAAACAGAGGGAGAGCATCAAACTTGAGCTCATCATAAAAATTTTTAAAATGAATCAGTTGATTGCCAATATAATAAGGATAATAATGAGAGATCATAGGATTGAAACGACTGTCATAGTCTTCCAAGAAAATTGATACTAAAAAAAAAATGCACGGAGACAATAAATTTCCATGAAGGCAACATGTAATTGTTCAAGCACAAGCATGAATCGGAAGGATTTGATTAACAGCCTGAAATCTTAGCTTTTCCATCATCTTCAGTTAATTTTCGAAGTTCACAATTTCATTTAACATTGCATTTATAATTTAAGTGTAATTACAAAAAATTAAAAAAAATTAAAATGGAGGCGATAAACTTCCATGAAAGCAACATGTAATTAATTGTTTAAGAACAAGCATGAATCAGAAGGATTTGATGGACAGCCTAAAATCTTAGTTTTTCCATCATCCACTGAATTGTTGAAGTTTACAATTTCATTTTAACACAGAAGCAGTGCCTCTCAACTAATTAGGTATTATGTATGACATTGAATAGAACGTATCCAACATAATTCATATGTGATAATATTATAGAAAGATCCAAAAGACCTTCATCAAGTACACCACACTTTCACCAATTACTGTAAGTGCAAAGAAACAGATTTTTTATTTAAAAAAGATAGTCTCTATCTTGATTAGAAGATATTAAAAAATTAATGCAACCAAAACTAACCGGGTTGCAGTGAAACTGGTGACACGTCAACTCCAAGAAGATCTTGAAGAAAATCACCACCACCAGAGCTAGGTGCAGGAGCATCATCAGAACCTAAATCAAGTAAATCAACTAGAGGAGCAGCAACAGGTTTGGAAATTCCGTTTGGTAGATTAAGTGAAGCAGCAGAAGATGTAGAAGTAGTTGCTGGCAAGGAGCCAGCTCTTCTTCCACTGTAGGATGATTCATCAAGAACAGGCATCCTTTCAAGCAGCAGAGACCTGCATGAAGATCCAAAAGCTTTATAAGGAACGTACACACTACAAGAAACACGCAACAGCTAGTTTATATTAAGAGAAACTGAAGGGTAGGGAGTTGAAGGAAACAATTTTTTAATGTCAACAAGCACTTCACACACACAAACCTGATATTCTGATGCTTCCCAATAATAGAATTAAATTCAAGGGATCGCTGTTGCAGTTCAAGCACAAGGTTTCCTTTATATTGAACTATGATATCTTTTATCCTCCTGCAGATAAAATGGATAAGCAAAGGTTATATCCCTTAGGAAGATATTACAGTTGTGGGTTGTATAGAAGTTAGCTGAACCAAGACACTGAAATAAAACAGGAAAGCTTTTGCTCTAAAGCACTAAAAATAATATTATTTATGATAATAGCCTGCGCCAAATAACAAAATGTCATGGATGAGTACATTAATATAAAAACGGACCAATCCACAGGAAAAATGCCCATTATTAAACAAATCATAAAAAAGACTTCACACTTCGAACCATAACAAGTTTAGGCATTGGAAACAAATAGCAACAGACACTTAAAATGTATTAGTGTCATGGATTTCAATCTCCAGGGCATCAAGTTATGCCTATTAATCTGCAAGCAATAACTTCACCCACCGTCCTTGCAATGGGATAAGCCTATGGCTCAAGCTATGTTTATCTTGCCCACAAGAATGTGTGCATATGTGCAGCCTTACCTCTGTGTACAGAGTGGCTGTTGCCAGAAATTAAACCTATGACCCAAAGTTTAATAAGACAACAAGTTGGCGTATGCTAAACCTGTAAGGCTTGCAGAAAACACTCATGACAGGGAACCTCAACAAGGGAATGACTGTGAGACCAGACTCAAAACCACTAGCTCACATGACCCACAAAAAGTAAAACATTTCAAACTAACCAACAGCTTTGAATTGACAATAGTGATCATTCCTGTTTACTCGAAGCCCTGGTCTCATACCCAACTACAGCCATCCCTCAGCCCAACAAAAATTAAATGGCCCCTATGCATATTATTATTATTAGTATTTGGTATAGAGGCATGTACATACTGTGAACACGATGGGAAACGACAGGAAAGCTTTAACAACGCAATCAATGACATTGCCCGGGTTGTGGAATCAGAGTCACGGTGCTTAACAGCAATCTCTATGGCATCAACAACATCAGATTCTGTTACCTGCACACAGCAGCTCATTTCAGAACAATGCACCCAAGAATTTAAAATTTTAAAAGAAAAATCTCCAGAATTAAAGATACACACATCAAACATTTTCTTAGAAAAAATGGATTCCATCGGCACAGGAAAAAAAACGTTTGGACTAATTGACATAAAAGAACATCATAGTTGTCAAAGCAACCAAACATGATAAGGGAGCACTTGGATGCTTTAGCAATAAAGCATAGCATAATTTAATTAAAAGAAATATTCCACGGATATACTGAACCATATATTATTGAAAAAATAGTGAAATTTTCGACAAGCACAGAGTTAATAGATCCCAAAAAAACAACTGGAGGTCGCCTAGAGCAATTTTTAAAATTTATATACACAGACAAAGTTATGGCGCAAAGCACCTACATTTCTCAGATTTTCAAAGTGTCCTCAAAACAATGAGTCCTGAGAACACTATGCTTAGAACTCCTCGATATCTATGACCAGCATGCACAGAGACAACACAATCGAATCACAAGCCATGAATCATCAATCAGCAAACAGAGGTGGATTAGAAAATGATAAATTTTCACTGAAAGCCTATCTACTGGTAAAAGCTTGTCATCTTCCTCCTTTCCACTGTTTTCAACAAAGATTGATAGTAAGTAAAAGCAAGAAAAAGCATTATACTCACAGTTATCGATTCCTCTCTATCAAGCATCCCTGCATTATTGACTATCATTTCACCATATTCTCCGATGCACCATACTGCCACACGAATAAGACTTTCCTGAGAAAATCATTTAAAAAAAAAAGGCCAATTGATCAAAAACTGATAACTTTTATATTGAATTCGTAAATATTTGAGAGGTGAAATTTTACCTGTTCACCTGAACTTTGAAACGCCCTAAATAGGGATCTTACTGTATACCCATGGAGGTCATGAGCATTGCTAATTACAACAATAAGCGCATGCCACACCTCATCTTTCACAAAATTTCCAGCCTACTAAGCATAGAACAAAAAATTAGTACTTAAGAATATATATATGGGAAGAACTTATTTAAAGGTTAAAAATTGCAAAGCACAGTTCATTCAGGACTGATGCAACTAAAAATAGTTTAGACATGAGAATTCCAATACAAAGATAAGAAAAAATTTATTGTATACACTCATTAGTATCGATAGTGACTGATAACATTCATACAAACAAGTAGTTAAGCACATTGAGTATTAAAATATAGAGGATGCAGTGTGCATTTGCCGGAAAAAACAATACTCAACCACTCAACCTTAAAACAACAATACAAACAATCGGTATGTGCCAACCAATCTCTAATCAACGGGACACAATGAAATAAGCGAATACCTCGGAGAGAACCTTAAGCATCTGATCAATGTACCAAATTTTCTCTGGAGAAAACCTACAGCATCAAAAAGCAATTTTCAAGTTGGTAAAATTCACAAGTTAGATGCCAAAATGTAATTTTTCTTGACTTCAGCCACTAGTCATTTACAATATAACACTCCACAACAGAATGATCTCAAAATAGCGAAGCCACTTACGAAAGTTTAATACTACTAATACACACATGGAAGTTGAGATGTTTCACTATTAGCAATGACTACAATTACACTCCCGAAGTCCATGAATTTTAAAAAGGTGATTATTCTTATTCACATACAAATCAATAGTCCAACATGTATAAGATTTTGAATTATAGTCCCTATTCCAGTTTTTCTTTATTAAACAGCCCTCCTAATTCTTGAATGGGCAAAATTATTACTCAAAAATGATTCATTGATTTAACTCTAAAATATTTCTTAAAGATTGAACGTCTCAATTAAAACCACAATGCAACTCATGAGATGGAAGATTGACAATTAACAAAAAGGAGGACGAATCAAAACAACAGATGAGAGATTAAGAAAAGGTGCATATATCACATAATTCACTGGCCAGAGTCCATGAGGTATTAACTTTACCAGAATGGAATAATCAAGAACTAGAAAATACTCACATAAACCCACTATATAGAACTACAATGGTAAAGCAAGAAAGAATTTATTTGCATCCGTCATACATGAGGCAAGAAGTGGCATCAATCAAGGGCACATTAAACTGCAAGTGAACTAATTCCCAGGACCAAAATATTAGATGTAGAATCAAAACCTTCTTTAACTTACTTTTCAACAATCGAACAAATTTTAGCTGTAAGATCTCCCTTAAATTCCTGATCGCTTACTTCTAGATATTCAATTAACTCCTTTGTCAGAGGCTGCACATTGCTTTCATTAACTAGAAGATACACAAGTTCAAGCGCCCTTTTCCGAATGGAGGCATCTGAATCCTGAAAAGTATATTAGTTTAATCACAAATTGGTCTCATTTGTAAATTAGGGAAACTCAGCCAGTCAGCCCTATGCGGCATAAATAACAAAGGAGACAAAAAGAGCAGTTCCAAGATGCAATGTTAATTTAAACTTTAAAGTGAATCTCAGTATGAGTAATTACGATGAAGAACTATGTTTCATGTCAAAAAAATTAAACAGAACAGAGAAGCGAAGGAAACATCCAAAAAAAGTGAATAATAGTAACATGATGCCCGGCAAAGAGAACAATCAATGCCATCTAGAGAACCAAATAAGCATCTCTCAGTATGCAGCATATGGGGATCAATTCTGACTTCAAACATTTATCATGCATTTTAAATCTACCACAATACCTTTACACATTCCAAGATTGTCACCCGATGCCTCTGCACTGCTTGAGTATCTACTGTCAAAGCCTTCATCAGCATGTTTAATGCAACATATCTGCCAAACAACATAACATGAAATTGTAGAAGAAACCATAGGAACTACCAATGCATACATCAATGACAGAAGAATAACAAAATCAAAATTGTTTTAGGCACCAAAAAAATTTATATTACTTCAAAAAAAATTTGCACTCACTAAAAATAACAGCTTCAAATTGATATGTACATTAAAACAGTCATGCAATGATCAAAAAAATAAATAAAACCATAATTCAGGCATCACATGAATTCAATTCAAAGTAGATATTTTAGTTGACTTCAAAGTTTACCATATTGAACCATATTAATAATTACAATGATAATAATTTGACCATAACAAGTATTCACGATGTATCCATGCATACGATGTCTTCAAACAAAGAATATAAGTATAAATAAGATGTATTAGAAGCATTGGCATACCACAAAAATATGTGTGAATTAATCCAATAATAATAATTAACAAGGATTCACAATGTATCCATGTATACAATGTCATTAAACAAACAGAAACATAAATAAGATTTATTAGAAACATTGGCATGACATGACCATGCGGCATGGATAAAGAAAGGTTAATACCTGATATTGTTGTCGCGGTTAGATAAAAATCTTCCCAAAATATTAATAGCAAGTACTCGCAAGCCACTACTATCTTCTATTTGCATGATGGTTTCAACACATTCATAAAGAATTGCATTCCCCGCATTTTTGTTTGTCTCTGTTTTTGTTGCCACCTAAAAGGAATCTACAATGTCAGTGACAAGGAGTGGTACACATGCAATACTGGATTGATACAAAAGGCATCCATATGAAGCTTATTTTACCTATCTTTTCATTTGAGACTACACTGATAAACCCAAACCACAGGAGCTAATCATTTTATTCAATAAGTTTATGATTGATCACATGGATTTCCAGGAAAAATTGCCCAACAGCCCTAGTTACGTTTACTAATTTATACTAACGGAAAAAATATTGATTTAAAATATTTTTGTAATAAATTAGAGAGCACAAACTAACCTGGGCAAGTATGTCATTCATACAGTCGCTGGAATCTGCATCTCCATGGCCTAACACCCGCAAAAGCTTAAGCAATCTTATGTGGAGAAAAGGATCTGAAATTCCAGCAATGTCATACTCAGGTGTGTATGGACTGTTCACAGCATCTCTTAAGAGTTTGACCAAACCCTCTGTGGACCTCTACAGTCACAATTTATTTATTTATCAAGATATTAAAGCATAACAAAAGTTAACAATCAGCTATGCATTTATTTTTCCTTCTCAAAAAAAATTCAAACATATAAAGCAATTCTCAAATAATTATTGACTCACAGAAAAATGTTAATTCTTTAGTGAAAATAGCTCATGTGCTTGACCCATCTACACAAACATGAATCATTCTCTGTTGATAATTACATGACACACACAACCACCACCATCCCCAGATCAGCACTAAAAATTTTTAGTGAAAATACCTCATATGCTTGATCCATCTACACAAACATGAACCATTATCTGTTGTTAATTACATAACACGCACACAGACACCTGGCATCAGCACTAACCTGAAGGGCATTACTTTGTCAAATCACATTAGCAAAAAAAATATGTTGTATACTTTTGTAGGGTACAATAATTTGTTATCAGAAAGGTATGTGAAAGATACTGTAGTCAACTAGCTCCATGGCTAGCGTAACAGGCAAGACATTGCATCAAATTGAGAATACCATTCTTAACCTGTTGACTTTTGCATGCCATTAATCCATATGTACTTCATGTCTACATTTAATGAGGGGGTCAATTTTCTAGGTCAAACAAGTGCAGTGGTATATAGTAGTGAAGCATCCACCTGGAGCCTTATTAAAGTTAATCAGGAAATCCACTTTTTAGAATAAACTAACAGAGATACAAAACAAAAATTTAGGATTTAATGAACCCCATAAAAAGTCCTGCGGTCAAGTTTCCAAGCTTGTCAACTTACATCTGTGTTGTCCTGATGCTGAACAGTGAAAAAATGATTGCTGCTTTATTTGAAAAATATGAGAATCCAGGAACAGACATAATCATGTAGGTGAATAGGAACTAAGCCCTTGTAATTCTCTAATGCTTGAGCAACATGAATAGCAAGTAAATGGCCCATGTTACCTTTCGAAAATATCCAAGGGCTTCTTCACTGACTTTACATAAATCCGTACAGAGCTGAATTCCAGTTATTAGAACTCCGTGGTGTTTTTCTTTAAGAAGAGCAGAAGCAGAATTTATAAAGTTCTCTGCCAGGTCTGGAACTTTCCTTACAATCCTTATCGAGCATAATGCTGCCTAAATTACATGGAGCACCACAGAAGGGTATGAGAACTTAGAAAAGGATGTTTGAAAATGTAAGTAAGGAACTATCACTCATATGGCACATGAAAGTATACCATTCAAACAAAAGCCACTTGTCAAACAACTTCAACTGAAAAATCCTGTCTGTCAACTAAATTCTTTTTGGATTAAAAAAAAAATCCAACATGGCACATTAAGTGAATGCAACCGAAATGCATAAAACAGACCAGAGCTACTAAATTGAAGCAACCTTCTTTCAAACAATCAATATTCAAATTGTCAATATACACCCAAGTGAAGCTTTCCAAAGTATAACACAATCAAAACACAACAGGCATATAAACATAGGGGTGCAATGTCAGCTATAATGATAAACAACATCAGTATCACAGCAGAAAAAGGAGTGAAATTTTGTCTGTCTTCTAATCCATTCACAGCACATCCAGGAAGAAACTGCATGTGTGGGTGTGTGGGTGTGTGGGCGTGTATAGCACGCTAACATGTGAGCACACATATAGAAGATCAAGATCTAAATGGATCCCTATATTTATCTCTATCCACAGAGATACAATGGAGCATGAGTCAACCAGGATAATCAGGATTAACAGCAAGCTAGACAATAGAAAAGCTTCAAAATCATGTCAAAGTAGGTTCAAGAAAGTGAGGTAGGCAACAAAAGCGAGGAAAAAATTGAATAGAAAACTCAATCAGAAGGGCAATTTTCTCTGTGCACGGATAAGCATAGTAATAGAAGCTCATTGAAATAAACGGTCCCAGTTTGTGGGAGCTTTTCAGTAGCTTCTTCCAAAAAATAGGCTAGTTGGAAACAAAAAAAACAGCGTCTGAAAAGTAGTAACTGCATATAAATGTAGTCAATTTTTTAGCATCAATTTATATTTTTAAATTTCTAATGGTACTTTTGCCTTTATATAAAAGCCTGTTTGCCACAAAGCTCTTGTGAAAAGCTCAGACAAATTGTCCCTTAGGATGCTTCAAACAAAAGCCTACAGGCATCAAACCCACTTGAAAATCTCTCATTCTAATGGCTCTTCATTGAGAATGTTCTCCATAGAAGTGCATCTCTAATTACAAGGATAATTGTTGTTTTAACATGAATGTTGATCTATTATCAATATCACAAACATCTTCGGCAGGCACAAACTCAATTGGAACCAGTGGATTCAAAGAGAGCATAATAAACAAAACTGTAAAACCCAGGAGATACTGACCTATACCTACAATATTCAATAGGAATAGGATGTTAAAAACAGGCTGATTAGTTTTTTTATCAGAGAAGAAACTAGCATATTATTTAGCCAAAAAATATTGAAAAATTCAATAATTATAAATTATCAGGCAGATCCATCCATTTGAATTACAGGAAAACTGATATTTAGGCTATCAAACTTCAAATTCACAATGAACTTTAAACCATTTGTCAAAATATGGTGGAATCAGCCTCTTATGAATTATTAGAGGGGTCAAACGATGGCAGCAACAAGGCGATAAAAGATCGCCGAATGGACTATTAAAGATGTGTTTACATTATGAAATAAGTATGTTATTGCAGATTCTTTCTTAAATATTAATCACACCATGCAATGTTGAAAGAGGAGGGGCATCGGCTCCCAAAAAAGGGAGATAGTAAGGAATCGAACGTTTAATAGTTTTCAAAGCATCTGAGTGAACCAAAGCAGTCAGAAGGAGCTCAGACGCCTAGCAATAAAGCCCTCTCAAAGTGACCAAAGCATAGCTTAATTATAATTAATATAAATTCCAAGAAATATGACATGATACAATTCCAAAATTTTATTACATCATAAAGCATAGTTTGATGCAAAATATCACCGATATCAAAAATTAATGCAATATTATTAGTTTATTAGTAAAGTAGCATGAATAAATATATTCAATTCAAATAATCAAATTATCAAACAATCCAACAATAATCAAATAAATTTAAATTACCAATAATCTAAATTGAAAACAAGAAGAACTGAATTTCTATTTACCAATCATCATTTTAAATAATTACCTCAATTTGTCAAATTAATAGAACAGCAATAATTAAATTTAATAATTTTAGATTAATTATAATACAAAATTATTTTGTTTATAACAATATTTACATTTTAAGGCCACTGTTATATGACGGCTACAAGAGCAACAAGAAAAGAATTAGCAGGAAGAGTGATTCAGCCATTCGTTGACACCCTTGATTATAGTCGTCCATAAAGATCCTGCGGCAGTAGTCATAATCGATTGCGTTGCCACTATCATCGACATCTAATCTAGTGTTGAGCTGAGTTTGGGCTTCAGAGAATAACCATTGTTGTCGTTGAGGGATAGTGAGCACAGAAATTGCACACTCATTGCAGTACTAGTCTCACTAGCAATCATCATACTAGTCACCATCACCATACCACCATACCAGTCTCTGTAGACATTAAGACTCAGTCACCGTTTACTTCCACAACAGTCACCAAGGAAGTGGTGAGCACAGAAATTGCTGACGCCTATTGCCATACCAATTGTTGTCTACTTCCACAACCATCACCAAGTTGTCATCAACCCATCATGCTAGGGTTGCACAGTCCCAGCGACATAAAATTGATGAGTAAGCGGAGGGCTCAACGTAAGTTTGTTTGGCCTTGTTATTTTTCCTATTAATTTCCAACATGCAATCTAATTCTTTAAAATACAATTTTAAAAATAAAAATAAAAAATAAAAACATTGGCAAAGTGAATATCTGGAGTGTTCACTAATCATGGGTGAGTGCCTGCTTTTCTTTCATTTCCAAGGTGTAGCAAAATAAAGCATTGGGATGGGATCCCACTCGGATGCTTAAGCAATGCTTTAAATACTATGAAACATTTCAATCCTCTTCATTTACCCCTGTTTTTATAAAAATGCAAGGAACTGGATCTCCCTCAATAGTAGAAGGAACCAAAGGCGATCTGGTTGATCTAGTCATATTAAAATCATAAGAGAGTAATTAGCAGGCAAGGGTTTCAGATCCTACATTGAAAGTATTATTCAACAATCATCAGAAAAAACAAAATTGTAATCCTTTAGGAGAGAACCTGACAAATACTATATATTTCACAAAAGCCCAAAAGTTATTAACAACTGACAGAAGAGCAAGGGATAGGGGAAAAGTTATAAGAAAAAGTCTTACTTTTTTTCGAACATTTGGATCACGGAAATGCAGCAGTCTTTCTACTTCTGGGGCAAGATCCCGAGCCATCTCTGTTGAACAAATATTCCCTAATGCACAGAGAGCAAGCCCCACGATATACTGATTTGAATGATTGAGATCTCTGAAGACAAGTTAAGTTTTGATGGGAAACCACGTTTCCTTTAGTTTTTATTTTTCAGGTAATACTGTGACACTAGAAATGTCCTCTTCAGAAATTGAGTAAAAAAGTTGAATATTAAATACAGCAAAACAGATCACACATAAAATAAAAATACAAATAAGGATACTGTTTTAAAGAGTTGGTAACCAGCATGAGAACTTCTTGTCTTTCATCAAGGAGCAACATAAGGCCAAGATAACCAATTCTTTTCTCCGGGAATCCAGCAGACGCAATCAGCTTCAGACACTCCATTTGGCCGAAATGGGTGGGATAGCCAAGCATGTGAATGAACATGAGCTTTGCCAGGTTACGATGTCTATAATCATGATCATTTTCACTAATTGAAGCACGGATAGTGGCACATTCTTTTCTTACAACAGCGCGTTCCTCTGCTGCTGTTTTGCAACCACGTATAGACCGAATCATGTCCCTGCATCATAACAGCAAGTTAGATGTGTTCAGGTGCATGAGAACACCAAGGTCAATTTGCACCATTTTATATCCTCATAACCAAATAAATATTCTCAAGACATGCAATTTTTCTAGAAAGTTATCCCCATTTTATTTTTCGCAAAATTAAATCACCTCCTGACCAGTTCTTAATCACACTCATTCATCTACTATGGAAAAAGCAATGATTAAATGAGCACTTTGCAATAAATGTTACCCCTTCCATATTCAAATCTTCATCTCACAATCAAACGAATCCATATTACAGGCATCATCATTTGCGAGGATCTTTGGAGAAGTTTTTTATTTATTTATAAACAGGAAAACATTTCAGGATAGTTCTATGATGGTAAAAATAAGCTCCATCAAACACCCTCTGTTCCCAAAACAACTCTGACAACAGAATTATCTAATACTCCATTCTTCAACCATATTAGCATTCAACCATCAACAAAAACCACTTCCACGCCTCCACAAGCAAGCAACACAAAACATACTCCCTCCCCCAAAGCAGCAGTCAACTGACATTTTAAGTCTACCCCTACTAAACATCAGGACCGGAAATTTAGCTGCAGACCAAAAAGGAGTCCTAGCTGTTTTAGGCAGCCCCATACCAGCAGCTATTAAAAATAAAGCTGCTCTTGGGAGGCCAGACTGGATGTGATTTGGCAATCCTATAGGATTTGGCCTAAAAAGCCCAACACCTTTTGCAACGACGACCACACTAGGTTTCAACAATCGGACAGCAGTTGGTATGGTTAAAATAATGACGCGGATTGTAAAATTCGTTGGAGATGCAAATCCAAAACACAGGATCCGTTCCTTCCCTTCCATGCAACCAGTCAACTGTCAACCAAAGGAACGTCGTATTCTAATCGCTTTCTAGCCACCAAGTAGTGCCAAACAGTTTTCAGAATCAACAATTCGGTCACACTCGGAACGGTCGAATGAACTGATCATCGTTTTCGAGTTATCATTTCACCGACGCTAAATTGGTCCTACACCTGAGGGTTCTAAGTCATACCACTACCAGGTGTCGATAAAACAAAAATCGGAAGGCGAATTCGTTAAACCTCGAACAATAAAAATCGAATATCACGACGTTTCTGGATCCAAGCAACGCGAAGAAGAAGAAGAAGGAGAGGAAGAAGAAGGAGAAAACTCACCTCAGACGCGTTGCGGTCGAGAAGGGATTCATGATTGGGTCCGTAGGAGGGAGGAGGTTGAGAGGGACGAGCTAGGCACGATCCAGGTGGTGAGGGCGCGAAATCGATGCGCGATCGACCAGAGACGGCCTCGCGCCGAGATCGACAGGGACGAGCAGACGGATCTGAATAAAAATAGGATCGCGGCGGTGCGGTGCGAGGAAGATGGAACGGAAGCGGATCTGAATGAAAACGTTATCGAGGGAGGCGTCTGGGTGCTGTGCCTATTGTTTCTCTGGGCATTGCGAACAGGGGAGTGCGAAGGCAGCAGGGGGGTTCATTTCCAGAATCAGAGAGAGAGAGAGAGATGGGTGTTGGTGAATCGCGTTACCCGCGGGGACCCGGAGGGATCAATGAGAGATCTGTCTGCGTTACTTCTCGGGCGACGCACGCCAGTGAGAATGTGAGACGAGACGGGTTTGTTTTTTTTTTAAATGTGTCATTGTGTTGTTTCCACTAGTAAAGTGGCAAATTGGTGATGGTGGCGGGGTGGACTTCCTCTGTTTTTTTATTTTTTTTCCCTTTTGTTACCCATCCCAATTCCCAATCCACGCTTCCGTTGTCCTCTTTCGTCTACGTCGAAAGTGTCACATCCCCATTCCCCTATGCCCCGTAAACTAATACTCCCTTTTGATATAACCCATTCCCGTTTGTTAACCAAAGTTATGTTTGTTATGGTTATTTTGTTTTTGTCACATCCCCATTCCCCTATGCCCCGTACCCTAATCTTTCCTCTACCGGAAGATTATTCGGTGAATATTTGGAATATATTTTATTGAATTATTTTTTATTTTCTTTTTTAAAATTTAATAATTATTTTGTAATAAAAATTTAAAAAAAACTAAAGTTATTTAAAATATAATAATATTTTGATATTTATGTTCGAGTATTCTGTTTTAAAAATTAATTATGATATTAAATATTTATATAATATATATTATGTGTAAAATTTGATTAATTTTTGTACAAATTTAAATTATTTATGTTTTACTTTTTTAATGAAAAATTAATATTTATGGTATGTATGTTGGTTGAACCATTTTATTTTTGTTACCGCCACGTGGACGCTATGCGCAAGCATCGATCCCTTCCTCGTCAAGAAGCAAAGTAAACCGTAGTAAGCACGCACGCACGCCTCCTGGAATCGAATCCTCCATTTGCCAGAGAATGACTACCTCCGCTTCCTTAGTCGCGGTGGCGGACTCGCGAAGCGAACCAATTAAAGCAACCCTCCAGGCTCCAGCCTCCCTCCCCTCCTCCACGATGATCATGGCTTTTCTCATTTCGCGGCGGCTCGTCGTCGCATTCTTCATTTGGTCCGTCGTACCTTCGACCCACGGTAACTTAGTCGCAATTTGTTCTGATTTTCATGTGCTTTTTTGTTTGTTCATCGTATCAGGTTTTTAAAAAAAATGCACGCACTTTCACGCAATTGGTTTTGTAGTTTCTTCTACTGCTCTTGTCCTCGAGGACGGATACGCAGTGACCACTGTGCTCAACGGCCACAAGCTTGGTATCAACCCACGCTCCATCCACCCTCGGCCTGGTTCGCCCGACCTCCTAGTCCTAGACTCCTCCGGTAGTGCCTTCTACGACGTATCTTTCCCCACACCGCATGGAGGTATTTGCTTTGTCTTCCCCCGCCCCGCCTAAGTACCAACTACCAAACAAACTAAACTTCGTTAGCTATATTTTAATTACTATTTGATATAACCGACCCACAAACCAACAATTATATACACAGAAAGTGTGATCAAGCGTCTCTCCGGTGACGGAGATGGTTTTGAGGACGGCGATTTGAACTCCGCTCGCTTCGCTAGCCCGCAAAGCTTTGCCGTTGATGAGAGTGGGAATGTGTACGTCGCTGATAAGAGGAATCACGCTATACGGAAGATCAGCAAATCAGGTATTGCTTTTTGGATCACTACTTATGAAGATTGAAGTGAACAATTCCATTGATCCTGCATTGCACACCATACACTACCCTTGCTTTACTGTCCCTATATATGCCCCTATACCCCACCATTGCCCTCCTCCCAACAAAAAAGGTATATATATATATATATAGGTATAATGGGCGTTGCGATATTTTTGTGTTCTCGGCTGACGTAGAATAAGCTATGTTAGTAGTATCTTTTTTCACAATTTGGCGCGTTTCCGGATTATCGCTCAAGCCCCTGCTCGAGGCATGCTCGAGCTTGAGGCTCGAGTTGGTCTCAAACATCGAGCAGGCATCAATCATCTCTCTCACAGTCAGATTTACGGATTTCTGGATTCCATCAACTATAATTTCCGATAAAAACTTCAAACGGTCATAATTTTACGTATAATCGTCGAATTTGGGCTCTTTTTTTTATTTGTAAGTAGAGACGGGAGCTACGGAGCCCAAACCCCCCCGCAAGGGGTTTGTCGCTTTCAGATTTTCAAAAAATACACTTTTTCACCTCAAAAACCTTATTTACTTCATGCTTTTATCTCCTCCTGTTTAGATCCACAGCTCGAGGTGTCTCCCTCCTTCACTCTCTCTCTCTCTATCACAGATGTGGTGCGTTATACTTTAAGTTTTACGTATTTTTGCTAACATAACAATTGCCACATCAGCCAAGAACGCAATGCTGGTTGCAAATATCTATTATTAATATATATATATATATATTCTCACTTGCTGTCCATTTTTTAGGTGTTTCAACAATTGCTGGAGGTGTTTCCAATAGGACAGGCTCTGTGGATGGGCCTGCAGAGAATGCATCATTCTCAAGTGACTTTGAGCTAGTGTTTGTTCCTGAAAGATGTGCCTTGCTGATTTCTGACCATGGGAATCAATTGGTGCGCCAGATTAATTTGAAATCAGAGGATTGTGCAAGAGGCTCTCATTCTGGTGAGCTCAATGAATTTATAACAGTACAGTTTTCCCCCCTTCTGAATGCATATATTATTATTTATATGCTTACATTCTCCACAAAGGTGCCTATGTATGTGTCTGTTAAATTCCATTTTGCTCGTTTATCAAATTTACTAGCTCTCACTAACGTGCTTTAGCTGTAGTTAACATTTTTAAATAGTAATTCAATCGAAAATCAAGCAGATTTGAGGATGTTTGTGTTGTCATGTTCTCACAATTGAGATGATTTCTTTTTTCTCCCAAACTCCTCATTTATGTGGCTTGTTTCTGTTCTCAGTGATGAGAGCTACCTCACTTTGGATTGTAGGACTTGGAGTTTCGTGTTTACTTGGGATAGTAATTGGGTTTGGACTTCATCCTTACATGGTTGCTCGAGTAAGTGTTCATTGTATTTTAAGTAATTTTCCCTGCAGCACCAATGAATTACTAATTCCTTTATGCTCTATCTAATTTTAAAAAAAAAAAAAAAAAGACAGGAAGGTTCCAGTCCTATCTCTCTCAGCGAGAAGTGGAAGTGGTGCCTAACCAGTCTGGGGATGCAAACACTGATGTTCTTCTTTGTCATCAGAAGCGCAGCTGTTAGTTTGACAGTCTACACCAGCCTGTGGAGGCTAATTTGGTTGGGCATATCTTATCTCTGTTTTATGTTTAATTTTAGTCGTTTAGTGTTTCTCAATTGGCGGAAGGAATTTGTGTCTTTGGTGCACGCTAATGAATTGAGAGACAGGCAAATAGGCAAGTCACATGTATTTGATAAGGATTTGATGTGTTTTGATGATGACCTGGGAGCATTGAACCCAGTAAAGGAATCTGTGCCTTCGGTCCATGCTGATGAAATTGGAGGTAGGAAAATATTCGGGTCACAAATGTCTACTGACCAAGTGAAGGATTTGATTTGTTTTGATGAAGGCCCAGAACCATTGAACCCAATAAAGGAACGTATTGATGATGCAGACTATAATCAAGAAACAACCAATGCTTTGTCCCAAAACCATGGACAAATTGACGCTATGATCCAGACTAATATAGTGGGTTTTAATGAGCAGGCTGTTAAACGTATTCTATAGGCGGAGTCAATGCTAGGCAGTTCAGGTTTAATCAGACGAAGGTGAAGAAGGTGTGCTCTTGTTTCATCTTTCAGACTTCAAAGGTTATTTAAAGCCGTACTTACACAGCTCTTGTAGTGTTTTTCTAATGGGCTTGTTATGCATCACGATAGGGGTGTTTACTATTATTTCTAGCGTATACATACCATTAAAGCTTTGCATTCAAAAGTTGTACTTTTTTAAAAACATGATCATATTTATGTCATGTAATTTGAGGTTTTTTCATTTTTTTTCGTGCACATGTATAAATTATTATTTCAACATAAAAGTAAAATGAAATAAATAAAAAAATTCTGTAGTTATATAATCATTTATGTTTTAAAAGCTAAAATATTTCTCCAATAGTCAGTTATATGACTAGCTATACCAATAAATTTACTTAAATTTTAGTTTTTAATTAAGATGTCATATCAACAATTACTATTCAATTACCTCAAATATCTTTTCTCGTATGAATCAATTGTGTTCATATCATTTTTTCCTCCTCTCCTTTGTTCCTTCCTCTCGTCTACGCCGAGCTCACGAATCTCGAAGCTCCTTCTGGTCTTATCACCCTCCTCCTTTTTCTTCTTCCATGGCTTCTCACCCCTCTCGCTGCATCCTCAACGGCGACACCACCACCATCGATGCTGACATAGATTGAGGGGAAATTGTAAGAAATCATTAATTTTATAGGCATGTCTCCAATCCATGGTATTCGAACATTGCTCAAGAGTAAAAAAGTAAAAGCATATATAAGAAGAAAAAACATTTTAAATATCATAATGCATTTTAAAGTTGTGCGGACCGATATAGCGAGCATGCAAACAGTATAGTAACACATGATCTCACATTTATTTCAAACGAACCACATCTCCCCACCCCCCTTTTCTTTCAAATAATGGTATATAAGAAAAAAAAAATCTGATAGTCTTAATAAGGTTTTACATGTCTTAATAATGTTCTGTTTTTTTTACTCAAGTTGTTGACCCTTGGTGTTTCTTGGGTGCAAGCACCGCATAGGTTTCCAATGCCAGTCTCATTTATGGAGACCAATTTTTTTTTCTACTCCAACCAAATAGCTATTGAAGCAAAGCATTTCATAAATATACAACTGATTTAATTTGAATGCAAGTTTTACAAAGTTCCGACCACTGAGTAGAGCTCAGCTCTGCATTCATCTCTGTATTATTATAAAGAATACAATACCCATTACACTTGCATTACAATCTTGAGCTTGGAAAGGAAGGCAAACACCAAGAGAGAATGTGCAGGCTTTTATGCCCATACCCATCAATAGCCATTAGAGTAAGCCATAGAACTCATTTGAGATCGAATGTTGTACTGACTATAGAGCCAATCTTTATACTCCTGCTCATTGACAGCCCCATTCACAGTCTCATTGTTCTTCCTCACATACAATGTCTCCAGTGGAGAGGAATAATGTCGAAGATGATGTTGCTGCCTGTGCTGCCGTTTCTGCTGCTGCGGTTGGCGCGGCAGCTGGTCCTGCTGTTGTTGCTGATGGTGCTGGTGTTGTTGCTGTTGATGCTTTTGTTGTTGCTGGTGTTGTTGCTTCTTAAGCCCATTGTCCCAGCCATTATATATGGCACGAGCACCACTCTTCCGCAACTGATGCTGTACTTTTTCTGCATCTTCGGTCATAAACGGGTAGGTTTTTGCAGGTGTAGGGTTTCGCGACTTTTCTGTGTCTTCAATCATAAACTGGTAGCTATTTGCAGGTGAAGGATTTCGGGTCTCTAAGGATGGGGGTTCTTCTTCATATGGGATCTCATAGCTGTCCTGAGAAGTCCAAGCAGCTGTGTGTTGCTTTTGCAGTGTCTGGTACTGGTAGCTTGGAGGTGGCTTCTTTTTATAACCAGGAAATATGCTGCCAATAATTTCAACAACATATACAGCTGCATCAATGAGAAGCTTTCCGAGAGACCCTAGGAAACCTTCTTGCTTCTCAAGTTCATCTCCAGAGGGGATCAGTGGTGGCCTGACTAATTTTAGAGGCGTTTGATACTGACTTGGAGCATTATTAGTTTCCAAGATTTTTGGTTTCTATGACAAAACAAAAAAAAAAGGAAAAAAAGAAAGGAACGATTACAAGGGTTTCAGATGTCTGGAACACGGTCTTATGGTGGTAACAATCTTAAGCAACGTGATATGGGTGCAAATGAAAATATCAATACCATTTACACAAACTGTTTCAACAGTTACTTTTCACAATAATCTAAAAATAAAAATAAAATTCTGTGTATACACTTTACAGTGTAGCCAAGTCAATCGGATGACTTCCAAATTTCCACAATTGGCAACGTTCACATTTTCAGAAAAGATGAATTAAAGTCTAATGTCAACTGTCAAATACCTCTTGAGGGGACACCATTGTACCCACCCTACGTTGCAGCAGAGCTAACATGTAACCAAAAAAGGCAGCAGCCATAAGCACCACTATTCCTACAATGATGAAAACATTGTGATACAGATCTGTGAGAATCAAAATGGGATCAGAGGCAAAATCTGGATGGATATGTTTACCAAGAGAGAAACCACTTTCATATTGATAAGCACAATCATCGAAATTGAGTTGAATTTCTCGAATTGCCTGGTTTCCTCTGTCTACGACAAGTAGGGAACAACTACTTCCTATGTAAACCACATCAAAATCATTAGAAAACTTTGCATATTCGCTTGGTCCATCTACATGCCCACCTCCATGGGCCTTTCCTCCTGCAATTGTTGTAACCCCTACACAGAAAATTCCACCAGATTAGAAATGGAAATGTTTTCTAAGGGAATTTTGAAGCCCCATATCACAACTCTAATTTCAACACCACTACGAAGTTTCTCAACATTCAAAACAGGATTGTATTTGTGTGAATAATCAAACCCTGCAGAAACTAAATGTACCTGAATCACTAATCTTCCTGATCGCCATATTATTGGTGTCTGCAACATATATGTTTCCCCTGTCATCCGCTGTAAGCCCCTTTGGATGGTTCATCTTAGCCTCTCGAGGCTTCCCATCTACATGACCAGAGTACCCTTCAGGAGATCCAGCAACCAACCTGGGTCTACTATCTGAAGTTTTTGTATGAATGTCAATAAATATTTGGGATTGAGAAAACAAGTTAGTCATCAACATATATATTTCAAGATCCTACATCCATCAAAACTATGAATTCAAGAATGTGGTTGTGCCTTTATCTAATCTATGATGATATTCATAGCATATATAATACAATAATAATTAATTAATAGCGCCACCCTAATATCACTACTACAAGCGTTTTCAGGCCTCTATACATTCTGGCTGAAAGGAGGGATATTAAGTAGGGGAAGAAATTGTAGTAGAAACTAAAAATCTTCCCATTCTCCATTCACAACCAATCCACACAGGCACATAGGTGTTTTAGCCTACTGTTAAATCCATGCCACAAATTTAAAACACCAACATCTGGACAACAAAGCCTTGGTTAAGAACAATTTTGCCCTAGCAAAACTAGATACAAACTTTAGGGATGCAAGAACTGGGCAAAATCAAACCCGCAAATAGCAATTCTAAAAAAAAATCTGATATAAAAATCTGCAAGTACAAATTAAACGAGAAAAGTCTATAGTCATCACCATCAATCAAAACCCAATCAGTCACTTACACAGAGACAAGGCGGCAGACATTTTGTACAAGTTACTGTTAGCAGAGTCAAGAATCAGAAGCTCCCCGTTGGGCAACACTTCAACTGAGTGCGGCTCAATCCCATGCTTACTTCCATCAAACACCGTCTCAACACTAAACCCACTCTCGAATTTCATCATCGGACGGCCAGAAATTGCTGATTCGGAAAAATCACATAAACCACACATCAATCCACCACTAGATGACCAGAATGTCCAAAGATGAAACAAGATGAAGTACTTGTTACCTGTTTTGGTGCTGGGTTTGAGAGACCACAACCACTTCATAGCAAAAGAGACAGCATTCGATAATAACCCACTAAAGATTTCTGAAAATGGAATTCAAAATGATGTTAGCAAGTGTCACAAATGACAAATGGGAATTTTAAGCTTCGGAAGAAAAAAAAAGATCCACTTTACTTGCAGGGGACTGAGGCAAAGCTGGAGCAGAAGAGACACATCCAACAGCAAGCACAAGGGTAAGAGCCACAATCAACACTCTCTCACCCATTACTGATGTAATCCAAACCAGCTCAGAAATGGGGATTCAAAATTCGAGCTTTGGGATTTCCCAGAGCCCTAAAGGAGAGTCTTTCTTCTGGGTAATGAACGAGATGGTGAAAATGAAAGACGAGGCACTCCCCACACTGCACACTATAGCCTAAAGTGTGTCTACAGCCCTGGGTCACTGTTTTCCTATCAGACCCACCTCGAGGGTAGCTGTGCAAGGAGGAGGGGCTGCGGAAAGAGACAAGAAAAAAGGGGAAAAGAAAAGGACCGGAGGAGGATTGGAGCAATGTATTAACAAACACTACACCCACACTGATTCTATCTTTTTTTTTCCCTTTATCTTTTTTGACATAAACCCATCACGTTGATTTACTTTCCTAAAATCTACTCCAGGCGACATTGGTTTTCTTTTGTTCGTCCTTGTCCGTTGCCTGTGATGTATCATGTATGGGTGGCGTTGGGTTGTTCTTGTTCATTTTTGAATCTGTTCTCTGCTTTGTTTGCTGGATTAATTGCGGAATGGTCTGTGTCGGCGTGAACATGATTCGGTAGATTTTTTTGGGTATTTGAATGGAACAGGACAGCCGCGTGCTTTAAGGCGCACACATGCTATTTACTTTATTTCATTTGTGCATTTGTCTACTCTATATAGTATCTGTCACACACCGATCGCAGAGATATTCATTTTAATTTAGTGTGCATTATTGACCGACGGTAAAACAGAAGAAGCGACCTATTAATGGTTGGTTCTACTGCCGCATTGCAGCGTCGTGTACGCGCGCAACAGGCGGCTTTTATAATAGAGAAAAAAGTAATTAAACCAGTTAATTAATTTTAAAAAATAGTAGCAAAGGGGTCAAATGACTGAGGTTACGGCATTAATATCGGTTGCCACCCCTTCCAACTCCCTTAATTTCCTGTCCGGGCACTTGAGTTATTTAAAACATAAAAAATAAAATAATAAAGTAAAAGGTTTCACCGCCTCTTGTACAGTTGTACGGAAATCGACGGAGGAAAGGCGGCAAAAGGGTAGTCGAATCTCTTTGGGGTTGTCTACTTGTTTTGAAATGAGCATGAACGCTTTGAAAAGAAAAAACAGTACCCACCTTATCAGTATCATGTTTAATGCTTTGGTGTTTGTTCTATGATACGTCAATCTCACACAGCTCTCGATTAGAGTGGGTCTGAAAGTAATTGGCTTGTCGATCACACTATCGTCTTGAGGGCTGTGTGATTGATTATAAACGCATGACTATTGACTAGCACACAATAAATAACAAGGATGGAGACAAATTTCTATGCTTATGGCTATGGACAGGGAGGTTATTGAAATATGATATTATCATAGGCTTAACCCACCTTGTCAATCGAGGCCAAACTTGAGGCAGGTAATAAATGTTCTTCCGTCAGCTTGAGGGAAAGAAGCAAAGAAAACACATTTCTGTTATGAGTCACGATAATAACTGAAGGGTAGAACAAAGGGTGACGCTGTGGATCCCATTAATGCACTCATAACTTTCTGTAGTTTGTTGGGTTTGAAAGAAGAGTGATTTCCACTTCCCAGGGGTCAACTTGAGGTGAGAGAAATGAGGATATCTGGATATAATATGTAAAGGGTAAAACGGCGGTCCAATCCATTACGGAGCGGGTAGGCTGCAATTTGTATGAACCAGGTATAAAATAGTTCGGCTCGGCCGATTAGTCTGTTTTTTTTTTTAATTTTAACTTTTTTAAAAAGTAGTAATTTATTAATTAAATGTATATTAGATTATAATAAATAATTTCAATATCAATACATATTAACATACATTTTTGTATAATTTTTAAACTATTTTATTGATATAAAATATAAAATTTCATCATCCAATTAAAATCTTATCACGTAAAATTAAATTTTCAATACTTAAGTAAAATGATTTAAAAAAATGCAGACCAATCTACAGTCCATTGAACTAGCTTGTTTAAGCCTGCAGTTTAAACAAACTAAAATTAGTGCAGTCCAGTTTACTAACTTTGGTCCATATTTACACCATTAAATAGGGAAGTACAACTCCTCATTCCAACCAAAAGTATATCAAGGAATGACATATAAGCACGCTTAATACGACTTTTAATGTATGTATTTTGTTTCCTTAATTATGTTGAAGTTTATATTAAATTATAATTTAAAAATAAATTTTATTCGATAGAAGAGAGAATGCATTTAAAAAGGAGTATATATTTTTAAAAATTAAGTCAAAAAAATTTAAAAAAATAATATTTAGTGAACTCATGCAATAAAATAGATACAAAGTAAAAAAAAAGTGTATCCCAATAAAATTACGTCTATATTTGAAAACATAAAATAGTTAAAAGAACAGTTTTTAACAATTATTTATAAGTTTATATTATTATTAAATTAGAATAAACCCACATCAATTCTATCATTTTTTTAAACAAGCATCAATCTTATTTGTACCAAACACGCCAATATATATATAACACACACATAATAGGAAAATCTTTGATCTTTGTACGAGCCTGATAGATGTTGATATGCATTTTAAAGTCAATGCGTGTGCCCACCGATTTTAAAATATCACTAGCCATACAATAAATTTAACAAGGGTATGTTAATACTCACAAGTAACACAGTGTGTATACAGAATAAATAAAAATAATATACCTATAGTAGATCCTTTTCACACACACAAAAAAAAATATTTTAAAGCCTTTTTTATTGAAGAACATCAAAAAAATGTTGTTTTGGGGTGTTTAACAATTGACATTGATGCACTCATTAAAAAGATGAAGTGTTTAACAATTGACATTGATTAATTTGGTAAAAAGGAGGCATGAGGGAAAAACATTAAAAAAAAAAAACAAACGTAACATTTGTTCTGTTTTAAATATAGAGGAGCGTTGAGGGAAGGGAAAAAACACACACGGGTAATTGGACCGGGTTGGAAGGGTTCCTGATGTAAACCGAATTTTCTGTTCTGCTTTTGTCCAGAGTCGAGAGACCCACATTCAAACAATTGGCCCAACAAAAACAATAAGCCCATTTCCAGAACCAGATCCAACAACTCGCAATCCGCAATAAGACGAGGTTTCCTTCGAGGAGGGCGGGGTGGTGGATTGGTGACTTGTCTTCTGGTGCCTCGTTCCCTGCTAGGGTTTTTGACTTTTTGTGCGCAGAGGCAGCGTCCGTTTCCAGCCAGGAAACAACAACAGAAACTGCTGCGATCCGGTAAACATTTGTCTGCAATCACAAGGAGATCTTTCTCCATCGGTATCTGTTTTTTTTTTTTGTGTGTGTGTTGTAATTTGATTTCTCCTACTTTGTTTGGTTAGAATCATCAACCACCATGTCTCGTGTCTACGTTGGAAACTTGGATCCTCGTGTCAGCGAAAGGGAGCTGGAGGATGAGTTTAGGCAATTTGGTGTTCTTCGAAGGTACGATGATGCTTGATTCTGTGATGATATTCGAGAAGCGTGATGTGGGAATATTTATGCCCAAGTGCGCGTTTGTTGGGGAAATAAAATTCATAGTTCGTTGTACGTTCTCGTGTCTACCGTTACTGCCTCCTGGACAGGCCTCCGGGGAAGGCTGCGTCCCCGTGCCCAGGATCCTGCTGGGAGCTTGGGTTTCCCTTTTTTTTTTAAAAAAAAATTATTAGCGTATTTTTTTTTTGTTATGGTTGTTGGTTTTGCTTATATCATCTATGAATTAATGCAGTGTTTGGGTTGCTCGGAGGCCTCCAGGGTATGCTTTTCTCGAGTTTGATGATCGCAGAGATGCTATGGATGCGATTCGTGAGCTAGATGGTAAGCTTAAACCAAAACAAAATTAAAATTTTTTAAAAAATGGAGCTGCCAGCTTTTATTCATCTTTTCTGTTAAGTGACTGAACTGATGCCCTACTATAATGTGTGTGTGTGTGTGTTTGTTGTCCGTGGCTGGGGTCTTTTGTTTTTTCTTGACGCATGTAATTATGCATCACTCGAGCTGATCTATGGTTATATTGAGTGATGCATCACTAACAATAAGGTAATTAAAAATGAATTAATGATTCAGCAGGTGCATAAAATAAAAATAAAAACCTGCATAGCAGGGTACAATTTTTACAATTGCTGCTGTTTTGCTCATATATCATCAATTTGTTGTAGTTCTTCTGTTGACGTGTTCCTTTTCTATGAATGGAACGAGCTCTATTTCTCAAATGACCTAACTCATGCATTTGTGTTGTATACTCCTTATTTTATTATTTATTTAGTTACTTGTAAATGCCAACTGGTTCTTGTTATACTATTTTCTTATGGTCAAACACGCCCTTATCCATAAGGAATTCAGTAAACCTCTGTGACTTCTACTGAGAGAGGTTAGCTTTGCAGGAAAAAATGGTTGGCGTGTGGAACTATCTCATAATTCTAAGGGCGGCGGTGGCGGCGGCCGTGGTGGCGGTCGTGCACGAGGTGGGGGTGAGGACTCTAAATGTTACGAGTGTGGCGAACCTGGTCATTTTGCCAGGGAATGCCGCCTGAGAATTGGTTCAAGAGGCTTGGGAAGTGGAAGACGCCGAAGCCCTAGCCCTCGAAGGCGGAGGAGTCCCAATTATGGGCACAGGTGTGCTTATTAATTACATTTGTTACGGCGATGTTGTGCCCAAGGGCTTGCTATTGCTCTATCCTATAGCATATGGATTTGAAATTGCAGTCTTTTCATTTAGAAGTTGTCTAGATCCAGTGACCTGAGCACTTAGATCAACATTACTTCAATTTTTCATTCTTGGTAGTGTGGGTAATAATTTTCAAGAGATGTGTATGCGCTTCACCACTCTTGTATCTACTATCTAGCTAGCCTACACTTTTTCCTTCCAAATGCAGGGCTGCTCTGCTATTATATTGGTTTCTCCAATTTTAGTCAGGGCTTTACATTATAATGATGTTTACTATGTGTGGCAGGAGTGTTAGCCCTGATCTGAAGAAATCTCCAAGACGCCGCAGCTACTCTCCTCATCGTGGCCGTAGCTACAGCAGATCACCGCCATATCGCCAGGCTCGCCGTGATTCACCGTTTGCTAACGGGTAGGTTTTGTCAGGCCTTTGTCATCTAATGAAATGTTGGATTATAATTTGGCAATTGTTATGTGGGTCCCATCTTCTGTTGCTTCTCCTTCCACATTCAGTAATTCACAGTAGCGAAAAACTTACCCAAATGTTGTTTCAAAATGATTTGATCAATATCATATTGATGGAAAAGCTTGCCTAATTTTTCAATCTATTTGTCTGTTCTACATTTATGCATCCATAATTGCATCTCCGTTTTTGTTGACAGAAACTAAGGCTGGAGTTAGAACTGGAACTAGAGACGAATCTTGGCAGGAAAGGTGGTATCTCTGCAGTATTGTGCTACTTCTCTTACGTCCATGCCATGAATGTGGGTGTTGTCACAAATTTGTCTTTGGAAGGCTTCTAAAAGTATGTTAGTGGTGAATGCGGATGCTTGTGCTCCAGTCTTTGTTTTGCTTCCAGTTTACTCAGCTCACTGAAGTTTCTTGGAGGTTGCTTCCGTTCTTGATTGTTTATTGTGTTGCTTATATGTTTTAAACTTATTAATTATTGCATCATTGGTACTTTGGACCAGGGTTTTCTAAACGATTTTACATTTTTGTTTTGAGGTGTGGTTTTCGGTGAAAAGGGCATCATTACCTACTTAGTGTACACGGTTTTCCCATATCTGCTTCTCTGCACGACATCTACTCGCCTTCGCCTTTTGTGCCTAATCAGCTTGAATCACATTGTTGAAACTGCCAAGGTTCGGCTAACCAGTTGCCTTCAGCACTTTTTTGCTCTCTGCTCCAACAAGGCTTCTGATCATCTAGTTATGCCATTTCCTTTTCTGCTAGCTGCATGAAAGCCTGCCTTGGGCACATTTGTGCTCTCTGCTCAACAAAGCTTCCAAAATTTTCGTTATGATATTTGTTCTTCTGCTAGCTGCTTGCATGAAGTTTTTTGATTCTCGGGCTAGTGTTTCTGCCACTGCTTAGCGAACCATCAGAACATTATGTTTTGGTGGTAGTTTTTCTTGTTAGATGTTTTAAGTGTGTCGTCGAATTAAACTGATTATGGGATCCGTCTTAACCCCCCACTACACTAGGCCTCACCATTCGTTATAATCAAAGGCTTCTCCGGTTTCATGGAGTTGATTATTTATTTTGTATGTGTCCATATCCAGTTAGCTTGCTTGACTGACTATTGAGTTGGAACTGGAGTTGCTGCGCTGCAACGTCCAATTAGAGGACAACACCACATTATATGGCCACAAGAAACCGCATCGTGTGGGTTTTTCTTTTTCGGTATGGTTGGTCTTTGCTTGTTGCAGGATCAACATTTTACTGAAGCCAGTTGAAATTCGCCAGTTTATTTGAAATGGGCTAAGATCCCCGTGAAAGTATAATTAACAGTAACTGCTAAGCACTGTTGGCTACTTGAGAAATTAAGATTTATGAGCAAATTTGCTTTCATACTCTTGGTTAATTTCATCCATAAGTTGACTATTTTGGGTCAATGATTAAACACACACCCCCTCCCTCCCCAACGAATAACTGACTGATACATAACATCAGCCCGCCACGGCCATACCTCCCAGCAGCCCTGACCAGACCAGACCTTCCACCAGCAGCTGTCTTACAACATTACCTGTGGTTTCCGCACCAACTTTGGTGGCGCTTGCTGTGATCCGCTGAAGGACTTAAATGAAGCTACCAACAGGAAGAATCCCGAGGGATAGCATCATTTGTGTTTGGGCAAAATTAATTACGAAACCAAGACCATAAATTGTGATCAATGCAATCCCTTTGGATACCTCCTCTGGTTGCAATGTTCTCTACATGAGATTAATTGGTCTTCTCTATTTAACAATGTTACTCCCGAAACCCATCTTTTAGTATATGCTTGCCAATGACATTTCCAGAGTGACGATGAGGGATTTAGGCAATACCAATATTGATTTAATTCAGACCATACAAGGGGATCCAATGGCTCACCGTTTGATAGGTAACGAAAATAAAATTTTGCCGCTCAGAACTGTGAAAATGACCTAGAATGGAAGCCAAAGAACAATAATGATCATATCTTGTCAATTCAAGTAAATTAAAGATAAAAGGTATAAAATTATGTAGAGTTAATAAAAATTGAATAATGTATGAGATATTCTGAGCAAATAACTCTAGTATTTATTTATAAACAAGCAAGAAAATTATAAAAAAAATAGGAAACAAAATAAAATAGCTACTTACTCTCTTATCATATAAGAACTTGACTATAAGTTTGTTGCAGGATAAAACAACATGTCA
This sequence comes from Taxillus chinensis, assembly GCA_023512835.1. NCBI lineage: Eukaryota > Viridiplantae > Streptophyta > Magnoliopsida > Santalales > Loranthaceae > Taxillus > Taxillus chinensis. Next base: position 21,537,177 of record CM042085.1, on the reverse strand, counting down.
GCAGGATGAAATGGATAAATGTCCACCAAATTAAATGTTCAAGAAATAGCCATATCAACTGGTAGTGCAATGACATAAATATTACTATTGGTCTTACACACGAACGCATAATGGTCATACTTGTTGGGCTCCAACTTGCTGTACTTGAAGCCTCTCCTATAAAAACACCAATTGTCTCCCACGACACAACTTCTGTTGCTTGTGGGAATTAGCACCCTGCTTATACTTAGTATTGGTACACTCAATCTTTCCTCAGACATCTGTAACTACGGAGTGATATTGCTTAAACATGTGTTTTGAAGCCACATTTGACATTACCATCCTGGTCACATTATCATATTATATATATACATTAAAAAAATAAATAACCATCAAAAGATTCTGTTATATATATATTGTTAGCGTTTGTCTTTTATTAAATAGTACCCAATTTTTTCCCAAAAATGTTTGGACTGCCATATAGGAGAGAAAGAAGAAACAAACACTTTGGACTATCTCGAATGTTCAAAGAAAAATAAAAATTTTATTTTTGGACTCTGGATGTCGTGATAGACAACCCCACATCCCTCTTTTTTGAAACCGGTCTCATCTATATACCGAGGTTGTGCAATGCTACACTAAATTGCTTTTATTATAAAAAAAACTATTTTTTTCTGAAAATAACCTTTAGAATAAAACATAGGCACTATAGGATAAGAAAATGATAACCTTGATAGGGCTTGAGATGATGCTTCGAACAATGGTGGTTCAAATACTATTTGGTCATAATTTTTTTGTTTGATTTCATAATTGTATGCCGTCAAAAGCATTGATTATTAAAATTAATTTTTTATCACTTAGGACTAACTTCTTGGCATTTTTAAAGCATTTGAAAAACGTCATCAATATTGCACGCTTCTCGCATTGGTAGTTGTGACTCTTTATTGACCTATAAAATGGTGTAGGAAATTAGAGGCATAAAAGAAATCCAAATTGAGCACGTGCATCCAACCGGGATAAAATGTGGTTCAATAGTTGCCTTTTTTGTGCATCACTTATGTACAAATAATTTGCAAAAATAAGATGAATGCATTTTGGATAGGTTGTAGGGATGACAACGGTCGAGTAGAGCCCAAGTATTGTCCAATCCGAACTCAACTCGAAAATGTATATCCCGACCTGAATCTAACTCGACCCGAGGGTTTGAGTAGTTCAGGACAGGTTGGGTTGAGGCAGGTCGGGTCGAGATATTAGTTTTTATGCTATATTTCTTTAGAAATCCTGTGTTGGGGTGGGTCGGATAAGATCTGGGCCTGACCCGATAACTTGTTGAGGTCAGTCAAATAGGATCAAAATAGCCTAAATCAGGGCAGGTCAGATTGATTTTACATATTGCCGAAAGGCTATTTTTAACTCTTGAGAGTGTCTTTTGAGGGGCTTGATAGAAAACTTAAAGGTATGGAGATAGGTCTTGAGGTTGCAACTAGAATAAAAAACCTAAGAAGCTTAAAGAAAAGGTTACAAAATATATTGGGAATTTAAATAGACCTTTGAATACCTTTGTGGTTGATTAAAAATGAAAAACCTTTGAGGTTTAAGTGATTAAAAAACATATGACATTGATAGAATAAAAAAAAAAAAAAGGTTGAAGGAAATTAACGACCATTGAGGTTGACATGAAATAAAAAACCTTTAAGGTTAACAAGAATCGAAAAAGAATTTTGAGATCAACAAGAACTAAAAAGAACTAACAAGAACTAAATTGATGGAGACCCAAGTTGCATATAGCATATTGTGATAGCATATGCTCAGAATATTGTGACTATAGCATGAAGTGTAAGGGGAGAAGGGTAGACTTTTAGACTCATTGTAACTTTGCCGGTTGGAAAATGATCTCCCTCCAAGAAGATCAGTTAATCTGAATATTCATTTGTTCTTTGATTCTTTTCTTTAGAAAATATTTTCCATTCTCAAACAGTCTGAAGAAGACTGTTACACTTCTGAGCGAAGTTCTGCTATTGAATTAGTCGAGGCGGTGAGATGTTTTCACATAACCCTTTGTAATCCATACACACATGAGAGATTCTTCTTGTATATCGTAGACACAGTTTTGGACAAATTTATGCCAACATATTTATTTCAACAAACACCTGGCGTGCGGCCAAAAATCCTTGCAAGAGACCAGAATATAGACCACCGCATTTCGCACCTATACATCCAAATCAATACCCTGCAGAAGATGCCCCGGGAATCCCAAGACCCGTACGTTAGCACTACAGACGCGCACATGCTTTGAACAACAAAGGGTTAGTATAGTTGTCACTTGTCAGGCGACGACGACTTGCCAATACGCAACATCTGCTTATAAAAAAAAAAAAAAAAAAAAAAACAAGATTTCTCGAGGCTTTGGCTGTCGGAGTAGCCTCTGATTGTCACATTCCAAGGGAACCCATTTGGGTTTTGGAGATTACGATAGGATTTGGGAGGCATACAGAGAGATATATTCATAATTATTAATTAAGAGAACTAAATGAAAAAATAATTCGTATACACTCATATAATTACAAATAAATATATGACAGGTTGATTTTATTTTTTTTTTTTTTTGGCAATTGTAATCGAGATGACCTAAATCTGAAATGGCGCAGAAGGCGATTAGGCAGCTGGAGGCAAACCCATCTGAGATTAGACATGTGAACACCATCTGGGCCCATATCTGCTTCAGCTACACGATGGATATGCATTTGCATTTTCCCAGAAGGGAGAGGAGGGGGCTGGAGAGGACCAAAGTGTGGGTCGTGTTCCAGGTGCAGGGCTTTTCTTTGTGGAGGAAGGAGAGAGCGAGTGTGAAGATAGGAAACGTAGAAGACTGTGGCCGAGGAATTAAACGCAAGAAACTCCAGGTGCTCGCGTTGAGGGCGAGGTTTCTCATTTTCTCATTTTTTTGTTAGAGTACTGCAGATTATCTATTTAATTCTTTTTTTTTTTTAAATTTTAAAAATAATTAAAAAAAATCATAAAATCAATACCCTATATTTAACTTTTAAATTTAAATTTTATAAGTCGCTGTCTCAAAAGTCAAAAGCACTGACATTACATGTTATATGTGATTTGTATATTATTTTTTTAATAAATTAAAAAGTACGATTCTTTTAATTTTATAATTAATAAATTATATTTTTTTATTTCTTTCTTATCTTTCTTTCATATTTGTTATAATATAATTATTATTATTTATTCATATTAAATTATAAAAAATCATTATTAAATAAAAAATAAAAAATTATGTAAATAATATAAAAAGTAATTAGAACTTTATTATTATGTATATTTATATGCAAAATAAAAAATAATTTAAATATATAAATTAAAAAAAAAACAAATAAAAAACTATTATTTGGTGCTTGAAAAATCATTTTACAATTTCATCTCTAATATTATTTTTCATTTTATTAATATTCTTATTAAAATAATATTTGTTATTTCATTTAATTTTTTTATTTCTTTTATTAACATATATGAAAAAAATATAAAAATTATTATATAATATAAAGAGTAAAAAATAATAATAATTATAACATTCGGCTGGAACAACATTCAAATATTGAACTCTTCGTATAAAAAATAAAAAACTTTATGGAAAGTCTTTATTTGCTCCTTTTTTTTCATTAACATCATCCATATATCTATTAAGCATTTCATATAATCAATGAAAACGTTAAGTAGAGATTAAATGAAACCGTGGGGGATTCGTCTATACCCGAAATCCGGAAGAAAAAGGTAAAAAAGAAAAAAGATTGGAGTGCAAAATTTTGAAATCACTTAGCAGAGATCTCACCAGACCGATCTCACCAGACCTGAAGGATTGCTGCGATGGATATATAATATAACACTTAAATGCAGGAAACGCATCTGATTAGTTCATGAATGACACTAATTTCTATGTTCCATCAGGCTAAGTTGCCTTGCTCAAAACATTAATTAAAACTCCAATTATTCTATTCTCCACTGCAAGATGGGGATCATCTAATTCAGCTCAATGTGCTGCGTCAGGTTCAATCACTTTCCTTGCGAACGACGGTAAGCAGAAAGCGGCAGAATGAATCTGCACAAATGAACCAACATGATAGTGAACAAGCCATAAAAGAAAGAAAACTAAAACAAATTTGTGATTGTATTATGCAGCCTCACCTCGGAATTGTAAAATTTCAAGGGTCCTTGTGGGTGGCTTATTGCGTCTATCTGGTTGACTGGATGCTTGAAATCAACTGGGGGCCCCTCAGTAGAGCAAAGCATGAAACCAATTACTCCACTGAAAATTGAATTAGCAATTCATTAACACCAACAACACAGAATAGAGGGTGCTCAAATCAGAATGGATCCTCAAAATCTGTGCACTTTCCTAGGAATTTGGAGGGAGAGGAAGAATAGAAGGAAGAGAAACTGTGACGCCAGTAAGGGCAAATCTGTGCACTTCTGCACTTTCCAAGGGCAAAACTGTGCCGCCAGCAGGGGAAACTTTTTTTTTTTTTTTAAATTTTAAAAAGGCAAATATATAATGCAAGGAGGACAAAACTATGCCTTGGGTAAGTTGGGACTGTTGTCCAGGCATAATTGACAGAGCCTTTAAAAATCTGTCGGCAGTTTGTGACAATGTCTTCAATGATGTGCATGTGAAGCCATAGGCTTTCTGCCTGGGTACAAACAACACCACCTGGGCGAAGAGCCTTTGCCATGGATTCAAAAAAGGGCTTCTCAAAAAGTGCTTGTGCAGGACCTAAACAACATCAAACGACTTCAGAATTCAGGACAATTCCAACAAGTCATCAGCTGAAAGATAAAAACACCGGCACAGATTATATTACCGATTGGATCAGAAGAGTCTACTATAACAGCATCATAAGTTCCTTCGGGAACAGCCTTCAAAAATGCAACCCCTGCAGGTTGGAAAGAATGGGCAAATAAGATTAAGTCCCAAAAAGATGGAGCAAGGGGGGTGCAAAGCTGTTCATACCATCACCAATATGCAATGATACGCGTGGATCATCATATCCAACAGCTACATCAGGGAAAAATTGTTTAGCAATCTGGAAGAAAAAACTTGTCAGATATTACAGTCGGAACATTGAGGAACACAACAGGACTTATAAACCCTAGGAAATTTGCTAGCAAGGGTTTTCCCCACATGCACATAGCTGAAATCATTGCTACTCCATAACTAGAAATTTCTAACATTAGCTTGAGATAGCTATTAGTTGGCTATTACTCACATCAACAACCATCCCATCAATTTCACAAATATCTATATGCTCAACAGAAGAATGGCGAGAAACTTCACGTAGGACACCACCATCTCCCCCTCCAATAACCAAAACCTGGCCAAAAAGGGAAAATCTCAGTCATGATATTGAGTTTTAAAATTCTAGTATAGTAGTTATGAACATTGTATCATACTGCGCCGGCATATGACAGGTCGTAAGTGACTACATTGACTAAGCAATTTTAGCTATGGAATGAATCTCCCTTATAACTAAATTCACATCAAATATATATTAAAAAAATAAAGCATGACAACTTGTCATCTAAATTATTAACCACCCCCACCCCAACCCCATGCACATAGTGCACATGTATATTTCCACAATTCCACATTGTAATCTGAAAACCCAAATTTAAAATAATAATAATAATAATAATAAAAGAGATAAAAAAGAATGAAAGAAACATACACACATATACTGCACAAAAATATAGGGGTCATAACAACTTTTGAACAGTATGACTATTTTGTTCTAATGATCTCCGTCTATCCTAAATTATCATCCCTCCATATAAAATCTTTGTTATAATTATACACCTCGATTAAAACATTAATGTCTCATTATTTGAACAGCAAATGGACTCATGCCTAACTAATGACAAAGGCTACAATTGGAAAGTGACAATTTTCCCCAGCCTTCCAGCATTTGTTTGCAGAACAATGAGAATACTGAGAGAGGGGCAGTTAATTTTTCCTTTTCGTTTTTATCCTTGGAAATTTATACGAATGATTCAAGGAAGATGAACCTTCTTTGGGTTTGGAATTGAGCAAAGTGGAAGGTGAGTTATCATTTCTTGATATGCGCACTCATCCCTCTCAGTGAGCTGAATCACTCCATCCAAGACAAGAACTTTCCCATATGTTGATGACTGCAAATCAGGAAAAAAACTTCTTACTTTTGTGGCACAATTACAAAAATCAGGATTAATGCATCGAGTGGCAGATTTGCATATTTAACTCAGTACCTGAAAGACGATAATATTTTGGAAGTCAGACTTTCCCTGGAATAATATCTTTTCTACCTTCAAGGAGTGGGCTTCACCTGAATAATAAGATCGTATAATGTTACCATGAAAGCAAGGTTTGGTTGTGCAAACTTACTAAACAGAAACATGGTTGTAAAAATGCATGGATAGTGCTAATCGGTAAAGGTAACCATCAACGATCAGCTCAATATTTTTATTTTTTAAATTATTTTATTAAATATTAGTACCAAAACATGATAAATATCACAATATTTAACACAATCTAAAAAATATATGGTTCAGGGGAAAAAAACAATTTGAAGCACAAATGACACAAAATAGGCAAAACATATTGTCACTAAACCAAATGAAATGCAAAAGGTAATGAAGCTTAAATAAACACAACAATCTCCATTTGCTAGTTTCATGTCACCATTTAGTTCGCCACTCATCACCATCATAGAAGTCAAGTTCTTGCAGTCGTCTCTTACACATTGCACCTCTCTTCTCTGCCCTCTTCTTCAAGCAATGCAGTGGTACGCGGTGTGGATGATATGTATATAAACTTTTTTAGGTTATGTTTTTTTTTTAAATTCACTCAGCAAAATGTTCTTTCACTGGGTTTAATTCTGTTTTTTTAAAAAGGACTTGACTGAATACTCCCGATTAATAGATGATGTTTTACATAGTTATCCAAGTTTGATTTTTCGAAAAAAAAAAAGTAATGGGGCCATTTACTAATTAATACCTATTTTTAGAACAAATAAAAGAAACATAGAATCTCAACGCATAACCACCTGGAGCTTGCTTATAATCGACTTTCAGATCTAGATGCATTGCATATGAAAATATTACATGTTTGTGCACATAATTAAAAACAGGCAGAGAGCAAGATTTGGTTGAAACAGAAAACCCACTTAAAGAAATATAGAAACCTGGACTCATGACTAATTGAAGCATGTTTCTGGTATGTAAGTGTTTATGTTTGAAAACATTACAATTTCTATGCATATGAAAAATAAGATATTTTTCTAAAAGGGGGGTTGGCAACTGAAATTCAATTCCTGAAAACAAAGCAATTAAATCAGAAATTACAAACTATGATTGAGTCATGCCCATGCCTCTAGATTTACTACAAATAAGATAAACGAAATAAGAACGTTGTTCAGGCATGGAATGACTGCCGACTGATACGGGTGACCTACGAGCAACACCTATCAAACTTTCCATTCACCATCTTCTACATGTATACGGGACTTTATCAAAGAAAATATATTGAAAGTTGAAAATAATTTCAAATACTAAACAGAACTTCTCGATAGAGCTATCAAAGAACCCCAATAAAATGTGCACCTTCACAAGTATTTGGCCCAAACAATATAGGGAGGCTTGAAACCAAAGGGCTGAAATTTGTAATTTTGAAGATTCAATCCGGAAAAAAAAAAAAAAATGGAAATTCATACCTGTCGGAAAGTTGAAACAGTATACTCTGGAGTATGACCAGGACAAAATGTGATTGTAATAAACCAAAAAAATAAGCAGTTTAAAACTCTTTGTACATCTAATCCCAAGTTTCATGGCGCAGAGGGAAAACAAGTCACGAGTCACTGTTTAATTGTATGACTAAAATTAAATGATTTGAGCACCAACTTGGCTAAAAGAGAATCGATCGAGGACCATCGTTGTTCACATTATTAAACAGCAAACGCGATTTAATATCACATATACGCAACACAGCGTAGAAGAAGACTACACAAAATCAAACCACAGAATCGAGACGCCCGACGCACCTCGCACGTACCCGTATTGAATCATAACAAAAGCAGACTAAAACGGCGGACCAAAAACCAAAAACCCAAAAAAAAAAAAACAGAGAACAGTGGAATTTAGGAGAATTTACGCGGAAACGCACCAGGCCACATTGGGCTAATCTCGGAGAACCAGCCAGCAATCACCGTGGACATGCAATCGGGCTCTTTGGAGCCCACCTCCGACTCCGATTCCATAGCAACCGACAAGCCGTTAACGCTGTGGTCGGCGACACCGCGGCCGCCTTCTCCGTGCCCCTTCACGGGCAATTCGGAGGCAGCAGCTATCTCTTCTGTCATAACCACGCTCCTCTCTCTCTCTCTCTCTCTCTCTCTCGCTGGCGACTTGTTGTACTGACGGGGGAGAGGGAGTAGAGAGCAGCCGAAGAGGAGAGAGGGAGAGAGAGCTGTCACAACCTCGCTCGAGGCTTTGCTCTATTATTACATAATAATAATAATAATAATAATAATAATAATAATAATAATAATAATATGCTCCCGAGTTGAACGAAAGCGCATAGAAGCATATCAAAAGTTTGGCTGCTTTGGGAATACGCGTCCCGTGAGACCACTTTTGGTGGAGGAGTGTTTTTTTTTTTTTTTTTTTTGCCACCGAAGTTTAAAAAAATAAATAAATACCAACACGTCTTGAAATCAGAAGTGGGCATCCACCGCAGAACGTGCGGCAACTGCCGTCGATATGTGATAACCAGGGTTGGTTGATTTTTTTATTTTAATTTTATTATTTGTGATGGGAGATTGATTTTTTTAAACGTTAATGACTATTAGTAGCAGTTTTATAATCTGTTTTTTATTTTAAAAAATTATAAAATTATTCTCACCATATACATTTTATATTTAACTTTTTCATAAAATTTTTATAGTGTTTTTTATTTATTAAAAAAATATAATTTACTTTTTCATAATTATTAAATATGAAATATAGTAATTGAAAAATATTAATTAGAAGATAAAAAAGTAAAAAAATAACAAATGATAAAAATATTATTTTAACAATATATATAATTATTTATGCAATCTATTGTAATATATATTTATATAGAAAAGCAAGATGTAATTTTAAATTTTAAATTTAAGAAAAATGATAGGATAACTGATGTTAATGCTCTTATAGATGCTTCCAATCCTCTGCTTTATAAAAATACGATAAGGGATGTATACAAGTATATTATATTATCCCATTCGATAAAACTAAAATTATTAAGATAATTCATATACGATGTTTACGCATTTAGTATAGCAATACATCATTAGATTTTTCAAAATGAATTTGTAGTTGATGTGCGTAACACTTTTGAACTCTAGTTTTATAAACAAATAAAAAAACAAATCATGTCAAGGGTAACACCACAAACTATATGTTGTGATTTTTTTTCATACTAAGTGATTAATAATTAAAATAGATAGTGCAAATGAAGTTTGGATTTTTGGACATCCGGACGAGATTTGAAGCATACTCGCATGTACAAATCACTCAAAAATGAAACCAATTCCAACCCATGAAATCCAGTTTGTGACAAATGGTATCATAGCTAAGACCCGAATCGGTGTGCCATTGAAGACGTTGGTCGTTGGGCAACTTGGGCTCTCTGAAGGGGGATGGATATAGTATCCTACATCGGTTGGAGAGAAAAATACAACATGTTACTTAGGTAGTTGTAGAAACCTCTCATAGCACGACATGTTTTGAGAGCCGAGGCCTACCGAAAACAAAAATACGAGTGAGACCCAAAGCGGATAGGGCTTTACAGTTAATCCATAACTTTATAAACAAAAGTGGTGTTTGTATTGATAAAAAAAATATAATATTGCAATATTACATATGAATGTGATGGTAGATATAAATTTTAAAGAATTTAGTTATTTATAAACAAGTTTAATCATAATATAAGTTCGTAGTAGACATTGGCGGTTGGCACCCACTAATTATCATAGCTATTAGTTGACACACATTATTTATTCATCAAATCCATCGGTTATTAAAGTTGGCGGGTAATTAGTGGGTTAGAAAATTATATCCACCTACCAAGAATAATCATGTAGGATGATTGGCCATACAATTTAAATAAAAGATAAATTGAAATCTTTTCAAATGGAGCATGCTAAAAAAGACATGATTTCCTTTTATTTATTTATTTATTTATATTTAAATTATTTAAAGTTTTATGCAATTGTGTTTTCTTTTATTTTTAGGTTGAGGATAATTAGATTTTTCTTGGGTTTAAGGCTATATAAAGCCTTTTTGTAATAGTTCAAAACACAATCTATTGTTAACAATTTTTGGTTTATTAAACCATTCACTTGTTAGTGAATTCTGGATGAATATCTCTAGGCATGCATATAAATGAGCCGAGTTCGAGCCGAACTTATATAGTAACCAAACCGAGCTTGTATAGTGTTGAACAATTGAGTGTGTCGGCTCATTTACAGGCTTATCTTTAGGATTTTACATTGATAAAACTCTTCTCTTTTTTCAGCTTTGCATCAAGTAGTAATAAAGTCTCAAGGACTTGCCTTTCCCAAAAGAAACACACAATAGGAGTACTATGTACTTTCTCAAAAGAAACAAAAATCCAATAACATACATCTCGATTAACAAATTTAATAAATATAAATCACTTACAACAATGTCATAAGTCACAAGGTGGTACCTCTTTCTATGGACCTGTGTTCTTGACAAATAAATAAAATAGAAATATATTATGAAATATTACACCAATAGAACATGGTTCACCCATCCAGTGATAACTCAGCTAGTCTTTATTAGTATTATCTAAAAAAAATTAACAACGTAGGTTGAGCAAAAAGCTTATATTAAAGGAGGGACATCAAATGTACTAAAACAGATTATGGAATTGGTGCTTAAAATTAAAGGAGGCTGTGATCGCATTGGTAAAGGCTAATTTCGCTTATGAATCATTGATTCTTTGTAATCAATCACATGATTCACATATCTTTTTTCCGGCTATTTGTTGTCGGACTCAGTCGATACAAACAAGCAATAACATGAAAACGTAATGTATTATATTTTTATTACATCGTTGGAGTATACAAGACATGTGCGTTTTAGACATTTTGTAAAGTCTTATCGTACATTGCAAACTTAGTAAAGCAACTTTAGCATTTTGTCATATTATCTCCACTCATCTACTCGTGATTAATCTTTGATAAACTTTTCCTTGGTAGTGGTGACTAGTGTAGCAGGATACGATGAATTGGCATTGTGACTAGTGAGGCCAAAACATAGAGCTGAAATTGGGTGAGGGCTTTAACGTCAAATGTATAGAGGATAGAGCGGATTATGAAACTAGGTTTCATAATGGAGGATTCATGTCCTCCTTAGTATAGGCTAGTTTGTCAAATGAATCCTTAGTGAAATTTAAATTGAAACACTAGCGAATGCATCTTACTAACTAGTAGTGGGTATCAACCATCTAGGGATGTTAAACTGGACACTGGCCAGCGGGCCAAATAGGTCGACCTATTTTTTTGTGGGTTGGGCCTGTAAATTTTAGCCCATTTATACGTTGGTCAAAATGGGTTGTGGCCCGTAGGCCACAGGCCAAAGCAAACTAAGCCCGCAGGTTTATGGGGCGGCCAATGGGCTAGCATTATTTTATTTTTTTTAGATTTTTTTTTCATTTTATTGTATTAAAATTTTACATATACTATTATTAATTTATAAATTTAACTGTCATTATATTATTTTTAAATCTTGTTTGACCCATGAGATTTTTTTTAAAAAAATAAAATATTTAAAATAAAAAACTATTTAAAAAAAAAAATGGGCTCGCAAGGCAGTCCAGCCCACATGAGAGCCGAGCCAAAAATTTCAGGTTTAAGCCTTCTCAGTACAATCCACCCGTTTAACAAAACACCCCCCAACTATCCTTGTCATATTTATGTATTTTCAGGGAAAATAAATAAAAACAAATCAATAATTTCAAAGCTAACTTATGGCAAGTCAAATCAAGCCTTAGTCAAATTTAAGGCAAAACTCAAGCCGATGTATCCAATACTATGTGTATGCTTTCTCGTCACATCTGACTTAACCATCGATGGGCTAGACTTAGGAACAATTATCTTTCGAATTTCCAACGGTATTGAAATTCAATTTCTAACTTTAGCAGTTTATACGTAGCAGCAGCATATTGTTGATATCAAAATTTGATAAGTGATCAGGAATAATAATAAAGAGATTAATGATCATACTATATGTAAATTATTAAATGTCCTCGGTACTCGGTAGTTAATAATTAGGACCATGATATATGTTAATATCAAAATTTGATAAGTGACGAGGCATAATAATAAAGAGATCAATGATCATACTACATGTGAACTATTATATGTCCTTGGCAGTTGGCAGTTAATAATTAGGATCATGATATCAAATTTTAATTAGCTACGACTACGAGAGACATGATAAGGTGATTTGGCTCCCAGTCATCATTGTCATCCGCGCCACCACGTTATCTTATCTTTATCCAGCAATCCATGTGGCTTAGCGCTCCCATTTTTGCATCTCCACGAACACACGATGCTTCAATTATCAGCAAAAAGCACCCATTCATCAGCTGTGGCAAAATCTCCGCCGTCCTTTCCACGGCAATCATCCATCATGTCTGATGTCTCCCGTTTGGCAGGATTTGTTTTTGTTTTCCGTTTTTCAAAAATTGTCATCCGTTGTTATTATTTGAAAAATTATAATTAACTTTTAATGGCAGTTTCAAGATGATGATGATGATGATGATTATTATTATTACTTTGAAAAAATAGAGAAATATAAGAAGACCTTGTATATTACCAAAAAAAATAAGAAAGAAAAAGAAGAAAAAGTCCTGGTTGGTGAATCATGCAACATGTCAACCTTTCCAGTGATATATTTATAAAATACTTATGGAGACGTTGCTCTCTGTGTACACAAATTCACAAGTCACACCCAATAGACTACCTCTGTGTATATATATATGTATATATATTCACGGCCATTACCAAATCTGTTGGAGGTATATATACAAAGTCAGACAAAAAGAAGTCTGACCCTTTTCTTGATTTTCTGCAACCATCAACTCAATCCAGATATTGTGTGGGGATGGCGTCTCGGAGGATCTCCCGCCTCCTCTCTTCTTCTCTCGTTTTTCCGTCTCCTTCTTCAACTCGTTTAGGTACATATATATGTTCGGGCTTTGTCATCTTCATAAGATATGTTCAGTTATATTTGATATACACAAAATGGATATATATATATATATATATATATATATATATATATATATTTAATGATTTGGGTTTTCAGTTTTTTTTTTGAAGTTTGTGAATCTGGGATCCATTTATATTTATAGCAACAAATTTGATTTTTGTAATAATAAATATTCTACGTTTGAGTTCCCACGCTCTGTTTTATCATTGCACGATTGATTGTGACCCGATGCCTTCTTATTTATATATCCAACTCTAGAGGTTGATAGCAGGGGTTTCTGCTTTTGTTGATTTTATACTCCCAACTTATTTTCCTTTTGGGTTCAGGATGGTGATTTCAAAGTTTCTATCCAAAATCCAAATTTATGGCTCCTCGTTTATTAGACTATATATATTATTTTAGGCTAAGAATTAGTGAATTAGTGTATTAGTGTTCACGGAGTCTTTTCATATGGCAATCACTTTTAGCTTATTGTTTATTAGTAACTCAGTCGTCAAACGTTGCTTTGTTCAGTGAGGAACTCTTTCTTGGGTAGAGGAATTCATAGATACAGCACTGCTGTTACTGCTCACCACGAGGAACCAATAAGCCCGCCCGTAAAAGTGGATGAGACTCAGCTTTTAATTAATGGAAAATTCGTCGACGCTGCATCTGGTAATCTTTCTATACCCTGTGATGATTCATAAGTAGACTCAGCAAGACTCTATTTGTGTGATCAGCCAGTCCTTTAGGACCAAAAAAAGAAAAAAAAAAGTGTCATCCTGCACCTTGTATTATTGCTTTGATATTTTTTTTGGAGTAGCAGCATTAAGCAAACGTGTGTATTTTATTTGGTCTCAGGGAAAACATTCCCAACATTGGACCCCAGGACAGGGGAGGTGATTGCCCATGTTGCCGAAGGTGAGAGTGAAGATGTGGACCGAGCAGTGGCTGCTGCTCGCAAGGCATTTGACGAAGGACCTTGGCCGAAGATGACTGCCTATGTAACTTTAAAGCTGTATTTTTGAGATGTAACTAGCGTTATCCATACTGTATCACGGACCAAAGCTGATTTACTTTTACTTTCCATTTTTTATCATCTACTAGGAAAGGTCCAGGATACTTCTTCGCTTTGCAGATTTGCTTGAAGAGCACAATGATGAGCTCGCAGCTCTCGAGACTTGGGATAGTGGCAAACCGTATGAGCAGTCTGCTAAAATTGAAGTGCCCATGCTTGTTCGTCTATTTAGATACTATGCAGGTTCGTCAACAGTTATACCAGCTGTGTGGAAAACAATAAAACAGATCCATCATACGGGCTACATTAGTGACAATAATGATTGAATTGTGTGTCCCTCCCCCTACATTTTACTAAAGTTCTGCGGCATTGCTCTACATTTCATCAGGTTGGGCAGACAAGATTCATGGTCTCACAATCCCTGCCGATGGAGCCTATCACGTGCAAACCCTGCATGAGCCAATTGGTGTTGCTGGCCAGATTATTCCATGGAACTTTCCTCTAGTTATGTATGCATGGAAAGTTGGGCCTGCATTAGCCTGTGGTAATACTTCTGTTCTAAAGACCGCAGAGCAGACACCTTTGTCTGCTCTCTATGCATCGAAGCTACTTCATGAGGTAATTTATAGATCAGTGTTATATTCCCTGCTTTATGATTGCTTCCGAGTGTTAGAGTTTATTGCTCATTTCCAGTGGGTTTATTTGTGGAAATTCATTGCTACAGGAAGTTGTGCTGGGCCTGCCTTACTTATTTGGTTATTTGTTATTGTTGAAACTATTGGGGTTTCCCCTGATGGTGTAAGCAACAAATTTTCAGTTCCAGCATGCTCTTGAATTACTAATGATGTCCCTAATATATCGAGCAAATAGAAAGTTGATCTGAAATCCCTTCTTTGTTGCAGGCTGGGCTTCCAGCAGGAGTTTTAAATGTCATTTCTGGATTCGGTCCAACTGCCGGTGTTGCTATTGCCAGTCACATGGATGTGGACAAGGTAATCTGCCATCTCGACCGACTTGATTTCACCTGAAAATGAAGCAATTAAGTATGAAATATATGATTTCCACATTAGAATCAATTGAATTTGCGTTTTTCCTAGGTGAAGATGATAAAATCATCTGAATGCTAGAATACCATTCGTATGTACCATTGTCTGCTAGTTCCAGGCAATCAGCCATTCCATCTCTCAAGTTATTCAACTCTCTCAATGGTGCTCTCATTCTGCAGGTTGCTTTCACTGGATCAACTGCTACTGGGAAAGTTATTCTCAATTTGGCATCGAAAAGCAACTTGAAGTCGGTGACGTTAGAGCTTGGAGGGAAATCTCCTTTCATCGTATGCGAGGATGCCAATGTAGATGAGGCTGTTGAGATGGCCCATTTTGCTCTATTTTTTAATCAGGTATGCAGATGCTTGTGTGAAAAAGATGTAGGGTTCCCAGAGCTTTAGAGCTCACTGCCTCTCAAATTTTGGGTTCCTGCAGGGACAATGCTGCTGTGCTGGTTCTCGTACATTTGTACACGAGCGCGTGTATGATGAGTTTGTAGAGAAAGCAAAGAGACGCGCTTTAAATCGTTCTGTTGGTGATCCATTCAAGGCAGGCATTGAGCAGGGTCCTCAGGTAAGTAAGTTTAGGGTAAATATTTTGCTTATACGGCATTTGTCTGTATTGCTTTTAGCACATTGATAACCATTTCCTGGGAAGGCAGAAACCCCGTCCCCATAAACGTTTGTTGCTGTTTGTGTTGTTGTCTCATGGGGTTGGGATGGTGATACTGAATATAACACCAGCATAGTACGTGTATCAGATTGACTCGGAACAATTTGAAAAGATCCTTAATTACATCAAATCTGGCACTGAGAGCGGTGCTACCCTTGAAACTGGAGGGGAGAGAGTAGGGAAGAAGGGCTTTTACATTCAGCCTACTGTCTTTTCAGATGTAAAGGTATGCATGATACCAGTTAGCTACATGTATAGCCTGCCATATGTTAACTGGCTTAGTATACATGGGAGGCTTAGATGTTGAAAGAACTAATATTCTTATATAAATAATAGGATGACATGTTGATAGCAAAGGATGAGATCTTTGGCCCAGTCCAGTCCATCTTGAAGTTCAAGTGAGTGTTGCAACTAGCCAGCCAGTCTTTTCTTTTCTTTTTAATTCCTCTCACAGTCATATGGTGTGTTGCTCCTTGAGGTAATTGGCATCCAATTGCAGGGATCTTAATGAGGTGATACGAAGATCAAATGCTACCCACTACGGGCTGGCTGCTGGAATCTTCACCCAAAACCTTGACACTGCTAACACTCTGGGACGTGCATTGAGAGTGGGTTCTGTGTGGATTAATTGCTTCGACGTCTTCGATGCCACAATTCCTTTTGGTGGGTTCAAGATGAGTGGCCATGGCAGAGAAAAAGGAGTTTACAGTCTTAACAACTACTTGCAAGTGAAGGCCCTTGTCACTCCCTTGAAGAATCCAGCGTGGCTCTGAATTTACAGGGCCTGTCCCCCCCACCCCCTTATTTCCTGTAGTGCTGCTATAAAAGGAAGGAGACAACCTGTCTAAAATTTGTCGGTGCATTATATTGTCTAAAATTTCAGCTTGATTGTCATTCACTTACACGAGGAGGTGAAATCTGTTTGTTTATTTTGGCTTTATCAACAACCCATTTACCCAAACCCCATTTTATTGAAAATATTTGTAACCAGACAGATCAAATCGGGGGATTTATGATACCTTTTGTGACTTGTTTCATTATTTTTCTTCACAAAGAACAATGGCTACACTAGAAGAAAATAATTAAGATTGACACACATCACCCGCGTGATATGTGCAAATAAATCAAGCCCAGGCCCTATAAACTATAATGCTGATACCGACACAAGGAGCGTAGCTACAGAGATTCGGGAATCAAGAGCCACACATCCATTCTCTCGATTAAAAAAAAAAAGCCTCAATTACGAAAAGAGATGAGATAAGCAGTAAGAATCTGCATAGACCCATTGTTTATGAACTTGATATTCGATCGTCCAAAGAACCCAGAAAACCCCTCTCGTCTGAAGGGATCAGTCAAGCGCGGAACAGCGTGTAATATCTACAGCTTGATGGAGCTGCGAGGCAGCATAGCAGTAGGAGGGCTTCGGGGATCAATTGTTTTTGCAGCGTAAGTTCCATGTTGGTTTGGTTATTTAATTTGATCTGCATTGAATTGTAATTATTATTTTTTTTATTTTATGTTTTGTTGAGAGAGGATTTTGTGTTTTAGAACCATATGTGTTTTAAAAAGAAATATATTTTTTAAAATTTAATTTAAATATTTTTAAAAAAATTATAAGATTCATTATTTTTAAAAACAGATTTCATATATATTATTATTATTAAATTGGAATTGACTCAAATTTTTAAAAGTAATACTTAAAATGAATTATACCAAACGGATGTCTAACGTTTCATTTCTTTGTAAATTTACCTTAAAAAAAATCCAAAGATAAATAAATAAAATTTTACAAGTTAATTAATTATTTATCTTTGGATTTTTTTAATTAAATTTATGCAAAAAATTAATTATTATGAAATTTGACAGCTACAAGCACATAAATATTTAATCTAACAATTATTTTTAAAAGAAATATAATTATGATATTGAAATAAATAAATCCGAATAAATTGAATGTAAGAAGCATGATAGGATGTTTCATTGCTTCCGCTTAAGTGGATGATCAAGTTTTAAAATCATATTTTGCCTCGTATATAGGCAGAGAAAATATTCTATTCTCTAACGGAGTTGGCGAATGAGACTCCATTTGCTCGTACCTAACTGTTGCTTTTTATTAAATCTATCTATATGAATAGTTTTAGCTCAAATTAAAATTTTATATTATTTTTGACTTAAACAATTATAAAAAAAATAATTTCACAATAATAAATATCATTAAAAAATATTAAAATTTATAAAAAAAAAATAATTATGAAATAATTAGATTAATAACTCAGCTATTTATTTATGCCCTGCCTCCACCTAGACAAAGAATTAAATTTTAAAATTACATCTCTTTCCTACCTGAACGGGATAATCTGCAATTTAACACAACCCCTGGCGTGAAATGGACTCATCGTGAATGTGGATGGGCCATCTTCACAATAAATCAATAATTCAACGGTAATTACCCAGCTAGCAAAGCACTCTCCTTGCCTGTGGATATGGCGTGGACAGAGCTAGACCATCGCATTTGTACACCGCATTTTGTTTTCAAGTGTCATGCAGGGCCGGCTCTAAGATCTTAGTGACCCTAAGCGAAATCGATTAGGGGGCCTCGTTCTAAAGTGATTGATAAAAAAAAGAGTTAAGATAAAGGCCTACGAGAATTTAAGAGTAAGAGAGACGAGAGAGACTGTACTAGTGTAGCAATGCCCTAGGGCTGTAGTAGAGACGAGAGAAGTAAAGACAATCAAACAAAAGGTTGAATCGGAGGCCCTCCAAAATATGAGGCCTCAAAGTGTCCACTGCACTTTGCAAAAGAGCAGAGTCGGCCCTAGATATGTTTTTACTTGTGAAAGTACTTTATATTGACCATGACACTTAAAACAAATTTAGTCACGCTTCGTTTCATCTCAAGTCACCAATTGTTTTTCAAAAGGCATGTACATCTTTATGCCTCTGCCAAACAACTCTCCATTGATGAAATTAAAAAAATAAATCCAACATTGATAGTTATTTAGAACACTTGGTTTAGATAGGCTGGTTTCTCTCTCTCTCTCTCTCTTTAAATTCTATCTATTATGTTTATTACCAATGTAATCAATCAAATTAATGTGTGCTTGAGGTTTTACAAATTTTGGTTATTCTCTCCGTAAAGAAAAATGGAAATATAAAGGATTTACGTTGTAAGTTTGATTTCAAGGACTGTATTTATTTATTTTTTTAAAATAAAATATTAGGGTGCGCGTCAAGGTTTTTAAATGATTGATACATTTACGCATGCGTTGAGGATAAATTAAAAAATGGCAACAGACTAATCCAAAACAGCTGTTCAACAAAATATGATATTTCAATAATTATTTGGAGATCAGTGACAAAATTGGACGCCAAAGTGTGAACTCCTCGAAATAGCTAACCAACAGTGTAGTTAAGCTGCGCCGAATGGGGAAAGCAGACGGAAAGAGACACACACGTGTATATATATATATATATATATGGGCAAAACTTTTAATATACAAAAATGGCGACTGACCTCCCGTGAGCAATTCGTTGACTAATTCGAAGATGACCCGCTGTACATAAGTACATAATTATATGCACATGGTTTCGATGTGTAATTTATAATGCTAATCCGCCTAATCCTTTTCGTAAAGGTTGATCTGAGATAAAGGAGGACAGTCACAGATAAATACGAAGGTAACAATTTAACAAAATGAAAAGTGATACGATAATGTCTTTTGATTATTTTACTAAAATATGCTACACCTTCCATCTTGTTTCCTCTAGTCCTAGCCCAAAAAAAAAAGGTACTATCAACCGTTCTCTACCGTTGGATCAACCCATCAATCAAGTGGTCTCAGATAGTCAGATGCTTCGATTGGTCCAACACGACACTAGGTTCATTTCATACGATGAAACGAAGACATGCCTCCCACGCAGACACTTGTCTCCCAAATCCCACATTTAGTATTGACGGCCAATACGTGGCACCGCTAAAGCTGTTACCACGTGTCCTCATCGTGGCCGGGTCGCCGCCAGACATGGATATGAACCCACGTTGACCTATCCTATCTCGACGCGTGTCCCGACATTACCGACCCTTTTCCCTTGTATATATAAACGGCCCAACGGCCCTAAGCTTTCGCATACGAATCCTACAAAACTCGATCTTGGCTTTCAATTTTATTTTATAATTTTAATTTGGGGCATTTGGATATTTGTTGGGTCGTGTTGAGCAACTTGTTTTTGAATCCTAAATGAGATACGACTCCGATGTGTCAACTCGCCGGATTCTGACATCTCCGGCGGTCTATCCCTGCGAAGACACCTCGCCGGCGACGCTGCTCGCCTCTCTGATCGACCTTGCCACCGACATATGCGGCTGCCAACCTGAGTCCCTCCCCACAAACAAGCGAAACGCCCGAGAAACGATCCGCCAGGTGGGGCTCATCCTCGTGTTCCTGCAGGAGGCCCACGAAACAAGACCGGATCTACCCGACCCGGCCATGCTGAGTCTGTCGGAGCTCCACGTGGCCTTCCAGAAGATCCGGTACCTGACGGAGGATTGCGCGCGGGAAGGCGCTCGGTCGTGGTTGGTGATGGAGTCCGAGCGCGTGGCGGATCAGTTCCAGCAGCTGATTCGGGGGATGGCGACCGCCCTCGACGTCCTGCGGTTGGATGGGATCGATGTCGCGGCGGAGGTGAAAGAGGCGGCGGAATTGGTGAGGAGGCAATCGCGTGAAGCGAGGGTGGGAATGGAGAGAAACGACGAGCGCTTGCGAAGCGAGGTGGGTTGGTGTTTGAATGGCTTCAGCAACGGTGTGGCTCCTGATTCTGGTGACCTGAGGAATATTCTACTCGATTTGGGAATACGCTGCTGGAGCGACTGCGACAGAGAGATCAAGTTCTTGGAAGAAGAAATCAGGCTTGAAACCACCATGAGCCCGGCCACGGACGCTGGAGGGAGACAAAACCTGTGGCTCCTCACCGGTCTTTTGGGCTTCATGAGCTATTGCCGGTGTGTTCTGTTCGACCATGTCGGCCACAACAGAGCAGCCTCCTCCGCCACCGCCGCTGTTCGGGAGACGGCGACACTCAACTGCCTGGATCTGGATGCCGACCTTTTCCTGTGTCCGATTTCTCTGGAGATCATGTCGGATCCGGTGGCGGTGACGGCGACGGGCCAGACCTATGACCGGTCGTCGATCCTAAGGTGGATAAGGGCCGGTAATTCTACCTGTCCCAGGACTGGTGAGAAGCTCACTCACATCGACTTGGTTCCCAACCTGGTTGTCCGCCACCTAGTCCGGCAATTTTGTGCCTCTACAGGCATTCCCACTGCAGAATTGAGTAGTACCACCGCGAAGAAGGCGGTGCCATCCATGGAAAGTCCAGCGGCCCAGGGAGCAGCGAAAATGGCAGCAAGGTTTCTGGCTAGCAGGTTTGTGGTTGGGACGGTAGAAGAGAGGGAGAAAGCTGCTTTTGAGATCCGGCTTCTCACCAAGAGAAGCGTTGTCAGCAGGTCTTGTTTGGTAGATGCAGGCACAATCCCTCACCTCTTGGGCCTGCTTTCATCAGAAGAATCACAAGTCCGTGAGGATTCCATGGCTGCTTTGTTGAATCTTTCCAAGCATCCGCTAGGCAGAGCACAGATTGTGGAGAATGGGGGTCTGAAATTGATCGTACACGCCCTAAAGAAGAAGGGTCCTAAACTAGAAGTCCAGCAGCTCGCAGCAGCGGCCCTCTACTATCTGGCTTCGGTAGAGGGGTACCGGAAGTTGATTGGTGAAACCCCTGAGGCCATACCGGCCTTGGTTGAGTTGGTCAGGAATGGGACTCAGCACGGCAAGAAAAATGCCATAGTTACAATCCTCAACCTTCTAATGCACCATGGGAACCATGGCCGTGTGCTAGCAGCAGGAGCTGTCCCAGAGTTGGTCCGGGTCTCCACTTCTTCTCAAAGAGAAGATCTCGTAACGGACTCTCTAGCAGCTTTATCGTGTCTAGCTGAGACTACTGACGATGGGACAGCAGCAATTTTGTCTGAGAGAGGGGCATTGCAGTTAATTGTGGTGATTTTTGGTTCCACGGCGTCGAGGCTAGGGAAAGAGCACTGTGTCTCATTGCTGCTGGCTCTTTCCATCAATGGGGGGAGAGATGTGGTCTCTGTTTTAGTGAAGAACCACCATCTAATGGAATTGCTTTACTCGCAGCTAGCTGAAGGCACGTCCCGGGCGAGCAAGAAGGCCAGCGCCCTCATCCGTCTTCTGCATGCCTTCTCTGAGAGGGACTCCAACAGCTTGGTAACTCCGGCAGCAGCAATTCAGCATGACCGGTTTGTACATGTCTGGTGATCCAATGTTTTTCTTTTCTTTTCTTTTCTTTTCTTTGTCAGTTGGGTCATTCTTTTTACAACTACAGGTTATTAATTAGCTCGTTTTTTTTTGAAGAGCTGATTATTGACTAGTTATCAGTTCCAGTATTTTTGATGGAGCTGTAATTTGTACAGAACTACTATACCCATTGTGTTCTGGTTATAATGAAATAGCGAATGAGATGTGCTGCCGTCGGCCATCGATAATGTATATGTTTGTAAATAAATATGGTCATTAGGCTTTTGGTGGGATCAATTTAATAAACCTTGTGTACACTGGCTTTAATTGTTAGTTGATATTCAAACAAATAATACTCCTTCGTTTTCTCTTCATTTTTCTTACCCTCCAGTCTCTCCGTCCTTCGTTCCTACCCGCAGAGCCGGCTACGTTTGGCATATTTTTTTTTTAAATATGATTATTTAAAAAAGCTTTGAGTGAAATATATACTTTTTAGTTCTAGTGAATCCAAGAGGGTATGCATTCATACTCTTACATACATCCTAAATGCATTTATATCACATAATAAATACTTTTGAATTCATCGGAGCTATTGTTTAAAAATAATTTTATAAATTATATCTAAAAACTATTTTATAATAAATGAAATATAATTTTTTTGTTTGGAGGTTATTTTCATCAAAATAAAAATAGTTTTTATAAAGGACGGAGAGGAGCAAGTGGACGGAGAGGAGCAAGTCGTAAGGTCGGCCGTCGCAGGGGCGGCCGGAGATTGTAGGAACGGTAGTCGCGCGGACTGGATCTGGCCGTTGAAGGGGGGAGGTCCCTGGGTCGTTCGGAGATCGCAGGGGCAGTCGGAGGTCACAGGGGCAGTCGTCGCACGGACTAGATCTAGCAGGGGTGGCCGTCGCAGGGGCAGGGGGAGGTCGTGGGGGGCTTGCCGGACCGGATCACAGCGAGAGGAGAATTCATCGGACTGGTTTGCAGGGGCAGTCGCCGGCTGGAGCGCAGGGGCTAGCTGGCGTGAAACGAAAACCTAAAACAAAAATTGAAAATACTGTTTTTATTTTTCCTTTTGAAAACAACATGTTTTCAAAAATTAAAATAAAAAATGAATGATAAATATAAATTAGAAGGTATTTTCTGTCGAAAAATTAATTTTGAGTATTAATACCAAATATGCTAAACAAAAAATTAATTTTATGTATGCCCCGTTGCTTATTTTATTGGATTTCTTGGGGGAATATGATAAAGACATTTTTGTCACACTAACACTCTCAAAATAATATTTATAAATCTAATTAACCTGTAGAAGGGTAAGTCAGGATCGATCCCACAGAGACACGGTTGAAAATCTATAACTTAATTGCGCTCATATTGTCAAAGCAAATAATGGTAGAGAAATTAAATAAAGAAAGGAAAATAATAAATTAAAATGAATTAAAATAAATAAAATAAAACAATCTTAGAGAAAAGGAAAAATAAGGAATAAAGGTCTAGGGGCTGAGGTTCACTATAATTTTCAATCCTTAATTGTATGGTTTAATTAATTATTCCTATTAATTCTCTAACATGTAAAGGTAGCCAATCCTAATGTAACTGACAACCGCCACAGAAATAGCAAATAGCGGTTTAACCCCACCAACAATGGCCTACTCTCGTGACTCGCTGAAATAGGATCAAACCCATTAATAGGTGATCAACCATGATTCCTCCTAGGATCACAGACTACTCTCGTGACACGCAAGTCCTAGGTCTCATTCTATAGTTCCGATAATCGAGGTTCACCTTTCGGTCCTTCCCCCAATTATCCAAGACATGTAATAGGTTCGCGACGCCCAAACACGGATTCAACTAATAGAATGAAATTATTTATGAAAAAGATAAGAAATAATTAAATAAAAACTCATACAATCAAGAAATTGAGATTAGGTTACCCCCAATCCCTAGGAAGAACGGATTATCCCATGAGAATTTGAATAAACATATCTATATATAAAATCATGAAACTGGGATTACAATGAGACAAAAGAAGATGAACCAACCTGTCACGAAGGCATACAAACGATCCTCTCCCAAAACCAAAGTGTTCTCTATCCAAAATTAGGGGTGAAATCGGTTTGGTTTGGGTCGGTTTAAGTCATTTTTCAAAGCAATTTGATGTATTTCGGTTTGGACAAAATCAAACCAAACCAAACCTGTTGCTTGGACCAAACCGAACCAAACCAAACTGATTCAGTTTGGTTTGGTTCGGTTTGAACCGGCGGTTTGAATTATTATCAGTTTGAATCGGTTTAGTTTTTAAATTTTTGAGTTCTTAAAATTTAAATGATGTAAAATAAAAAAAAAAGTAAATAGTGTGTAAGCATATTAATACATGTTAAATTTATAATTATAAGTCTCAAAATTTGATAATATAATTCACAAATACAACATATCAAGTATTAACAAACAATCTTAAATAAATAAATCTCAAAATATAAAATAAAAATAGAAAATAAATAAATAACAATATTATTCGGTTCGGTTTGGTTTAAACCGCGGTTTTGAAATCTCAAACCAAACCAAACCGATATATTATTCAGTTTCAAACCAAACCAAACTGATTTTTATTCGGTTTCAACGGTTTGATAAATTGGCGGTTTCGGCGGATCGGTTTGGACCGGTTTCAGCGGTTTAGAGTTACACCCCTATCCAAAATCATATAAAATTTTCCAAAATTAAAGCTAGAGTTCTTGAGCCGCCAAAGACGGCTCCCCAATGGTTCAGAATCCCTAACTCTAACATAAACATGACCCTTATATACTCTCCCAATTATTACATTAAAATAATTAAGAAAAATAAATAAAATAAAAAGATAAGGAAAAATGTTGTCGACACAGGCCATGGTCACCCAAAACTCGTGGCCATGGCGACAGTACGCTGGATATTTGTGAAGGTCGACGGCCATTAATTTTGCGGCCACGACGAGAATTTCGTCGTGAACAGTAAAAGACGCTTGCCATGGTCAGGCACTGCACGGCCATAGCCTGTGTAAAGTACTTTTTAGCTGTCCAACACTATCTGATGCCAATTTTGCCCTTATTTAGCTTTGTTTGGGTCAAATTGCTCCAAGTACCTGCAAAACACACCAAAATACACAAAACACACCAAAACATGACAAAAAATACTAAAAACACATATTAATCAAATAAAACATAACACAAACACAATAAACACTCTAAAATTCATTAAAATAAGGGATGAACACATATCGAAAAGGCATATAAATGGGTTCATCAAAATCCCTCATAGTTGCCTCTTGCTTGTCCCTGAGCAAGGACTAAATTAAATATACAATCATACAAAAATGGAAAATAAGAAAATCAAAAACACAAATGAGAATATGAGTAATTCCAAATATACAAACACCATACAAAAGAGAATGAAATGCTAGCAAGGAATGAGCAAAGGCAACCCTAAGCTTTTACATGACCTTCCCCACACTTAGTCCAACAATTACATGTTTTCCTAGCTAAGGGTCTAAGGAACAACCAAATTAATTAAATAATAGAGCAAATAACCATCTTGGAGTCCTCTCAATAGAAGCCAAAAATACCTCACTCATGTGGTAGTCTCACATCACTCAATACTCAAAACCTCCATGGGTTTTCAGACCATAAGAAAGTAAAAGCAAGTCCCTCATTGTGGTGACACAACAATTCTTACCACAAACCAAATGCCTTTGCCAATATGCCACCATGAGAGGTAAGCTACCAATTATGATGCTCTAAACTAATAACATAAGGCTCAATCTCATATTTTTTTGTTGAAATAAACATTCAAATAATTGTAACTCTTTTTCTTGTCAAACTAAGTGGCCTAAATATATATGTTAATAATCAAACACTAGGTTTACAAAATCAACATTCCCGTGGGCCTAAATATTAAGATTATGCCACAAGGATTACAAATAAAAGTACCCCATTTACATAAGATGCCACAACTAAGAGAAATAAAACATAAAATAGCCAAATATACATAGTTGGCCAAGTCACTTACAAATGGCAAACAAGAAAGCTCTTATTCTTTTCTTTTTTCTTTTCAGATTTCTTTCTCTTTTTTTTTTCAAATTTTTTTCTCTTTTTTTTTTCCTGAAATTTGAGCCACACCTTAAAGAGCACCAATCTAGGCAACTAACATCAAAGCAACATGTGACTCTAGCCCAACATTCAAGCATTAACCCATCACCACAACATAACTATGTAAGCACTTGCCCAAAATCATCAACCAGGAGGCTAATCACACTTAAAGGAACAAAGGATACATGGACAGTATCGCTCTTAACACACAACTCCAAGAAAAGATAAGATATTCACCCTAGAATTGAAAAACTAAAGAAAGAAACCAAGTCTTAGCTCAAAAACACAATGATCTCATCCTAAGCACAAGGAAAATAATGTATAGGCCTAAAGGCATAATTACCCAAACCAAACCATACATAACACCTCAAGCATGGTAAATAGCAAAAATAAAAAAAATCAATAAAACTAGCATATTAAGAATATTCCCATAATATCTCCAGACTCATGCAAACAGTCATGCAATCAAACACAAAACAAAACAAGGATAAACAATCATGCAGACTCTCCCCCACACTTGAAAGACACAATGCCCTCATTGTAAAAGGGAATAGACACCCACACAAAGCATGTAAGAACATATAGCAAATAATAAAATAAAATAAAAGAGGAAAGTCATATAGAGGGTGAAAGGATTTTATTTCAAAAATCAAACACACTAGAAAATTAAAAAAAATGAAAAAGAAAACAAGGACAAGAAAAAAAGAAAAAAAATGACCCTATCAGGAGGTCGAGGCGAGAAAGATAAATCATAAATAAAAATAATAAAAAAATACCACGGCTTTATCAGGTGGCCGTGGTGTGTAGGAGAGATCATACCTGTGCGGAATTAGAGGAACTCCTACGAGTTAGAGATGGCAATGGGGCGGGGCGGGTTTTGGGTTGCCCCGTCCCCATCCCCGATAGCGAAAGTACGCCCCATCCCCGCCCCGTGCCCCGACGGGTAATAAATTTTCTGCCTCATCCCCGCCCCGCCAGGGCACGGGGCGGGGCGGGGATTCCCCGCCATCATGCACCCAGTCCAGCATAGCCCGCAAGCCCACACGCTAAAGCCGCCCGCGCACGCACCAGCCAGCCCCCCACCCACGCCTGCGCGCGCTCAGCAGCCAACCCCCACAGGCCACAGCCCAAAAATCAAGCAAAATAAATTGCTTACACTAAATTTCGAACCCAAGACTTCCTCCTTAGATGTACTGCTGCCAAACCATCAGGCTAACTCCATTTTGTTATTTAAATTTATGTAAATGATATATATACTTGTCATATCACATATAATTACTAATAATAATAAAAATAATAAATATAATTATTAATTATAATGATAATAATAATATTAATAAAGAGTACATACTATATTTTAAAAAATAATAATTACAAAGTATATATATATTTGTATTATAATAGAAATTAAATATACTATTACTATTTTGATATAAAATACAAACTAATTAGATTAAAATTTAATTTTAAATTTATTAATAAGTTGATTTATGATTAGGTGATCCAATCAAATATTATTTGATTGAAAATGCATTAATATTTAAACTAATAATGTCATTTACATGTTTTATTACTTTTATTTTAAATATTAAATACATACTATCAAAAGTTAAAATCACTCTCACAATACATGACTCATATCATGAATAAAATAATTTGTAGATGGACATTAATTAGATTCAAATTTAGTTTTTAAAAATATTAATATGTTGATTTAATACTAAATAATCTAATTAAATATTATTTAGTTGAATAATTATAAGATTACTTATGTCATACATAATATGTTAGTTCATACTAATAATTATAAGATTACTTTGTATTTTATACTAAATATAATATTATTTATATGTCACATTTAAAATATATACACTAATGATATAAGCATAATAACAATAATCATCTATGACATATATAATTATCAACGAACTTTCTAACATTAATTATTAGATTTTACATACTCAAAAATTATCATATTACTTATGTTATATATGATATATATAGTTGTATAATTGTCACTATATATATGCATTTATAAATTATAATCCATAAGTAATAACTTGAATATCGAGTAGTAATAATTTAAATAATACAATTATCATTAGTAATAAATGATAACACATTAATGAAAACCTAATTAATATAATTATATAACATAGTTATCATATTATTTTTGTTATAAATAATACAATATTATGAAAAGTCATGTTTCTCAAACTTGTTTTTCTTAATGTAATAAAAACTTATTTTTGTTATAAGTAATACAATAATATGATTATTTTTGGATAATACTAATTATTGAGTGTAAGTGTATATATATTCTTTGGTATGATAAGTATATCTATACTATTATAATTATAACTAATGTTATTAGTTAATTAAACAATACTAACAAGTTTGATATACTAAAAAAATACATGGTGAGAGTGAGTTTTGGCTTTTGATATATAGTATGTATTCAATATTTGGGTTAAAAGCTTAAGTAATAAATCATGTAAATAATATTACAAGTTCATATATAAATGTATTTATCGATCAAATAATACTTGATTTGATTATTTAGATTTAAATCAACATATTAATAATTTTAAAACTAAATTTCAATCAAATTAATATGACTAGTATCCATAATTTATTTTATGCGTGATATGAGTCACGGTGAGATTGAATTTTGAGTTTTTTAACATTTGATAGTATATAATTCATAATTGAATTAAAAATAATAAAATATGTAAATGATATTAGTGATTTAAATATTAATATATTTCCAATCAAAATAATATTTGATTGGATCATCTAATCATAAATTAACTTATTAATAAATTTAAAACTAAATTTAAATCTAATTAATTTATATTTTATATTAAAATAGTAATAGTACATTTAATTTTTATTATAATACAAATATTTATATTTTGTAATTACTTTTTTAAAAATAAAATATACACTCTTTATTAATATTATTATCATTAATAATATTATTATTAATATTAATAATTATAATTATCATTAATATTGTTATTATTATTTATATGTGATATGATAAGTATATATATCATTTACATAAATTTAAACAATAAAATAGAGTTAGCCTAATGGTTTGATAACTGCACATGTAAGGGGGAGGTCTTGGGTTCAAAACTTAGTGGAAGCATTATATTTTGCTTAATTTTCAGGCAGGCTGGGCAGGTTCGGCGCGCGTGGGTGGACCGGGAGGCTGGCTGGGGCGAGCTTATGCGGGGGCGGGTTTGGCGCGCGCGGGCGGACCGAGAGGCCGGGTCGGGGCGAGCGTGTGCGGGGGCGGTCGCGGGCGGTAGTAGTGTGGGGAGGTCTTGGGTTCAAAACTTAGTGGAAGCATTATATTTTGCTTAATTTTCAGGCAGGCGGGCGGGTTCGGCGTGCGCGGGCGGACCGGGAGGTTGGGCCGGGGCGCGCGTATGCGGGGGCGGGTTTGGCGCGCGCAGTGGACCGAGAGGCGGGTCGGGGCGAGCGTGTGCGGGGGGCCGTCACGGGCGGGTACGTGGGGGCTGGCTGGGTCGTAACGGAGAATACCTGTGGGGTGGGGATTTATCCCGGGGCGGGGCGGGTACATGGGGCGGGGGATGCTTGCCCCGTCCCCGCCCCGTAACCCGGCGGAGCAAAATATTATCGCCCCGTGCCCCGACAAATTCAAAACAAACCCGCCCCGTCGGGGCAGGTATGGGGCAGGGCAGGGTGGGTACGGGTTAAATTGCCATCCCTATACGAAACCTCTAATTAGCTGATGAGATTGTAGAGGAAGGTCCTGCAAGCATAGGCCCCGCAGGCGAGGGACTATGTAAAGACTCGTATTTGGATAGTTTTGAGAGATAGCCATTCTATGGGAATGCAACTATCTGTATAGTAGTGTAGTCGTCGATGTGAGCATTTTGACTGTACCTGGGCCCGATTCTGAGTCGGGGCCCCGTTTGACCCGATTGTTGACTTTTCAGGGTTTATTGGTTAACTTTGCATTTGGGCAGTCATTTGAGTGTGATATTATCTGAATAGTGTTATGCTCATCATTTCGAGCGTTTTGACAGTAATTGGGCTCAATTAGGAGTTCGTGACCTCGGGAGGTCAATTATTGCGTTCGGGTCAATTATTGCTGGGAGGCCAATTATTGGCAGCAGTATAAATAATTAAGAAACTGCAATATCCCTTTAATTTGCTTGGTGCGTGCGTGTTTGAGCAAGAGAGAGAGAGAGAGAGAGAAGGTGAATAGCTTCCCTTGGTGATTTGAGGCGATTGGAGTTCGTAGATCGCAAATAATCTTCTCAGGTAGGTGTCCTTGAACCTTTTATCTCGATTTTATCTTGGAATATGCATGAAGTTATCATGATTTATGAATTTGAGTATGAACCCTATGTTTTGGGGAAAACCCAATTTTGAGGTTAGATATGATGATTTAGCATAAAAATTGGTTAATAACTGATTTATATCAGTTTGGGTACGTAATTTTGTACTCTGTTTAGTAAAACGCGTGTTTGTGAGTGCCTGGGGGTTGCTGGGCTGATCCCAGGCGAAAATCAGGCCAAAACGATGATGAACAGTACCCTGGGTGAACTGTAGGGTCGAAGTTCGTAGTCAGCAGCTTCGTAGTCAGCAACTGTGGAGTTAGCAGCTATGGAATCAGCAGGTTCGTAGTCAAAAGCTATGGAGTCAGCAGCTTTGTAGTCAGCAGCTGTGGAGTCAGCAGCTTCATTAGTCCGGAGCAGTTAGTCCGGAGCAGTTAGTCCAGATCAGTAGTCCGGATGCAGTGATCCGTAGCTTCACTCCGCAGCAGTGATCCGCAGCTTCAATCTGCAGCAGTGCAACTGCACTGCACTGGACTATTTATATTGTAAACCATTATGCCTCTACACATTTAAGTATTAAGTTACAATGTAAATAACGAAATACCCCCCATTTGGATTGAAAGAAAAATATTAGAAAAATTAATTCCCACTCTTTCAAAATGTGAAAATTGGGTTTTAGTGAAAAATCTCGGAAAAACCCAAAAGTTCGTAGGGATGATTTTTTGGAAAGTGGGGTTAGACATCTCAAAAAAATCCCAAAAATCAGATTATCTTAATTATGATATGGGAACCCAATGCCAGGACTTTTGATTTTAAGAAAATAGCTGCTATGGGTACTTCCTTCATAAATCAAGGATTGAGGATTTACTTGTGAAGACTGGCTACAGTTCTAAAGGAAATGTTGAGAATGACATGCCATACTAATGTTAGTACGTTGGTGTGAGGTATTGGGGCATGGACTCCGTGACTTGTTTGGGTTCTCACCATGAGGTTAAGGCCTGTGTGGCCACTATGGCCGGGGCAGGCATATGCGCTGATGGCAGGCCTGTATGGCGACTGTGGCCGGGCATATTGCGCTGTGGCTGGGGACAGGCTAAGGCCTGAGTTGAGCCGTTGAGCTCGTGAAGCTAGGGCTGAGGGCCCTGAGCTGGGATCCCGTGGAGGATCATTGACAAGCTGTCCTATGTAGGCAGGTTGGGTCCTGATGTTGGTTTGCAGGCTGAGTCCTGATGATTGTGCACATGACACAGTGCACGAGTACACAGAGCATGTAGTATAGACTTGTATGTTTGCATGATGTGGAGTGTTGGGGTCACCTACTGAGCTTGTCGCTCACCCCTACTTGTTGTTTACCTTTTTCAGGTGTGACCCGAGACTAGTGGAGGACTTTCTTCCAGGAGGACGCCCACTACTCTGATGTATGATACAGTATTATATTTTGTATTGTTTTATGTGTTGTATCCCGGACATGGGTCCGTGGATAGTTGTATTTGTATATTGTTTGTGATGTGATGTCTGTATGACTGTTTGTCTCATTGTATGCATGATGATATATGGGAAAGTACAGGATTACCCTTGATATATGACTGTACAGGGTTGCATATTTGAGACAGTACCCACGGTGTAGTCTCCATTGGTGTTAGTCACCAACCCCTTGACCTTTCAGGTGCGGGCAAGGGGAAGTCATGTTCCTAGTTCCGGGTTCCCTGGAATTTGGGGGCGTGACAGACTACACACAAGCAAGAAGAACAAAAACAAAAGCAAGATTCAATGACTGTTACCTCCTCAGAATTAGAGCAAGATGGACTAGTTACCTTAGGACTTACCTGCCCGGGTCCTAGGACATGAAACTGGGAGTCATCAATAATTACCTGTTCGGGGACATCTCCCTCGGCAAGGGTCTCATATAAATGCCCAACTCCAGTTGTGCCGTCAACCAGTGGTGCAGACCCGGCATGGTAGCTATCAATGATATCATCATTGGCCCTGCAAGATAAATCAACATACAACGGGGACCAAGAAGAAGAACTATACCCATTCACATTAAAGTCACCGATCTCCCGAAAAGGATGCTCACTCTTTAATCCTATATGGTCAATATGTTCACATGGTGCATCAATGCTAAAATTAGAGGGACTACTAAAAAGGATACAAAAATCCAAAAATATGGCCTCACAGTAAGGTATGAAGTCTATCCTCACAGGCATTCAAATCAATAAGGCAATCAAAAGCAGTGCCATGAATTTCCTTAACTAGGTCATCAAATATGGCCTCATCAATGGTAGAGCTTTCTAAGTATGTAATTCATGAATGGTGGAACAAAGAGATTTCATCCTATTATTATCGATCATAAGATATAGAAAGGGCAAATAAATTCAAAAAACATGTATTAGCCATATGGTCACCACTTCCACAACGAGTACAAAACACAAAAGGTAATGAATTAACATATGCATTATAAGCACCATAAAAATTAGGATCATCATGAGTGACACCTAAATGTAGTTGGCTGAGCTGCCTAATAGTAGTGTGTGGACATTGAGAGGGCTTATGCTCGCCACCACAAAACATGTAACGAACCGGCGTTTTCAAAGAAAATAAAGCACATTGATGATTAAAGAGGAGAAGAGAAGAGAAAAAAATGAAAAGAAAATGAAAAGATAAAACAATAGCAAATAAAAAAAAACTGCACCTAAAATTAACAAATAAATAAATAAAAATAATAATAAAATGAAAAAAACACTAGCAAAATAAAATTTTTAAAAAAGCAAACAAAACAGAAAAAATAGCAAATAAAATAAGTAAAATCATACAAGAAAATGAAAAACAAAACCAAACACACATATATACATGCTTAGTCCAATTTTCACATGTTCGGCTAAAGTTCCCAAGAATTGCCGTGTCCCCGACAACGACACCAATTTGATAAGATGTTTTTGTCGCACTGACACTCTCAAAATAATATTTATAAACCTAACTAACCTGTAGAAAGGTAAGTCATGGTCGATCCCACAGAGACATAATTGGAAATCTGTAACTTAATTGCACTCCTATTGTCTAACCAAATAATGGTAGAGAAATTAAATAAAGAAAGAAAAATAATAAATTAAAATAAATAAAATAAAACAATCTTAGAGAAAAGGGAAAATAAGGAATAAAGGTCTCGAGGCTGAGGTTCACCACAATTTTTAATCCTTAATTGTATGGTTTAATTAATTATTCCTATTAATTCTCTAACATGTGAAGGTAACCGATCCTAATGTAACTGCCAACCGCTTTCGCGCAAATAGCAGCGGCCTACTCTCGTGACTCGCTGAAATAGGATCAAACCCATTAATAGGTGATCAACCATGATTCCTCCTAGGATCACGGACTACTCTCATGACACGCAAGTCCTAGGTCTCATTCTATAGTTCCGATAATCGAGGTTCACCTTTCGGTCCTTCCCCCAATTATCCAAGACATGTAATAGGTTCGCGACGCCCAAACACGGATTCAATTAATAGAATGAAATTGTTTATGAAAAAGGTAAGAAATAATTAAATAAAAACTCATACAATCAAGAAATTGGGATTAGGCTATCCCCAATCCTTAGGAAGAACGGATTATCCCATGAGAATTTGAATAAACATATCTATATATAAAATCATGAAACTGGGATTACAATGGGAGAAAAGAAGATGAACCAACCTGTCACGAAGGCATACAAATGATCCTCTCCCAAAACCAAAGTGTTCTCTATCCAAAATCACATAAATTCTCCAAAATCAAAAGAGAAATCTAAAATCAAAACTAGAGTTCTTGAGCCGCCAAGGACGGCTCCCCAATGGTTCAGAATCCCTAACTCTAACATAAACATGGCCCTTATATACTCCACCAATTATTACATTAAAATAATTAAGAAAAATAAATAAAATAAAAAGATAAGGGGAAATGTTGTCGACACAGGCCATGGTCACCCAAAACTTATGGCCATGGCAACAGTACGCTGGATATTTATGAAGGTCGGCGGCCATTAATTTTGCGGCCATGGCGTGAACTTCATCGTGAACAGTAAAAGACTCCTGCCATGGTCAGGCACTGCGCGGTCATGGCCTGTGTAAAGTACTTTTTAGCTGTCCAACACTATCTGATGCCAATTTTGCCCCTTTTCAGCTTTGTTTGGGCCAAATTGCTTCAAGTACCTACAAAACACACCAAAATACACAAAACACACCAAAACATGACAAAAATACTAAAAACACATATTAATCAAATAAAACATAACGCAAACACAATAAACACTATAAAATCCATTAAAATAAAGGATGAACACATATTGAAAATGCATATAAATGGGTTCATCAAAATACAAACTCCCAAAGGAGAGAGGAGTGAAATGCTCCCTGTTAAATGAAGAGTGGGGGCATATGCTCGAATTGTGTCACTTGAAAAATATTTATTAAAACACCATAGTGTGAGTCATTCATGATTCAATGCTTTACAACAATAGTGGAAACTAGCAAACATATGAACCATACATGTACACTAATTACATCAAACAAGCTTGTATTTTGCATTTGATATTGGATAGGGATGTTTCCTTATTGTTTAGTATTTGAAAAAGCTTATCATTTGCCAATTGAGTTATCAAAAAGCTCAATTTGGACCTTCAACTAGCTGAGAAACAGAGGTTGATATAGCTGAATGACTTGGATGAGTTTAGTTTGGAAGCTTACAAGAACTCTAAGTTTTATAAGGAGAAAAACAAGCTTTGGCACAATAGGAAAATTAATCCTTATACATTTCAGCCTGATCAGCATGTCTTGCTTTTCAATTTTAGATTAAAATTACTTCCAGGCAAGCTTCGGTCTAAATGGATGGACCTTATACAGTTCGTCAAGTCTTCCTTTATAGCAGTGCTGAGGTTGAGTCACAAACAAGAGATGTTTTTAAAGTAAATGATCAGAGGCTCAACATTATTATGTAGAAGCTGAAGGAAAGATGGTTGATAACATCTCACTCATTGGTTAACGAAGGTGCTAGTTTAACTAAACACAATAAAGAAGCGCTTGATAGGAGGCAACCCATTTTCATATCCTTTTACTTATTTTTATTCAATGGTTTTGCATTTAGATTTACCTCTTTTTTAAGTAGGTTCAAAAAAATTTTGTGCACATAACAAAATAAAAAAATATATTTTGCACGTAGTGATAGCACGTGGTGATGTTCGCCACGGGATGGGTGTCTGTCATGTAATAAATAAATAATAATAATAAAAATTTTAAAAAACATATTATATGTGTCCATGGAGTGATGCAAGTGGCAATGGTCGTCACGTGCCGTCGTTATGTGCCGACGTAGCTTTACGTGTATCAGGTTTGGTGGGAAACATTAGTTTGAAACTCAGCGGAGCAGGAAAATTCATGGATGAGACTGCACGATGCAATGACCAACAGATGTACTGAAACATGCGACTTGGATTGATTGAAATATGTAATTTTATCACATGACGGCTACTGTTTGACCTAATTAGACATGTGCTGCCCTTTTTGAGTGCTATATAAGGCTTTGTGGGGTTTTATTTATTCAAGAATTCCACATTTAGTTGTTTAGTGTTCTCTCTTATATCCGTTACACGGTGCGTACTCCGGCCAACATTCGGTGACACGTGCAACTCTCTCCCAACTGTACTCTTTTCCGTTTTGTGCTACCACATTAGTTTTGTGTTCTTATGGAGAAAACTTCTAAATCCATTCGGGGTTCACACGCTTATGATGTGGCTGACATCTATCCTACCCATGTCTTAAACTAGAGTTTATTTTCTTGGACTAATTTTCCTTGGTCAACAGAGATTCATGACCGTCTGGATTCCACTGGTGTGCACAAGTTGGTGGCAGGACCATGCCAAATCTTGTTCATTGAAGTTATTAAATTTTATTAGATGGTAGAAGACGTGTAGGATGAAGAGGAGGAAGAAACATTAAGTATTGGTTCTGTGTAAGGCCGGGATATTCCGATTTCTAGTTCTATTATTCATTCGGTCTTTGATCTCCCTGAGGTAACTATTGCTTTTCCTAACTATACCTCTCCCACTTTTGGTCAATTAATGCATTATACTGGTAAGTGGGATAAACGTAGGTAGCATACCAAAAATGGTTTTACTGATAGATATTGTTTTTTAGCTCTTGTTGTGGGAAAATGCTTGTTATCCCAAAGGAAGGGTATTTATGGAGTGTTGAAAGAGCATTTACAATGCATGTATAGTATAGATCATGATTTGAGAGTTGATTGGCCTTTGATAATATTTAAGCATTGGGTGAAGTTTTTGCATCATAAAAGTTTTGGTCGTTTTTTTATCTCATATCATGATTAATCAATACCCTACTCTATTTGGTAATCCTGAGGGTATTCCTTATCCTACTGGTAATATCCTACGTGAGTTTACTGCGGATGGACATGTGGCTGTTGAAATGTTGGGTGCATGGTATAAATGGGCTCCTAGGTCACAGCAAGAGTAGGAAAAGAGGTCATCATCTAAGGAAAAAACTCCCAAATGACAGTCAGTCCATGTTATTTCTGCTTCCGAGTATTTCTGAGTACCTTCTCCTCTAAAGGAAGATTTTCCTATAGTTGATATACGCGCTTAGTTGATAAATGCTCCAAATACAATTAGAAGCAAAAAGGAAAGAACAATCCTTAAACATATGCAAAATTTGGTGATTCAAGGTGGAAATTGCAACAAAATAATAGGAAGAACAACACAAATAAACACAGCTATCAATAAGCATTGCTTAAGACCTTCGTAAGAGTTCCCATTGCGGAGTGGAATCTATAAGCAGAGACAGTAGTGAGACGTGGGCTGCTTGCCAGCTCAGTTGATCAACAATATTGCACTCACTCTGCTTGTTCAATTTCAGGAATTCAATTGCCTCCTCTTCCGAGACATGTGTACTTTTGTCTTTGGGTATAGATCTTTACCCTCATCAGTTTTGTTAATTTTTTGTGGTGCATATGAGCAATCACTGCTTGTTTTTTTCTTCTACGGGCCCCCTGCTATTACAGACTTGTAATGGTACTTCCATGGAATTGCGTTGTCATCCTTATATGGGAAGGGTGACAACTCTTGGATAGGGAGGGTTTTGGCCTCTTCTGATAGTTACTTCAACTTGGGTTTCTTTGTGTATTTGATAATTATGGGCTTAGGCACCCCAAGTTTGGATGCAAATGGCATTTTTGCTTTGGCAGTGGAGGCCATACAGACCCTATATAATGACCCGTGTTTAGGGAAATGAGGAGTTGACCTTGTAATGAAGTGAGTGTTATAGAGATGATGGTTTATGTTTTTGCAAGGACTCTTGACTGCTTCGATAGTGGGAGTCCGAGGGTGCAGCGCCTCGGTGGGAATATTGTGGTCAACGTGGAATATTGTGGTCGATATGGTCAACCTGGCTTGGTAATGGTCAATGTCAGCTAATGGAGATTTCAAAGGGCAAAGAGTGTTTGGTTAATACGAAGATGATTGTCATCACTGGTTTTCGTCCGGGCCCGTTTGGGGTGAGCTCAAACTAAACCAATGGTGAGAAAATTTAGAGTCGCCACCAACTGTTTTTTGGGGTACAGTTGGATACCCTCTACTTTGGGTATTTTAAAGGTGTGGTTTGCGTTATCAGAGAAGGGCTCGGGAGTTGGATATGTGTAGGGAAGGATTAGCACCCCTACAGCGCCCTTTCGGTATCTATTTTCGGAGGAGGAGGTTTTCTATTTTATTTGCACTGCCATGGCGTAGTTATGTTTCATAAAAAGTCTATGATTTTTATTTAGCTAAGTTATTTATTAAAATCATGGTTAAAATAGATTTACCCTAAATTTCTAAAGGGAATCCTAAAAGTTTTGGGTTTTTGTTTGAAGTGAAGAATAAGATACTAGGGGTTGGTTTTGGTTTTTGGTTTTATTCTGGAAATTGAAGTTCTAAAATATGTTTTTTGTTATTTTCCCCTTTTTTGGTTTTTGGGTTAGAAAACATTTTTTTGCTTGGTTTTTGTGTTTTAATAAAACGTTTGGTTCTTGTTTTGTTTTATTTTGTTGAAAACGCATTTTTTTTGTTGAAAACGTTTTTTTCTTTGTTTTTTTGTTTTTGCTTTGTTTTGAAAACTTTTTGTTTTGTTTTTGTTAAAAAAAACGTTTTGCGGTTTGTTTGTTTTTTTGTTAAAAAAGGTTTTATTTGTTTTTGTTTTTTGTAAAAAAAACGTTTTGTTTGTTTGCTTTTTTTTGTGCCTAACTTTTGAAAACCCCTTTTTTGTGTTTTGTTTTGTTTTTTTTAAAAACCCAAAATCATAAATGCGTATCAAAGTAATGAATATATACATAAAAAAAACATGGAGTGTGTGATTATGACATCCACAAATAAATAAAAATAAAAGCACTCGTTTTCTTTTTCCTTTCTTCCATCTTCTCTCTTTTTTTATTCCTCTCCTTGCCTTCTTTTTTTTTTCCACTATATTTTACATATTACAACGTACAACATGCAAATCAAGAAAATACAAGGAAAATAAAACGGAAAATACTAAAAATTACATCAAAGGTAAAGATAAGCTAAAGAAATAAAAATTAGGAAAATACTAAAATTACATCAAATATAAATACAAATAAGCTAAAATAAAGTAGAAAATGTAAATTATACTGACTTTGGTTTGATTGGATTTCAACTCGGGACTCCCTGGACTTCTGTTTAAAATATTGTTTGCACTGAAAATCACCTGCGGGAACACAAAATCACCAACTCACAAAATTCCAGCGACGCCAATTATGAAAATCAACTGAGATTTGTCTTGGAGACTGCAGTGGTATGTTGGAGTTGAGGGAAATTGATGATGAAAAGGATTTAAACCGTGATAGAGAGAGGGGATAAACTATGAGAGAGATTTTTATTTTGGGTGAGAGACCCGTATGAGGAAGGAATGTTTTTTTGTTGTTTTTTTTTTTGGAAAAGGGACTCGCAAGGAAAGAGAGAAAATATGGCAAGGCAATACTGGGAAACGCACAGGGAACAAAGCTTGGGTGTTTTTTCTGGGAAAGGAAAGAGCTTGGGCGTAATCCGGACGTGAAGACTCTGGGCGTGTCCTCTCTTATTTGGTGTTAGGACCTCTTTTAATACCTTTGGAGCTGCACATAATTGCAGCATTTACGGATGCTAGCCCCCTTTTTATTAACTAGATGCCATTTATGTCAAGTGGACCGTCAACCTTGCTTGTCCTTTTGCCATTAAATGCGTGCATGTGACAGACAGCCGTTGACGAGTATCTGTCCAGCTAATCTCGTGAAACTACAGTGACCATGCCCGTGAACAGACTAATCAGCGAAAGTCAATGATTGGTAGGGTCAAAGGCTCGG
Organism: Taxillus chinensis; assembly: GCA_023512835.1. NCBI lineage: Eukaryota > Viridiplantae > Streptophyta > Magnoliopsida > Santalales > Loranthaceae > Taxillus > Taxillus chinensis. The sequence continues at coordinate 21,497,043 of CM042085.1, read as the reverse complement.
ATCTGGATCAAGGGAAGGTAATTTCGGATGATTGGAGCTTACTCCGTATCAGTGGAGGCATTAATGTTGGCTCGGATCCTTACTCCGCATTAGTGGGAGCTCTTAGTCTGGATCAAAGTTGGCTCGGATCCTTACTCCGCATTAGTGAGAGCTCTTAGTCCGGATCAAAGCTGGCTCGGATCCTAACTCTTAGTCCGGATTAATGTTGGCTCGGATCCTTACTCCGCATCAGTGGGAACTCTTAGTCCGGATCAATGTTGGCTCGAATTTGACCTTTGACTTTGATGTTCCGGATTTGACCACGATGATCCGGATTTGACTTTGATGATCTTTTTTTTTTTTGAACTTTTAATTACCTTTTTACCCCCACCAAAAATGCCAAAACAGACGAACTTTGGGAGATTGTTTGGGAAGCTCCATATTTACCTGAAAAGTCATTTTGGAGAATCTCGCATGGTCACATTTTCGGGCCCTTTGACCAGGGGCATTGACCGTCTTTTTGCAAGTTTGACTTTTTCTGACGAAAATTGTTTTAGCCATAACTTCTTCGTTTTTCATCGGAATTGAGCTCGGTCAAGTGCGTTAGTCTCCAAATTTCATCCTCTATCACCTGGCATTGATCTTGGGGCATTTTAGGGGCCGGCAACAGAGGTTATCAATTTTGTGCTTCCCGATTAGTGTTAATGCATCCATCTTGTGCAAATCGTAGGGAATCTCTAAGGACCTGTTCAACAAGGTATATGGCATGGGCAAAAAGGCATATATATCAAATGGGGTTAGTATGTCCAACCCGGACAAAATGGAATCCAACAATGATTTTTGACGTGAGATCGACGTGGTCGATGTGGCATTAAAGTGGTTGATATCAATCAATAAAAGTTTTCAAAGAGTTTTTTCAAAGGGTGATCGACATGTGGTCGATGTGTGGTTAATCTAGGTGCACATCGACCACGTTTAAAAGGAAGTTGGTCGACATGGGTGGTTTGTCAACGTGAGAAATGAGGGTCGATGTGGTCGATATAGGGGTATTTGTGGTTGATGTCAACTAGGGGTGAGCATCGGTCGGTTCGGTCGATTTGTATATAACTTTTAAACCACGCCAACGACATTCGGTTTGAAAAAAAATTCAAACCAAAATCGACCAATAAATGTTAAAAACCATCGGTTTTGGTTCAGTTCAGTGCATAAAAATTCGGTTCGGTTCATCGGTTTGAATCGATTTTTGAATTTTAATGTCAAATAAAAAAATACATTCATTTTAATTCTTAAACATCATCACCAATCGGCCAAGTTTACGACTCTATGAGTAGATCTGATAGAGATAAGTGAGAATTGAGAAGTGAGAATGTCAACCTTTGGCCTTTCTACTTTGAAAAAGCGCAAAACTAAGGGATGTGTGGAAATTGGAAAGTGAAAAGTGCCGATGTGCCGAAGTGATAACGTCTGTTCGGTCGGTTCGGTTAACCAAACCCCCAAAATCGTAAACCGAACCAATAACATCGGTTCTCCAAAAATAAAAACCAAATAAACCAATATATTTTTAAAAACCAACTTTTTTTGGTCCAAACGGTTTGGTTTGGTTTGATTCATCGGTTTGGTTCGGTTCTTGATCACCCCTAACGTCGACCCTGCGACAACGTATTCTTTGATATATGTCATCTTGTTTTGCAATTTTAGGGTTCTAGGTATTTTTGTGCTAAAACCGAGAGAGAGAGAGAGAGAGAGAGAGAGAGAGAGAGAGAGAGAGAGAGAGAGAGAGAGAGAGAGAGAGTGAGAGAGAGAGAACTCCTTCTATCTGTGATCGTGGCTGTTGTGTTCTTGGGCATGGGAGGCATCTAGCAAGGAGGAGCAAGGAAAAAGGCGTATTCTGTGATTTCTAAACCCTAAACTCAACCAAATTCAAGGTAAGGATTATGTACTTCTCTTGAACCTATTCTAGGGTTAAATTTTTAGGTTAATTATATATATATATATAAATTCATATAGGTGTAACCTTCTATATGAATGTTGGCCTTCATTGGCATATTGTACATGTGGTTGTTTTGTTTGTCCGTGGTTTGAGGGGATTAAAGTTGATTCATGAGTAATGGAGGTTGTTAGGGTGTTCATCGTGACTAGGGGGTTGCTTTCCGTCTCGTGTTCGTATTCTCTCGTGTAAATTCCGAGGTAAAGTTTCATGGGGAACCTTGGGAATTATAAGAGGATCTGAGGTTGAGAATGTGTTATGTGGCTTAACATAGCTTCCAATTATTTTCAACCGAGGCTTGTGTGATAGATGTTAAGTATCTATGTTTATTCTATGTTATGAGGAATGCTTCTGTTGTGGGTATGGAATACTATGTTTGTTGTTTATATGATTGAGGTGCCTATGTTGCTGAAGTAGAGGTGCCTGTGAGGCTGAGGTTGAGGTAACTGTGTGGTTGTAGTTAATGTGCATGTGTGGCTATGGTTGAGATTCATGTGTGACTGAGGTTGAGGTAGAGGAGGTCGTGTGGCTTGCTTATGTTTTGTTTGAAATGTTCATTATAAACTGTATACATTATTGACACAACACTGTACTCATTGACACTATCATGTAAATGCCATAAGCATTTGATGGGCTAGGGAGACATGATCCCTACTGAGCTATGATTGCTCATCTCTCCTATTATATGGTTTCTTTTTAGGTACCTACAGGCGTTAGGTGGAACATCAAGGTGAAGACTCTAAGTTACTATTTTCTCATTCGTTTTCATTTTATATTGAGTTATTCTAAGGAACTAATGTAACTCCATGTGGAGGATGATGTAAAGGAGTTTGAAATTATTAATAAACAAGTAGTTTGATTTGTGGATGTTTGACATGTTTATTTGTGTGTTATGTGTGACGTGTTGTTAGCCCGATCCCTTGCTCCACTGAGTGGGTAAGGGGAGTCACAAACCGATTTTCCTCGGGTTAGAAATTTGGGGCATGACACCCTATGATATACCTCCAATTTTGAAATCTCTAGCATTTTAGAGTCCAGCAACTCTAGGACTGCTTCTTGGAATTCTACGCATTCTTCTATCTTATGGTAAATGCAATGTTTCTTCTAGTCGGTGCCCTTCATGGCATTAGTCACCTCCTTAGTCATTATAAATGTCACACCCCCGATTCTAGGAACCTAGAACAAGGAACATGACTTCCCCTTGCCCGCACCCGAAAGGGTCAAGGGGATTGTGACAAGCACTGAAAGAGACAAAACCACGGGTGTTGTCTTAATCCCAAAATAGTACAATCATACATCACGGGTAATCATGTACACTACCATCAAACCACATCATATAACACGGTATATCAGAAGATAGATATACAAGCAAACATACTACACCGTACCTCAGAGTACGAACAGACAAAGTCCTCCTAGAAGGAAAGCCTCCACTAGCCTTAACAACACCTGAAAAGCAAAGAATAATAAACAACAACCACAAAAACAGTAGGAGTGAGCCATAAGCTCAGTAGGTGGCTTATAACTCTACACCCTACCATGCAATTCATGCTTAATGCATAATCAACAAACAATAATAATCAGGACCACCAGCTTAGAGCTCGTAGCCCACGTAACTCATAATCACACCAAACACCAAGATATCCTATCCATATCAGGACTCATTATATCCTCCATAATCCAAAAGGATCATTCACTTACGGCACACAACCCATGTAACACCTCAGTCATAATCATCACCGGGACATCCTATCACATCGGACTTGGCATGTCCCCCACGATCCCAAAGGATCACCTTTGGATAGCCTATCCACAAAAGAATCGGCATATCCACCACGATTCCAAACAGGATTTATAGCACATCAGGACACATCCTATCCCTGTCACGCCCCAAATTTCCAACCCGAGGAAACCGGTTCGTGACTCCCCTATACCTAACCCGGTGGGCAGGGGGTGGGTGTACAAAACAAATATTCATGCAGGTCAACGTATACATTCACCACTAATAGTCACAAAGATGTAAATTAAATATCTTTATTAATCTTCAACCCATAATAAATGTTCACAACCACACATGTCTTTATTACATTCCAAATCATTTTACAATATCTCCCCACTGGGGTCATATCAATTTCCATAAAATAACATAATCAAAAAGAAACGATAAAACAAATACAGTCTTCCACCTCGGGATTCCACCTAACGCCTGTAGGTTCCTGAAAGAAAACACAGTAAGAGGGGTGAGCAACCACAGCTCAGTAGGGATCATGTCTCCCCAACCCATCCCATGCTCCTAGCATCTACATGCCATGTGTACAAGTGCAATGTCGTGATACAATAATTTCCGCAGGCATAATAAACAACCACATCAGCAATTACAATCTTCCACTACCACACAGGCTAACACTTTAACCACAGGTGATTTAACCGCCTCTTCAGGCCAATGATTTACCCACAAGTGATTTAACCGCCTCTTTAGGCCAATGATTTAACTGCCTCTTCAGGCCAATGATTTAACCGCAAGTGATTTAACTGCCTCTTCAGGACAATGATTTAACTGCCTCTCAAGCAAATAGTTTAACCGCCTCTCAGGCATAGTTTCCACAGCCTCACAGGTTAACATGATCAGTCCCGGGCTTCCACAGCCACCGGGTTCAATAGAACAGGCCCAGGCTTCCATAGCCACCGGGTGTGCAAGCAAACACGCAGCACACATGGCCATACAGGTATAACATCAAACACTTAATATGCATGGTCACACAGGCATAACTTCAAACACTTAGCAAGCATACATTCACGAACTCACAAATCCAGCCACACAGGCATATTATCAAACACGCTTTATGCATATACGCACAGGCATATTCACACAGGCATTTTATCGAACATTTAACATGCACTAACCACCCAACATCAGAAATCACACCAAAACGCCACTGAAGGCCAACATTCATATAGGAGGTCACACCTATATGAATTTACATATAAATATTATAACAACAGCCATATAAACTCTATAAAATATCTACACAGGGCTAACCCCGGAACAGACCGGGAAAGACAGAACCCCTACCTTAAAGAAGATCATCCTTGTTCCCGCGCTAGACGCCGTCCTCCCCACGTAAGACGCTCCGGCAGCAACTCGCAGCTCTCCTTCCTTCCCTCTCTCTAGCTCTCTCTCTTTCCACGACGGCTGCAGTGGCTGAAGAGAACCCTAACCCTAGAACAAGGAGTCTTCACCCCTTTATATAGACAACTGAAACCCCAAAATGACGTAGTTTTGATTAAATGAATCCCAGCATCAAAATGACGTAGTTTTGATTAAATGAATCCCAGCATCAAAACGACGTAGTTTTGATGATAGACTACAACTGTCACGCCCCAATTTCCTTCCACTTGGAAATGAGTAGTGACTGCCCATGCCCACACCCGAAGGGACAAGGGGTTGGTGCAAGCACCTTAAAAGGACTTCTGGCACGGGTGCTGTCCCAAACCGGTACAACCAGGCTAACATGCCAAGGGGCATGCTCCTGCTCCCAAACCATGCATACAAACACAAATTTAATAACAATATCTCATTTTATTTCATTTCAAAGACTAAATGTTTATTACAAATCCAGTCGGGGAAAAACCCCTATAAAGCCAGGTGTACTGTTACAAATAAAACCAAACCAAATTCCCAAACATAAAAATCACAAGCACAACAAAGGAAATAACATAAAACTCCCAGCCTCAGGGGCCTAGCTCCTCAGCCTCCACCTACCTCCTGCTAAACCCTGCAAAAGAACAGTTTATAGGAGGGGTGAGCAAACCATAGCTCAGTAGGGATCCAGTCTCCCCAGACCCGTCCTGCTCTACAACATGCATGATATGTGTATGCTTGTGCTCGTGTCGTGCCTAAGGCTAAAGCAGCAAACATCACCCAGTAAACACTCTTTACCTGAGCCCGCACTGAAGGGTAGAGGACACCCCGCCACCACGGCGACATGACATACCACATCCAGGCGAATGTTGCATGGACACCAATGCAACATTTTCCACCCGAGTCAGATATGGTCAACCACCTCCTCGGGCGCCATACCTACCCTTAGGAATGGGTGTAGACTTAGCCCACCGTCGTGAGTGCTACACCGAGACTCAGGACCACGTCCTGGCCAAATCTCAAAGGGGTCCAGCTATTGTGCCTGGCCCATATCTCGGCTCGGTCCCAAACAGGACCAACGAACAAGATAGCATCACATCTCAACATGTAAACTCAGCACAGCATTTACACTTTATTTCAGAGGGACCAACATGGTCAGATACAAGCCACACACATCAGCCTCACAGGCTTAAAATCAAATACAAATCAAACATGGTACACACCAGTTACATAGGTATATCATCAAACACCCACATACAAGGTTTCTCAGGCATTATATTGAATACATGGCATGCAGGCCTCACAGACATTTCATCAAACACATAGTGTGCAGACCTCACAGACATTTTATCAAACACATGGTGGGCATAAACAAACCCAGAAAATCCTCAGGCCAAATTCAACATCAGAACAGAACATGCCACTAAAGGCCAACATCCATATAGGAGATCACACCTATATGGATTTACATATATATATATATATATATATATATATTATATATATATATATATATATATATATATCTAGACAGATATCCTAAAACAGAGAGTTGGGAAGAACATGAATCCCTACCTCAGGCTCTTGTCCTATCCTCTACGCTGGACACCTTCCAACGACGCGAACCACCACGGCAACTGCCCGGAGATCCTCTCTCTCTCTCTCTCTCTCTCTCTCTCTCTCTCTCTGGCAGCAGCTGCAGCAAGGAAGAACACAAGAACCCTAAACTCAAACTCAAGCCCTCATTATATAGACACTACCCACATCAAAACGACGTAGTTTTGATTAAGTGAATCCCAGGATCAAAACGACGTAGTTTTGATCACACAATTTAGCACCTTTCCGCACCCATATAGGCCAAAATACTCAGAATTTCAACATGGTCCTTTAGAGAAAGATCATTAGAATGTCAAAACCAAGGGAACCATGCAAAAATATGGCTGCACGTGAATTCCCCAATTCACGTGCAACTCCAAATCAACTCCAAATGCTCTCAAACTTCACCCCTAGCCTCCTTGCATCATGTAGAAGACAACCACACTTGCACGTGAATTGGACCCATTTCACGTGCACCTCACATACACGTCCGTTTAGCCTGAAACTTCTGTGGTAAATAGAGGACATCATTCTAAGCATCTTTCCTTTTGCACGTGAATTCATTTGAGCCCATTCACTAGGTCAAAATCTAGAAAAACTCCACTCAGAAGGCAAAACTGTGACTAACTCAAGGTACGGGTCCTTACAACAACCTTTTTTGCAACCACACAGAACAAAGCTTTCATAATTTCACCATGGTCCTTTAGCAAAAGAGGATCAAAACAACAAAACAAGGGTAATGGAGGCTGCACGTGAGAAAGCATTCTCACGTGCATTCTCACGGGCACCTCCAAATGCTCTAAAATTTCACCACAAGCCTTGGAACAACATCAGGAAGGCTCCCATGCAAAAATCTCATTGCACGTGAAAAGCCCTTCTCACGTGCACTCCTTATTGGGCTCCAACTTTGCATCTTGCTTGCTTATCAACATACAAGATGATTTAGCCAAAGTGTGTGGAAAGAAAACTCCCTAAAATCCAACAATTTCCACCCAAAAAGGCAAAACTGAGACTAACTCCTCACATCCCAAAATACGGGTCATTACAGTCCCTATCAAGACAACTTGTCCACGATCCTTAATAGGATCCCAATAACCGGACGCAGCCTGCCTTCGCTAGGGCATAGCTTGTCCATGATCCTCAACAGGATCCGCTCATCAAAAGCTCATCGGGTTGTAGCCTCATCCAATAGGGTACATCACAATCCCAGGGGCCTAGCCACCTGTCACACCCACGCAAGGGTACATCTGCATAGAGCTCAACTTAGCTCGAGCTCAACCACTGAATATACCACCTGTCGCAATCAAACATATTACATGGACCCAAGAGTCCTACATATCACATAGATATCACACACAGATATATAAGCGAGCATAACATATCACAATAAACCCAAAGGTTTTACGCAATACACATATGTATACAATCTAACCATAGCAACCAACATACAAACAAACAGACCATGAGGCTTTCACAGTGCCAACCACCCTCACCACCCCATAGGCATCGTAGCCCTCATGGCCCACCCATAACATCAAACAAACCATGACAAACCATGAATGTTTCGTCACATAGCCTCTCTAGGCTCACAGTGCCCATTGGCACCCTATGGACTCCTTTAAGCCCAAACTATCTCAAACAATCCACAACGGATAACATCATGTTTCTCCCATACCAAATTTACCATGGAAATCCCAATAATAACTAGAGTCATAGATTCTAACCTCCACCAACTTGGAGTTAAACACATATGCGGCGGATAAACAAACACCGCTAAACAACTCACAATATAACTCACGGACCCAAGGTCCCCCAATCATGCAATGCATGATATAGCAATACAAATCAACCTCTAGGGTTTCACACTACTCCCTCTGTAACAGAGGTCAGTCTCTCCAACTCTATCCCCATGTCTTTACCAAGAGAGAGAATTTTCGTAACAAGCATTTTCCTGAAATGAAAAGTCATGGTAATAGTTCCTCATATCATAACTAAGAGAACCTGATTTTTGGGGCTTTTCTGAGAGGTCTAACCAGGTGCGCAAATGGTTACCTCGAACCAAAAATTGAATTTTTTTCAAAATTCAGTGTTAATTTCCAATTTTCACATTTTGAAAGAGTGAAATTTGATTTTCTAGTATTTTTCTTTGAATCCAAATAAAAGGTATTTCGTTATTTACATTGTAACTTAAGTATATTCCTTAAATGTGGAGAGGCATAATAGTTTACAATGTAAATAGTCCAGTCTAGTGAAACTAGAACTGCACCAGAACTGCACTGCCCAACTGCTCGTGGCACCTGCTCGATGCTACATTATGCTCGACGCTCCCTGCTCGAAGCCCTCTGCTCGAAGCTAGCTCAACGCTCGAGCCTCGAGCAGTCCCCCAGTCACGATTTGGTGTAATGACCCGTGTGTAACCCGTGTGTAAGAAGTTAACCACAAACACCTTGGATGTTGGTGCACAAGTTTGAGGTAAGAGAGGAGCCCAAGAGGGGACTTTTGGGAGGTGCATGTGTCAAGTGATAGCGTACATTTATGCCCTAGGAAGATGCTATGCGTTTCTAAGGCGGTTTTAAATTTGTTTTGGCTGATCTTGAAGCTCACTTTTGACCTGGTAGATGGCCTCAAACAATTGGCGTGCAAGAACAAAAGTTTCTTAGAATGAGGTCCTCTATCTACCACAGAAATTTTAGAGCATTTGGAGCTGCACGTGAATTCACCCATTTCACGTGCAAGCATATTTTTGCTTCTCAGACCTCTACAAGATGCAAGGAGGCTTGGGGTGAAGTTTGAGTGCATTTGGAGTTGCACGTGAATTGGGGAATTCACGTTCAAATTGGCGTGCAGGCATATTTTTGCATGGTTACCTTGGTTTTGTGATTCTAAACATCTTTTCCCAAAGGACCAAGTTGGAATAGTGAGTGTTTTGGTGTGTATGGATACGGAAAGGTTGTAACTTGTGTAATCAAAACTACGTCGTTTTGATGCTGGGATTCACTTAATCAAAACTACCTCGTTTTGAGGTTGTGTTGTCTATATAAGGAGGAGAAGCCCCTCTGTTTTAGGTTTAGGGTTTGTTGCTCCACCAGCCGTCGCAGAGAGAGAGAGAGAGAGAGAGAGAGAGAGAGAGAGAGAGAGAGAGAGAGAGAGAGAGAGAGAGAGGGAAGGAGAGCTTCTGGTGGCTGCCGGAGCGTCTTGCGTGAGTGGTCGGAGTCTTGCGTGGAAGCGGGAGCAGGAGAGCAGGAGAACATACAAGGTAGGGGTTCTGTTCTTCCTAAATCCTCCTCTGTCCTAGGGTTCTAGGGCTGAGCATGGAATTATACCTGTTTATATATATATGTAATCCATGTGATCTCCTATATGGATGTTGGCCTTCAATGGCGGTTTTTGATGTATTCTGGTGTTGGATGGTGGGTGCATATTAAGTGTTTGATAATATGCCTGTGTGGCTGGGTTGTGGGTTTGTGAATGGATGCATGTTAAATGTTTGGTAAAATACCTGTGAGACTCTGCATGCCAAGTGTTTGATTTTGTGCCTGATGGGCTGTGCGAACTAAGTGTTTGGTGTTATGCCTGTGAAAGTGTGCATGCTATGTGTTTGGTTTAATGCCTGTGTGACTTTGTATGTTGTGTTTGTGGAACCCGGTGGCTGTGGAAGCCTGGGACTGGAACCGTTAGCCCGTGTGGCTAAGCCTTAGTGGTCGTGGATATGTTAGCCCGTGTGGCTAAGCCTATATGGTTGTGGATACGTTAGCCCGTGTGGCTAAGCCTATATGGCTGTGGATATGTTAGCCCGTGTGGCTAAGCCTTAGTGGCCGTGGATATGTTAGCCTATATGGCTAAGCCTGTATGGCTATGGATATGTGTGTGCCATGTGAATGTGGAATACAACTTGTTTATATTTTATTGTCACTACACTGCACCTATGCACACTCATGTAGATACTAGGAGCATGGGATGGATTGGGGAGACATGATCCCTACTGAGCTGTGGTTGCTCACCCCTCCCTCTATGTTGTGTTTTCTTTCAGGAACATACAGGCGTTAGGTGGGACCCCAAGGTGGAAGACCTTATTTATTTTGCAGCTTTCCATTTATGTTCTTTTTATGGGAATTGATGTAACCCCAGGGGGGGATGGATTGGACAGAGGATTTTGGTTGTAATAAAGACTGGTTTGAATTTTTGATTGCTTTTATGAACATGACTTTCTTGAATGTATTGTGAATGTTTTAAATTGTTATATTCTGGGTTTGTATCCTAACCCCTTTGCCCTCCGTGTGGGTAAAAGGGAAGTCACGTACCGGTTTCCTCGGGTTGGAAATCCGGGGCGTGACATTTAGCGACTGCGTTCATCTTGATTTCATATCAAAATCTAGTTATACCAATTAAATCCTTATTTTTAAGCCTCAATTCAACCCTAAAATGAGTTTCTAACACTTCCCAGCCATCTTAGGCTACGAAAACAACCTTAATTCGAAGGTTAATAATCAAAATCGAGCTTTCCCCAAATTCTAGAGTTCACCCTCAATCCATGATTTTTAGCAAAATCATGCATGAAATCACACTAGGATGCATGAATAAAGATAAAATCACCAACGATGAAGCAAATCCCCAACTTGGATCTCTCCAAATCATCCAAAATCGTCATCTCCAATTCCATAGATCCTCTCCCACGCACGCTGCCTCCCATGAAGAACACACACTGCGTTCTCTCTCTTAGCTGTTATTTATATCGCTGATGTAATTACAGCAGTAAATCCTCAAAATAATAAAATACCCTCCCGGGGTCATGAATTTCAAATTGAGCTCAATCATAGTCAAAACGCTCGAAATGACGAGCACATTACTATCCAGATGTTTTCCAACTCAATTGACCGCTTAAATGCAAAGTCAATCAATAAGCCTTCGAAAAGTCAACAATTGGGCCACTCAAGGCCTCGACCCGGAATCGGGCCCAAGTACAATCAAAATGCTCACATCGACGAACACACTATCATCCAAATATTTTCAACATCAAAGAAAGCCTATCTCTCAGCCCTACCCAAATATAGGTCTTTACAATAAACCCATTCTTGTGTAGTGTTAAGAATAGTTGCTCCTTTTCCATCTTAATTTCAAAGGCCTTTTTTAGGAGAGCCTTTGTATTATGTCATGGAGTACAATGTTTACAATTCCAATGTTCGTAATGGAGTTTTAATTTGCTCCCCCTGGTTGATATTAATTCTTAAAAAAATATTCATACAATTCCAATAGACAAGGAGGGTCATCCTGTGTGAATTACTTACACAATGTACTAGCGAATAAATTTTTCCTACTAACAATGAGGTCATTACTACCCCTCCCTGGGGGGCCTCTAATCCAAAATGGGTTGGTTGCAATTGAGTGTAATTTCAATTATTCTGAAGAGTTGGGTCTTGATAATCAAGCAAATGATAGTATTCACATCAGGTATTATATAATGATATTTTCTCTATAATTTAAGAATGAGTTTTAGAGTTTTGGTAAAATTAATCTACGTGAAGTTTTCCAAAATAGAATTTAAGAATAAAGATTGAAGAGAGAATCTCTATATTTAAAATATCATTATTCATCCTTAAAATAATTTTTAATATATTTCTTCACATATGTGTACTTTTGATTGGTTATAATAGATGTAAAATATGAAAAAATAATTTAAAAGAATAGAGAAAGATATGAATAATAAAATGTAGAAGAATAAATAAAATATATGAAATAATATATTATTCATACCTTAAAATAGGGAGAAAAAATATAAACCAAATGTAAAAGTCCTAAGGCTATGTCCATTTCTTTTTCATTAATAATAAATTCATCCTTTTATTAAAAAAAGCATTATTATAAACTTCTTGTATTTTGTTTTGGACTTATTCCCTAAACTTTGTTGGAACATAAATTTATGTGCATGAAATAAAAATTTAAATACTTGGCATTAAAGCAAAAGTACGGAAACAATGTTACTAAATACTCTCCCAAGCACCGCCAATCATCAAGAAAAAATCCTTTCTTGATTATATTGGCACGGAATCAACCAACAATGAAGCAATCGGATTTTTTAGCACAATTGCTGCATTTGCAAAGCCATCGTCATCCTTATAAATAAAATCGCCAACACGAGTGAGATTGACAACGACCATGAGGATGGACTTGGGGACGTTAATTGGCTTCATGCACTCTTCGTTGAGATCCATCCATGCATCTCTGATTCGCTTGTGCAATTCTTCAAGAGCTACTTTTTCCGAGACACTGTATTCGTGCATATAACATTCAACCGCCGAGGTCACATGCCCCCTCTTTTGTTCAGACTGTATAATATATTGATCAAATATACACTTTAAATTAGCTTGAAACAAATTGATTTAATAAGGTTATATACACTTATTAAGAAATTTTAACGGGTAATTTTTCAATTGACCCATGAAGTGGGAACCTTATAAGGGTACAAATTTTTTCATGACAAACCCATGACTGATCATATTATGTTATATATATATATATAACAAAATTATTTTTAAAAAATTACAATGATGCAACTGCAATCACGATCATATAATTTAAATCATAATTTTATTTAATTATAGTAAATATTATATTAATAGTTAAATAAAACTATAATATGACATTCAATAATGATTGAATGACTATAATCACGTTTGCATTCATTGCACGCCCTCTTACCATTCAATATATATATATATATATATATTGGCAAAACATGGATACGAATGGCTAGGTTCATGCATTGGCGCCTATGCCTGCCTTCTCATGTTTTAAATTCTTAACGTCTGATGGGATACGGTCCAAATCTAGAGCAATTTGAACTCACTGTGAGTAAATTATATATTTATATATACTCACGCAAAAACTCAAACCACATATAAATATAGAAGAAGTCAACACCGTATCAACCGTGCCAAGCTCTGTCTGTCTATATATCCTGAATTTATTATTTGAATTATAAAGTTTGGATTTATAACCATAATATTTCCAATTAAGAAAATTCACCTTGTGAGAGGCCATGTCATCCATAAGCCGGCAAATGATACAAGAAGCTTTGAGAATCTTTGGGGTTCTGGACATCCACTCAAAGGTGCTTTTGGTCGCAATGCTTCCCATTCCGAGCAAAACAGTAATGGCTAGCAAACGGTTGCCAAATGAAACTAATGCCACGTGCATGTATTCCTCAATGGTCGGAACTTTATTTACTTGAAACCATCTAGCTTCTTCCATGTAAACTCTTGCCTGTGTTTTCATCTGTCACAACATCCATATATTTAATTTATTATTAATATATATGTTATGTATTAGTAGTAGTAGTTGTTTTGTATAAGATGAAGGACCCAATTTTTATTTTTTATTTTATATAAGATTGTGGAAGAAAGCAACGCACATATTAACTCAAACGGGGTAAAAACAAAGCTTGCATCATCAAAGCTAAGTATTAAGACTACTAGAAAATCTACTACAATCTCTTAAACATGTGCCACGATCCCATGCATTCTTTTCTAGGCCACTCGATCGGGAACCAATAGGCCCAGCTCATTGGGTCTCATGCGATAGTAACTATATATTGTTATCTGTTAATTAATGGACAAATTGAACCATATATCATATATGAAACCATTTGAAACAAAATATGCTCACTGCCTCTCTTGCATAGGAGAACAAGTATGACGTCTCTTTCATGGCCATCTGCTCCTCAATTTCGTCGTAAATATCTAAGAAAGCCTTATAGAATGTTTTCATATACTCAGGCAACTGGCTTGCAGCGTTAATATCCCACCTATAAATAGTAAATCAGTAATAAGTTTTGTCATATTATAAGTAATATTTCTTAGAAAAGGAGCTTAATTTAGAACATGTATCATATCATATGTGACCTCTCAATAGCATTAGTGAGTAACTCAAGTTCTTCAGGGCTGCCGTACACGTCGTATATATCATCCATAACTGTAGTTATTTGGATGACTTTGGTAAATATTCTTCTAGAAAGGGCATCTTCAGGCCTAAAGAGCACTCCCAAACTCCAAAAGTAGCATTCCACCACACGGTCCCTTGCGAAAGGCAATTTTTGTGCAAAATCTAAATCTTTCCACCACCTAGTTAACAATAAGTTATTAATTACATTATTTTGTTGGCAAGCCAAAATTTTCAATAATTAAGTTATCATTTACCTCGTGATAGAAGTGAGCTCCTCTTGGTGAACCTTTTGCAAGAAGTTAAAATCTAGCTTCGCAAACATTAATAGAGGTTTATGACGTGAATTGTGATCTGGTCGAGTTTCATAAACGTCAATGTAATGTCTTGCCTCTAACCTCTGTAGCCCCTTGTGGATAGGCCACTTTAAGGCACGCCTCGCTTGTGCCGCAGTTTGAGGGCTTAGTTGAGGTATCAAATGTTCAAGGCGAGAGACAGCAAAAGCATGTCCATCAGCTAGCATATCTTCTCCATGAATCTGGAGTTGTGTGGCTTCATAAAAGCTCAGCAGAGCTTGCAAGTTTTCAGCTTGCGATTCTTTGAGCACGCCATCCTTGTTCATGAACCTCCTAAATACGTCTGCTTCATATAGAAAATAGTCTATATATATATAGCATACAGTTGCAGAAAATTATAATTAATATATAACTGTTTGTCAATAAATTGTAAATTACCGCAAGAGACATTATAGCCATGTTGTCTCAGCAACCGAAAGCGAAGGGAAACAGTATGAAGATCACCGTTACTTGGGTCTGCTCTTGGATCGTCTTCATAGCCAGTACGGTATATGTGTTCTAGTGCCCGGTCAATCTCGTCCTCAAAATGGTAAGAAACACCTAGGCGTTGAATGTCATCAATCAAAGTCAACATTTTATAATGATCATGGGGAGTCACGACTGCAGCAGAGAGCAACCCCCTCACTTCTTCCTTGAGCTGTTGAAATTTTTTTGTTGCTTCGACATCATCATTTCCCTACAATTTAACCATGCGTTGCTTAATTTAACAAGTCGTATATAAGAAACATTCATCACACACACATATGACACATGATATCTACACATACATACAAGATAATCTTCAGAAGGATGTGCCAGGAAACGATCGCCCCAAACTGAGGGATGATAATTTGCTGAGCGTCGGAAAGGCTCTTCCTTGAGCTGTTGAAATTTTTTTGCTGTTTCGACATCATCAATTCCCTACAGTTTAACCATGCGTTTCTTAACGAGAGACATTAATTCATCACACACACGACACGACACATGATATATACACATGCATACAAGAGAATCAGAAGCATGTGCCAGGAAACGATCGCCCCAAACTGAGGGATGATAATTTGCTGAGCGTCGGAAAGGCCCTCCCACCGCCCCTGGGACTCGGGGGACTGCTAAAGCACTTGGAACATGAGCGTTCATTTATGATTTTTTTTGTGCAGTTAAGGCCTACCCACTCCACGTGTATACACTTGCACCAGAGGCTAGGTAGAATTTATTTCGCTTCATTATTCTCCTGGGGAGGGGAGGATTCTAATGCTTCTCTCCATTTTTCCCCACGTCTGCATCAATTATTAAATTCAAATACATGTGTTAATTAATTAATTGAGCCAATGCCACCGCCCTTCAGTTCTGTCCCAATCACATCGGTGATTGTCTCTTCAGCATACACGTCAACATCAATTGCCAACTTGCCAACTTGAATTCACAAACTTCCATTCATGTGTACATAGTTTAGTAGTTAAATGTATAAGAGTAACGATAAGAATTCGCTCTCTGATGTGATTTATGCTATCACATTATTACCATTATTTATTAGTATTCGTCTTTTTCTTCGTTCGTGGGATCTACATATCAACTTGTTTGTCCAAAAATACTCTCATTAATATATAATTATTAATGGTTATGCATTGATTTTATTAAATATTTTTTTAGTGAAAAATAATAAGATACTTCAAAAGTCCTTTTAGAATTTTTAAACCCTTAAAAATTCAGCATATTTCAAATGATCGACCAATTTTGAAGTTAAACAACAAAATATAGTGTGGTGCCAAAAAAATAGTGGTGTAGTTTAGATGAGATGCTTCTGTCTGCTTTTGCGCGTCTTTGTGACAGCGGTGCATCCAGGGGTCAAATACTTTACTGTTGTACCAAATAAGGGGTCAAATGTTTCATAGTGAGGGGACAACGCTTCCCCGCCACACAAGCAAATCAGTGCAAGCAGGCCAAGTATTCTCCGACGTGTGTGAATTATGCATGTATGCGCCAAGTATTCCGCTCATGATTAAAATGCATGAAAAATTTAAAATATCATCTATTGTTAAAATGCGAACATAGCATTCGGCTACTAATCAAACTAACTTATCCGGTTCAAAATTTAAAATACATCCCAAAAACTTTAAAATGCATTCTCCACCGTTCATTAAGTATTCTCTTACGACCACACATCACTCCAATATTTCATATTTGTCGCAAAATAATAAATAGCTAGTAGGCTTAATTATTTTCATATTTGATCCGTTTATAATTTAATATCAATTAGTAAATTATGGGAGTGGAACTATTGAATAAAGAATTTTGATTGGATAAATTAACCGAATTAGTAGTGGACATGTCATAATCTTTTCTACTATTGATTGGTATGTAACAAAAAATTAAAATATTATCTATAGTTCAAATGTTGATACGTTAGCATTTGGCATTCAATCTGATCAACTCATGTGATTCAAAAATAAGATTAGGACCTATTAGATTAGAATTAGTCGTTTAATAAAAATTCTAACTATAGCATGTATAAAAAGAAAGGGATCGGAATTGAACATACATAAATGTGTTATGTGATAAGTTAAGTTCTAACTCTATCATGATTTTTTCATCGAGGTGTGCGGTATTTAACATTTAAGTGTAAAAGATTTATATCATGTTTGATATGTGGGGAAAAAAACTTGCCCTCCCAATGCATGCAAGCCATCTAGGGGTGTTAAACGGTCGGGCCGAGCCAAGCCTAGCCCGCTCGGGCCTGGGCCTAAATGGGCTCAACCCGCTCGAGCCCGAGCCTAAACCCTAGGCCTGCTTTTAAACAGAATCAGAATTTTCTGGCCTAGCCCAGCTCGCTTCCAGACTGGGCCTTTATTTTAATATTTATTATTATTATTATTATTATTATTATTATTATTACTAATTACAAAAACATATTTAACAAGGAGCATTTATATTTGTGGTTAGATACTCTATTGATTTTAGATGAGAGCATGGGTTCGAGTTTCACTATTTTTATTTTGGGGTTTTTAAACATATATGATATATAGAAATGCGGATGGGGGCTGGCTGGGCTGGGGAGGGCGGTCAACGGTGGGCTAGGTTGGCGGGCTCTAGGCCGAACCTAGGATTGGGCTGGGCTGCTGCATGGGCAAGGCGAGGGCGCTGGGTTGTGCTAGGTGTGGATTTTGGGCCGAGCCTATATAAAGCCATGGCCCGCGGGCTGTCCTGTATCCATATGGGCTAAGCCTGTTTAAATCATGGTTCGTGGGCTCAAAACTGTATAGATCCATCGTAAAACAGACTTAAAATATCATGCCCAACCCATATGACAGGCCAATTCACGTAGCCCACGAATCAGAGGCCCGTTTAACACCCCTAAAGTTGTCCCTTAGCAGCAGAGCTTGCTAATAAGTGATGGTAATGGTGGACATGGCCAGCTAAGGTGTGAGTGGGAGCTGCTACTCCACGACATGCCTCACCTAGCTCGCTCTCCTTCCATAGCTCACTCCCAGCGAGTCCAACAGGGCAAAGTGTAGTGTATGAACCTCCTATGTAAGTTTAAGAAAGTTTCATCATTACTTTTTGTTGTTAATTTACTCTTTCTTAATTTACTACTTTTACAAATTTGGTCAAATATATGATACGTGCATGGATTTTATTTTTTTTCAATTTGATGGGTTTGAAGACCTCAAATGGAGATATGGTTTAAACACGAAATCAATTTCGATTTCTTAGGTAAGGATTAGAGGATTCAGAATAATGTGTATGGGAACGGACAACACTAATACAATGGGTGAAGAGAGATACAATCTATGGAGTGATGATTATGCTATTAGGGTGTCACGTTTTTTTGTGATTTTAGGATGCCGCTATTTTAGTTTTGCACTATAATAGTTTTGTGACTATTACATGCATGGTTGAATTTTGACTATGTTTGGTTGAAAATAGAATTGTTTTAAAAACTATGAACATAGATATATTTCTATCACTCATAAATAATTTAAATTTATTGAATATGATTTTTAAAAATAATTCTATTTTTAAATATAATATCGTCTTACCAAATAGTCTTATATTGCATTCCATAGTTGGGTTCTGGCAATGGGATTTTTTTAGGCCCTTGGCCCTCCCTAATCTCCTTTAATCTTATAGTTGTGGTCAATCATTCTATATTATGCAGATTGATAACTAATTTGGTACATTCCCCTGTTGACCTACAATTTTGTTAATTTCTAATGAAAATTTAAAAAGAGAAGGCCTCTCAACCTTTATATAAAAATGCTCAACTTAGCTTATGAACGGCAATTTGCAAGTATACAAATCGTGACAAGTAATAAAGTAGATGTTTAAGTCTGAATATCGTACCCAAGGGAAGGATGTAGAATTGGAAATTTTTAACTAACTCATAAAGGGATTTTTGAGTGAAAATATATTAAAAACAGAACTGAATTTAAATAATTTGATTTTTGAAAATATGTGAGAGATGGAAATGTAGTTTTAAGTAGGGATAAGTTCAATTGATAAAGGTGATTGGAGTTAAGATTTCATTTGATGTATTTTTTTCTCAAGATTATGTCTTAGTTCAATCTAATTCTTTCCTTATGACAATATTTAATACCCAACCTCTAATGCATAAATTAGCCTTTTCCAAGTGCAGTAATTCTGTGTACACCCTAGCATGGGGGACGGGTGACCCTTTAAGAATTGGGTTGTTTAGTTTAGAGCAAGCATCACACCCACTCTTAACTTGGTATCCTAGTATTACACTCACTGCCGCATGTCATGTAATCCCTAGTTTGAATATCCTGATTTTTTCAGTACTTATGCTTCATTTTCCAATCCTTCACATAAATACCTAATATGATAAAATGAAATGGCCAGAATCCATTTTATATTTCAACCTAAGATACTCAATAAATACTCACAAGGTGAAAGATATTAAACTAAAACATTGCAATTTAATTTATTACATCAAACTCCATCCTAACCCCAATCAAGGGTTTTTAACCTTCCATGGTATAATTGAAAACAAAAGAATTACAAAACATGGAATAAGAAAACCAAAATGATAGCTTGCCTATTTAGAACAAGAATTCCAAGGTTGATCTTCTTTTCCCAGCGGGTTGCCTTTAAGCTCCAAGAGATGCCCCAAACCTTCTTCTTTCTCTCTCTCTCTCTCTCTACTCTAGGTGAGGAATGGAATGGAAGAGAATTGTTAAATATTGGATGATGTAAAGACTCGTATTTGGGTAGTTTTGAGAGATAGTCATTCTATGGGAATGTAACTATCTGGACGGTAGTGTAGTCGTCGATGTGAGCATTTTGACTGTACTTGGGCCCGATTCCGAGTCAGGACCCGTTTGACCCGATTATTGACTTTACGGGGTTTATTGGTTGACTTTGCATTTGGGCGGTCATTTGTGTCACGGACCGAGGCTTATCCTAGCACGCTTAGGCTATTTTGGGGTATTTCCCCCTTGTAAAGTATTGTACTTAGCTTATAGACTAAGTTGTAGAGATTTTAGATTTCGATCATATATGATGTCTCCTGGCGACATAGCCAGAAAAGTGTTAACATCTATATGTAGGGGAGTGATGTTGTAAAGCTTTCAAGAAATCAATACAATCGTTTGTTGCCTACGTTTAAATCGATCTTCCGTTAAGCGCTTCCCTACACAATTGCTTTACAACGGATCGATGGGTTCCGATCCAAATGCGACGAGTTAGGCTGACCTAGCGTTCCTTCGTACGGGTGGGAACTAGGTGCCGCATGGGTTAAGCTACTATAAAGGCTAACCCCATGACAAGTGGTATCAGAGTACGGTTGGTGCTAAGTGTCACGCCCCTGAATTCCAGGGAACCCGGAACCGGGCACATGACTTCCCCTTGTCCGCACCCGAAAGGTCAAGGGGTTGGTGACTAGCACCAATAGAGACTACACCGCGGGTGCTGTCTCAAATATGCAACCCTGTACAGTCATACATCAAGGGTAATCCTGTACTTTCCCATATATCATCATGCATATAAAGAGTCAAACAGTCATACAAATATCACATCATACAGTATGCAAATACAACTGTCCACGGACCCATGTCCGGGATATCACATCAAACAATACAGAATATAACTGTATCATACATCAGAGTAGTGGGCGTCCTCCTGGAAGAAAGTCCTCCACTAGTCTCGGGTCACACCTGAAAAAGGTAAACAACAAGTAGGGGTGAGCGACAAGCTCAGTAGGTGACCCCAACACTCTACATCATGCAGACATACAAGTCTATACTACATGTTCTGTGTACTCGTGCACTGTGTAGTGTGCACAAACATCAGGACTCAGCCTGCAAACAAACATCAGGACCTAGCCTGCCCACACAGGACAGCTTGTCCACGATCCTCCATGGGATCCCAGCTCAGGGCACTCAGCCCTGGCTCCACGAGCTCAACGGCTCAACTCAGGCCTTAGCCTGTCCACAGCGCAATATGCCCGGCCACAGTCGCCACACAGGCCTGCCATCGGCGCATATGCCTGCCACGTCAATCACATAGCACCATCGGTGCATCACGGTGAGAACCCAAACAAGTCACGGAGTCCATGCCCCAATACATCACATCAACATACTAACATTAGTATGGCATGTCATTCTCAACATTCCCTTTAGAATTGCAGCCAGTCTTCACAAGTAAATCCTCAACCCTTGATTTATGAAGGAAGTACCCATAGCAGCTATTTTCTTGAAATTAAAAGTCCCGGCATTGGGTTCCCTTATCATAAATAAGATAATCTGATTTTTGGGGATTTTTCTAAGATGTCTAACCCCACTTTCCAAAAATTCACCACTACGAACTTTTGGGTTTTTCCGAGATTTTACACTAAATCCCAATTTTCACATTTTGAAATAGTGGGAATTAATTTTTCTAGTATTTTTCTTTGAATCCAAATGGGGGGGTATTTCGTTATTGATGCTGCGGAACACTGTTTCACTGCTACGGATTTGATGCTACGGATTTGATGCTGCGGAGCGATGCTACGGATTTGATGCTCCAGACTGATGCTACGGATTTGATGCTCCAGGATTTAGCTCCGAACTACGATCCGGACTAACTCCTCCGGACTACTGATCCGGACTAACTCCTCTGGACTACTGATCCGGACTAACTCCTCCGGACTAACTCAGCTGCTGACTCCATAGCTGCTGACTACAAAGCTGCTGACTCCAAAGCTGCTGACCCCATAGCTGTTGACTACGAAGCTGCTGACTCCATAGCTGCTGACTACGAACTTCGACCTTGCAGTTCGCCAGGTCTGTTTCATCATCGTTTTTGGCCTCTTCTTCGTCTGGAAGCAACTCAGTGACCCCCAGACGCTCATAAACACATGTTTTACGCAATAAACTATAATATTTACCTCAAAACGCGTCCTAAATGCCTCTAATTCGCACGATAACAGCAGAAATACACACAAATCATATATTCATCTAGATCTAAATCTAGACCTCCATGGTTGACTTCTCAACCCTCATAAAATACACACTCATACAACCACAGATCACATATTCAAAGATAGGATCGAGATAAGACAGTTAAGGACACTTACCTGGAAAGGTTTATTGCGATCCACGAGCTCCAATCGCCCCAAAATCGCCAAGAAAGCTCTTCACGCTCTTCACCTTCTCCTCTCTCTCTCTCTCTCTCTCTCTCTCTCTCTCTCTCTCTCTCTCTCTCTCTCTCTCTCTCTTGCTCAAACATGCACGCACCAATAATTGGCAATTAAAGAGATAAGGCAGTTCTTAATTATATATATATTGTTGCCAATAATTGGCCTCCCAGCAATAATTGACCCGAACGCAATAATTGACCTCCCGAGGTCACGAACTCCAAATTGAGTCAAATTACAGTCAAAACGCTCGAAATGACGAGCACAACACTAAACAGATATTATCATACTCAGATGACTGCTCAAATGCAAAGTCAATCAATAAACCCCGAAAAGTCAACAATCGGGTCAAACGAGGCCCCGACTCGGAATCGGGCCCAAGTACAGTCAAAATGCTCACATCAACGACTACACTACTGTCTAGATAGTTGCATTCCCATAGAATGGCTATCTCTCAAAACTACCCAAATACGAGTCTTTACATCCTCCCCACCTTAGGACTTTTCGTCCTCGAAAATAAAACACATGCCCAAAGGACATAGCAAAATTCAAGCTCAATGTCCCAATAACAAAACATAAAACAGGATCACCGATCACACATGTGCAAGGCAATGCATAACAAGCCAAACAGAACCCACATTTGGCACAAGATCCAACAATAACGAGCTAAACCACATCTCAAACAATATATGCAAAGCAAATGCATAAACATAACTCATACCTCAGGGAAGGTCCTCACATCCTCCCCATCTCAGGACTGATCGTCCTCGAACAGCTCAGGATAAAGAACCCACATCTGGCTCTCTTTCTCCCAAGTCTGCTCCTCCATGCCTCGGTGTCGCCATAACACCCGAACTAGTGGGATCGTCTTGCCCCCCAAGACCTGGTCCCGCCTGTCCAAAATCTGTGCCGGCATCTCAACAACGGCACCATCATCAGCCAAGTCTATCTCGCGATAGTCCAACACATGAGAAGGATCTGGGTGATACCGTCGCAACTGAGACACATGGAACACATCATGTACTCGAGCCAACTCCGGTGGCAAAGCTAACCGATAAGCCACTGCGCCCACGGTGGCAACAATCTCAAACGGCCCCACAAAACGAGGGGAAAGTTTGGATCCACGTCCAAACCTCCGATGCCCTCAACGCGGCGAAACCCACAAAAATACACGGTCCCCCACCTCAAACTGCAAAGGTCGACGCCTCTGGTTCGCATAAGACTTCTGCCTACTCTGCGCTGTC
Source organism: Taxillus chinensis (assembly GCA_023512835.1). Lineage (NCBI taxonomy): Eukaryota > Viridiplantae > Streptophyta > Magnoliopsida > Santalales > Loranthaceae > Taxillus > Taxillus chinensis. Next base: position 21,473,192 of record CM042085.1, on the reverse strand, counting down.
GAATCAGCTGCACTATCTCTGTGGTCTCTCGAACCATATCGGGACCGAGAACTGCTGTCTCTCCCATCTGTGCCTAACACAAGGGTGATCTACAAGGCCGCCTATACAGCGCCTCATATGGAGCCATCCCAATCGTGGCCTGATAACTGTTGTTGTAAGAGAACTCTACCAAAGGAAGGTGAGTCTCCCAACAACCTCCAAAATCAAGAACACAGGCACGCAACATATCCTCAAGCGTCTGGATCGTCCGCTCCGACTGACCATCCGTCTGCGGATGAAAGGCTGTACTGAGGTTCACCCTAGTACCCAAGGCTCGCTGCAACTGTCTCCAAAACTGAGATGTGAACCTGGCATCTCGATCAGATACAATAGACAATGGGACTCCATGCAACCGCACAATAACATCAATATACCTCTGTCCCAAAGTCCTCACTGGGTCTGTCTCTCGAATCGGAATAAAATGTGCCGATTTGGTCAACCGGTCGACAACTACCCATATCGTGTCATGTCCCCTTGAACGAGGAAGTCCAGTGACAAAATCCATGGTCACGTGGTCCCATTTCCACTCGGCACCGGCAATGATCGCAACTCACCCGGCGATCTCGGGTGCTGCCTTGACCTGCGATAGGTCAAACACCTCCTCACAAAATCAGCAATGGCCTTCTTCAGGCCTGGCCACCAAAATTGCTTCCTCACGGCATGGTACATCTTGGTCCCACCAGGATGTACAGCAAACCTCGACTGGTGAAATTCCCGAAGAACCTCCTCCTGAAGAGAAGTGGGAACTATCAGTCTACCCCTATACCTCAATATATGATCAGCATCCTCAGTCCAATCAGAAGATGTCTGCCCAGTCTGAATCCTGTCTCTGATGACCTCACAATCAATGTCCCTCAGCTGATCCTCTATGATTTTGCGCTGCAACTCAGGGACTGCGACAACAACACTGAGGGTCCCTCGCCCCTCGCTGGTCACCATCTCGCAACCTCATCGCCGCTAACCGTCCCATCATCTCCCATTCTTTAATGGCACAATGGGCCACCACGGCCCCTGCTCTTCCTGCTCAGAGCATCTGCCACCACATTACCCTTCCCAGGGGTGTACATCATATCAAACTGAAACTGCTGCAGGTACTCCACCCACCGTCTCTGCCTAAGGTTCAGGTCTCACTGAGAGAAGATATACTGCAAGCTCTTGTGGTCCGTATACACCACAAACTTCTCCCCAAGGAGATAATGCTGCCAGCTCTTAAGTGCGAAGATCACTGTAGGCAACTCCAAATCATGCGTGGGATAGTTCTGCTCATGTGGTCTCAACTGCCTAGAGCCATAAGCAATCACCTGCCGAGTCTGCATCAACACACAACCAAGTCCCACCCTGGAAGCATCACAATACACCTCAAAAGGCACACCCTCCTGTGGGAGAATCAAGATAGGTGCTGAGGTCAATCGTGCCTTCAGCTCCATGAAAGCACTCTCACACACATCAGACCAAATGAAAGGAACTCTCTTCCTAGTCAAGTGTGTCATAGGAGTTGCCAACCGGGAAAAATCCTCCACGAACCTCCGATAATAGCCTGCCAAACCAAGGAAGCTACGAATCTCAAACACATTCGTGGGCCTCTTCCACGACATGACTGCCTCAATCTTCTCAGGGTCCACTGTGATACCCTCTGAAGACACCACATGCCCCAAGAAGTGCACCTGTTGCAACCAGAAGTCACATTTCGTGAACTTCGCATACAACCGATGCTCCCGCAAGGTCTACAACACAACCTGCAAATGCTCCTCATGCTCCCTCTTGGTCGCTGAATAGACCAAAATATCGTCGATGAACACCACAACGAACATATCTAAATATGGAGCAAACACCTGGTTCATCAATCCCATAAACACTGCTGGAGCATTCGTAAACCCAAACGGCATCACAAGCCACTCATAATGCCCATAACGACAACTGAACGCGGTCTTAGGGATGTCTGCCACCCTAACCCTCAACTGATGGTATCCAGACCTCAAGTCTATCTTGGAAAACCATCTCGCACCTCGAAACTGATCAAACAGGTCATCGATCCTCGGCAATGGATACCTGTTCTTCACAGTCACCTGGTTCAGCTTCCGGTAGTCTATACACAGCCGAAGTGAACCATCCGCCTTCTTGGCAAACAACACTGGAGCGCCCCACGGTGAGCTACTCCGCCTGATAAAGCCTCGTGCCAATAGATCATCTATCTGTCTCTTGAGCTCTCTAAGCTCTGTCGGTGCCATCCTGTAGGCCGCTAACCTGATCGGTGTTGTCCCTGGCAACAACTCGATTGAAAACTCCACCTCCCTCAAGGGTGGAAAACTAACCAAGTCCTCGGGAAACACATCTGGGAACTAATCTACAATGGGTGGCAAAACAGCCTTCCCCTCTCTCCTCCTGTCAACCAATGTCAAGCTGGCTAACTGGTGGGTCACATCACCCCACCCATGCCTCAAAGGTCCCAATCTGCATGCCTCCTCGGTCCACTCACCCACAAAGACACCCCGCGTGCCCTCTGGTGTGAAGAACGTCACACGCCGTCGAAAACAATCAATCTTGGCCTCCACGGAGACCAACCAGTCCATACCCAGGATAACATCAAAATCATCTAACTCCATGATATACAAATCACACAACAGGTTAACACCCCCAAGTGTTACCTGACAAGCACGACAGATACTCTCAAGTATCACAAGTCCACCCAAAGGTGAAGCAACCATCAGAGACTGACTCACTGTCTCCTGGTCCAACTCTAACCCAACCACCGTAGCATACGAAATAAAAGAATGGGTAGCACCAATATCAATCAAAACTTAACAAATAGTATGAGAAATGATAATGGTACCTCTCACAACTGAAGGTCCTGCTCCTGCCTCGTCCACTGGTGGAACCTCTGCCTCTCTACTGGTAAGGGCAAAAGTCCTCCCTCGTGGTCCACTGCCACTAGCCTGGCCCATTGGGGCCTTGCCCCGCTGATTAACATGACCCTGTGCCTCCCGTTGAGGCTGCTGCACCGCAGGTCGCGTCTGCATGCTCTGTGCCGGCAGCACTGACCTCTGAGACGGAGCCCCACTCCTCTGTCCGTGATCTCTCGGACGAGGGCCTAAACTGCTGGTTGAGCTAAGGGTAACACATTCCCTAGCTCCATGTCCCACCTTCCCACATCGGAAGCATGTCATCTTTTTCCTTGGGCAATCTCTCGATACATGCCCAGTCAAACCACAGCTCCAACAGGCCCCTGGCTTCCTGCTAGATGAACTCTCACGGGGTCCCACCGCCTGGCTGGAAACCCTCTGCACCTGCCTCCTCTCAGGCTGAGCGGCACTGCTCTCTCCACTCTGTCTCTTCTTGCTCGGACCTGCCGAACCGCCCGGCCTCTGGGCTCTCGCCTGATCCTGACCTCGCTCAATAATGAGCGCCTTGTCGACCGCCTCCCGGTAACTGGTCAACTGCATCGGTTCCAGATGTCTTTTCAGAGATGGCCTCAAGCCCTGAATGAAGTCCTGCGTCTTCCGGCCTTCCTTTTCCCAAGCCTCCAGAGCAAACCGCCCCAAATCTGTGAAGGCTTGCACATACTCACCCATAGTCTGGCTACCCTACTGAAGCTCATAATACTCTTTCCGTCGGGCATACTGTATCGAGCTGGGAAAATACTCCCCAAAGAAGCGCTCAACAAACTCTCTCCAGCTCATCTGACTGCCATGGACAGCTCTAGTGGACTCCCACCACCTGCGTGGGATACCTAACAGATAGTGCGTCGCCACTCGCACCCGCTCCTCATCTGGCACCCCAATCATCTCAAAGATGTCCTCTGTCCATCTAATCCAGTCCTCGGCTACCTCTGGCCGCGAACCATCCTCAAAAGTCCTGGGTGCGTGTTTCAAAAACCGCGCAGCCCGGTCCACTCCCTCGTCGTGTCGGCTCTACCACGACCTCCTGGCCGGTGCACATCCTGCACCACCCTCGCCTCTGGCTATCGAGGCGTGTGGTGGCCGCCGAGGCCGTTGTTGCCTCTTCAGCTCATCCACCTCTCTAGCCATATCCCTCATCGAGCCCTCGCATACCCCGCATGGCCTCCTGCAACTGAATCAACACCTGCGTCAAATCAGGTCCCACAACGGGAGCTGACGACTTCTGCTGCGGGCTCTGCTGCCCCTGGTGCCCCGACTCTATCGTGGGCTCCTCTGCCGGACCCTAGCTTCGGACAACCCTCCTCGGTGGTGCCATCACACTGACTACAACAACAAACAATCAAACAATCAATACTAGCACTGCTAGCACAAACAGCCATCAAAGGCACAACCGACTTGTAGGTTCTCACCACACGACCCGTAGGTCCATACCATGCATATAGCATCGTGTCCCCCATCAGGGTACACCACACGACCCGTCAGTCTACAACCATGCATATAGCATCGCGTCACCCCTCGGGGTACACCACAATCAAGTCCTGGCTCTCATGGCCACGTGCCATCCTGGCACCACATACAAGCACATCACACACAAAGACAAGCTAGTGCCCTATATGCACACAATCATACCACTAGCAATGCACCCCATCCCCATGTATGCTCCTAGGATGATCTAACTGACACCAAAATAACCTAGAATACATGTAAAGACTGCGTTGATCAGGCGCCCTCCCTACAGTTTTCCAAGTCACATGGAATCAATTAACCACCCCTCACTAACCTAGGTCCACTAGACCATGCTCTGATACCAACTTGTCACGCCCCCGAATTCCAGGGAACCCGGAACCGGGTACATGACTTCCCCTTGCCCGCACTCGAAAGGTTAAGGGGTTGGTGACTAGCACCAATAGACACTACACCGCGGGTGCTGTCTCAAATATGCAACCCTGTACAGTCATACATCAAGGGTATTTCTGTACTTTCCCATATATCATCATGCATATAAAGAGTCAAACAGTCATACAAATATCACATCATACAGTATGCAAATACAACTGTCCACGGACCCATGTCCGGGATATCACATCAAACAATACAGAATATAACTGTATCATACATCAGAGTAGTGGGCATCCTCCTGGAAGAAAGTCCTCCACTAGTCTCGGGTCACACCTGAAAAAGGTAAACAACAAGTAGGGGTGAGCGACAAGCTCAGTAGGTGACCCCAACACTCCACATCATGCAGACATACAAGTCTATACTACATGTTCTGTGTACTCGTGCACTGTGTAGTGTGCACAAACATCAGGACTCAGCCTGCAAACAAACATCAGGACCTAGCCTGCCCATACAGGACAGCTTGTCCACGATCCTCCATGGGATCCCAGCTCAGGGCACTCAGCCCTGGCTCCACGAGCGGCACAACTCAGGCCTTAGCCTGTCCACAGCGCAATATGCCAGGCCACAGTCGCCACACATGCCTGCCATCGGCGCATATGCCTGCCACGTCAATCACATAGCACCATCGGTGCATCACGGTGAGAACCCAAACAAGTCACAGAGTCCATGCCCCAATACATCACATCAACATACTAACATTAGTATGGCATGTCATTCTCAACATTCCCTTTAGAATTGTAGCCAGTCTTTACAAGTAAATCCTCAACCCTTGATTTATGAAGGAAGTACCCATAGCAGCTATTTTCTTGAAATTAAAAGTCCCGACATTGGGTTCCCTTATCATAAATAAGATAATCTGATTTTTGGGGATTTTTCTGAGATGTCTAACCCCACTTTCCAAAAATTCACCACTACGAACTTTTGGGTTTTTCTGAGATTTTACACTAAATCCCAATTTTCACATTTTGAAATGGTGGAATTAATTTTTCTAGTATTTTTCTTTGAATCCAAATGGGGGGTATTTCGTTATTTACATTGTAACTTAAGTATAATACTTAAATGTGGACAATGTAAATGTCCAGTGCAGTGTAGTTGCACTGCTGCGGAACACTGTTTCACTGCTACGGATTTGATGCTGCGAACTGATGCTACGGATTTGATGCTGCGGAGCGATGCTACGGATTTGATGCTCCAGACTGATGCTACGGATTTGATGCTCCGGACTAGTGATGCGGACTAACTCCTCCGGACTACTGATCCGGACTAACTCCTCCGGACTACTGATCCGGACTAACTACTCCGGACTAACTCCTCCGGACTAACTCAGCTGCTGACTCCATACCGCTGACTACAAAGCTGCTGACTCCAAAGCTGCTGACCCCATAGCTGTTGACTACGAAGCTGCTGACTCCATAGCTGCTGACTACGAACTTCGACCTTGCAGTTCGCCCAGGGTACTGTTCATCATCGTTTTTGGCCTGTTATTCGTCTGGAAGCAACCCAGTGACCCCCAGACGCTCATAAACACATGTTTTACGCAATAAACTACAATATTTACCTCAAAACGCGTCCTAAACGCCTCTAATTCGCACGATAACAGCAGAAATACACACAAATCATATATTCATCTAGATCTAAATCTAGACCTCCATGGTTGACTTCTCAACCCTCATAAAATACACACTCATACAACCACAGATCACATATTCAAAGATAGGATCGAGATAAGACAGTTAAGGACACCTACCTGGAAAGGTTTATTGCGATCCACGAGCTCCAATCGCCGCCAAGAAAGCTCTTCACGCTCTTCACCTTCTCTCTCTCTCTCTCTCTTGCTCAAAGATGCATGCACCAATAATTGGCAATTAAAGAGATAAGGTAGTTCTTAATTATATATATACTGTTGCCAATAATTGGCCTCCCAGCAATAATTGACCCGAACGCAATAATTGACCTCCCGAGGTCACGAACTCCAAATTGAGTCAAATTACTGTCAAAACTCTCGAAATGACGAGCACAACACTAAACAGATATTATCATACTCAGATAACTGCTCAAATGCAAAGTCAATCAATAAACCCCGAAAAGTCAACAATCGGGTCAAACGGGGCCCCGACTTAGAATCGGGCCCAAGTACAGTCAAAATGCTCACATCAACGACTACACTACTGTCTAGATAGTTGCATTCCCATAGAATGGCTATCTCTCAAAACTACCCAAATACGAGTCTTTACACTAAGTTCGGTGGAACAATCAAAAACTTCGAGACGGTGCAAAATGACAAACGGAGGATCTGTTGTCATTAGTGGTGGCGACCACGAAGGCCGCGACAAGGAGCACCACGCTAAGGAACGGAGGAGAGATAAGTCCATTTCGAGGGAAACATGTCCGCTGGAGAGTCGGCTAGCCAAATTGGAGTTGGCGTTAGCCGAACAGATGGAGGTGGTCGAGGAGCACACTGAAAGCATCGAAAAGCTGGACTCAGAGGGTGAGGAAAGCTTTGGGAGGATGCAAGGGCTTCTCAACTCCGTCATGGATGACATGAACTCTTGATTCGAGGGCTTGAAGGGTTCTCTCATGTCCCAAATCTTGGCGATGCAAGAGGAAATCAAAGAGATCAAGGCGGATTGGTCTCTATGCAAGATGGCGGTCACCCAAGGTGGCGTTGGCGGCCATTCCAGCTCAAAAATCGACGTGCTGAAGCCTAAGACCTATGCTGGGTCTAGGAATGCAAGGGAGTTAGACAACTTCCTCTGGACCATGGAGCAGTACTTCAATGCCTTGAACATCATCGACGAGGCAAAGAAGGTAAAGACCGCCCCACTATACTTAGTCGATTCGGCTATGGTGTGGTGGAGGCGACGATATGCCGACAAGGAGTGCGGCCTATGTGTTATCGACAATTGGGCGGATTTCAAGCGGGAGATCAAGGCCCAGTTCTATCCCCAAAACGCAGAGGATGAGTCCCGGGCGAAACTTCGGCGCCTTACCCACAAAGGCACGGTGCGGGAGTATGTCCGTAAATTTTCTAAGCTGATATTGGAGATCCCGGATATGTCCGTGAAGGATTCATTATTTTCCTTCATGGACGGATTGGAACAACGGGCGAAATTGGAGCTGCAGCAGAGAAATGTGCAAGACCTGGCGTCGGCCATGGCGGTGGCCGAATCACTCATTGAATACAAGAAGCCAGAGAAAACCACCAGTTCTTCATCGACTTCCAAGGCGAACAGGTTCCACAAGGAGAAACGTGGGGGAGACAACCGGAGTAAAGAAAAAGGGAGACCCTTCCAACCGTCTAAGGACTTTCGCCCAAAACAATTCGTGAATAGTTCCAAGGACGGGGAAAAGCCAAGGATCTCCTGTTTCCTTTGTGAAGGCCCTCACAAGGCATTCGAGTGCCCGAAGCGCTCCAAGCTCTCCGCGATGATCAACGAAGACGAAGAGAGGAATGCGAAGGATCCACGACTTGGTTCCTTGCAACTCCTCAATGTAATCAAGCCGAAGGTGGAGGTGCCACCATCCGAACGACAGAAGGGCCGCATGTACGTGCTCGCTAAGGCCAACAACCTTGAAACTAAGGCCTTGGTGGACACGGGTGCGACCAATAACTTCATCAAGGTTAAAGAAGCTCGTAGACTGGGGATAGTCTACAAGGAAGAGAAGGGCTGGCTGAAGGCGGTGAACTCCAGTGCCAGTCCAATCCATGGCGTGGTTCGAGGCGCCGAGCTAAGTATTGGCGAGTGGAGAGGCAAGGTGAATCTCTCCGTGGTGTCGATGGACGACTATCCCATGGTGTTGGAGATGGAGTTCGTTGACCAGGTGCGGGCAATTCCAATTCCTAGCACCAACACAATGTGCATCATGGACAAGGGGAAGACGTGCATAGTTAAAGTAATGAGGGAGGAGGAACTCAAGGTGAGGTCTCTTTCGGCGCTCCAACTGTCTAAAGGAGTTAAGCGACAGGAGCCAACCTTCATTGCTATGGTGAAGGAAGGATGCCCAAGTGTTAGGGAGGAGCCCCCAACCGAAGTGAAGACGGTCCTTGAAGAGTTTGGAGATGTTATGCCACCCGAACTCCCCAAACAACTTCCGCCGAAGCGAGAGGTGGACCATAGGATCGAGCTAGAGGCCGGTGCAAGGCCTACTGCTGCGGTGCCCTATCGGATGGCACCACCAGAGTTGGAGGAACTTCGGAGACAATTGAAAGACTTGTTGGATGTCGGGTTCATTCGGCCATCCAAAACGCCATTTGAAGCACCGGTGTTGTTCCAAAAGAAGCACGATGGGTCGATGCGGCTATGCATTGACTATAGGGCGCTAAACAAGATTACGGTAAAGAACAGCTACCCCATCCCACTCATATCCGACCTGTTTGATCAACTTGGTGCTGCGAGATGGTTCTCAAAGCTAAACTTGCGGTCGGGATTTTGGCAAGTGCGGATAACCGAAGGTGATGAGGAAAAGACAGCGTGCGTCACAAGATACGGCTCTTACGAGTTCTTGGTGATACCCTTTGGCCTCACAAATGCCCCTGCCACATTCTGTACGTTGATGTACCGGATCTTCCAACCATACTTGGACAGATTCGTCATAGTGTACCTTGATGACATTGTCGTCTATAGCAAAACGTTAGAGGAACACAAGGCACACCTACGGCGGGTTTTCCAAATCTTAAGGGAGAATCAACTGTTTGTGAAGAAGGAAAAATGTGACTTTGCAAAGAAGGAGGTGTCCTTCTTGGGTCACATCATTGGCAACGGCAAACTAAAGATGGACAACAAGAAAGTGTTAGCCATCAAGGAATGGGAGATGCCCAAGAAAGTCCTGGAGATGTGTTCTTTCCTTGGCTTGGTTAACTACTATAGAAGATTCATCCGCGGCTATTCCCACATTGCTACACCCTTGATGGAACTATTAAAGAAGAACAAGACTTGGGTGTGGGATGATGCTTGCCGAGAGGCATTCGAGAAGTTGAAGCAAGCGGTGACCAACGGACCGGTGATGGCCCTGCCGGACCATACAAAACCTTATGAAGTTCACACCGATGCTTCAGACTTTGCCATCGGTGGAGTTCTTATGCAGGAGGGGCATCCTGTAGCATATGAAAGCCGAAAACTTAATGGTACCGAACGGAGGTACGCGGTGCATGAAAAGGAGATGATGGCAGTTATGCATTGCCTTCGGGTGTGGAGGCATTACTTGCTAGGGTCCAAGTTCGTGGTGAAGACGGACAATATTGCTACGAGTTATTTTCTAACTCAAAGGAACTTAACTCCGAAACAAGCACGGTGGCAAGGACTCCTAGCGGAATTCGACTTTGTGCTCGAGTACAAACCGGGCACAAATAATGTGGTGGCTGATGCACTAAGTCGGAAGGCGGAACTTGCAGCCATTAGCCAACCACAATTCCTCCTGGTGGACAAACTAAAGGAAGGAATAGAGCACGACCCATTAGCCAAGTCCTTAGTGAAATGCGTCAAAGCTGGGAAGACGCGGCGATTTTGGCTAAAGGATGACTTGCTCCATACTCGAGGGGAACGGGTGTACGTTCCAAAATGGGGAAGTTTGAGGAGAGACATCCTCAAAGAATGTCACGACTCGCGGTGGGCTGGCCATCCCGGAATCGATCGTACCTTGGCGTTGGTGGAAAGGAGCTACTACTGGCCTCAACTTTACGAGGACGTTCAAGTGTACGTGAGGACTTGTCTTGTGTGCCAACAAGACAAGATAGGGAATCGGCAATTGGCGGGACTGTTAGAATCTTTGCCTACTCCGGAAAGACCTTGGAAAAGTGTTTCGATGGATTTCATTGTTAGTCTCCCAAGATCTGAAGGATGCGGTATGATCATTGTGGTGGTCGACCGATTCTCTAAGTATGGAGTTTTCATTTCAACTCCGAAGGACTGTATGGCAGACGACACGGCCCGACTATTCTTCAAGTACGTGGTGAAGTACTGGGGCATTCCAAAGACAATCGTGAGCGATCGGGACTCACGATTTACTGGGCGGTTTTGGACCGAGCTGTTCCGAATAATGGGTTCAGACTTAAACTTTTCAACAAGTTTCCACCCACAAACAGACGGCCAAACAGAACGTGTCAATGGCTTACTGGAGCTGTATCTGAGGCACTACGTGAGTGCCAATCAAAGAGATTGGGTCAAGTTGCTGGACATAGCCCAATTCTCATATAACTTGCAGAAGAGCGAGTCCACGAACGAGAGCCCGTTCGAACTCGCAACTGGGCAGCAACCATTGACACCCACTTCCATCACTCGGGGGTACACTGGAAAGAGCCCCGCAGCGTTCAAGTTTACAAAAAGATGGCAAGAACAGACGGATCTGGCCAGGGCATACTTGCACAAAGCGGCAAAGAAGATGAAGAAGTGGGCGGATCAACAAAGGAGGCCCTTAGAATTTCAAGAAGGAGACATGGTAATGCTCAAACTCCTTCCGCGCCAAACCAAAGCACTTAGACAATTGCATAAGGGTTTGGTGCGCCAATATAAGGGGCCTTTCAAAGTACTTAAGAGAGTTGGGAAGGTCTCATACAAACTGGACCTCCCGACTAGCTTACAAAGGCATCCGGTGTTCCACGTTAGTTTGCTCAAGCCTTACCACGAAGACTTGGAAGATACGAGCGGACAACGAACGGTGCGGACACTAACAGCATCAACAGGCAAGACCTACGACAAAGAGATAGAGAAAATCCATTCTCGTAGAGTCATGCCAAGAAGAGGCGTAGATCCAAGCCGGGTGGAGTACTACGTCCAATGGAAGAACAAGTCGGTTGAAGAGGCAAGCTGGGAGAAGGAAGAGGATCTGGGGCAATTCTCCAAGGAGATTGAAGAGTACCGTGAAGGAGTCGAACGCTACATCGCGGTTGACGAGCTCGAGGAAGCCGAAGACGCAACGAGGACGCTGCGAAATCGGGTGGGGGAGAATGTCACGGACCGAGGCTTATCCTAGCACACTTAGGCTATTTTGGGGTATTTCCTCCTTGTAAAGTGTTGTACTTAGCTTATAGAGTAAGTTGTAGAGATTTTAGATTTCGATCATATATGATGTCTCCTGGCGACATAGCCAGAAAAGTGTTAACATCTATATGTAGGGGAGTGATGTTGTAAAGCTTTCAAGCAATCAATACAATCGTTTGTTGCCTTCGTTTAAATCGATCTTCCGCTAAGCGCTTCCCTACACAATTGCTTTACAACGGATCGATGGGTTCCGATCCAAATGCGACGAGTTAGGCTGACCTAGCGTTCCTTCGTACGGGTGGGAACTAGGTGCCGCACGGGTTAAGCTTCTATAAAGGCTGACCCCGTGACATTTGGGTGTAATAATATCTGTTTAGTGTTGTGCTCATCATTTCGAGCGTTTTGACTGTAGTTTGACTCAATTTGGAGTTCGGGGCCTTAGAGGTCAATTATTGACTGGGTCAATGGTTGACTAGGTCAGCTGACTGGCAGAAATATAAATAGCAGAAAAAAAAAAGAGGAAGCTTTCACTTTACGTTTCACGTTTGTGCATTGAGAGAGAGAGCTTGAGAGAGATCTTGGAGGCTTTGGCGATTTAGGGCGATTTGTGTTCGTGGAGCTCAAAGATTCACTTCAAGTAGGTGTCCTTGAACTTCTTATCTTGATTCTATGCTTGGTATGCACGAATTTATCATGTTTTATGAAATTGAGCATGAACCCTAGAATTTGGGGAAAACCAATTTTGGGTTAGATCTAATGGTTTAGCATAAGATTTGTGGTTAAGAACTATTTTATATCATTGTGGATATATGTTTCTGTGATTTTGGGGTTAATTAATTGTGTTTTTCATGAGGGTTGATAAGTCAACCATGGAAATTTGGGTTTAGATCTAGATTCTGGAATTTAATGCGTGTTTTTGTTGTTTCCGTGCGATTTAGAGGCGTTCTGGACGCATTTTAAGGTAAATATCGCAGTCTGTTGCGTAGAATGCGTGTTTGTGCGTGTTTGGGGGTTGCTGGGTTGATTCCAGATGAAGAACAAGCAAAAACGACGATGAACAGTACCTGGGCGCGTTACTGGGTCGAACTAACGAAAATTCGAAGTTCTGGGTCGTAGGGTCGTAGTTCGTAGACTCGTAGTTCGTAGGTTCGTAGTTCAAAGGTTCGAAGCTTCGTAGTTCGTAGATTCGTAGACCCGTAGTCCGAAGGTCGAAGTTCGTAGCCGAAGGATCGAAGTTCGTAGCCTCGTAGGTCGAAGATCGAAGACCCGCTTCGAGTCTTCGAGGCGCGCTATGCAGCTATGAGTCACAGCTCCTGCTACGAGTCTCTGAGGCGCGCTGCAGTTCCGCGCTACGAGTCGCAGTCCTAAAGCTACGAGGCAGTGCAACATAACGAAATAACGAGGCAGTCCTAAAGCTACGAGTCGCAGTTGCAGTTTCGCACTGGACTGGACCTATTTACATCGTAACCTATACCCATCTACATATTTAAGTATTTAAGTTACTATGTAAATAACGAAATACCTCCCATTCGGATTCAAAGAAAAATACTAGAAAAATTAATTCCCACTCTTTCAAAATGTGAAAATTGGGATTTAGTGTAAAATCTCAGAAAAACCCAAAAGTTTGTAGTGGTGAATTTTTGGAAAGTGGGGTTAGACATCTCAGAAAAATCCCCAAAAATCAGATTATCTTATTTATGATATGGGAACCCAATGCCAGGACTTTTGATTTCAAGAAAATAGCTACTATGGGTACTTCCTTCATAAATCAAGGATTGAGGATTTAGTTGTGAAGATTGGCTACAGTTCCAAAGGAAATATTGAGAATGACATGCCATACTAATGTTAGTATGTTGGTGTGAGGTATTGGGGCCTGGACTCCGTGACTTGTTTGGGTTCTCACCGTGATGCACCAATGATGCTATGTGGTTGACGTGGCAGGCATATGCACCGATGGCAGGCCTGTGTGGCGACTATGGCCGGGCATATTGCGCTGTGGACAGGCTAAGGCCTGAGTTGAGTCGTTGAGCTTGTGGAGCTAGGGCTGAGTGCCCTGAGCTGGGATCCCATGGAGGATCGTGGACAAGTTGTCCTGTGTGGGCAGGCTGAGTCCTGATGTTTGTTTGTAGGCTGAGTCCTGATGATTGTGCACACTACACGGTGCACGAGTACACTAAGCATATAGTATAGACTTATATGTGTCGCATGATGTGGAGTTTTGGGGTCACCTACTGAGCTTGTCGCTCACCCCTACTTATTGTTTACCCCTTTTCAGGTGTGACCCGAGACTAGTGGAGGACTTTCTTCCAGGAGGACGCCCACTACTCTGATGTATGATACAGTACTGTATTCTGTATTTTATTGTGTGTTGTATCCCGGACAGGGGTCCGTGGACAGTTATATTTGCATACTGTATGATGTGATGTCTGTATGACTGTTTGACTCATTGTATGCATGATGATATATGGGAAAGTACAGGATTACCCTTGATGTATGATTGTACAGGGTTGCATATTTGAGACAGCACCCGCGGTGTAGTCTCCATTGGTGCTAGTGACCAACCCCTTGACCTATCAGGTGCGGGCAAGGGGAAGTCAAGTACCCGGTTCCGGGTTCCCTGGAATTCAGGGCGTGACAGGATGCACAAATTCTAGCATCTCCATTTGACATCTGCAAACCCATCAAATTGAAAAAGAAATCTATTTGTCGGATTCTTTTTTAGAAGCTTGCTTAAGGTATTCAATTTCATAGGGTCAACCTTGAGCTCAATAGATAATTGAAACCTTTTAAGTCTTTTTTCAAGCCTAGAGATTGGAAAGATAAAAAACTCCTATTTCATAAGATGTACCTAGTAGCCCTAGAACCAACCACCCTTGTCATAGCCACCATATTCATTTGTGAAATGCACACAATAATAATATATTCATATACCTAAGTTTGTGCTTGGCTTAACAAGGTTGTCGCTTTCCTTCTTTGTCTAAACTAGAAAGCATAGTATTCTAATTTTCCATGAGAAAAAAAGATTTTCTTTGTTGTTGAAAGTTGACTTGTTGGTTTTTGGTTTTGAGTCCAACATCTTATAACGTTAATTGTGTCTCCTATTATTAGATCTCATGATTGGTTGTCGAGTCTCATCAAGGTTAGCTTAAAAATTATACTTAGATTTATCTACCAATGAGAAAAGAATTCTTTTGTATTAGTGTTTGTTTATAATTATTTGATGACGCTTAATTGATCTTAATTTTGTAGTACTTTTGTATTTTATTTCTATAATATTATGTATACTTTAATTCCATTATTTTCTAAATTATAATATATTTATTTTAGTACATGTTTTCGGTGCTTCATGAATATTTGCAAGTATTAGGGAGTTCTTAGGTAAAACATGTTTATACCGAAAGTTTCAGAATAATTGGAGATCATTTCATCGAAAACAGACAAAAATGACGAAGACAAAATTAGGCAATTCAGCCGAAGTGCAACACCTTTTCTTTCCTTTTTTGTTTTGTCTCCTACAGCCTCCAGAAGTTTCTTGATTTTTTCCTATAAGGGTGTACATGACTTTTAGCCTTATTTTAATGTCTAAAAGGTCTTTTTAAAGCCTTATACAAAAAATCAAAACTATTGCCTATAAATACAACTACTATAGGGTCATTATTTAGAGAGAAGTTTTGGAGACAACTAATAGGCCTTCCCATAGGGGGAACGACCCTGGAGGTAGGAGAAAAGACACTCCTAGAGGAGGAGATGGTTGCTGCTAGAGACCGAACTAGGAGACCGGCCGAGCCCCCCCCCCCCCCCCCCTCTTTCTTTTTTTAAATATATATATAATATAAAATTTAATTTTAGTTATATATAATATATAATTAATTAGTAATATAATTTATTATCTCATAATATTTAATATATAATTAATTAGTAATATAATTTATTATTTCATATTATTTGTGATGAATATGCTACTAATTGCAATAGTGATAAATGAATTATATGATTTTAAAAATTTATCTGACTTGGTAAGTTTGTTAGGCTTTTATGTTATTACTTGTAACTTAGATGGTACTAATTATGGGTGAAATCAAATCTATTTAGGTCAATTTAAAGTATTTTTCAAATCAAATTGATGCTTTTCAGTTTGGGCAAAATCAAATCAAACTAGACTTGTTGCTTGAACCAAACCAAACCGGATTGAACTGATTCGGTTTGAACCAGCAGTTTGAAAAATTATCGATTTGAATCAGTTTGAATCGGTTTGGTTCATCAATTTTTGAGCTCTTGAAAGTTAAAATATTATAAAATAAAAAATAAACAGTGTGTAAGCATATCAATAATAATATATATCAAATTTATAATTTTAAAAGTTTCAAAATTCGATAATATAATTTACAAATACAACATATCAATTATTAATAATTAATCTTAAATAAATAAGTTCCAAAATATAAAATAAAGATAAAAAATAAATAAATGATAATATTACTCGGTTTGGCTCGATTTAAAGCATGATCTTGAAATTCTAAATCAAACCAAACCAATTTTATTTGGTTTTGGTGGTTTGATAAATTGGCGGTTTCAACAGGTTAGGTTGGGTGGTTTGTCAGTTTAGAGTTTCACCTCTAGTGCTAATCGCAGTTTTAGATAATAGTTTATAAACATGAGTTACACAATATATATTAATTGATTAATTGGTTGATTGAATGAATGATTGATTAATTGATTAAATGAATAAATGATTGATTAATTAATTAATTAATTATTTGGATTAATTGAATGAATGATTGATTAATTGATTGAATGATTGATTGATCGATGGATTAATTGATTAATTAATTGGATTAATTGATTGAATGATTGATTTATTTAAATTAGCCAGTGCATAAAATTAAAAAGATTTGATTGATTGCCTTGGAGAATAAGAAATCTCATTTGCTTATTTTATTTCAATCATATATTTAAATTTGGGCAGGGTGAAAAGTTAAATAATTTACATTGATTTAATTGCATGCCTTAGGGGATAAAAGATCTTATTTACTTTAATTAGTTCAATCAAAAATTAAATGAGAGAAATTACCTTTTGGAAGTATAGCATACTCACTCTATAAATAGGCAGTTGATTTGACAACTAAAGGAGAGGAATTCGGAGTAAAAAAATCATCTTTTTTGGGAGTGAATTAGAAGTTCTTAGAGAGACAATTTTGGAGGACTCACGGGAGAGAATTTTTGGAGAGCAAGAAGTACACCTTGGTGGAGTTAAACATCTTATGGATTTCTGAATAATCGTCCTGCGCAAATCATTCTGATTTTTCTTCTTTTTTTCTTGTTATTAAACTGTTTAGTTTTTAAATCAAAATATTTTTATCCTTCATTTTCTAAATAATAATAAGGACATCAAAAACACAAATAACTCATCTTTTCTTGAAAATTAAAATCAAAGACCTGAGTTACCATTGGGTTGAGCCCTTAATGCTCATACCCTAGATGCTCATGTCAATATTGATTGTGGCAACACTATTTATTCAAAATCATATTATTGTATTTCTGTTTCTAAAAAAGAATAGCATTGACACATAAGCCTAGATACCACATCTTTTTTCTAAAATTAAGATTTTTCTTTTTGTTTCTTTTAAAGGCCTAGATTTTACGACTTTCCTTTCCCTTGAAATATAAAAATACAAAAAAACTTTTTTGAAAGTAAAACAAGTAACATTCATAGATTAAGACTAGATACCAATTATGGGCGTTATAGAGGTACAAGAATTCTTCTTCCTTCCCCATACGTAATCAACTCTCGAACTTTCTGTGAAATCGTAAACCTTCCTTTTTCTAGGTGCCCAAGCACACCTCTAAATTGTTTGGTGACGACTCTGTATTTTCTTTTCCTTGTATGGTTTGTGTGAGCTACTGTGTAGGGATGACTTGAGGACGAATGACATGAACTAGCATTAAGTCCTTTCCAAAACTAGTCTCGAGTCCGGACGAAAATAGGTTATGACTAACCATGGGAGGGAGAGAGAGAGAGAGAAGAAAACACACCGAAGAGAGAAGGTTTTCATGTGGTTATAATTTTTTGTTTTTGTTTGTTTTTTTCTAATTGACAAATCATTGACACGTGGCTGGAGATGGGCAGAAAAATAAGAGAAAAAGGAGAAAAGTATTGTTGTTTTGGCTTATTTTGTGGTTTTTAATTGAGGTCTTAAGGTTTTTGAAACCACTCGGGTTTCAAAAAATCTCGAGAAAATTATTTTTAGATTCGGGACATCACGACAAGTGATCCCATGTCATTTTTATTTGAAAACAATCTTGTTTTTATACCAGGCCTGTACTGCGCGTTCCGAAACTGCTTTATGAATGATTTTTTTTTTGAAATGCTTCGAAGGCGAATATATATTTATCAAAATTCTCAGAACAAATAGTAGAGTAAGAAAATGAAGTTTGTGACCTAATTCAAAGTGTCATTTTGAAGGTCAATTATCGTTTGACCACTGTTAGCGATTCAAACGCTATTTTGATCATAACTTCTTCATTTGACCTCGAAATTGAGTGTGATCGAAGGCATTGGTCCTCAAATTTTATTTTCTATCACCAGAGACTAGTTCTTTGGCGTTTGAAGGCCTTTCTGAATAAATCATTGAAATTGAATATTTTCATCTCAACAATCACAGTTCTTTTATCCTACAAAATTCTGCAGCAAGTGAAGGTAAAATGAAAGAAATTAAATTTAATAGAACATGTCTAAGGGCATCTCTAGTAATAGCCAACTAAAATGGTTAGCTAAAGCTATATTTATCTTGCTACAGTACCATTTTAGCTTCCATTACTCCATCAGAATACCATCTGTTTTTTTGCTTAACTATGATTTTTCCACATCTACCCTTAATTTGTAATTTTTCCAAATCCCTATTAAGAGTATTTTAGGTTTTGGTAAATATTTGGGTGATGTGGCATTTTATCAATAGTTATAAATTTAGGTAAATTTACCTATTGCTATTGCTATTGCTGATGATATAACTAACCTATTGGAGCAACTTTTTATTTATATTTGACTATTGCTAAGGGTATTGCTAACCTATTGGAGATGCCCTAACCCATATAAAATGAAATCCAACAGATATAATAGCATACTATATCATCGGAAATAAAAAAAGAAAAAATTACGATCGTCTCAATTATGATTTCGTATGTCGCAAAGGACAAGAAAAAACAGAAAGCACGCATTATTTTTTGTTTGGTTAGCGTTTTTATTTCGCATTTTCAAAAATAAAGTGTTTTTGAGTGCAGGAAACAAAAAACACCAATTTGGTATTTTCATTTTATTGAAAACGATTTTCAATAGCCAGCCAGCGGTCTGCCCGTCACTTGTTGCCCGCCTCTACCCCTTGCAACGCATGCTTGCCACAGCTGCCCCCTACAACGGACGCCTGCCGCTTGCTACCACCTGTCACGGGGTCAGGGTTTTCACCCGTGCGGCACTCGGTCACCCTGGTGGATGCGCCGAGTAAGCCATACCGATCGGGGCACACGTAGACTGGTTTCGCCCTACCTTGGGCTCATCAGGAGAACGGCTCCAGTTCCCGACCAGTTTGTGTAGGGATGGCCAAGTCCCCTCTTCAACGTCAAGTCCGAGACTAGCGGCGTACTCCCCGCATTTAACCGGGTCGGTACGTCTGAACTCCGAAGGGGCTCCATCGATCTCCCGCACGAACTGCCGTGGAGCCTATCCCGTCCGCACCAGCTACGCTTTCCGCTCTGCCCCTCCGCAAGTAGCGCGCACCTGCGCCACTTGGGAGACGCCCGCCAGCACCTCGCTGTTCGGGGCGTGACATCCTCCCCCACTTGATTTCGCAACGTCCTCGTTGCGTCAGCGAGTTCGGAGGAACCAAGATCGTTTGGCGACGCGCTCCTCTCGACAGCAGCGCTACTCCGTCCCATCCTCGGGAACTCCACCATGGCTCGGCGGCCGACGTTGGTGGACGCGATGCGTGCAAAACCTCCTCTTGGTCGACCCCCATCTGTTAGGGGCTCCCTCCCAACTTGGGATCAGGGACCACGCATATCTCTCGCGAGAGTACTTTGGCGAGCATGTGGATGCGGGCCGCAACCGCTCTGATACCACTTTGTCACGGGGTCAGGGTTTTCACCCGTGCGGCACTCGGTCACTCTGGTGGATGCGCCGAGTAAGCCATACCGATCGGGGCACACGTAGACTGGTTTCGCCCTGTCTTGGGCTCATCAGGAGAACGGCTCCAGTTCCCGACCAGTTTGTGTAGGGATGGCCAAGTCCCCTCTTCAACGTCAAGTCCGAGACTAGCGGCGTACTCCCCGCATTTAACCGAGTCGGTACGTCTGAACTCCGAAGGGGCTCCATCGATCTCCCGCACGAACTGCCGTGGAGCCTATCCCGTCCGCACCAGCTACGCTTTCCGCTCTGCCCCTCCGCAAGTAACGCGCACCTGCACCACTTGGGAGACGCCCGCCAGCACCTCGCTGTTCGGGGCGTGACATCCTCCCCCACTTGATTTCGCAACGTCCTCGTTGCGTCAGCGAGTTCGGAGGAACCAAGATCGTTTGGCGACGCGCTCCTCTCGACCGCAGCGCTACTCCGTCCCATCCTCGGGAACTCCACCATGGCTCGGCGGCCGACGTTGGTGGACGCGATGCGTGCAAGACCTCCTCTTGGTCGACCCCCATCTGTTAGGGGCTCCCTCCCAACTTGGGATCAGGGACCACGCATATCTCTCGCGAGAGTACTTCGGCGAGCATGTGGATACGGGCCGCAACCGCTCTGATACCACTTTGTCACGGGGTCAGGGTTTTCACCCGTGCGGCACTCGGTCACCCTGGTGGATGCGCCGAGTAAGCCATACCGATCGGGGCACACGTAGACTGGTTTCGCCCTGTCTTGGGCTCATCAGGAGAACGGCTCCAGTTCCCGACCGGTTGTGTAGGGATGGCCAAGTCCCCTCTTCAACGTCAAGTTCGAGACTAGCGGCGTACTCCCCGCATTTAACCGGGTCGGTACGTCCGAGCTCCAGAAGGGGCTCCATCGATCTCCCGCACGAACTGCCGTGGAGCCTATCCCGTCCGCACCAGCTACGCTTTCCGCTCTGCCCCTCCGCAAGTAGCGCGCACCTGCGCCACTTGGGAGACGCCCGCCAGCACCTCGCTGTTCGGGGCGTGACACACCGCTGCCCCCTGCAATGCCTGCCCCCCCCCTCCCCCCTCTACCGGTCTTCGACTTTCCACTCCAACCCGGTAATGGCTATCTACGACCTCCTTCCTCATCGACAGTCGATCTTTAACCTCCTCCTCCAACCCAACAATGGCCATCTTTGACCTCCCTCCCCAGCGACGGCCAATTTGCAACCTCTCCCTCCAACCCTGTGATGGCCGATCTACGACCTCTCCCTCCAACCTAACGAAGCCCATTTGACCACCCGTGCCACCCTCACCATGTGATCTCCCACCTGTTGCCTCCCTTGCCACTGCGTGACCTCCATCTCACAATGTCAACAAAAACAAAAAAACAAAAATGAAAAACAATTTCCAAACAACAAATGCGTTCTGAGTTCAACAAAATATAACTTTTAAATATAATTTAAAAAAAAAACCATCACCACACATAAAAATCTCCCATTCCGAAGGAATAAAATAAAGCACCAAAGAACTACATCGTTTCATTACTTGTGGGGACTGCAAGCCATTATTTGACCTAAATGACCCATTCATTTCATGCGTGGCTTCGATCCCCACACCCGCCACACCCGCCAAACTCCCAACACCACTTTTCCAGATTGGGCCACCGGCGAGTTGTCGGTTGAAGACGACCCTAATGGGCATGGGCTTCACCGGCAGGACCCTCGACGGAGACGGCGAATCTCCGCCCCTCCTCCCGTCCGGCTCCGCCTCCAAGAAGCCCCCCGAAGACTCGTACCATTTGGCCTACATCATCTACTTCACCCTCGGGGCCGGGTTCCTCCTCCCCTGGAACGCCTTCATCACTGCCGTCGACTACTTCACCTACCTCTACCCAGACGTCAGCGTGGATCGGATCTTTGCCGTCGTCTACATGCTCGTATGCCTCGTCTGCCTCCTCGCCGTCATCGCCTCCGCCCACAAGTCCGACGCCTTTGTCCGCATCAACGTCGGTCTCGTCCTCTTCGTCGCCTCCCTCCTCGTCGTGCCTATCCTCGATGCCGCCTACACTAAGGGCCGTACGGGCCTCTACTCTGGCTTCTACGTCACCGTCGCCGCAATCGGTCTCTCAGGTGTCGCCGACGCCTTGGTCCAGGGCGGCCTCATCGGCGCGGCCGGCGAGCTCCCGGAGCGCTATATGCAGGCGGTCGTCGCTGGCACTGCTGCTTCAGGTTACTGTCGTTGACTTTTTTGTTTTAAAAAAAAAAACAAAACAAAAAACTATGAATGAATAAATTTTCCTTCCTTTTTAGTTTTAATTAGTTGCTAGGGTTAGGATTTTTTCATAGATTAATGTTTGATTTCATTTGGTTGATCTATTTATATTTAATTTAGATTTCTGGGTCTTAATAATTAACACAAAATGAATATAATTTATCTAGATGACCATTTGAACATCAAAATTAAATCAAGATTGTGGCATGTCGGAGTTTTAGATTGAAGAAGATTGGATCCCTACGCAGCCGTGGGCCTTTGGTGTTTGCCACATTTTTTTTTTTTAACGGTTTGTGGGGTGTGTGCTGCGGGAGGTTTGGGTGGCTGTGGCTCTAGCCAATATATCTAGGTCCCAAATAAACAAACTTTGCTCAATCTGAAGCAAAGCTGCCATCCGTTAATATCACCAATCTAAATCAATAAACATGCCTACTATGGCCTTTGAAATCGGATGAAACTATCACCCATCTGGAGAGCCCTGCGGCCTACACGGTATGCACACATGTTCACAGTTCACTCCATGCCACACATGTCCAACATATCTCTTCATAAAGGAATATATACAACCATTTGCTCTTTCCATCCATGAAACCAAGACACTGCTGTTCAGTAAATATACTTCTAGTATCATCTAGCACATCCCTGTATTCTAGGCTGTCACTCAGACCCTCTTCCCAAAGTTCAACACGCAGTACACTCTGCATCATCTTTTGAGAACCCACGCTACCCACCCATGAGCCGGCCCATGTGATTACTCAGGATACCCCCTGCAAGCTCGTCCTGGGTTTCCTTTGGCACCAATCCATGTTTAGCTTTTGAACTCCTTGGCACACTGAAGAATGATAAGCGTGACTGGGTTGGGAAGCCATTTAAACCCAGTCTTGAAGATTTTATCATACTCATGGGGAGGTGATACGGTTTCACCTCTTTTAGAAATTTAATTTAATTTTTATGATTTAATGGATAGTTAATGGGTAATTAATTTATGTAATGGGTAATTATTTCTTGTAATGGAATAATGGATAATTAATGGGTAGTTATTGGTAGTTTATGGAGTCATGGGTTAGTGGGGTAAGTATTTGTAAGGCTATATATAGCCATATCCTTTTCATTGTAAAGGATGTCTTGTCTTGAATTAAATTAAAAAGAGTCTGTGAGACTGTTTCTTACAAATCTTCCTCTTGTTAGATTTTGGCTAGAGTGGTTCTTATCATTTGGTATCAGAGCCAACGGTCTTCATGTCCAAAACACGTACTTCCCATACTGACCAACCCACACAGCCATCACAATCCTCCACCGACGTATCCATCCTTAATCCATCAGATCCCATTCCCCCTGATGTTTCCAAGGTTGCATCCTTGGGAACACAGTTTCGAGCTACCTCACAGCAACTATCCCTTGATGTCGTGCCTGAAACGTCTTGGCGGGGTGAGACTAAGAATCGACGCCAGTACCCCTACGATCATCCACGACCTCCTTGGTGGGATTATTCAGAAGCCGACGGCAACACACCTTTGCCATTGTTTCGAAAAACTCAAGCAAAAATTGATTTTTCCAAATTCGAGGGTGGTGATTCACGTGGTTGGGCTCTCAAGGCGGAAAAATATTTCCGTTACTTTGAAATTGCTAGCAACTCGAAGGTTGAAGTCGCAGCGATGCACTTGGAGGGAGACACCTTGGATCTTTATGCCTGGGCCACGGGAGAGCAAGAATTGGTGCATTGGGAGGACTTGGTGCGATTATTTCAGGAGAGCTACGGCCCCCCTAAGTTTCAAAATCCCAATGAAGCCTTGTGTTCCATCAAACAATCTGGTACGGTGGCTGAGTATCGGTTGGAGTTTGCAAGAAGGGTGGCTAGGGTTGCTGATTGGCCAGAAAACGCTCTTTTGGGAGTATTTATGGCTGGTTTAAAGGAAGAATTAAAAGCAAAGGTGCGTATTCATAAACCGCATTCTGTCTACAAGGCCGTGTCTTTAGCCCTGGAGTTTGAAGTAAAAGCGATATTACACAAAAGCCAAAAGCCCAACATATTTACACAACTCAATGGCCCCTCAAACATAACTCCATGTCTATCTACTACAACACCCTCACGCCCACCGCCTATCCCGTCATCCAACCCTAATAAGTGACAACAGAGATGCGAAAAAGGTCTTTGTTTCTGCTGCAGCAAACGCTTCATGCCGGGACACCAGTGTCGGTCATCTTTATCCCAACTTGAATTCATTGACAACCCGGAGAAAAACTGCCTTGGTGATGACGACGGTGGAACGGTTCATAAGAACGAAGAAAAAATGAAAACTTTCTTCTTTTGAGGACAATTCAGTTTTCAAGGGGGGTGCACTGATATGGTTCTACCTCTTTTAGAGATTTAATTTAATTTTTATGATTTAATGGATAGTTAATGGGTAATTAATTTATGTAATGAGTAATTATTTCTTGTAGTGGAATAATGGATAATTAATGGGTAGTTATTGGTAATTTATGGAGTCATGGGTTAGTGGGGTGAGTATTTGTAAGGCTATATATAGTCATATTATTTTCATTGTAAATGATATCTTGTTTTGAATTAAATTAAAAAAGGGTCTGTGAGACTGCTTCTTATAAATCTTTCTCTTGTTAGATTCTGGCTAAAGTGGTCCTTATCAAGAGGCCAATATACTACACCTAGAATGAATAAACATCTGTGAACGAATAATTTCTGGCTTTGTGCCTGTCCCTTATTAGTTCTCATTGAAGCTCCAAGAAAAGGCAATGTAGGGAAAATTCTCGTTAAAAGTATTATTGATTCCCAAATTTTCATTTAAGAATCACATATCCCAAATACAAATGCA
This sequence comes from Taxillus chinensis, assembly GCA_023512835.1. Taxonomy (NCBI): domain Eukaryota; kingdom Viridiplantae; phylum Streptophyta; class Magnoliopsida; order Santalales; family Loranthaceae; genus Taxillus; species Taxillus chinensis. The sequence goes on along the minus strand of CM042085.1, from coordinate 21,448,142 downwards.
CCTTGTTGAATACTGAATTCAACCTTTTCTCCTCAAATATAATTTATTTTTCTACTAGTAGTCAAATGCATAGAGATTGTCTTATTTTGATTGTTATCGGTTGGTTTAAAGTTGAATCTTGAGAGCTTGCCTGTTCTTTTATGAATTGCAAGAGGAATCTAAACGCTTAAAATAAAAAATTTGCGTTCGTTTTCCAACAGCCGAAAACATATTCTAGTTGATTATTGGATACATTGGTTTTCTAACAGTGGAAAACGTATTTTAGTTCATTGTTGGATACTTCATTAATTTGATATGATCGTGAGCCTTTTATGTCTTGCACTGTTTACTGCAGGGGTCCTTGTTTCATTTTTAAGGATAATAACCAAGGCCTCATATACGCAAGATCCCCATGGGCTGAGAAAAAGTGCAAATCTCTACTTTTCTGTTAGCATTGTGTTCATGGCCATATGCATTGTTTTCTACAACATAGTACATAGGCTGCCAGTCATTAATTACTATAAAGAGTTGAAAGCACAGGCTGTTAAGGAGGAAAGCGAAGAGAGAGGTGAAATGAACAAGTCCTTATGGAGATCAAACCTGTGGGATGTGGTAGGGAGGATCAAGTGGTATGGCTTTGGAATTGCCCTGATTTATATCGTGACACTGTCTATATTTCCCGGATATATCACTGAGGATGTGCACTCTGCCCTTCTCAAGGACTGGTACTCCATCCTTCTTATCACTGGGTACAATGTGTTTGATCTTGTTGGAAAATGCTTCACCGCAATCTACCTCCTTGAGAATGCTAGGGTTGCTGTTGGTGCAACTGTGGTGAGATTGCTGTTTTATCCACTCTTTCTGGGTTGCCTGCACGGTCCCAAATTCTTTCGGACTGAGATTCCTGTGACATTGCTGACCTGCCTCTTGGGACTTACCAATGGTTACTTTACGAGCGTGTTGATGATTATGGCACCTAAAGCCGTCCAGTTGCCACAAGCAGAGACTGCTGGTATTGTGATTGTGTTGTTCTTAGTTGTTGGGCTGGCTGCTGGCTCAGTTGTGGCTTGGTTTTGGGTGATCTGATCGTTGTGGAGCTTGCACTTTAACATCAGTTAATTATGGGTTCCACGATCTGGGCTGGGTCTGTTGGTGTTTTAATTTGTGTAAATGATTGTAACTTCCGTTAATCCGTTGTTAAGTTTCTATTTATTTTCTTTATATATAAATTTTCTATTTATTTTTTCCTTTATTTATGGCATTAGAGATTCGAGTAGGGGTTTTATCGGCTTAGTGGGGTGAGGTTTAGGCTTAACTCGAATTGAACAGCAATGCAATCAATTCCGAAAATGCTATACGCAAGTACGCGGGGGGAGGAAACGGTGCACTTATTTAAGGGTTTTTTTAATGATGTGTTGAAAAAGACAGAGGGTTCTTTGCCGTTGAAGAGGGAGGGAGGGAGCTTGAATCAAAAAGGGGGAGGGAGTCACACAATCGAGCGAGAGAGAGAGAGAGAGAGAGAGAGACAGTTCAGACAGAGGGAGGGACAACGAGGACGGCTCTCGAAGCAACTTGTAACCATGTCTTTACAACTAGACTGGGTATAAATCCACCATAATTCCAGTAAAATGATTATGAAAGAATCCTTTTTCTTTTTCAATTCATTATTAAAAAAAAAAACCTTTAAAGAAAGGTAGGTATATATGAGAGTGTAGGTATGGGAAAAGGGAAATGTCATAGAAAATTTTATTTGCAGGTATTGTGTCCGGGAGGGGGATACTGTGCAGTCCAATCGGTGTTGAAGTGAAAAACAATGTTTAATGTATGTTATTGGGTCTAGTAAATCGCATTTTATTGATATTTTAGAAAGAATAAATATAATAAGCATTGGAATAAAAGTGTAGATTCATTTCTGCATTTGTTATTATTTGAATAAAGAATATAATGATATTTGTATTTGAAATATCTGGATTTATTTTTTATTTTTTTATTAAACTTTAATATATATATATATATATATATATATATTCATATAATTTTAATTATATATATAAACTATGCAAATTTATTTGTGGTGAAAATGTGTGCGTGTATGTTTATTTGGATTTGTTTTTTGTTATTTTCGTTTTTGTGTATATTTATTTTTGTTTTTATTTTTGTTTATTTATTTTTGTTTTATTATACTTATATGGCACTTGAATCATATTATTACACCTATAAATACAAATGTAAGAGTTCAAATGGCATGTTTTCATTTATTGTTCTTCATTCCACTTTGTTATATTTGTTCATTCTTGACGACATATGATCAAGAGGTATATTGGGGCAAGCTTGTATTCAATAGTTTAGAGTTTGTAGGAATGCCAACACGCATAGAGAGATTTAATTTAATTAATTAAGAAAAATTAAAATTGCTGAAAATCTAGTATTAATACTACATTTAATTTTTATTCTAATATAAATATATATATTTTGTAACTGCTTTTATTTTTAAAATAATTCATACACTCTTATTATTATTATTGTTATAATTATTTATATTTTATATTATAAGTATATATAATAGAAATAATTTAGTGTGATGTTTGAGTGATATGTTGCTTACATGAGAGGTCTTGGTTTTACTCATAAGAGATTTGCTCGACCTTACCCATCATTCATGGCATTATTGTAATTTTTTTGTCCTTGGAGATATTGACTTTTCAATGAAAAGTATTTTTAAGCGGGGATCTGAAAACTCATTCTAAATTTAAAATAAATTCTAATTTAATTGGAGAATAATTTGAAATTTAATATGAATGGTTAGCTTAGAGCATTCACAGTAGGCTCAATATAGTTGGGTATAATTTAGCTTAATAATGGATTTTTTTAAATTATAGCTAGCTTAATTTTAAGTTGTGAAATAGTAGACTCAATATAATTTCAGTATTTTTAATTAAAATATTAATTTAAATAATATATATATCTCTCTTCCCTCTTTCTTTTTCTCCATCGCGTCTATTATGTCTTTCCCTTCTTCGTCTGTCGCGCCTCCCCCTCCCCCCTCTACGTCCGCCATGTCAAGTCTTCCCCCTCCCTCTTCGCCTACTATACCCAGTCTCCCCCCTTTCTCTTCGGCCGCCGCGCCTAGTCTCCCCCCCCCCTCCCTCTCCGGCTGCCGTGCTAGATCTCTCCCCTCCCTCTATGCCTGCTACACCGGATCTGTCCCCTCCCCTCTCCACCCGCCGCGCCCCGTGGTATCTCCACCCACACCCCCTCCCTATAGCACGATTTTCTCCCACATGATCACGGTTCTTCCCCTCCTTGATGTATGATTCATACCCTGCGTATTATTTTATTATAAATAATTTTTAGCTAATGAAATTGGTTGGCTAAATTTAGCCAGCCATTTAACCAAAGGTTAAATTTACTGTATCAATAGAAAGGCTAGATTTTTTTTTACCATTTAATTATTCTTTGGCTAAAATTTAATTCTTAATGAGTCAACTGTGAGTGCTCTTAGGTAAGAATATAATTTAACTTTTTACGTTGACTTTGATTTAAAAAATTAACAAACTTCAACTCATTAACATAGAAATGTTTTGAACCGATAATTCACTTAAAAATATTATCATCTAATGATAATAATAATCATACTTGAATTACCTTTATATAGCATTATTCATGTGAAGAAAAACCTTCGAAATTTGGACTAAAAATCAACATTTTATTATTAATTCGAGGACTAATCTGTAAAACCGAAACAAATAGTAAAAAGTAGACTACTTTTAGATATTATTTTGAAGAGTCCTCCTGCGTCCTTCTCCCCTCACGAGACTCGAACCCGACGGCGAAAGAGATAGAGATTTGGTCGCGCCGTTGGTGGACAGGGCTCGTCGGAGGAGGAGCAGTGGTCGGCAGCAGCTTCGGCTATCGGCTTCATCCTTTCTTCTTCCGGTTTGTCTTAACACTCGAGGTGGGTTCTTCATAGAATCGCTTTAGAACTCCAAGAATTGATGCTGCTAGTGTTTAATTTCTCCTTTCTTTGATGAAATTTTGTGGAGAAACGAGTTTAACTTCAAATTCAAGGTGTTCTTGGAGTTTATGGTTTGATTTGAGGGCTTTGTGAAGTGTTAATTATAATGTTGAATTAATAGCTGTTTCGGTTGGGACTTGTTGTGTAACGGCACATTCTCGTCTTCCCCTTTCTCTCGCCGGAATCCGGCTGTGTTGGGACGGAGGCGTTGGGGACGGGGGACCCGTGACTTGTGGGAGAGGTACATTCTGATACGGGGTTCTTGGCTGAGTTTAGCAAGGATCATCAATTCTGGCTGGGTGTGGAGGTCTGATATAGTTAAGTTGTGCTGCCGGAAATGTATTCTGGCTGTTGGGGTGATTTGTACAGGTCTGTCCCAAAGAGGGGCTGGTCTGTTATGCTACTGTCATGTTTACTCTCTCTTTTTACTCTCTGTGGCTGTAGTAGCATTAGAATGATGTGAAACCCTTACACTAACCTGAGAATTGTTGTATATTTGTTTTGGGAAATGAACATTGTTGGTTTTCAAATTTAATTTTGTATATTTTGGAACCTGTGTATAATTGAGAAATTGTTATAGAAGGGGCATAGGGCTATAAGCCTAGTCAAGAATGTTTGTGAGCTAGTGGTTTAACCAGGGATGAAGGGTTGATACTCAGTCAAGGACAGAGGGCCTAAGCGCCTAGTTATTGGATTAGATCACTTGCCATGTTGTTTTGTGTGGGTTATGAGTGTGTTGAAGTAAGTGTGGTTTAAAGTAAGGTGTGTTGGTTGTGATAACAATGTTGACATGTTAATGGCATATGTAATTGTTGAATTTATGGTATGAAAGCATGTTTTACATCTTAAAACTGCACACTTTGCATATTCTAGGTTCCTTTGATAAAATCTTAGGGGAGGGAGATTGATAATGCTTTTCCTACCAAGCTTCACACACTATATCATTATCTTTTCAGGTGTTAACATTCAATAGGGAGGCATGGTGTTAGAGTTACATGCGAACAACATCGTTTAGCTTTTTATTACTTAATGACTTCAAATTTCTTTTCTTTCAGGCCATCATTCTATTTCATGGATTCTCAAAATCAGGAGACATCACTCCAGCGTTTGCAAAATGTTGAGAAGGTAGTTTAAATCATCATTTCCGCTGTTAACTTTCAATTTACACTCACACTCACGCACACACATAACAGGGGGAGATATAACATCATTCCCATGATGGGGAGATCTTCCCATCATTCCCATCATTCCCATGATTTTGTTGCATCACAGAGAGTGGTTAGGGTTTTGGAGTTGGCGGGAGCTGTTATGGACGAACTCTCAAATCCTGCCGGTTCAAGGAAGGATATTGTCGCCAATCATTGTCTTGAGTTCAAGCAACTCATTAAGGTGCTGTTTCAGTCAAGCAATTGCATTTCTTTTTAACTTTTCTGGATAAATTTTAAGTTTAAGGAAAATCATGTGTGAGCGAGTGTTGTGATTGATGTGATAATAACATTGTGTGATGTTGGACTGTAGTTCATTATACATGTATTGTATTCTATTGTCTGTATCATATCATATGTGACTTGTACACTTTCAATACCAGTATTTGTGCTGTTTGACTTGTTTTGGGACAACAGTGAAGACATTAAGATAGTAAAAAGGAAATTCCATAGAGAAATGGTTGAGCAAAGCGAGGGAATAAAATGAAAAAACTTCTAGGGCATCATAGAGTAATAATACCAAATTCAATTGCCCCCCCCCCCCCCCCCCCCCAAAAAAAAAAAAAACAAGAAATTAGAAGCATCTCCAAATTAGTATTTTTGTAACATTAAGAGATCATGACAAAGAATCTAGTAATTCTAATAGTTTTAGGATGCCACTCATTGTGATTAAAACCTTGGGATCCACTAATAGTTGCCTTAGCGAAATTCTACCAAGGGGCTTCCCTGTTATGGATTCTCTCAAAATGGAATATCTCTTTGAATGCTTTTTGGAAGAGCTTTTGCACATTTTTCATAGTTATGCATCTATGTATAAACTACTGAACGTTTATCTTATTTCTTTTTCATATTCGCACACTCTTAAATATGAACATACATGATTCAACAGCTTATATTCATGCACATCATAGGAAGACAATACTAGCTTCGCTTAATGTCAAACATCACATTACTTTATGATTGATTGCTCATTACTTTTACTCTGATGCAACTAATGTTCAGGGATTGAGAACACTTTTTTTTTTGGGTTGAAATTAGGATATACAAGTGACGCTTCGGGATGAAATCAAAAGCATATGTGAGTACTGTCCGTTTGAGAATTGTGATTACAGTTCAAGAATGTCTAATGAGATCTGTTGCCGGAAGCTGAAATATGTCGTCGGGAAGTTGGATGGAATAAAACAAACTATTGATGGCTATCATGGTGCATTTTGAAGAAACTTGTCATAACATTTGTAATCACACTGCTGATAAGTGCAATACTTAGTTGAAAAGTCTCCTTTAATTTTTGAAGTTTTAACTAGAATTTTTTTATGTTGCATCCGGAAGCTTGATAATGTTTCCACTACATAACTGAAAGAGCTGCAAGGGTTTGAAATCAAATACGATGTGTCATTTGCCTCAAAAAAAAATCCTGTATTAGAGTGGTTCCTTGATATCTCCTAGGAGATGGATGGTAAAAAGTTGGGCTTAGAAATGTCCTACTTTTGGTCTAAGTTCCTATAGTGTCACAAGGTGGGAGTGTTAAATTGCTTGACTTGGCCGATTAGTTGCTTGCTGTAGCTTTTTTAAAGCTCAAAACCATTTCTTACTACTATTAGCCTATAAGTATTTTTGTATTCTAATTCATCTGTTTGGCAATTTAGACTTTATTTTTGATTGCGGAGAAGCACCTTAGGTTGGTAGAATTTTCCTGTTCTTATTAGTTGCTAATATCCATCTATTAGGCAATGTTAAAGCATTTCCATGTGCAACCTAATATTCCTCTTCTGACGCCAGTCCTATCAACAACCATGGTGAGCTGAGATGTGGAGGGACCATAAAATTTGTCATCAAGACAGTTAAAATTTACGACTACCTTTGCTTTTGTTTGTTGTTCGGTGTCGTCGCTTACGGTTTACAAGTAATTTTGCATATAATTAATAAATTATAAAATGTTTCTATTTAGAAAACAAAAACTAGAGTTCTCTCAAAACACCATCTGAAAGCTACTGTCACACCTTTGACTGCGAACCAAAAGATTGTTGTCCCGTGTTGTGTTCACAAATTGGAATTTGCAAACACTTCCCAAAGGCCTATGGCATTATGCATAGGCTGAGTCCCACATCCGCATAAAAAAAAGTCACTCCCAATGCATTACCGAACTAGAAATCCTCATAAGCCTTTTATTTGATGACAAATAAAACTTTATAAACTGCCTCGGGCTCATACTCATTATGCTTCACTAACTAACTTAAAGAGCATTTGTGTTATATTAAAAATATTTTTTTTTATCCTAAAATCATAACCTCATAAATGTTGGCAAAGTTAAAAATATATTCAATCACCAAAGAACAAAATGGTAAAACAAGCAAATATATATTACAAATTCCGACATAAAACATTGGGTAGACCCTATAGATGTTGTATCATAGATGCTAGACAAACAATCTAAAACTTAAATTAATATAAAACTAATCCAAAAAACTTGATTTGCTGGCACAAAATAATTTAAAATAATATAAAACTTAAAGTGGATGTAAACTAAGATAAATATATCTAAAATTTTCTTGTGTTTTGCCAAAAGCAATTGCTTGTTCGCAATCCTGCCCTATCGTCATTAAGAATGCAATATCCAACATGATGCTAGTATGAGCTATCAACCACAGACAAAGGAGTGGAAAAGTACGTGCACAAGTATTGTTGCAATCATGCTTCCATCATCCTCCTCTTCATGGATAGCAGAAGGCACAGCTGCTCACTTTCCGAAACCCACTAAACCAAACCCCAAGTTCCTAGTAGAAGCATTACTGTTGATTATCTGACACAGCAATCAATTCCTCAGTGTTGACAATACCATTTGGCAGCCATATTATCTCTATATTACTGCAAGAACAGGCATCCTAGGACAACATAACTTTGAAGAGATGGAAACTAATCAACAGAACAAAATTTTATTTAACAAAGCATAATTAAAATATAATAACTCAAATCTTACGTAAAAATTTTAATTAATTATTTTCATTATATTTGAAAAAAAAAAAGGTACGGTTATTATTGTATCCAATATTATAAAAAAAAAAACTTTGTTTCTTTATAAACGTATAAAATAAAAATGATTTCCCTCACATTAAATTGAATAATTCAAGAAATATATTAGATTTTTTATCACATTTTTATTATTTTATCTTAATTTAATTTAATACAATATCAACATTAATGTCCAACTTCTTAAATTTACTTAAAATGTCGATTTTCATTGGAACATACCTTTCATTTTGGCTTTTTCAATGGGCGCGCAGCACTGCTACTCACCCTCACAAGAACAACCATCCAAAGGCTGAAATTGCTTTGAAGCTTGTCTTAGAAGTGAGGATCTTCGCTTGTCATTTCATCATTTATTTGTTTCTTGTTTTAGTTTTTTTCTTCCCCTGATAGCCAAACGCGCCATCAAAATTTATTGCAGGCATATACATGTCTCTGACAATTCAAAGAGACGCCTTTAACAATGAGAGATGCGGGAGTTTCTGCACTAAGTGCCACAGAAACTCATTAAACTTGTGGTTATGGTAGAGCAACGAATCCCAGGCAACTGGAACCTGTTGATTGATCGTTCAGAACTAAAGTTCAGCCGCAAAATTTGAAAGACTTCACAAACAGATTCAATGCAGAGAGAAGGGTGATGGAGGACGGGAGAGGTAAATATGTGCGGTCAATCTTTGAGATAAAATCAGAAACTGCATAATTATTTAACAGCAGGCCTGTTTGTCGCCATTCATAGACAAACAGAAAATGTTTTTATTGTGCATGTTACACGTGTTCAGATCGAAGGAGGCGTAATATTGGTTCCTCAATGACTGTCACAAGTATTTGTCAGATAATTATGAAACAGACTTAAAAATTCCAACCCATTTCACCCTGAACAAAATTTGCCCCGAATCAATCCTCGCAATCTACTAATACAACAGCCCGTAACAACAGATTCAAAACAAAATTGTATATGTAGGCAGAGGTTCACTAGACAATGTTCTTTGTATTCCACAAAAGGAAGAGCTATCGTGCCATGAGATCAGGCGCTTTGAGGATACCCGTATCAATCAAGGGTCTAAGTTCTTCGCTTGCCAGTTTACATACCTTTGGGTCTGAGGATTCCAGAAACGCACAAACCACCTTTTTACTGTATGCACAACAATTGACCAAAAAGAGTGAAGAATCCTGGCATATTTATCCGTGGCAAAATTTTTAAAGGGATGATTTAGTCTTATGACTCTTATATGTAATCTCACCTGTGACCTTCAGCCCACATTTTACAGTTTCCTTTTAGAGCCATCTCCCACAGAGTACGAGCGAAGTTAGAGCAGTCCAACACAAGCTTTCTGATGGTCCGGCTGGAATGAAAATTTTCCAGCACATGCTCCTGTTCCAGCTCTGCTGATTTAGGCTGTGCAGCAAGAGCTGCTATTGCTTCATGTAATGCATTTATCTGGCCATCAAAGGTTGGGTGGAGGATTCCATCAGAACCACCAGTTGCAACCTGCAGTGTTGAAGCCATGATCATCACATTCCAATTACAAACGACAAAAACACAACATAAATTTAATGGTTAGCTCTCAATTCACAGGTGCAATGCTGATGAAGCCCATAAGGTTAAAGTATGTGTATATAATTACATCAATAAATAAGTATAGTGAGCCAAAACTATTATGAAGAACATAAAGTACAAAATTGAGAACAATGTCACAGAGTTAGAAAACAAAAATATCACAAGCAAATCAGGGAAAAACCAAAATAACTACCTCATATAAAACTTCTTTGCCAAAATTTGACTTAAGAAATTCTTCTGCACTTTCAATACATGTATCAAATAGACTCTGCAAAAACGAAAACTTCAGCATCTATGTTATACAAACAAAACAAATGTTCAGATGGAGCAGCAGTGAAGGTTGAATCCAATATCTATAATGTTGTCTGAACTTTTGCTACTACAAAGAATATTGCCAACTTAGAAAATGATAAAGTTCTTTTCTGAGCAAGGGATGCCACAGGCCGCATGGGTCCCAGATAATGAAAAATAAAAAAACCATTAGCAAATCAGCTAAAGATAGAGAAGATGAACCTTAGCAAGCCCGCTATCAAGCAACAATTCCCGTCTCCGCAAGTTAGGATCTTTCTTTCCACCTTCAACCATATTGTGATCATCACCAGCCTCCAGATCCGAACTGCCATCAGCTGCGGAGACCCCACCATCACTGGGGGCACTGTTGGCTTCCTTATTACTAGAATCATCTGCCTTTGCTTTTGTGTGGAGGCCATCCTGAGATAAGGAAAGAGAGATAAAATTAAAAACCTGAATGCTGATGCAGATAGATCTCTAGTTTCATATATTTACTAAAATAAAATATATTTACTAAATCTCTTACTTATCAAATATATATATATATACTAAAATTAAACCTGAATTGCCTTTGCACAGAGTGAAGGGATGAATAAATCGAGAGAAGCCAGATCATTTGGGTTGAAATAACGAGAACAATTTGGATGAAGTAACTGCAGTAAAACGAGTCTTCCATTCTGGAAATTTGAAATGAACACAACAGAGTCATGATTATGAACCATATTTCTATTGAGAGGGGGAGCCATCACTTAATGTAAGCTACCAGCTATTGATTCAACTTAAAGCAACATTATAGAAATTCAAAAGCTGAACACAATAGGTACTTAAAAACACACAAGTACACAAACCTTGTCTAAAATGAGATCCTTCAAATTGTTTTGAAGTTCACGAATGACGACCTGCAATTAATTGAAATAGATTCAGAGGCCCCGTGAGCAAGTGTCACTCGATTACTCATGCAACAGAATAATCTGAAAACACAGAAAAAAGAAATAGAAAGATCCCAGAGGAGCGAACCTTTGTGATGAGCTTTGTATCATCAACAACTGATAGAATGCAAGCAAGCATCTGAAAAATAATAGTGTGAGGTTCAAATGAAAACAATTAGAGAATATGAAACAACACGTGATATAATAATAGCTGAGCCAGAAACTTAGGATAAAACTCGTTTTGGAATTCATGATAAGAGACTTTATTGATGCATGACAACAGTAAAAGCAGGCAAGGCATGGCCTAAAAAAGCCAGAACAAAGGTATTAAGATGGACAAAATGAGTGGAAAATTGAGCTGGTTAATACCAAATGTTAATCCGTACCAAATTCCCACATTGATCATGAGCAATCTTTCCTACATGGCCTTTTGTACCTTTGATAATTTTCTTTCTTGCCTAAACAAAAGAAGATAATAAATGAGGACTTAATTGGAAACTCAATAAAAACAAAAAAAAAAAAAAAAAAACTTCAATAGATATGCTATGGTAGGACTTTAATGGACATTTAAAATTTTAAAATAAAATTAAAAAAGGCCAGGTGCAACATACTTTTGTATTTCCATGTTTCACACAAAGTATCCCAAGTTTAGACCCATCCTTAGTATGGATCATTCGAACAAGGAGAGGTCCTGACAACTGCTGGATCATATCTGAGGCAGAGGTCTTTAACAAGATCGATTCAGAAACAGGGATAAAGGAGGTCAAAAGAACCACCAATAAACAAATACAGATACACCAATGCACACATACAAAATTTCTTAAACAGATACATGGAGATGCTGCGAAGCATTAAAATCAAGTTTCAAAATATGCATACTATAGAATGGGCACAAGGAGAAAACAGAGATTTGCACATTACCTGATCAGCGATGGTTAAATATTCCAATAATGCCCTGTGTATTATAGAATGGTCGACTATTCCTTTCTCCATGATCGGTTGAATCACCGATGCCATGTGCCTTAAAACTGAACCCTTTTGAAGACTCAGAATAGAAATTAGATCCAACAACCTGACACTATAATCAAGAATTTAAAAGAAAACAATCAAAAGTAATATGAATAACATCATATTGGAGTCATGTATAGCACATCTATCAAAGTGAAGCAGAAATCAGGGTGATATGTATCCCAGTATAATAAGAAACTTGTATACAGGTCTACAATAGGTTTAGGTTCCACTTCAAATGGAGACAGAAGAAACCAGCGGTCTGGCCAAACTAGTCCTCTACCAATCCAAGGATTAATCAGGTTGTTAATAGTTTTTCCAAGGAATAGACTTTCATTTGATAAACCACACAAAAGTCTAGGGTTTGAAACTTTTGAAAAAAATTTACTAGCCCTCTCACCATAATGTTACTTTTGGATGTTGTGTCTCCTTTAATACAGGAAGAGAAGTACAGGTACAACGTGTAACAAAGGAAGCGTCCAAGGATATTATTATCTGATATATCAAAATTTTTAGCATAAACCCAATCTTTCTGATTTGTTATAATTTATCAAATGAGAGTTTTGACAATTTCACTCCACTTCACAGCAACTTTCCGCTTTTCCAGAACAGGGAAAAATATTGGTGAAGGTGAACTTTGGCATAATGGTAGAGTAACTGATTTGTGACTTAGAAGTTACGAATTCGAGTCACAGATAGGTCTCTAAATCCATATTGACCATTGTAGCCCGACTTCTTCCCAAACCCATTAGTGCACCAGGTTTTCTCTTTATGTGATACGTGAAATAAGGACATCCAAAATATTAATAATAAGCATATCACCAAAATTTGTTCAATTTCTAACTGGAAACCATTACCTGTTATTTCTTGAAGAAATTGAATCCTTAAACAGCTGAAATTCAGAAGAATATAACTCGGCTAAAAGTTCTAGCTTCTGAGTTGAATTCCCCAGTTGATATGAATGTTCAACAACTGCAAGAACAAATTTGACAAGTAGATCTATCAACACATAAAGCAAGTAAATGAAATCCGCTACAGATCATTATTTTTGAAAAGCAATGAATAAAGAGAATCTGAACAAAAATATTGATAGCATACCAACAGATCCAACCATGTGGCGAAGAAGAGCAGCAACATGCCCATGGAGAGAAGATATAAACCCTGCCAGTTGTTTCTTAGAGGCTGCAAATAATAGTGAAAATAGTAATTTATGTGACTTGTGCAACATATCCAGAAGATAGCCTTTAAAAATTGGAGACCAGTCTCAGGGTAAGCAAGAACTACCATTGTCTAACATTTTCTTCACCAGATGAACTGCATAGGTGTTGCAGGCGAGAGTGAGAAAATTTGGCCGAAGCTCCTCAAATACAGCATCCCTTTCAGCTTGTGAACAATACTTAACACATGTCTGAAGTAAAATACAAAGCAACCAAAAAAAAAATGTCACAAAAACTAAAAAATAAATAAAACTACACAATAGTTTCAGAAGGAGTCAGTAAGAAATAACCTGCAGAACACGAGAGGAAACATGAGAGCCGGCAATTTCAGAAATCTTCCCTTTCATCTCTTGAAGAGCTTCACTCACCAACCTAAAGCCATCATCATTTATTTATATGGGTATTGGTAAACGTGCAGCATGGGAAAACTAACGAATATCAACTGGCACCATAAGAAAAAATCATACTTGGATCTATCTTCTTTGGCAATATTACGACGCCGCATCTTCTCCCACAGTGATGCCAGCTCCTATTGGTAAAACGAAAAACTAAAATAAATACGGACAAAGGCACCACCGAGTGTACGGGCTAACTACACACACCGACAAGGAAGTCGCAGGAGGCTTCTTTGACCCTCAAAAAAGCAAGTAACATGTAAACAAGTAGGGCAGTGGGGACTCACTTGTTCAAGGGTGTAATGTCGCCTCCTCTGTTTCTTCCTAGCCACTGTCAGTTCCTGCAATGAACCCAATGAGCAAACAAAATGATAATGTTTCGTCATTAGATTGAATGATTTTCCAAACAACCTTGAATTATCTCAGTCCAATATCCACCCAAAGGGTTTTCCCAAAATGCAGAAACAGGTTAGATAAAAAAAAAAAAAAAAGCCATCCGTAAATAACACCGACCTTAGCGCGGAGACGACCTTCTCGTTTAATTACAGAACGGAGATTTTGCTCCGCAAACTCAAAATTGTCGGACTTAACAGGAGGCCCTTCATCACGACCGTGAAGCTGCTTGCTTTTCTTCATGTTTTTGTGGCCTTGTTCCTTCTTCTCCGCCATTGTAGCTTTTGGCAGCGTTGCTGAAGGATGAAGATGGTGCTTCTTCTTCTCTTCTGTTGAGGGTTTAGGTTTTGTTTTTTGTTTTTTGTTTTGTTTTTTCGCGGTGCGAGCGGGGGGTTGTCGTTTTTGCGTTTTGGAATTTCGCTAAGCCTGAAACCGGCCCTGGACCCAATGCTTGCGGGCTTTACACAATTACACATCTTTAGGCCCAATTGTTTCAAAGAAGACATATATACCAGCTCACTTAAGCATGACGTGATAACATTTTATTGGCTTAGTAAACTTATCAGATTTCATTAGTAATTTAGCCATAACCAATGATTATTGTTGTCATGTAAGTATATGCGAAATGTTTGCGCAAAATAATACTTATACCTAGTATGTCCCAATTGTTTATTTGCCTCACTCATTTGTTCTTAGTATTTAATATCAATATGTCTTGACCTTGAAAAATTTTTGTTATTATTGTAATATAATAATGTAGATTTATTGTCACAATATAATTTGAGTGGTATTTTTATATCCTCCAAAATACGCAGTTCAATGACAAATTTTTGTAATTATATTTCACAATTGGATGCCTCATAACATCCTATAAATTCTGCTTTCATAGTAAAAGAAGTTATTAATGTCTGCTTAATACTCCTCCAAGATATAGCTTCACCAGCCAATAAATATATGTAACTTACTATATTGACATCCAACATAATCAAAATTAAAATACCCAATAATCTCCAAATGATCTGATCTCTTATATATGAGCATATAATCTTTCGTTTTTTTGTAAATATCTCATAACCCGTTTGGCTGCTTTCCAATAATTCATTCTATTGTTGCTTAAATATCTACCCAACATACCAATAATATATGTAATATCTGGACGTGTACAGACATTAACATACATTAAACTCCTTATGCTAGTGTATAAGAAATGCTTTGCATTTCATTAATTTCAATAACAATTTTAGGGCACTAATTGAAACTAAATTTGTCTCCTTTAGCTATAAGGGTGTCACCTGGTTAATTATCCTGCATGCCAAACCGTTTAATAACTGTATTGATATAACTCTTTTGTGATGATCCAAGAATACCCTGAAAGTGATCTTGTTGCATTTGGATCCCTAATAAAAAGGAGGCATTAGGGGTATAAAACGGACCGGTCCGGTCCGATTTGGTCTGGTCCAATCCGTGACGAAGTGGGCCTAAACGGGCTACACTTTAATGGATCAGAATTTTTATGGTCAAGTCCGATCCGCATGCGAACGCAAACCGATTTGCGGATCGGTTCATATTTATTTATTTAAAAACTTATTATAAGTTAGTTTTATTAGAAATAATTTAAAATTTTAATTTTAAAATTATATTTAATAATTTATATTTATAAATATTAAATTTAAAATTAATAGATTTAAGCTCGATGTACTAATATACCGAGTAGAATATATAATAGTTTTTAAAAAATTATTTAAAAAAAATGATCCTCGGACCGATCTGAGTCCGCATTGATTTGGTCTGCATAAACCGGGCCTAAACGGACTAGTCCATTTAGGCCCGTAATTACTATATTATAATCAAAATACCACAAAACTACAATAATTTTTTTTCCCGGGTTAAGGCATGAAAATGTGAGAATATAACTCATTTGAGTATTAAATGAAGCAAAATAATATGAAAATGTATCCAAAATGGTCCTAAAAAGAGATATAAATCCTCCTGATCAGTGATCAAATATTGATAATAATTCATGTCAAATAATAAATCTATATTTGGATCAAATTATTATTCACATGTAAAATAAACCTTATAATCATCGTATGTTTACCATCTCAGGTGTGTGTGCAATTCGGTCAAATATTAAATTTTCATTTGAGCCGGTTAATACCCACATGAATATATATATACCCACAAACATTTAACATCTCTCGTAAATAATTTACACAGGAAATGTGACTTTGGCGATATCATGCTTCAATTAATTATTTATAACAATGAATAACTAAATGTAATCATAAATGATTTACTATATAATATCTAAATTTATAATTTACCACATATTATACAAATTTGATATGCAATCAACAAATTATGCGAATATAATATTCTACATGAAGTTATGTATAAATGGGATAAAATTATAAACTTTATCAATAAAAACTACAATATGAATTAATTTTATAGATATATATTAATGTGGGAAACAAAATATGAAGCAAAGGATTTTTATGGCACAACATATAAATTTAGATATGTATATATACATGAATAGTAAATTTACAAAGTTTTTTCCATACATGAACAACGAATTACGAGTTACAAAATGCATAGGATAAGGGGATATGGGATCTAATCATTCATGATTGCATGGTAGCCTTTTCCCTTTTTTTAATTAATGTAGGCAGGGATAAAATAAATAATATATTACACAATATAATGGGAGCAAAAAAGGGTTCCAAACCCCTTTTATGAAATAACACTGAACCATGTGACCAATAAAACAAAACAAAATACAAATTCTAATAATGATGCAGGCCATGATATTATTCAATGTTTAAATCATAACCCAACCATGTCAGACTCACATCCTCAAGTTTGCTTTATATACGAGAATATAAACACACACATCCTTAACAACATGAATATCCACGATCGAGCCATGTCATACAAACTAAAAAGTAAATAACAATAAAACATATCGGTGTAACTATGAGAATAAAGAAAACCTTCAACGTGCAAAAGCTTGACACTGATCGCGCAATTAAACAAAAAACAATACGTACAAACATAATACCGAGAGCAAAATTAATCAAACAAGGTCAAATCAGCTTTGATATCAATTGTTAAAATTTATTTGATTGCAGGATTTTTATTTGCCTATAAATTGTTTGATCTGAAATAATAAATCCATTGGCGAAGTTTGATCAATAGGTTGTGATCTTTCAAATTAGCACGACTCTTATAAACCATAGTTTTCAATAGTTCTGTTGATGGGAATACAGACCTAAATAATCTGTTATGTAATTTGGGGATTATAACCATATATATATATATATATATATATATATATATATATATATTGTTTGCTATTTTTAATTTGGCCCCTCATTAAATTAAAAATAGCTGTCTGGTATCGACACATTAATTCCATGATAATTATATCTTTAAGCGTTATTTAAAATATTAATTAGATCACTTTAATTTAGGCTTTCTCAAAAATAGCACAACACATTTAATATTTATATATTTGACCATATATAATGGAATTATTCTAACAATAACAAGAATTCAAAAGTATCATATTGCAAAAAAAAAAAAAAAATAGAATATCAACCGCGGTCGATCGAGATTGATGCCAATCCAGAATCTTCAAATGATTTTGGGAACCAGGTATTTTTGATTTTTGCACATTCATATCGATTGGGATATAGGGTGAACGTGTCCGGAATGACACCAAGCTGTTTTGTGGCTTGCGTGGTGGCTGACTTCCATATTTGAACTGACAAAGAATAGAACGAAGAATATGTAAAAGAAGAAAAATGAAAGATCATATTTAATAAATTTTAATAATTATGTGAATATTTAAATAATTTAGTTAATAAACTACTCTACGTATCAAACTTAGTAAAAGCAATAAATCATTATATTTTAATTCTTGTGTCAACTATGTATATTAAATACGCAGGCTGACTCGTATTTTTTAGCTGGCTGGGCATGTAAAATCTAGCATGTTTATTTACTAGTCCTAATGGGTTATGGCATGTGACCCTTTTTTTGGGATTTTTTGATAGTTTCATTAAAAGTTTATATAAAATATTTATATTTTATAAGTTTGATAGCTTTTATAATTATTTAAATATCGTGTTTGGTCAATGAAAACTAAGATAATGATTTTTTCTTAGAGAAAGTAAGAGATTTAAAGAAAAATAATATTTTAAATTTAATACAAATAAGAGATTTATTACAAATTTAATACAAACTCTTTAATACAATTGATATGTATTGGCTTATAACTTGAAATATAAATAACAATTGCCATATTTTTGAAGATACCAAATAAATTATAATAGATTTTCTTGTTAACACATAAATTCTTATATAGCATAAGAGAATTAGTAACAATATTTATATGAAAGTTAGTTTCATTTATTTAGAGAAAAAACATTAAAAAGTCATAAAATTGTCATCACAACATAAGTCATATATTTAATTTCCTATATGAACTTATACAATACTTAAAAAAACACACCATTTATTTCATACGATTATTTAATTATAAAAATAATTTCTCTCGCATCTCTCATTTATATTTGTCACGTATTTTATTTTTATTTTATATTAGATTATATCAAATATATTATTAAATAAAAAACATTACAAATATTATCTGAATAATATAAATAATGATTAAGGGAATCATTGTAATTTATGTTTGGATAGGAAAAACGTTTAAGAAGTTGTTGTTAGTGTCCTGACAAAGTATGATCATATGTTGTTTATATAAAGGGACGAGATAGATACAAAGGCTAAACACGTTCATAATTTATTTTTAATTTCATGTGAAATTATAAAATATCATTAGAAAAGTATCATTTTTAATAATATTTGAATATTAATAGTAGAATATAAATTAAATATTTAAATATTATATTCATATTCTAAAAATATTTTTCAAATATATTAGTTTAATTTTTTGTTCGTTATTGGTTGAAAAATAAGTATTTGAACATAAATATAATATTTAAAAAATAATTTTTAAACATTTGATTTAGATTTAAAATTATTTAAAATTATTTTTAAATATTATATTTGTGTTTGAATATTATTATTTAAATATATTATTATTAATATTATTTTTAAAGAGTATTTTAATTATTTTAGGTGAATGTATTTATAAGATTGGTATTTATAATTAAGTTTCCAAGTAATTAAATTGCGAAAACTTTGTGTGTAAATGTAAAAAAAGAAAAGAACAATAAAATTTGACATAGTAATTGGAGAAGAGAAGAAGACGGTGCTGTTCCTTAGTTTTCAGCCCCACCTCCTCTTTGAGTGGCAATCAGCGACATTAATTGCGTCCTCTTCCAATGATCATCGAACCAGAGTCGAAGCAGCAGCTTTCGCAGAGAGATGGTATTGCGGAGATGTCCGATCACGACCTCAACGAGGCCATCGCTAGGCACAATCGAAACATACAACGTTTGGATTTGCCCGACATGGGAGAGAAGCTCAAGTCCAAGCTTAAGCAGCTCCAAGACGAGAAGGAACGCAGATGCCTCGGACGGTTGCTACCGGTACCTAAACTGTCGCTTGCTTTGTCCTTGCCTCCTTTTTACTGATGTTATGTTACTTGATATTGCATTCTCACCCGTCACTTATTGGTTGAACCGACAAATTTTGTTCTCAAAACCGTTTGAACCGGCGAGACCGCCTTCGCCTTGTTCCCAAGTAGCAACAAATGTCTTCATTGAGTGTATTCGTGGGTGTTTGAGCCTTAGGAGATGAGCTTTTAAGATGTGGAATTTAGATGGGTCGAAGAGGGTTGTTTACATCATTATGTACAGCGTAGATATTGTTGTAGTTTCTATCAAAGGGAATGAACACACACTGCTGTGTCATAGAACAACTAGAATATGTTACGGATCCAGTTAACTGTTTTTTTAATTTTTATTTTCGATAGTAGGAATGTAGGATCCAGTTTACTGATTTGTAGTCCTTGCGTAGAGATAAGCACTCAATCCGTGGACTGTATTAGTGTGTCTAGAGAGCCATGGGAATACATGGTTGATTAAATAACAACTTCAGAAGCTGATGCCTGTGAATGGCTGATTTTTTCATTCTATGATCCTCAGAAGATTTGATTTTTTGGGTTTGTGTATCCCATAGAATGGCTGCTTACTTCAAGGGCACTATAATCATATTCAGGGAGAGTTATATCTGTTTGTCCTCTTATTTGCGCTTTGAGCCATGCATGATGCCAAATATCCTTGATGCAACCATATTATGATACTTGAGAATTTAGCACTGATAGAATTTAATAAAATTGTAAAGTTTATCCAAATTACTTAAAAAACAAGAATCATTGTTGAAAACAGGCTACGTTTGGTAGCATAGTATTATTTTTGAAAACAGAATTGTTTTTAAAAACATTAGATCCAAATAATTTGAAAGTATTTATAAGTAGTGTAAAATCATCTGGGTCTATAGTTTTCAAAACAATTATGTTTTGAAAAAAAAATCTTGTTGCTATTATCAATGTTCTAAATGCTGGTCAAAGTGGCTGCCTAGATGGAAATGGTCCCCCAACTATCCTGATTTGGGGGGGGGGGGAGGGAGGGAGAGAGAGAGAGAGAGAGAGAGAGAGAGAGAGAGAGAGAGAGAGAGAGAGAGAGGGGGGGGGAGAGAGAGAGAGAGAGGGAGAGAGAGAGAGAGAGGGGGGAGGGAGGGAGAGGGAGAGAGAGAGAGAGAGAGAGAGAGAGAGGGAGAGGGAGAGGGAGAGGGAGGGGGAGGGGGAAGAGGAAGGGGAGGGAGGGGGAGAGAGAGATAGAGAGAGATCAACCTTATGTCAACTATATATTGAATTTATGTTATATTTATTATATTTTTGTGTTAGTATTTCAATGTTTCTTGAAAATATTTTACAAATACACAAAATCACTTTGAATCTTTTTTTTTTATAGGTAATAAGAAACTTTATTAAAAACAAAGTACACAAGAAGTGCACTAAGAGAGAAGTAACAAAAGAAAAAGAAACAACAAACAAGCAACACCCAGTTCAAAAGGAACACCCATCAACAACATCCACAATACAAGAAAAACATGAACCCGAGGCAGAGAGCCACCCAAGAAGAGAACGCAAGACACAGACTTTAAGCTCCACCACGCAAAGCACGCGATTATCAAACAGCTTAGCATTTCGCTTGTGCCAAAGACACCACAAGATACAATGAGGAATAACACGCCAAAGTGGCGACCGGCGACCCACTCAACCAGCCCAGCAAGAAAATAAATCAACCACACTGCAAGGCATCACCCAAGAAAGGCCAAACAAACCAAGAAACATGTCCCAAAACCACTTTGAATCTCCTAGTTAGCTTAGTCCATCTTGATTTTGAAACCACCTAGCACCGCCTAATGCTTCTTAGAACATTGGTTATTATTGCCTTATTTGAATAGCCAGCTCAGCTGTTGTGCATTTCTCTATTATTTGTAATAGCATGTTATATTTAATGAGGGTAACTGTAGGTGTATCCATTTACTATGGAAAGTACATTTATAATGCTTCAATGTGTGTTTTAGTGTTCTAATTTGTTAAATTTGTCCCATAAAGTTATTTAAAAGCAGTGAGCATAAAGTACTTTATGCATCATACAATCACATTGACTGATTGACAATAAAGTTAATAAGCAGAAGAAAAGTTCTGTCTTGAAACGTGTAAGAACATCTCCGATATTATCTTTATTTAATCTCCACATGTGGAGAGTCACTTTTGTAACTTCAACTCCAATATTAATTTTCATTTTATATTTGTTTTTATTAAAATAATAATTTGTTTATTTATTTTAACTTTTTTTCTTTCTCATTTTTATTTTTTTCATTGTGCGTAAGACATAAGGTTTTAAAAATATTATAATATAATTTGAAGAATGACTAGTGACTTTTTAAAAATAGCCACTGTATCATTTTTTAAAAATAAAGAAGATGAAGTGTGTCGGATCTTATTTTTGGGATTTGACTATTTATTTGTGTAGATAAAGAGCCCTCTTGAAAATGCTCCAAAGCTATTGGATTTTATTCCTCTTACCTTTTGCTTCATTTCTATTGCAAGATTGTAGATAATATGGGGGTGTTTGGTACACTAAATCCAAAACATGATTTTGTATTCAAATCCAAAAATTTGTAGGTCTCACCAGAAAAAAATGTCATGTTTAGTACTCAAGATTTGAATGAAGATTTAAATTCCAATTTAAATAAAGTATGAGTTCTATGACTGAAAAATACTTTTCATTTTTATTTGTGGGATCTAATTTTTTTTATTATAATTTTCTCTCTCTCTCTCTCCACTTTATTGTTTAGTACTATCATATTTTTCTAATTCAGTTTTTAATTTTTTTTTTTGTAAAAAAGTAATGATTTCAATAATAAAACCAAAACTATGTATTAAACATTTTTTTTAATTTTGAATTCAAATTGGAATTAAAACTTTACATCCAATAAAGTAAAAAGTCATGAAATCAAAACATAAAAACGAAAAACGAAAACACGAACAAAACAAGTCCTATGTGTTTTTGTTGACTGTATTTGTTTGCTTGCTAAGCTTCAATATTAATTCAGTCTATGATGACTAAATAAAATAACTTGATTTCCAGCCCTATGCAAGTTAGAATTTTTAATTGGGTTCTGGGTGTTTTAACATTGGACAGGATACTGATGGATGCGAAATGCTTACAAAACCTAGTGGTGAGTTCTCATTTATGGAGTATGATTATGAATATTAATCAATGCTTCATGACATTATTATCCAAGATTTTGTTATATCAAATAGTCATATATATGTGAATTTTAGTCTTTGTGCTGGCCAATAATGCTGCCATGTCTTAGTCTTTACTCTGATGTTTCTTAAAAGTTGAGGCATATTTTACAGATAAGGCCACATGGGTATTTGAGGATGGTATGCTTTCTTCTGACCCCAAATTATATGCTTTGCAGGTGCATACAGTGACTATAGCCTAGAGGCTCCGTCATCTGGATGCCATTTGCAATCTGCATTTGCCTCAAGTTTTTCTGAAAAGTTGGACAAAAATGTAGGTTAATTACACTTTTTTAATGATTAGATTTTAAATTCTGTTGTGAGTTTATTGATCTTTCTTTATCTCTTTATTTATATTAGGAGTTTTTATTATTAAATAAAATATCATTTTTCTGCCAATTCAGCATGGTAATTTATATGTTATCGCTTATTTATGTCCAGTGTACAGATAAGGACTGTGCTTTCCGGACAACTAAATTGAATGGAGAGTCTCTACACAAGGGAAAGCAGCGAGTTCAATCAAGTGATTTTTCTACTGGCAATAGACATATCATCTTTAACAATAAGGAAGAGGGTGGAGCTTTTTCTGTTAGCCACAATAAAGTAGAATATGTCAGCTGTGGTGCTAGAAAGTATGTTTTGCCTACTTATTCTGTGGTCTACTTGTTGTGTCTAATGATATATCTTTAAATCATGCGATTTAGAATAAGGTGATCTGATTACAGGGAGAAAAAGGAAAAAGAAGAAGAAGGGAAAACACTCCTATGAATCTTAATCATGGACTTCCCCAACCCATCTCAATCGTCATGTTATAATTTACGCTTGCAGCAATGCTTTTGTAATTGTTGATGGTAATTGGATCTGCCTTAGAAAGGGATATGCACCTTCTTTGTTTTTTTTGGTTGGGGAAGGCTGCCTAGTTTTTTTTTCTCCCGTTACACATTACCAGAATGATGTTTAATATATATGTTCATATCAATGGTCCTTCCATGATTTAATGATTGACAGACATGAATCTGAAATGCATTCATACATATTATTTCATCTTTCCCCAGGAGAAATGTTTCTGAAGTCATACCTAATGATTCAAGGCCTCAAAAGGTGCATCCTTACCCTTTCAAGTTATACCTTGAGGATTTCATAGTTTGGTTTCATTGTTTGAAGCTTTGGTTTTAATCATACAAAAGGCATAACAAATTTCACAAGCATTTATGTATATATATATTTTTTGATAAGTAAGAAATTTTATTAAAATAGAAAAATCGCACACAAGAAGTGCGCGAGAAACGAATATACAACAACAGGTTCAAAATGAACATTCATGAACAACATCAGAAATGAAAGAAAATATAAGAACCGTTATGGAAGAAAATGAGCATGCTATATAGGAACAGTGATGTGCATATGGAAGCACAAAATGAGCATATTATAACAGAAAATATAGGAACAGTTATAGAAATATATGGAAGAAAATGAGCATGTATGTATATAGGAAGAATAATAATACATGACTGTTATGGATAGAGATAAAATGATTAGAACAGTGCTTTTTACCTATCTAAAGCTATCCAAGTTTCTCGTGTACTGTTATTTTGATCATTAATTAATAAGGTTTCTGTTTCATGTTATTTCTCTTGCTTCATATTGATATTGTATTCGTGCCTCTTAATCAATTTTTGCTAACGTTGCTGAAGTGAATACAGATTTTTGTTGTGGTGGATGAGGAGGAACCCCGGTCTAGAGTGACAACAAAGCAAGCAGACCAAACATCTGATTGGTACATTGAGCTTCCTATTATGCAATATTGTTTTTTCAACTGTCCTTATGTAGTCAATATTTGGCTGTTTCAGCAGTGATTTTGCTTGTATCTGTTTTTCAGCATGAAAGAGCAAAGGATCTACTATCCATCAAGGTATACTTATCTTTATCCTTTAGATTATGCAAAATTTGACTTCAAGAATAACCAGGCTAAGATTTGGACTTGATATTATGTGTCTTTTTTGTTGATCACAGGGATGATCCAGATTCAGTTGAAATATGTTATGCAGACATAGAATGCCTTGTGCCAGAAGCGTATTTGTCCTCAACTATAATGAATTTTTACATCAGGTAATCATATGATATGTGGCACAAAACATTTTTAGATTTCTATCTTTATTGCTTTCTAATAAGACTTTTCTTATAGAAAAAAAATCTTTATTGATTCGTAATAGCTGTCAAGTGATGTTTATTTTTGTTCATTTAGGTCTTTGATACTAAGGATAGGTATTTTTGCCTTCTGTCAAATGTATCATAGAAAATAAAAATATTGGTGACCTTGGAAAATTTTGAAGAACTCTTCGGGCAGTTGTTGGGTTTTATTATGCCTTGATTCATCTTCACCCATAATATTTGTTTAATCTAAGTATTGTGGCATCTACCATTTACAAAGAAATTGTCATTGAGATTTTAGGCTTGATTTTGTTATTATTACATTGCTTTTTTCCATTGACATCTCGTGGTTCCTTTGGCTAGATATATACAACAGGCAAAATCTCCAGTTGATATAGCAAGGTGTAATTATTATTTTTTCAACACGTATTTCTACAAGAAGCTTAGAGAAGCTGTATCATACAGGGTATGTGTTCATGGGTTGCTTTTACATAGCACTTTATATATTTAATTTTGTTTTAATAGTTAAAATGTGTTGGTATTTTGTTCCCTGTAATGTCTTATCTTTACCTTTTTCTTCAACATTTTTGTCCTTTTATTTTTTGAGTTGACTGTTGTTTATGTGCTCCCACGTAAGTTGTTGACATAGATCACGTGCATTGTTTCATTGATAATCTTATTGGTGATTTTTCTAGGCACATTTTAATTGTTAAAAAAAGTAGTAGTTGTACATAAAGACATGCTGCATTGACAAAGCATTTCAGTTTCTGGCATTCTTAAGTGGGACATTACTTTGATACGATTTTTTGATTCTCAGTCAGGCTTTTGATACACGTGTTCATTTTCTGATATTTATTACTGAAGGCATCTGATGAATCACCTTTCTTAATAATATATGTAGGGTGACAATGAAACTTTTTTCATCAAGTTCAGAAGATGGTGGAAAGGTGTTAATATATTTCAGAAGGCATATGTATTTATTCCAATACATGAAGAGTAAGTTGCTTCAACAAATTTTGTAATGTGTGGATAGTATTTTCATAGCTAAGAAATGATTCTCTGTAGTACATATAGCCATATAAAAAAACAGTGCATATAAGTGTTAATTATTTTGTTTAATTAGTTTCATTTTCAGTAGATCCAGGCTTTCAACACCTATTGTTGTGAATGCTTGAAATCACAATCAATTGCTGGCAGAAATTTCCTTCTTGATCAAAGAGGTTGTTATCTTAGCACTCGCTAGTAGGGTCAAATTTAAATTTCTCAAGGTTATTTACTTTTGCATTCGCGTGTGTGTGTGTGTGTTTTTTCGGAACATTTATATACATCTGATGTTTTGTATATGTTGTCGAAAACTTTAGGGTAGAATAGAATGCTACCACTGCAATATGTCAAGCCTATTGAAACTGTGCTGGCAGCCTTCGGCCATGCACACCTGATAAACTTGTAGGACATTAAGGAAAAATAAGTTATGTTTTCTAAAAAGTAGGTAATAATATTTGTTGGTATGTCAATGCATCTATTGCTCTATATAATTTTAGTATTTGTTAAAATGAATACTTAAGATAGTTGTCTTATATTGAGGACTATGCAGTATGTTGAGCCTTTTCTTAGTTGGCTTAAGTTTCTAAAGATTTCTTGATTTCTGTTGTGTATTCAGTCATCATTGGAGTTTGGCCATTATCTGCATCCCAGACAAGGAAGATGAATCTGGGCCGATTATACTTCATTTGGATTCACTGAGATTACACTGTAGTAAATCAGTTTTTAGCAACATTAAAAGGTGAGATTCTGTTATATTTTGTAGAACAAGTGCAAAATGATTATTTTTCATTTGTTATTTATTGACAAATGGCTAGATTACTTTGAGTACAATATAACATTTTTGCGTTTAGATTAATAGTTAATGCAATAAAGAGGAAAGCCATGATACTTCCTTATATTGGTTTTATATAGGATTTGGTCTTTCTTTCTTTTGTACACTTATTAGCATGTAGTCTATGCAAAGGAATAGCTTCAAATCAAGTTGCATGTATCCTTTTTTTTTTTTATTTTAAATTTTGTGTCAAAGTCATTTACGAACATGTCAAAGTGTACCCATATTTGTGGATACCTATTAAACAGGCGGGTAATAGGTACAAAAAAGATACCTGTGCAAAAATGGGTAAAGCATACCTCTACTTGTTTTTACTTGTCCGTTTAGTAGGTATCCATACTAACCCATGGGTATTTTTTTTGGGCGACTTGATAATAAATAATAATATGTGTAAAACTCTAATTAAAATTTTTTTACTAAGATTTGAGGGCAATCTTTTAATTATGAAAATAAATGATTAAATTTTAATCATAATAATATTGATATTATATTGTATATAATTAATTTTTAATTTACATTATTACTATATTTTAATTATAATTATATAATATAGTTTATAATTATAAAATTTAACATATTAAACTTAGTATTATTCATTTGTAATGAACTAGTTAGATAATATCTTTTTATAACTTAGAGAATTATAACCTATAAATGCATGTGATTATTTTAATGAAAAATATAAATCAAAATATATTAGATTGAAATCATTGAATTGAATAAGTTATTAAAATTACAAATTACATTACTATATTATAATCATATAATATAACTTATAAATTTAGTGGTTAAAGTTTCTTAACAATATTATATAATTATAATGTTATTCTTTTTATTAAATTAAATTAAATTTAGTTTATATTGATATGATTTGAATTAGATGTACAAATAATAATATTATAGTTATATAACATGTTTATAAATTTATTAATTATATTGTTATTAATTTTACTATTATATTATTATATTTTATAAAATAATATTGTTTGGGATTGGCCTCTCATGTGGGATGAGCTTGCGGGGGTACATTCTTGCTAGGGTGGGCTGTGGTGTCTTGGGGGGTGACTTTAATGTGGTTAGGTACCTGTCGGAAAAGGTGGGGTCTGCAGACTTCACCTCTTTGATGGCTGGTTTCTATGAGTTCATTGATTTGCTAGGGCTAGTTGACTTGCCTCTTACGAGAGGCTCTTTTACCTGGTCTAATGACCGCAAGGTTGCTTCTTTCTTTAGGATTGATCGCTCTATGGTTTTCCTCGACTGCGCAGGCTGGTTTGCGTGTATTACTTAATCTCGAAAGAGTCGCTTACGTTCTGATCATTTCTTCATTTCTTTATCTTGTGGCTTCTTAGTTGGTGGTTCGCGTTCTTTTCACTTCGAGCTTATGTGGTTTTAGGCCGAGGGGTTTTTGGATCTTTTGTGGTCATGGTGGGCTTTTTACCAGGTTAAGGGTAGCCCTAGTTATGTCTTGACTGCCAAATTAAAGCTGCTGAAACTTGATTTGAAGAAGTGGAATGCTGTGGTTTTTGGGCATCTGGCTGCCCATAGGCTTTTCTGCTTGGCAGGGCAGCAGGACCTGGAGGTGGTGGCTGAATATTGCCTGTTATCTGCTGCAGAGGTGGGCACCAGGGCCACTTTTTCTACTTCTCTTGAATAGGTTCTTTTGATGTAGGTGTCCTAGTGACACAAGTCGTATGCCTTGTGGCTCAAAGAGGGTGATCGAAATTCTAAATTTTTTAATAACTTGGCTACTTCTCAACGACACACTAACACCATTTCTAGGTTGGTTGTCGATGGGGCTCCCGTGTCTAGCCAGGCTGAGCTTTGGGATCATGTGGTGCACTTCTTTGAGTCTCTTTATCACGAGGAGGGTTTTACTTGTCCTTTCTTGGATGGGATCTAGTTTTCTGCTCTCTTTGTTGAGGACAATTTGTGGTTAGATCGGCCTTTCTTGTTAGATGAGGTGGAGTTTGTGGTTCATGGTTTTGCAGGGGATAAGGCCCCCAATTTGGATAGGTTTCCTTTGGCTTTCTTTTAGCGGGGTTGGAGTTTTTTGCGTGATGATGTCATGGCCGTTTGCTAGGAGTTCTTGAAGCGTGTTTGTTTTGATTGGAGCCTTAATGCTACTTTTATAGCCCTCATCCCCAAGAAAACTAGGGCGGAGGAGGTGAAGGATTTTCGTCCTATTAGTTTAGTTGGTAGTATGTATAAAATTCTAGCGAAGGTTTTGGTTGTCCGTTTGAAAGGTGTGAGAGAAAATTGTTTCTCCTTCACAGAGTGCTTTCATCCATGGGAGGTAGATTTTGGACTTGGTCCTTATAGCTAATGAATGCATTGATTCTTGGCTTAAAGCCTCCACACTCGAGGTTTTGTGCAAGCTCGACATCGAAAAGGCATATGATCATGTTAATTGGGGTTTTTTGTTGTATCTTCTTGAGTGGTGTGGGTTTTCTCCTAATTGGAGTTGGTGGATTGCTTTTTGTGTGTTAATAGCACAGTTTTTGGTGTTAGTGAATGGCTGCCCGAGTGACTTCTCTCCTAGTTTTCGTGGGCTCCGCCAAGGAAACCTTCTTTCTCCTTTGTTATTTGTTATCGTGATGGAGGCTTTTAGTCGCTTACTTGATTGCGCTCTGGCTAGTGGGTTGTTATCGGGTTTCTCAGTTGTCACTGTGGAGCATGGTCCGATGGTTGTCTATCACTTGCTCTTTGCGGACTACACTTATTTTCTGTGGGGTAGATCCTTTGCATTTATTCCACTTACGTGTTGTCTTGGTGTGGTTTTAGGTTGCTCCTGGGTTGCAGATTAATTTGCGTAAATTTGTCTTGGTCCCTGTGGGAGAGGTCCCTCATGCCAAGGAGTTAGTGGGGATTATTGGATGCAAGCTCTTCGCTTTGCCTTTGACTTACTTGGGCCTTTCATTGGGCATTTAGTTCAAATCCTCTGCTCTTTGGGCCTCAGTGATTGCTTCTTTGGAGCATCGTTTGGCTAGTTGGAAGCGGTTATATCTTTTTATCGGCGGCAGACTTACTTTGCTTAAAAGTACTCTGTTCAACCCGTCCACGTATTTCTTGTCTATCTTTTACATTCCTACTACCATTGCTTATCGGATCAAGAGGATTCAGTGACATTTCTTTTGGGGTTCCACACAGGTGGCGCATAAGTGTCCTTTGGTGAGTTGGGCTTCCATTTGCCGTCCTCTCTCATGTGGTGAGTTGGCTATTAGTCACATTTGGAACTTCAATGAGGCCTTGCTTGAGAAATGGTTATGGTAGTTTGGAGTGGAGCATGACTCTCTTTGGTGGAAGGTCATTGTGGCCAAATATGGGGCCTTGGGGGTGGTTGGACCTCTAATCTTCCTCGAGGGACTAATGGCGTGGGTCTTTGGAGGTATATTTGGTCTAGTTGGTGGTCCTTCACTTCTTTTGTGGCTTTTGGGGTGGGTGATGGCTCTTTTGTTCGCTTCTGGGAGGATGCCTAGTGCTTGGAGGTTTCGTTGAAATTGTCTTATCCCGAGTTGTTCCGCATTGCCACTACTCGTGAGGGCTTTGTGGCTGATTTTTACTCGGATCATAGTTCGGGGGTGTAGTGGGAGGTTACCTTTTCTCGGCCAGCACAAGATTGGGAGCTGGAGGCTTTTGCTTGTTGTATTCTACTTCCTTGTAGTACGACCGTCCGGACTGTTTATGTTGGCATCCTGACAGGGCTCCGAGCTTTCGTGTGTGGTTTTTTTTATGCCGTTCGGTTTCATGCTCTTTTGGGGTCCTTCCCCTAGAAGAGTATTTGGAAGGTTCCAATTTCTTTGCGGATGGCTTTTTTTGCTTGGATGGCGGCTTTGGGAAAGATTTTAACTGCGGATAACTTGCATAAGCGTGAGATGTTGATTACTAGTTGGTCTTACATGTGTAAGGTGGCCAGGGAGTCAGTGGACCGCCTTCTCCTTCATTGCCCAGTTGCCCGTCTTCTTTGGGACTTCGTTCTGGGGCTTTTTAGCCTGTTTTGGGTGATACCTCACAGTATTCATGAGCTTTTCTACTATTGGAGGGAGTGGATGGGCAGGAAATCTAAGGTTTGGAGAGCTATTCCTCACTGTATCATCTGGTGTCTCTTGCAGGAGCAGAATGCTTGTCTTTTTCAGAATTGTGAGTGCAACTTGGATGAGCTTAAGCTTTGTTTTCTCAGGTGTCTTTGATATTATTTGGTTGAGTCTAGGCATTTTCGCCCCGCTTGTATTTTTTATGTTATTTCTGTTTGTTCTTTTTGAGTTGGGTTTGTTCTTACCCGTGTTCTTTTATATTATTTTTCCTTGTGCACTTGATTTTTTAATAAATTCAATTATATTTTTTTTATAAAAATAATAAAATAATTATCAATTAAGTATCTAAGTGGAAGTGTAAATAAAAAATATGAGCACTTACAGGTTATCCGAACCAATGGTGGGCAGCTAACAAGTAAAATGATTCAAACCCAAAAGACGGTAAATCACACCTGCATACATTTTACCTGTATGTACCGAAAATGGGTAATAGGCCATTTGACGAGTCTAGTAATTTAATTTATGCAAAAAAGAGCCTTAAAGATCTATCAAACGTGTACTAATAAGTGTATGTATCCTTTTGTTTTGATTATCTTTTTTATATTTTTTTATTTAGCGCCAACATAGGGCCTTAGATACAGACCTATCAAACATGATGAAAATTAGCTGCTCCGTTTTAACTGGGTAGGCAGATGGGTTTGGGGGAACATAGGCAAGCTGATATGAGGAACTTCGAGTCAAGCTTGGGTCATGAGGACCTGGCCATACTATGGGCAAAATGAGTTAAACGGGTGGCCAAAGATTTTAACGGGTGTAGTGCCTTGAGGGTTCAAATGTTTGAAATCCCCACAATAGCAATGGGAACGAGCTCCAACCACAAGCGTATCACTCAATGATAATTATTGTAATGTTTATATGATAAGGCTTAGTTTTGTTAATGTAGCAAAGCTTGGCATGATTGTTAACAAAGTGTTAGTTGTGGAATGTGTTTCGATTAAGTGGGAAATATTGTTATATTGCAACTGTTCACTTGATGCGATGGCTTTTCATTGTGTCGTTCTCTTGACTACGAGTAGACGATGTACTAATTGTTTGATGTGTTTGTTTTTATATATATATATATATATATTATTTTCCGATCAACATTTGGTTTGTATTAATCTTTAATCTGATGTCTACTTGGTTAAATGGAGTTTATGAACAGATGTAATTTTGTTTTAAAATTAATTTATTTATCATGTTAGAGGAATTAGTCTCTCTTTGAACAATGTTGAACAATTAATTTTCTTATATTTAAGTGGCAATATAACTTGTGCTTTGTAGCTATTTGAGAGATGAATGGAAGTATCTAAATCAAGAAGTAGCTCCTCCAGATGTTCCTATTGCTGACAGTGTATGGAAACAACTCCCTAGCAGGATCAATGAAAAGAAACTTGCGGTAAATTTTTTCTCTAAATGACTCTTTACATCTATATTGTATATACTTCTTGTGCTTGCTATTCTATACTTGGTTTCTGAACTGAAATATGGTCCGCTATATTGTTTGTGTATTTGATGACAAAAAAAAAAAAAAAACAAAAAACAAAAATCTGTGCATGTTAAGACTTGCTTTAAACCTTCACTTTTGCTAAGTTGGATTTACATTTAATAGTAATCTCTGTAAAACTCTTGTTCAAATACAACAGGTTCCTCAGCAGAAAAATGACTACGACTGTGGTCTTTTTGTGCTCTTCTTTATGGAACGGTTTATTGAAGAAGCTCCGCATAGATTGAAAAGGCAGGATTTAGCTATGGTATGAAATTTCCTTTTTTTGTTTCCCCCCAAAATGTTCATAAAATCTCTGAGGTTTAGTTTATCATGTAATATATATCCCGTTTAATTTCATATAAAATAACAGTTTGGCAATAAGTGGTTTAGACCTGAAGAGGCCTCTGCGTTGAGACGAAAAATCCGGAACCTGCTCATTGAAATATTCAAGAATGCAAGTGGAGCTGTGTTTTAGGGTCCTTGGTGTCATCTATAGGGGTTTCCCAGCATATAGCATGTGAGCGCCCAACTGATCCTTAATACAAGGCGAGTACATTTTCTGTATGGATGCATTAAATGTATGGCTGATGGGGGGAGGAGGCTAATAGAAGCACATGCTGTGTCGCTGGTGTATAAAAGACGTATTCCAGAAAATTTCTGATGGTGGGGCTTTGAACATAGCAATCCTTTCCTCCTGGATCATTGAGGAAGTTGAAGTATGTTTTTCAATTCAGTGGTTCCACTGTCTGATTGTATACCAACTTTTTTAGTGAGGAAGAGTTGATGTCCTCGAAAGTTGTATGAGAATGCTAACTTTTTTAGTGTGAGTGAATGGCAAAATTTATGGCCAATTAAATTTATGGTGCCTTTCTAATTTAGTACATCAATAAACAAAGATAAAGGAGGACACAAATGAGAAATTATTTCTCCCTGCCTCTCTGTCTTTCTGGTCTAGTCTGCTATTACGGTACTGGGAATTGTGTGACAATTGCAGGTTTGGGATGATAATTGTATGTCCGCCTGCAGGCTGCAGGTCTCCCTTTTTTGTGGTTCTGAACCATGACCTTTGACAGCTTTATGCTATGCCACTAGTTTAGATATTCACATTTCTAAAGTTGTGTTTGAGTCTATTTGATTGTAGATTTCCTATGTGGTGTCTAGGTTTTGTTTTTCTATAAATGTTTGGTTTATCATTGTTGTGTTTGAAGATGTATGGTAGTGGTATGTGCCCGCGTTTTGATTAAAAAAAAACCTTTGGGAAACGGATGGATACACGAATTTACTTGAAAAACCCGTGGCCCAAAAATGAGTCAATTTAGTTAGAAGTCTCTTTCATCAATGTTTTCACCTATAAGCAAACACAAATAAGATAAAATTCCAAGTTCTCTCCGCAAACTATATTTTGATAACGGTGGAATTGATTTGCTGATTTATTTTATAAGAAAAAATAGTAAAATTCTGTTGATAAAATTTAAAATTAATTATAAAAAAAGTTTTTAATTTTAATGGTAAAAAACAGAAATAGTTTAGAAATTATCTTTCAAAGTTGTTTTATCATATAGTAATTTTAAAATTTATAAAATATCAATAGTAACTTTATTTAAAAATAAAAAAATGAGTGTAATGTTTAAAATTTTTAAAGTAAATTTTTTTTAATCTTTTTTAAATATTTATAATATTTTTATTTATTCAACACCTAAAATCATAATTTGTTAACTAAAAATAATTTTTTTTAAAGCATAATTTCCATACTTTGGCATTGTCTAATTGAACAAAAAGAAAACATACAAGACCGAGAATGGCGGCCACCACCTCTTCCATCTCTGGCCGACTACTTGGCTTTGGCTTTGCATCCCACTGTTTCATCCCTTTTGCTAGCGAGCTTGGGCAGCATTTGGAACCTTTGGCCTAACGTTCTGCAATTTGAATTGGTCATTAAACATCCAATACCATTCCCGCGGTCAGGTCTCATCCCTCCACCCTTGCACCTGGCAACCACCTCAAGCATGGCCACCACCTCTTCCATCTCCGGTCGACGAAATGCCTCTGCATCCCAGCACCGCTTCATCACTTTTGCTAGCGTGCTTGGGCAGCATCTAGGAACCTTTGGCCTAATGTTCTGCAATTTGAATTTGTTCATTAAACATTGGGGTGGCTAATTAATATACTTAATTACTGAAGGAGAAAAATTAACGAGCTTATTATATAATAGAGACCTGATGGGCCAAGGCTGAAGTGACGTTAGTGATTTCAGGCAAGGGCATGTCGCAGCAATACATCTCCCAGAGACATACTCCAAAACTGTATACATCACATTTTCTGTTGTACTGCATGCCGTTCAGAACCTACAAAAGTTGTCATAATTAAGTAAGTATTTACATGTACGTTAGCGCTGTAGTTAATTAGCAGTTAATTAATTAAAGATATATGGATTAGACTTCAAGCATTGAATGATTGAAGATATGTTACCTCAGGAGCCATGTATCCAAGAGTCCCAATCAAACCACCCATCTGAACACCATCCAATGTCTCCCTGCATGCAACTCCGAAATTAGCAATTTTCAGGGTGAGTTTCTGATCGAGAAGCAAGTTGTCCGGGTTCACGTCTCTGTGCACTATATTCTTTGAGTGAAGGTAGCTTAACCTGAGTGCCAGAAGAAAAACAAATAAACAAATTATTGTCATTGTAATAGTCAATTAGCTAGCTTACCAAGTGTGTGTTATGTTTTTTTTTAACGTTCTTAAAATGAAGGCACTTTAAACTACATTTTGTTATTTTTATATTTTGTGTTAAAAAATTACAGCAAGCAGCCAATTGTGCCAAACATAATTTTGAACTTTTGAAATAAAAACAAAACAATAAATAAGAGAAAGCACATATTATTAATTAACATGCTCTATATTTGTTTATTTCATTTTCATTGACTATTTTTTTTAAGGCAGGATATATAAATAGATTATATAGAGGGAAAAAAGGGGAGGAATTAATGAAGATTAACTCATTCATTAACCAATAAATTACTTACCCCTTTGCGAGATCCAGTGCTAGTTGAATGAAGATTTTGAAGGGCAACTTGTTCTTTCGATTTGCCAAGAGATATGATTTTAGAGTGCCCGCGGAAAGGTACTCCGTTACAATGCAACAAGTATTCATGGATTTCTTTATTCCTCCATTGTGATTTGAGAATTTCAGTTTTGATGTATCCACCGCAGCTCCCACAAACTAATTAGAAAATACAAAAAAACAGAGAAAACATAATAATTAATGTTTCACATGATCATAAGAGGCATGCCTTTTATTAATTTATATTTACATTACAAAAGTTAGACCACTAAAAATTACATATGGGTACCTATCTCTTGACTTCAAATATCTAAATAAACGGTAAAACTTAACCATCAATCCTATCCCAAAAACTAAACCCTAGCTAAATGCAAAACCCTGGAGGATAAGTATTTCTTAAACAAATCCTAATATCTAGCTATAAAACTTTAAAATGAGATTCCTAAATTACGATTTCTAAGATTTATAATCTTTAATTAACTTATACTTGAATGAATTTTAAATCTTGAATTATATATATAAATTTAAACACTAAACAAGAAATTTGTATTCCTATATACCTAAACTCTAAAATCCAAACCCGAAACAAAGGATATGCTAAACATTTAGATTTTGATTTATGAATTTTGAACAAACCCTAAATCCGAAATCTTGAATTATGAATCCTATATAAATTATAAACCCTGAAATTTGTACTCATAAGCAAAAATAAATATCCTAATTAAACCTCAAATAAATTGTGAGAAATTCAAGCCGTTGTTTATCTATAAGCTAGCGTACGTGTTTAGCAATTACTTTAAATGGTTCTTGAAATAAATGATATGATAACATGCCCCTTAATATTATTTATTTATCTAGAATTCTTAGAAGGAATTGAACTATGAAGAGAGAGGGAAAAAAAGTATAGGCACACACACCTTTGTTATGTTTGGATGATCCAGCATGCACCGTATGGAAACTTCTTGTTCATAAATCTTTCTCAGACGAACCATGTCATGTAATGCCATGCCACCCGTAATCCCACAATCAAGCACTTTCACTAAACAAAATTAATTATCACAAAAAATTATGAAAGTGGGTGAATATTGGAGAAGAAAGTATGCATACATTAAAAAAAAAACATACATAGAGAAAAAAAAGTAGGAAAAAAAAACAGAGAGAGAGAGAGAAACAAACCTGCGACTTCCTGGCCAGCAAAGAGCCCCTTGTATACAGAACGGACAGTCCCTCCAGCGATCTTTGATTGAAGCGTTATCTCAGAGGCATCAATTTCTCCGCCGCCAGCAGCGTCATGGAAGAAGAAGCTCTTGCTCCAGCGATCACCATTCCATGCATATACTGTTCCTTCCTTCTTCTCCATATCTCTCTCTTTCTCACGTCAAGTAGTTAATTAATTTCTCTCTCCCAGTCTCAGCCTCAGCCTCTAATTCAATTCATATAAAACCAAAACGAGAACAAGCCAACCATATATATATAGAGATGGAACAGAAACATATATAGCTAAGCATGGACTCTCACATCTCTATCTTACCATCTACATGTAGTATTCCAATTAATTTTGGAAACGTTGGCTGGCGCGCGGGACTGCTTCGTTATCTGCAGTTTGATGACACGTACGGCGGCTGTTTTGTGTCATATATGCATGCACACGTGTGGTGTGGGTAAATGACTGGTTTATGTTGCCAATGCCATGTCATACCTATCTTGTAGTTTTATTAAAGGCATTTTATAATCATTCAAATTATTTTTATTTAAACTAAAAAAAATCGATGTGTTTTAATCATTTTATCTATTTTTTAAAAAAAGCTTCAAAACAAATACCGGAGAGAAATTAGATTAATACCTACTATTATATCAAAAATATTATTATATTGTATTATAAATTGTTGAGTTTGTTAGACAGTAAAATTTTTCTAAATTATTTATAGCTTAACTTTTAAGAGTACTGCTACCAACACCAACCCGACATTCTTAAGATAGGCCTTGATCATGATGCATTAATCTTGTTTAATTTGGGTTTAGTGCCATCAAACTTAAATTTGTACTTAATAGAAATCCATGGAGTTTTCTTATTTACTTATGATTTTCAATTTTACTCGTTAATTGATACATGCTGAAATATTTTTAGAACGAAAGTAATATTTTAATTCACCGGAAAAGTACACAAAACAGTAATAAAATTTTTTAAATAAAATATATAATAAATTAACAAAATTTAATCATTTCAGTTAAATGCGAATCTTCTTAAAATTGAAATCTAACAAGGTTTAGAATCAAAATAAAACGTTACATAAGTTTTAAAAAAATCAAATCCAAACATTGAAAATATAAAGAAAATTACAATCGTATGACATCTCATGATGCGCATATAATATTGCAATCAAGTTAGATATTTTGTTTGGGGTAATTTGTAAAACAATGAAAAAGAATTTTAAGGGAGGTTAGGCTAGGGTCAGATTTCAAGTAGGATCCAACATATTGGATCATTGTCTAAACAGACGTATAATGCATCTATACTAGGAACATTCACTTCCCCATAATGACCACAACCAGCGACCGCTTGAATAGGGTGCCTTAATAAAATATGTAATCTAAGAAAAACAACGTACACACCTTAAATAAGAACTGTGAAAAAAAGTTTTTAAAAAAAAGGTAAATAACAAAGTGATTCTTTAATAGACAATTTTACTTTTGTTATGACAGATATTTTTGGATCTCCATATACCAGTGACATCTCAATGATAAGTTAGCTAATTTGTGTTTTTTTTTTCCAAAGGGATAAGAGCATTTATATTGCCAAAATCCAGGCTGGGGAGGTTAAATCCATTAACATTTGACTATAAAAATTCTTTCTTAAACACACCGTTCTAAATATATCAAGGGTTCAAGTTTGTTGTGATAATTTCATAATGACTAAGGTTAAGGTATAAAAACTACCTACTAATCACGGCTTTACCCAAATGTTATCTTTTAGACACCTTGCAAATTCTTATTGAATAACGGGTTTTTAAGGTATTCTTCATATTAGAGTTTATTGATTTTTATGATTTGCAGTACTTTGAACAAATCAAATAAACAATAAATATATAGTGCACAAAAGATAAAAGAACACATAATATATGTGATTTGGTTAAGGTAATATATTCTACGATGTTGAGGTACTTACACTAAGTCAAATTTACTACTTTCAAGAATACAATACGAGATTGTATATTACAATGGATAAACTTCTTTTGACTTTCAATTCCAGGATTACAAAAACCTATATTGACACAAAGAACTCACTAACTGTATAAATTTCCTTCTAATTTGCTCATCCTTTTTGTGTGTTTGTATTGCTTGCTTCAACTTGTTCGAGATTGATCACAACAACCTTCTTTTCATTCTTTAATGAAATTGGAATTGCATGAATTATCGCTTATGTTTTTTGATAATCAAAATGCTTTCTATGAACTCACATGATTAACATTTGAGAATAAAATGATTGAGAGCAAATCCCGAACATAAACACATTCATTGCAATTTATAGGATTTATAGGATTGCATATCTAGGTTTATATACAACTAGGGTTTAGCATCATAGACACTTTTTGAGAGTTGTCAAATCGTCTAAGTAAACCTTAAATATCTTGAATATGATAAAACATTATGTTGAAGACTTTCATAAGCAAAAATGATTGTAATCAAAGGTCTATTTGATACTAGTTTTAGATTTTCTATTCTATTGGAATTCGTATTGAATTCTAATTGAAAATAATTTCTATTTGGTAAGAGAGAAGAGAATGTGTTTTACAAATAATGATTTTTTTTAAATTAAGTAAACAAATTAAAAATAATAATGTTGTGGGCTCAGAAAAAGTAAAAAAAAAATCAAATTTCCTAATAAAATTGAGTTTAGATTTGAAAACATAAAACAATTAGAAATAGTTTTAAAAATAGCTATAAGACTCACTTGTTTTGAAAACTAAATTTTAAAATTAAATAGTTTAAATTTATCAGTGTTCGCTATTTTTAAAAACAATCATATTTTTAAAAATAATACAATGGTATCAAATGTACTCAAGTGTATATAGTAAGGTCCCACCATATATATCTAATTAATTGCATGTTTAAAGAATATAATTTGGAAAGTATATTGTAAGTTAACTAATATAATACGATCAAGTATAATATTATTAAAATATTCAACAAGCCTTACATTAACCTTTTGTTTATTTTGAGAAATGTGTATTATAATGGTATTTTTATTTTCCCAAGAAATTAATTTACATAGTTTTGTTATTTGTCATATTATTTAACTATCGACTTGGTAATTCACTTTATTAAGAGCACTAACATTAACTACGCTTAGTAGTAGTAGATTATCTATAGGAGTCGGTTTTTTCTTTTATTTAGGAAAAAAAAGTAAAAAAAAATTATAAAAGCATTTACACAATAGAAATCCTATATTTAAATTTATCCATGAGATTTGTATAATATTTTATAATTTATTGGGAAATACTATTCACTTTTTTTATGATTGTTAAATTATATAAAGCAGTAATTGAAAAGTAATAATTTAAAGATAAAAAGTAAGAAAGAGAGACAAATGTTAAAAATAAAAGTAAAAATATTATTTTAACGATATAGAAAATAATTAAGAGAATTTATTGTGGTATGTATTTGTATAAAAAAAGCAAAAAATAGTTTAAAATTTTAAATTTAAGAAAAATAAGAGGATAACTAGTGTTATTGCTCTAAAGAGATTTGTTTCATGAGAAAAAATCGACTCACATTAGAGTCATATCAATATAAGATACTGTCAAATCAATAACTTTTTAATATGTTAATTTTGAATTTAAATTGATAGACTGAATAATATGAAGGGAGATGAAATATCTTAATATATATGACTCATATATTATACTATTTATCAAATGGCCAACTCAACTGTCATCTCATTTTTAAAGCTTACTAATTAAGTATTAATGGTGATAAAAATTGATAAATTAAACAAAAAATTTATGCATTGAATTAAATTGAAAATTGATAAATTTTTAGTTTTATTGATCGATTTTAGTTGGTTATTTTTTCAACCAACTAAACAATCTAAATTTGTTGCTTATAGGTCTAAATAGTCTACACATTCGTTATAGTTAGGGTTGCATACTTAATCGAACCGAGCCGAATAGTAATATGTTCGAACGTATTTATTACTATTTATTAATGAACTAAACCAAACATGAGCCTTAAACTATGATGTTCACGAACTATTCACAAACATTACTATGTTGTTCACGAACATGTGTTTACAAATTTGTTCACGAACATGTGTTACTTAACACAATTACGAAATCGTAAAAATTTGCAAAAAGAATCTACATAGTAAACTTATAAAAAAAGTATAATTAATTAACTGTTAAGTTGTGTTATCTTTGTTTAATATGTTTAAACAATTACTATATGTAGTTTATAAAAATATTATAATAATAGTAATAATAAATAAATAAATCAAAAACATATTTTTTATTTAATAATAATATAAAAGTATATACTTATTAAAATATATTTAATATAAATACATTTATATTTAATAAAATAAATTTTACACATATTAATTGATTTGTTAATTTTTCGTTTATAAATAATTTTCACGAATATGAATAATATAAACAAACTGTTTGTGAATACTTGTTTGTGAACGTTCACAAATATATTCACGAATATAACAACAGTATTCACGAATGGAGCTGAACGCGTGTGTGAACATTTGATTCATTTACATCTAAATTACAACCTAACTGAAACTTTAACACATAGGTTAATAAAAACGACGACGTGTTGAAGAGCGGAGTATTGCCTCGCTCCTGGTTCGTCCGATCCTGCCTGGCCCTTCACTCAGAAATGGTGGAACTAGGCCGCGTCTGGATGAGGCGAGCCCAACTCGTCCCCAACTCTTTGCTTCTTCCAACACCACCTTCGATGGTGGTGTCCTTCCTTACCGTCCCCATCCCTTCTTCTCCCAAACTTCGCACCCTCGTCTCCTCCTGTCGTCGCTCGCTCTCCACCTCAGCTTCTTCTTCCGCACTTTCCGCTGTCTCGATCGGGGATGGTCGAGTCGACGAGCTCCCTCTTTCAGGTGAGTCGTGCAATGTCTTCCCCCTCCTCCCAAATAGCTGTTCAGTTCTGAACTACAGACACACTTGTCATTAGTTGTGGCTTTTATTGTTTTCTCATGGTAGCCATCAGCGACGGGGTTAGGAATTTTCATTGCTCCAAGGTGCTTCTCAAGGGAATGGGATATGATGAACTTCAAGTATGTTATTTGTTTTCTCTCTTTTTATTGATTCTAATGTAGTGAGATTTTATATTAAGCTGTTTATTGACCTTAAAAACTGTTCATCAACATGTCAATCAACGCTTTATGCGAATTGAACGAGCGTTTATAACCAAAAATAAAGAAAAATGCTATTTTGCTTTGCATCCCCGGCTGGTGTGGCAATTGCCATCAGCAAAATAATGTAAACTTCATCGCTGAGCACAGCTCGACGCTTTTCTTCTACAAGGCTCGAACATTGTATCGAGCATAGGCTCGATCATAATCTCGAGCAAAGGCTCGAGACTGTTTCTGATGAGAAGTGGTAAAGAGTAGCTCGATGTCTGACTTGCTGTTCAAATGTAGAGCCTTGAGCTGCTTGAGCAATGCATTGAGTAGTTCATTACACACCTGAACTAAATTTTCGCTTTTCAAAAATCTATCATTTCAAGATTGACATTAAGCTTCGAGCACATATGGACTGCAAAGAGAAAGAGAGGGCCTTGAGCACATCTACTGGATGGAGAGAGAGAGAGAGAGAGGGCTCGTACGCATCTGTTGGATGGAGAGAGAGAGGGGACCCCATGTTTTCCCCCCATCTCTTTTTTCCACTTGGTAGCCTCGAGCACATCTACTAGAGAGAGAGAGAGACCCCATGTATTTTACCCCCACTTTTTTTTTTTCACTTGGTAGCCTAGAGCACATCTACTGGATCGATCGAGAGAGAGGAGGGGGACCCCCCCCCCCCCCTCGATACTATGTTCGAGCGATGATCTAGAAACACACCGATGTGTGTCAAAAGATACTGATGTGGGCGGTTGTATCGGGCAACGTCCCAAAATAAAATAGCCATATGGCAT
Source organism: Taxillus chinensis (assembly GCA_023512835.1). Taxonomy (NCBI): domain Eukaryota; kingdom Viridiplantae; phylum Streptophyta; class Magnoliopsida; order Santalales; family Loranthaceae; genus Taxillus; species Taxillus chinensis. Next base: position 21,405,523 of record CM042085.1, on the reverse strand, counting down.
TTAAAGTAGAGCTGGTTTTATTCTTTTATTTTTTTTTTAAATCAATATTATTGTCTTTCATTTAGCTTATGATGAACCAACGTATATTGCTTGTGAAATCACATGGGAATTGGGATGATAATGTGTTTAATTAATTATTTTTATTTTTTTTGGGGGGTGTGGGGGGAGTGGTTTCTAATTATGTGTTTGCTGGAACAGAAGTGGGTTCTATCGCAGGGATACAGGCCTGCTCAGGCTCTAATGCTTTGGAAGCGGCTCTATGGGACTGGCATCTGGGCACATTCTATTGATGAACTTGAAGGTTCTTGTTTGTTCATTTACTGTAGTAGAAAATGCCCATGATCTCTCTCTCTCTCTCTCCCCCCCTACTTTTACACTAACCATCGTCTTCCAGTGATTTGACCACAACCCATTTTGATATGCGATGAAGTGTCTTTTACTTTGTTTTTGAATCCCACCTCTCAAGCTTTATGGCTCTTTTGATCACCCAACAAACTATAGACTCCTACCATCATTTGTATGCCAATTAGGAAATTACTTTAGTTACTCGGACTATGAAGATTTTGGTCTATAATTCTCTGATATTCATTTGCAGGTTTAAGCAAAAACTTTCAGAAAATGTTGGGTGAACACGCTAACCTTAAAGCTTTATCTTTAAAGGAGGTTCTGACAGCATCTGATGGAACAAGAAAGGTAGACATGATCTTATTCCATCTTCTTCACACTTTCTAGTTTCTTAGTATTGATTCCTGTTCTAGTTTAGTATTTCATCAGGCTGCTTCTGATGTTTTTGTCCTCATTTATTTTCTAGTTTTGCCTATGTGTGAATATTCTGATTAATTTTAAAATTCACAGAGGATTTCAGATATTATTCACATTAGAGGATGGCCTATCAGTAGAAACGGTTGTAATACCTTGCGATGGGGGGAAGGAATACTGTTTGTGTTTCAAGTCAAGTGGGTTGTGCCATGAATTGTCAGTTCTGCTACACTGGGAGGCAAGTATTTAGTGCTTTGTACTTTGTTTCATTCTATCTGCAGTACCCTGAATTTCTTGTAAAATTAAATTCTCTGTAATCATTTTCTCAGGATGGGTTTGAGAAGACACTTAACTGTAGCTGAGATTGTAGAGCAAGCTGTGTTTGCTCGCCGTTTGCTCTCAAGTAAAGTTGGTTCTATATCAAATGTGGTGTTTATGGTAGGTGTACAGTTCCAACTCATTTTCATTCAGCTACTTCTTTTTTGTTTGGTTAAACTTGTCCATATAAGGGTAGGTTAATTTTTATGTATTTTGAGGAATCAGCAATTGTTTTCCTGTTTGAAAGTCAGCCCAGTCCTGGTAACCCAGATATATTAATTTTTTAATTACTTCTTAAATTTTCCATTTTGGACTGCTCTAATGTTGCACATTTCTCATGTTTGATCTTCTTTTCAAAGTTGCAACTGTGCGAAGAACTATTAATGTTCATTTTTCTCATACGGTAATCATTATGCGAATATTTACACATTGCCTGATTATTTTTCTAATACTTAAGATTCTTGACGAGTCAACCTGTATGGATGTTTATTGGAGCAATATGAAATCACATATCACTGTTTCTTCCATTGTCTAACCATTGTGACCGTAGGGAATGGGCGAGCCACTACATAACATTGAAAATGTTATAAAAGCATCGAACATAATGGTGCATGAGCAAGGTCTTCATTTTAGTCCTCGTAAGGTTACTGTTTCGACCAGTGGGCTTCTTCCTGAGATGAAGCATTTTCTTCGAGAATCCAGTTGTGCTTTAGCTGTTAGTTTGAATGCAACAACTGATGAGGTTTTAAAAAAAAAAAATCAAGATTCTTCAATTTGTTATTTGTGCTACTATCCATGTTTAAATGTTTGTGTCTAAGCAAGAGAGGAATGATATCCCCATACAAAAATTTCAGGTCCGAAATTGGATTATGCCAATTAATCGGAAGTATAACTTGAACCTGCTTTTGAAGACTCTGCGGGATGAACTTAGCATGAGGCACAAGTTCAAAGTCCTATTTGAATATGTAATGCTTGCTGGAGTTAATGACAGGTACCCTTTCACTTCATAGTATCTGATTTCCACAGTTATATCGTAGGCCATTTGTAGCCTTTATTAGTGCTTATATTCAATGTGTGCACAGAACTCTAACTGGTTTATAATATCAACTGTCTATGTAAATAAATTTGCCATTTATTGTTGTTAGTCTGTTTTATGAGCAGTGGGGTGTGGACATTAAAAGGTCTTAGGTTTGCATCACAATAATGGCTGATGAAGTTGGTGTCTGTTATCATCCATGACATTATTATTATATATATTGATACTTGATAGTAGTATATATGACCAAGTTTAATTGTTGTATGTTGTAATTGGTAATTTAGTTCTAAATGCACACGTGATGTTGTTTAGGGAGTTGGTTCTCCTTTCACCTTAAACTAAAGGAATAATGTAATACTTTGCTGAAAACAGAAACCGTATTTGGATTTCAATTCAGCTCCTCAATTTTGTTCATCAATGAGAATGGTGTTTTCTTGCGGCCTTGCAACACTACTCTCTTCAACAAAGTTATATAGATTTTTCAGTTTGTATGCTGCCTGTCTGCCAACATTGCTTATTGCAACTGACCTCAGGTCCTTGAAAATTTTGCATTATGGAAAAAAAGTAAACTACGCTAATTTATTTCTATTGTGTGAACAGCAACATATTACTTCCATTAAAGTATTGGGACCATAGATTTAAACTAGTCCTTTTCCATTCTAGTAGTATTGTTTTTGTTTTTTGTGTAGTTTTGCTTCTGGGCTTTCATAGCCCATATTGCTTTCTGTTTTGCATGCGATCTGAAACCATTTTCAACCTCGGGTTCTGTATTTGCAGCATGGAGGATGCAAAGCGACTGATTAATCTTGTTCAAGGCATTCCCTGCAAGATTAATCTCATCTCATTTAATCCTCACTGCGGATCCCAGTTCAAACCAACAAGTGACGAGAAAATGATAGAATTCCGAAATGTTCTAGCAGAATCCGGGTGTGTAGTATTTATGCGACCCAGCAGAGGTAACGACCAGATGGCTGCCTGTGGTCAGCTAGGTAAGCCTGGTGAAATCAAGGCACCATTATTCCGGGTTCCAGCACCATTTCGCGTGGCATTGGAAGATTCATCATCTTGACCTATTGGAGCTATTTGCAATGCCAAACAGAAGTAATCAACATGCAAATCAGGTGGATGGAACTGCACTGTCATATGGTCGTAGTTAATTTTTTTTATTGATAAAATGAGAAAAGGAGATGAAATCCGAATCCTATCATGTACATTCGATCATGCTCTCCTATGCTGTCTTTAATCCATGTAGTCGTTTGGTGCAATTCAAAAAAGTTGGGATGCGAATCCAGTTTGAATACAGCCGAAGAGGTGAGCTCAAAAATAATGATTCAAACTTTATTCAAGTTGGGATTTGAATCTCATTCAAATTTGAGTACCAAACATATTTTTCTTGTGTGAGACTATCTTTTTTTTGGATTTGAATTCAAATCACGAATTCAGTTTTGTATACCAAACACCATCTAAGTTTATGCTCTCTAATTCCACCTCTAATGGTATTAGGGATTTTATGACTTATCGTAATCTACTAACCTGAGCATATTTGTAGTTTCCCCCAAAGCACATGTTTGCCCCAGATTGGACATTATGATCTTGTCACCATATTTGGTCTGAAAAGGAAGGGGACATAAGTAGTTTCCCCCAAAACATATACATGTTTGCATTTTACATTATGATCTTGTCACCTGCAAAGGATGTGGGGGGGGGGGGGGGTGGTGGGCACGGATCCTCAACAGAAATTGTAGTACAAAATCACACTACCAAAATATTTTACAAGTGCACTATACTATAAAGCCTGTCCAAGAGAGACATTTGTTGCCACAATGTTGACCCAACTTCTCCATCTCTTAAACATATAAGCATAAACCATCTAACGATAAAAACAGAAACCGTGAACAAATTTAAATTAAGAAAAAAACGGTGGGGGGGTGCCCGCCGGCGCTAAAGGTAGTCGTCATCGTCAAATTCGATCAGCTTCTCTCTCTCTCTTCTTCAACTCGCTTTCATACTCGAGAAGCCTCTGATTCATCTTTTCCTGCATTCATACATTCACTAGCGAAATCAACTAAAATTGAGATTACGAATTCGATCTATAACTAAACAATTGCCGAAGAACAAAGGGATATAGGGGACCAAACAAAGCGGTCCCCAGATCAAAGAAACACAAAAAACGAGAAACGAAGATTGAAGGGAGTTGAGCTTAGGGTGGAATCGAGAAGCCGAAAGGGAACAACCTTGTAGCTAGTTTCGACTCGATGCATGACATAGAAGCCGAGCATGCCTCCAGCAAGGGTGCCTATCATGATTCTGACATTGCCCCATGTTCGAGAACGCACCATCTTTTCTTCTGTGTTTATCACTCTCTTTCTTGGTAGCGCGCCCGCAGCCCGTGGGGGGGAGCACGGTGGCTTTTTTACGGTAAACCAAAACGTCAACGTTTTGGAAAAAAAAAAATGAGAACAAAAAGAAAGACCCACTCTCCCTCGATCCCCCCTGACGCACTCCCTCTCCAAAATCTCCGACCGACATCGCCAACCGAAATCCCATGCTATCTCCTTCCGCCCGGTTGAAGGGGAGGATCTTCCAACCTTCTCTCTCACAGCGCACCCCCGTCCCGTTGACTCCGGTGATGGACGGGACGAATTGACCATCGAGGTTCATCTAAAAACTGGAGCCACCCGAGCGCACCCCCGTCCCGTTGACTCCGGTGATGGACGAATCGACCGGAAAAACCAGTCGTCCACGCCTTCGACCACCGACGAGGTTCATCTGGAAACTGGAGCCACCCGATTTACAGCAAATTTGAACTTGTTGATTTACCCAATCTTCTTCAAAGGTATCTGATTTTTATCAAATTTGAGCTTCTTGGTGTGCAAGTTGTTATTGTTGCGTAGAACTGTCTAGGCAGTCATCTGATAGCCTAAAATATTGTTAGTGGAATAAAATTGAATACAATGTTTTCACTAAAACGTTAATATTATACCTTTTACACACTTATGACTGATTATGAGTAACCTTGGATCTTTAATTATTTTCTGTCATGGAGGTGCAGCAATTCTGTCTTGCGGCTTGTTTTAGTTTTAGTTTTTTTTTTTTTTTTTTTGCTGCATTCGGCAGGCGTTTGTTTATGTAATTGTTTTTTTTTTCTATCTAGCGTTTCACTCATTTAATATGTAATCTCGTTTCACTCATTCTCTGTCACTGCATTATAAAAAAAATGTATTGATATTAATATGATTGCAAATACGCTGGCTGGGTTCTTTTCTCCCTATTGTTTTGCACTTCAGCTTGAGGGGGGCATTATTGAGCAAAAGAAATGGATTATAAGCACAATCAGGTTTTAGTTCTAGCCTTTGTGCACATGTATGTTTGCAGACATGTTAGTATCCCCCCTTCCAAGAAAAGAAACCTCATACAACAGAATTTGTAAGCTTGTAGTTCTAGCCTTTGTGCGCATGTTTGAATTTTTACAATCTCTTCTGTACATTTTGATAACCATTTTTCTATTTCACATATTGTTTGGTGCAGCTGGTATTGATTGCCTGCAGTGATTGGTTGCTGCTATAGCAATAAAATGATGCTGCCCCAAGATGGCGTACCTACAGCTTTTAGAAAAGCCCTGGCCTAACAGTTTTGCCCCATCCAATTTTTTTAGTAACCGGCAGTTTTTTGGTGTAACAGTTACTAAGTTACCAATAGAATTTTTTTTATGGTGTACCGACAATTTAGTGCGGGAATTTTTTTCATGTACCAGTTTTTTTATGGTGTACCGACTGTTTTTTTGATGGTGTACCGACAATTTTTTGATGGAATTTTTTTGATGTAACAATTTTTTTATGGTGTACCGACAATTTAGTGCAGGAATTTTTTTTAAGTAACAATTTTTTATGGTGTATCTGCAGTTTTTTGGTATAACAGTTACTAAGTTACCCATGGATTTTTTTCAACAACAAACATCAGTCGGGATTTTTTTTCCTAACATAGTTTTTATTTCATCATATTTTAATTTGCTTAATAATGGTTTATTTTGGTCATATTGGTCATATTTTTTTTAATGACGAGATAATCATTTTGGTCATATTTTAGGTGGCCTAGCGGCATGAACATGGTAATGTTAATGGGCATAATAATAATGGTGATGCATCAAGATTTAATCATAGAGATGGATTTTAATGATTTTCTTTCCTGCTTTATTTGATTTTGAAGACAAACAAATCAAGATTTTTATTTTACACAGGTAGTTGGGTTCATTGATAGCATTTTCTTTACGTAATAGTCATGTTTCATTCATAGCAGATTGTTTAGCTTGAAACATGCATTTTCTCCATTTTCTATATTCTCCTCATTGATATATGGTTTGTTGTAGTTGGTATTGATTGCCTGAGTGATTAGTTGCTTCTATAGCAATAAAATGATGTTGCACCAAGATGGCATACATACGACTTTTAGAAAAGCCCTGGCCTAACAGGTTTTGCCCCATCCAGCTTTTTTCAAGAACCAATAGTTTTTTTTATGGTGTACCTGCAGTTTTTTTGTGAAACAATTACTAAGTTACCAATAGAATTTTTTGATGGTGTACCGACAATTTAGTGCCGAAATTTTTTTTCATGTAACGTTTTTTTTATGGAATTTTTTTTAATGTAATAGTTTTTTTTATGGTGTACCGACAATTTAATGCAGGAATGTTTTTTGATGTAATAATTTTTGATGGTGTACCCGTAGTTTTTTTGTGTAACAATTATTAAGTTACCAATGGATTTTTTTCAACAACAAATATGAGTCGGGATTTTTTTTTATGTAGGTGGACAATATGTTTTTTCTAACCTTTGCAAATGGTTAACAAATTTGTTAATGCAGATTTTTTTTGTTCGGATTTGTCTGCATCTATTTAACTCACTTGCAATTGAGTATTCATTTTGGTGCTTAGAATGCTTTCGATGTTTGCGCTTAGCTCATTTGCTTTTGCTACTCGATAAGTTATATGTTTCCTCACTTTCAGAAGATCTACATGCTATTGCCCTAAATATGGCCATCAATGATTTGTACCTTGAGGTTTGATACAATTTAACATCAATCACAATATTATGCCCACATCTATTTTTCACATTTTCAGTGAAGTTGATCTAGCTGAACAATCTGGAATCTGTCTTAGTGCAACATTTGAGCTCATGGGTAGGGATGTTGGTGGAAGGGAGTCACTTGGTTTTACCAAATTGGATCAAAAAAATTATTTGAGAATGAAGAGGCAGAAAAGTTTAAAATATGGAGAGGCGGGTAGCAGGTAATGTGTTGCAGTTTTTTCGTGAAAAAACTTTGGAGACTAATAAAATCTTCATTGGAGATTGCATTGGCGAAATTTAGTGTAGGAATTTTTTTTGATGTAACAATTTTTTTGATGGTATACCAACAATTTAGTGTAAGAATTTTTTTTATATAGGTGAACAACATGTTTTTTCCGACCTTGGCTCAAAGGGCTAATAAATTTGTTGATGCAGATTTTTTTCTGCTCGAATTTGTCCGCATACATTTAACTTAATTGATCACATATGAACTAAGACAGTATACATTGAATTTGGCAAATTTTGTTCTAAGCGTGATTTTTTATATTCATTGAATACCCAATTTTCCATAGGAATCCATCAGGCCGTACAAACTCAATTAAAGCATTGTATTCAATCCTTCGATGAACAATGACATTTTACTTCACTATAGTAATTGTAAAGCTCATACATTATGGACATGAGAATATCATGTTGTTGTTGCCCCATGCGCCCCAAAATAGTTTGACAAACAACACCCAAAAAATGAACAACCTCTTATAAATTTTAATTTACAATGTAAAAAGCTAAATACATACACCATGCAATCATATGCCGACAATTAAATCACACTACATTAAACAAACAACCACACTATTATGCCATTAATTTTCTTGTAACTCCCATGACTCAACTTCTTGTTGCAATGCATAAATATCCAACTCTTGTGATCGAACTTCCTATTTCAAAAAGAAAATATCACGTGTAAGAATGAAACATGAGATTAAGATAATCTAATATTAATGCAAACTATCATACATTAATCAACTTGTGAAGAATAAAAAAAATTTAAAAACTACAGTGTTCTTGCCCTTCGCACAAAGATCAAGCTCAGTCATTGCCTCTTGAACCCTCCTACGGAATGGCCATTCCTCTATAGACAAACAATAATTCATTTTGAAACTAACATTTTAGCCTTTGCCATGCTTCTATAATTATGTATCAACCAACTAATAACTTTGTCAACCATACAGGACATGAGCATGAACAAATAAAAAAACAAACAAACAAAAAAATAAAAAGCCACAATCTACCCACATGCCGCCCTCTCCCTCGATACCCCTGATTCATATTACTATTACAAAAGAACATGTGTTCATGATTAAAACTCTCTGAAGTAGTTACTAGCAGACTTCAGGATTCAATATGACAAGAGAAAATCTATAGCACCATCCTGTCCCATTCCACCAAGTGGATTCAGGGCTAGTATTAAACCCATGACTGCATTCAGGGATCCTTTCAGTTGTGAATATTTACAGACACAGAAATATCTATCTTTAATCATTATAAATCAAAAATAATTTCACCAGTTTAGTGGTTTTCATTTCAAGAAGACGCCCTAACCCAACCGTTGTGATATGAATTCTCAGGAGATGCCATACTGCAAAATATGAGATAGATGCCAACCGCCAAAAATACTGATGCAGATTCAAAATAAATTCGGGTGAAGCATTTCAGATACGATTGGGGGAGCAAAATCCCAGGAAAAACAAAACACCAAATGAAACCACATACAATACTAATTTAAGGAAATCAATCACAGATTATGATACATGAACCCAACAAAGATGAACAAACAAACAAACTAAACAGACAACGAAAACAACGCAAAATTAGGGAATTCTGTTTGTTGTTTTTTTTAAAGAATGAAAATCGAAGAAAAAGAAAAACAAAAGACCAAATCGTTGACATAAAAGCGCATAATTTGTGTCATCCAAGAGGGACAGCGAAGAATTGAAACCTCGATTCCAGGGACTAGGGTTCTCCTCCACGAATGCCACACGAATCCAAGGTCGAAATGTCGGATAACATGTGTCACATATGTAGCATGTATGTCGGATGGACTGGTTTTTCTGGCCGATTTGTCCATCACCGAGCCTGAGGGAACCGCCATAAGGGAGGAAGCGACCCCGATTGGACTGAGCCGAGGTTGGGCGAGGGAAGGAGGGGAAGAGGGAGAGGGCTTTGGAGGGTGCCAACGGGATGGGAGTGCGCTGTGAGAGAGAAGGGGTGGAAGATCCTCCCCTTCAACCGGGCGGAGACGGGATGGGATCTGGGTTGGCGATATCCGTCGAACTTGGAGAGGGAGTGCGTCAGGGGTATCGAGAGAGGGATGGTAGATTGGTGGGTCTTTTTGTTCTCATTGACGTTTTGGTTTACCGTAAAAAAAATCACCGTTGAGGATCCGTGCTGGGGGTGCGGTGGGTGGGTGGTGTTGTCATTAGTTATGCCTTTGATAGTGAGTCAGAAGACAGCCTGGCGTTGGTTGGAAACTGACAGAAGCATGAAAGACAACTTCTGTTATACATGTGAGAAATTATGACCTAGTTGGGACACTGCCCTGGCAGGATTTGGCAATTTGGAAAGTGATATCGATGGCAATAAATCAATGTTGAGAGAGAGAGAGAGATTAAATGGACAATGTGTTATACCACTGACTTCACACTTGCATATCACTCTTGCAAAAAAAAAAAAAAAAAAGGCCTCCCCCCCTGAAACTGCAAGTCTTTATATACCACTGACGTCACAACTCTCTTTTAGTCTTTAGTATTAACCCAACTACATACCATTCATTACTCTATATGATAAAGCAAACAAGGTACCAGTTGGCAGTTGTAATTCAAGCCAATAACGCCACCTGAAATGGCTCTCTTTATTTAATTAAGGTATTTTAGATTTTTTTTAATGTTGAGATTTATAATCTACTAGAATATTCTATACTTTGTAATTAATTAATAAGATGTCGGTAACACTGTCATGTCCACTGCTTTTGAATAAGTATCCTACGGAATTGGTGTTGAAATTCATAATATCACCTATATAAAAAAAATCCTAGTAGGAATTAGCCCTGCACTTAAGGTTTGTAGTTATATTGCACTAACCGATCAGTGACATCAAAAGTGGAAAGTAGAATCAGGAGACAATTATATGGTCTACAGTTAATCCTGTCACTGAGAACTAGGAAGACGGCTTCCGTTAGTATATATGAATGGGAAATTTTCTACAAGCTGGGAAACCCCTCTGGCAGGTTTATGGCTTGGCAATTTGGGAAGCAATTTTCAAGTATGCTGATGAGTTCTTGAAATTTAAGGCATGATTGATTAGACTTTTTTTCTGTTTTGAAAAATGTAATAACTATTTGAGTATAAAAATTAAATATAATTAAAAAGTTATTTTTATTTTAGGTGTCATTAAAAATAAAAATAAATTTATGTTGTTTTCAATTTATTATACTTAAAAACAACTATCATTTTAATAACAAAAATAAAAAAAGGGCTATAACAATGCCTTCTATTCCAAAAGTGATAACCGTGAGGGCCACTCCCAATTAGGGAGTCAAGGACCGGTGTCGCCAGCTTTTCAAACCCGGTGTACAGCAGTCCTCTTCAACCTTGGACAAGCCTGGTCTTGGACGGCAAGAACCATGGTGGATAGCGACCATGGTGGACAAGAGCTGGAAATTGCCTATATATATATACTTAAAAACGGGATTAATACCCATGCCTTATTGTGAGACAATTAAAGAGAAAAAAGAGAGAACTCTTCTTGTATATTATCCTCTCGCGATTCTTGGGAGAGGGATAGTAAAACGGCCCCTTCTCCCGTGGACGTAAACACCTTACCGAACCACGTTAAATCTTCTTGTTTCCTTCGATCTTTGCATGCGTGTGTGTTGGCAATCCCAACAATAGCGGTGGTAGATTTCTTTTTTGGGGGAGATAAGTAGTGTAGGGACACTAATCTACGGTGTAGAGTTTAAACGCATTAGCTGAGGTGCAAAGATTTTTTGAGTGAGGACAATCAATTTTCCATCCTCACTCAGCAAATTTATTAAAAATATAGTTGAGGTGTGGAGTTAGATCTATAAGAGCATTCACACCAATTCCTTTAATTTTTTTTTTAAATTTAAAGAAAATTTTAAATTTTAAATAAAAAAATCTTATATCAAGTCCTATAAATTTTAAAATTTAAAGAATAAAAATAGAGATTGTAAAGAAAATTTTCATATTTATATAATCACTATTCATCCTCTAAATAATTTTTTTATTATATTTCTTAATATATGTGCACTTTTGTTGGTTGTAATAAATAAAAGAAATAAAAAAAATAAATAATAAATTATAATTTAAAAGAATAGAGATAGAGATAGAAAATAAGATGTTGAGGATAAATAAAATATATCAAATAATATACTATTTATTTCCTAAAATAAATATAAAAATTATAAAAGTAATATGAATGCTCTAACACATTAATGTCATCTGCAGGATACAAGCAAAAGTAACTTATTACACACTCAAATAAAAAAATAAACTTCGAAAGCACGCTTGGACTAATGAACAGTAACTCAAGCCCAAAATCAACATTGACTTCCTATACCACCCACTACAAGTCTTTAAATATTGGATCCAATTATCTATTATTTATAACTCTCTCTCTCTCTCTACACTAGGGAACAATTTGTTTTCTATCACAAATATGGTGTAACAAGATCTGATAATATTAGGCTGGTTTTGGAGCTTCCTTCAACTTCTTGAGAGCTCCAGTGGGCTCAACCTTCAAACATTGCACGTTTCTCATGTAATGTGGCCCATAGAAGTGGAGAATTAGGTTAAGATGTGTTAGTCATTTTGCACAAGAATCAGTGAAGGTGATGAAAGTGAGCCAAACGACTTAGATTGTTTTTGAATTGACAAAACTATTAAGACAATTGCTGTGAAGGTTATTATCCTTCACCAATACGAAAAAAACAAAAAACATGATAATATGATAAGCAAAGAAAGCAAGGCCTAGAGAACTACGCTGACAATGATAAATGGATTGTTTTATAATACAACTTGTTATAATATTTTAGTGTAATTATCCATATTATTTTCAATATCATAATTGCTCTAACATAAATTGAAGAAACACATGTTAAATTTTGCGGTACAATTATTAGTTGTTACTATTATTTCAATAGAAATCACTTCAATCACTTGTATGGTTTGACAAATGATATGTTATCTTAAAAAAAAACTAACTAAAAATACTTATTTAATTGATTGTATTACAGTAAAAAAATTATTCTCATCCATATATATATATATATATATATATATATAGGAGAGAGAGAGAGAGAGAGAGAGAGAGAGAGAGTTACATTGAGTATCACCTTATGCAATTCACTCTTCTCTACCTCTCTGGCATCCTCCCAAAAAAAATGTAAAAATGATTTATGTTTTTGTGTTGTCAAAGTGGTCCTAACTATCCATCCAACTACAAGCCTAACAAAACCCATACCCACAGCTACACAATCGATTTCGGTAGTGTCAATTGAATCTTCCTCTCCAACTTATGTATTTGGTGGGTTTTGCAAGATTCCACATTATCTCGAAAGAGGATTTCCATACAATCTTGTGTTTCCTATATATGAAGAATATTGAAACTTGTCGAATTGTTTTTCATATGGTATAGTCCCAAATAAATTATTGTAGGACACATTAAAAAAAATACAAGAAATGTAAGTTCTGTTAACTACGATGTTATTTGTCCACAAAGTTTATTATAAGAAAAATCTAATGATTCGAGATCCACTAGTTTCCCCAAAGATAATGGGATGGAACCTATAATTCCATTGTTGGAATGATTAAACAAATTTAGACTTCGTAGATTTCCAATATATTCTGAAATTAAATCTTCAAATATATTATTTGAGATATTAATCAATGTGAAAATACCACAATATGTGCATGTGAAATTTTGACACCTTTGTGATTTATCATCGAGTTCCTTATGAAATAAATGTATTCACTACATAGGGATAGAAAAAGCAATTATAATGGATGAACCAAGATATGTGGAGTTATTATGGGATGATTTCATGCCATTCCAATTGGCAAAGTACTAATCCCCTTCAACTCTTGCTTCAAAATTCCCAATCATCCCATGGAATTTGTTAAATGGCAAAACCAATAACTAAAGGTTGTAAAGGACTCCTAGCCAAGATGGGAATCTATCATTGATTTCATTGTTGCCGATGTCTAAAATTTCAAGCATTTTATAGTTGACCAATGATCTTGACTGGTGTCCACCCAAGTTATTATAACTCAAATTAATGTTACGCAATTGGCTCTCACTTTTGAAAGAGTCAGGAATGGTGTCATGAAAGGTAGTTATTAGATACATCAAGCACTTGAGGTTGTCCGAGTTGACAAGTATTGGTGTATGTTCCCACAGAGGAATAGTTAGAGACTTGATACAAAATGATGGAGGGCGGTGAGATTGGAAGAGAATCTTGTAATTGGATGGATCTGAGTATTAGAACTTGGAGTGGTTCTAATGGAAGGAATATAGGTGATTGCTCAAACCCCGTTAAAGAATTGTAACCAAGGTTACAAGTTCCAAATCCATTTTGGTATTTTTCCCACCAATGTTGTTGTTTCCCTGAAGATCTAGCACCTGCAATTGAGTCTAGTTGCGAAGGAATTTGGGAACCTGGTAAATTGTATGGTCATCGGTCAATATGTCCCCTTTTATTGTTTATTTAACCTTAATTGTGATGCACGCTTCGACATGGGTTTAATTGATTTCTGCATTAATTGATTTGATTCTTTAAAATTTAAAAAATTGTATTTATTATGTCACAAATTACATGATGCCTGCCTACCCACAGGCCAACAACAAATAAAACAACCCCAGGAGGCCGAACACCAAACAAAACATCAACAATAACACATGCAGTCCAAGAAGCTAAAAAACAACAACATACACAAGCCAAGAAGCAGCACGAACAATATTGTACGAAGACTCTTTGTACATCACATAGGACTTTTTGGAAACGTAATACCAAATGAACTAGACACCAGCAGCTAACAATTTGGGCCTGCAAAAATGCAGTTTCAACCCATTCTATTTTACCAATCATCATCATCATCATCATTATTATTATTATTATAAAAATTACTTTAGACAATATAAATTAAACATCTCATCAAAGATAGAAGAGTAGCAAAACACTAACGACAACTAAATTTGGGGTATTGTTCCATGGGTTGATCATAACTTTTCTATTTTCTCAATAGAATTGAATGCAATGAATTGTTTTATTTCTCAAATTTTATCATCTAGCATTTGAAACCAGTTTCATGACATAATTGACTTCTTATATATTAGAACAGAAAATCATTCATCACCAACATTTATTATTTACCTAGTATATTTCATTAGCATTTTCATTTGATGTATTAATTATTTTAGTTAAAAAAATCATTCATCACCAACAATAAAATATACTGAGTAAATAATCCAAAAATTGATAGTGGCATAAAATTAATTAAACTCAAGTATGTCACACATATTGCCCAATTAACCTTTTTTCTTACATAAAATACTTTTTGAAATTTAAAATAAATATATACATTAGCAAGGCGTATTTTAAATTGAAAATCACTAATAAATTAAATATCAACGCCATAATTTGTCTCAACATTTTTAAATATGAAAAATAAAATATTTTCTTATGGATTTTTTTTAATATCATAATTTGCTTCTCAATATATTAAAGCATGCTTTAACTAAAACAAAGTTAAAACCAATTTTAATTTTAATTTAACTAAAATGCTTTAACTCATAAATTATATTTAATTTTAATAAATATTTAAATTAAATTTAACTAAAAATTTAACTTTAATTAATACTATCACATCATTATCTTATCTCAAAAATCTCAATTTATTCTTTTACGTTAAATATATAATATTAAAGAGCAGAAAAAATATTTTAATAAAAAATAAAAAATAATTTTAAAATTAAAATTATTATTTAATTAAAGATAAATTTAACTAAAAATATTTACCTCATACTGTTAAATTTAGTAGACTTTATCCGAGTTTACATCAATGCGAGTTTGGATTCGATGCAGACTTTATCCGCACCGCGAGGCCGACTGAGCTGGCCAGTAATTTTAGAATTTGCAACGAATAGTAAGGCGCGTGGATTTCCTAAACCCTCGCTGTTCACGTCAGTTACGGCGGGTACGCTAAAGCCCTACCTACTAACAAAGGCTGAAGCAAAAGCCCAGTGAGCCTTTTTGCCTTGCTCTCTCGACTCATCTACGCCCACGCTGGCTCGCTCACATCTGAATCAAACGTGTTTATTCAGGTTCTCTTCTTTGTTCCTTTCTTGATTCTCTCTCTGGTTCTCAGCGAGGATGGGCAGGAGTAGTGGCGCCGATGAAATGCAGAGTTACAGCGTTGCGTTTCCACAGAATCGGTGGTCTTCGAAGTGCGTCCGCGACAATGTGCACGGAAACATCTATCTCGATCAGGTACGGGCTTCGCTTCGACCATTTCGAGTCTCCGTAGCGTTGATGATGTGAACGTGGCTGTTTGATTTCTATTCAATGTGTTCGTATGGTTATTATAATCTGTCGCTCTTGATTTTCGAAATCCAATCGTTTCCGAAACCGGAACAGTGAATGAATCTTGGTGCTTCGTTGTTTTAGAACGAATCTCCAAGTAGAGAACATAAAAACAAGAAATCGAATGGCCGAAGCGTGTTTTGAGGTAGAAAAATCTGGGACGGAGTGAAGGATTTGACGATTTCGTCGTTTTAGAACATAATCTCAAATTAGAGAAACTAGAAACGAGTGATTGGATGTTTGAATTATGTTTTAAATTAAGTAGAAAAAAGCTGTTTGGTAATTTCGTTGATTTAGAGCAAAATCTCAAATCAGAGAAACTAGAAACGAGCAATTGAATAATTGATGTATGTTTAAAGTAGAAAAAAAATGAACAAATACGAGCAGAATTGTTTTGGAGCAAAAGCTCAAACTAGAGAAGAAGAAAAAAATCCTATTGGAGTTTAGGATTTGGTGTTTTGTTGCTTTAGAAAATAATCTCAAAGTAGAAAAATAAAAGCGACTGAACGAGTGCTTGAATGATTTTTTAAGTAAAAAAAGTCGGAAAATAAAGCAAAGGATTTACTGTTTAGTAGTTTCAGTGGGGGGAAAAAGAAGAAGCTCAAATTAGAGGAGTCAATTCATAATGAATTAGTTGTGACACCGCCACTGTAATAAATACCTATGGATTTATGATCGAGTGATGTACTCCCAATGAGTTATTATTCACCTTAAATATAGAAGTAATTAATTTTGGTTTTAGCATGTACTGTCATTATAGTAACTCTTCCTGATTCACTGATAGAGTTAACAATCTTGACTGTTTTTTGCATAAAGGATTTTGATACATACGACAACAGGACTGGAGCATTAACTATGTTTTGAATCTATGTAGATGTGCTGGAGCTTTTTGTAAAGTTTGTTACTAATTATTGCATTTTTAAATATGGTTAATCTTTCTAAACCATTGCAGCTCTCTCTGAAGTTTATTGATACTGAACAGTTTCAGAGGCAAGTTTGCTATAGTTTTCATTCCTTTCCTCTGAGTTATTTTTTATGTGACTGTCACACTGAGGTTCTTATGAACACTGCAGGCTTCGAGATCTGAAACAACTTGGTGAGCTCCTAATGTTTTCACATGTGTTTTTATTTATTTTTTTTGCAAATTGCTTGCAGTTGACCATTTCAATCTTATGACTTCCTCATTGTATTGTTGAGCGTCAAATGACAATCATCATCTTGAAGTGACAAACATAGAACTACAATTGTATTCTTTGTTCTGTTCTTTTATTCATCAGGACTTTTTGTATAAAAGCTGTCAAAACCCGTCATAGGGGACAACACTATTTGATTCTTCTTTATTGTGATTGTAAATCCAAATAAAAAAACATTTTGTACTTTGTACCGTTGGCTTTGTCATGAAACTAGTTTTTAAAGCCTTTTAAGGCCATTTGTTATGGATGAAGGAAGGTCAGCTTTTCTGAGTTAATTTGCGTGTGTACCCTTGAAAGAGAGAATTTGATAGAGAAGCAAAGTTTGAGAGAATGTCAATAAAATGTCAGATCAGCTAAAATTACTTTTATATAAATGTACATCTCATATGTGGTACAATGTGATTTTTTCATTGGTTGAGGTATGAAATTTCTGAATCTAAATTATGACACAGGGATCACGCAGTTGGTTTACCCAGGGGCCACACATTCTCGGTTTGAGCATTCACTAGGGGTGTATTGGTTGGCCAATGAAGCTGTTCATAAAATTCAGTCTCACCAGGTAATGTTGTCCTCAGTATGATTTCTTTTATTAAGAATCCTCCTAATCTGATTCACATTGATATGCACATGCCACCCTTGTAGGGCTTGGAGCTTGGCATCGATCATTTTGATTTACAGACAGTGAGACTTGCTGGTACAGATTTTAATTCGTGATACTTTTTTTTTACATTATTAATGTTGTGCCTAACCATATAATTCCATTTTCCCTGTGTTTTTTTAATTCTATATCTAGGGCTACTGCATGATATTGGCCACGGTCCATTCAGTCATTTGTTTGAGCGTGGGTTTCTTCCTTGCATTCTGCAAGGTTTTAAATGGTGATTTCAAAATCTTTTCTTGATTTGATTTTACATTCCCGTGTGCTTGACAGTTGACTCTTTAGTTTAATTTCACAAGAACTATTTTTTAAGATCTTTCTCTTGTTGAACTATCTATAGTAATGTATGGTATGATATCAATCCTGTACTATATTTATGGAATGGATATGCAATCCAGAGATTCTGCCAATTGCATGCATTGTAATGATTTTAAGTTGTCTTATTAAGGTGCAGTTTGACGAACATGGGTTAAAAAAGTCTATTACATTTTTGTTTCAAAAATTTTGCAGTGTAATTTTTTTGTGGTTTTTGAAATATTGCAGATCCTTTAAATTACATGTCTGATTTGTGATTTTTAAGGTCTCATGAGGAAATGTCTGCCAAGTTGATTGACTACATTGTTGATGAGCACAATATTGATATTGATCCTGCAAGCATCAAGAAAGTGAAGGTTATATGTGTTCTAGTCTTTTGCTGACTCTAATTTAGCTTATGATATTAGCTGCTTGAATCACCCTGTCCATCCCAAGAAATAAGTATATGCATAATTTTGTTGCATATCTGTTTTCTTGACAGGAAATGATAGTAGCTGAACATGCTTCAACAAAGGTGAGTATTATGTGTCAATCAATTATTCGTATTATTCTTCTAGTGACTCATGCTATTACAATTCATTTCAAACTTGTCATTTACCTCAAAGTACTTATTCTGATAATTGTGCCTGGTATCTGCATGGAATGTAGAGCTCAAAAGAGAAGCTTTTCTTATATGACATTGTTGCAAATGCACGAAATGGAATAGATGTTGACAAGTAACTTTTATCACGAATGCTATTTTATTATGGGACTACTTTTATCAGTACTTGTGCCTCTGATCCTGGAGATCTATTTCAACATCATTTACACAGATTTGATTATATAATTCGTGACTCCCGAGCTTGTGGTCTAGGCTGCAGTTTCCAATATGAAAGGTATGAAAACTTTTAGAGCCACCTGTTGTTTCTTGTTCTAATTTCAAAATCTAGAAAATGTTAAATTTTACCTTTTTCCTGGTCAATGCAACACGTTATCTTTGTTCAGGTTGATGGAAACAATGCGAATAATGGATGATGAGATATGTTACCGCACCAAAGAATGTTAGCATACACAAATAATAACTTTTTCATTTTTTTCTACATGGATGGGTCAGATTCTTCAATTTATGCTTGAAATCTATGGACAGATCTTACCATTCACAAGATGTTTGCAACCCGTGCTGATCTGTATCGTACAGTTTATATGCATGCAAAAGTTAAGGTGCTAAATTTACACCCATCAGGAATTAACAATTACAGTATAATATACAAAATGTCTTACTTCGATTTGGATGAAGCTAAATGCATTAGCTTTTACCTTTTCCCAGGCAATAGAATTCATGCTTGTTGATGCACTTGTGAAAGCGAATGATTATCTTGATATAGCGTCTTACATTCAAGAACCTGCAAAATTCTGGAAGGTTTGGGTTTCCATAGTCATTCCCGTATCCGTCAACATAGATTTTTTTTCCCAGCAATTGATAGAATTGTCCCATGTTTGTTATCCTGCAGTTAGATGACTCAATAGTAAAAACCATTGAAACTTCAGATAAACAAGAATTAAAGGAGTCTAGGGACTTGATTCAGCGTATTCGAAGAAGGGATCTGTACCAGGTATTGTTTTTTATTGTTAGTTTGTCAGTACTTTTTAGTGACATTACTTATGCAGTGACTGTTATTTATTTATGTTTGTATTCTCAGTACTGTAACGAGGCCTCAGTTCCAAAGGACATGCTCAAGCACTTCAAAGATGCTACTCCCCAGGATATTGTCTGCTCCCAGGTCTTTTACGTAGTGTTATAGGACTCTTTCCTTGACGTGGAGTGTACACCCTATCTTACAGTGATTTTAAACCAGAAATCTGGAGGAGTGACACTGAAAGAAGAAGATGTTGTAGTCAGCAATGTCAGAGTTGATTTTACACGTGGAAGGAATAATCCTCTCGGAAGGTAATTGATAAAGGCATGATGAGTGATGGCTATTAAGCCTGTGATATATTCACTTTTTGAAGGTTTTACAATCGGTGACCTCCTAAACTTTTCTTCTTTGTGCATGTGTCTCCTTATTGATCAGCACCAAATTTTTCAAGGTACGTGTACTCCCGCAGGCGCCAAGGACTTTCATTTTTCTTTTCTTTTATTTTATTTTCCTCATTGGTTGTTTTTTATTTCTACTTCTGATTCATTCTTATATAATTCTTGCGTAAATATTTTTTTAGTGTTTGAATGGTGAAGAATCGAAGCGCACAAATTAATGAGTTTTTTTTTTTTTTTTACAATTTGCATATTGGTTTTATCAGGATTATGACAGCGATGAGAGTTTTCTCATACAAGAAGATCGCATCAGTCATTTGCTACCTGAATGTCCCCAAGATCTGATTGTGCGGGTGTACTCAAAAAAACCTGAACTGGTTTGTAACTGAATTTTGTGTTTTATTCTTTTCTCCATTTTTGATCATTTAATTAGGTTTTACTTTTATTCTATCTGTTTTCACTAATGCATTGCTCTCTAACTGAACGCATATATATAGGTGAAAGCAGTCTCTGAGGCCTTTGAAAATTTCCAGGTAAAGCAATATGGGATGAAGATTCAAGTACATGAAACTCCAGAGAAGAAAAAAAACCAAAGGTGATTGCGAAGAGCTTCTTGCCATTTTGATCTGTCTTATATAATGTGCACAATATATAGATCTCTTTCTCTCTCTGTCTCTCTCATGTTCATTTATATCGACTGCGACAAAGTTTTGCCTTATTACTTTTTGTTTGCTTGTTTGTTTGTTTCAGTGTCTACTCTCACCAGAATATTCGATTCATGGGGCCGTTGTAAGATGAAGCATAATACTACCTACTGACAGAGCAACATTCAGCTTAGTGGGAAATTTACAAAAATCAACTTTCATTACCAAAATTTGAAAATAGGACGAGGGTCAGCGGTGGTTAAATGATTCATGCCATTCAGGAGAACTTACGCAATTAGAAGGGAAAATTCAGATCACCCTAAGTTTTTCGGTCACAATGAATGGGACTTGAATATGTCTTTATGGCCAAAAATGGATGAGCTAGTCTGGAAGAATTACAGCCCTTATCTTCAAGAATTATGAATTGTTCTGCATCCTGTTTGAGCAATACACAGCAGAATAATGACAAAATGCTAAATTGAAAAACATAATGAATGAACATTAATTGAGAAGAAAATGATATTGTGCGGAACTAAAAATATCTATTTTGAAGCACGCCACACTGATTAGCCCGGTAAAAATATTAATACTTAATAATTTATGATTTGAAATGAGTTAGAAAGCATGACAAAAATTTAGATTTAGAGATACAAGAAGAGTGTTTTTTGGAAATTTGAGTGGCTTTAAAACCTTTGTAAGAGTTTTAGTGAGCTATGTAATTGTTTATACCTATAAATTAGATTACTGAACAGAAAGTATAGCTGCTTAAAGCTTTACTCTGGGAATATAGAAGTCGATAAAACCTTAAACTCGCATATCCGTCATGGAGAAAACACTTCACGTTGATTTGAGTTGGGAGACTGCCGAGCTGTGTCCGTAGCGTATGAGCTTGAGCCCTTGTTCGATCTCCGCCACACCTTATTCATGATTGATTATGGCAAATGATACACGTAGCGCATTGCGCATCATAGTTGTGAATGTAAAATGCTTGCAATACCTGGTATAATCATCTACTAATAAAATAAATAATACTAATTGAAAATATATTATTAATAAAAATTATTTAATACTTTACAAATAACCTCAAAGTAATTAAATAATCTATGTTTAAATATAAACAAATATTAATTAATATTATTTAAATATAATTTTAATTATTTGAAATTATGATATTCTTAATAAATAAGTACCTACCATTTAAATAACTAGTTCATTTTTATCAATTATTTTTCACCCCAAGATCACTAAAATAATTTAAATATTTCAATAAATTATGAAATAATATTGATTATAAATTTAATCTAAAAATATATATTTTATTAATTAAATAAATTAATTATTTAAATTTAAATTTTTTTTTTATGAAAAATACTTCATTTTAAAATAATATTAGATCATCATAAATACATTAATTTGTATTAAAATATAAATCTTGGTATTAAATTATATTTAAAATCACTATAGTAGTAGTAATATAAATTTGTTTGCCTGCAAATACGAACTACCAGCTTTTCATGTTTGTCTCTGGTAAGGAGTGCATAGGGCACTCCCTCTAAATCTAATTCCCATTTAGGAGGCTTAAGGGGCGTAGAGAGATAACTAAAATAATCTATTCTTCAGGGACAAGGGTAGCTTTATCTAATTTAAAAGCATTCCTATTTATTAGCAAATAAATAGATAAAAATTTCTAATCAAATATTAAAGAAAAAATAGAGTATGCCGATCACAGAATTGCATAACATTGGCATTATTTCAGAACTTGTTGCTACAATAAAATTTGTAGTGTAGGTGTATAAAGCATGTGATTCATGATGCTCCAGCAAAGCTTTTTAATGCATAATGAATCAAATTGTCGAAATAAAAAACAGCCTTTTAGTATACGGACAATAACGACATTTTGAATACAAACGTTCCTGAGGGAATTTATAGGAGCTGTAAAGAGCAGCTCTTTCCATCTTTCAATTTGCCTCAACATGCCATGAGCGTAAATCCAGCAGATCTGTGAATCTTTCAATGACATACAGTATCTAGTACATACTGTGACATTGATTGAAAGGGAAATGCTGGAATTTACCAGCTATCAACACTTGAGCTCGGACCGTACTAACATTGAGTTCTGATCTGTATCTGCTTGACTCTCATTAGTGACCGGCAGGTCATCCACTAATCTAGTAAAGTAGTTTTGATCAATAATTCCCATGTATCTTCAATTGATGAGAGCTAGATCAGAAAAGACGCTTGGGCCATCGGAAGTTCGAACTAAAACCAGCTAGTCCCCTGCAACAAAAAAGGCCACAAAAGATTAATCATCATTAGTGATGGTCATATCAAATAAGAGTATAGGAAGTGAAACAAAGACAAAGAACGGGCGCACTTCTAGGAGAGTTGTAACTAAAACAACATCAAGGGCAAATGGAAATTAAACTACATCTTTCATGTTTCCCTATACTGCAGTGCTTGCAGTAAATCATCCAAAAGAATTTAATAGCCCTGAATTCATTAATCTCAAGCTTAATCAGTTCACTCACATACGCATGCACAAAACAAGATTCAGTTGAAAGTATAGACATCAATACATTGATTGTGTTGATATATAATTAAAAAGATATTATCACATAAATTCTTATTCCTATGAAGGACTGAGGGGGGGCATTTGTACTTCCATCCAACTCTCATATTAGGGTTCCATGCTCAATACATTCTATAATTTACTATTCATCTAAAGTGACATAAAAGATGCCTAAACCTGCTTGTCCCATCAAGTCATTATCCATATCAAATGATAATATAATGTCCATACCCATCCTTGATCCCGTTCTTCTGGGAAAAGGTCTCTTTGAACATGCATCCGTAATTAGAGAGGGCATCAGTTAGTTTTAATGACCTCCAAGAAAAAACAGCTTCTAGTATAGGCATATGGATAAAGCATGTTTGAGTGCATTAGTTATTAATTGATGAAGTAATCAATTCTGTAGAATACAACTAAAAAATGTTATGAAACTAATTACAAACTGCTAACTTATCTGTTTGTTTGAAAGAGGAAGACAGCATTTCTTTAAGGGAATATCAATTATTATTACCCTCCTATTATAAAAATACATGTCAACAATCTTTTATTTAAACTTACTTAAAAATAATAAAGGAATGACAGCGTCCAGATAATATGACCGCCCAACTTCTGTCACTGATTTTCTCAAAATATTAATTGAAGACAATCATGCAATTGTCAAATCAAACTCCATCATCAGTCAGGAGAGGGCAGTTGCAAGAGCCGCTGATTATGCAAATAAAATTTAATGGATAGTTCACTTATAAAGGCGGTAAGCAAATGCACCATGTTGGCCTAAAAAGGTAAAAGGTATAAAAAATTAAAAGAAGATATTTTCCAATTCAAACTTAACGCAAATTCAATTATTACTTTGAAAAAGATGATCATAAACCATAGCCTCTCTTGTTGACTTTGAGTTCATTAATGTCCTCTGTACAGTAGGGATGATGTCATGCCAAAGTAAACTTTGTTTGTGGGTAAATCAAATTTCGTGACCCACGGTATTAACCTTTGGGGCCATAACTGAAGGCGCTTATTGTCGGTTAATAACTTTCAGATGGACTTAAATTACAAAATTATTAAATACTGTACTTTAGTGAAAATTAATAACTAATTGATATTTGTTGGTGAAAATGTCGATTTTTGTATGACTAGGAATCATCCATTCAAAATTGAAGCAATAAACTCCATATTCAATAAAAATCCACAATTTCGCTGAAATCAATCAACTGAAAATATCAAATTATGCAAGTCATAATCTAAAGTAGCAGCATAGTATGATATGCATACTAATGTACATGCCATCATTAAATCAACGACAAGCTCTTACCAGATTTAATTAAGCTATCCTGCAGCTACATGCTGCGACCTTGCTTTGCTCTTCAGTGGGATGCCATTCACACCCGATGTGCAACCTTCGTGTGACATTTTAGGAGTTCCAAGACTTGCAACTCTTCCAATCCCAGAACTGAGCATTTCATCTTCCCCATCTCCTGACATCCAAACCGTCCATCGAGAGAAATTCACTTGGTAGCCATAAATCTGCCGCGTTATAATGTGCAAACCTTTTCTGTTGCTTGCGAATTCTTATAGATGAGTATTTATTATCCAAACTCTGTGCTGCAAGCAGGCGAATTGGGGTGAAGCGAAATCGAAGGCAGAAGAGTGCATGTGGGGTCTACCAATATACTTTTTATAACAATAGGAATCCTGACTCCAAACCCGGAGAGATTTGTCGTCACTGGAAGCGACAATCTCTGTTGTTGGGTTCACAGTTATGATAGTATTCACTGCCCTCAAGTGTTGATCATATTCCTGAGTGATCTCCTGGTGTTCGTATCCCACTGAACAATCTTCAAATAACTCATCCCAGCCAGAAGAATGTTCTGCTTATCATCATCAGGGTTGAGCCTAACCACATAATGGACTTTCCTCAGAGAAGTTAGAAATGTCTCGTCCTGCTTCTGTGTCCCAGCATTCGATGTTCTAGGATTATACCTGCAGCAGTCAGAACTTAGTCCCATCATTGTGAAAGGAAGATTAATGAACCGCCTTGGAATGACCACAAGTCCTCATGTTTCTTCCAGAATCAGATACCAGTATCCCATCTTCACTCTTCGCATCCATCCTGAAACAGAGAGAATCAAATGCCCGCGTTTAGGGAAGAACCTTATCGTAGAAGATCTTTGTGGTCATCAAGTATGCACCAGCCTTCTTGGTGAGAGTAACAATGGTCATTGGCGCACCGAAGGTCTTTCCAGTATAGTCTGAAGACCTTCCCTGGATAATCCCTCCTTTTCCATGGAAAGGGTCTTATCGACACTGGCTCGCCCTCATCGGGCCAAGCGCGGATCTTCCGTAGCCTTCTTCAAGTACTTTTCGGCGTACTTCTTTCTTGGTCCTTTACATCCTCGTCAACCCTCCTTCTTCCCCGACCACGGCTCTTTCCTGTTTCTCGCCAACCAGCCTGATGTTGATTCTCTAATCTTCCGTTGGGCTCTCTGGTATCGATGTCATTCTATCAAATTCTTCTTCTTCAATCTTGCTTTTTCTGCTGACGTTGGGGATGATAGATGGAGATTCCGCCGCTCTGCTGCGAGGCCTCGATAACCTCGACGAAAGCAGGCGGAAGGGCCTATGGCGTGCAGCTGCACGCAGAAGGTGTTGTACTGTTCGTCGAAGACGAAAGACTTGATGTGGGCGTTCTCGACGAAGCCTTGCCGGTTGCGCATGCGCGACGTCGTCCTTGGCGGAGGGGGTGGGCGGGGCCGTGGATTGGAGCCCAGAGCTGGTCGCAGGTGGGGCGTAGCCGACGACGCTGGGTGGGCCGAGGGGCTTAGATAGGGCGCGACCGGAGTGAGCCGCAGCGGTGAAGGCGAGCATGAACTAGTCGACTTTCGGGGCAGGATTTGGAGGGGAGAGACATTCTGAGGAGGGAGGAATCCGGGGACGACGACGCCGAGGAATCCCCCGTTTCCGGTTTCATCTTGATCATAGGATGTTAGCAGATCCATGGCGACGGACAGAAATCCTTAGCGATAGCCACTCACATACACATACAGAAACTAGTTATTTTAACTTTAAACATTTTACCAAATAAATTAATAAAAACCCACAATAATTTGTTTTATTCGTGTATTTTTATTAATTTAAATTTTTATAGAAATTATAATATTATAAATGCTCACTACTGTTCATTAATTTATCGATAAATGTTCACATCCAAGCATATTCACTTTAAATAATTAATTTATACATAATAATTTAATATTATAAAAAAATAAATAAATAAATTTTTATTTACACGCCCATTCAATTCAGTAATAAACTTGGGGGTGTTAAATGAATGAGGTTAACACAGGCCTTAATCTTTAAGGGTTTGTTTTTAAAGGACCAAAATTATTAAGTCTGACTTAGTTTGCATGTAGTTTGGTTAGCTTGTAGGATCGTAACCTAATGTTTATTATTTTTAATTCGGGGTCTCTTATCAAATTAAAATAGTAGTATGAATTTACATTAATTTATATAATAAGTATATTCTTAAGTCTTATTTATAATTTATTAGATCACTTTACTTAAGATTATTTATCCAACATATCTATTTATTTACTATGTCCACAGAGATGATATAGAGTCATTGCTCGTGTCTAATTTTGAGGGAGTTAGGGGGTAGCCGAGCCAACCGAGAAGAAGAGGTGCTTGCTTTTATGATGTAGAGGGAGCTCGAGGGAGGTTTCGTTTGTTGCCTGGGTAGGTAGTGGTTGCGGTGGAGGCGACCTCAAGAGGGGAGGGGCCGAGCTATGAAGGGGATAGGTGTGGGTGAGGAGGAGGAGTAGAATCTGTGACATTGATTTGGGTTAAGAATGAGTTATTATGAAAAAGAGGATATGGACAGCAGATTTGTGCGCAGCTCATGGTTTGGGGAATTAATTAAGAGAATAAAATAACCAGTCTATAATGTTTAAAAGAATATGTGTTTAAAATAGATTTAGCAATGAATCCCAAATAGGCGGAATCCAGCCAAAGTCACAAAGCAGCATATTTTTAAAATATAAAAAATTAAATTATTATGTGGGGTTATAGAAAAATAGGTGACTAATTTTCGACAATTTTTTTTTAGCTTGCAAAGTTTAGAGTGATGCCCTAGGAAATGACCTTATTCTAATTCTTGTTAGTTTCAACTAGCAGCATAAAGAGTCCCATTTAGTCTCTCTTTGACTTGTTTTATTTTTTTTATTTCATTTAAGTTATTATAAACTATCTAAATAAATAAATGAAGCAAAAGTTAAAGCACGCTTTTTATGGGAGTACGTATTTAATATAGTTTGTATTATTAGGACATGCTTCCACTCAAGCTCGCTTTTCATTTTCAAATTGATATCGCTTTGAAAGATATAAAAATATAAAATTAAAAACAATAAAACGTTATTTTCATTCTTTAAGACATAAAAAATGAAAAAAAAAAAGTTTTTTACTGCTTTCACCTTTCATTTTTTTACCCTAAAATAAATTATTACATTTTCAAATCAAACAGTAAAACACCCCAACCAAACATGCCCTTATCACCTAACCAATAAAACTAAACTCAACGCCCACATCACATGCATTTTATCATACATAATTTTTATATTATTAGATTTCATTTTCATTGTTTACCCTATTTAATTTTTTTTTTCTAAAACCTTGTAAAATCATGTTTTTTGTTTCGAAAGGTGACATTCAACAGTTCACCCAATCAATTTTGAAAGATGGCCATGCCACACTATCTTGGTGTTATTATACTCTTAAGAAGGCATGGAAAAAGAAAGAAAATTAAAAGATTATTAGAAAGAAAAATTAAATTTCATTAACACACGATCATTGATACAAGATATTGAACTTTTTGTACATTTCACAAAGACGGGTGAGATTATGTTCGGAATTAGATCATCAATAGAATAAGTACTTGTATGTCCCAGGAGCATGGCGGTTATTAAAACGTCCTAAGTTCCGTGGGAGATCTCGAGTTGATTCTTAATTAATACCAAAACTAAAAAATTTCTCCAATATTAGCGTTGATGGCAAGTTTATTAAGAACAAATCTATTAATCTTCGGAATCCATAAAAATGTCATACTACTTTGGTGTTACTAGTACATAGAAGATGGACCATGGAAAAAAAGAAAAAAAAATTAAAGGATTATTGAAGAAAATTTAGATTTAACAACAAAACTTAATTTTCATAAAAGCATCTACTATAAATTCTTTATATGTATTTTTTTAAAGTTTAAAGAGCTATTTTAATACAAATGCTTTAAAACTATACTTTTCAAACTCTCTATTACAATTAAAATCTTGATAAAATAAATAATAACTCTTTAGTTAGCTTAATATTATTCTCTTCTTATTTATTAAAATATTATATTTTTTCTCTTATTATATTTATTTTTTTTATTTCTTTTCACGGTTATTTTTTCTTTTAAAAGAATAAATAAATATTAAAAAATAATATTTTAATTAATAGATGGTTAAAATAAAGAGATTAAAAAATATCTGTGTTGTTAAAATAGAAAAAATTATTTTGTTTATTTTGAAAAGTGAAATTTAAAAAAGCATAGGAAAGGATGAAAGTATGTTTTGAATTAGTCATCATACCTGTATGCCTCCAGGAGCATATCCGGTAAGTAAAGAGCAACTCGTGTTTAATTCTGCTGCTAGCACTAAGGAATTTTACATGGACTACACAGGTGCCCACTTGGGACAGTGGAGTCCTTCGGGTAATAGTTATGGTGCGCGAGAGCTGATCTATATGGGAAACAACATCCATAATTCGGAATGTGGAACACAGGTAAACACACAAAGACTTTGAAATTTTTGGATCAAATAATAAACTCATGCACACAAGATTGTTTGTATGTGGAAATTCAACATATGAAATATACAGATTCCACAACTTTTAAAGTAAACAAATAATGTTCAGTTGAATCAGTACTTCAAAGGGAAAATTAAAATATAAATTCCAAAAATAGCACAATACACTTCCATGTTTTTTAAAATCGAAGTATCAAATTAAGTTAGAGCGCTGTCATTTAAAACCATAGAATGAAATCCTTAAAACAATCCATTCACATTTTGTTCAAATTTTTTGGATCAAATTATAAGCAGAGGCAAAATAAAATCCCTAGCTGGAACTGTGGAGCATAAGAGTAAACAACACATTGCTCATAGCTGAAAATGTGGCAGCAGCAGACGCAAAGCAATTTCATAGCTGGAAATGTGGCACACACAAATAAGCTCATGGGTTCTTCATCTTGATCCTCAGCTTTCTAGCAATTTGACCCGCTCTGGGATGAATCTGCCGCTTGCTACCATCACATTGCTCCACCTCCACCCAATTTATGACCTTGATTATAAGAGACTGAGGAACCTTCCTAGCATCCCCTCCTCTGGGTTTCTCTAAGTGCCTTATCTAAAAAACTCCATAAACCAGTTCCCAGTTTCGGTCTCTATCTGCTTGCCCAACTTGATCACATTGCTCAAGCCGCAGCAACTCGATGGCATTGATGAGCCTGATTTCGTGCTCTCATTGTTCTCACAGATTCCTTCGAGTGGAAGCTTTCCATGGGCGTAGATTTTTTATCATAGGCAGACTTCTGGCGCAGCAATTGCTTCCCCACATTTGGCTTCTGATCATTCCTTTCTGGAATCTCCGCCACTGATTTGATCAACGTGGATGGTTTTTTCTTGGATGAGTTTAGGTCCGAGTTTCGAGAGCGCTCCATGGAGTTGTGAGGAAGTTCATGTAAGATGGGGCATACCTCTTTCTGAGTGCAACCTTTTATTGGAGGCTGTGGCTGTAGTAGTAGCTGCTTGAATGGACACCATATCAGTAATGGCTTGAGTGATTTGGCAGTGGAACTCCAAGAACTGATCAAAACAGGTTGCTGGGACATCAGTTTTGGCAGATTTGGTCAAGTTGGAAAACATCCTGCAAGTATTAATTAGCCTTTAATCACATGGTCGATCTCAACATCCCTAATTCTACCATTTAATGACAATCAAAGTGACAAGCTATGGAGATAGAGGGAGGCGTTTCTGTACTTGAGAGACCGAACAATATTTTCAGTGGCGGAAGCATCTCTGAGGGCCTGGAGGGCAATCTTCTGAGCTGTTTCTCTCTGCTGCACGGCTTCCTGTTCACGCAAATAGTGTGAGTCTGAACATTTAATTTGATGACCTTCCATTTTGTGAAGAAATCAATAGTGTGTGCGGTATGTGGAGCAGTAGATTATTACCTTGCCCAGTGTGCCAAGCTTCCCTGGCAAATTCATGGGCAGGCTTGTGGAGTCATTGGGTACCGACGAACTAACACAGTGAGCCCGAGAAGTACGTGGCTCTGTAGCAGGCACATTCAACGAAGCTGCGGCAGCATCTCCCCCATTCCGCAATCTCGGTGGCGGCGTCACACTCTTCTTCTCTTGCTGAAGCAGCCAAATTGTATTCCAAAAGTTAAAACCCAGGAAATTTTTACCCAGAGAGAGAGAGAGAGAGAGAGAGAGAACAGTTGTTTTTTTTTTTTTTGGAGGGAAAAATGTACCTACAGCTGAACTGGTTAGGGAGTCCTTGAATCTTTGGCTCTCGCTCGCACACGCTCTTGCTCCTGGGAAATTTGGACGACAAAGAGGCCACAGCGCAGCTCTTCCTCATCAAATTAGGGGTTTCACCCCTGAAATCCAAGGCTCTAGAATCCCCAAATTTGGAGGAAGAAGGGAGCGCACAGCAGCTCTTCCTCGAGTAGGAAGAAGCAGGGGTCTCCCCCCTGGAGGAAGTGGAAGAAGCGGCGGCCATCATCTTAGACACGAGAAGGCCTCCGGAGGACCGGAGGCCGGCCGCAGCAGCACTGGAAGCATTCCCTCGGGTGAGACTCTGGGGGGAAAACTTGACGGAAGCGGCGGCGGTGGGGGCGGCCCGATCCTTCATGGGCGTGCACTGGTCGAAATCCGAAGGCAGGGGTTGAAGAAGACAGCGGGAGACGACGACTCCGACTCCCCCAGGAGCCCTCTTGGAGGGGTTGGTCGCGGCGGAGGGCGGCGGAGATGGGCTCCGGGGTGCCGAGGAGGGGGTGGCGGCCGGGAGGGGCTTGGCCCCCCGGAGGACGGGGACGGGGGAGGCAGGGTCGAGGCGGTCCACGTAGAGGAACTGCCCCAGCTGCATCTTGTTGCTGAGCACCAGGTCGTCCTGGTCCAAGGGGAGGCTGGCGTAGATGGAGTGGGAGGAATCGGAGACTTTGATGTAGAAGCCCTGTTTTGGCCACAAGTCCTTCTCGTCCAGCTCCGCCGGCACAATGTCCGTGATCTGCAGCAGCGAGCTCCGGTGCTCCCCCGTAGGCTTCACCCCGTGTTCATCCCATCCACCAGCTTCATCAGTATCCCAGGCGACAATGTCGCCATCTCTCTCTCTCTCTCTCTCTCTCTCTCTCTCTCTCTCTCTCTCTCTCTCTCTCTCTCTCTCTCTCTCTCCACCCTAGCCAAAGTGCCAAAGCCAAGGGATGGATGGATTGGGCTTGGGTTTGGGTTTGGATTTGGGTTCGATCAAACAACAACACACACGCTGGAGTGTAATTATTATTTTTAATTAACAAAAAACAAAAAATAAATTACGAGAAATCCAAAGGAGATGGGGAGAGTGAGAGGAAGAAACACATACATACAGCTATGATCTATCTATCTAAATTTGAATTCGAATCTGTGGATGGAAGAGGAAGGGTAGTAGTAGTAATAGTAACGGTAAGTAAGTGGGCCAGTGAATTTTAAATTTTCGGAGTTTAGTTATCGTTGTTGTTTTTTATAATTTAATAAAAAAATATTTTTTTTTTTTTTTTTTGAACGTTGGGGCAACGGTCATATACATATAAATGTGTGTTTTTTGAATTAAAAGCAGAGGATGCTTTTCCCGTGATTTAAAATGAACAGGGGAATACGCTCCACGTGAACAGCCTTCCTTCTTGTAATACGCTCGCACTGACCCCTACATAACTGTGTCTGCATGTATTGTTTGACTGTATACAACTGTGAATGAGCAGCAACAAACAAATTCTCATACATGAAATTTTAAATGAGCAGCAATAATATTTGTAATTGAGACCTATGAAATTAGACAATAATAGAAACCCTCTAATTTTATTATTCACTTTAATTTTTGAATTCTTTAATCTTACGGAAACACGTTGCAAATAATTTATTGGAATATACATATTTATTTTAACCGTTTGAACTTTAAATAAAACTTAGTTTTGCCTTTCCATTTCTTTTTTCTCTTCCTTCCTGTATAATTACCAAAAACTCAACTTATGATTAGCTATGAATTCACTCCCTGTTATTGATGATCAGACACGCTCTGCCTCTGCATATTCTTGCGTCATGTGAATTACACGGCGGTATGTAAACAAAGCTTGTACATTCGAGTAATTCTCAAGGAAGAGAACAGATAAAATTTCAATATCCTGACCATTAGAACCTACGTACGAATCTTCCAACCTTTGAACACTAGAACCCAAGATCTTGCCACAACAGCAATCTGATGGACTAGAAAAATACAATGTGAAAAGAGAGACGTTTCATAGAAGTCTCACATTGGAGGAAAATGCAAAGGAAAGTTTGCTAACAGAACCATTTTAACTCCCTTGTCGCTGATGTACTAGTAGGCATCTAGAATGGGCGCAGCAACACTCCTGCTTATAGAGGAGTTGCAAATACTGCCAAAACCAGAAAGGAGCAATGTCAAATGTGATGAAACACAGACATGTAAGAAAAGAAACAGTATGCCTTCCAGTTATTGGTCAGCAGTCTACATTCAAGATACAGTTTGATTAAGCAGACAGGCAGTCAATTTCAAGGTCTCAGATTTTCCGATTTTCTGAAATCAAAATACAGAAGTCTACATTGTCAAAGCCCATAAAAACTAAATAGTTTTCCGATTTATTTGTTTTAAAATTTTAAAAAATCGATATATTACAATTGATTTACGGTTTAACCAATTGGTAACCAAACCAACCTAATTAGTAGTAACAGGTAAGATATCAAATGAATTGGGGTCTAAACAACATTAATCTGCATTTGTACAAGCCTTAGTGGACATGTTAGGGATATTAATGGTGAATAAATTACTTCCTGCTGATTCCGTATCTATTTGGATAATATCAAACTAAATCACTCTATTAATATCATTAATAGTGGTCAAAAATTGATAAATTGAATTGAAAACTTATGCACCGAACTAGGAATCGATGATTTTCTACTTTTGTTGTTCAGTTTTGGTTTGTTATTTTTTTTAAAACCAAAGGTCTTCGGTTCAATTTTAAAATACTACATAAGCCGATCAAACAAACTAATGCTCACTCCTAATTTTTATCTTAAAAATACCCGACCCACTGCACTCTTTAATCCCGCCTTGTCTATACTCAAAACTCACCTAGAACGGGTTCATAGCCGTTAGCCCACTATCTAGTCCTAACCCATCCCGTTGCCTTTTCTATTCTCATCAAAAACTTTTCCGTGGCTTCTAGGAGTCATAAAAACGTCGCTGTTCTAAAAATCTCTATTAATCATCCATTAATCATTAATTTGTAGATTAACGTATCAAATTCTAGGACTAGTTTGCAGACTAGATTGTCTTTTCTACGGATGACAACCACTAATTCTTCTTCTCTACTATATATATCTTCAACCAATCCGTATGTTTTGTCAAGATTTTTTATATTCAATTATCTTTTTTCTTAATTATCACAAAAAAAAAAACTAAGATCACAAGTATGATATATATTCTTTTTCATTCTTTAATTCAAAATCTACTTTCTAAGCATATGTATTTAACTTGTTAAAGTAAAATATCATGAAATTGTAATTACTTGCACAAATTTTAATTGAATGAATACTATTAGAATTAGAATTGAATTGTTGATTTATCTTTTCCTCTATATAATTCAACACAATCTTGAACTATATAATTTTATAAAATTGTCATGAAATGATATTTATCATGCTTTGATGCACATATATATATATATATATGAAAATAATTTTTTAAAAAAATATTACCAATTAATCAAAGTTATCTCTAATCTGTGCCTTTACTAACCAATTAATGATTTTTAGAACCCCAAAAAATGTAGACCCATATCTTATACAAAATCTTTCTCACCATGCATTGTGGTCTAAGATTAGTGGTCTAGCTACCTTATAATCTTAAGATTCCAATAGCAGCAACTTGAACTAGAATAATAAACTAAGGCACTGCAAATTTGTACCCTAATCCCTCTGTCTCATAATAATTGTCTACATTTCCATTGTCCCAACTAGTTATACCATTTCCTATTTAACATTATATTTTTGCAAATTTTTCCTCCTTATTCAATAAGTAAAAATTGGGATTAAAGGCAAGAAAATATGAAAAGGAATAATAACAAGGAAAGGAAGGAAAAATTGGAAAGCGCACAAAGATTTTGGGAAGTTGTTTGAGTACTTAATGTCCCTACAAGTTCGTCCACAAGAACAACAAACTTAGCAAAATGATATGAACAGTAAAATCTACTTAACACATTTTTTTTTGATTATCTTTGAAAATAGATATAAACACTTTACTATTCTTTTAATTAGTAAAGGTTGTATTCATTGAAGAAAAGCAAGTTCATTTCAATGCATGCATAGCATTAGTAGTAGATTAACTAAAAGTTTTAACAAATTCATCTACATGAAGTGATATTGGCTATAAATTGTACTTAAAATCTATGTCTTGATTATAAACTTTGTTAAAATTTCAAACTTAGAGACACCAACTAGCCCAATTTGGCTAGTCGCTGCCTTAGAGTTTGAAATTTTAACAAATTTCAAACTTTATATTAAGAAAAAGTGATGGAAAAGGATTTTAAAGCTTTGTTCATGAGATCAAAATTTAAGGACAAACTATCATAATATTGCAAAACATGAATCCATGAAAAATAGTCAGAAACAAATGAATAAATACATGAGAATACCTTCAGAAAGACAACCCCATTTGTCAGTGCTCAGGCGTAGCAAAGAAGTGAACAAGGCTGAAGCAGTAACACTGTGCAATGGCATCAAAGACTGTGTTCCACCCAATTCCACGGGTAGCCTAAAAGCCAAAAAAAACTAATTACACACAAAAAAATAATATATAATAAATAAATAAAATCAAGCACATGCAGCTCAGCTCACATAATCAATATCTAGGCATCAACCATAAGTCTTTCACTATTTTAATACCAAGTAAAATGTGATTATAAAAAATCAGCAAACATAGATAATGTGAATCTCTGAAGCAAAAACAAAACAAAAGGTGCAGTATAGCATATCAATATTGGCCCAAAATATACAGCCGCACGGCCAAAGCTTGTCTATGAAGATTAAAGAGTTGAGTTGTTCTTCATATTTTGTGCTGAGGAGGTTTTTAATATTTAGTTTGAGTTTGATCTAGGTTCCTAGAAGCTTCCGATCTCTTCGGGGTATTTGTTCCTATTTCCTAAATTATCCAGGGTTATTTATTCTCTTTCAGTTTCAGATTCCTATTTTCAGTTATTTATGACTCCACAGTTGCATGATTTGAACTACGCAGGACCTCTCATTTCTAGTTTATCTAGGACAATACAATTGTTTTTCTGTGAATAGCTCAAAACATATCAACCTTCAGTTTCTTGATGGAGGGCTAAGACTTAAGGACTGACCCAAGCAGTCCCCACCAGGAATGCAAGGGATCCAGATCCAATGATCCATATGCAACCGGAAACTAAGTAAAGTTTATTAATGATGTTGGATAAATCCAATGCTTGAGATTTTCCCAGGCTGAGATAGCCATGAGGATACTGCAAGATGCAGGACAAGAAACCCAGGCTGAGATTGCCTCATGCCCACGAAACGTACTACTAACTTTTATCCTGCATTCTTCTTCTCCTTTAACTAGCATATTTATACACTTCTACAATTTTGCAGCCTTCATTTGGAGCCTGCAGTCCCATTTGGAACTGTTTTACAACAGTTCGGCATTATTAAGGTTCCCTTTTTCTTTCTTTAATTTTCATTATTTGTGGGTAAATAAATAATATTGCACTTCTAGTATCATATGCAATTCAGTAAACTAAATCAACAAGCCTCATCACAGGCTCAAAAGCCTCGCACTAACAGTGAGGCTAAACAACGAGTCTTCTGTATTTCTCATTCTCCATAATATCCATATATGGACAACGACAAAAGGGTATAATCTAATTATAACTTATAAGCAGCATTAATTATGGGACAATAACAAGAGAAATGATATCACGTAAAACAATAAACATGGAAACAAACAATGACAGCTTCGAAAATAATCCAATAAAGAATACCATAGGGAGTGAGGGAAATGAAGCATTTTCGAATCAAAAAAGATAGATTGGAAATGAGAAACGAGACGTGCCTGGAGAAGGATAGCTTCTGGGCACGGAAAGGAGAAGCAGCAGGAGAGGGTTTCCCGAAAGCAAATGACCCCAAATTTGAAGCTCTCGAAGCTGAAGGTGAAGACCGAGCCGAGGAACTGAGAAGACTCGCCGCAGAAGGGAGACGAAAGGCTCGCCTCGCACAGCTCGCCGCCATGCCTTGCCTCTCTCTCTCTCTCTCTCTCTCTCTCTCTCTCTGCACAGACCTACCAAAACCCTCCACCCTTTTTGAAATGGGCTGAGCCGGGCAGCCTTATTCGTCGTTGAAGCCCAAGCCGATGAGAAAGCCTGCGACAACTTTCATCTTAATCGATGACGCCTAATTTTGAAGGAACGCTGACTTGACATGCCGTTTTCAGCATTGTTTACAAAAACTTGGCATCAGTTGATTTAAATTTAATAATAATATATATTTAAATATAGTAGGTGTTATAATTATTTTATAATTTAATTTTTATTTTTAAATTTAAAAATTTATAAATTTAAATAAATTTTTTATTTTTTTTATTTTATTACTTGAACCAGTCATATATTAATTTTAAAAAAAACAATTAGGGCTCAATTTAAAAATAATAATAAATTCTTTTTAAAATATATTCTTTCTCCTAATAAACACAAATTATTTTTAAAACACAATTTAATACGAACTCTAACATAATTTAAAAGTTAAAATACATAAATCAAAACTCATACAAAACACGATTCACAAAATGAATGAAGTTATTGAATTAAAGGACAAAATTGTAATACTTAAAAATAATGTAGTATGAACTATTTATCATATAAAATGAGATCTAAGGGCCTATGATGAAGTTGCTTTCTTTAATCATATAAATGTTAGTTTAGATGAAATAAAATCAAATTAAATATAAGAGAACTTATGCAATACGATAAAGCCACTAAAGTGGAAAAAGGAAATACTTGCCTAGGCTATTAATAACAAAATAAAGAGAAAAGTAATGTAATAATATGATGCTCACATAGCTTCTTGAATAGACAATTTGATGCTTAGTTTGCATTTTAATCCTTTGTGTGCAATTCAACACTCGAGTAGCATCTCCCGTGCTTAGGTTGGATCACACAAATTTAGTTGCCCCCCCCCCCCCCCCCCCCCCCCCCCCCCCCCCCCCCCCCCCCCCCCCCCCCCCCCCCCCCCCCCCCCCCCCCCCCCCCCCCCCCCCCCCCCCCCCCCCCCCCCCCCCCCCCCCCCCCCCCCCCCCCCCCCCCCCCCCCCCCCCCCCCCCCCAATTACTTATCGATTGACGTTGACACTGGAGTTAGTAAGAGTTTACACTATCTTCCATGTTTCATGTGAAAGTATTATATGAATCCTTTGTATGGTCTCAATTGGCATGAGATTAACTTTGCTGATAATGATATTATGCAATGATCAACAAATGAATATTTGCATGGATTGCCTTGGTGGTACTAATATCATATTGGAGTTTTCAAGCCATAGTGTATTGTGAAATGTTTTGATGAATAAAAAAGAAAAAATTGGAGATAGGAGTATAGAACTATTTAAAAAAATAGTTGCATTAGTATTAGTTTTATTATTATTATTTATTGTAATAAAAAAATACATGATACATTCTAAGCGTATGTGAAAGAATCAATTAGGTTGAAAGCCCATTGTAGCAAAACAAAGCTTTTCGTGTTATGCTTGCCTTTTAAAGCATTAACACCAGCCTCCTGGATCATCTTTTATAATTTTACATATTTAAATTACTATTTGTTTTCTCATACAAATATATATCATAATAGATTTTTAAAATTATTCTTTATATTATTAAAATAATAATTTTTAATATTTATATTTAATAATAATTTTTATAATTTAATATGAAATAAAAAATATTATAAGAAATATGAAAAAAAATTACGAAATTTTTTTATAATAATTTAACAATTATAAGAAATAAATAATATTTTTAAAAATATCAAATAAAAAACTATATAAAACACATAAACAAAGTTAATTATATGACATCTGTTGTAAAAATAATTTTATAATTTTTTTTAATAAATATAAAAAATAAACTTTTACAAAAAATTTTACTAGCAATCCAGTGGTGTTCATAAAATATCTCTACCCAATGATTAATTTAACAATCCGTAAAGACTAAAGAACCATCGAAGAAGCAAAAATTAATTAAAAACCACAAACTGAAGGGGCCCTGCGCGACACGAATGGGGGCATTTTAAATTCGCTGCCCCGCTCCGCTCCATCACAATTCACAAACAAAAAACATGAGAAGCGGCTTACAATATAATAATATTTTATTGATAAATTTTATTGGTGACATTGTACCACCAGAGTCCAGAATGCGTGAAAAGGAGGAGGAGAGGAGACACACACCCCGACCCGACTGACTCGGGGAATGAATGGGTCAACAAATAAATTAACCTGTGGTCGAGCCCGTGGCTCCTTGCTAGCCAACGGGTTCGAACCCGACCCATCAAAATAGATAACACCCTTCTTAACTCAATCCGCTGGACTCCACGTGACATCATTTTCAAATATCCAATGGCACACCTCGATCCGACCCGGAGACGAACCCAGAGCCAAGAAAGCTCCATGACCCGCGCTCCACGACGACGTGTCCAGGTGACAGATTGCCACGCCGCGGTTAATCTTAGCCTTGCTCTTCGGGTCCAGTAGATCCGCTTCGTAGACCCGAACCCTGGGGACGGAGTGACAGTAGTAGAGCAAATACGGGTACAGGCTCTGATGGCACGACACCGATTCGGTGACCAGTCCGCCGTTGATCTTGCTGACCTCACCTACCGCCACCTTCTGCTTCGACCCCTCCACGTTCTGGGTCGTCCGAACGACGACGTTTCGCCCCAGGACGGAGACGACGAAATCCACCATGTCCTCCGCGGAGCCGACGCACCGCTTCTTCTCCCCGCGGCTCGGCGGCCGCTCGCACTCCGACAGGGCGGCGGCGATCATCCCCTCCATGCTCGAGTTGTCGGCGGCGCGAAATATCCGCTTCAACTCACCGAGTTTCGACGTGGAGAAGGGCAGCTTGGAGGAGACGGTCCGCGGCAGGAACGACCTGCGAGGCATTTTGTCTGCAATGTCCGGCATTGGCATTATGGTCCCGGTCTTCAGCATCGATTCCCGGAAGAACTTGCCCGGTTCCACCAACCACCTATTATTATTATTATTATTCGCGGCCGACGAGGTTGCCGCAGCCGTGCCGGCGGAAGTGGCGGTCCGGTTGGTGTACTTGGCAAAGGAAACCCCGGTTTTGGCGTAGGACCCGAAGGTGCTGTTCACTCCGTAGGCGCTGAACCCGATCGACTGTCCCCGGGCACCGTCGCCGTACAGGTTGAACTTGTCACTGCCTTCGTTCACCGATTTCCCATAATTCTGGAACTTCACCTCCGCCGAGTTGGACTTCTTGGCGTACGACTGGAAGGAGTCGTCTCCCACGTTGGACTGGTCTCGGTAGCTGGAGAAGCTCAGGGTGGCCGCGTTCCCGCTTTCCTCGTACGCCTTGAACGTGTTCACCGGCACGTTGCCGTCGTCGCCGTAGGAAGCGAAGGAGTCGTTCGCCGAATTCCCTCCCTTCCCGTAGCTACTGAACCCGGATCCGATCACGTTGGAGTCCTTGGCGTAGGAAACGAATTGGTTATCGGCGCCGTTGGCATTCCGGCCGTAGCTCTTGAAACCCTCCGCCCCCGAATTGGTCTGATTCGTGTAAACCTTGAACGACTGATCTCTGCCGTTGGACCCCGTGGAGTAGGACCCGAATCGGAGGTTTGGCACGTTGACCTCTTGGTTGTAGCTGTCGAAGTCGCCGCGGCCGCCGGTGGATCCGACACCGTAGCTGCCGAAGCTCTGGTCGACGACGTTGCCGTTGGGGCCGTAGGTGAGGAAATTGTCGTCGCCGCCGGTGGCGTCGCGGCTGTACCCAGTGAAGGTGTCCACCGGCAGGTTGAGATCCAGGGAGTAGTTGGCGAAGGAGTTGAGGGCGCCGAG
Source organism: Taxillus chinensis (assembly GCA_023512835.1). Classification (NCBI taxonomy): domain Eukaryota; kingdom Viridiplantae; phylum Streptophyta; class Magnoliopsida; order Santalales; family Loranthaceae; genus Taxillus; species Taxillus chinensis. The sequence continues at coordinate 21,364,870 of CM042085.1, read as the reverse complement.
TCGACTCCTTCCGTAGTTGGTGAAGTTCTCGTTGGAGGTGTAGGTTTGGAACACTGAGTTCTTGCCGCGCTTCCCCGGAGTGGGCGACGAGTCGGATAAATCGGCGAAGCAGAGCAAGCGCGCGGGGGAGCAGAAGGAGGGGAGCTTCTCCGGGAGGCCATTCTGGGGAGGCGGCGAGTTTGGAAAAACTCGCAGATTCCACGGCGGTCATGGGGGAAGCCTTGGAGAGGAAGAACAGGGGCGGCGGGAGCTCATTTCGAATCTGTTTTTTCCAATAGCGAATCAAAGACGCCTTGGGGGTGAAGGGACCGCCGCCGTCGCCGGCGACCTGAAGATTTGCAATGCGTTGATATTATATATGAGACAGATCGCAACTCGCATGAATGTCAAAATAAATAAATAAATAAATAAATAAAGCATATAATTGAGGGAGGATAATGGTGCTCTCACATTGAAAGGCGAGAGCAAGTAGGCGACGAGGAAGAGAGCACCCGTGAACCCATTTGGTTTTTTGCATTTTTGTCAGCAGACAAAGAAACACGCTCTCACTCACTCAAAGAAGAAAGAGAGGGAGATAGGCCTCGTGAGGGCTGTGGTGACTCTTTTGGTTGAAATTTATAAAAGCCTTTTTGAGTTCTTCCGACCCGTACCATTTTTGTTTAAAAATAATTTTATTTGTTTTTAACAATCGTCTAATATTTTCACAAAAAGCATGTAATAATGTTTTACAAAAGAGTAAGTACTAAGTAGAGTGACTGTGGCCAGGCGGGAGCTTGATATCCAAGTTTGACCCCAATTTGAATTTGACACTATAACAATTCATTAATTACTATTAATATATATATTCAACTCGCTAGATTAAGTTGAATTCATTTAAAAAATAATTTATGATACATAAAATATAATTACTTTTATTTTTTTGATGTATTAATAATTAAAAATTAAATATTATTATTATTTTGTTTGGGGAGCGTAGCCACATAGCGCGTGTAGTGTAGACAGAAATAGGATAAAACAGTGGAACCCGCGTGTAAGCGCAAGGTACCTGTGATGAGTTGTGGGGTACTTGTCGTTTTGTGGACTGAGGCGGATTAGGGTCACTCAACTCAACCCCTTTACTGTGAAAATGGAAAGGGTGGGCTTCTCCTTAATGTCTTTAAAGGTTAAACATGGAGAATCCTGCGAAAGCTTCTGCTCAATTCTATATATTTCTATCCTAAATTCCATCTACTACTTGTTTCTACCAGATTCTAGGAAGGTAAACATGGGGAACTCCCATAATAAAAAAAATTGCAGAATTTACAGTCCAACAAGTTTCAAACTAACTCACGTACCGTCTCTGATTAGATCAACAATAACATTTCTTCTGGGTATCTATCCTTCTTGCTTTGACGCCTGACTTGTCCCAGGATGGATGGGCTTATCCGTGAGTGATTATGCTGCTGCCAGTAGACAGTAGACAGTAGACAGTAGTAGTGTGTTGTACCTTTTTTTTTTTTTTTTTCTTTTTCTTGTTTGTCCGATGGCCATTATTAGCCCAATAATTCAGCTGATGATGTTCCCTATTCCCTACGTATCCCCCTTCCTTAGAAATTATATGGCAGAATGAAAGGGGAAAAAAAAAAAAAAAGAACTTCTTTTCAAAAAAATTGAAAGAGATAGATCGGGTTTAGGTGAAATTTGGCTTAAGTGGTAAACCCGTCATAGCACGCAAGTTGAAATGAAAAAAAAAAAAAAAAACTATCAGCCTATGCACCCACAGGCAAGCAACTTGGGAATATTCATGGGTAATTCTATTAAAAAATATATGTATATATTATGAAACATAAGATAATATTTTTATTTATTTTTTAAACAATCATTTAAGCATTTTCATCTATTTGATGATTTTATATTATATTATATTTTTATTTATAATAATATACCTATTGTTTTCCTTATTTTGCAATTAGGTTCAACTCATAGACCTGCACCTAAGCCCGCACTCACGGATGACAGTTAGGGAAAAAACTTAGTGTTTTATGGTACAAAATAGAAATTGTTAAATGTAAATTAACTTACTATTTGATTATAGTTTCATTTCAAAAAATATTTTTCTAATAAAATTTAATGATATTATTAAAAATATATCAAATAGATATATATGATGCAAAAAATATTATTAATAATATAATTTCATAATTACAAAGGATCTATAAGACTTTTTTTAAAAAAAAAGTATGCATTTATATGGAGGATTTTTTAATTACACATCAAAGTAACACATATAAGTGAGTGTGTGTAATGGAAATGAACAAAATAATATTATACATACACACACATAATAAGTGAGTTCTAATGATATTTAATAACACGAATTAGGAATACAACATGGATAAAGTGTAAAAGCAACTCTAACATACTCTATTATCTACAAATAGAGAATCAAATATAAAAAAAATTAATACTAGTAGGCTTTTCATCTCACTCTTTATATTTTTATATATAGTGATTCTTCACAAATAACAAATTACTATTCATTCTTTATAAAATATTATAATATTTTATTCTATTTCTCTTTTTCACTCTCTACCATTTTAAGCTCACCGTGTCCATCATCCATAGTCAACGCCATCGCACGCATTGTCTCCACTAGCCCCAGCATCACCGCCAGAGTCATCGCTGTCGCCATTGTCAGTGATGGTATTAGACACATTGGCCTCGCCACCATGATGTCCTAGCCTAACTCTCCTCCCTCTCCCATGCCAACGCCGCCATCTCTGCCATTCGATCTGCCATCTCCGCCTTCCAATCCTCCCTCCATCGTGCCAGCTTTGAGATCTCCGACCCCCACCTCATTCGCTCCCAAACCCACCAACTCTTTAACCTCCATCACACCTCCAATCCATCATTTGCGTCCTTTGCCTCTCTATCAAGCTTCGCCACCTCATGTTGCCTTTAATGCTACCTCCATTGTAATAGTTTAGGTCATTCATGGTCTGATATTGTCTAGTTTAGGATCTAATCCTAATCCTCGATTTTTGTTTTTATAGAGCCACAGTCCCACAAGAGGCCTCGTGTCAAGAGAGGTATTCACGCCTCCTTAAGAGCACGCTTCGTTCCTCCGCTCCAGCCGATTTAAGACATTACATCCACGCCCCCCTAAGGGGCCTGTATAAGAGACCGCTTCATTTCTCCACTCCAGCCAATGTGGGACATTACATCCATCCCCTAGGGGCCTAACATCCTTGCTAGCACACTCAACTTGAACCTTGGCTCGAGACTATTTGTAAAAGCCTAAGCCACCCACCCATAGCCCAATATTGTTCGATTCATGGCCTAATCCTCAATCTATATATCCTTTTTGACATTTATGGGTTTCTTACTAGCACTAGTGCTGCTATTGTTTTGGGTAGCAAAGAGTGAAACCATTGGAAACGGGTGCTTTCAAGGTAGCAGAGAGCAAGGCTAGCTGATAGCGGTGTAGTGGAGGATTGACGCATTAATGCAATAAGAGTGGGACCAAAGGAGGCATAGGCTGTAATATAAAAGGCAAAATGATAAAAAAAAATCCCCTTATATAAGGAAATAATTGTAAAACCTGAAATACGAGGGAAATCATTTTCTTTCTACGTGAAAGTATAATATTATTATGAGAATTGTTGATTCCTTTTTATTTGCATATCAAACTCGTTCTCGCGTGCCAAATACGACATTATAGTTTGATAATCACCCAATGCATACGCAATGTGATTTGATTTTTTGATGGATTTGATTTCTTAGGTTTTTGATATTTTTATTATATAATTGACTTGAGTAAAAATACATTACTTAAGAGCATTAACACCAGCTTCCCAATCATCTTTCCTAATTTTATATATTTAAACTACTTTTTGCTTCCCTATACAAATATATATTACCATAAATTCCCTAAACCACTCTACATCATTAAAATAATATTTTATACTATTTTTATTTAATAATAAATTTTTTATATTTTAATATGAATTAAAAGTGAATATTATGGGAAACATGAATGAGAGAGGTGAGAATATTTTTTATATATAATTTAACAATTATAATGAGTGAATAGTGCTTAAAAACATACTTTATAAATATCATTAAGAAAATTAAATATAGGATATATATGGTGGGAATGATTTATTACTTTTTAACTTTTTTTTATAAATATAAGAAAATAGACTTCTATATGAATTCTGTTATTAGTGCTTTAAATACGATCAATTTTATCCTGCCACGGTGGAAAATGATGTTTCATAAAATTTAGTAGGGGGCATAGAAGCTCATACGGACCTCCTTGTAAGAGTACTAATAGTAGCAGATTTCTTATAGAAATTTGTTTTTATATATTTAGAGAAAAAAATTAAAGTCATAAAATCATTCCCATAATAAATATCTTATATTTAATTTTCTTTATGAGATTTATATAATATTTTTCAATGTATTGTAAAGTACTATTTACTCTTTATAATTATTAAATTATAAAAAAAATTCTCATATCTTTCCTTCACGTTTTTCCTAATATTAACTTTTGTTTTATATTAAATTATAAAAAATCATTCTTAAATAAAATAATATAAAATATTATTTTAATGATATAAAGAATATTTTTAAAATGTATTATTAATATATATATTTGTATAAGAAAATAAAAAATAATTTAAATTTATAAAATAAAAAAAACTGATATTAATACTCTAAAAAGTCATTGTTTTTAATTCTAATGTGGTTATTGGCTAAAAAATTGGTCCACCTTTTTTGTCAGAATATGCGATGCATCAAATCATCAATGCTTGCCATCCAACATGCGAAAAACACCATTTAAAAAAAACAAAATAAATGAACATGAGAGTTATATGACGTACCAAAATGCACACCATGTATTAAATATAGATCTAAACTATTCCATTGCCTCATAATTACCGCATGATAAATGAAGTGCATGCTCGGCGAGTGAAAAGTTTAATGAGCACAACCAGGTAGTAGGCAAACACGGCCCTTCCAGGCTAAAAAATTGTTAATCGCTACGTTAATTATATTGGTGCGCATTGAAATGATAATTATTCATTTTTTTCCTTTCACTATCCCCAATCATTTGACCTTCTTTGCAACCAAAAAATAAAAATAAAATCAAGACTGCATATATAGCAACTCAGATTTTAAGAATTATTATTATTATTATTATTATTATTATTATTATTATTATTATTATTATTATTATTATCTCACCTGAATTACTAGTGTTAGGTTTTGACGGGACTGGTTCTAAGAAATCGGATGCCTTAGCGGAGCTTTTAAAAAAAGTATTCTTACTTTTTATGTTACTAAACCTTAAATTTTTTTAACCTACGTAAAATTTATAATAATTCTAAACTAAAATCTACAACTATTAATTCAGAACATTAAAGCATACAATCATAAAAACAAGATAATATACGTGTGATATAATAATTAATTCAAAAGAATAATTTTTTATTTGGATCACCTTTAAGTTCCTTTCATCATTATAAATATAAATAGAAAAGCTAATAATATAGCATACACAATTAATCTAAACATACAAGTATCACCAATTGAGTTGTGTTCCCAACTTTCTTGAACAACTTACAACAAAAGCAATATATTATAAATGACTCTTAAAATAATAAATTAAAATTATCATATTACAATTCAAAGCACACTCAAAAATTATAATATCTAAATATTATTCAACAATCAATATAATAAAATTATATTAATATCATAGTCATCTCATCAAACATAATTAAATTAAAAAACTAAAAACATCATCAAAACAAAAGCACCCATTGATCCATATATAATTCAACACAAGTGGCAATACCAAATTAAAATAATTCAAACCAGTGCCATAATTTTAAATATCATAATTCAATTCAATTATCCAAATGTAAAAATTATATCGATTATCAAATCAAAGTATCAAACTATAAGTCTATCAATACAATAATAATTAACTTTTAATTAAATTATTCAATTTAAACTTTTGGCAAATTGTTATTAATTAAAAAAACTTGTTGAGTGAAGGAGGACTGCCACCTATTGGATAGGATTTGCTGGACTGGAGGAGCCGAGAGAAGTGGAGGTGGAGCCGTGGAGGATCGGATCGTCGATGGCTCGTTGCCACCTGCCGGATCGACGGATCGTAATTGCAGCATGAAATATATTAGGGTATTGAATGAGAATAAAAATGATGTGTGGTATAAATCGTCACCGATATGAATGATCATAATTTCTTTTACTATGATAATACGATATACTGTAACATCATCACACAGTTATTTAATAATTATGCAATCTTCATAATATATAACATTATTTGGTATAAAAATACTTTTCTTTTTCTAAATTATAATAAATATAACTTAATGGTGCGAGACCAACCCACGATACATGGCTGTCTTGTTTGCATGATTCACGGCAACCTCCAATTAGCCCTGATTCATCATTCGGATTTCGGCAGCCGGGCCATCATGAGAAAACATTTTCAAAAAGGTTGTGCTTTTATTGCATGTCAAACTGACCCCACCCTCAAAATCCGAACGCAGTTGTGGCCGCTGTACTGTAGCCGTCAGTCCGGCCGAGAAGCAACCTTGCCCGACCCTGCCCTGCTAGGCCGTTACCTTATATTTATGTGTAAGATTTTAGGTATGTGTACTTCAAAACATTTCTCATTTTTTATTTAAAACTATAGACTTAATTAAAATTAGCCTATAATTTAATGAATTTATTATAATATCTTCTAATTTTAAAAGCAGCATATATGATTGTATTCTAAATTTCAAATAAAATGACAATTCTATCCTCTGGTCTAATTTAAATTTGCAAAGATGCAAATTTTAATGTCATTGTTACTTTGACCCCTCCACGTTTTGCATCAATCATGGTCGTGTTGCATTATTGTTACGTGAATGATGGATATCAGAGTGTAAAATTTACAATTAAGCTCAGAAGATGTGTCTTGAGACGCCTCGGTTTCATTAGTGTAAGGAGTTAAAATAGTTTTTTTATTTAATATTCTTTTTCTTTTTCTTTTTTGTTTTTTTAATCCTAATAAATGAGTTGATATATATAGTTTTAAGGAATCAATAATAAATTAATTTTAATCATTTATATTTATGATTTTATAATATTTTAAATATTATTATCTAATTATTGCTTGTAATTTTTGACATTTTGAATGGTATTTATTATTACAAATTAAATTAGTTTTGTTAATTTTTTGGGTTAAAATGGTGTAAAAGTTTGATTTGAACAAAAGTTGTTCATATGAGTAAAACCAATAAAGAGCGAACATCCTTAAATATACGTTGAGCTAGATCTCTCTTGCTAATTCCACTATAAGACGGAATATCTCACCCCTCCTTTACATGAGACATGATATGGTTTTAAAATTTAATATCCTGCCTAAGCGTGGATCGGATATGATAATAGGTCGATCCCGCCCCCAATAGAGCGGATATCATCCCTAACTTATATGAATGATTTTTTCTTTTTTTTTTTCCCAAAATCTTATGGGTATACCAAATTAAGTTATTTGCAAATATAAACTTCATGTGATCAAATGTTGTATATATTATCACCAAAAATAAAATGCTATGCAAGTGCATTTGTTAGAATCCCACATACAATTTCAAACTAAGTAGATCATAATATATAATCAAGAATAGTTTCTCATAAAACTAATTGGTTTAAGATGTTAACCATTGAATTCTAATATTGATTGTTAACCTTAGTTCCCATTTCATTATGTTTTCAAAGCCAACAATTAAAAATTAAAAATTTTGTTTTCTAAAATTTGAAAATAATTTTGATATTTTATTTAAAAAAAAACATGAAAACATGGAGTACAGCATATTTTTATTAACAGTGCATTTGGAATCTTCAAAAATATTTGTAACAATAATTGATATTTATCAAGTCTTTATATAGTTATTTAGTTTTCTGAAAAACTTTTGCTCTCTACTATCATTCTTTAATCTCTCCATTCGGTCATATATTATTAATTTATTTAAAAAACATTTAGCATTCAAAAAATATTTAAATTTTTATCCAATATATTATATTAATTTTTAAAATAAATATGTCAATTTTTATTTATTGTAATAAAAATAATATAATTTCTTCCAGATAAGTCCTCATTTTTTTTAAATTTTAAAACACTATTTCCAAAGCAAGTTTTTGGAATGGTTTTTCCTGTTCCAAAAGATATTTGTGAAAAATAGTTACCATATTTTGAGGAATAAAAAAAGAGACCACTAATAGGATCGTTAAAAATATTATCAAATATGAAGCTGATGTAGAATTTTCTGTAGCTTTGGATGCGAGTTCGGACAATTGGTTGGACTGATTCGGACATATGATCATGAATTTTCTGTAGCTTTAGACGCATTCTAATAATTGAATTTATTGTGCACCGATACAAAATAAATTATTGAATAAGGTTGTACTAAAAATAGAAAGCTCTTTCTCGTGCATTGGATGTTGCCAAGCTAACATTTTTGTTTTAAAAAAATAATTAGGATGTGTTTGGTTGAATGGTTATTATTTTTTAAAATATAATTATTTTTAAAAATAATTGGATAAATTTAAAATTATTTATACTTATTAAAAATTTATTTAAATTTAACATTTTTTAAATATATCTAAAGTTTTAGATATATTTTAATAATTGAATTTAACTGAAGTGGCGTGTTACACCTTCCGTGCGTCGCATTCCGTTTTATTTATATTGTACTCTTCCGCTCAAACCTCAAATCGTCCACTGGTCCTTTAAAAAAACTAAAATTTATTTTATCAAAAAAATCTATGTACAATCGCATTTGCGCAAATTTGGCATGCAATAATTCGTGCTCCAACCCATCACTACATGCAGGCATGCATGAATGTAAAAACACATGCCCTGTGATGAGATTGTAGGTTCAAAAACAAAAACAAAAATTCAATCACCACCATATAATGTCAGCTCAATTAATGCACGTTCCTTGCGTAAATCAGATTTGCGTGGAAAAACTCTTTGTTTATTTCACGTATATTAATATAACTCAAGTTGTAATTTGTGAGAATCTAGATATCAATAACTCAAATTGTAATATGAAGATTTTCCATTACCTCAGTCTAGATATGAAGATTTTCCAACGAAGAGCAAACCAGAGATGAAGCAATATTCTTAATGAAGTTTGCACGACAAACTGGGGCTAGGCTGACCCCAGAGTAATGGCCGGGTCTGTGGAATAACATGAGTGCTTATATTAAAAACTTGGAGATGCATGTGGAATAACTACCTAATACTTTCAATAATCAACAGAAGGGGGCCTCCCAAGCAACATTAGGTGTCCATTAAAAACATTTTCATCTAGTATAAAGGAGTAATTCTATATATATATATATACCATTGCCATTACGGCAACATTCGGCATGTGACCTGTTAGTTAGACTTGATATTTTATGGTTCGATATTGTATTTCAGTATAAAAACAATATTTTTAGGTTCAAATTATATTAATAAATTTTAAAAATCATATAAAACATATTAAAAAAATGTAATTTAACCTTGCTCTTTTAATGGATTCACGCTTCAAATACTCTGAGTTGGGGAAACTTTTTGAATTATACAACAAAATTTCCACTTTTTCCGCAAATTAGAATTTGCCTACTTTTGGGTATAATTTAATAAGTTTCTTAGAGCATCCACAGTTAGGGATGCCAATTTTGATCCGACCCGCCCGACCCGGACCATTTTTCTCTGTCCCGATGAGATAACAGGGCGGTCACGGGTATTGACCGCCCCGCCCCGCTCTGACATTTTAGCAGTTTTTTTGAACATTTTTACCTTAAAATATCCGCCCCGACCCGTGACCGCTCAATAGTCCTGCCCTGCCCCGCCCGAACTCATCCGAGGCAGGTTCGGATCACCCACTACCCGGTCCCGACCCGCCCCGTTGCCATCCCTATCCACAACAACTTTAGTATTTCCATCCCTATTTTAAGGACAAATAGTAAAAAAATTGCTTGTTTTTCAAAAATATCAAACATTTCATTTTCCATTTCTATCTACATTTATTATTTAATTTATTTTATATTATTTTTCTATCATTCTTTCATTTATGATAACCAATCAAAAAATTATAAATTTAATAATATATACTAAAAAGTTATTGGGAAAGCATTTAGGGTGAATAGTAAACTCTTAAATATAGGAATTTACAATTTATTTCCTATCTCTATGCTCTATTTTAAGGAACCTATTGTAAATAAATTTTTGATAATTTTGAATATTTTTTTCCTAAATTATAAGAAAAGTTAGATTACGAAAGATCTAGTGTGTATGCTCTTAGATTAGGGAATCCAAAGTTTCAATTGGCAAAAAATAAAGTTAATTGTTATTTTTATAGGTTTCGCACGATTTTTGATATTATTTTTTTACATAAATTGTATTTAAAAATATTGATTTTGGATAAAATTGAAAACACATTAATGATCTCAAAGTGACGAACTAAGAATAAGTTTGAAATTGTCATTTTCTGTTGGAGTAGGACCCAGCCAATTTAAACAGTAATTTAAGCTTCAATAATGAACAGTAAATTGTCTGCCAACAATTTATCACCAACAACTTTTAATTTATTATTATTTCTTTTGCTTCGGATTGCTACATTTTAAGGTAGTATTTTTTTTTTAAAATGCTGTTAGTATGCAAAATCAGAGAACCAATCATCCATTTGGGCGACGCAGATAATGGCCGGGTATATATCTTCCATATCTTCCTTCTTCTGCCATGATTTTTAATAATATATAGTGGTCCTCTTTTGGGGTTATGGGCATAATAATGGATGTAAGGCAAGCCAGTTCCCTGCTTAAAGACCGCAAAGGTGGTAGCATTCATAATCCCCACTCAGTGTATGCAATGTAGTAGCTGTATGTCACTTTCCAGCCTTCCTTTTTTTTTTTTTTTTTTCTTTCCCCTCGCATATCTTAGTAGAAGAAGCTACCCGGCCACAATCACAGAGCTGCATGAGCACTTGATCACGTCATTTACCGGTTCCCATTTAGGTGTTGCACCAAAGTCAAATACAAAGTGATGGCCTTATCACGTTGTATGATAGAAAGCGGGATTGGATTCCTTGGGCACCCAAGTTTTTGAGAAAAGCTGCAAGAGTTTTAGGTGGAGTTGGTTTTCTTCTAAATGGGTCTGGATGACAAATTCTGTCAGTACTTTTGACAAATTCTGAGAAAAGCTGTTTGATCATTCAGCTTGTTTGATTGGTTGTATTCAAATGACAGAACGACAGAATACATCTGACCGTATTTGCCAAAAAAAAAATCAAAATTATGGCTAACCGGCTCAGACATTGCATTCAGTCCCTAAAAGATAATGCCACTCTTATAAATAAGTTGAATTCCAAAGATTGGTACTCACGTCCTCTATCACTTCCAAGTCTCTTTATTTTCTTGCCAAATTGATCTTTGACTTCAAGGAGAAAATGTTTGAACTTCTCAAAAATATCATTTTCTTTTTTTAAAATCAATCACCACCATGTAATGTCAGTTCATTTGCACGTTCATTGCGTAAATCAGATTTGCCAAAATCCAAGTTGTATGTGGAAAAACTCTTTGTTTATTTCACTTATATTAATATAACTCAAATTGTGATTTGTGAGAATCTAGATATTAATAACTCAAATTGTAATATGAAGAGTTTCCATTACTAAGAAGATTTTCCAAAGAAGAGCAAACCAGACGTCAAGCAATTCTTAACCTGACTTAGGACAACAAACAAACTGAGTCTAGACTGACTTAGGGCCTGCCCCAAGGTCGTCCCATCTATTTCATTAACCTAGCAGACGGCATCCAACACGCCACTCACTAACGCAGCTTACGCTCCACACGCTCTAAGCCCCTAATGCATCTCTCGCCCCTCCTGCCGATTCTGCCCTCCTGCGGCCTTGCTTATTGGCAGCCCTCTCGCCCCTCCCGGCTCCCGTGGAACTACTACAGCCCGCTGCTCCGGTGACGACGATCGGTGATTTCGACCGTCGAATGGTGTCATGGTGAGATTCCAGATTCGTCAATCGTCATTATTCATTGTAAATTATTAAATTCTACACTTTATTGATGTATAAATTATTTTTTAATTCTGTAAATTAATTCTTAAATTATATATTTATATACTGTAATATAAATTCTTAAATTATGTAATACAAATAGTAAAATATATAATTGTTATACTGTAATGTAATCTAATAATGTATAGGAGATAAAAGGCTCCCAATTTAATAATTGTCTTGGGCCCCAATAGTTTGGCAGTTTGGGTGAGCAGGTCAGGTTAGTATTTTTAAGAATGAAATATTAAAATTTTATTTAAAAACGTCTGATCGATGGAGGTGGGCAAGACTTGGATCCGACCCAAAGTTCTATCAGGATGGGTCAAACTCGGTCAAATTCAAGTGGGGTGAGACATGATTGCCATTCCTAGTCATCAGTGAGGTTTTCAACCTGTGCGACACTTAGTCACCTTATGAAAAATGGTCGATCTAAGCAAGTATTTGGGGCATAAGTAGACTGGTTTCGTCATGTCTCGAGCTTATCAGGATAACGGTTTCGATTCTCAATCAATTTCTGTAACAATAGCCAAATTTTTTCTTCACTGTCAAGTCCTTGCCTAAAAGCATATTTTCCACAATTAAACGAGTCAACATGTCTGAACTCTGAAAAAGCTTCATTGTATCTCCCACATCAACTGTTTTGGAGCCTTCCAATGCACACTAACTAAGCTTTCCACACTGCCTCCCATATAAATAGCATAATCGCCAATTTGGGTCACATTACCACGAGACATTCCTGATGCACGGGTTTTGACATCCTCCCCTACTCGGAGAAACCAAGATTGTCTAGCATATTTATTGCGTTTCCTTTTTCGCCAACTCTGTATCACACCTTGGATACTCTAGCGAGAATGCATGTAAGACTCTTTTGATCGACACAACTCTGTTGTGGACTCCCACCTTGGGACCATGCTACTCGATCGCAAGAGTTCTTGGTGAGTCTTCAGGATACGGGGCAAATTGCTCTATTCCCATTTGTCAAGGGGTCAAATTTTTAACCCATGCAACACTTAGTTGCATTGCGAGAAAATGTCAATCTAAGTATTACGGTTTGGAGCACATGTAAATAGGTTTTGCCTTGCCTTGGGCTGGATGGTGATGTGGCTGTCAATGTGAGTATTTTAACAGTATTTGAGCTTGATTTCGGGTCAGGGCCCTAAAAGGCTTATTGGTTGACTTTCTTGGAATGACATTACATTTGAGCGGTCAATTATGTTAGAAAACATCTGGATAGTGATGTGCTCATTATTTCAAGCGTTTTAATTGTAATTGGGTTTAATTTGGAGTTTGTGCCCCCGGGAGAATAATTTATTATTTTAAAGAACCATAAATATTATTTTTTATAAGTTTTAATTTTTTTAAAATTATAAAAAATATTAATTATATCAAAGGTAATACAAATGACAAAGTCAAAGAAAAATGAGGAACGGGTAAAAGAAGTTTTTACTCGATGGTATGGAAGATGGGTGGAGAGTTTTTTTTTAAAATTTTAGTTTTATTTTTTACTGTTATATATTAACTATTGTTATTTTTATGTGTCTGACACTGTGTCTCCGTATTTGTACTAATCACCATGGGGTGGGCTCTCCCTCGCTCACTGTGTGACTCCTTTCTATGGCCCGAGCGGTGAACAAAGAAGGGCAGGAGTAGGTTTCGGCCCTTTTGGGAGGAGCTCGTCAGTAAACAGAACAAACAATACGGCTTGCACCATTATTTATATGAATCCACGGACGGCAGACCACAATCCACAACTGTAATATCGTACGCGTTGTCATAATTCACGCATTGCTTGATGATGCGTACGTGAAGAGATTACAAACGAGGGATTGTGATTTGCCATCCGTTTATTTATAAAAATAAATGTTCAAGCGTTTTTTCATATAATTCTCAGTAACATCGCAACTTCACGCTTTCGATTCCGACTTCATCGGAACTTGATTTTGTTAAATATTACATTAAAACTTTTTAATTTTAATAACCTTACTTATGTCAATTTGTCCGGTCACGCAGGACGGATCCCCTAAAATAACATATAAATAATAATATTAATAAAGAGTGTTTGTTTTATTTTAAAAATAAAAATAATTATAAAGTATATATATTTATATTATAATAAAAAGTAAATATACTATTATTATTTTATTATAAAATATAAATTAATTAGATTTAAATTTAGTTTTAAATTTATTAATAAATTAATTTATGATTAGGTGATCCAATCAAGTATTATTTGATTGAAAATGTATTAATATTTAAACAAATAATATCATTTACACGATTTATTAATTTTAATTCAAATATAAAATACATACTATCAAATGTCAAAAGACTCAAAATTCACTTTCACCGTGCATGACACATATCACGCATAAAATAATTTATGGATATTAGTCATATTAATTTGATTCAAATTTAGTTTTAAATTTATTAATATGTTAATTTAAAACTAAATAACCAAATCCATTATTTTTTTTATCGATAAATGTATTTATATTTGAACTAGTAATATCATTTATATGATTTATTACTTAAACTTTTAACTCAAATATGAAATACATACTATTAAAAGTCAAACTCACTCTTACCATGTATTTTTTAGTATATCAAACTAGTTAGTATTGTTCAATTAACTAATAACGTTAGTTATAAGTATAAGAGCATACATATATATACACTTACACTTAATAAATAATCTTATACAAGAACAATCATATTAATAATCGTTTTAATTATATTATGAGAAACAAGTTTGAGAAACATGACTTCTTAGACTAGTATATTACTTATAACAAAAGTAATATGATAACTATGTTATATAATTATATTAGTTAGGTTTTCACTACTCGTGTTATCATTTATTATCAAGGATAATTATATTATTTAGATTATCACTACTCGCTACTCAAGTTATTACTTATTATAGTTTATAAGTGCATATATATAGTGACAATTATATAACTATATATATATATTATATATATAACATAAGTAATATGATAATTATTGAATATTTGAAGTTTAATAACCGATATCAGGGAGTTTATTGATAACTATATATGTAATAAATGATTATTGTTTACAATATTTACATAATTAGAGTATATAATTTAAATATAACATATATACAAAAAATATTACTAGCAATAATAATAATAATAACATTACTATTAGTACTAATGATAATGATGATAAGGAATAAATGTTTTACTTCTAAAAAAATATCAATTACAAAGTATATATACTTATATTTTAATAAAAATAACATTGAAAAGTATAAGTAATGGTTTGATATGAAATACAAGCATATAAAATTCAAATGATATAATTATATAGTATATTATTATGGACTAATGTGTTACGTATAACATAAGTAATATAATAATTATTTGATCAAATAATATTTGATTAGATTATTTAGTCTTAAATCAACTTATTAATATTTTCAAAACTAAATTTGAATCTAATTAATGTTTATTTATAAATTATTTCATTTATGATATGAGTCATGCAATGTGAGAATGACCATGACTCTTGATAATATGTATTTTATATTTGATCTAAAAATAGTAAATCATTTAATGATATTATTAGTTCAAATATTAATGCATTTATCGGTCAAATAATATTTATTTGGATTATTTAGTTTTAAATCAATATATTAATAAATTTAAAACTAAATTTGAATTTAATTTATTTGTATTTTATATCAAAATAATAATGGTACATTTACTTTTTATTAGAGGTGTAAAATGGACCATTGGTTTGCAGACTAGCTCGCGATCTGTGCGGACCGGAGTGGATTAAACCAGTAAAATTTGGTCCATTTCAATCGTAAGCCTAAACAGATCCGTGCGGATGCGGACCTGTTTGCGGGCCATTTTTTTTAATATTACTTATCATACCTAGTATATTAGTATCTAGAGCTTAAACTTATTAATTCTAAAATTAAAGTTTAGAAATATAAACTTTTAAATATGATTTTAAAATTAAAATTTTAAAAAATATTTAACAAAATATTTCAAATAAATAAATAAATATAAACCGGTCCGCATCCACGTGCAGATCGGACTGGACCAGTTAATTTCTGATCCATTAAAAATGCAGGGTTCCGTCACAGATCGGACCGGACCGGACCGGTTTGTTTTACATCCTTACTTTTTATTATAATACAAATATATATATATATATATAAAAATATAATTACTTTTATTTTTAAAATAAAATATGTACTATTTATTAATATTATTCTTTATATGTTATATAATAAATATATATATTATTTATATAAACATACAAAATAAAGCAAAAATAAGGCCTTTTTTTTGGTACGGAAATAAGGCCCGCAAGAATTTGATATGAAAGTAGGGGGAAAGAAAAATTATGGGCTGTTCTTTATTACATTCAATGCATGCCCGTCCCTCGTCCATTTATTCTCAACCTAATTGTTTGTTAGGGAGCAGACGTGAGACATTATAACACGCCTCTTATCGTTAGGTGGAAAGAACATGATCGGTCTCTTCCGGTAGACCTTATGTATTGGGTTTCTCACATGGCGCATTTAGTGGTTCTTTGGCTCCTTCAAAAGAACCATGAATTTCAGCGTTTGTACAAGCCATATATATATGTACCATGGAGGAAATGAAAGGAGAACGAAAATCATTCCCTTTTGTATAAGATTGAACATGAAGGAGATACAGGGAAAAATGCATATTTGGCCGTGCTTCTGATACAAGCCATATATGCAGGTATGTTCCTGCCGTCCAAGGCCTCCTTCAACGGTGGTATGAACAGCTTCATCTTCATCTTCTACCCACAAGCCACTGCCTCAGTCTTCTTAATCCCTCTCTCCATTTTCCTGCACTGGTACATACAAACATACATACAGTTTTTGATCATTTGTTTCTTTTGTTTTTGAGAGCTTTATATATATATATATATACTAAATCAATAAATCCTGATGCTAAATATAGCTTTGTTAAAAAAGGTTGTTTTTAAATTAATTTGCTCATTTCACTATTTATGATTCCACCGACCTGCAGGAGAAATGTTCCGCCACTCTCAATTCGGACGTTCTGCCGTATATTCATGATTTCCCTCTGTGGGTACGGATGCTCTTAAATCTTCATCCTTTCGTCCTGTTGTTGGCTAGTTATGTATATATATACATATATGATATATCTAGTTAATTTGGGGGGCTTTGAGCTATTATTCAGTGTTTTAGTTACAGGGCAGAAAATTTAAGCATTCATTCATTATTGTTAATGTCAGGATTACATTAAGTTTGGACATAAACAGCCTGGCAACATTTTACACGACCGCAACCTTAGCGGCTGCAACTGTAAACTGCCTTCCTGCCATATCTTTTTTACCCCTGAAAATAATGTTTTTATTTCTTTTTAATTGATTACTTAAGTTTCACTTACTCTTGTTAAATTTACTGGAAATATGAGAATACCACAGAATTCATTTTAAAAGTAGTATATATATGTAGGTTTTGTCATTCCCAAAGGCGCATATGTAAGTGTAACCGTGAATGATGATAAGATTACGTACTGATATTAGAAAAATTTTGTATCCCGGTGTGTTCTACTCTTTAAAAATTAAATTGGTTTAGTTAATTATGGGTGGTGTGGCACAGAGTGGAAGCAGTGAGTCTGAGGACGCTGACAGGACTGGCAAAGGTTGCTGGGATGGTGACGTGTTTGGGTGGAGCTGCAACACTAGCCTTCTTCAAAGGTCCACAATTCTACATCTTACATCGCCACCATCAATCTTCCCATGTGGCTGCATCTGGTGACAGCACGTGGATCAAGGGTTGCTTCCTCATGTTCTCCTCCAACACCCTCTGGGGCCTGTGGCTTATATCCTTGAGGTAAGTCATCGTTAAACTAGTCTATAAATATTATTATTATTATTACTCACTCATTATTTAGGTCAGCGCATGCCTGGCAGGCAGCTGATGGTAGTGTTTTGACTGACTAATGGAGTTAATTATTAGGCAAAAGTTTTGGAAAGCTATCCTTCTAAGCTGCTATTCACCACTCTACAATGCCTAGTCCTGAGATCAATTCAGTCTTTCGTCATTGCCATTGCTGTGGAAAGGGATCCTCATCAGTGGAAGCTTGGGTGGGACGTCAAACTAATCGCCGTAGGTTACTGTGTAAGTGCACAACCCAATAAAGCCTTTTCATCACGTTCCAAACAAGTGTCTCTCTGGCCTCTGCTCGGGGCTGGGTAAGTGGAGGCTTGACTGGAATATATTACGTTTTTACAAACAGAAACTCACACCGTTTTTATAAATATTAAAGTTACTAAAATATTCTTTTTAAAAAATAATAAAATATTTAAATATTCAAACATAAATATTTTATAACATTATTCATTCAACCGTAAATTAAATATTTAAAGAATTTAAATATTTACTTTTAAACAGAATAATAATCCTCGAATATTTTCTTTATAAAAAGTTTTCTTACACAGTCTATGGTGTAACCCTCTAACTTTATAAAGAGTTATAATAGCTCAAAGCCCCCCAAATTAACATATATATACATAACTAGCTAACAACAGGACGAAAGGATCGGTCCCCACAGAAACAAAGCATGAAGATATATGGCAGAACGTCCGAATTGAGAGCGGCGGAACATTTCTCCTGCAGGTCGGTGGAATCATAAATAGTAACATGAACAAATTAATTTAAAAACAACCTTTTTTAACAAAGCTGTACGTAGCATCAGGATTTATTAATTTAATTATATATATATATAAAATTATAAAGCTCTCAAAAACAAGAGACAAATGATCAAAAATTGTATCTTTGTATGTGTACCAGTGCAGGAAAATGGAGAGGAATTAAGAAGACTGAGGCAGTGGCTTGTCGGTAGAAGACGAAGATGAAGCTGTTCCTACCACCATTGAAAGAGGCCTTGGACAGCAGGAACATATACCTGCATATATGACTTGTATCAGAAGCACGGCCAAATATGTATTTTTTTTCTTTGCATCCCCTTCATGTTCGATCTTCTACAAAAGAGAATGATTTTCGTTCTCCTTTCATTTCCTCCATTGTACATAATATATATGGCTTGTAAGGTAGGCCAATTTTGCGTAATACACCTTCCTAATATTTACACATCAAATCTTACAATTAATATTACTCATAAAATAGATGGACAAGGGACGGGCATGCATTGAATGCAATAAAGAACAGTCGCAGAGAGAAACAAAACATAAGCCCATAATTTAGTTGGGCTTTAAGGGAAATGAAAAATGGATGACGGCAATATATCACCTTGAGGCCTAGAGGCAACAGAAGGGTGGGACATCTGGGGAGAATCATCCTTTTGAACCACAAAAACTTGGTTATAATCTTCCAATAAATCCAAATTTGATGACGAACAATAAATTCCATCCGTTTTGTTCTCAACTGCAGGTCCCACAGATAAACAGTTAGCAGGGGCTTCTGGCTGTTCTTCGGGTTCCCCAACCTGCCCTGGGCCTGGGCCTGGGATGACACATCCCATGTGTCCACTCAACTTAATCCCCAAGGAGCTGCCGGTAAGAACATCATCTGAATCATTCACAGAAGTCTCTCCCATTGAACTGTTTTGAACAATATGCATCAAAGACCCCATGTGCTCCTCACAGGGTCTTGGGCTACCTTTAATAGAGCAAGAGGATTTTTTCTCTCTCCGCTGATAGGTTTTCTCCAAAAAGTCTCTTTCTAGACAAGTATTCGTCGACACAATAGTCTCCTGAAGACCACGATCTGACCCATTGTTTCCTGCAGAACTATGCTGCCTCTTCACGTTAATTTGTTATCTTTCTCCTTTCCAGACTTGAAGGGCCATCTTCCTCAAGGCCTTGAGGCCTAGAGGCAACAGCCTCTAATACACTTTCATAAAATCTCCAATCTGAACTCTTTTGGGTGATTGCTGGCTGACCAATGGGATTTAGTTCAACATATTTCTGAACATTTCCAGCCTTGGCCAAACCTTCCAAATACACCCGAAGATAACCCCCAGATCCTGTTTTGAACAAATTGTTACCAATATAACATAAGATAGAAAGTTTATTATTGAACAATGTTTTCAAAATCATAAGCAGTATACCATATGACCACTACCACAATCTGGACCGCTGCAGGAGACTACAACCCACCTGGGAAGAGAACAGACAAGAGAATGCTATGCCCCAGGAAAGCTTATGGTAAGTAATCCAATACAAGTGGACAACAAATTGGAAATATTCAATAGTCGAGAATATGTCCAATGAGAAAAGGATGAAAAGCTAAAAACGACATCAAAATCAACACGTAGGAATCATATGACTTGATTCAGAACTGAGAGATATGAAGACTTGATCCAGAAAACTGGCTGTAGGAAACCATGGCAACAGTAATGGCGTTTCAGCCGAGTGTTAAATAAAAAAGCATACCTAGGCTTCTATTGGTCGCGAGTCCAATTATCCCTTAAAAATGCAGCTGAATGACTGTACAGTGGTCCATCTGGTACATGCCTCATTTCACTAGAAATATAACTATGAAATTGTTGCTAGGGATGTCGTCTCACCTAGTGATTTATCTTCAATATCCTGGAACGAGTATGATTCTGGAAAGATAGCTGTATATGGCTAAAGAAAATTTTGCACAAAAAAACAACCAATATTAGGATAGCATAGACTGTTAAACTGGTCATTCATTCATTCGTTCATGTAGAGCTATCTTATTCTAAAAAAAACCAAAAAATAAAAAAATCATGTAGCACTATTCAAGGGAGATGTTCTTCACCTTTCCCTTTCACATGAATTTCAGTTTAGGAGTAAAATAGTATTTAATAATCAATGCAACAAAGTTTTAAATCCAAAACACGACCCAAGTCGGTAATTGTGTCAAATTTTTTCCGTTAAGATGCTATGCAGCTATACAGAGCATGTGGAACTAAGGCAAACAATTGAATTGCATATAGAAGTACTAACAGGATTTCCCAAAGCTTTGTATGGAGAATCATCCAATAAAAGTGTATTTGATTCATCGTAGTCTCCTTTCTCCCATGGAAGATCTGGATCCTTCTTCTCCCAAAGTTTCTTAAGTTCCTTCACAAACAGAGGCTTTGTATTTTCAATAGTATAACAACCTGTATCTGTACAATGCCGCTGATCCTGCAAAGGCCCACAACGTTTTAAGGTAATTAAAATTAAACTACTTAAAATATCCATATTCTTTTGATTGTAGGATCAAATCAATTATCAATTCACGAATAACAACATGCAGTTCAAAGGAACAACTCAATCTTTAAATTACCAAACAAAATGTAAATCATTACATGGAAAGTACATGTGCTATGGAGGCATTGGTAACATTGTTGGTTTCTGTCTTTTGTTTTTGTTTCGATTTTTATATATATATATATATATATATATATATATACATACACACACATATATATAAATGTTTCATGAAAGAGTTTTCTTGAGACTGAATGAAAATTGATAGTAAAAATAGAAGCTTTAGATATGGTCCTCCAAATACTTCTGTCAGACATATTTTTCTAATTACTTTATGAAAACAAAAACAGAAAACAAGAAGATTAATTGACATTAATTCCAGATGGACTAAAAGAGTTACACACAAGCGGGCCTTATATTTTATTTGTTGCCTAAGTTCATCTTTAGAGGCTGAAAATGTTGGAACAACGTGAAATTTGCAATAAGATAAGCAGAAAAATTATCTCCTATATATATCAAAAAAAAAAAAAAAAGGGATATGCGGGTCGGGATTTGTTTGTATATCCTGGAGATAAACCCAGATGCTCGATTTACTGATCGAGAAAATGTGTGCACGAGAAAATGCTAAAAAATGTTTATATATAAGACAGTAAATTACACACACATTATAAGTCAAGAAAATGCTAAGCCTCACACACTATATTGTAACCTTAAGTCCGTGTATATATACATTATACCAGGTGAATTCTATTTTAACACAAATCATTCACTTCATGTTCCGTGACATAAAAAAGTAATTCTATTTTAAGATTATCATATAAGAAAAGGAAAAGTACAAAGAGGGCGGGGAAGAAAAGCTGCTTAAAAAAATATTGATTTTAAGATTATCGTATTCATATTTTAAAAAATGATATGACAAAATTTTCCTATGCAATTGAGAATCGCCTACTGCTTAAATTTTTGAGTTATTTATTATTTTTTATTATCCCAATTCTATATTAAAAATTTGTCCTACACCAATAAATCAACATCATTGATCAGTGGAACATCTCTCTACATTCTTGGACTCATTCGTATTTTAGTTTAATTTGATGCAAAACATAAAAAGAAAATCAAAATTCTTATAGATCAAATGGAATAAAAATTAAATGAATCTTTTAAAAAATTATACAGTATTTTACTTGCAATTAGTATGGATAGATTATTGTTTTAAAATAAAATTATTTTAATTTACCTTCCAAATTCGATATTGACGGATTACTATTTTTATGTTTTTTAATAAATATAAATTTTGTGTTATTTCACTTGAATTTGATGTTAGTGTAATATGGTTTTTATTACATTATTTAGAAAATATGATATTTTAATTTACATATTATTTTCAAATTGCATTCAATATAGATAAATTAGTAGAAATATGGTGTTTTACAGGGTGTAATTTTATAAGGTTTTTAATTCTGGTTAAGCTTGAATGGTGTAGATTAAATTAGGGGTGCTAGCAAATGAAAATTGGAGGGAGTATGATTTATTGGGGCTTATCTGGTCGTGCCCATGATTTAAGGGATTTTAGGTGCTGAAGTAATTTTCTTAATAGAAAGTGAGTATTAGTGATCTTTGTCACATACGTATATAATGGTGATTATTTCTGTATTCTAATTGATGCATTCTACCCTTCTTGTGATTTCAGATACAACCATATGTTCAAGCTAGAAGTAGGATAGACCAACTTAAGCGGCTTGGTCACAGTGTAGATAAGGTTTCAACTGGTTTCTGTTATGGCTGAATTATCACTGTCCAAGTGGTGTCCAAGTGGTTCACAATTGTATGATATAATTACTATGTCTTATTTCTTTTGCATGTTGAGTTTAATTTAATGGGGGGCACTTTCATGTCGTTATTACTATCAGACTACCGTGACTACTTTATAAGGAATCATCATGATTTTTTATCAGGACACACTTCTGCCAATGTTGAAGAGGCTGTTTCCTATTCAGAGCATGATGCTACTAAGTGTATTGGCATGACAATTGAAACGTAAGCGTCTAATCAAATAGTTTAATGCACGGGGAATATCTAAAGTTTTGATCCTACTGATATTTCAATTAGAATAATTTATTACTGCAAACTCTTTGAAACATCCATATGATTCTTGTCTATGAATGAATCATAAACCATCAATCTTGGTCTTGATGCATTTTTAGAAAAGGTGAAAGATGACGATTTCATGCTATTGTATTTTCAGCTAATGAGAATATATTAGCTGTAACTTGCCTGATACATCTACAAGTATACAGCTGAAGTTCCTAATGTTCATGAATTTATTTAAAATAATTATTCTGTAAGCTATAAAAAAAACAATCCTCTTTATAGTTTCTATATATAATATTAAAGTCATACGTTTTTGTTTTTATGTGTTTCCTTTTTTGGTGGAAGTTATTTACTAATAGCTAGGGTGATGGGCTTTGTTGTAAATTATTTATGTGTTTTTATGTTGTAAATTATTTACTTTGATGGGCAAGCAGTAAATGTAAGGTATTTTAATTTTCAGATACCGAAATTACCCACCAGAGTAACTTTTGTGGACATCGTTGCAAGAATCTTAGCCACGGTGCCACCTTGGACACGCGTTTATAGAGTTCTAAGTGACATCCCTACGCCTCTTATGACTTCTGGTGTTGAGAAAGGAAATCTGAGAGAGCTAGCATTAGCTCGGATGGATGATTTAGGTTTGAAGTGCCGTGATGTTCACACACGCACGCGCGCGCGTGAAGCAGGAATCCAGGTAAGTGGTATGGACAACATTTACATCTTATATGTATAGAATTGAGTGCACCCTTTTAGCATTTTTTTTTTGTGATAAATTTTCAGGATATTCACAACAAAATCAAACCCGAAGAAGTTGAGCTTGTTCATTGAGATTATACAGCTAGCAAATGAAGGCTGGGAAACTTTTCTTTCATATATATATGAAGATGTACACCAGGTATCCTTTTCTCTATCTTCTGCTTTATAGGTGTCTCTTTTAATTTTTTTTCAAAAATTTAATTGCAACTTGTTATATAATAAAGTTCTACGTGTTTGCATGTACATGCTTAATTTGGGCTGTCTTGGCTTATCTGATTTGATCTTTAGTTGATTCACAGTAAAATCCTGTTAGGCTTGGCTTGCTTAAACATTGTGTGCACTTTCATTTAATTTGGTGTTATTTCCTCGATTGAACGTATAGGATATTCTAGTTGGATTGTTGCGCCTGCATGCAGAGATGTGGATGTGGCTGGAATACAACTTGCCACTCTTCGGAAAATGCTCTGATATGATGTACGGGAACTTCATGTTTATGGAACTGAATATGTCAAGAGAAAGGATTTCACCGGCATGAGGAGCCAGCTGATGGGAGCCGCACCGCATTTATGATCACTGCTCAAGTGTCTATATAAATCCAAATCTGAGATTCGAAGTCTTCGATTTACGAGCATAGAGAGCACATCAGTTCATATGAGAGAAGCACATCAGTTCACCTGCACCAGCATCAGCCCGTATGTACACCCAACACTAGTGTGTTTGTATTTGTGTTTTTTTCTTTCTTTCTTTCTTTTCTTGAGTTGTAGTGAGACGTAGTTTTGTTATGACACTGAATTATTGAACTCTGCTCAGATGAGTGAGACCACTCGAAGCTCGCAATTGAATGACACCACTTCAGAGCCAGAGTCTACAGACCAACTTTAACCAGACGCCAGTTTAGTTCAACACTTGATTTATTGAAGCCATCAATAATTTTTTTTTTAAATATTATATAAAAAATCTAAACCAAGAGGTCAACATTGCCTTATCGCCTTATCCTAGTAGCATGTACGTTCAATTTATTTTACTGTGGAAGCTTTATTGCAAGTTTTCGTCCTATTGATGTGCGCACAGCTGATGTGTACAGTACTTTATTAAAACATTCATTATATATATTTTATTTATATTTTTAATTAGTTTGAAGATTTCATTTAATAAAAGTTATTATAAGAACTTTAAATTTAACTATTTAAAATAACTAAAAGTGTTATTTTTTTATTTTAATAAATTATTTTTTAAAAATTTACTTCTTAATATTTTTATTTTAATTACTTATTAATTACATATTTTAAAATTATTTTTTTATTTTTTTTATCAAAATTAAATATAATGAGAAAAAAATAAATAAAAAAATATGTTAAAAAATATAATATTTCAATAAATAAATATTAATAAATTAAATATAAAAAACTTTATTTTATTAATTTTTTTAATTAAAATAAATAATCTAAAATATAAAAACTTTTTATTAAAATAATTCTTCGTAATTTAGAAGAATTTACACCTAAATAATTTTTTACACCCAAAAACTCCAATTATATATTATTACATATAGCAATACTATTTTATTTTATGAAAAATAAATAACGCTTATCGACAACGTGACTCACCGACTTACTACCAAGAAAACAAAAAAACAAAATTTATGCCCATAAACAAATCTATAACATATCAATTATAGATGTGACTCAGACGATAAAAAATAAAATAAAAAAGTCCCAAGTAGACCAAGTTCCAACACCAGCCATTCAAAGGGTTTTTTAAAATAAAAAAATAACTACTATGGAAATAAATATACATAGAAAAACCAAATAAATAAATAAAAATAAGATAATAACCGACGATGATGAATCAGAAGGGATGGACGTTTCGGCTCATCCCATCCACGTTAGCGAAGAACCCTAGCCGATACGGCAGGTACGACCGCCGTTTGGGAGTCCTGACGCCCGCCGACATTGCCGTTTTCGTCCCTTTCCCTGCTCTGGCTTTCACCGTCCTCTTCTTCTCCGACAGAGGCTTTAGAGCTTCCATTTTCTGGTCCTTTGTAATCTTCTTTCTCTCCGCGCTCTTGGTGTTCGTCTTCTCCGTCGCCGTCGCCGAAGGGTTGAGGAACACGAAGGCGTCCTTGCCGTCGCTGCTGCTCCGGCGAACAATGTCCCGGAACCGCCACAGCTTCGAGAACCCGGTTGAGTTGCACTTCTTGCAGACCCTCGGCGAAGACTCCTCCACCATCTCGGCCTCCGCCGCCGATTTGCCGGGTCCCTCGCCGGCGCTATCCGTCGAAAACGGCGCCATCGGATCTAGCCGTTCCGAGAATAGCTTCTTCAGAGGAGGGCGGAGAGAGGTCGCAGCAGGAGGCTGATCCTCGGCGGCGGCGGCAGCGAAGAGGAGATCTCGGTCGTGTAGAGGGAAAACCGGGCGGATCTGGCCGTCTGAGAAGAGTTCGTCCGCGGAAACCGGAGAGGAATCAGGGCTGTTTGGCGCGAAAGAGAAGTCATCATCTTCATCGTCATCGTCTTCAACCACCGCCGCTTTCTCTGATCCCAACGAGTTTTTGATCAAACCTAGATTCACTGCCGTCTGTTGATCGATTGGAGCTGGGGTTTCATCGTGGAGTCTGAGTTTCTGGGAGAAATCATCATTGACCTTGGCAGCGAAATCCGATAAATCGCCAGACGAAGAAGCGTACGGGTCGATCAATTGAGGACAGAGATTGAGGGATCTGGGAAGTTGAATCGCCTGCATAGTTTGGTGAAAGCCGATGCGATCGATCTCCAATATCAATCGATCAGAGACGCCAGAGAGCGAGAGAACGAGGGAGCGCGTATCAGTTTGGCATATATGGGAATTTGTAAAACCAAAGCGTAAAAAGGGGGGCGCCGAAGGAGAAATGAGAGTCAGTCGTTTTTTTTTCCCAACACAATCCTAAAACTTAATTACTTGAAATCTCCAATGCACCGTCCGATTAGAAGCATTAACGGCAGCCATTGATTTTTTATTACGCAACACAATTCGTGCGGGCGGCACAGACTAGTCTTATCGATTGGGAGACACATAAATTAGATTGGACCGGCTATGTGTTCCACAATGTCCTACACACCCCTAAACTGAAGGTGTGACTCACTCCCCCACTCGATTCTCACAATGAGGCTGTTAACATTAATTCATTGCAACTTGCAACATTTTCACTACGATATCCCCCTCGCTTGTCTAATTGTGAACAATGGATTGGAAGCTTCGAAGATCATGTAACGTATTCTTTATTACTCCTTTTACACATTCTATACCACCCCCTGTGTTGTAATTGATTAAATTTTTTACCTTCTATTAGCAATTCTAAATATATATGTTCACTTTAATTCTATAATTTGTGTTTTTTCCTCTATCCTACTTTGAATAATTTACTTTTAATGGTTTATGTATGGCTGTTTGTGGGATTGGTATCGCATGCAATACCAAAATGAATTGCATGGTGTAATTAATTTAATTTAGATCATCCAATTATATTCAATGGTAACACCTTTTAACAACACACTAAAAAAAAGTTTGTTGCAAGAATTGTGAAAACACCGCCCATTGGGAAAAAAAATCAAATTCCTCCCATCTCTCTTTTTTACCTAAAAATCCTTTCTCTCCCTCACCATGAAAACATGAACCCTGTGTTAGGATTTGGTGACACATAAAAAAAAATTGACAATATTTTTAAAACTAGCATACTATTAATTGTGAAGCTTTTATGTGAACCTATTTAATTTATTGTTTATGCTTGTAAGTTTACTGTTTATCAACATTTAGGTAGGTAGTCAGGTCCAACGATCTTTACGGAGGTTTATGTGATCCCGAAAGAGCCTAATTCAACATATTTAATTTATGTGAACCTAACTCACTTCAAAACTATCTTGAATAAGAAATCAGAGAAGGAGGAGGTTTTGGTCAGGTCCAGCAACACCCTGAGGCAGGCAGTGGAAACATCATTTGTGGCAGAGGTAGCCCCGACCCTCCCAATGGCCAACGTGTTTCACGGTTCTAGCGGCGAACTTTTATTTTTGTGAACAATCAAAGGGTGATCCATTGGATACAATTGGACGATAAAAAAATTTCTCTTTCAATCCCCTCCCCCCATTGGAATTTTGGTTCCACCCATGTGACAAGTCTCTCTTTTAAATGAAGAAAAACTCTAATGTAATTGTCACATTAAAGACATTTAAAAGGCTGATTTAAAAAAAAAACTTAGTGGTGGTTATGAACTACTAAGTGTCTTTTTTTTAAAAAAATAGCAGGAGTTCATAATTGTTACTAAGTTTAAAATAAACTGTCACAAAGTATAAATATGCTTAGTGTTGATTATTCTGATTATTTAAAAATTGTTACTATTATGGCACTTGTTTTTTTGTCGGTTTTTGTAACGCCCCCAAATCTGGACTTCTAGACCGGGTGCGTTAGACAAATAAAATATTATAATTATATGAATAGTAATCTATTACTCAACATAAATTCAACGGTTTATTTATTACATCAAGACTCATCACAAGATCTTTAAGGTTTAGCGTTTAGAGACTAGGTGTTGATAACTCATTATAGTTTTACATGACATATAAATACTACATGCATAATCTTCTTATAATTTTATTCCAAGCATTCTGAACACCATTATCCTAACATCCTTGCTTTCTCCTAGTTCCCTGGGGTTGAAAACAAAACATGAAAGGAAATGAGCTCAAATAGCCCAGTAAGGTTAAAAGTAAGGAATAATATATGGAGAATAATCAACTCATGGAAAAATAAGAATATCTACTCATCTAGGTTCACCACCTAGATATCTTGCATAACTTGTTATCAACTGAATTGACACTCTCCAGTGATGTTCTTTACCCAATGCATTGGAGGTCTTTTTGGAACCACCCATAAACATATTTCCAAACATAAAACATATCTTCACAAATTTTCAAACAACCACATCAATGGTAAATTTCAACGTAAAGGAAGGTCTTACAATAATAGCCCCGATAAGTAAAAGGGTTATTCACCATTCAATAAATTAAATTACCAACTTCCCCAGAAGCGTCAAAGAAAGTTAATTCTTAAATATTGAGATAGAAATATAGAGAAGAAATAGGAAATGAATTTCCACGTCGGAGATCGTGGTAAGGAAAGGGAGAGGGGATCCTTACTATCTTTTTGTCTTCTGCGTTTATAAACCTTGAAACAAAAATTAAAAGTTAATATTTTAGTTTTAATAATAATAGTATATTCATAAATAATATATTGAGAGACATATATAAGTATATTATGGTGGAAAAACTTCTCATGATAATAATAATCTATACTTATACATATACCTATATAATATATGTATATAATATACAATATATATATATATATATATATATTGAGGGGCAAAGTCATCCATAATATATATATGTATGAGGAGACTTAGCCTTTCATGGAATAATAATAATCTATATACATACATATACGTATCATATACATATATATATTGAGGGGCAAAGCCACCCATAATATATATATGTATGAGGAGGCTTAGCCTTCCATGGAATAATAATATATATATATACACATATACATATTATTTAATATACATATATATATTGAGGGGCAAGGCCATCCATAATATATATATGTATGAGGAGGATTAGCCTTCCAAGAACATGATTAATATATGCTTGAAATATTTACCTTTTGGAACTTCCAACGGGTGAGAGGAAGATTGAGAGAAGAGAAGGCATGGAGGACTATTGGGGTGTTAATAGAACTTTTTGGAGAGTATTTGGAGGAGAGTTTTGTGGCTTATTTGAATGGAAAGAGTGCTTGAGAAGGGAAGTGAGGCATGCTATTTATAGGTAAGGTGGTAGATGTAATAGTGTGAAAAATAGTGTACGAATTTGACTTTGTCATTAATTTAAATTATTTAAAATATATAATACTTTATTTTCCTCATATTATCTCTTATTAAAAATGTGGTTATCTCCTCCTACCATTTAAAAATGTTTTAAGACTTTTAAACCTAGAAGGTTCCTTTGGCATCAAAAGTCTACATTGGTGTACTCCCTACTAATTCAATTATAACTTTTTTAATTTTATAGTTTATGACAAACAGCCAATTGTATTGCATTACTAACTCAAATATCTACAAATGGGTATCAATTTTATAATTTCTACATATGTATAACAAAAGTTATTGAATTTTGAAGTCATACTAAAATGTTTACCCGTTCATACTGAACCTATGTGTAGTATTTTAACTTCTGGAATTGATTGGCTTCATATTAAATTCTGAAATTTCTACACGTTTTAGCTAAGTCATAAATGAACAAATGGGATTTGGTTTCATGTCAATTGGATCTGTATAACTCAAGTTATGAATTTTTGAATGGGACCTCCAGAATCTGTCTCATTCAAATTTTTGGGCTTTACCTATGTTTATACTTTTGGTAAAGTTAAGGCTTGTAATACTTATTTACCCATAGTAATTTGGTCTAAGAAACTAAATGACATAATATATAGCATCTAAACTTTTTATGATGTATAAGAAATTATTTTATTTTTTTATAACGTATTTAATATTAACGCGGATAAAATAATATAATTGCATAATCAATAAACAATAAAGTAAGATAACATTATATTCCATGACTTCTTACTTTATAAACCTATAAAGTATAATATTATAAAACATTATTATATACTCATACCTATTTATAATAATTCAAACGGATACTATTCATAACGATTAGTTACTATTCTAACGGCTACTTACTAGTCACATGCTACTTAAATGACTATAGTGGGTACTTATTTTTACTGTGATAATATCTAAAATATTCTTTCTAACTATTTTTAGTAATGACATTATTATTACTATTTAAGGAAGAGCTTAAATTTTTGCGGGTCTTACAGTTTTACTGTCACTAATCCTTAGTAGGGTTGAGTAATTGAGAACCTGGAAAATTTGAGAGTTACAAATGAAAGATTAGACCTCTCCCAAGATATGAAATGGAAGAAAGATCATTTCAAATAGATTTGTGATTGGAAATCTCAATGATAGAGTAAAGACCAAATTTGTCACTCTGAGTGTAAGTTTATATTTGTGTTTTGGATTGAAGTTATACGAAAAGAGTTTATTCAATTCAAAAGAAATAAAGTGTACACTTGTCAATAGATGAAGATCACAACAAATTAATTATGAGTTTATGCCAAAATAGTTTATTGATGGCAAGCAATTTAACTTCTTTATTATTCAAATTGGACATTTGAACTTGTAATAATCATTTGGATTGCCCAAGGACAAAAGGTTATTTTTTAGCTACAAAACATGGACAAATGACTTCATTTATGCCACCTTGCGGTAAAAGTCTGTGACCATGCTATCTTTAATTTGCCTCGCACTTCCTCTGATCCACCTTCCATGCGTCCACCAATCTAGTAAGCTCTGCAATCATATGCTATTGTGTCTTTACATTCAGGGATTGCTCCCAAACATACGATTGATTTGTAAATGGATATTATCATTGTGTGTTGGCTTTGATGACCTCCAAGTTGAGTTGAATGAGAGACGAGCAAAAGGAGATGATGAGATGGAAGACTTCCATTAGTAATCATGTGCTATGCACATGACCGAGTGGTGGTATTGTTAAATGTTGTCATGTCATGGGTTGAAGAAAGTTTATCCAATCAAAGTTGGAGGTAAATTTTGTTTATTGTAGAAATTATTTCAATTATAGATGGCAACGAGTCCTGTTACACGCAGCTAACTACACAATTTGCATCATGATCATTGACTCAAGTGATTGATTGCTGACCAGACCATAGACTACGTTAAGGGAATAAAATATTAGTGCAATTGAATGACATGCACGACAAAACATAAACAAGATTCAGAATTTAACCTTTTAATCATACTGCATAAAACGTGGAAATATGTACGACTCAAGAGGCTCAAGGCTCTTCTTCTATTCCTCAAATAGCTACACAAACTTGATGGGACACTCACCATCAAGCCCAAAGTGATCCATTTTGTTTCTTCATCTTCAAAAAAGTTGACGCAACCTGCACAGAAGTGCTTTAGAACTTTCTCTCTATCTTTAGAAATCGTTTTGTTGATGTATTTGGAATATTTCTTCCAGTAGTGTTCCTCCAAGGATTTTGGAGTTCCAAGTGTTTGGGTAGGGTGACACCATATGCATAGCATCTTCAGCCTACTGTAACTAGGTCCTTTGGAAAAAGACCGAGTCAACGATACTTCAACTGTCGGAACGTAGCCTTTGGCTTTAACAGCCAAAACGCAACCCAATAACATCAGTGTAGTCCTTCTTACCCCTACAAACAATACCATACAATCTAATCATTCCATTAAATTCACAACAATCTATTTATAAAGGATTTTTGATTCACAAACAAAGTATTTCCGATTTACAAATAGGTGCCCTACAAACCACTCTCTTTAAATCTTAGCCCATACAAAACATTAAACAAAACATACAAATTAAAAACCTAAAATCCAAACATGAACGAAGAATCGACACCACCAATAGAATATAAAATAAAATAAAATAAACCAAAAACAAAATTAATGTAGCTTGTTGCTGTCATTTATTGATGAAAATCACATGCTCTCTCGCACTGCCCTCTACAATGGTTCTTGAATAAAGTGAGGATCGATATTGTAATTAAAGAAACAGTCAAAATGTCATAGCGTACCTGTGCACAACTTTAAAGTGTGTGCTAGCCTAATTATATGTATATATATATAATTTTGTTAGGAGCGAATGTGATAATTTCCATCTTATATTTGCCCACCAACATGCATTTACCACTCATATGTTTTAATGTTTTAATTTAAAATATAATTCATTCAATAATATACATATTTTGTAAATAAAGTAATTATTTTTAAATAGAAATTTAATTTTCTTAGATTTTTTTTAAAAAAAATCCTCTACATTATTGCTCGGATCCATTATATTTTATTTTTATTAATTTTAATGAAATTTTATTTTTAAAAAATATTAAAAACACATTTTCTCATATCAGGCAGGATTTATTTTAAAGTTTAAGATTTTAATTTTAATTTTAATAAATATTTAAATTGCGAAATTAAAATAGAAAAACGAAGGGGTGAGAATGAATAATTTTTCAGACTAATCATAAGTTCACATGTATATGTAAATGCATATGCCACTTAAATAAATGTGTAGGAATTTCTTCTAACTTTGAAACATCATTGTTCGGCTGTGAATCGACTCGGAGGTCGTTGTTGTCCACTTCAAGCCTACGTCGATTTTTGTGTTTTCTACTTTTCTTCGCTTCCTCGTCAATCATATTTTCTTTTTTAAAAAAGGTAAAACAGTATGCCACAAAAAAGTAAGTAAACAACCAAAGTTGGAAGTTTAGAGAGCCACAAATTGTGGCACACACACAGCGTCACTGACACGCACAAAAATAAAAACAAAAACTCATCAATCATCAATAAAATATAATAATAAGAACATTCTAGTGCCTCATTTTCGAGTATTTGAAGAGGACCGCAACAGGCCTTCTCCACACTGTCTGTCTTTCACATCCATCCCAGTCAGAAATAAGGAGGTGAAGGAAGCTTGAAATGGCCACTGCAGCCGGAAATGGAGTTAAGGATGGTATCGTCAACGGCGACAATACTGCTCACGACATCAATTCTCTTCTCTCTTCCGAAAACAGGGGCTTTCTTGTTCGCAACACTGGAGATGAGGTACTTTGGGTTTGTTTTTATAGTTGATGTTATCACTCTTCTTTGAGCTGTTGGAAACTTGGAACTGGGTTTTTGTTTTGTTTTGTTTTTTGTTTTTTTTTTTTGTCTGTGTCTGTTTTTCCGGGAAAAATTATTCTGTGAAAAATTATTCTGTGGGTGTGGTGAATTATGGAATTAATTTGCTTATAGCGGTGGAAGATTGAGTTCAGTGCCACAAATATGCCTTTCCGTGGCTATCAATTAATCACGTCGTGAATTTTTTTCGTTTTAGCACTTTATCATTCTGTTTTTATTCGTTTGTGTGTCTGTGGGTTCTTGTTTGTCGGTGTATGGAGAGTTGGTATCTATAACTACCTAGTTAATGGGCTCGGATTCATAATCATCGTTTTCTACTGCAATTTGAGTTGGGAGCTGGACGACATAAAAAGGATGAATGAGCTGCAATTTGAGTTGGGAGTTGGGTAAATAAATAGTTGTAACATAGTGCTCTGAACAGCAACATGCTGCATGAACATATGACTTATATTTTTATATTAATGTGGCATTGTGCTATGCGTGAGCGTTGCAATGGGTGTTATATGTTGATTTTCAATGTTTACCAGGTAAAGGTAGACAGCTTGAGAGGCAAGAAAGTCGGGTTATACTTTTCGGCTTCATGGTGTGGCCCTTGTCAGAGGTTCACCCCGAATTTGGTGAAGGTGTACACTGAACTCTCCTCCAAAGCTGCCAATTTTGAAATTATCTTTGTTTCGGGTGATAGAGATGACGAGTCCTTCAATGAGTATTTCTCCAAGATGCCATGGCTAGCAATCCCATTTTCAGACTCTGACTCTCGTGATCGTTTGAATAAGTTTTTCAAGGTTGAGGGGATACCTCACCTTGTGTTCTTGGATGAAGATGGGAAGCTTTTGTCTGAAGAAGGATTTCAAATTATCCTTGAGTATGGAACAGAAGGTTATCCATTTACGCCTGAAAGAATCCAAGAATTAAAAGAGGCGGAAGAAAATGCCAAGAGGAACCTATCCCTGAAGACTATTTTAGTCTCCCAGGAACGTGACTATGTGATTTCGAATGATGGACAAAAGGTGGCTATTAGTTCATTATTTATTATATCATATGTTAAGATTTCTAAAATTACTGTTTCTTGCACAATTTCTAATCTATTTTTTTACAAATGTGTGTGTGTGTGTGTGTGTGAGTGAATGCAAATAAATAATTGTACTATAGTGCTCTGGACAGCAACATACTGCATCAAGTTATGACATATATTAATGTGGCATTGTCCTATGTGTGAGTGTTGCAAAAGGTGTTTGTTATATTTTGATTTTCAATGTTTACCAGGTAAAGGTAGACAGCTTGATAGGCAAGAAAGTTGGGTTATACTTTTCGGCTTCATGGTGTGGCCCTTGTCAGAGGTTCACCCCGAATTTGGTGAAGGTGTACACTGAACTCTCCTCCAAAGCTGCCAATTTTGAAATTATCTTTGTCTCGAGTGATAAAGATGACGAGTCCTTCAATGAGTATTTCTCCAAGATGCCATGGCTAGCAATCCCATTTTCAGACTCTGACTCTCGTGATCGTTTGGATAAGTTTTTCAAGGTTAGAAGGAGTGGGATACCTCACCTTGTATTCTTGGATGAAGATGGGAAGCTTTTGACCGAAGAAGGATTTCAAATTATTTTCGAGTATGGAACGGAAGGCTATCCATTTACAGCCGAAAGAATCCAAGAATTAAAAGTGGCGGAAGAAAATGCCAAGAGTAACCAATCCCTCGAGACTATTTTAGTCTCCCAGGAACGTGACTATGTGATCTCGAATGATGGGCAAAAGGTGGCTGTTAGTTCATTATTTATTATATCATGAGTTAAGATTTCTAAAATTACTGTTTCCTGCACAATTTCTAATCTGTTTTTTACAAATGTGTGTGTGCGCGTGTTTGAGTGAATGAAGGTACCCGTTTCTGAACTGGTTGGAAGAACAGTGGGCCTTTATTTCTGGGTGCCAGCATACAAACCTTGCCTTGATTTTACTGAAAAACTTGTGGGATTGTATGATAGTTTGAGGGCAAAGGGGGAGAGTTTTGAGATTGTGTTGGTATCCCTTGATGATAACGCAGAATCCTTCCGGCAAGGATTTGAAGGTATGCCTTGGTTTGCATTGCCCTCTGAGGACAAAACCTGTAAGAAGCTGATCCGACACTTTGAGCTGGATGCCTTACCCACTTTAGTTATTCTTGGACCGGATGGAAAAACAATTCATTCCAATGCCGCCGAAGCTATTGAAGAACATGGGGAGCTGGCATACCCCTTTACCCCAGAAAAGTTTGCAGAACTTGAGGAGATAGAAAAGGCAAAACAGGAAGCACAGACACTGGAATCAGTTTTGGTTTCAGGAAGCCTCGACTTTGTGACTGGGAAAGATGGAATCAGGGTAAATTTTTAGGGGTTTTGAGTACTGCTAGCTTTATAGTGGACGTATGGTTTATCATGCATGTACTGAGATATTAACATGGCCTGGAATGCCATTACTCATGTAGATGACTATGAGCTGTTTCATCTCTCATTAGCTTGCATTACAAATATTTTCTTCAATTGCAGGTTCCAGTTTCAGATCTGGTGGGCAAGAACATCCTTCTCTACTTCTCAGCACATTGGTGCCCTCCATGCCGAGCATTCCTACCCAAACTGATTGAGGCCTATCATAAGATCAAGTCAAAGGATGATGCATTTGAAGTGGTATTCATCTCCAGCGATAGGGATCAATCTTCATTTGATAATTTCTTTGCAGGAATGCCATGGCTGGCTCTTCCTTTCGATGATATTAGGAAGGCTTCCTTGAAACGCATGTTCAAGGTTCGAGGCATTCCCATGCTTGTTGCTATTGGACCAAGCGGCCGCACTGTCACAACAGCAGCTAGAGATCTTATAATGGCCCATGGAGCTGCTGCATATCCCTTTACAGACGAACACATGAAGGAGATGAAGGCAGAATATGAGGAGATGGCAAAAGGGAGGCCAGAGCAAGAGGATGGTGGAACTGAACGGGACACAAAGGAGGAGCCTGGTTCCAAGGAAGGATGGAGCTGTGAAGGGGAAGTTTGTAAGAAAGCTTGAGCAAGTTCTTGGTGTCTTGCGTTATGGATATGAGAAATAAGGTTCGCTGTTTTGTCTCATGTAATATATTGAATAAGTTTGAAGTCTGTTGAAAGACGAAGTACTGAATGAATCGTCCTGTAGAAATTGGGTTCTATCACTGATGTATCGGGGCTTGTTTCATTATGGTTTTGCATGGTAATCTTGTTAGACTCTTTTATAAACGAAAAAGTGCTATTTTTCGCCTAGAAGAGAAAAAAAAAAGAGCCATGGCTAAAAATATTACAGCCTTACTGAACCCTGCAATTCTGTTTCCATCGCACATTAGTTATACTTCCTGCCAATGGGTGAAAAATTATGTTCCCCGTGTGAATCCTCTAATCCTGTTTTCATAGCACGTCGGTTATGTGTCAGCATTGTGAAGCTCCAGCTCCTGTGAAGCCTTCCATTTCTAGGATCCACTAGTTTGATGTCCTCCCCAGAATTTACAACCCAAGTGGACAGTCTTAGTGGGCGAAGGTTCGAGGCAGCTAGTTGAAGCGGACAGAGAACTCCTAGGAGAAGAAGAAGAAGAAAAAAAAAAAAAAAGAGAGGCTTGGGAGTGTTT
This sequence comes from Taxillus chinensis, assembly GCA_023512835.1. NCBI lineage: Eukaryota > Viridiplantae > Streptophyta > Magnoliopsida > Santalales > Loranthaceae > Taxillus > Taxillus chinensis. Next base: position 21,327,241 of record CM042085.1, on the reverse strand, counting down.
TTATATCTTGTTTTCGCTCCCAGCCCAAATCATACGCAACATCCACGCACAGTTATGAGATATATGGGTCAACCTTTAGTTTCCCACGTCGACTCGTTGAGTATATGTTAATTTCCCAGTATTTATTACTTAAATTTAATGCAGTCAGTCCCTTTAATTATGCATGCAGTTCTTGTGTCTCGGGTTTTTATCTGTTCTCTCCTTTATATAACACATTCACTTTTAGTTTAAAAAAAAAATCATGCAGACAACAAGTAGTTGCCTAATTTAAAAATATCCCAAGTTATTTACCCTTCTATTAAATAAAAGTATTAATAAGTTGTATACTTAAACTATTCAACTAGCACTTTACTTTAAATGTCTACAATTAGAAGGGTCAAATCTATGAAGTAAAACTTACTCTAGTATAAATATATTCCTTTATGCTTATGACTTACAAGTAATTTTTAACTTATCCTTATAAGTTCGTCCGGCCAAAATAGAAGTTTATTATACTATTAAAATTATTATAAAATTTAAAATTTATATCTTATTATCATTTTTAGTAATTCATAAATACTTCATTATTCAAATATTTTTCATAAGCAATATTATTCAAATGTATAACTCTTTAGAAAATAAAATTAAAATAAATAAAATAAAAAGACAACTTCCTTGTTCTAAGATCTCATTATTATTTTCAGCATAAACACATTTGATAAACAATGCCTCTCATATCCATAGGAAAAAAACATTTTAGATTAGACCGAGCAAAAAAATTAAATGAATAAATTCTTCGACTTTGGTTTCACCATCAACCTGTTTAACTGATAATTGATTGTGACATTGACTTCTATTTTATATCATAACATCTCACTTTATGACGAGCCAATAAACAAGGTGTAACAACCAACAAAATATATGATGTAACGGAAGATCAGGGGAAGATGATTCGAGTGGGAGGCTTTTTGAGAACTCATTATTCACATTGAAATAAGTTAACAACGATATCCAATGTGATGGTTTGACAGTATGAATTCCTGAGCTGAAAAGGTAAATATACTGTGCAACAAATTTACCAGAATATATAGAATTCACTAATTTTTTTATTAAAAGATTTGATTATTAAGTATGAAAGAAAGTTACAATACAATGACCTCTGGGGGTGGATGAAAGGTACAAATAACAGGATGAACCTAAAAGATACAAATATCCTCACCTGACTGATGGTGTCATGGTGATGGTATTCTCTCCCAATTAATTATGCTCACTAAATCTCTACTCGACACAGTGTGTCTTGATATATATATATATATATTACACATTCCCAGCCGTGTAATAGATTTACAAATTAAATACCTCAACCTCACCTGAAGAAACGGACTGCATTTCATACTTATAGCATGCTTGGGAACTCCAACGGCTGTGTATTGCATCTTACATCTCACATGGGGCGTCTTGCGGGGACAATACACCACTGAAGCTGGTAAATGCACCCAGGGCTCCGAGAAAGCCTTCATGCCTCAGAAACATTGCCTTTGCCTCACCTTTAGACCTGAAATATGAAATTGAAATATTCAATGCCGAAAGAGGTGAAGAATGCAACAGCGTCCGTTGACGTATATAAAAAATATAAGGGAGGGTGGGTAGGAAAATATTAGAAACTTTTGCAACATGGAATTGGCATTTTTGTTGCTAGAAGGATATCATTGTTCGGACTTTCTTTACGCCAGTTTAAATATGAGTTAGCAAATCAAGTAATCCAACCTCACTTAAATTGATATGAAAAACAAAATGAATTGACTCCAACTTAAAAAAAAACTCTATCCCTTATAATTACCAGAAATGAACAGCAACAGATATTGTGTCCATTGTATAAGCCTGGCCCCGAATAAAAAACCCTCCAAAAAAAATCCGCTTCAACCCAAATCGAAGTGCATTCAAGTACGATATCTGAGGACAAAAACATAAATGAATACCAAAATACGATGACAATGCACAAAAACTAGAAAAGTCCATGATGCCACAATAATGTTGTCGTAGGGCTCGTTGATTTTTTACTCTGTGACAAAAGCTTCCAACTATAACATCAAAATATAACATGTTCAAAGGGGAAAAGTCCTTAAAAAACTCTTGCAACTAAATATCAACGAATTGACCCACCCTCCCTCTCCTTTTTCTGCAGTAGCTTGTCCTAATTAGACACAATACAGTGTTTCAGATACATTTTTAAGAAAGAAGAGAGTTAACTCACGCTATATCAATAATTAAATGCATGCAAGACACCTGCCCTGCTCACCTGTCCAATATTATTTGAGATCATTCGAAGTAGTGAGCGGGACAAGTCTTCAGGTTTGTAATCCTCAAGCTCTTTATTTACAGAGATTGCCTTGCCAAAGCTTGAAGCAATGGTTCTTGATGAGAGACCAACCTGGTATGATTAAAAGGCACTCCAAGCGAGATGGAGATTAACATGAAAACTGCTAAGTATGTAGGACTTTAGACTTCTGAAAAATAAATTTTAAAGTCTGCTCAAAGGCTGCTAAGCTGTTTGTCTAAGTAAATTCCAATGAAATCAATAAGAACATAAACCTTTGAATAGTCCATGCCACTGTAAATGTCCCCAACTAGCATGTCTACGGCTCTATTATTTCCGAGATGACTCAACTCCAGTAATTCATCAAAACTGATAAGGTTAAGAATTTGCATCCTCACATGAGGGAGTGCTGAATGAAAGGATTTATAATAATACAGAAAGACAAGAAAATTCATAAATTACCTCTTGCATTTTGTTAACAGCCTCCCCAAACCCCAAAAAGTCCCACCTCCAACACTTGTTCCACTAACTCGTTCAAACTTGCCATCTCCTTCCACCTACACAAGCAAAAACTGAAACTCAGCATAAGAAAAGAATGAAACTCCATTGATTCCATATCCTGTATGATCCAAACTACCTTGATCATACTCACACCAGACCCAATATTAACAAGAAGATATGGGTACAGGTCATTATGGTCAATTTGCACAAATTCTTTCCGATCATCCATGTATGTGAAAGCTTCATGGTGAACTGCCTGTTTACAAAAATAAGAAGAAATTTCTCACACTATCATCGATGAAGAAAGTACAGCGAAAGTAACAGCAAACTACCATTGTCCACAAAGTTGTTGAAGTGTAAAGTAATCCACCAATTGCAAAGGATGTTAGCTTTTAGTTCTTCAATGCAAAAGGATAATAAAAGGCACAAGAGGAATGAGCTACTGCAAGGCAACCACAGAAACTTGTACATGTTCACTTAACAGGGAAGCATCCAACCCATAAAACTTGATAAAATGAATAATCAACAAATGTTGCATTTAAATGCTTTTCAGAAAACCTTTGATACTTTACAAACTGCATTTTGCAAAGGTTTTGATTTCTCAATCATTCTTTCCTGACATGATCTAGAGCTCTATAACCTCATCTTTCATGTTGCATAAATAACCTATAAGTTACAACTTCAATCCAAGGGACAAGGCCACAACTGAGATTATTATAATCTCACAATCAATGCCCACAGAGAATATAAAAATGGAGCAGAGACGAAGAAAAATTAGTCCATCTAAAATGTTGTTAAATGGTGCTGTAAATGAAATATATAAAAAGTGCATCAGCCATGGAACAAAAACGAAAAAACATGTGTCGTGCATGACAGTGATTCAAGATTCAGTCCATGATGACAGAAAACAAAAGCTTAAGGCACTCAACTCTGAAATCACAAAAAAGTTATTTCAATTAAGGATCTCACCTTAAGCAAAAAATTTGATCCAGCCACAAGACAATCCATCTCATCTTCCTTATCGAGAGTAACACCAAGTTTTTCTTTGAAGAGATCTGCAAACTTATATGCTCCACCACCTGTCGCCTTCCCACATATATGTATTACTAGTTAATATATTATCAATTTATGCAATCTATACATATATGGCATCCCCAAACCAAACATCTTGTTGTAGAAATCAAACACCATTGACAATTCCAAATCACAAAAATTGGTTTTAATGTGGCAAAATACTATTGCTATGCTTAAAGGCAGCTTGAAGACTTGGGATTCAAGCTATAAAGATAGGTATCACGCAGCAACACAATCCGTGGACACTAACGGAGCATCATGCCACAATTAAAAAAATAAAAAAACAAATAAAATTTACAAGATAGGCATAACTTCTCTGTGATACCATCAAGCTTAAAATGACTAGCACAATGCGGCAACAAATGTAAATTCATTCAACTCAATTCAATTTTAAATGATTTTCTATCGATAAAAACATAAAGCAGTGCTTAAGCATCTTCAAAACACAAAGGTTGGGAGGGTTGAGCCAAGATTTTTACCTTAATAGTGGTGGTACAACTAACAGAAGCTTCCTGATTCACAAAACCTGAAATGGTAAGCATACACATGAGAATTTGAGCAAGAGAGGTAGGAGCCATTATATTTGAGAATAAATTGAAATTACTTAAACTCGGTATGTCTCATACTAGTGTTCTGAATCCTGTTCATGCGAATAGAGGGAGGGGGGGAGCATAAAAACATAATATTTAAAAGAAACACTCATTTTGTACGTAAAAGTTCAGTAATTTAGAAATCAACAAAAAATTCAAACAAAATAGACATGTCCAAACAGAATACACTAGACCTTATCTTCCATTTGAAACAAATCTCCAAATGCAAGGATAAACACAACGCTGCTTGATCTATAAAATTTTTCAATAAAGGACTCCGTTTGACCTTGTGACAATGTGGCAAGCACAAAATTGTACGTACATACCAGTACCACTATTGGGAAGCTGAATGGATCGAATGAACTCTACGCATTCGTTAATCTTGCTTGTCTCAAAGCTCGCAAAATGCAACCTTCCACCAATATTAGAAAAGCTCCCATTGGAGCTCTGCAACATCTTACCCTTGACATCAACCGAACCATTATTATTGTTATTCGAAAAATAAACCAACTTGATGAGGGAACCTGCCAACCAAGTTCGAGTCCATGTTTCAATAAACAGAGGCGAAAAAAGACTTCCAAAATAATTTTAAAATAAAAATCAACGAGAAAGAAACCAAAAAAGGAATCTTGGGTCACGTGTACAAAAAGTAGAACAGTTATGTGAGAATGTTAAATGCGAATTTAATTGAAGCTAAGGCCAAAACTCAGTAAAGAATACTCGAGGATGCTGAAACAAACATCACGCTTCAAATGACTTGTGTAAAACAAAAACATGAAAGCACAAACACGACATAGAGACAGTAGTAACATGTATCATCAGATCACCTCCGATGTCCAGAGCCAGGTGCGAGACCGGACCAACCGCAGGACTACCGTCCTCGAAGCTTCCGCCAATCTCAGCCTCCCTGAAATGGACCTGAACGCCACAGCTGGACTCCTCCATGGTCACCAAACCCCCAACACGCGCGCGCGCTCACACACACACACACACCCTCTCACCTAACCATAAACCATAGCGAATTGTGCAATTTAACAACGACACCTAGGTAAGGAGTAGAGAACATGGGTTTCGGATAAAAAAAGGGTAATGAATATGTCGCCTTGGACAAACACGGATGGGCTATTCAGTCACTGTTGTTGTTGGGATTGGATTGACCTTCAGATACCAAAATGGGGCGGCTAATCAATCGCAATGATACGATAGTGCGCTTGCGTGTGTTGCGTTTGCATTTTCGTTTCCATTTGCGATGTCCCAATCAGACGGCAAGTGTCCTATATATATATATATATATATATATATATATATATATATATATATCTCTTATTACTTACCGAAAAGTAATACAGTACACGAATTAACTCGAATTGTATAATTTTTATTAGTGAATCGAATTGAAAGCCTTAAACTATGATATATTGATATTTATAAATGTTACTATATTATAAAGTTGAATCCAATCGAAGTGTTTATAAATTTGTTTGTAAATATTTATAAATATAATTATAAAATCATAAAAATTTATAAAAAAAATTCATATAATAAATTTATCAAAAAAATATAATTAATTAATACTTTATTAATTTATTCATTAGTTACACTTTGTTATCTTTATTTAATATTATAAATAATTAATATATGTAATTCATAAAAATATTATAATAATAGTAGTAATAATAATATAAAAATATATACTTATTAAATTATATTTAATAAAATAACTTTTATATATATAATTAGTTTGTTAATTTTTCGTTTACAAATAATTTTTACAAACAATATTCACGAACGATTTTACAAACACTTGTTCTTAAACGTTCGCAAATATATTCACGAAAATAACAATATTCACGAATATCACTATTTTTTAACGAACGAACATAAATGATATTTTCTCGAACCGTTCTTGAGTTTATTTATGAACGTTTAATTTATTTACAGTCCTATTAAAAAATTAAAATTATATATATAATTAAAAAAAGAAAGAAACCTTTCGTCAACCTTAAATACATGACCACTAAGGAATAAGGCTGCAATACACCAACAAAACACGACCAAAACAGGTATCTCATTATAGCTAAATTAATTATTATCCGGGTGCTTATAAATTATAATTGGGATCTAGACCAACAAAACTCGACCTGCAACGAGGCTAAAATTTTCCAACTACATACACTGTGTTTAGTTTGGAACAGCCAAACAATGCCCTTTTGTGTGTGTGTATGTGTGTGTTTGAGATAAGAGCTTAAGTATTAATATAAAACAACACCAAAAAAGTGATTTGATATATCAGTGCTGAATTTATTAATAATTTCCATACATTAGTTTACTTTTAAATTATATTTGAAAAGAGAATATAATTTAATAATAATATTATTATTATTACTTTAGAGCATCAGATATTTTGATAAAATGTTTTTTTATATAATTTAGTGTCTTAAACTACTTTGATTTACTCAGAATATTTTTATACTATTTTAAGAAAGATATATGTGAAACTATAACCCAAATTGATATTATTTTTGAGAGAATATTTTTGTTAAATTTATATATAAAAATAATAAAATTCGATTGGTAAACTAAAAAACACTTAATATAAAAAGTTTATGTTTTTAATGGTAAAAAACAGAAGTTGTTTTGGGATTATTTTTCAAAATTATTTTTCTAGATAGTAACTTTGAAATTTGTAAAATACTAATATTAATCATATTTAAAAATCAAAATAAAAAGAAATGCAAGTTTAAAATTTAAAAATTAATGATATTTTTGTCTTTTTAAACATTTACAATAATTTTATTTTTGATTTACTAAATTTATATTTTATGCTTTTTAAATCTATAATACTTTTAAAATTATAGCTTATTACACACTTAACTATTTATTTTTACAGTAACTTTTTTTCCAACACAACTAAACCAACTTCTTTTAAAAGCACAATATTATCTAATTGAGTCTATATATTGTGATACATACCAATACCGATGTAATACAAGTAAAAGATGAAAGAGGAGTAAAGATAGATAAAAAATAAAAATATTGAACCATGTGCAATTGCATTCACTTTAGTGAAGTAAGCGTGGATTAAACTTGTATTAGTGGCCCCGACATCATCAATCTATCCATCGTTATTAATGTTGATAATTATTTTCCTTAAGTTTAATTTTTTTCTTTTCTATACAAATATATACCACAATATATTCTCTTAATCATTATATATATATATATCATTAAACTAATATTTCGTATTTGTATTTTTATTTAATAATATGTTTTTATAATTTAATATAAAGGGGAAGTGAAACTTATGAGAAATATGAAGGAGACAGGTAATTGAAATAAAAAAATTATAATTTAATAATCATATGAGTAAACTATGAGTAAACAATGAGTGTTTCACAATACGTTGAAAAATACTGTGCAAATCAAATAGATAAAGTTAACTATAAACTTTTGTGATGAGAATGGTTTTATGATTTTTTTTCTCTTAAGTAAGGGGAAATAAACTCTTATATAAAATTCACTACTAATACTCTTAGAACATGTTTGATGTAGGCTATATTTGATATTGGTATTCAAACACCTACAAGAATTTTGATTGGGAAATGTTTTCAAGTTTCGTATTTAGGTACAACTAATACTCAAATCATGAGAATTAAAAACATCTTCTGATTATTTTAATTTATTTTCACTCATATTCCTATACCCATGACTCTCTCTTACTCATATTCCTATACCCATCACCCCCCCCCCCCTACATTTTGGGATTCATGTATTAAAAAACCCATCAAACAACGTCATGTTAATGGGTTTTTATTTCTTCTTTTTTACACACCCATCATTATTTCTTTTTGCTCTTCTTCTTAAAAAAAATAAATAAACAGGTATTCTTTCCATCGTGAGCTACATCTTACGCATAAAGAAACCCTTTCTCCTAATGGCGGCGACTAGACATGGAGTCTTAAACGCTGCAAGTCCAGCTGTGACTGCAATCTTCGATGGCGGATGTTACGATCTCCAACGACAGAGACGCTGCTCGATCTACACCCAATCTAGAGTCTAAAGTTACGGTAATTGATATTTTTTTGTGATGTCTTCAACAATCTGTTTGCTTTTCATTGTGAATTAGGTTTATCGGATTGAGCCAACTGAACTGTAAACACAATCTTTACGCACTCACACCTATTGCCGCCAGATACAATTGTAAATTTGTGATCATTCCATTTGTTTTATTTATATATCTTTCAATAGTTAAGTGAAATAGAGCGTTTGTCGCACACACACTTCAAATAAAATTTAAACTAAGCATAACATAGGGTTAATCTAGTTCGTTCACTAACCGGAAGGCTTATAAATTTAATTTAACTTATTCTTTAAAAAAAATAAAGAAAAGCTAAGTTAGAGAATTGGAAGGATTTTGTGTGAAATTAAAATAAAATTAAATATTAAAAAAAATTAATTAACTAAAGATGCAATTGATTTAACCTCTCACTTCAATTATTATTTATCATTACCTTCTAAAAATATAATAACATATTTAAGGCCCTATAATTTAATTAAATCAAGATTCTATGATTATAATTAAATTATGAATTCGCACTAGAAATCAGACTTAAACTCATACCAATCCTAGAAATAATTATGTTTTGCATTCGAAAAATCAAATCGAACACTAGGAATAATAATTTTCATATCTCAAAATTAATTAACTACAACTGCGAATTAATCACAATAAAAAATTATACTTTAAACAATTCACAATTAACTACAACTGCAAATTAATTACAAAGAATTTAAAATAGATAGAGGAACGAATTCCAAACCATAGCACCTAAATAAATTATTAAGATGAAGAACAGAAATTCAAAATAACAATTAAAGTTTGAAGCTAAATCAAATACAGAAAATTAATACATAAAAATAAGATACAAGTGTAATGACCCGTGTTTGGGGTTCTGGTAGTTAATCATGTGATGGAGTGCACATCGAGGGATGTGAATATCAGTACGATGATGTATGCATCGAATAGAGAGTTTTGACTCTGAGTGGGCCCGATTTGGAGTTGGAGCCCCGAAAGGGTAATTTTGAGATTTTTGTGGTGTGGTCGTGTGACTTTGTATTCGTGGTATTATTTGGAAAAAAAAATCTTAGTACAATAATGTACTCGTTAAACGGAGCGTTTTGACAGTAATTGGGCTTGATTTAGAGTCGGGACACTGTGAGAGTAATGTTGATATTTTAATGAATTAAATGTGGGAGAGTATAAATAGGACAGTGAAGAACCCAAATCCCTAATTTTTATACGTGTTTGCCTTTCTAGAGAGAGAAATCGGAGAGGAGAGAGAAAGAGAAGGGGGAAAAGCAAAATTTATGATCCGAAGCTCATAGATCGCAAAGAATCATATGTCATATAAATACTTTTTAAGGAAAATTTAAGGAAGAATAGTGCTTTGTGCAGTCCAGATTCTTTAAAGATTTGTTCTTGAAGAAAAGGAGGCATATGTCATGTAACCATTTTTTTGGTTGATGAAAAGTTAACAATATATGTAAATGATAAATTGGAAGGGAAAGAAAAACAAGAGGTCAAGACAAATCAAAATTATAATATTCCATACTTTCATACTTGACTTACAATTCATTATAAGTTACATCCTTCAAAATAGCCGGATAAAATGCTTACGAGTTTATTAGTTTCATAATAAAAATTTCAAATGATTTATTGCATCTTTCAATGGAACTAAGATGTTACAAAAATCAATCCTTTTTATAATTGTACAAGTAATAATAATAAGAAATTATGACTTGTTATTATTTGGATTTGCTAAAATTACAAGCCATACATTTACGATATGTTTAGTGAGTTGTATTGAATATAATAATATTATAATTTTAATAATATATAATAATATATAAATTATTTATATTATATTAAAATAAATTATTTAGTCCAAAAATTACGGTGGATAATACATTTTATGTTGTATCACTCAATCTTATAATGTAAATATTTATAAATTGAATAATTTGTATTTAAATAATTATAATTAAATAAATTTCAAATTAATTTATTATATTCGATAAAATAATAAAAACTTAGTAGTGTATATATGTTAAATAATAATATAAAAAATCATTTTGAGAATCGTATAAAATAAAAATCATGACCAATGTTTTAATTTACTACACTTTACCAAATGTGTTAAGATTTGTTTTCACAACAATATTATAATATCATACCGTGCATATGCAATATTCTTTTTAGTTTTTGCATAAAAGTTATGTCATTTTAAAAATAAATTATTTTAAACACATTTTTTAGTGTACTTTAGTTTAATGAATTCCTCCGTAAACCCTTTTCAAATTATTTAACCAATTAAATCAATCCATAATATATTAAAATTTATATATTTCGACAACGATTATGAATTTATGATGATAATAAATTGAATATTTGAAAATTTAAGATTTTTCAATATGTTTTCAATTAGAAGAACGAGAATATATATATATATATTCGTCACCACGCTCTGCTATGACTCTCTGGGCCTCACTACTCAATTTGACTCCGTTCGAGTCTACTTCTTCCTTCTCCTCTTCTTCTTCGTCTTCAGCGCCGACGCCTCCATCTTCGTCTCCGTCGACCCCTACGCTTGGCTTCACTTCCAAAAACCAATGGAGATCTCCTCCGTACACTACCTCTGTCAACATGTGAGTCTCCATTTTTCATGTTTTCGACCATGTCCATCTTCTTTGATTTTTTTTGTTTTTTTGTTTTAATTTATAATGTAGTTGATCTCATCTGCGATTCGAAGATGTCGAATGTCCGAAGATCTCTGCAGGCTATCTGCCGTCATCAAACCCTCTCCACCTTTGTCCGATCGTTCCATCACTCGAATTTCTAGTAACCATGAAACTTGTCGATGATGATTTGTTGCTGTTGTTTATTTATTTTTTGAGTAGTTCCAGTACATCTCCTAGTATGGTCACGGATTAGTTGTTTTCGTTGCCTCAGCAAATACGAAACATCAAATGAACCAGTTGCAACCGAAGACGAGGCTTTTACTGCTTGTCTATACTTGAACCACGAACATACCATACCATATTGTGTCTCGTAGCATAAGTCCAATAATAATAATAATAATAATTATTATTATTATTATTGATTTGCATTTTTTTGTGAGCAGTTTCGGATACGGGCTCTGGTAGCAGCTTGGAGGAATTCCATGACTTGAAATTAACAAAGAATTGTGCTTCTGCCGACATATGGGGTAATGGGGGTCTAGAAAATGCATTTTCTATGCCAATTATGTCTGTCTCACTTTTATGAAGGAAATGCCGATTTCATTGAAAGCATCTCAAATTTGTAATTGGATGGCCGTGTGTGCTTACTGCTTAGTTTAGTGCACTGATATTCAAAGGTATTGTCAAATTCTGAGAGGTCACTGGTTAAGTCATTAGAATGGATAAGCTGCTCATATAGCTTATATAATGTTTTTATGTTATGATTATCTAGTATAATTTTATTATATTACGATTTAGTGTCGTATATCTTGATCATGCTGGATCAAATCTCACAGTATCAAATTTTTGTTGCTGTTAGTCTGATGGTTTTCCACTGTTGATCTATAATGCAGATGGGTTTATATCTATTACAACTACTAGTACGTTCCTTCTATCCTTTAGACCAACTGCTTGATAAATGTCATTGTTTTGTTGTTCTGTTACATTAATTAGTTGATGATACTGATATCAAATCTTCTGTGGAATGGCTTCGGTGGTGGCCCTGAGAATTACCTGATGTTATTTCATCAACTGTTCAGTGATTGGGATGTCTTCAGTGCTAGACACCAAGAGAGATAATTGTTAGTCACTAAATAAAAAAAAGTTTTATGTCAGAGTAGTAAAATTACAATAGTAATCTTGCTTCGATAGGTTCTGCTTTTATTGTTGGTCTTTGTTTTAATTATTGGATAAAAGCATATTGGTATTATCATTTGTGGAGAATACAGACATTTGTGATAAGGAGATATTTCAGTATCATCTCAATTTAAAAGAGGCTACTTCCGCCAGAAGGCTCATCAAGCTACCTTCACTCCCAAAGAATGGCTCAAAATTCAGGTCAGCTAAACGCCATTACTTCTATTTGTTTGATTAGTGGATAATCTTGTCATGAACTGTTCGACAATCTCTTGCTCAGTGGGAGTGAAGTATCCTTGTCTATGCATGGAACCATTGATGACTTAGTGGCAGAGATTACACCTTTCTTTCAAAAGGTAAGTACCATCCGCACAGTCGTCTTCCATTTATGACACACGAAATAAATATATATATAATGGCTATGATCCCTGACCATCATTGCCATTGTCTATAAGTATTATGCAGACTTACAATACTTTTTCAAAAAAAATAATGGATTTTTTTGACTGATGCAGTATGGTCTCTCATTTTTCATAAAGCCTTGATAAAGTGGTTTTCTATTTGAATTTATATATTTAGTTTTCTTCGGTGTTTTAATTTCACCTTTTCTTGCTTTTTGCAGCTGCAGATCTTAAAGATACCGGTGAGTTTGCAAGTTTCTTTCTTATGAATCTGTCTTCAATTATTTGTTACATTAGCACAATAGCAGCTGGCTGAACATGCATAGTCTTGTTCTGAACCTGTCCTGTCCCGATGGTTAGGATAGTTTGGGGCAGGACAAGATTTTTACCTTAAACCTATTTAAAAATATTATAAAATATCAGGTCGGTGTAGAGTGGGCAAGGCTTGGGCCCAACTCGATGTCTTGTCGGGGCAGGTCAAACCCAGATGGGTTGGGTCGGGCTGGGCCAATGTTGCCATCCCTAGATGGGCATGTTCTCTATTCAAACAAGAAGTGATACTGTTTATTATGCAGTGATTATTTCTGCCTACTATGATTGTATTTTGTGGCACTTTGAACTTGTAGTTCAAATGTCATGTTTGTGGAAATGTTCCTGGTGATGTTGCCTTTTTGCTATGCATGGATGTGATACCATGCCCCAAGTAGTTGGAGATTGATGGGGCATCATGTTTCACATTTCAGTTGCATTGGCATTTTTTTTGGGTTAACTTTTCCATTTTCTTGAATTAAGGTGGAAGGTTGCTCCGATTTTCATTTTCTTGATATTTTTTTTATGTTACTATCCGTCAGTTCTTTCATGAAGTCCTGCTCACAAATTGGTTTTCCACAATCTTCCAGAAGGTTGCAATAGAGTTGGTGGTTGAAAGTGGTGAAACTCCTGGATCACGCTCTGTGCAGTTCATTATAGCAGATGACTGCATTCTAAATTCTTCAAATATTGAGTGTCTGAAGTCAGGGTTTGAAGATTATGTTTACAGGCACAGAAATATTCTAGATAAAAAGTGTCTCTCCTGCTTCCCGAGTTGGTAAGCTTATGGACTACCAATAATGTCTACTTTTATTTTTATATTGCCTATTTATTTTTTAATTATTAATTTTTCCATGGGCAAGTAGAGAGACAAATGTCCAGCTTCCATACCATCTGAATTTGTACTTAAGGGTTAGACAATGCTCTTATGGCAGTGTCATTTTCTTCCCAAAAGGCCTGTCCCAGACCCATGTTGGAAATGAAACATGTTTGCCTTTGTCTTACACTATTACTTGGTCTACTCTATTGGACATTTTTATTACCATTTCTACATGTGAGACATGACCTTATATTTTCATTAGTGAGTGAGCACATTTTATATCACCTTTTTCAGTGATCATCTACGAGTTGGAAGTGGAATTGCATGCTCTACACGAAACCAAAAGAGTACAGGTTTGGTGATTGAAGCAGTGATGGTAATAAGTGAAATGTCTGAGCCATCCACTCTTTGTTCCACAAGATACAATGCAAAATCAGAGGTTCCAATAATGTCTACCCTTCACAATATTTGTTTATTAACACCCAAAAAAGACCCTACTATTGAGAGGATTTTTCTTTTATTCTGTCTGATTGAAAGTAAAAAAGTGGTAGTTTATTGCTTTGTTGCCTACTACTTAACATGCAGGATACAACTCAATTGACTGAAAAAAATCTTTATCTTCTTATCAAATTATGTGTATGCTGACATATGTTGCGATTTTAAAAGCAAAACATGTAGAAGTGAGGGATAAAACTGATAAACTAAAAAGCTGTAGTTTCTTTTTTTTTTTTTGAAGAGAAAAAACCTGTATATGTAGGCACTTCCCTTTGCAACATCACTTGATATATCTTTGAACTTTAGAGAAGGGCCCTTCATGTATGAATACTAAATCTAATGAAATCCATCCTTTATTTTACATGGTGATGTCATGACATTATTTTTCAGATCTTATATTTTAGAGATTTTGCACTGCATTCAATTCCTCAATCGGCCTTGAATGCTATGTCTAGCATTGATTGGAAAAGTTATGGCTTGACATTAAAGTCCATTTTGGAAGGAGATGGACATACTTTAATAGTATGGGAGAACCTGCCTTCAAATACTCATGTTGATATCGTCCTTCACTGTTATCATGAAGAATATCCAAAGTTGCATTTCAGTTTTTAAATTCTGGTCTAAACTGTTCCCATTGTTGGCTGTGAGTTTTTTTATTTTTAATTTTTTTGGAGCTGCTTGTGTTTTATATAAATATGGTCCTTAATTCATTGCTAAGGCCACAATGCCAGCCGCAAGAGAAAAGATGCAAGTAGATCGTAATATTATAAGAAAAGCAATCAAGCTTGCATTAGCTGATTTGAAGGAAAAACATACAGGCATTCTGCTGAGTGTGCGTGCACACAAGGTAAATCATCTCTCTCTCTCACACACATTGTCATTCTCCAACCCAACAAGATATGATTATTATTGCAAAAATCATGTGAATGCATGCTAGGTTATGTATGCCGCTTCAAAGGATGGTGCATCTATCTATTGGGATGTTGGATGAGCATTAAATTTATCCTTCTTTTCTTCCTCCCTTGTTTTGGTCAGATCTGTAGTCATGCTCCTCATCTCGCCAGAACAATTGCTGGCTTGATTTTGTCCTCCGATGACTCGACCTTCCAAGGAGAATGCCTTTCAGTTTTGGGCCTGCAGTCCCAATACAATGGGGGAGACATCCTTGAAGGTTGCATCAAGCAGAAGATTGTTTCAGTTATAGAGATGAACGACAGAAAGCCCAGAAGCTGCAGGGAAGCTGCGCCACTTCTTTTTGAAGATGACTACTGCTACCAAGAACCAGACTTTCAGGAAGAGTATGAGGACGAGGAAGCATCTCATACCCTAGGTCTATAGCCGATGTCTTATTAAATTCAACTAGATTCTCTGGAAGAGTGAGGATGAGGAAGCATATGATACCTTTGGTCTACAGTTGATTTATGTATTAAATGTCATATTAAGCTCCCCCAGAAAAGTGGGTCATACTATTCACTTTCATTAGTCACTGGCATGTAGGGGAACTGTTAACATTTTGAAACCACAGCAAGACCCGAAACGGGCCTAGGCTTCGTGATACCTTAGAAAAAATAGGCGGCGGTTAACCATTCCGAGCAATTCTCAGGAACACGAATACCAATAAAAAAAGTAACAAAAGCATCACCCAAAACCAATCAACAAAACAACCAAACATAGTGCCGTAATGAACTACATTGCATATCCAACAAAAAAAGACATCATAGCAAAAAACAATATTAAACAAAAAGGAAAGAACAAAAATCCACAGGTTAACCAAGTGCTAGGAGTGATCTTGATAAAATTGCAGATAACTACGGCATTATTTATACATATTTATGACAGCATCAGAAAGGACAGACAAGCTATATATCAGCCACAGGTAGGGTAGGCCTGCAGCTGTTGCCATTTAAATCTTAGTTTCAATGACCAGTTCAAGCTTGAGTAGCCTCAGCTGATCCTTGGGGCTTGTCACGCTTAGCTTCGTAGTCTTTCACGGCTGCCTTAATTGCATCTTCAGCTAGCATGCTACAGTGCAGTTTCACAGGTGGAAGAGAAAGGTGCTTTGCAATTTCCCTTCAGTATAGGAATAAACAGACGCATTAGAACCAAACAAAACCGAACAACAAAGAAGGATGAAACTACAGAGTGTCGCAATTTCCACCTAGTGATCAGCAGAGAGCTGCAAATATATATATATATATATATATATATATATATATATATGTATATTTATTCTATTACTTGTAATTTAAAATTTTGATCCTTTTTATTTTTTGCAAGTGATGGTTTCTCTGTGATGGAGATAAAAGGAAAAAAAGTTCCATGGAGATACATTGCTTTGAATTAGACAATGATACACCCAACCCATCAATGAATGCACTTGCAAATAAAGCTCTCTAAGTGCGAAGAGAGTGCTTCAGCCTAACAAGGGGCCATTCGGCTTTGGTAAGGAGGACCCAAAAAAGGAATAATTAGAAACCTAATGCAGCATCTGATGTCATTATTCAAGATTTAAAAGAGAACTCCTCTCCCACGGGCAGTTCATATGGCACTAAAAACTGGATACCGTTCACAAAGAAGTATTGACATTGTTAATCCAGCCCTTGGCAGTGCAGTGTGTAAAAGAAGAAGACCACAGACAAATGACACTGACAACTCATATAGAATACATGGGTGGTGGACAGCGTGGTTGAAAAGAAATACAGAAATTAGGCAGGACAAGAGCTTGATATACATGTATTCGTTCCTGGTTTTTTAGTGATGGTAACTCCAGAGTGCAAAAGAATACACGCATCAGGAGAAAGCACAAAAATGTAAGGAATCAAATATACCGACCGCTGACATTCATAGACAGTTAAAATATGGAGGGAGGGACAAGGAATGTCGAGGTCACAAGAGAACTCACGTGTTCCGAATGGATAAGACTTCCTCCATTGGCTTCCCCTTCACCCATTCAGTGGCTGCGCAGGGACAGGAACCAATAAATACTATGATATAGTAATTACAATAATTTGTTGGGCGAGCAACAATAACAAATCGAATATGGTTATCTTAGAGATTTTAGTAAAAACAACAAAATCTGAATACTCGTCGTAACTACATCTGAATACGGTAATTTAATTGCTAAATTAACAAATCGAAAAACTTAAGATTCCCAAAATCGCAAATAAAAAAAAAAGTACAAACCCTAATTTAATAAAATCGAGAGGGAAAGAGAGAGACCGACCTACGGAAGAAGAGGCGATGGCGGAACCGCAGCCAAAGGTCTTGAAGCAAGCGTCGACGATTTTTCCTGTTTCCTGGTCGACCTTGATCTGGAGCTTCATGACATCACCGCAGGCGGGGGCGCCGACGAGGCCGGTGCCGACGGTGGGGTCGGTTTTGTCGAAGGATCCGACGTTGCGGGGGTTGTTGTAGTGGTCGACGACGCGTTCGTGGTAGAGGCGAACCAGAGCCTGGGGGTGAGGACGAGGTCCCAGCCCATGCCCTGCCCCTAAAAATTTGGTAAAACCAGCACGAAGCATCATCGCGGTGCTGTTTTGTTTGGTTCTTGGACGCGCGCTCTTCCTCTGCACTTTGTGTGTGTATTCGAAATGGAAGCTTAGATAGACGCCAACGTCGCGTGATCGATGAGAGAGGGCGTTATATAGACGCCATCGAGAAGGCTCGTCCTTGGGTTGGGCCGGTTAAAGGCGACGCCGTGACACGTGTCCCATCATGGCCCGGCCAGCCACTAGCATACATTGAATTATTAAATTTGTTTTTAGTTTCTTCAAATGCGGTGCACAATTATAATTCCGTATATTATTATTTATTGGGGTGGCATTATGTAATTAAGGGATAATTATAATAACGTGATAACTGATAACAAATATCAGGTCACCCAAAAAAAAATATTAAATTACGAATAAAATATGACTATTCACGTTTCACGAGTTAATTACATATATTATTTTATAAAATTATTATGTTATTGTGGCGTAACACAATAACATATTAAAAATGTGTTTTTTAAAATACAAAAATCGCAGCTTTTTTTTTTTTTTTGGTGTCGTAATTTTTGTTTTATCTGGTTATAGGGTTATATTAATTTGTTTTCCATGCTTTTTTTTTTTTTCATGCTCATGCTTACAATTTGAAAGAAATATTTTTCGTATGTTTATGGATTTCTTTCCGCGATATATATGCTCCATATTATATCCTTTTGAGTTTTCCCTGATTTTTCTTTTCAGAAGTGAAAAAAGTTTGATAGCCGAGCTAAATATCATTTTTATCAACTTGCCCACCTCCTTCAATTAGTGGTGAAAAGATATAGATACATGGAGAAATAAGGCTTATGTTTTGTATGTTTATGAAGTCAAGAAATTATGCATATGTTGGAATTGATTGTATTTTTATTTCCCGAGAAAACCTTTGAGGCTATAATTTTAAGTTTGGAGGATCGGAAAGCAAAGTCTGAAAAATCATCTCATCCCCGAAACTTAAAGGTATGTGTATTTTTTTTATAATTTTTAAAAGTTTACTAATGCATTATTTGTGGTTGCTTTACGAATTTGTACAAAACTGTGATTCTTGAGTGTTCCAACTCTGCACGAAGTAATTTAGGCTTTTATGCACAATCATTTATATATATATAAAATTATTCACTAAAATTTTCAATGAAAAATATACATCATCACAACAATCCTCATTCACATCATCTTTTGAAATTTCGCTTTCAGCCCAATATGTATCAGAGTCAACAAAACTAAAGCCACTCTCAACATTTCCAAATTTTTCTGTCAAAATATTTCAAAATTATGATATAATTCAGCTACATATGCTAGTGTCATACCATCAAAATTATATATAAAATCAATGAGCATATTTTACTGATGAGCATATTTATTAATAATGGATGAGCAGGTTTATAACTAAAATGAGCAGGTTTACACCCTCTATCGGCCAAGACCAGCGGTGGATTCTATACTAGATGAGCAGGTTTGATGGAAAGAATATGTATTCTATAGTGTCATACCACTAAGGACCACACTAACCTATGGACTTAAATCGAGAAAAGAACTATACAAAATACAATTAACAAAACCAAAGTAAAAAGAAAACACAGTAACCTCCCTTACATCTTCACCGTCAGAAGTAAGGACAGAGGGGACACTCGGGGTCTGTTTGAGGGAGGCTTGACTGTGGGGAGAGGAAGAGGAGACACCCGAGCTTGAGGGATGCTTGACGGCAGCAGAGAAGGAGAGAGGATAGAACTGAGGTCCGCTTCTACGTGAGGAATGCTCAACGACAACGGCAGCAGAAGAGAGTCAGAGGACAACGTTTGCTTCTGCGTGAAGGAGACCAATGATGTGCAGTGGCGCTTGTTGTTGTGCGACTGACGGAAGGATCGTGGGTTTGAAACAACCCTAGAAGAGACCGCAGAATTAGAAATCTATGGCACCTGATGGGATGACTTCGATTTTGCGTCTCATGACTTACGACCTTGAACGATGACTTTGGACGGAATACCATAATGATCGGTCGTTAAAAATACCCATTATGAAAACACTTTCCAAACAAAAAAAACTGTATTTAGAAAGCTCAGAAATAGTTTTTCAATACGAATTTTAAATATAGCTTTTAAAAAAAAAATTCTAATTCCATACCAAACACGCTCTAAGTCATCTTATGCTACAGCATAATTCAGTTCTCAGAATAAGGATAGGACAAGGGAGGAGGGGGTTCAAACAGAAGACTTGAGCTCAGTGGAGGTGCAGGATGGCAAGAGGAGGGAAGTTGAGAATAATAACAATTCTAGAGTTTATAAAAATGTTAGAATTTATATTTACTTATTGTATTTCAGAATTTTCAGTGTTTATTTGGGGTTAGAAAAGAGTAGAATAGATGTATTTTTAAAATTATGACATTATGATTTATGGTATTTTTAAAATTTTAAATAATGTTATAATAGTAACTTCAACAACTACTAAATAAGTAAACGGTTCTTTTTTTAAATAAAATTTGAGGTCAAATCAAGGCTAAAGCAATTTAAGCACAATACCTAAATTCTCATTATATACATAAAGTTCATTATTCATCCTTTCTTTTTGCAGGATTTAATGTTGAAACTGTGGAATACAAAAATATCAGCTTCACTGTTTGAGATGTTGGTGGCCAGGACAAGGTAAGAGTATTTTGTTTATTTATTTATTTTCATTTTTCTTGTTAGGGCCCTTATTTATGTGGTTGATCTACTGTCTTAACTTTTTTTTCTTGGATTGCGTTTAATGGCTAGTGAGTTTGATTTGTAGATCCGTCCATTGTGGAGGCATTATTTCCAAAACACACAGGGTCTCATATTTGTGGTTGACAGCAATGACATAGACCGAGTTGTTGAGGCAAGGGATGAATTGCACAGGATGCTAAATGAGGTGCGTTCCCATTTAATTTTGTCAATCTTTTATTTGTGCATTCGTGTTTTAAATACTCATATTGTTTAATTTTCACATAGTATTTTTATGTTACAAAACTGAAGTTGTACTAGGCTTACAGTATCTTTATCAAATGTTTAAACAAGATTGACTAAAACATTTTGGATCATATTCACTCTTGCTTTAATACTATATTAGAATTTGAGAGTCAAACCTATTAAAATGAGAGGCTATCTTTGATCTATATGAATATTTAGTTAATTGATATCTTTGGATCATAATATATTGATTGAATCAATCATCATAAGCACCACTAACAAGTACTATATATACAGCCAGCAACATTACATAGAAACATGGATTTTTGCAACTCACGTCTTGTCCACCCTTCGACGACGCGTACACCACCCCTAGGGGTGTAAAACGGGCTAAAGTCCGCGGGCTTGGGGCGGGCCGGGCCGAGCAAAGCTCGGTCCGTTTAAACTACGGGCCTAAACGGGTTGGCCCGTTTAAGCCCGCCCCATTTAGGCCCGGTCCGTGCGGGCTGCGGGCTGGCCCGCGGCTTTTTTTTATTTTTTATCTATAAATATCTTAAAATTTAATACATATATTATGTTATATAATTTTAATTGAGTAATTTAATTTCATAGATGGACAAGTGTAAAAAAAAATTAAAATAATATTAGTTTGATAAATTATATTAATTACTTTATAATTTAAAAAAAATAAAAATCAAAAAATAAAAAATAAAAATAAAAAATGGGCCAGCCCGTGGGTCCCCGCGGATTGCTGCAGCCGGGCCAAGCCTTGCCCAATCCGTTTAGAACGCGAGCCTAAACGGGCTGGCCCGTTTAAACCCGCCCCGTTGAGGGCCGGGCCGGGTTGACCCGTTTTACACCCCTAGCCACCCCGCCGCCCACAACAACTCCTCCTCCTCCTCGTCCTTGTTTGCAATGGATTTCACCATTTCCACGTGCATTAAACTGGTGTCGTCGAACAAGTTCATGCTCGGTGGTTTTTGTTCCATGATTGATAACACCACTTTATCATCCTCCCCTTTCCCTTGTTGCAGCCTGTCTTCCAATGCTAGTGCTGCTGCTGCTACTCATCCCAAGATCGATGATTGCATTGCAGTGATTTGTGCCAACGAGACCATTTCCTTCTGCCGCCCTGGGGACGCGGCGTGGACCGTCCTCACCAAGAGAGTTCCTTGATGTTTGATACGCGTCCCCTGTGTTTTCCCACGACAAAAAAACGTTGTATGTCCTCTCTAATAAGGGGCTTCATGCGTGGGATCTCACCGACCTCTCCCCAAAGCTAGCTTTCCCCAAAGATTACTTTACAGGGTCTGCTATAGAATATTTTGCAGGGTCTTCTACTATGCCAGGAGGTGGTCTTTTGAGAGCTCTTAGGCGCACCATAACAAACAAGGAGGGCACTGCCACTGGCCGGTCGGCACTTTTGCCTTACTTGACAACCACCTTCGAACTGCGTGAATTTCTGTTTTTAGCCAACACTATTCAGTCCAAGGTTGTTGAAGACCTAGGAGACAATGTTTTAATGTTGGACTACTGTCATTCATCTCTGGTCTCTGCAAGGAACTTTCCCAAATTGAAGCCTAATTCTTTCTGCTTCGTCGATGGGTGCATGTGTATCGTAACGGCCATTCATTATAACGGCCACGATATGGGTGTGTATCGTATCAAGGACCGCACCATTTTCCTTTCTTTCCACCACCCTATGACTCAGTGAAGATCCAAGCTGGAGCCACGAGTCATCCCTTCCCTATTTAAATTATCTTTTCACCCAATTAAATAAAAGTTATTTGCATTATTTCCATTTATCTTTGCTTTGGTTGATACCAAATTTTTTTTTGATCTGACGCTCAATTATGTATGACATTCTTATTTATACCTTTTAACTTACTAATTATATAGCTGTTTCCGCCATCCCCAATAAACGTTTCTTAAAATAAAAATAAAAATTTATAGCCACTTTAATCACATAGCCACTTTTTAAAAATTATTTTCCAAATTTATATTACTATTATAACATTTTTAGCACCATGATGTAAACTAACACGTGACAAAACCTTGCCTGCTGGACACAACTCTATTAATCATCTTGTTAATATGCCTAGGTACAATTTCAGTGGAAAATAAAAACCAGCAAAAAAACAAAACACGCATCAACAGAGAAAATTGGGTCTTTCCAACACATTCAACTATAAAAAAAAAAGATAAAAACAAAAATTAAAATTAAAATCATTGATTTATATAGTCGACAGAGGCATAGGAAGAATATATATATATATATAAGCCCTCCTTGACGGGAAAACGGGGGAAGAGGAGGAAGTCTAAACCACAAATCCAAACTGTCAATCAAAGGACAACCCCGTCAAAAAAATACATATTAGATGATATTCACCCACCCCAGCATCCAGAATCGCCAAAGGTCAACTCAAGCCTGCAACCAAGGAGTAAAGAACGTAAAATAAGAACGCATCCAAGATTTGAACAAACACAAAGGGAAATTTTGGTAAGCTCCAAACTCCAATTTAACGAAGATCACAATAGAAGCCACAAAATGCTCTTCCATCACAAATTCTCAACGAGGAAACTAAAGGAACGAAGATTTTACTTTGTTAGCAATGTTGTTGGACAGCCAGTCCAACCCCTCGTACAATCCTTCCCCAGAGGTTGCACAGGTACTCTGGATGTACCTGAGCAGAGCAAAAAAGTCTAGCGTTAGGAACTAAAAAAACTTAATTCCAAGATTTCTTGGGCAGTTACTGCAGAGAGAGAGAGAGAGAGAGAGAGAGAGAGAGAGAGAGAGAGATTTCAATAACTAATAACACCAAAGGTCCGAACCAAGTACCAGTGACGCTGCCGAAGAGAGTGCAGGCCAAGCTTGTCAGTTATTTCAGCAGCATTCATTGCATTAGGAAGATCTTGTTTGTTAGCAAATACAAGTAGCACTGCGTCACGAAGCTCATCCTAAAATAAAATATCATAATACAAAGTTCAGTTATCTTCTCATATGGCATACTAGGCATTGCAGAATAACAGAAAATGATAAATTAATAACCTTGCAAATAGAAACGCCAAAGATGGAAATTAAATATTGACAAATAGAAAGCAGTTAGCAGGGACAGGTTTGTTTTTTATATTTTCAATTTTAAAATGTAATAATTATTTTCGAATACAAAAACAAAAAATAAAAATAAATTATTTTCACTTTTTAGGTCTCAATTTTTTTTATTATTTAAATTTTATATTTTCTGTCTTCAAAAACAGTTATTACATTTTAAAAAAATAAAAAACAAAATAAATATGCCTCACCTTGTAGAAATATCACCGTGCTAAATACTAGCCACAAAAATATAATCAGGCACACCGCATGAACCAAACCAGATTGAAAGCATAATTAATCAAGTAACAGAACATCCAACCAATTCTACATGATGAAACACAGCTGCCTCCATTTTAAGAAAGCCATTCACATATAAGTAGTAGGCGGCTAAGTTATCTCTACAGCATTAACAATGTATGTTTCTTCAACCCTCCATTAGCCCTGAACAAAATCAATTTCCTCTATATATATGCCTGCGCATCTAGTAGTCTCCATAAAGATACATGCAACCCATAAAAGCACTCAGCACACGCAGAGATGGAAAAAGGAGCGGGCAGAAGATAGGGTGAGGAAGGAACAGAATCGATCACAGGATTAGCTTCACTTGTCAAGAGTTTCACTGAACAAAATTTCAGAGCTCAAATAGAATGGGTGCAAAGTTCTCCGTTGGGCTGCTTCTCATATTTAAATTTTCACCGAACAAAATGTGTAAGCAGTCATGCTTAAACATTTGGAAAAGATGCTAGAAGCCTAGCACAACTTCAGAAGTTTTGTAACATAAAAATACTATGTGAAAATTAAACAATATCATTACTGAGTATTTAAAACACGAATGCACAATTGAAAGATTGACAAAATTAAATGGGAACGCACCTCATTTAGCATCCTGTGCAATTCATCCCTTGCCTCAACAACTCGGTCTCTGTCATTGCTGTCAACTACAAATATGAGACCCTGTGTGTTTTGGAAATAATGCCTCCACAATGGACGGATCTACAAATCAAACTCACTAGCCATTAAACGCAATCCAGGAAAAATAGTTATGACAGTAGATCAACCACATAAAAAAAGACCCCAACAAGAAAAATGAAAATAAATAAATAAACAAAATACTCTTACCTTGTCCTGGCCACCAACATCCCAAACAGTGAAGCTGATATTTTTGTATTCCACAGTTTCAACATTAAATCCTGCAAAAAGAAAGGATGAATAATGAACTTTATGTATATAAGAATTTAGGTATTGTGCTTAAATTGCTTTAGCCTTGATTTGACCTCAAATTTTATTTTAAAAAAACCCATTTACTTATTTAGTATTTGTTTAAGTTACTATTATAGCATTATTTAAAATTTTAAAAATACCATAAATCATAATGTCATAATTTTAACAATACATCTATTCTACTCTTTTCTAACCCCAAATAAACACAGAAATACTATAAGTAAATATAAATTCTACCATTTTTATAAACCCTAGAATTGTTATTATTCTCTACTTCCCTCCTCTTGCCATCCTGCACCTCCACAGAGCTCAAGCCTTCTGTTTGAACCCCCTCCTCCCTTGCCCTATCCTTGATTCTGAGAACTGCATTATGCTGTAGCATATGACGACTTACTTATTTCTTTTTCTCCTTTTGAAATTATTTGTGATTGGTTGCTCTCCTGGTGGTTTTCTCACTAAACTTCTACTTATTGCATGACTGAAGGTTTTTATTTTGATTATGCTAATTGAGCATTGGGAAAGGTCCGTGTTGATATTATGTGTATATTAAATGCTCAATGTTAAATCTGTTGCATTAAAATATATGCAATTAAGCCATGAGTATAAATTAGGTATCATTATGGACTAATTATTTTCTTGGAAAAATAAATGCACTAAATTGGAGCCTAGGGACAAAAGAATGTGTACTCATTCTTGGTGCAGCCTTGTGCAGTTTTAGGGCAATTGAAGTAGCAATCATCTGATCAAAAAAAATAAAATCATAATAATCTTTTAAGGTCAATTATTCAATTATAAGATCATTGAATTTATGTTATCATTTACCAAACTTTATGCATGTAACCCTATAAATGTTAGCTTTTGAAAATTTA
Organism: Taxillus chinensis; assembly: GCA_023512835.1. NCBI lineage: Eukaryota > Viridiplantae > Streptophyta > Magnoliopsida > Santalales > Loranthaceae > Taxillus > Taxillus chinensis. Next base: position 21,301,209 of record CM042085.1, on the reverse strand, counting down.
GACAACATTTTTTAGTGCAATTTAAGTAGAATTAGACCCTAGAGTTGTTTTGTAACATTTTTTATTGAAGGCAAAAAAAGAAAAAAACTAAGCATGTGCCTCAAGGAATAAGCTGTCTCAACTAGCACGTGTGTATAAATATATACACACATATAAAGATGCAGAGACTCAAAATTTTAAATAAAAATCAATCTTTCAATCAAAAGTATTAATATTGGATTAGGGATGTAAATTTTCCCATCTAACAAATTAATGTATAGCTTTATGCATACAAGGCACAAAAAAAGGTTATCCACATTAACAGTAATAATTTACCACATGAATGATATCTTCTTCCTTGGAGAACCCACATATTATTGAAATATTGATGCTTTTTTCCTTTTTTCAGGCTGCATCTTAGATGAAATGTCACACATTATTGAAAATTTCTCACGATATAGTTACAGAACACAGTATAAATGAATTCACCAAAAAAAGGAAGCCATGCAAATTAAATCACCAGGTATCTACACAAAGCCAGAAGCCAGTTCGCCACCATTGATAATTATTATTTCGACAATTTTTGTTTTTTATGTTCGTTTCTTTTTAATCAGCTTAAAATATTTAAACTCATTAAAATAGTTAATATTTTAGGTTTCACAGAACGCCCCTTAAACTAGTTAAACACCCAAATTTATTATTTTTTTGAACGCTTGAAATCAACCAAACACATAAAAGAAGCATAAAAAAAAAGTCAACGTTTTTGAACGCCATTAGCTCTACATGCTACAAAGGACTACTAACAAAGCTCAGAAGGCAGCACTAAGGAACAAAACCAATAGATAACAGAAGAGCTGTCACAAAGCAATGGCTGCAGAAAATGCAATCAAAACCCAACAAAATAGGCGAATAACAGGACGTACCAATAGTGGGAATGGTGGTGACGATCTCCCCAAGCTTGAGCTTATACAATATGGTAGTCTTACCGGCGGCATCGAGACCCACCATGAGAATACGCATCTCCTTCTTGGCAAAGAGGCGGCTAAAGAGCTTGGTGAATGTCAGCCCCATATCTCCTTCGGGCAGCAGATCCCTGTACGTCAACGCACAAATTCACAAACATCGACCAATTTTTATTTTTATTTATAAATATATAATTCAAAAAAAAAAAAAGACTGATCATGAGAAAACCGATTCTATCGATGCTTGAGCCAAACCAAACGAAACAAACACATTGAAAACCCTAGATCGCAACAGTTTCTATCCAAAAACCCTAGCAGACCGATCGGATCTGGAAGCAAATGAGACAACATACAAAATAAGCAATCCCCTTCCTTCAAGACCGCTGAATTGAACCTATGCGATATTTGCACTATGCAATGGATCGACGAACGCAAACGATCTGATGAATTCAACGTGAAATTCAAAACCGATGCTAAAAATTTCACCTCGCAACCGAAGGATAGAGCGGCGGGGATAGAGAGATTGCAAAGAGCGAATTGGGACTTACCTCGGGAGAGAGAGCGGGGCTCAAAGAGGAGAAACGCGGGATGGGAGAGAGGGGAGGAGAGAGCGCGCTTAGGAACGACGCTAAAAAATGCTGTGTCAAAGCGTGACGGCGTGGACATCGATGGGGCGTAACAAATATAAATCAACTGAGCTTTTAGACCCCAGGACTAGGAGTTCGGATTCGTAGCAAAAATCAGCTGATTTTTACTCAGTTGAAATTTCATATAATTTTGTGTCATGACAGCAACATTTTACGGTGATTTAAAATACTTAATTTGTTTATGTAAATTAATTATAAATAGTTATTTAGTTTTTAAAATTATTGGTGATATGATTGACGTGAAAAATGAGATTCATATTCCATATCAATTAATTATTATTTATTTTCGACTACTAAAATATCTTCTAAATTTTAATAATAAATTAAAACAGCAAAACACATCAGTTATATGTTATTTTATGACTCGTGCTACTAACATTACATGATTTATTAGTATTTTTGTAAATTGAAATTATTTTTAAAAACTGTGGATTGAAATGAATTTACGTAATTCATAAATATTTTTAAATTAATCAGATTTACTGTTTTTAAAAATAATCATGTTTTAAAAAATAAGATCATCTAATCAAACACCTCATTTATACTTAGATGCATCCCATCAATGTTAATACCATAAATCACATCCTTTTGTGTGGCTAGTCGTCTTTGAAGGCAATTGGTGGAACCAGAAGTGACAACAATAGTGAACGAAGGTGGCATGGTGAGCCAATTTGGAAGGAGAAGGATGGTAGTTGTATTATCTTCAACATATGCTATACTACTAAAAGAACTTTTAAAAAAAAATGAGCAGTGCCTATTTTTCAAACGAATAAAAAATAAATACAAACTATTACCAAAAAGGCGATGAATAAAAAAATGAATCATTTTAATATTTTTTTGTTTTCCATATCTAGATCTAGGTTGTTTTTGTTTCTATTCATGTTCTTTGTTCTTTGTTTTTTTAGATTTAGATCCAGAACACTTAAACTTGAATTTGATCTAACTTTAAAACTATTCTTGCCATTGTCGTTTGAGCTGTTATTTTTTGTGCGACGAACCTGTGTTGGGATTAGCTAGAAAGAGATTTTGCTTCTGTGGTACTCGCTGTGCATACTTAACTAGCTAAGTCAATAAAATAAGATAGGTGAGTTTACCCATAAAGTAACAAATGAGATTTGTATTTTAAAAAATGATACGAGGTAAGGGGCGACGAATCGTGTGTTTACATTTTGTGATTCGATTGAGTTTCAATTTATTTCCTCCTGATTTGTGGGCGTATTATGATGCTCTTTGTGGCATCTTTAGAGCCTAGGTCCGCATGGTTTCTTATTCCTAGTATTTTGGGTGCTGTGTCTTCCGTGAACATGAATGTTTGTTTTGGTTAAACTCATAGGGAGATGCTGATAGTGCTCTTCTTAGGCTATGGCTTTCCTGGACGTTTTTGTTTCTTTAAACCATAAACCCTAAACCATAAACCCTAATACTCAAGTACCATTGCAGAGGGCTCGCGTGAGAGAGACTAAGAGAGTTTTTTTTATCAATGGCGGCAACGGTTACACATTAATATAGTTTTTACTTTATTTTCTTTATTTCTTTTATTATATTATATAGTTTTATTTGTAGCATTTAGAAGGCCAACGCTCATGCTCTTGGGATGCGCTTTGGCTATCAAAGCCAAAGACATCCCGGCAATTCAACTATCGTTTACTCGGTATTTTGCTAGTGGATTTGATGGAAAACCTGAGATGCCGTGTACATAGCGGCATTACGACGTTAAACATTCAACACTAAAATCGTTGGAAGTGCACTCAGGGACAATCATTTCGGAGCCATCAACAAAGCGTATCCTCCAGTTGGAAAGAAAAAGAGAAAGAAGGTTCCTGCTCATTCTAACATCTGGTTGCGTTAATTTCTTTGTACAGAAAAAAGAAAAAAGAAACACCTTGGATTTGATGGGGAGTGCCCCATCAAGTGCGTCTGATTGTTCAAGGAATGGAGGAAGAAGGAAGGGCATCCAAAGTGGTACGGGTATTCGAAGTTCATGCATTACGACTAAAAGGTCCGAATCATGTGTTTATATTTTGTGATTCAATTGAGTTTCAATTTATTTACTCCTGGTCTGTGGGCATATCATGATGCTCTTTGTGGCTTCATTAGAGCCTAGGTCCGTATTCTTTCTTATTCCTAGTATCTTTGTCTTCCGTGAACATGAATGTTTGTTTTGGTTAAACTCGTAGAGAGATCTGATAGTGATCTTCTTCGGCTATGGCTTTTTGGGCGTTTTTGTTTCTTTAATTACAGTACTCAAGTACCATTGCAGAGGGCTCACATGAGAGAGACTAAGAGAGTTCCTCATCAATGGCGGCAATAGGTTACTCATTAATATAGTTTTTGCTTTATTTTGCTTTATTTTTATATTCTATTGTATGGTTTTATTTGTAGTGACAAGAAAGCCAATGCTCAGGCTATTGGGATGCGCTTTGGGTGTTAAAGCCAAAGACAACCTGGCAATCCAACTATCCTTTACTCGATATTTTGTTAGTTGATCCGATGTAAGACCGGAGATGGCGTGTACACGGCGGCATTGCAACGCTAAATATTCAACACCAAAATCATTGGAAGTGCACTACTAGGACAATCATTTCGGAGCCATCAACAAAGCGTATCCTCCACTGGAAAGAAAAAGAGAAAGAAGGTTCCCGCTCTCACATCATCTGGGTGAGTCAATTTCTTTTTACAAAAAAAAAAGACACCTTGGATTTGATGGGGAGTGCCCCATCAAGTCCACGCAATTGTTCACAGAATAGAGGAAGAAGGAAGGGCATACGGAGTGCAATGGGTATTCGAAGTTCATGCATTCTGTCCGAATCATGTGTTTATGTTTTGTGATTCAATTGAGTTTCAATTTATTTCCTCTTGGTCTATGGGTATATCATGATGCTCTTTGTGGCTTCGTTAGAGCCTAGGTTCGCATTGTTTCTTATTCCTAGCATTTTGGGTGCTTTGTCTTCCATGAACATGAATGTTTGTTTTAGTTAAACGCGCAGGGAGATGTTGATAGTGCTCTTCTTAGGCTATGGCTTTTTGGGCATTTTTGTTTCTTTAATTACGGTGCTCAAGTACCATTGCAGAGGGCTCACGTGAGAGAGAACGAAAGAGTTCTTCATCAATGGCGGCAACAGATTACTCATTAATATAGTTTTTGTTTTATCTTCTTTTATTTGTTTTATTCTATTATATGGTTTATTTGTAGCGATAAGAAGGCCAATGCTCATCTTTGTTGGGATGCGCTTTGGCTGTCAAAGCTAAAGACAACCCGACAATTCAACTATTCTTTACTCGATATTTTGTTAGTTGATTTGATATAAGACCAGAGATGGCGTGTACACGGCGGCATTGCAACGCTAAACATTCAACACCAAAATCGTTGGAAGTGCACTACTGGGATAATCAATTCTGAGCCATCAGCAAAGTGTATCCTCCACTGGAAAGAAAAAGAGAAAGAAGGTTCCTTGCTCACTATCACCTGGTTGGGTCAATTTCTTTGTACGAAAAAAAGAAAAAAAGAAACACCTCGGATTTGATGGGGAGTGCCCCATCAAGTCCGTGTAGTTGTTCACGTAACGGAAGAAGAAAGAAGGACATCCAGGAGTGGTACGGGGTATTCGAACTTCATGCATTATGACAAAAGGTCCGAATCGTGTGTCTATGTTTTGTGATTCAATTGAGTTTAAATTTATTTCCTCCTGGTCTAGGGGCGTATCATGATGCTCTTTGTGGCTTCGTTAGAGCATAGGTCCGCATTGTTTCTTATTCCTAGTATTTTGGGTGCTTACTTTTTCATGAACATGAATGTTTGTTTTGGTTAAACTCGCAGGGAGATGGTGATAATGCTCGTCTTAGGCTATGACTTTTTGGACATTTTTGTTTCTTTAATTATAGTATTCAAGTACCATTGCAGAGGGCTCGTGTGAGAGAGATTAAGAAAGTTATTCATCAATGGCGACAACAAGGTTACTCATTAATATACTTTTTGCTTTATTTTCCTTTATTTTTATTTTATTATATGGTTTTATTTGTGACGATAAGAAGTCCAACGCTCATGATATTGGGATGCACTTTGGCGTCAAAGCAAAAGACAACCGGGCAATTCAACTATCCTTTACTCGATATTTTGCTAGTGGATCGATGGAAGACACGAAATTCCGTGTACACACGGCATTGCGACGCTAAACATTCAATACCAAAATCGTTGGAAGTGCACTACCGGGACAATCATTTCGGAGTCATCAACAAAGCGTATCCTCCAACTGGAAAGAAAAAGAGAAAAAAGGTTCCTGCTCACTAGTACCTGGTTGCGTTAATTTCTTTGTACGAGAAAAAAAACGAAATACCTTGGATTTGATGGGGAGTGCCCCATCAAGTCCGTGCACGGTTCACAAGAATGGAGGAAGAAGGAAGGGCATCCAGGAGTGGTACGGGTATTCGAAGTTCTTGCATTACGACTAAAAGGTCCGAATCTTGTGTTAATGTTTTGTGATTCAATTGAGTTTCAATTTATTTCTATTGGACCTAGCTCGGCCAGGGCACTCACTATCACAATATTGTCCGCTTTGGCACTCATGCACCCACCCATGGCCCGCAGCCCAGCCCCGCACGGATTTGTTTATAACGGGATGCGACCCGTTAAAACGCGTTATGACAAGGTGTACTGAGCCTCCTCATTAGGACGACCTCAATGTTCGCCCTAACCAATGTGGGATTGATCTATGAGACGTTAGAGACCCAACAGTCTCCCCCCAATCCCACCACCGGTCTAGAGGACCCGGCTTTGATACCACTTGTTGGACCTCGGCCAGGGCACTCACTATCACAATATTGTCCGCTTTGGCACTCACGCGCCCACCCATGGCCCGCAGCCCATACGAATTTGTTCCTAACGGGCCGCGGCCCATTAAAACGTGTTGTGACAAAGTGCACATGAGCCTCCTCATTAGGACGACCTCAATGTTCGCCCTAACCGATGTGGGATTGATCTATGGGACGTTAGAGACCCAACAATTTCCTCCTGGTCTCGTGGGTGTATCATGATGCTCTTTGTGGCTTTGTTAGAGCCTAGGTCCCCATTGTTTCTTATTCCTAGTAATTCGGGTGCTTTATCTTCCGTGAACATGAATGCTTGTTTTGGTTAAACTCACAAGGAGATGTTGATAGTGCTCTTCTTTGGCTATGGCCTTTTGGACGTTTTTGTTTCTTTAATTATAGTACTCAAGTACCATTATAGATGGCTCACTTGAGAGAGACGAGAGAGTTCTTCATCAATGGCGGCAACAGGTTACTCATTAATATAGTTTTTGCTTTATTTTCTTTTATTTTTTTGTTCTATTATATAATTTATTTGTAGCGATAAGAAGGCCAATGCTCATCTTTGTTGGGATGCGCTTTGGTGTCAAAGCCAAAGACAACCCGATAATTCAACTATCCTTTACTCGGTATTTTGTTAGTTGATCCTGATGTAAGAACGAGAGATGGCGTGTACGCAGCGGCATTGCAACGCTAAACGTTCAACACCAAAATCGTTGGAAGTGCACTACCCTGGGACAATCATTTCAGAGCCATCAACAAAGTGTATCTTCCAGAAGGAAAGAGAAAGAGAAAGAAGGTTCGCTTACTATTGTCTTGGATGCGCCAATTTCTTTTCTCAAAAAAAAAAACACCTTGGATTTGATGGGGAGTGCCCCATCAAGTCCGTGCGATTGTTCACGGAATGGAGGAAGAAGGAAGGGCATGCGGAGTGGAATGGGTATTCGAAGTTCATGCATTCCGACTAAAAGGTCCGAATTATTTGTTTATGTTTTGTGATTTAATTGAGTTTCAATTTATTTTCTCCTGGTCTGTGGGCGTATCATGATGCTCTTTGTGGCTTTGTTAGAGCATAGGTTTGCATTGTTTCTTATTCCTAGTATTTTGGGTGCTTACTTTTTCGTGAACTTGAATGTTTGTTTTGGTTAAACTCACGGGGAGATGCTGATAGTGTTCGTCTTAGGCTATGGCTTTTTGGAACGTTTTTGTTTCTTTAATTACAGTATTCAAGTACCATTGCAGAGGGCTCGTGTGAGAGAGATAAGGAGTTCTTCATCAATGGCGGCAATAGGTTACTCATTAATATACTTTTTGCTTTATTTTCCTTTATTTTTTTATTCTATTATATGGATTTTTTCGTGGCGATAAGAAGTCCAACGCTTATGATGTTGAGATGCGCTTTGGCTGTCAAAGCAAAAGATAACCCGACAATTCAACTATCCTTTACTCGGTATTTTGCTAGTGGATCCGATGGAAGACCGGAAATGGCGTGTACACAGCGGCATTGCGACGTTAAACATTCAACACCAAAATCGTTGGAAGTGCACTCTTGGGATAATCATTTCAGAGCCATCAACAAAGTGTATCCTCCAAGCTGGAAAGAAAAAGAGAAAGAAGGTTCCTGCTCACTATCCGCTACTGGTTGGGTCAATTTCTTTGTACAGAAAAAAGAAAAAAAGAAACACCTCGGATTTGATGGGGAGTGCCCTATCAAGTCTGTGGTGTTCACGTAACGGAAGAAGAAAGAAGGACATCCTGGAGTGGTACGGGGTATTCGAACTTCATGCATTATGACAAAAGGTCCGAATCGTGTGTCTATGTTTTGTGATTCAATTGAGTTTAAATTTATTTCCTCCTGGTCTAGGGGCATATCATGATGCTCTTTGTGGCTTCGTTAGAGCCTAGGTCCGCATTGTTTCTTATTCCTAGCATTTTGGGTGCTTTGTCTTCCGTGAACAAGAATGTTTGTTTTGGTTAAGCTCGCGGGAGATGCTGATAGTGCTCTTCTTAGGGTATGGCTTTTCGGACATTTTTGTTTCTTTAGTAACAGTACTCAAGTACCATTGCAGAGGGCTCACGTGAGAGAGACTAAGAGAGTTCTTCATCAATGGCGGCAATAGGTTACTCATTAATATAGTTTTTGCTTTTTTTTCTTTTATGTTTTTTATTCTATTATAAGATTTTATTTGTGGCGATAAGAAGGCCAACACTCATGCTTTGTTGGGATGCGCTTTGGCTATCATACCCAACGACAACCCGAAAATTCAACTATTCTTTACTATGTATTTTGCTAGTAGATCGATTGAAGACCATAGATGCCGTGAACACACGGCTTTGCAACGCTAAACATTCAAGACCAAAATTGTTGGAAGTGCACTACTGGCACAATCATTTTCGAGCCATCAACAAAGCGTATCCTCTCGCTGGAAAGAAAAAGAGAAAGAAGGTTACCGCTCACAATCGCACTGGTTGTGCCAATTTCTTTGTACAGAAGAGAGAAAAAAAAAGAAACATCTTGGATTTGATGGGGAGTGCCACATCAACTCTGTGCAATTGTTCAAGGAATGGAGGAAGAAGGAAGGGCATCGAGTGGTACGGATATTCAAAGTTCTTGCATTATAACTAAAGGGTCCGAATTATGTGTTTATGTTTTGTGATTCAATTGAGTTTCAATTTATTTCCTCTTGGTTGTGGGCGTATCAGGATGCTCTTTGTGGCTTCGTTAGAGCCTAGGTCCGCATTGTTTCTTATTCCTAGTATTTTGGGTGCTTTATCTTCCGTGAACATAAATGTTTATTTTGGTTAAAATCGCAGGGAGATGCTAATAATGATCTTCTTAGGCTATGGCTTTTTGGATGTTTTTGTTTCTTTAATTACGGTACTCAAGTACCATTGCAGAGGGCTCGCGTGGGAGAGACTAAGAGAGTTCTTCATCAATGGCGGCAACAAGATACTCATTAATATAATTTTTGCTTTATTTTTTTTATTCTATTATATGGTTTTCTTTGTTGCGATAAGAAGGCAATGCTCATGCTATTGGGATGCGCTTTGGCTGTCAAAGCCAAAGACAACCCGGCAATTCAACTATCCTTTACTCGGTATTTTGCTAGTGGATCCGATAGAAGACCAGAGATGCCGTGTACACAGTGGCATTGCGACGTTAAACATTCAACACCAAAGTCGTTGGAAATGCACTCCTGGACAATCATTTCGGAGCTATCAATAAAGCGTATCCTCTAGCTGGGAAGAAAAAGAGAAAGAAGATTCTCGACCATCATTGCGATGGTTGCATCAATTTCTTTCTATAGAAAAAAGAAAAAAAGAAACACCTTAAACTTGATAGGGAGTGCCCTATCAAGTCCGTGCAACGATTCACGAAATGGAGGAAGAAAGAAGGGCATCCGGAGTGGTACGAGTATTCGAAGTTCATGCATTATGACTAAAAGGTTTGAATCATGTGTTTATGTTTTGTGATTCAATTGAGTTTCAAATTATTTTCTTTTGGTCTGGGGAGTATCATGACGCTCTTTGTGGTCTCGTTAGAGCCTAGGTCCGCATTCTTTCTTATTTCTAGTATTTTGGGTGCTTTGTCTTTCGTGAACATGAATGTTAGTTTTGGTTAATCTCGTAGGGAGATGTTGATAGTGCTCTTCTTAGGCTATGACTTTTTGGACGTTTTTGTTTCTTTAATTACAGTACTCAAGTACCATTGCAGAGGGCTCGCGTGAGAGAGACTAAGAGAGTTCTTCATCAATGGCGGCAACAGGTTACTCATTAATATAGTATTTGCTTTATTTTCCTTTATTTTTTTCTATTATATGGTTTTATTTGTAGCGATAAGAAGGCTAACACTCATCTTGTTGGGATGCACTTTGCGATCAAAGCCAAAGACAAACCGAAAATTCAGCTTATCTTTTACTTGGTATTTTGCTAGTGGATTTGATGGAAGACCAAGAGATACCGTGTACAAATCGGCATTACGACGCTAAACATTCAACACCAAAAATCGTTGGAAGTGCACTCTTGGGACAATCATTTCAGAGCCATCAACAAACCGTATCCTCCTTCTGGAAAGAAAAAAAGAAAGAAGGTTCCTGCTCACTACTGTGCGGTTGCGTCAATTTTATTGTACAAAAAAAGAAAAAAGAAACACCTTGATTTGATGGGGAGTGCCCCATCAAGTCCGTGTAGCTGTTCACTGAATGGAGGAAGAAGGAAGGGTATCCGGAGCGGTACGGGCATTCGAAGTTCATGCATTATGACTAAAAGTTTCAAATCGTGTGTTTATGTTTTGTGATTCAATTTATTTCCTCCTGGTTTGTGGGCATATCATGATGCTCTTTGTGGCTTCGTTAGAGCCTAGGTCCGCATTATTTCTTATTCCTAGTATTTTGGGTGCTTTTTCTTCCGTGAATATGAATGTTTGTTTCGGTTAAACTCGCAAGGGAGATGCTAATAATGCTCTTCTTAGGATACGGCTTTTTTTGGACATTTTTGTTTCTTTAATTACAGTACTCAAGTACCATTGCAAAGGGCTCACGTGAGAGAAACTAAGAGAGTTCTTCATCAATGGCGGCAATAGGTTACTCATTAATATAGTTTTTTCTTTATTTTCTTTTATTTTTTTATTCTATTATATGGTTTTATTTGTAGCGATAAGAAGGCCAACACTCATGCCGTTGGGATGCGCTTTGGCTCTCAAAGCCAAAGATAACTCGGTAATTCAACTATCATTTACTCGGTATTTTGCTAGTGGATCTGATGGAAGACCAAAGATGCCATGCACACGGCGGCATTGCGACATCAAACATTCAACACCAAAATCGTTGGAAATGCACTATTGGGACAATCATTTCGGTGCCATTAACAAAGCGTATCCTCCAGTGGAGGGAAAAAGAGAAAGAAGGTTCTTGCTCACTATTGCGTTGGTTGCGTTAATTTCTTTGTACAAAAAAAGAAGAAGAAAGAAACACCTTGGATTTGATGGGGAGTGCCCTATCAAGTCCATGCAATTGTTCAAGGAATGGAGGAAGAAGGAAGGGCATCCAGAGTGGTATGGGTATTCGAAGTTCTTGCATTATGACTAAAGGGTCCGAATTATGTGTTTATGTTTTGTGATTCAATTGAGTTTCAATTTATTTCCTCCTGGTCCGTGGGCGTATCAGGATGCTCTTTGTGGCTTCATTAGAGCCTAGGTTCACATTGTTTCTTATTCCTAGTATTTTGGGTGTTGTGTCTTCCGTGAACATGAATGTTTGTTTTGGTTAAACTCGTAGGGAGATGCTGATAGTGCTCTTGATAGGCTATGGCTGAAGAAGAAAGTTGAAGTTAGGTAGTAATTGGAATAAATAGGCATTCAGGCAAAGTGGCCGAACTCTTTTTGTGGACCTTGTTGAAGTTCGTTAGTTAAGTTGAGAAGATTGTCTTAATGGACATGTTTTGCTTTTCTCATGTTTGGCACTTTCTTCTATCCATCTTAAGTGAGGAAACAATTAATCTCTTTTCTTGTCGGATTTAAACACGATGTCTGGTTCTCTCTGCTCATTGGAAACTCTAGGAAGGTGATGGTCCCTTGGAGCCTAAAGGGGGGGGGGGTGAATAGGCTCTTATTCGAACTCTTTCTTTTCTCTCAAGACACAAAGACTTATCTAGTTTAAGTGATAATATCACTCCGGAAGATAACCAGGATAGTGGAAGTATTTTGTTTTATTATCACAAAGTGATTACAACAAAATAAAGCAAACACTCTCTTACACTCTGTTTACTACTTTGAATTCACACACTAGCCAAGTGCCTTTTCTATATTTTTGCACTTCTTCGCTCTAGCTCACTCTTTTTTACATGAAGTAAAAGTATGAATATTTATACAAAACATTCCTAAGAGACAACCTTGGAACTTGAAGTTCCGGAATGCGTTCCGCACTAACTATCCCTCGGTAATCTATCCGCTTGTCTGCTGCGGATTGTGGAGCTCAAGATCTTGGACTTGAAGAGTATAAGTGTCTTTGTGAGTTCCGAGATACAATTAAGGTTGTGTCCACATATCCAGGATGATCCACGTGTAAGATTCTTCTTGTTCTAAATGCATTCGTCTTACATCGGGACAAAGACGAGCCGATAACTTTAAATGCGATTTCATTGGAGCGAGTGTCTTCTTGGTCCGGTGTAATTTTCCTTACTCCGTAGTTAATGAAGCTCGGAACCTTAGTCCGTGTCAGCGCCTTCCTTACTCCGCATGTAAGTTCCTTACTCCGTATGTAAGTTCCTTACTCCGTATGTAAGTTCCTTACTCCGTGTGTAAGTTCCTTACTCCGTATGTAAGTTCCTTACTCCGTATGTAAGTTCCTTACTCCGTATGTAAGTTCCTTACTCCGTGTGTAAGTTCCTTACTCCGTGTGTAAGTTCCTTACTCCGTATGTAAGTTCCTTACTCGGGCGAGTAATAAGTCCGGATTCCTTACTCCGCATCTATTTTCCTTACTCCGTACTTATTTTCCTTACTCCGCACTTATCGTCCTTACTCCGCACTTATCCTTACTCCGCACTTATCGTCCTTACTCCGCACTTATTGTTACTTGGTTATTTACCAAGTATTTGATGACACTAACTCTTGTCCGGATCAGGATTATGTATCCTGTCCTTAGCTTTGCTCTCACGAGTGCATCTTTGGATTAGAGACATACCTTCTGCAATGATCAAATAAACACGAAGGATCTCGGATCAAATTACATAAGGCTTTAACGTCATTATCCAAATTCGGGTTTGATCCAACAATCTCCCCCAATTATGGATATGCCTAAACCCTTTGTAATCTGATCTGGTAAGCGATGCAAACGAATATCATACCGAATACACAACACAACCAATTTCATTGATCAGCAACTAAATACAAATCAGCCTTAATCCGATTTTTCACTAAGGTACATAAGGCTTACTATACTTGAAGATCATAGTTCTTGCCTTCTCTCTTAGCTCCATTGTCACTGCATCGTAAAGGTGGAGTGTTGGCTCCAATGTTTGTCCACGATTAAGAACGATTTAATGAAATGACAAACAAAGGCTCCTGCCTATCTCCATCCAGTTGTTGTGGCACTTGCTTCTTGCCCCGGAATGTCGCCTTGAGTTTCTCGATAGAGCGCAGGGGTGTGATACCCAACTCTTCATATAGTCCGGCTTTCTTCACGGCTTCGGTTAGTACGAGACACAGAGGTTCCCATTGATTCTTCCTAACGAAGTGCTCCACAATCCTGATGAGAATCAATGAGAATCATCTGCTTGGATTGAATCATGAAGACGACCATCATGAAGTGTGGCGACATGATCCAGTACGGAATGAGGATGGTTGAGAGAGTTTTCCATGGCTTGCTATCTTCAGCAGTTCCGTCGATGTAAGTCTGAATTAACTCCACACCTGGGAAGATAGCCCTCATTCCAACATGGCGAGAACTTCAAACAAGTGCCCATCTTCGTAAAGAGATGGAAACGGCCTCATCTCCATTTTAGCGACTCTCGAGAAGTTATCAATGTCTTCGTAGTAAAGAGTCCTTTCTCCGAACAAAGAGTCGAATGTCGGACGGAGAGAAAGGATACATTTCAGAAAGACATCTTCTCTCGGTGACGACGCAAAGATAGGCCTTCATTGCCTTGCGCAAGCTTCCATCCGCATCGGACGGGTCAAACTCCGCATAGGATGGGAGGAAGGTACCAGTGCGGATGAAGAGGATGGAGGAGGAGGCTGGAGGTGCGATAGAGGAGCTAGGTTGAGAGAAGCGGCTTCGTTTGGGAATTTGAACTCCCTGAAGCACCGAAGTGGCGGGCCGCTTCTCAATCCGGGAAGATGGTTGTGGGGCAAAAGGAGTAGACGGATCGGATGACACTTTCTCCCCCGGTTTGGCGAGATCGCCGGGAAGCAACGGGAGGACGAGCCATCGTATGCGCCGGATCCGCGAAGGAAGTAGATAGTGAATGAACGGAGGTGGCGACAAGATCCATTTTCTGCTCAATGGAAGTGGAGGAGTCGGTGAGGGCGGAGAGTAGTCGGGCGCCGAGGGCATCAACTTTGGCGACGATGGCGGAAATTTGGGCGCTTTGAGCGTGAGCATGGCGGTCCAGTGAGCGGAAAGCCTGGCATCGGAGTGGACCGTGCCAAAAGAGGCACGCCCAAGGGCTAACTCTGGAGCTTTGGAGGACTCCCCGCATGAACAGGAGAGCAGGAGTGCGGTGGGCGGAGGAGTCCGCAGGAGTAGCAGCAGCGAGGAGCATCCGGAGCATCAGAGGCATCCGGAGCTTCGGAGGCATCCGGAGCATTGGAGGCATCCGGAGCAAGAGACCCGCTTTGACCGGACAAGTCAACTACGGGAATCGCGGCGGCAGGAGAAGAGGGCCCGGCCTTAGCGGGAGAAGGACTTCGGGTAGCAGGGCCCGGGCCTGAGGGTGTAGGGAACGACACATCGGGAATGGCGGCCGGCGTAAGAAAGCCGTGGTCCGGATTCCAGGATGATCATAGTCTCCGGGGATTGGGTATTGCGTGTGTAAAACACCCCGGAGATCGTTGTCAGGAATGGAGGAGGTGTGGGCTAGGCCGAAACGGAGCCGGGAGATCCGTTAAGGTGACGGCGGAGAGATGGTCAAGGTAATCTCGGGGTTGAGGTAGAGGAGGCAAGGGGGGCTTCAGGAGAAGCGGCCGGGACATCAGCGGTGGCGACGGCAACAACGGTATCAACCGCGGCGCTATAGCGGATGTGGAGGGAGTGGGGACATCGGCGGCAGAGGGGGCCGAGGAAACGGCTCTCGGCGCGCCGCGGCCGAGAGGGCCCCGCAACCTCGGACGGTTCAGCACGGACGCTTGGCCGGGAGGCCCGTGAGTGGGAGGGCGCGGCTACGGACCCGAATCCGGGAGGATCGGTGTCCGAAGCCCGACCTCGGGGGCTTGGGCGTCGGAGGGGTCACCACCGGCTGCCTTGTTGTTCCGGGGCAGGGAGAACGCGGAGTGCTACATTGGGTCTGCGAGCGGTCATGCTCCCGTCCGGCGTAAGATGACGAAGGTAAAGAGCCGAGGGAAACGAGACACCATCAACTTGGGCGAAATGGTCCGGACGAAGATGCCGGAAGACCAGGCTGAGGATGCGCCCGAAGGAATGGTTTTTGTGACCATTCTGCAGCAAACGAAATAAGAACATCCCCCAATCCATCGGAAGACCTTCAAAAACGCCGTACATGGCCAGTAGAAGATCGTACGGAACTGAGTCCAGGGCTGATGTGCGAGCCAGTAGGCATCGACTGAGAATAGTCGCCATACATCGATAGCGACCCTGGAAGGATTTCACCTTGTATTCCTTCCCTTTGGTTGTGCACCCCATAGAAGCCGCCATCGGTTCGGCATCCGGACGCTGTGGTTCACCAAGAGGAAGGTGAAGAGCGGCGCGGAGAACAGCCGGAGTGATGATGATGGATTCGCCGCGGACATGAGAGGTTATGGAATCGGTAGTGCAGCGAATCCGTTGGTAATACTCAAGAATGTCATCGATAAAAAGATCGATGGGATTGGAGACCAGGTTGAGTATGTGCGAGGCTTCAAGAAGAGGGCGAAGATGGTGAAACCAATCCGGAGGATTAGAAACAGCATTCCAATCAACTAGATGGCCAGGATTAACGCCGGAAAGAAAGATTCTGGGTGCCATTGCAGATTTGATGGGAAGGAAAAGAGGAAAGGTGAGGTCTTGACAGTAGAAGGAGCAACGAGAGGGTTAGGGATTTGAAATAAGCAATACTCGTGCTTCGCAGAATGATCCGAACATATAAGACCAAGTCCGCAAATGTCGGCGGGTCTAGGAATGTGGGAGTGAGGTGGGGACCCGCGCGACATGCCGATGTCATTTGTCTGGATATCGAGGCGTCTCCGAATAAAACGATGTCGTGGAGACCGCATGACCAAGTAGCGATGACAACTGGTTGCCATCCAGGAGAAGTGTGTGGGCAACCCGAGATAGGCATTTAATGAATCATCATTATTCCTCCTCAAAAGCATGCGACATATGAGTATACGTGGATTGTCACAATTGAACAAAGTCAGGAGTCCGGAGGAAAGAGCCGACACTCATCCGGAGTTAATAATATTCGTGAAAGAGTATCCAGGATGAATAATAGACCTTGTCCGTCGTAAACGAGTTTGGTGAGAATGTAGAGTAGATTCCTTTGCGATCAATAAGTCGAAGAGAAGAGAAGTACCACAACACTTCAAATCCGAGACTATGGACCTGGATTTATCAATACGATTGCAAAGAAAATCTGAACCTGTAGCTAAATAAAAATATCCTGAAAATACAAAAGCTTAACAGGCAAAGATTAGTACGGATTATAGAAGATAATCAATGAAAAACAACATAATCCGAACTAATAAGAAACCGAACTCATGCATGGCTAAGAATGTAGTAGACGTACGCAATGTGAACTTGATCAATATTGCT
The DNA here is from genome assembly GCA_023512835.1 of Taxillus chinensis. NCBI lineage: Eukaryota > Viridiplantae > Streptophyta > Magnoliopsida > Santalales > Loranthaceae > Taxillus > Taxillus chinensis. The sequence continues at coordinate 21,284,353 of CM042085.1, read as the reverse complement.
GAGTCAGGGCATATGTCGGATAGCAATACACAGGTTCATATAGGTCAACATAGCGAAACCGTCTTCTTTGAACAGCGTAGCTAAGATTAATTAAAGGTCAAATGATTTGGCTTCATTAGGATTCATGAGTGTGAGATGAAAAGGTGAACACATGTCAAAAGAATGCAGATGATTAATCGATTAAAATGCATGGTTGAAGGAAGAACATACATCCACACATGCCGCTTTTCCGATTTAAAACCAGCATGTCCCATCAGATCCAGAAGTAATAGCGTAGAGAAGGGAGAATCCGAGACATATTAGGGGTTCATTGCTTGCTCCCCGTAGATCATTTAATCCTCTCAATGAAAAGCTCCCCCTCGGATAGACGGTCAAGGAAAAAGGTCATGAGACATATATGGGGGGTATTCTTGAATAAAATATAAAGCATTTTCTCCCCGTAGATTGTGCAATCCTCTCGGTTGACCGTTCCAATTCGTAGTTCAACACCGTCTATCTTATTAGAAGACTATACTTTGAAGGCTGATCGGAATGCGTTTGTGTATTTATCCACCAGGCATTCCAAGCTAGCCCATTTCACTCCTTCAACTATGCACGTTAATGGAGTAATCTAAATGAACATGCTTTGATCATGTGGTGATTAATGGATATGAAGATCATGAATCCGGCCGAGGTAAATCATATAAACCGTAATTATGTTAGCTTTAAACGACTTGATCGGGAAACGCAAGCATCCTCCCAATATGAGGTTGAGATTAACATCGAAACATGGAACCGTGGAGACAATAAGTATGATCAGCAATGCGATCAGTGAGTTTCTACTACTTTCAGTAAACATACAATGCATGGTTTGTGAGAGAATATCTTGTTGTGAAATTTAAATGAGAAACTATGCAGAGAAGTCGAGCATACCTAGTTGGAAGAGTAGTTCAGAAAACCTCGCATCGGGGAGGGGCTTTGTAAATATGTCCGCTAATTGATCTTCAGGTGGCAACATGTTCCAGTGAAATATGCTTTTTAAGAACATGATCGCGTATGAAGTGATACCTGACCTCAATGTGCTTCGTCTTAGGATGCATGACAGGATTGTTCCTGATGGCAATTGCACTAGTGTTGTCACAGTAAAGTGGAATAGAGGACATGTTGAATCCGTAGTCGGTAAGTTGACTTTGCATCCAAAGTAGGCATGCGCGACAACTTCCAGCAACGATATATTCCGCCTCAGCAGTAGAGGTTGATACGAGTCCGCTTCTTCCTGAACCATGAGATCAATCTATTTCCAAGAAACCGACACGTACCGCTTGTGCTTTTCCTGTCGATGCGACATCCAGGAAGTCGGCATCGAGTACCCTGATAAGGTGAAGTTGGACTCCTTTGGGTACCGAGTCCCAAATTCATCGTCCCTTTGAGATACCTTAAGATCCGTTTTACATGAAGCATATGTGACTCCTTGGGATTCGCCCGATATCGTGCACAAATGCAAGTTGCAAACATAATGTCTGGGCGACTTCTTGTAAGATAGAGCAAGGATCCGATCATCCCTCGTAGTCGGTCACATTTACCGATATGCCGTCCATATCCGGATCTAACTTGGCACCGACAGCATTGGAGTTTTGACGGAGATGAACCTTCCATACCAAACTTCTTAATAAGATCGCGAGTGTACTTAGCCTGATTGATAAAGATTCCTTCCTTTAATTGTTTGACTTCAATTCCAAGGAAGTAGGACAGTTCTCCCATCATGCTCATTTCAAACTTGCCTGTCATCAACTTAGCAAACTCTTCACAAAGCTTCGGATTTGTTGATCCGAAAATGATATCGTCCACGTATATTTGTACGATCGAGTGTGTCCTTTCTCTTGTCGTAGAAATAGGGTGGTATCTATCTTCCCTTTTTGGAAGTTATGAGCAAGTAGGAATTCGACGGTGTGTCGTACCAGGCTCGGGAGCTTGCTTCAAACCATATAGAGCTTTCGAAGTTTGTAGACAAGATGTCCTGCCTTAGGTTCAATGAAGCGGGAGGTTGTTCAACATACACCTCCTCTTGAAGGTCTCCATTCAGGAATGCGCTCTTGACGTCCATTTGATAAACTATGAAGTTTTCATATGAAGCATACGCCAAAAACATTCGGATTGCCTCAAGTCTTGCGACCGGAGCAAAGGTTTCATCATAATCTATTCCCTCTTCTTGACGATATCCTTTGGCTACCAGCTGGCTTTGTTCCGGATTACTATTCCATCCGTATCAAGTTTGTTCCGGAACACCCATTTAACGCCAATGACTTCCTGAGACTTAGGCCTTGGTACTAAGGTCCACACATTATTTCTCTTAAATTGATTCGATTCTTCTTGCATGGCTTCTATCCAGTTTGAATCCTGAAGAGCTTCATCTACCACCTTTGGTTCTATTTGAGATAGAAAGCATGAGTGAAGACTCATGTTTGAGGTGGCTGCTCTTGTTCTTACACCAACAGTAGGATCACCAATCACTTGATCGAGGGATGGTTTCGAGTCCATCTATAATTACGTGCGTGTGTTGGTTGTCCTTGAACAATTTGAAGCTCTTCCAGTTGGGTGGTTCAGTTGTATCAACTGGTTGGGCTTCGTCCAGGAGTATATGTTTCCGTATTTAGAGGTACGGATGAGCGATTGGTTCTTCAACACTTGTTTCTTTCGGTGTTAACTAGTCCCGGACGGACTTGAAGGTGCTCCCGAATTTTGTGTATCTGCAGGAGTTTGTCAAGGAGCTAAGTGGTAGTCCGGAGCTAAGTGGTAGTCGGAGCTAAGTGGTAGTCCGGAGCTAAGTGGTAGTCCGAGTCGAGTCATCCGTAGCATCATCCATAAAATTCCGTTGTGTTTCGCGGATGCCACGTGGTTGGTCAGGATACCAGTCAGGATGTGTAGCAGGAATATTCATAAACTTTGAGTAATCGACGTTTGTTTATGACTGCAGATTAGAATTTGAAGGACCGACTTTTGACCAATCGAGATTAGCTTCATCAAAGGTTACATGGATAGATTCTTCAACTTTAAAAGTTTTCTATTGAAGACCCGATAAGCCTTGCTATGAAGTGAGTACCCGACAAAAATCCCATCATCGATTTTTGGTTCAAATTTATTCCGGGTCTCTTTGCCATTGATCAGTATATAGCAAGTACATCCGAAAGCTCGAAATGTGAAATTGAAGGTTTTCGACCTCTCCACATCTCATAAGGTGTTTTCATGGTAGATTTATTTATTAGAGTTCGTTCCGAACATAGCGGGCAATGGACACAACTTGACCCATAGGCGAGAGGAAGCATTGCCCCGCTAACATGGATCTACCAGCTTCAACTAAAGTTCGATTCTTGCGCTCGGCTACCCCATTTTGTTGTGGGGTTCGGGCGCGAAAAGATATCTTTGTATGCCCTATTGAGAACAATATGATCTCATTTCGGAAAAATCAAATTCCGTACCATGATCACTCCCGATGCATTTAATGCTCGGTCCTTGTGAGTTGCTTATCCAGTTGAAGAGATCTACAAGATGTTCAAAAGTTTGATCCTTTGATTTCAGGAACATCACCCATGTGTATCTGGTGAAATCATCGATAACCACAAGGGTATATCTGCTCTGACTAGTGATGAAACAGAGATATAGGACCACATAGGTCCATATGAAGAAGTTGCAGAGGAGCGATTATTGAGTTAACCGATTTGCTCTTAAAGCTGTGTTTGGTCCTTTTACCAAGTTGGCATTCTCGACAGAGAGTGTCTCTGGAGAACTTGAGTTTGGGTAGACCGGTGACAAGATCAAGTGATGCTAATTTAGACAAAGTCTTAAAGTTCAAATGTGCGCATCGCTTGTGCCATAACCAACTATCTTCATCTGTTGCTTTCGTGAGGAAACATACAGGGTCGGAAGAATTATTTCTTAAGACCACTGAGTATATGTCCCCATCTCTTGATCCGGATAACTTAACATCTCCAGGATAAGTTTTCTCTTCTTTGTACGGTGTTGGACAAAAAGGACAGTAAATCCTTTGTCACATAGTTTATCGACACTTAGCAAATTATGCTTTAAACCTTCGACTAGTGCAACTTTAGTGATTGATACACAACCGTTAGTTAAAGTGCCATACCCGACGTCTTACCTTTGCTTGTTGTCGCCATATGAGACGGATGGACCTTGTTTATCATTAACTTCTACAAGTAGAGTCTGGTCACCCGTCATATGTCCGGAGCATCCACTATCAAGGATCCACTTGCTTTGATTTATCTTTAACTTCAAGTGATCCGGCAATTCATTCCAGGAGATGCTCTGAAAGACAACGGTTTACACTTTTGGTGCCCAAACTTGTTTCAGGCGGTTAGAGTGACGACGATATTGTCAACATTTACGGATTTGATTTTGTTAGGACTCTTAGCTTTCCAAGTTGACATTAACTTGTTAGTTTAATTTGCTTCTTTTATTTGGGATTTCTTGGGAGAGACACTCCTTTTAGATTTAGATTTTGTTTTGCTCGAAGAACCCCTTTTATAAAACTGATCTTTATTTGATTGAAATTGATTACAAAGCCTGCTATCGGATAGACTCCAACATTCATAGTGATAATGACCCATTTCCTACGGATGGAACAGACACTATAATGTGAAGTACAAACAGGGGATACTGGTCTCTTAGATTTTCTGATTTTCTACTCTGTTCCACGTGGCCTAATCCATTACGTTTGGGTGACGCGCTCTTGGCCCTAAATGCGTCGGCCTTAGCCTTGTCTTTCTTTTTGGGTGCTATAGTTTTGGCTTTAACTGCAGCGCTTCTTCCTTCATCTTTAGTTACGGGTGCTCCGCTTCGGGAAGTGCGATATGACCTCGGTTCCACAATCATAAACTATGGTGCCACGAAATGAAACCATCCAACGGTTTAGATGTACTAACAGGATATAAGTTGGTTAGTTTAGGAGTGAAATCCAGGAGGACACTCGGTGGCTTTAGCTATGGAGGTTGATGGTTCACAACCTAGACCAGGTTTGACTCGAATGTCGTCAGGATCGGTCCTAAAGGTAGAGGCTATTTCCCCGGATTTTAGCCACTTACGATTTATTTCCTTTTCTGTTCCAGTTCATTTTCGAGTCTTTTAACTATAACTTTTAGGCCTGAGAGATTGGTATTTAAGAGATGATTTTCAGCTCTTAGATCATGATACCAAGCTTCCTTTCCCCTGAAGTCGCCGACGTCCTTTTCGAGTCTATTAATGGTAAATTCGAGACGTTTATTCTAACTTTCCATATCTTTGTACATTTGAGTTATTATTAGTCTCTCATTCTTTTCATGATCACATGCAATAGTAAGAGATTCTAATTTACTCGGGAGCTCGAGAGATAGAAGGTACCTCAGTATTTGCCATGAGGCGGACGTTCGGCTTAATGGTCGGCTCATCATCCGAGGATTCCTCCTCTTCTTCCGAGCCACTCATGTATTTTGTCACGAGCGCCTTTCTCTTGCTCTTGCCGTTATCTGAGGTGGAGCGGCGAGAGTTTACCTTGTCACTTTTCTCGGTCACCTTTGATTTGGACTGCATTCCTTGGCCCAGTGACCGGTTTTCCCACGTTGAAACATTCCTGGGAACTGGACTCCGGTCGCTCCTTCCGTTGGAACGATGATGATGAGCGTCTTCGATCCCTTTTCTGCTTTTCCGTAGGAATCGCTCAAAGGATTTGACAAGAAGGGCTATCTCCTCCTCCTCGTCGGAATCGGAATTGTCGGATACGTCCGTATCATCATTCCTCGGTATGTTTAGACATTCGGTAGCTTTGAGAGCTACCCCCTTTTCTTTCCGAGCTATTTTTTCATCTCTGTCGAGTACTTAAACCTGACTTCGTGAGTCCCTGACTCTCCATATAGTTCTTCAAGGGGAACATACGCCAGTTTTTGTACGATTGCATCTGGAGTTGTTTGGAGTAGTAGCGATCCGGCAAGGAGCGAAAGAACTTGTCATTGATCGGGATTGAGAGTAATGCTCATTGTCAGTCTTCGGTTCAAGTATGAGCTTGCCGAATCTCCGATAGATGCTTTCAAGTGATTCGCCCGGTTTATGATTAAAACTCTCAAAGTTACGTTGAGAGTACAGATCACATTCTGCATCTGGGACCGACTCCCTCATAGAGGATTGTCGGTTTGTCCCAAACGACTTTTCTTTGTCGTGCGGCCCTGGACGTCCGTGGAAAGCTTCGGAATCCAAGGACGATGTAACATAAGCCGAGCCTTTTCACTAGCGCCTTTGCCAGGCTCTTTCATCGTTGGTAAGTTCGGCATCGGTCTTTGGCCTCCTTACGCCATGTTCTCCAGATAGTCATAGGAATTGGAATCTCCTGATGAAGACATGGCCACATAAGATGATCATGGCAAACCATAAACATCTTCATGCGAGCTTTCCCTGGGAGAAAAGCTCAGGTGTGAATTTGGGCGGTTTCGTTAGAGTAAACCCGAACTCCGTGGTTGAGAAGCGGTGGCAGCAGCCAGGTTGTGGTGGGTCGACATTTTCCTTCTTTGCTTCGATTCGGGATGGGCTCCTGTGCACCTCCGGAGTTAAGGCGAGTGTTGAATAGCATCTTCGCTTTCTTCGGCCATTTTTGAGATTGAAAGAGTGGGATCTCTACTTAGAACGAAGTAGAACTTGCTCCGATACCACTTGATGGTCCCTTGGAGCCTAAAGGGGGGGGGGGGGGGGTGAATAGGCTCTTATTCGAACTCTTTCTTTTCTCTCAAGACACAAAGACTTATCTAGTTTAAGTGATAATATCACTGCGGAAGATAACCGAGATAGTGGAAGTATTTTGTTTTATTATCACAAAGTGATTACAACAAAATGAAGCAAACACTCTCTTACACTCTGTTTACAACTTTGAATTCACACACTAGCCAAGTGCCTTTTCTATATTTTTGCACTTCTTCGCTCTAGCTCACTCTTTTTTTACATGAAGTAAAAGTATGAATATTTATACAAAACATTCCTAAGAGACAACCTTGGAACTTGAAGTTCCGGAATGCGTTCCGCACTAACTATCCCTCGGTAATCTATCTGCCTTGTCTGCTGCGGATTGTGGAGCTCAAGATCTTGGACTTGAAGAGTATAAGTGTCTTTGTGAGTTCCGAGATACAATTAAGGTTGTGTCCACATATCCAGGATGATCCACGTGTAAGATTCTTCTTGTTCTAAATGCATTCGTCTTACATCGGGACAGCACGAGCTGATAACTTTAAATGCGATTTCATTGGAGCAGTGTCTTCTTGGTCCGGTGTAATTTTCCTTACTCCGTAGTTAATGAAGCTCGGAACCTTAGTCCGTGTCAGCGCTTCCTTACTCCGCATGTAAGTTCCTTACTCCGTATGTAAGTTCCTTACTCCGTATGTAAGTTCCTTACTCCGTATGTAAGTTCCTTACTCCGTGTGTAAGTTCCTTACTCCGTATGTAAGTTCCTTACTCCGTATGTAAGTTCCTTACTCCGTGTGTAAGTTCCTTACTCCGTGTGTAAGTTCCTTACTCCGTGTGTAAGTTCCTTACTCCGTGTGTAAGTTCCTTACTCCGTATGTAAGTTCCTTACTCCGGGCGAGTAATAAGTCCGGATTCTTACTCCGCATCTATTTTCCTTACTCCGTACTTATTTTCCTTACTCCGCACTTATCGTCCTTACTCCGCACTTATCCTTACTCCGCACTTATCGTCCTTACTCCGCACTTATTGTTACTTGGTTATTTACCAAGTATTTGATGACACTAACTCTTGTCCAGGATCGGGATTATGTATCCTGTCCTTAGCTTTGCTCTCACGAGTGCATCTTTGGATTAGAGACATACCTTCCGCAATGATCAAATAAACACGAAGGATCTCAGGATCAAATTACATAAGGCTTTAACGTCATTATCCAAATTTGGGTTTGATCCAACAGAAGGTTTCTCTTTTATCATCGTTTCTTTTTGCGTTTGTAGGAGGTTGTTTCGTTACGCCGAAAAAAGCCGAGACTACATTTTTTTGTCTACCTAGTTTGCTATATTTTTTAAGATCAGTATGAAAAGTTAGTCCTTACTGTCATGGGGTCAGGTTTTTTGCGCCTCTCTACCCATTGCGGCACTTAGCTTCTCTATCCACGGTCTGATAAGTTTAGCCTTTAAGGGTTGAAACGCACGTAGACTGGTTTCGCTCTGCCACATGGGTTGGGACTGATGGGCAAGTCAAAGGGCATAGAGAAATCCTAAAGAAGTTGCATTGAGCTCATACAACATTACCAACAAATCATGTAGCTGCCTGATGGCTGCTCAACAAATGGGGCTTAACTCGTCCACTACTTGTCACATTTATAAAAATTTATTACTATGACTCTCTGTTACACAATAATTCACAAGAGTTGATCATAATAATTTGCTTTGAGAGAAAATTATAGACCTCAAAATGGCCACCATGTTTTGTTTTTTTCATGTTCGGCACTTTCTTCTCTCCATCTTAAATAAGGAAACAATTAGTTTCTTTTGTTATTAGATTTAAACACAGTATCTGGTTCTCTCTGCTCATTGGAAACTCTAGGATGGTTTCTCTTTTATCTTCATTTCTTTTGCGTTTGTAGGAGGTTGTTTCGTTTTGGCTGAAAAAACTGAGACTACATTTTTTTTGTTTGCCTAGTTTGCTATATTTTTTTAAAATCAGTATGAAAAGTTAGTTCTTTACACTATCAATTACTTTTGGCTAATCAGATGAGACTACAAAAAACCTTATTTTTATTTAAACTGAGGAAAAAACTTAGACAGTGCACCTATTACGATATTCATACAATATTCAATTTTGTTGATTTCTAAGAAGCAATTCTCAAGTGTTATCCCCAAGGATTAAGAGCATGAATCTTGTATCGAATTTTCCCACGTGTAGTCGTATCAACAAATTTATATATTGTCTTATACACATATTACTTTGTAAGACTACTTAACTAACACCTATTTATATTATTTATATTACTCACCATTATAAGTGAATGCCTCGAACATTTAGAAATCCATAAAATTTATTATAGAATGAGGTGGTAAATACAATGCTAATGGGTTGGGGCTGATGGGCAGGTCAAAGGGTATAGAGAAAATCCTAAAGAAGTTGCATTGAGCTCATACTACGTTACCAACAAATCATGTAGCTGGTTGATGGCCGCTCAACAAATGAGACTTAACTCGTCTGCTACTTGTCACATTTATAAAAATTTATTACTATAACTATCTCTTACACAATAAATCACAAAAGTTGATTATAATGATTTGTTACGAGAGAAAATTATATGTCCGCCATAATTTTATATGTTCAAGAGAAATGCCCTACCGTATACATTATATATATAATTTTAAAATCAAATTTTACACACGATAATATTGTCATTATAATAATATCAATAAATAATTCTTTAAAATACACCACAAATTTTAGTTCTGCTCTTATATATCATACTAATTATATGTAATAGCTTATTAAAATAATATAATTTAAAACTGACATTCAAATTAATTTAATGCAGAAAGTATATAACAATTAATCCTATGACCATCATATTTTGTTTTAAAAATAGATGTTTGGATGCATCATATTTTCTAGGGTTTTGTTTTGTTTTTTTTGTTTTTCTTTTTTTCGAGGGTTACCTTTGTTTTGTAGTCCTCTGTGAGTTTATTGATTGTTATTGAAGTTGATTGCGATTGCATCTCTTAGTCTTGTCTTGTAGAGTTTTGAAACACGCACCATTCATTGCGATTGGTTGCTATGGGCTTATTTTGATCTGCTTCATCAGGGAAAGTACTCTATAAAAAAATTTAAATTGGACAAAAAAATTTTCATTTCATTTTTGTGTGAAAACTTTAATAATGAAAATACCAAATGCCTAAATTACAACTTAACCTTATAGCCAAAGTGGGTTTATGCGTTTCAGTTTATAATTTCTAGGCCTCAGTTTCGTTGTATGAATGATAATGTTCCTTAATCCTTACCTTACAACGAGGTTTCATATATGCCATCTCTTTCGGGGGATGCAAATCTGATCTTTCATCTGTTTTCTTCTATTAAGGCTTAAACCTGAGATGAAAAAAAGTCCGTAAGGAAGATTGAACCTTTTTTTTTTCTTTGGGTGGGTTTAAGTATTTTTTCTTCATTTTGTCACCACCTTGGTATGGTTGCTTAGCTTAAGAAATTCGTTTTTTCCTGATAAAAAAGTATTTTTGTTCATTTTAATTATTCATTGTCAAACCAAATTGAATATAACGACTAAAGAGAACAAATCAAAAGATTGGAGAATGGATTTCTTTTGCCCTAGAGTAATGAATGATAATTCATTGCTTTTGGCTGTGATTTTCTCACTCTATTAGCTGGTCTCCCTGCACAGATTAGTGCAAGAAGCATTGAATTTGCGATGGAGGAGCAGAGAAATGGAAATGGCCAGCATGCAAATGGGAAAAATACTGGATCAGGACCTGCATATTCCATCGATCTGGGTAATTTCTGCAAACGGTTGAAGGTCTTTTATTCACATTGGAGGGCAAACAAATCTAGCGCTTGGGGCTCTTCTGATGCTGTTGCGGTTGCAACACCTCCTCAAATCTTCAGCGTCTGCGATACCTCAAATCTTCAGCGTCGAACTTTTGGTTGCTTGGATATGAGTTTCCCGAGACAATAATGGTTTTTATGAGCAAGCAGATTCATTTTTTGTGCAGCCAGAAGAAGGCTCTTTTGCTTGAAGTCCTTAAAAAATCTGCTCGTGAGTCAATGGGTGCAGAGGTAGTAATGCACGTGAAAGCTAAGAATAATGATGGAACTACTGGCATGGATGCTACATTAGATGCCATTCGTTCTCAGGCAAAATTGGATGGTCTTGATTCTCCTGTGAGTGGTCATGTTGTTAGAGAGGCTCCTGAGGGGAATCTTTTAGAGAAGTGGGCTGAAAAATTGAAGAGTTCTAATCTAGAGCTTGCTGACATACCCAATGGATTGTCTGACTTGTTTGCAGTCAAGGATGGCTTGGAGCTTACAAATTTGAAAAAGGCATCATTTTTGACGGCTTCTGTGATGAAGAATTTTGTGGTTCCTAGACTTGAGAACGTTATAGATGAAGAAAAGAAAGTGACCCAGTCTTCTCTAATGGATGACACAGAGAAGGCTGTACTGGAGCCTGCCAAAGTTAAGGTTAAACTGAAGGCTGAGAATGTAGATATCAGCTACCCTCCAATTTTTCAAAGCGGCGGCACTTTTGATCTCAGGCCTTGCGCTTCGAGCAATGATGAGTATCTTTATTATGATTCTCCGAGCGTGATAATATGTGCTGTTCGCTCCAGGTAAAACAGCTATTGCTCCAATCTTGCTAGGACTTTTTTAATTGATGCCACCTCCATGCAGATCAAGGCCTACACGACTTTGTTGAAGGCACGCGAAGCAGCAATTAGTGCCCTGAGGCCTGGAAACATGGTCAGTGATGTCTATCAAGCTGCTCTTTCTGTAGTCAAGAGAGATGCTCCTGAACTAGTACCTAATCTGACAAAATCTGCTGGAACAGGTATCGGTCTTGAGTTCCACGAGTCAGGATTGAATATGAACGCTTAAGAATGACCGAATTTTCAGTTTAACCTTAACTTCGATCAGCCCTTAAGAGAGCTTGGGTTTCATGGGGTACCCTATAAGGCAACAGCCGTCATTGTCCCTGCATCAAGCTGTCTGGTTCAGCTGATAGAGTCCCCTTTCCTTGTTATTACTCTGAGTGAGATTGAGATTGTGAACCTAGAGAGAGTTGGTCTTGGACAGAAGAACTTTGACATGACCATTGTGTTTAAGGACTTCAAGCGTGATGTTTTCCGGATAGATTCCATCCCTTCAACATCACTTGATGGCATCAAGGAATGCCTCGACACTACAGACATCAAATATTATGAGAGTAGGCTGAACCTGAACTGGCGCCAGAATCTGAAGACAATTACTGATGATCCACAGAGTTTCATTGAGGATGGGGGATGGGAATTTTTGAATATGGATAATGGATGCTTCTGATTCGGATTCGGACAATGCTGAGGAATCAGATGATGGCTACCAGCCATCTGATTTGCAAACGGAGTCTGAATCTGAGGATGATGATTCAGATAGTGAATCACTGGTGGAATCTGAGGATGAAGAAGAGGAGGACTCGGAGGAGTCAGAGGAAGACAAAGGGAAGACATGGGAAGAGCTGGAGAGGGAAGCAAGTAATGCTGACAGGGAACATGGGGCTGAGTCAGACAGCGAGGAAGAGAGGAATAGGAGGAAGAAGAAGGCAACTTTTGGTAAAAGTCGAGCACCACCTAGCAGTGGCAACCTCCACAAGAGACCCAAGTTTCGGAGGTAGTTTTTTAACAGGATCAATCCTTGATCTTGTTCCTGTGAGGTATGTTCAGCTGCAATAACAACTGCTAAAGGGCTTGCTTGGGATCATATCAAACCTGTTGGAGATATCTATTCCCATAATTTTATGATAAGGATTTGTATTAAAAATTTTATGTTGGCACGCTATTTTATGTGAACTATTAATTTTGTTTCCATAGGCTTATGGGCCTGAGCCTGAGGGGCTGTAAATAACCAGAACTTAAGTATAATGCGCTAATTTGTTTATTTAGGATGCTTGCTTAAGTCAGTGTGAATACAGAAGCATTACTGTGTGGGGTGGGGGCCGCAGTGGGACTCGGGATTTATATACAGACACAGTGTTCTCAATCCGAGCTTGAAACTCTTCTACGTTAGGTTTGCAAACAAATGTGGTTTGGAAGCATTACTATGTTCTGGTGGTGGTGACCGTCCCAATTGCAGTTTTACATGTTCACTTATAATTATCTCTTTAAATCCTACCAATTTAGTCATCGCTATCTAACCTTTTTTATGTAGAGTCCACAGTAATTAACACGGTAATCCTTTAAGAAAAAAAAGTAAACTGGTGTTTAATTATTGTTATTTTATTTTGATTGCATATATGCCATTGGAGCCTATTTGTAGTATGCTTTTGTAATGCTAGGGAGTAGATAAAACATTGATCACTCAATTAGAGTCAAATATTATATATAAGGCAGAGGGATGAAATATTAAATGGTGGGACCTATTTCTGACAAGTATTAAAATATTAATAAAGAGGATAAAACGCCCGCTACAGCGAGTCATTTAGAGAGTTATGTATTTTAGGGAGTGACTAGAGAAATGATTGGAGTAGTGTCTTTTTCTCTCTAATATAAGATAGGAAGTCATATAGAGATACAGTTACAGATGCTCTAATTAGCCTTAGTTATTGTCAATGACAAATAAGATTAATCTGTCACTACCTTGACTTAGACGAAATCTCCCATCGCCATCGCCTCCTCGCCCACCAATCTAGCTCGCGTCATCTAGATCCAAATTATCCAAATTGTGACTCTACTTCCAACGCTGCAATTGGTGCATATGACTGAGGCATTTGTTGCCATTCATTGCCACAAATCAGTGCCATGACACCAAGTCTAGACCAAAGAAGGAGAAGAAAAGTAATCAATGGTGATTATGGATGCAAACCAATCCAATTTGAGTGGGTTGCGATTAAATTTAGACTCAATCCAAATTGAGGTTGGGGCTATTCTTAAACTCAATCTTAAATTATGACTAAGTCAATTGAATTATCTGACATATATTTGTTGACATTTAAAATAAATCGAGGCCTAAGGTAAATAATCCTCAACTCAAATTTGATATTCAAACACAGTAATTTTTCATCAGATTCAAATAAAAGGCTTTCATATAATGTCCTCCATCCCCTCAATAATTAAATACCAAGTTAAGGGCGTCGAGGAAATTTTGAGAAATCTGGGGGTCTATGTTGCATGTATGCTGACTTCCCCTCATGTCCTTCCTCGGTGCCATAAAATAGCAGCGTCGTATTCCCACCCAGTTCCTGCACGGGATGAACAAAATATACGGTCAGTATGTATACTTTGGCCTTTGTTTGGAGGACGTCTCAAAACATACAATAGAAGCGGTTATGGCATATACAAGAATGATGAGTCATCCTGCATTATTACTATAAACCATATATATATATATAGACACACACACACACTTGCTCAACTATATTTTACTATATTAGAAATTTAGAATGGGTAGGCAGGCAAATAAAAAAAGAAAACACATTCTGTCATAGGGTGTCCGACAAACATACAAGAGAAGCAGTTATAACATCAAAGAATACGAATCCTGCATTATTTATATATACTTCAATATTACCTGAAGTCCAGCATGGCCATCATCAACAGCATTAAGGGCTGACTTGAGTACCCGAATTGCAGTTGGGCTATTCCTCAGTATCTCCCGACACCATTTCACTGTTTCTGGTTCTAAATTCTCAAGCTGAACAAAAACAGTAAATGTTAGACTTTTGTGGGGTCTAACTGGTTAAGTGAATGTGAGTTTTTCTTTCCCTTTTTCCTTGATTTTCTTTTTTACCTAAGAGGGTGAATTTTAACTCACAGGTACAACAATATTTACGAGTCCCATTTTTTCGGCCTCAGAAGCAGTGTAGAACCTAGTGAGGAACCACATTTCCCTGGCTTTTTTAGGTCCAACCTGTATTATAGATAAAATTAGTGCTATGTTTGTATTTTTTTTTTTTATGGAGAAATAAAGGCACAGTTTAACTTCAACACCTACCAAACGAGACATGATGGAACTTCCATACCCAGCATCAAAGCTTCCAACCTGCCATATTCACCACAAGCCCAAGTGATTTCCATATCAACAGTGCATCCGGATAGAAGTTAAGTGACAAATCAAAGTATGGTCAAGGTTGCTATCCTAAAGTGAATAAATTTAATCAATCAATAATGCAGAGTATTAGAGGAAAAGCTTTGGTACGCCATGACTTCCTTTAGTCTGATATGACCAAATGTTGAAAATTCTCAAAAGACAGACAGTACAAAGTAGCATAAGAGAATATTTATTACCTTAGGACCAGTCTGCCCAAAAATAGCATTATCCGCTGCAATTGTGAGATCACATACCATGTGCAATATATGTCCCCCTCCTACAGCATAACCTGCAACCTGTTTTTTTGATTAAAAAGGGCAAACTATATAGAGCCGAACCACGTAAAATAGAAAAAGAGGGTATGGGTACATAGTGAGGAGAAAAAGAAAATACCATAGCTATAACTGGTTTTGGAAGGCGCCGAATCTGCACCTGCAATGCATCTCCCCAAATATAACAGGAAAAACAAAAGAAAGACGTAGATGCAAATGAATTACTGAGGCCAATGAGAGCTAAGAAGTAGAGCATTATTCTCACAACGAACTCTCTACCTGAAGATCTAAAACATTAAGGCGACCAAAATTGTCATGATCAGCATAACCATCGTTCCTTCTTAATGCTTGATCTCCACCACTACAGAATGCCTTGGTTCCCTAGAATGTAACTTATCAAGCACTGTAAATCAGTGAGATCCTCCAGGAACAGAAAAGAAGAGGAAGAAGAAGAATTTCATGTTACATCCAAATTAGAGAAAACAATATATTTATATGTTTGATTGGGGTGTTTTTTGTTTTTTAAAATAGATAGTTGTTTTTTAAATAAAAAATATAAAAAAAAAAGTAAAAATAATAATAAAAAATGTTTTTATTGTAAGGGTCCTGAAAATAAACGAAAACACTATAACCAAACATGCTTTTAAGGATATTTTCTATTTTTAGAAAACTGTTTAGGAAAAAAAAACTTTTATTGTTTTTAACTTTTTATTATATGTATTATACCGAAAATAGAAAACAAGGACATGTAGAGTTGGAACAAGGATAACTTTTGATTTTTTTATTATATTTTCGGAATATTCTGTTGGAGCAAATGCCAAACAATGTGACAATTCTTAAGGGAAACGTGCAACTGTGGTCAATGTACACCTATGCAGCATTGTAAAGAAAGCAAAATATGACTTAACGACTAACACTCACACAAACGCTATTGAAATAAGAACATTTAAAAAAAAAAAATGAGACCCACGTTCTGACTTCCATTTCTCGGTGAGGAACTAGGAAGTCAATAAATTGCTTGACAGCATTGTTGCTTCATCAGCGTGCGCAGTGTGTAAATATATAAGTGTATGTATAAAGTGCGTACCTTCCCAGTTAGAATGATGACCCCCACAGAACTGTCGTCCCTGGCGTCATTAAACGCGCGCATGAGCTCTTTCACTGTCTGCGGCCGGAAAGCGTTTCTTCTCTCTGGTCTGTTAATTGTAATCTAAAACAAACAGAGCATGCCTAAACGATAGCTTCCATACGACTTTCGATTATAAGCTTATGTTTTTTTAATTTGAAACTAAGACTTAAAACCCTTAAAACTATTATTAAAATTTAAAATCCATACCCTATTTTTCATAAGCAATTTCCTATTTTTTTTTATTTCGTTCTACAGTTTCTTTCTTTCCCTAAAAAGTGTGAGTCTTATATTATCAAACTAATATAAAGAACCGAAACACAGTACGTCGTTGCTGTTTGTAAGATGAGTCCGATGACTCCACCTTGGCGATTCCTTCTCCCTCGGCTTTCTGGTAGATGATGTCGGTGAAGTCGTTGCCCGATCCGTCGTCACTCGCAGCTCTCCACACGACCTGGTGAGTAGGAACCTGGCCGTGAACCCTGTGGTAGCTGTCGGTGGTGGAAGCAGGTGACGCAGGGCGAAAATCGATGATGCGGGTGCTGCGAGACCCGGACGCCGGCGAGGCCGCAGGGATGAGATGGTTGGCCACGGAGGCCACCCTCCTTCGGGCGACGCTCTGTTCCTTCTCCGCCATTACACCGAAGATTGTCATCTGTTGTCCGTTTTGATATTTGAGGTGGGGAACTGGGGTCGGGGTGGTTCAGAGGATAAGGTATGAATAAAACGGCACAGAGTATGCGTTTTGAATCGAGGAAAACGTTGCGGATAACATATATATATATATATATACACACACACACACACGTTTATGTTCATCCGTGCTCTATGCAGTATGAATCAATTTCAATTTCAATTTCATTAGGGTCAGGGATATGCATTATGCAGTATGATTGGCCGCAAACGAAACAAGTGTTTGCTAATAAACTTAATAAAAGATTATTTATGATCATTTAAAAAATTGATATACGTGAATATTTCCTTTTGCGAATAAATGAATCAGCTCCAACAAAACTGTATTACAAATGTGTTTATGTTTATGTTCGAATATTCGTACGAATGTGTTTACTAACGATATTAATGTTTGTCGAATAATAATAATAATTACATTTATGAATAAATATTCAGTTAAACGAATAAGCAATTAAACCGATGAATACACACAAACGAACATAATTATTTATAAATTTTAAATAATTATTATTTTAATTCATGAACGGACAAATAACTTTTTAAATTCACAAATAAATGAATAATTTAATTTGTTTATGAATTTTGAATGTTTCAATTTATGAATAATTAAATGAATGAATATTTTTCGCTCGTGAACAAAGTAAAAAAAATATTTACGAACAAATATGTTATGTTGATGTATTTATAAATATTATTTGTAAACTAGTGTTCACAAGTTATTTATAAATATTACTGAAGTGAACATTAACAAACAAACATAAACATGATGATTTAACATTCGTGTTCAGCTATCGATTGATTAATAAATAATACCAAGTTGAACTTGAACATTTTATTACTTAGCTCATAAATAATCCTAAGTGTGACACTAATTAACCTTCTTGACATATTATTTCTCCCACAAGTCATGTCATCATAAAATAGTCTCAATTTTGTCATCATATTATTTTTATATTATTATCAAATAAAACACATATATTTTATAGTAATTTATAGTGTGAATTTATTTTGTCAAATTTTAGAGTTTTATATTTATTAAATTATATATTCAATTGGTTAATAAATAACAATAAATACATTTAAATATGCATATCTTTTCTGCTCAAGAGGTGAGTATATCATTTTTTTTTAAATTTGATTATACATATATAATCTCTGACATTATCTACCGGTTCTTTTATAAATATCCATTTTTTGGGTGTTTCATTGGGTATCAGGCATTCTAAGACCTATCTTGTCTAGGTTAGAAATTATGTTGTTTCCGTACAAGTAATTTTGTCTATGGCATTTTGGAATGACTCATTATATTGAAAGGTTACGCTAAAATTGTTCAGTTAGGGTGTTACCGTTTTCCATATATATATATATATATGTCGAATGGAGAGTTATTTTAAAAATATATGGACGGTTCAGATTAAAAACTAAAACGTGGCACACATCATGGCCCTGGTCTGGGCGCGAGACACAAAAATAAAAATAAGTGAGAGATAGTCACTCGCTTCCTTCGATTCTCGCGAAGGCCTCCCCTCAGTTTCGTTTCGTTTTGTTTTGTTTCGTTTTTGTGTGCGTAAACGAAGAACTCAAGGCAGAGTTCCTCCTCTCCAATAAATAGCAGGCAACAACTTCTCTCTCCCTCATCCGCGTGCGCAGCTCTCTGTTTGGATCGCTCAATTCTCTGTTCATAGGCTCAGATCGCCGACGCTTGGCTTCGCTTTTCGATGATTCATATGTGACCCTACCCACTCCGCCCCCAAAAATCGAGGTACTTACTGTCTCCATACCCCATCCCGCTGTGGAATCGGGTCTTCTTTCGGTGAAACCCCAGGTTTTTTGATCTTCTCGTGCTTCCTAACCCTCGGTTTACGGGGGGGCACTGGGGAAAATGAAGCCCATTCATTGTTCATGATAACTTGTCTTTTAATTGTTTCTCGATTCCTTTTTCTAGGGTTTTGCTTTTTTCTTTTTTCTTTTTTCGAGTGTTACTTTTGTTGTCCTCTGTGAGTTTATTGATTGATTGTTATTGAAGTTGATTGCGATTGCATCTCTTAGTCTTGTCTTGTAGAGTTTTGCGCCCTAGCCCCAACTTTTGAAACACGCACCATGCATTGCGATTGGTTGCTGTGGGCTTATTTTGATCTGCTTCATCAGGGAAAGTACTCTATAAACAATTTTAAATTGGACAAAAAAAAGTAAGTTATTTTTTTTTGTGTGAAAACTTTAATAATGAAAATACCAAATGCCTAAATTACAACTTAACCTTATAGCCAAAGTGGGTTTATGCGTTTCAGTTTATAATTTTTAGGCCTCTGTTTTGTTGTATGGATGATAATGTTCCTTAATCCTTACCTTACAACGAGGGTTCATATATGCCTTCTTCTGTTTCGGGCGATGCAATTCTGGTCATGCTCTTCTTGTTTTATATCTGATCTTTCATTTGTTTTCTTCTATTAAGGCTTAAACCTGAGATGAAAAAAGTCCATAGGGAAGATTGAACTTTTTTTTTGGGTGGGTTTAAGTATTTTTTTCTTCATTTTGTCACCACCTTGGTCGCTTAGCTTAAGAAATTCGTTTTTTTCCTGATGAAAAAGTATTTTTGTTCATTTTAATTATTCATTGTCAAAGCAAATTGAATATAACGACAAAAGAGAACAAATCAAAAGATTGGAGAATGGATTTGTTTTGCCCTAGAGTAATTGAATGATAATTCATTGCTTTTGGCTGTTATTTTCTCACTTTATTAGCTGGTCTCCCTGCACAGACTAGTGCAAGAGGCATTGAATTTGCAATGGAGGAGCAGCGGAATGGAAATGGCCAGCCTGCAAATGGGAAAAATACTGGATCAGGACCTGCATATTCCATCGATCTGGATAATTTCTGCAGACGGTTGAAGGTCTTTTATTCACATTGGAGGGCAAACAAATCTAGCGTTTGGGGCTCTTCTGATGCTGTTGCGGTTGCAACACCTCCTCAATCAGATGACCTGCGATACCTCAAATCTTCAGCGTTGAACATTTGGTTGCTTGGATATGAGTTTCCCGAGACAATAATGGTTTTTATGAACAAGCAGATTCATTTTTTGTGCAGCCAGAAGAAGGCTCTTTTGCTTGAAGTCCTTAAAAAATCTGCTCGTGAGTCAATGGGTGCAGAGGTAGTAATGCACGTGAAAGCTAAGAATAATGATGGAACTACTGGCATGGATGCTATATTAGATGCCATTCGTTCTCAGGCAAAATTGGATGGTCTTGATTCTCCTGTGATTGGTCATGTTGTTAGAGAGGCTCCTGAGGGGAATCTTTTAGAGAAGTGGGCTGAAAAATTGAAGAGTTCTAATCTAGAGCTTGCTGACATAACCAATGGATTGTCTGACTTGTTTGCAGTCAAGGATGGCTTGGAGCTTACAAATTTGAAAAAGGCATCATTTTTGACTGCTTCTGTGATGAAGAATTTTGTGGTTCCTAGACTTGAGAACGTTATAGATGAAGAAAAGAAAGTGACCCAGTCTTCTCTAATGGATGACACAGAGAAGGCTGTACTGGAGCCTGCCAAAGTTAAGGTTAAACTGAAGGCTGAGAATGTAGATATCTGCTACCCTCCAATTTTTCAAAGCGGTGGCACTTTTGATCTCAGGCCTAGCGCTTCGAGCAATGATGAGTATCTTTATTATGATTCTCCGAGCGTGATAATATGTGCTGTTGGCTCCAGGTATAACAGCTATTGCTCCAATCTTGCTAGGACTTTTTTAATTGATGCCACCTCCATGCAGATCAAGGCCTACACGACTTTGTTGAAGGCACACGAAGCAGCAATTAGTGCCCTGAGGCCTGGAAACATGGTCAGTGATGTCTATCAAGCTGCTCTTTCTGTAGTCAAGAGAGATGCTCCTGAACTAGTACCTAGTCTGACAAAATCTGCTGGAACAGGTATTGGCCTTGAGTTCCGTGAGTCAGGATTGAATATGAACGCTAAGAATGACCGGATTTTGAAAGTAGGCATGGCTTTTAACGTGTCATTGGGCTTTCAGAATATGCAAGCCCAAGCCAAAAATCCAAAAAGCCAGAATTTTTCTCTTTTAATAGCAGATACTGTTATTATTGGGGAGAAGCCTGAAGTCGCAACTTCATTGTGCAGTAAAGCTGTGAAAGACGTGGCTTACTCATTTAAAGAGGGTGGAGAAGAAGATCTACCCAAAGCAAAAGTTGAGACTAATGGGGCAGTGGTTACTCTATCCAAGGCAACTCTCAGGTCAGACAACCATGAGATATCAAAGGAGGAGCTTCGGCGGCAGCACCAGGCAGAACTTGCTCGGCAGAAGAATGAAGAAACTGCACGACGACTTGCTGTTGGGGCTCCTGGAGCAGGCGATGCTCGTGCTGCTGTAAAGACTTTGAATGACCTGGTTGCCTATAAAAATGTAAATGAGTTGCGGACTTCAAGAGAACTTATGATTCAAATTGACCAGATCCATGAAGCCATCCTTCTTCCCATGCATGGGAGCATGGTGCCTTTCCATGTTTCTACTGTGAGGACAGTGTCTAGTAAGCAGGACACCATTCGAAGTTGCTACATCCGGATAACTTTTAATGTTCCCGGAATCCCTTTCAGCAGCCCTCTTGACTCTATGAAAAACCAGGGATATATCTACCTAAAAGAGGTTTCTTTCCGTTCTAAGGACCCAAAACACATAAGTGAGGTGGTACAGCGTATTAAAACACTTCGTCGAACTGTGATGGCCAGGGAGTCAGAGAGAGCTGAAAGGGCAACCTTGGTTACTCAAGATAAACTTCAGCTTGCAGGGAACAAGTTCAAGCCAATAAGGTTGCCTGAGCTTTGGATTCGCCCTGCTTTTGCTGGTCGTGGAAGGAAGATGCCTGGCACCCTAGAAGCTCATGCTAATGGGTTTCGGTATTCTACAAATCGGCCAGACGAGCGGGTTGATGTCATGTACGGCAACATTAAACATGCATTTTTCCAGGCTGCAGAGAAGGAGATGATAACCCTCCTGCACTTCCATCTGCACAATCACATAATGGTGGGAAATAAGAAGACTAAGGATATTCAGTTTTATGTTGAGGTCATGGATGTGGTTCAAACTGTGGGAGGTGGGAAAAGGTCAGCGTATGATCCAGATGAGATTGAAGAAGAGCAACGTGAAAGAGACCGGAAGAATAAAATTAACATGGATTTTCAAGGTTTTGTGAATCGGGTGAACGATCTTTGGGCCCAGCCTCAGTTCCAAGGCCTTGACCTGGAGTTTGATCAGCCCTTAAGAGAGCTTGGGTTTCATGGGGTACCCTATAAGGCAACAGCCTTCATTGTCCCTGCATCAAGCTGTCTGGTCGAGCTGATAGAGTCCCCTTTCCTTGTTATTACTCTGAGTGAGATTGAGATTGTGAACCTAGAGAGAGTTGGTCTTGGACAGAAGAACTTTGACATGACCATTGTGTTTAAGGACTTCAAGCGTGATGTTTTCCGGATAGATTCCATCCCTTCAACATCACTTGATGGCATCAAGGAATGGCTCGATACTACAGACATCAAATATTATGAGAGTAGGCTGAACCTGAACTGGCGCCAGATTCTGAAGACAATTACTGATGATCCACAGAGTTTCATTGAGGATGGGGGATGGGAATTTTTGAATATGGATGCTTCTGATTCGGATTCGGACAATGCTGAGGAATCAGATGATGGCTACCAGCCATCTGATTTGCAAACGGAGTCTGAATCTGAGGATGATGATTCAGATAGTGAATCACTGGTGGAATCTGAGGATGAAGAAGAGGAGGACTCGGAGGAGTCAGAGGAAGACAAAGGGAAGACATGGGAAGAGCTGGAGAGGGAAGCAAGTAATGCTGACAGGGAACATGGGGCTGAGTCAGACAGCGAGGAGGAGAGGAACAGGAGGAAGAAGAAGGCAGCTTTTGGTAAAAGTCGAGCACCACCTAGCAGTGGCAACCTGCCCAAGAGACCCAAGTTTCGGAGGTAGTTTTTTTAACAGGATCGATCCTTGATCTTGTTCCTGTGAGGTATGTTCAGCTGCAATAACAACTGCTAAAGGGCTTGCTTGGGATCATATCAAACCTGTTGGAGATATCTATTCCTATAATTTTATGAGAAGGATTTTATATTAAAAGTTTTATGTTGGCGTGCTATTTTATGTAAACTATTAATTTTGTTTCCATAGGTTTATGGGCCTGAGCCTGAGGGGCTGTAAATAACCAAAACTTAAGTATAATGGGCTAAATTGTTTATTTAGGATGCCTGCTTAAGTCAGTGTGAATACAGAAGCATTACTGTGTGGGGTGGGGGCTGCAGTGGGACTCAGGATTTATATAGACACAGTGTTCTCAATCTGAGCTTGAAACTCTTCTAGCTTAGGTTTGCAAACAAATGTGGTTTGAAAGCATTACTATGTTCTGGTGGTGGTGACCAGTCCCAATTGCAGTTTTATTTGTTCCCTTATCATTATCTCTTTAAAGGCTACCAATTTAGTGGTCACTATTTTTTTTTTGTAGAGTCCACAGTAATTAACATGGTATTCCTTTAAGAAAAAAAAGTGAACTGATGTTTGATTATTGTTATTTTATTTTGATTGCATATATGCTATTGGAACCTATTTGTAGTACGCTTTTGTAATGTTAGTGAGTAGATAAAACATTGATGACTCAATCAGAATGCTTTAGATTTCATACACTTGATTTTTTGACACTTATAAGAGTATGTTTTTTATGTTCTTCATGTTTGAAGCTTTGGTGGCCAATTAGTATTTTTTTAACGAATTAGCTGGTGATTTCATTTAAATTGTGCACATTAGAACTATTTTATGATGTTTGCTCTCTCTCGTTCACATATTTATGCCTTAGGTTTTACTCTAAAATTTTGCCTGTAAAATGTTTTTTGTATTAAGATCTATTTGTATTTGCTTATGAGGATTGAAGCCTTTATTTGGTTATTTGGACTCGGGGAAAGTTATGGAAGGATCTAAATATCTTATAAATTTTTTTATCAATAACATTTTAAAGGAAAAGTTATAAATAAATGAAATATGAAGGAATTCTAGACCAACATATATACAAGAAACAAGTGCATATGTTTAGGAAGTACATAAACATCACATCAGAAAGAACAAGAACAAGGGAAATGTTGCAAAGTTTATGCAATGCAACTTGGTAATGCTATTGTTAGGGATGAAAATGGGTCGGGTTTGGGTATTGCCTGATCCGAATCCGACCCAATCTGGAAGTTTGGGCAGTTTGGGGCGGATTGGGTCATATTTTTTGCATTATATTTCTTTAAAAATCTTTGCTCGAGGCGGGTTGGGCAAGATCTGGACCCAATTTGATGGCTTGTCGGGGTGGGTCAAATCTGGTTGGGTTGGTTTTGTCATCTAGCTATGGTATATGAATTTTATCAGATTCCTTCTTTTAGTACCCATTATTTTGTATCGTTTCCTAATATTAAAATCAGATCTTATGAGATATTGTTGGTAATTGTTTTGGTTCAACAATTTTTCTTGTAGAGTTAAAAGGGGCATACCCAGCTCCCACACTATGGGGACCGGAGAAGGGGAATATCTAGGCAGTCTTTCCTATTTCTTGTAGAGTCGATTAGGTAAAATGGTTGGAATTGTTGATGACAATAAAGTCTAGGGTATACAAGAACATAATCACGGGAAAAGCATATGACAGTTCTTGTACTTGTGGTGTACTATGCGATCATTGTGTATTTGCATACACAGTTCTTGACATCATCATTTTGTATTTATGTTAAATGAACTATTCATTCATGCCATTGTCGCTTTGCAGTTCATTTATGTGAGGAACCTAATCATGCACAGTTCAATTATTTGTATACTCAGTTCATTTATGTTAAATGAACCTAATCATGCAGGTTTGCCCGCCACTGATGCTCCCAGGAAAATAAGTGAGGTTCCCAAGCATTCAAGTGTGAGCAAAACCGGTGAGAGAAATTCATAGATTCAAAAGTTGAAGCATCTCGATGCCATTAAGCTCGTCATGCATTTTTCAGTCGACTTGGCATTCTGGGATAAATGCGCTTTGCATTTTGCCATATGAATATGGCTGCTAAATTATTAAATGAGTAGTCGGCTTTGGAAGTTCACTTCCTCGCTTTCTTTGTTTCAAATTAGACAGATTTAGCTAGCGAGAAAATTGTTAGGATTGATGGGAAATATGCTTAAACTGGTTTGAATCCTGTTTGACAACGCTTAGAAAACCCATTACAAACTTGGGTTCTGTTCTGTTCTGCAAACTGAACTCGGTCTTTTCGAGGCGCATAATAAGCCTTGTGAATTAAGAAATGGACAGGGACGCTGTCGCCATGAAATTTTGCCTGTAACTGAATGCATGCCAAGAGTTTTACTAGGAACATCATTTATCTATCGCCATTAGCCTATAAATTTAAAGTCAAAATTCATGATAGTATTTCCTGTAGGTAAAGATGCTAAATATATTTTGTTCAAAATTAATTTTCTTAAATATATTATAAATTTCTTGCAGCTTAATAGATTTTTTGAATGGTATATATATAAAATGTTTTTGATGGATATTAAATTTTAGCTAGTGAGGACTTTTCAATATATTAAAATTATAGCTTTTTTGGTACGGGCAGATAAATTTAGGGGGAATAAAATGAGTAGGAGCATTATAAATTTTAGATTATAAATTTTGTTAAAATTTAAACATTGAGATATTAGTTAATTAAATTTAGTTTGTTGATATTTGAATTTTAGCAAAATTTGTAATTAAAAATAGTTTTCGGGCTCATTGTTTTATGTGGATGGATTTGATTAAAATTTGAATAAAATGAAATTGATATGTGGATTGGAATGAAATTTTTTATTATTTTATACAAGAGTAAGGGAAGTAATGAATTAATGTAATTATTAAATTATTCTCATAAATATTATAACTTATTAAACAAAATGTTATCGTAAATATTTGGTAAGTCATCATCTGTGTTGAGAGCACTAGTAATGGATTAGCTAGCTATAGATTGTACTCGAATCTATATTTTAGTTATAAACTTTGTTAAAATTATAAACTTCGAGACAGCGGTTAGTCAAATTTGACTAAATTAAAATTAAAAACTTCTAACTAATCAAATTTGGGTAAATTTTAATAAATTTAGTCAGTCACTGCTTCGAAATTTGTAATTTTAACAAAGTTTGTAGACAAAATACAGATATCAAGTACAATCTGCGACTAATATTACTTTATATAAATAAATATATTGAAATTTTTAGTTAGTCCACTCCTAGTGCTCTAAGGCCATGAGTTGCCTCCTCAAAATCAGTGACCACCACTACGAGGTTATTTCGTACGCCCAATCCTAACACCTGCCCCTTCTTCATCCTCGACATGTTCAACTTCCGATTTATTGTTGTCGATTTATAAAAAAGTATTATTAACTAAAATATTATAAAATATTATTTTAAAGATATATAGAGTGATTAATAAGTTTATTATAGTATATACTTATAGTAAAAAGTTATTTAAATATATAAAATAAAAAAATATAGTTAGAAAGCTAGTACAACGGCGCGAAGTAGGGTGGTTTTTGGGTGTGACTTGTAAAAATAAATTAAAGGATAAAAAAGATAAGGAGATTTCACTATCGAGTATCGAACATTTATAAATATATTATATGGAATTTTAATCTATTATTTAATATATGATATTCTCAATTTATCCTTTATGAGAATATAATATAACCATTAATTTTTTTCCTATATTAAACACGAGAAAGAAAGAAATTTTCGTCCTATCAAACAAAGCTTGAAAGAGACAAAAATAATAGAATAAAGCACACCTTTGTCGGAAAAATTTTAAATTTATCTTCAGGCGGTTCCCATCACATAAAACAATAATTAACTCTTATCTTTATGCTTAATTTAATAATCCAGTCTATTTGTAGGTACTATACTCTCTTTCTAAAATATATGATATTAATTTGTTGGTACCAGGTTTCCCAGCTGATACTTGTCTTGGGATAGACAGTCCGCCGACGGCCGCACCACTCCAGAGCCCAGCCCAGTGGCGCTGTGGCAGTAGGTCTCCACTTCTCCATCCTGACTCTCCAAAATGATGTTCCTCAACATTATCTTGCTGCACGGGACCGCCTCACTGCAAGCAAATTTCATGGCCAGTCTGCTTGTTGTCGTGCCACTAATGTTCTCGTAACTGATTTTGCTTATTTTCACAGCTGATGTCTGGTCAATAAATAATAATAATGATGATGATGATGATGATGATATTATATATCGTGAGCTTCCCATTTTATGGTACTGTTCTCTCTCACATTCACCAAACAAATTAACATGAGCGTGACTAAGATAGTAATTATAGCTAGGCATTTTTTAAATAAATAAATAAAAGATTTGTACCTGGTTCGCACACGGAGTTGGATTATCACAGTAGAATTGATCGATTATGATGGGATTTGCAACCTCTTGCATCCTCACGTTTTTGTAACGTACCGAAGAAACATGACCAGACCCTCCCTAATTAACCATGCATGGAATCCAGAGAGGATGCTTTACTAACATAATTGTTGGGATTTTCTGCAAACTTTTTCATACAACTTTTATTTTATTTTATTTTATTTTTATAAAAAAAAAATGGAAAATGGAACATAAGAAATCAGTGGGTGTGCTCTCTGAAATTTTCTTGTAAAACAGTTCAGTTCCCATGGTTTCCACGTATTTATGTATATCATATATAGCTGAAGCTGCCCATGACATGCATGTTCTGGTATATGGTGCGAGGATTTACCTGGTATGTCTTAATCCTCAGGCCATTGGTAGTATTTCGGAGGACCACTGTGTCAACAGCCACTCTTGTTACTATACCTACGGTGTTGTTATTCCCAAGACTTCCTATGCTGAAATCGCAGAATGGTGGCAATCATTAATGGTGAAGAAGCGGGGTTAGAGTAACTTAGGGTCAGGCACAAAAGTATTATTATTATTATTATTATTAGTGAACAACCAATTCCATATCAGAATGGATCACTACATTCTTCTGTAGATAAAATAAAAGCTGAATGGGAAAGAACACAGTTATAGGCTACAAAACACCTTATTCCATGCCCTGGCCCACATAGAACCCTCTTTACCATGATATTTGAACTAGCATTAACGATTGATATGCAGTCATCCCCTGAAAAATCACATGCCAAATAACATTTCATATTCGTGTGATAAATATACGGTCATTACTTGCACACACCAAGCTTTGATTTTGCAACGTCTGCAGAGCGACAGATAAATAAATAACAAATGGGGGAGAGGAGGTGACGAACCCGTTCCAATTATTGAGTCTAGCACGACAACATTTGTTGACCCTGAGATATGGATTCCATCAGTGTTAGGACTGTCCCTGGGAGCTGAGACCTGTACGCCCAACACGCGAACTGCATTGCTCTCAGAGATGACAAAATGCATCTGTTGGCTGTTTTGGATGGTAAGTCCTTTCACATTAATGGCTGAGCTTGAAGATATAGTGAGGGCCTGCAAAATGTTCTTTAATTATCATAAATCATCACCAGCTCGTTGATGTGAATTGCTGGAGTTCTATGTAGCACGGTATTTTGCAACACTTACTGTTGGTGCTGCTTTGCAAGGCTGTAAACCAACAAAACAATAACATAAAATTAGATAACACTAACAGAATTAATGAGATATTACGTAATATAAACTTCTCTGTGTTGAATTGAAGTGAACGAGGGTCAATAAAACAACAGGGGCATATTAATTCAGGCAACTTACCAGTGTCTTGTTCCTCTTGCATGAGTTTTTCCACCAGTTTGTACCCGAACCGTCAATAACTCCACGCCCTTGGAAGAGAACCCCCTTCAGATTTGAAAAAGTAAGCCAGTTCCGAGGGTTTTTCGCGTCCCATGTGCTGGGCTCACTTGGCGCAACTATTGTCCCATCGATCTGCTTTGTGATAACAGTCCCATGCCAAATAAATCTATATTCTAATTGGGTAATATACACCATTTGAAACCACATTAGATTTACCTGGATAACCAACTCGTCAGAACAAGGCCCTTTAAGTCTCATTGCACTGACTAGATATCTATGGTCTTTGGGAATCAAGAAAACCGCATTTTGGGCAGAGCATGCTATGCTCCATGCATTAATGAAGGCCTGATAACAATTAGATGACATACGATCATGGCTGAGTTCCATTTAATTGGAGAAATTTGAAAGAAAATAAGATATTCACCTGGGTGTCATCGGCCGCTCCATCTCCAACTGCGCCATAGTCCAACACATTCACAATTGCCTTGCAGCTTTGTTCACTTGTCCAAAATGGAATGTGAAGTTCTGCATCATCCCATTCTTCCATATCTATGTTATCAAGCTCCTCAAGAGCGGCAATGTTGTCCAACAGAGAGTTTTCTGAAGTTCCGTAAATCAACATCAGCAAACAGAGGAAGGTGCACAAATTTTTTTTACCCATGTTTTGTTTGGTTCTGGTGGTTTTGCAAGATTATAGCCTGATTTGTTTAAATCAATTAGAAGACGTTGGGTTTTAATTTATATGTGCATATTAGCTGAGGAAAAAAATGGTGGGTTATATATGGCTTGGCTTGAAAGTAGATGAAGGTGAAATATTTTCAACAAGGCCATGTATATGTGCAGATTACAAAAAATGGTGGGTTATGGATGGCTTGGCTTGAAAGTATATGAACTTTTAACGTTTTCTATAGGCCCATACTTCAAGTGTAAGAGAAAATTGTTGGGTGTCCTTCGCTTTACTCTACCAACAATACTAGACACTAAAACTAATTTACCAGTGAAAAAAGTACACATTATCTGTCATGTGGTTGTGAAACTTCTGTTCTGTCTCCTTCCTCCCATCCCCTTCTCTTTCTTTGCAAAAACAATGCTTAAAGAAAGCTATATGCAGTCTGCAACAATTGAACATCGCATTCTGTGTAAGATTTTCTTACCTTAAAGACACTAACTGCAGACAATGTATCTGAAATTAATCGTTAACGAACTAACTCTTGACTTCATCTGAAAAGAAGCAAAACACTGCATTATGATCATGCTACAGTTTAGATGTGCTGAAACAGGCATTTAAAGCCAACGAGAAAATAGATAAAGATAAAATGGCTGGTAATAATAAAAATAATTATAATGGAATAAAACAAGAATTTCATTGTTGGCTGTAATAGAAGGAAATGGTAACATAATGGGAAGGAGATATATGTTTCATGTTTACCAGTATAGTTTTCATTGATTACGCATTATGATTGTCATATGGTAAACTATTGGTTCACATTTACTCCAGTGCTCCAAAACCAAAGCTTTTCAAGATGGTCTTTCCCTTATTCCCTTCCTGCTGCTGCCTTCAAGGCAGGAAACCAAAATGATGTCTTTGTCTCTAACCATCCCGGAAACAACTTGTATGCCAAGTGTGGCAATATTTCTTCTGCCCGCCGCCCATATTATTTGATGATATGCCCGAGAAAAACCTCGTCAATCATAATTTCTGGTTACGAATGGGTGGGAATCAACCTCCTTTCCAAAATGTAGCATTCGGCAAATGAGTACATTTTTGCCGGTGTGATCAGTGCTAGTGCAAGCCTCAATTGGCCCTGATACAGGGACATGTTCAGAGGATCTAATTAAAGTTGGGCCACGCACCCATATCCTATGTTTTCATCTCGATGATCTAATATCTCAGTGTACATGAAATGCCTGCTGTTTTAGCGATGCCTTGTCATATTTACTGATATATATAATAAATCGCCCATGCGCTGTTTTGTTTAATTCAATAATTGAAACTGGGAACCCGAGGGTTTGAAATATATAAATTTTATATCTCAAAAATGATTTTGATGAGAGCTGCTGTGGCATACGCCATGTGCACGTATCGTGTTGCGCAGAACATTTTCTATCGCTGAGATTTTTCTTATATTTACTTTCCTTTTTAGTAGAAGTCTTTCCTTTTAATTTTACTTTTCTTTATTTAATTTGCATTAGTATTTCCTTTTTATTACTTTCCTTTTATTTAATTAGGATATTTTGGTTTTTTACTTTAGTTTCCTAATTGTATTAAGTTTCCAATTCCTAGTTACTGATTTGCCTATAAATAGGCCTTGCATTCAGATGTAATAAATCATTCAAGAGTGTTTTTACCAATAATAAACTCTCATATTAGAGGTTTATTCTTATTTCGGCTTTTCCAGTTTAATACTTGAATCGCTTGGGCTAGGGTTTGGGTAAATTCTGTTATCCATCTCTAGATTGTTGTTGGATCCTAATCAAGGTCCTCAACAATTTGGTGCTTTCATTGAGAGATCCTAGTCAAGATTTCTCATTGAGTTATCAATTTCATTGAGAGATCCTCATTAAGATTTCTCAATTTTATCTCGCGTTCTTCATCAGCAATGACGGAGGAGGCGGCAAGGACGAACAGGCAACAGTTCGAAGCCCTGGAAAATTCCATGATAGAGCTTTCGACAACTTTAGCAAAGATGGTTCGATTCCAAGACAGAATTAATTAGAAAATTGATCGATTATTCGCATACAAGGGAAAAGATCCTATAGGATGCAGACGAACTCAAGGAGATGATCGTAGGTCACAACAAACTTCATAGGAGGTGAAAGATATTTCAAGCGTTGAAGATGAACTATGTTTTCAGAGCTCACAAGAATCACAACATGAGGCTGAGTTCCCATCTGGTGAGTCATCTAAAGGGATTGGCGACCCAACTCTAACTTCAGAGTTCTTGATTCCTTTGATTTCCTCTACCGTGGTGAATGATGCCCAAGTCAAAGTCAACAAGGCTGTCACCATTGAAGAGTCTCTCAACAACATGATCTTTCTCCTTGATGATGTCCAGTTAGGCGATGCCCTCGACGCAAGGCGCAACCAGT
Source organism: Taxillus chinensis (assembly GCA_023512835.1). Taxonomy (NCBI): domain Eukaryota; kingdom Viridiplantae; phylum Streptophyta; class Magnoliopsida; order Santalales; family Loranthaceae; genus Taxillus; species Taxillus chinensis. Next base: position 21,252,567 of record CM042085.1, on the reverse strand, counting down.
TTGTAATTGTTCCCAACAACGTAGCCTTCATAATTGGACCGACTGATGCTCAACCCTCTCAGGCTACGACTTTTTATTATCATTCTTTGTCATCCCTATTTACAAAAGTGTTCCACAAGCCAGAGATGTTGGTAGAACTCACAATAGATTCGAGATCTGCTTCGTTTCAGTTTTTGCAGGAGTCTAATTTTGTGACAGGGAGGCGGAGATTCACACGAGGAAGGAAGTCAGGAAATTTATAAAAGATTATGGGTTTCTGGGATTAATGGGGCGTTCTACTTTGGATGTAGAACAGTTTCCTCAATTTTCCCTTGAGGACAAGGGTGTCTTTGAAAGGAGGGGGAATGATGAGAACTGCCGTGACATGTGCCATGTGCACGTATCGTGTTGCGCAAGACATTTTCTATCGCTGGGATTCCTCTTATATTTACTTTCCTTTTTAGTAGAAGTCTTTCCTTTTAATTTTACTTTCCTTTATTTAATTTGCATTAGTATTTCCTTTTTATTACTTTCTTTTATTTAATTAGGATATTTTGGTATTTTACTTTAGTTTCCTAATTGTATTAAGTTTTCAATTCCTAGTTACTGATTTGCCTATAAATAGGCCTTGCATTCAGATGTAATAAATCATTCAAGAGTGTTTTTACCAATAATAAACTCTCATATTAGAGGTTTATTCTTATTTCGGCTTTTCCAGTTTAATACTTGAATCGCTTGGGCTAGGATTTGGGTAAATTCTGTTATCCATCTCTAGATTGTTGTTGGATCCTAATCAAGGTCCTCAACAAATTTCTAACTGACCGTTTTACTTTTGTCGGAGTGTTGGGGATCTGCAAGAGTGCGGAGAGGAATAGCATTGCATTGTTGTGCAGTGAAGCAACTATAATTAACGGTACCCAATTTGTTGGAAATGTGATAGTAACGGTGTAGTCCACGTTTCAAAAAAAAAAAAAAATGCAGTCCATGTTGTTTTATGGAGTTTGCATTAAGCGCGGATTTTTGATATTTCGAAAATATTTTGTTATATTGTCTATGTAGTGATTCAATAGTTATGTAAATTTATTTGAAAAAATCAGAAGATAAATAAATAAAAATTTACACATAATTAACTTAATTATTTTTTTATTTTTTCAGACAGGTTTATTCATAAATCAACTGTCAGATAATTACAAAATTTTACAATTATATCATAAAGATAAATACATGAATATTTAATTTAACAATTAATTTTTAAAACAAATATCGACAGGTTATGAAAATTTCAATTTAATAAAATGTATTTTCATATCCAATGCAAACTATAATTGTATAGCATTAAAAATGTGGGTCTTGTAACATTATAATATGGTTAAAATTTGAATTATGTTTTTTTAAAACATGTATATTCCTTAGTTATTTTTTTAAACTATTTTTAATTATTTTTTGGTTTCTAATCTAAATTCAATTTTTGGTAGAGACCAAAATAATTTTTTTAAATTTCTATTTTTAACTTTGCCTTTATTTTGTTACCTGATACCATATTTTGTTTTTCTTTTCAATTTTATGAGACTCAATTTTAAAAAACACTCTTTAAAATATATTCTCTCTCCTATAAAACAAAAAATGTTTTAATAAATTAAAATTTAATAAAAACTATAAATTCTTAGAAAACATAATACATAAACAAACACATGTACAAAATGATTCCTTATATTTTCTCCTAAATTTAAATTTTTAAAAAATACTCTCTAAAATTTTATCCTAAATTTTACTCATTTAAAAAAACATTCTACATCTCATTTTCTATCATTTCTATATTATTTTAAAATAATATTTTGTATTTTTCTTTATTAATTTTTTCTCTCTTCTATTAATTACCATCATAAAAAAATCCATGTGTCAAAAAAATATGAAAAGTTATTGATAAAATTTTTAGGGAATTAATAGTGATCCATAAATATAGAGATTTACTGTTCATTCCATGTTTCTAAAACTTATTATTAAATAAAAAATAGTATAAAATATTATTTTAATGATATAGAAAATGATTTAGAAAATCTATTGTGGTAAATATTTATATATGAAAGTAAAAAGTAATTTAAATATGTAAATTTAAGAAAAATGTTTGAAAAATCTTGTGTGAGTGCCCATAGCAACAACTTACTAACTGATTTTCTTAAGTTTAGAAATTTAAATTGCCTTTTGCTTTATTATACAAATATATAATACAATAGATTCCTTTAATCATTTCCTATATTATTAAACTAATATTTTATACTACTAATTTTATTACTTGAGAAACATAAAGAAGATAGGATAATGGGGAGAGAAAATAGAGAGAAAAATAAATAATTTAATAATTATATGAAATGAATAGCACTTTTCAATGTAATTGGAAATGCTATACAAATTCAATGAAAAAGTTTAAATATAAGACTTTTATTGTAAAAATTATTTTAGAGCCACTTCAATAAGCTTAGTTATAGTAAAAGGTAAAGCAAAGCCAAAATTTAACTGAAACTTTAAAAATTCTCATTGAATGATTTAGTCATATTAACAGCTATATTTAGCTTCATCAATAATTTCAGCCTAATTTAACTAAAATTATAGCTTTGGCTAATGATGTCATATTACACTTGTACTCTCAAACTTTTTCAAAATTAAAACATACCCTTCAATCAGTCAGCTAAATTGGATTTTTGAAGATTTGGTCTAGTTAAAAGCGGAAGTGCACAAATCTTGTACAAACGGTGTGCAAAATAGCATTAGTCGGACTGGGATCGTTTGGACGAACACAACAAATCGAGACAATGGCAAGGTGAAGACTACTACAACGGTGTGTGCATTGACAATTGCATCAAATTGGGTTTGGTCGCAGGTGTTACATGAGTGAAGGGATGTGTTAGTGAGGTGTTTCATGAGCGACGATATGCGTAAGTGGCATGCTTGATGTGTTGCATTTTTGCGTATGGTGCGTTTTGACTAGCATAATATTTTTGGCGACTATTATTGTAATGCTTGCTGCATACGGTTTGGCTGATTAAGGTTGTTGATTGGAAAAATTAAGGATTTGAAGAGAATATTACGGAAGAATAAATTGGGGGAAAAAATATAACTTAGTAAAAAAAAAAGAGTGCACTATTGGAGCAGCATTAGCTAAATTAACATTATAACAAGTTAAATTTAACTTCAGCTAATCAATTTAGCAAAAATATATTGGTGATGCTCTTCTATTTTTATTTTTATTTTTATTTTCTATTTTTTTTAAATTTGTTGCTAATGCTCTTATAACTTGTGTGTGAGTGTATTCAATTTCACTCCTGCCTTGTTCGATTTGTATTTTTTTTAAATACATTATTTGATGATTTAATATTAAATTTATTAATATTTATTAAACTGCATATGTTTATTTTGTTCACAATTGTATAAGTCACGATAAATTATAAATTCAAACAAAATAATATATCACACTTTTTTGTTGGGTACTTTTTATTGAGAAGTATAATTGTACCATTTCTAATAAAAAGTATTTCAATGCAAATATTATATTAATAAATTTATTGCCATAGTTAAGTTATTGTTATTTTATACATTTACAAAACAAACAAACAAACAAACAAAAAACACTAGCTCTAGAAATTCCAAATAATAATTTTAACCTCAAAAAGGATTTATAACTTTTTTCTGCATTATTTATCTCTTAGGGGGTTACCCATAAGATAAATCTAAATATAATATTTATTTATTATTTTAATCATTTGCCTGATATTATATATATATAGTTTTGTTATAATAATAGTGTGAGATTAGTTTCTTATTATGAGAACATTAATCTGAATCATTAGATGTTGTAACTAAAAGTTTAAATTAAACTTTTATTTAATTATAGTTCCGTTGAAGTGATTCACTGTAGCAAAGTTATAATTAAATAAAAATCTAATTTGAACCGTTAAATATTGATTTAGCGGCTTAAATTAAAGGTTTTCATGATAAAAAATACGTACCCATCAAAATTAGCGAAAAGTCTAGAGAAAAAAATTAATAAAATGGGTTTTTTTTGTCAAAAGGAAATAAAAATGAGTGAAAAAAAGTGTCATGTTTTAAATTTAAGATTTTTTATATTATGTTTTAAAAAATGGCAATATGTTATGCCGATTTCGAATTAGAATTTAAAATAAAAAATACATTTATATTTGTAAAACTGAAAGATAAATGCCTTATATAAGCATTAATTTGATCTGATATTACTAATATACTCTTTTTATTTTTTAATATTTTTGAGCTGCTTAACTATTTTGTGGGGACGTGAGTTGGCTGCAGCGCGCAGGAAAAATGCCGCACGGCGTTTGCATTTTTTACAAATGTAAATATAAAAATTTAAAAACGCCGCACGGGGCCAACGTTTTTCCTACGCTGCAGCCAACTCGCGTCCGTGCCCCCTTATACTACTATCCGGCTAACAAATTTAAAGTTTAATTAAATATTAATTAAAAAAGAAAAAAAAAAAAAGAGTCTCCACAATGGCTTTCATAAAATAAAAATAAATTTAACGGGCTAAAGTTAACCAGTTTACCGTCCTGGCTATTTTTTTTTTTCCCTTGCACGGAAAGAAGGGAGAATGTCACTGTATTGATAATATATATGACGTTTAAATGTAAATTATTATTTTTACGCAATATAATTAATATTTAACATATTCACTATATAAATATCCTATTTAATTAATAATTTTATAAAAAATATATCCATTAAATTTTAATAATTGTACTTAATATCAACATTATCAAACTCTTTTTTAAAATCAAATTAATTTTAAAATTAAAAATATAGTTATTATGATTGTTTATTTGAGATTGATGATATTCAAATATTTGAAAATTTGAATTATAATATTTTGAGCATTTGTTTGTTTTATTATATTATAAAACAATTAATCTGATATGTGGACAAATAAATTAAGATATTTGTCATTCACAAACAAAGTGGTCAAGATATTTACAAATAATGTGCACACGAGTATTTATAAATATATATTTGAAAACTCTTTATAAACATTAATAAACGAATTAAGTGAAAAAAAATAGCAAACGAATATAAATACTCCGATTTAAAAGTTGAGTTCAAGTAGCTCGGTTCATTAAAAACAATTAAGTGAATAAATCTAAACATTTTATTGTTTGACTTTGTTTTGTTTGTTTACAACATGATGAAGATTTAAAAGTTCGTGGAAAAGAATATTAACGTTACTAATTTTTATCTTTAAATGTGAAATCAAATTACCAACAAATATCATTGATAATATAATCGTTGTTGTTTTTGTTATTATTGTTATATTTCTAGTACTAATGGGTTAGATAATATGAGGTGCAAAACAAATCACCTAGCGAAGCTTGTAAGTGCTTAATTAGATTCCTTTCTTATATCATCAGCCCACATTTACATTTTGTTTTCGAGAAAAAGAAAAAGGTTTTCAACGTTTCACACTCAACAACAAGATCCCACGACAGAGCCCCCAACAATATCAAAATATATAGCCTTCAATCTTCACGCAGTCAAGTCCAGTGGGTTTAGAGTAGTTTAATAGCTACTTTTCACCTTTTCTAACCGTATATTACAATGATACATACCGGTTAGATTAATATTAAGAAAATTTTATTCACTGCAGGCATAATTTTATAATCATATGAATATTTAAAAAAAAAAAAAATATTAATCTAACGAAATTATTCTTGTACATATTTGCATATAGTGTTACTCTTAATACCAATCCGTTACTCCTGCACAATTATAAGAGGAATTATTCCTACCCTGATTGTCATCCTGAGCTCCAAGATATGATGAATTTTTATCTCTGTCCGCAAGACATCACAAGATTACTGTTGTTGAAGATCTTCGTGTGTCAGGAGCTGAAAAGGATTCGTTTAAAGGGCTCTCTGACGCGGTTTTGCTTCAATTTATTTGTTTTGTTTTATTATGTTCTTATCTGTTTTGGCGGGCTAATTATCTTACAGGTTTGCTAGTGAATAGAGCCATTTCTGAAGCAGGCATGACTGGCAAACTCCATATCGAGAAATATGGTGTAGCCATTGTCAAAGCTTTTCATAGCCGCTTGATATTCAGTTTGCTAGGAGTACCACTTGTTTTCATTCTGGCTCTAGCGAATGGGCTTATTGGAGTAGGAGAAAACTTGCAGCAGGCTATTCTCATTTGGATGATTTTCAGGGAGCGGTGTTTCTGAATTATATTCTTCTATTTGTTTTCTCTCTGGTTGTTGGATTACTAGGTTGTTTGTAGGTCTCTTTATAACTACTGCAGTTAGGTAGGATCTATCCTATCAGACATAACAATACCTTGTGTCCCTCCCTAGTTTGGTGATGCAGCTTTCTGTTAGGAAGTGATGCCGCTTTACTAGTAATCTCATCTTCACGCTACACCATAACAATACCTCTCATAATCTTCCAACACTTTAATATTTTTCTCATTATTTAGTAATCTTTTAGCAAGACCAATTTTTTAATATTTAAAAATTATAATTAGAGTTTTGATTTTTATATTTTATTTTTTGTATTTTGAATTTCATATTGAATTTTATAATTTAAAAATAATTTTTGTTTAATAAAAAAGAGAATATATTTTTAAAAGAGTACTATTTTTTTTTTAAATTAGGTCCCATAAATTTGTTTTTTTAAAATTGATAGGTCTAAGTAATAAAAAAATTTACTTAAGTCTTCTACCAAAATTAAATTTATATTTAAAAACTAAAAATAATTAAAAATAAGTTTTTAAAACAATATAGGACAAACAATTTTCAAAAGTTTATTAATTTTAAATTAAGATGACTTATAATAGGCCCACCATTTTAAAAATAGATGTATATTCCATTCTCTTCCGGCCACCTCAATCAACGTCATATTAAAAGGTTCGAGAGAATATCGAGATCTTTTTATTGCAAATTTTCCAAGACAATATCACAAAATACAACAGTAGCACTAAATTAAATAAATAAATGACTCACTTCACATTTTGTCTCTTACCCTCTTTCTACCAATGTTGTATATTCTGTTTTGGCACTCATTTCGGTTTTGACATTGAAATAAAATATTTGGGTACCGATTTGTTTTGACATTCTAATTTGAATTTACCGTAAATATTTATATATATAATTAGAAACTATAGATAAATAATATTAAATAATATAATTTATTAAATCTTAATATCACATTGGTAAGACAAATAATATCAAATAATTTAAAGGTTTAACTAATATTTTTTCAAAAAATCTAATTAAAATCTTGTAACATAATATAATATAATATAAATAAAATCACATAACATAATATAACATAAGAAATCTTAATGCCAAAAAATCTTCACATTACTACTTAAATTTCCTGAAATAAAAACGTTATTATCATTAATACCAAAAGGATTAACTCTAACAAGAAGCCTATTATGATTTTCTTTAACCATCCGATCATCCTCTATAATGTATTCATTTAGACTAATAAATTCATCTTCATCATTCATCTTCCACATTGATAAGAGTTATTGATGTATTAAGATTATCCCAATTCAAGCCATTTTCATCAAGAAGATTGGGTTCTTCAGCCACCGCCATCAAATCAATTTTATCCGGCTTATATGATTCTTTAAATGTAGATAACTTTGGCCTTTGGGAACCAAGAAAAGTGCAATTTGGGTGGAGCATGCTGTGCTCCACATGAAGGCCTGGTAACAATTCATAGCAAGTTCCATTCATTAAGAAAAAATACAAGATTAGAAGATATTTCACCTGGGTATCATCAGCTACTCCATTTCCAAATGTGCCGAAGGCCAACACTTTCACAATTGCCTTGTTGCTTGATAGACTGTGAAGCCTTTGTATTATCTCATTCGTTCATCTCCAATTTCTAAAGCTCTCCAAAGGTAGAAATGTTGTCTAACAGAAGATTTTGGACAATTCCATAAACCATCACAGGCAAAACAAGGAAGGTAAACAGGAAAAAATTAACCCATATATTGTCTCGTTGGGATTGTATTGTAAGATTAGCCTGATTTGTGTAAATCAGTTTGAGCACATTGTGGCATCCGTACTTGAAGATTAATTTAGGAAAAAAATGGGTTATAAATGGCTTGGCTTGAAAGTAGATGAAAGGGTGCACACTTTTATACAAGCACAGACTTCTAGAGTAAAGGGAAACTTCTTGGAATCCTTCGCTTTATTCTACCAACAATACTGACTCTAAAACCAATCTACCAGTCCAAAAAACTTCATATTTTTGTCTCATGCTTGCGCTTCACTTCTGTCTCACCTTCCACTTCTGCCACTCTTTATTTGTTTGTGCCTAAACAATGCTATACTCTGAAAGAAATCTCTATTCTATGAATTTAGCAACTTCCTGACCATCCGCAAGACCCAAAATAATTAAACGTAACAAGAAAAAGATGGGCAAAGGGTTAGATTATTAATCTTGTAAGTTTGTTAGAAAGCATATACATGGCTATAGCCAGAAGAAACTCTCCTGTAACCACTGTAAAAAGCAAGCAGAATTCTTAAATAGAGAGCCGAATTACTACCTCAAGTTAGATTGTAATGTTAGCTACTGCCTACAACCCACCTGCCTCAATGAAACTGAGGCCAATTTCCCTTCTTATCATCATTGACGTCGCCATTTCCCTAGCATGCACTGAGGCTTCAAAGTCCCCAATTTCAGCATAGAAGCTTGAAGCCTGAAAGTAAGCAGATGGATCCTCTGATCCGAGTTCCATCAAAATCTCTGCTGCTCTCCTTCCCACCATCTCGTTTTTGTAGACTCTACAACTACGGAGCAACGAGCACCACATCGCACAATGGCCTTTCAATGGGGCTCGTTGCAGCAAATCTTCTGCTTCATCTAGCAAACCAGCACGGCCGAGCATATCCACCATGCACGAAAAATGATGTTGCCCTGGGTCAATCGCATATGAAGTCATTGAATGGAACACTGATCTCCCTTCTTGGACCATCCCTGAATGGCTGCACCCTAATAATACACAGAGGAATGTCACTTCATCGGGTTTCAAACCCATACTTATCATTGTTTTAAATGTTTCGAGACCCTCTCTTCCCATTCCATTCCGGGCATACCCATTGATGATTGATGTGAAGCAGAACACAGTAGGGGAGGGAATGTTTTCAAAAACCCGGCAGGAAAGGTCAATGTGACCAGATTTAGAGTAGGCATCAATCAGAGAACACGATATTGCAATGTGGGATTCAAAACCTGATTTTACTGCACAGCAGTGTACCAATCTGCAACTGATGAGTTTACCTGAAGGGAATTGCAATAGTGACTTCAACACTAAGGAGAGAGTGACCTCATCAAACCCAATTCCTTCATCAACCATGAAACCGAACATCTCAACCGCATCTTCAATAGAGCCACAGTGAAAGAAAGACGTAATGAGAGAATTGCAAGACACAAGGGATCTCTCGCGAATTTTGTGGAAAATGCATACAGACCGTTCGATCTCACTGCACTTCCCATACATATTGATTAAAGCAGATTGAACATGGACAACTCCCTGATCAAAACCCAATTTTGTAACACAGCAATGGATTTGCTCCCCAAGCAGAAGATTACTAGTGCAACTAGACCAATTCAAGAATCCTAAAAATGAACGTGCTGATGGCCTCTTATCCCACAACAGCATTTTCCGGAAAACTAATGCAGCATCAAGCAAGAGTCCATTTTCAGCATAAAGTGCAACAACTGAATTCCACGAAATTACATCCGATGCTGGGATTGCTTCGAATGAATACCGAGTATCAAGTACGCTACCGCAAGCGGCGTAGAAATCCACCAACGCGTTCTTAATAAACAAGTTTGATTGCGTCCACCCCATCTTACCAATGTGACAATGTAGCTGTCTCCCTTCATCCAGGAGTTTCCCATTACTACACCCGCGCAACAGGTAGCAGAAACTGAGCGCGTTTGGCTCCACCCACTCCAACTTCATATCATAAAACAATCCCAGCAGCTCATCCGAGCAACCTGCTTCGCAGAAACCGCGCAACACCAGATTCCATATAGCTAAATTACGCTCAGGCAAGCCATTGAACAGCTTCATAGCTGGATTGTAGAGTCCCATGTGCATGTAGAGATCAACAAGAGAACTAGCAACAAATACGTTGGAGCTCAATCCTAGGACACTTGCTCGGCAGTGAACTTGAACTCCTTGTCGGTGAAACCCTGCGTCGCAACAGATACTAAGAACCGTAGAAAAAGTATACGAGCTGTCTTCGATTCCTTGAGCAACCATGTCACTGTAGATGCGCAGGGCCCTGCTTGCATGGCCGCAACGACCATGCCCAGAGATGAGCAAGTTCCATGAGACAACATCTCGTACGGGCATTTCATCGAACACTCGTAGGGCAGAGTACAGGTTCCCGGATTTTATGAAACCGCCGATCCTTCGATTGGAGGAATAAATGTTTGCGTGAGTTTCATGCTCGTGGGCTGATTTTAAAAACGAAGGCAGTGATGAAACGTTTCGCGCAAACTGCAGTGGCGTTCTGCTTCTTAGCATCTCTCAGGAATCAGGAGTCATGATGTCCCCGACACGTTTCCGATTTTATGTTGCCCAAGGGGTTTCGTTTTTCAGATTCCAGTTGAGTTCAAATAGAGAGACTTCTGGAGTGTTCTTCATTCAAATCCCACCATGGAGCCTCAACAGATTGGTCGGTCCAAGGCGTGTGCATGTAAAATATATAAGTTGCAAATGAGTAGAAAGGTTGGTTTATGTCATTATATAGAGATTCGAGTGTAATCCTTATATTTTATCACATTTGATTTATAAAAAATTCATTAATTTGGTAGAGAAAATATTTTTTCTATCTTAATAAATAATAATATAATAATATGACGCCATTGTGATTAAATATTTTCTCATGCAATATAATATTAAATTTTTACTACTTCTCTTCCAATAAAATACATTATCAAGCTAATATCATGATAATTACTTTTTTTTCAAAAGAAAAAAATACCATGATAATCAATACTTCGCAAATAAGTCCTAAAGTTAAATAATAGAATCATAATTAAAATTAATCAAACTCAAATTATACTTTACAATATTAGCCATTCATCAAAAATTATTGGAATTAGATCAACAAAAAAAATGAAAAAGAAAAATTGGGTTGAAACGAGTCTTATAACCCTAGAAGAAAGAGTAGTTAATTCTTTGAGAATAAAATAATTACTAATTAAAACCATTACCTACCCTATTTAATTAGAGATTTTCAAGAGACAACAATGAAAAAAATTAAACTTGGACATAAAAACGATGATAAAACAATTTTGTAATTGCGCAAGTACAACACGAATTTTCTCAAATAATTGGATATTACCATTAAAATTATTAATTGTTTAATATTTTATTAAGAAAATAACTAATTAATGAAGTACTAAAAAAAAATACATTTCATTAGTTTTAAAAATCAGTTAAGTGAATTAACCACCAACAAGGGTTATGCAGGAAAACCGTCAATCCATCCAAATTCAACTAACCTAACCGAGCCGAACCGCCCAAACCAACGAAGAGACAATCCGATTTAATTCGACCCGAATAATAACTTGTCCAATTAGTCTTTGGGCGGGTTTCGGTCTCACGGCGATAGAAGTCGGTCTAAACCAAAACCGATTGATGGATGGATTGAGCCAAAAATCTCCTCCGCGATCTTTGGGTGATAGGTTGTTCGACTGCAGATAGATGCTCGGTAGAACAATAAGAAGAAAAGAGGGAGCTGGTGACAATCCACTAGACATGAAACTGCTGCGCAGGGAGAGGGGGGACGGCAATCCGGGCAACGGACCGCTGGATGAAGGCAGACGATGACATTGTGGAGAGGAAAGATGTGTTGCATATGTATACAGTTTTTTTCATTATAATTAAAGGGTTCAAATTATTGCTTTTTTGCTCCATCCAACTTTCGCATGTGACCATGTGCAGTTTGCTTTTGTTTTTTTTTCTACTTACTTTTTTCTATGTTTCGGCATGTTCACGTTCAACCGACCAAATCGATCAAACTGTCAGTTTGGTTCAACCCAAATAAATTAATTGATTTGATGGGTTGTCTAATCTGACCAATAATTATAATTCAGCCCAAATAAATTAATTGGTTGGATGGGTTGTCTAAGACCAATAATTTTAATTCAATTTGGGTTGATGGTCTTACCCACCCAAACTAACTAATGAACACCCCTATCACCACCAACTTATCAATCCATTTATATATAGGATAATACTAAATATACCTAAAAATACTTAGGGGCAATAAGCATTGTAACATGTATTGTAGGAGTAAATCATGTCAATAGTCATTAAACGTTAATGGTTATTTCTCACCAATCATTGAACTTCTTTTTCACTCATCTAAGTCCTTATACAATGATAAAACTTATGAACGGAGGAGTTTCAAAGTTGGAGACCAAGGTGTCGGATTACAAAGTTGCAATATTAAGGAGAGACTAACTTATCATATTTCTAGTGTTCGTCATCATAGTGATGTTATTTCTACACCGAGGTTGAAAAAAGGAAATAGATTTAGAGAAAAAGTGATATCGAGGGTTATAATGTTGAAGTAATTAAATATTGTGGGTTGATGTAATGTTATAAGTTTTATATCATCATACTCAATTCCAATTCCAATAACTTATAACTAGGCACATGACTTCCTCATACTTGCATCCTAAGCCATAATAACACAAGGTGTTTCTTAACAACCTTAGGATCGACATCCTCATACCCTATTCCAAGAGGTACTCCTCTTAAATCAGGTTCTACTTTAAAGCTAGCACCAATCTCAATAAAGTTTTACCACTTTTTTCTATCTTTTATTTTCTTCTCTAAGTCTTTTTGAACTTGTTCTTTCTCTAACTTAATTTTCCTAATTATTTCACAAGCACCTTCCAAGGTAACTTTTGTGACCCTTATGTCCTTTTCAACTGTAGTCTCATTATGATAGTCTTTTAGGTCTTGGTACTTCTTATTTAACATATTGTACAAATCAATGACCTCAATATATTCACATTTTTGATTCGTTTCCTTTTTATTTACCTCAAGTTCAGCACTCAGTTTATTAATCAAGCTTTGAAATTTAATAGGATTGAAGGGGATATTTACCTCAATTTCCATAAGACACTTGACTTTATCATTTGGTCCATCATTAGATGACCCTTCCACTTCCTCAAAGTTATTGTTGAACTTGTTTGCAAGTAGGGCTCTCTTGTTGATCTTTTTTGGTAAAGTTGTAGCCTTTTTCTTCTAATTTTCTGCTTTCTCTTGATTCTTCTTTTCAAATCATTCAACCACTAGGTGTCTTGTCTTGCCACAGTGGTACTAAGTAGGCTTCTTATCTTTATATTTCTTTGAAGATCTTCTAAAAGTTTTCTTCTTTTTGAATTTGAAGAACTTCGTCAGACCTTTAACTATGAGTACTAGGTCAAGTTCTTCTTCAAATTCTTTCTCTTCACTCCTTCACATCATTTTCTTTAGATTCAGTATCGACCTTGTGTTTACTAGATTATGCCTCTAGAGCAACAAATCGACATTGTAGTTTATAGGTTTTGAGACTACCATAGTACTCATCAATTGGAGTATTGATCCAATCTAAAGTTTTCAAAGTAATCACTTTTTATATGAAACTTATCATTGAGATATCTCAAGAATTTATTATTAATATCCTCATCTGACATTTTTGTCCAAAAAATTCTTAAATCAAGCAGCACCTAGGTGTACCTTTTTATATGTTTTTAAGGCTTTGACTAGATTTAGAATTGAATGTTTATAATGTTGATTTGGCATTGGCCTTTTATTTTGCTTGACCTCCTTATTCTATTCATAGAAATTGCATAATTTATTTCAATTTTGTTTGCACTTCAATAAAACTGATTTGAAATGAGTCATTCATATTCTTATTCTTCGATCTAATCAAAATTATCTCAAACCGGTGACTTTTCGGTTACATGTAGACACAAGTATACTTATTTTTTATTTGAAAGTGTAATCTTAAATAATAAATAAATAAATAATGATAACAGCAAGCAGACCGTACGTCCCAAGTCCTAATAACCCTTCAAGAGTTCCAACAATATCTCATTCCACGTATCGACCGGCCCTGGCAAGCACCAATGTACACAGTCGTTCTGCATCCGCTGCGACGCCCCATTCGCGAAAGGAAACGGGTGCATGTACGGTCCCGGGTGCCCGTCCGGCCTCATCGCAGCCAATTTCGTCACGTCCAACGCCTCTACTCTCCTCAGCCCTCCCCCTCCACTGGCCGCATCCGCCGCAGCCGCCACCTCCTCCACCGCCGCCTTCCTCATCTCCGCTTCCATCCCCTCAACCGCCCTCTCACCCTCCTCGAACGGCCGCGTCTTCGGGCACGCTCCAGCCTTGTCCCACTCCCCCTCGAAATGCGCCGGCGAGAACGTCGCCACCACCGCGTCCACCCACCTCCCCCTCCCCCCTTCCCCTGTCCGCCACCGCCTTCAAGGCCGTCCTCACCGCCTTCCCAAACACGCCGTAGAATCCAACCTCAGTGTGGTTGCCTTGGCAGGCATGGCAGCCCAGCGCCTCTCCTTTCTCGAAGTACACCGCCGGGTGAAGATACCAATGCCCCACCGACAGCACGACAATGTCAATCTGGTCCAGCTCCGACGCCCACTTCTCGTCGACGGTGTCCAACTGCAGTCTGTTGTGGTTATTTCCCGAGCTCTTCTCGTCGCCCTTCACCAGAAACGGCGACCAGTACACCGAAATGGTGGCGTTGTGGGAGGGGAAGTGCCAGCGGCGGAACTTGTTGTCGTCGTGTTTGTTGTATACGAGGGTTGGGGGCGTGGCGGTGGCGAGCATGCAGAGGAGAGACTCGAGCTGGTTGCGGGCCATGGAGTCACCGACGAAGGCCAGGTGCTTGTTTTGGAGGAGTCCGAGGAAGGCATTTGGGTCGAACCGCGGGAGCGGGCAGTGCCGTGGCTTCCACCGCCAGTGTAGGTAGCCGGTGTCCGGTCGGCCGTGGGCCATGCAGTTTTGGCCGTGCTTGATCGTGGCGCAGCTGCTGTTGTACAGTGGGTCCCTCTTGTCGCGGACCCACTCGCCGTCGGCAAAGTTGCATTGAGTGTGGGCCCCGTTTTCTAGTTCCCCTTCGCTTTCTACACCTGTCAATTAACAGCCAAGCCATTGTCACGCTCACGCACATGCACGGTAAGTCTGCTACGTACGTAACGTACCTGCCATTATTTTTCCACCTCTTCCCACAACGATTAATGAAAATTATATTAAAGAAGTGGGAATGAAAATTTTTGTCAAACACTCACGGACTCACACACATGCACACTGCAATATATATATATATATATATATATATTCAATTTTCTTCATTAATTAAACAATAGTAGTCGAGGCAAAACACAAATGCAAAACGACAGCGGATATTTATTAAAAGAAAAAGTCTTTTAAAATAACAATTAAATATATATAAAATAAAATAAAATAACTATAAATATGCTTAAAATATGTAAATTTACTGAATAACTCTAATATTTAGGAAAAAAATGTTTATTCAAAATTTTAGGAAAAAGTGTATTTTAAATAAGTGAGTGGATGATGTTTAATCGATCAGGACTATATATTTCCGGAGAAGAGGGGATGGGAGGTGTTCGGCACCGGGGAAGAGGAGATGAAAACTGACGGATGGGTACGTAGGAGCTGGATCTACGTTTGTGTGTGTTGAAAAGGAGGGGACATCGCGCAAGAGGGGAGTGGGGGCGGTGATGGTCTGCTTCTCAGAGAGCTATTAAAGGAATAAGTAAAGAAATATTTAATTACCACATGCAAGAGAATATAATGAACACGTACGTACGCCTAGACGTACCTTGGGAGGGAGGGTTGGGTAAAGGAGACGATAGTGATGATGACGATGATGTGGAAGAGGGGGGAGGAAGGATTCTAATGGGATCGAAAAGATTAGCAATGTTGTTGCAAACATGAGATTGGAGGGTGAGATAAGCTGGAGGGTACAAGTATAAGTGGAGGAGGAGAATAGGGAGAAGAGCGTAGAGGGTCCAAGGCCACAACTTTTTGGCAAGAGAGCCATATTGGTGTTTCACTGCTGGGCTTGCCACACCCATTTGTCTCAGACTCTCACCTAGCTAGCAAGCTAGCTCTTCTCTGGTTTTTGGTTTCTGGCATGCATGTTAGTTTGGTTATTGATCTCTGAATTTAAAGAATTGAGAATACTGCAGGGGAAGCAAACTCACAGCAGGAACTACATAATTGACTGGGGATCGATGCGTGACGAGGAAGATAAAAGCAAAAGGACGCGAGTCAAGGTCGCACTGGCCTGTCGGCGAACAAGTTTTCCAAAAGTGGTATGCCTCTGCGGCGTGATGTGAGAGCTTCGGTGTGTGTGATTCGCGCCCCTTTGCCTCTGATGTCATCACGTGCGTCGACGTATTGCCTTTTAAGTTTTTGTTTTGTTTTGTTTTGTTATTTGTTTTTAACCAACAACGAAAACAAAAAACAATTAATAAACAGACGTACCAATGTCCATTAGCATAAGTATCGTTTCTGTAGTTTTCAAACGATACATTGAATTATGCTTTTCAAACGTGCAAAAATGTGAACTTAGAGTATTTGCATCGGATTAAATAGTTTGATGAATAGAATCTTGTAATTTTTTTTATTAATTTAAAGAAATAATTTAACAGCAACTCTTAAAAATCACACTTTTCATATTCTCTATTTTAACAAAATAAACTATATACTTATTTAAATTTAACATAATACTATTTGTTAAAATATTATATAATACATTATTTACTTTTCAATTTTTTTCTTCTCCTAATTAATTTATTTGTCCCCCTCTATTTATAAAAGATTAAAATAAAAGAATAAATAAATAATTAAAAATAGTATTTTAATTAGTGAATGATTAAAATATAAAAATTTAAAAGTAAACTTAAAAAAAATAAAAATTTTAAAAATAATTTTTTTTAATTATTTTAAAAATTAATTTTAAAAAAAATTGTAATAAATACTCTTATCTAACTTAATCTATTTAACTATTTTGTCTAACCTACCTGAGCTAAGTCGAATTTGGGGTTGAATTTTTTGTTCTACCGAATCAAGCGGGTCAAATTAGTAAAACATTGTTTTTTTTTTGGCTAATATTACTTACATATTTTTAAGGAAAAAAAATCCACAATCCAAGGAGCGGTGAAAGAAAATTTTACTCTTGATATACTAACTCAATATCAAAATATAATAAAGTATAACTTTCAGTGAAAATTTCATATTTTCATATATATTTTTCGTGCGCGCGTGCATTGACATTATTTATTTATAACAAATATATTAATTTATAAATAATGGAGGGGGACTAATAATTTACTGCACGACATGTTCCTAATCACATAATTACACTTTCATTAATATTTACCCGCATTTTTGAAACAGCGTTAGGTTAATATTGTTTTGGCGTAACATGTCAGTAGTTTTAATAAAACTTTCATTAAAATGAATTCAGTTTAATCTAAAATTTAATAACAAAAACTAAAATTTGATATGCAGATTAAATTACTAAATTTTGCAGATTAAATTACAAAATTTTATATATATATATATATATGGTTTAAAAATCTCTAGGATTATAGAAATATTATGTCGTGCCCTGTCACTTACAATCGGACTGGACCGGCCAGTCGAACCGGTGACCTAGGCACTTAACTGATCTAGTTTTTCAATCCGACTGAAAAAAAAAATCGAACGATCATGACCCGCCAGTTTTTTATAATCCGGCTGACTCGACCGGATTTTACAAAACCTGTTGGTTTTTTAAAAAACTATAAAATATTATTTAATTTTTTTTATAATATAATTTTAATTTAAAATTAATGATTAGTATTAATATTTCACTTCAATATCCTTTCAAACTTTATTTAAATTTTCTTTTACTATGAATTTATGTCACTAAACTTTTAAATTTATTAAAAATTTATGTAAAAATACATATTAAAAACAAATAGTATTACATTAGAAGCATAATTTTAACGTGTTAGTTTAAAACAATTATTTTTTATTAATATATATTTATATATAATTATAAATTATATGACCGGTTCGATTACTGACCCGATGATTGAACCAATGACCCGACCACCCGATGCCTTAGTTGAATCGATGTCTTATCCAATTCTGATAACTGTGCTTACAAATACACAATGCTCCATTTTGTGTGTTGCATTATAGGTTTTAATGTTCATCATAGATGAATGATTTTATTAATCACATCTTTATTATAATAAAAAATGTTAAATATTAATAGATGAAAAATATTTATCCATCAACAAGCTTATTATCTATAAAATTCAATGGAATGTTATTTTTATACTTTATAAAATATAACAATACTATTGAAATATATTAATAATAAACAACTTTTTTTAATTATTAAAACATTTACTGCTGTAAAAATAATAAAAAACAAAAAACTATGGACTAGCAAGTTCACCACTCTACCGCGACATTTGTTACTAAAAACACCCCATCGACGCCAACATCATCCGTTGCAGTGTCACCATTTCTTTTACTTGGTTTAGCAAAGTAATGTTTTTAGGTGCACTTCAACTTTGCGGGCATACTTCAACTTTGTTGCCAGAGACCTGACCATCTTGGCTCAGCACACTCCTTAGAGAACGACTTCTTGTAAGGTGTTGTTGGAGTTGCATATCACTCTCAACATCGCATATGGCTTTGCTACACTCAACAGAAGAGGAACCAACAACAAGCATGTCATTGTCATTCAAAAGAGTATCTCCACAAACTTTCATAGGCAATTGATTCAATACGCTTGCAGGGTTATAGGGCAATCTAGTGTTCCTTTGAGACTTGGTTTCTAGGGAAATCTTCCAATGCCAGGTGCATTCCCTCAGGGGGGGGGCGACTGGAATATTCTCTGATAAAATGAGGGCATACAATAGAGTAGAGTAGAAAAAAAAACCAAGAACTTCCCAGTAAAGGGTACTCAATTACACAGCAACAACCAACATTATCGAACAATAACTATCAAATTCCAAAAAAAAAAAAAAAACTCCTCTTCCAGCTTTTAATCCTATCTGGCTCTCCTTACTACCCAATCTGGTTGGATTGCTAGGCTGGTGGATAAATTAATCATAAACAGATTCAATTATCATAATTTTCTTTTCTTGGCTTCCAAACAGAAATATTATTTCGGTCGACCAACCCACAAACCACGATGCTTGGCTAAGAACCACGGCAAACGACCTCCAACCTTGGGCATGTCAATAAACCATACATTCAAGTGAGTCTTGAATTCCTCCATAATGTACAAAGCCGTGGCTTTTGGTAACATGTTTTCTTTTCTTTTCTTCTATTCCTTTCCAGGCATTGATTCATGGATTGAATAGGCATTATTACTCCATAGCAATTAATTATAGGAAGATGAACTTCAGGAGAAGTGTTACTGAACCTTCACAAGAAGAAATGGACCAATGGAGAAATTTGATACTCATTTTAAAACCAAGAGCAGGCTGTTCAATGGTGAAAAATTGCATGCTGGCTTGCTGAGTAATGAGTTTCATATGACAACACTGGGACGTGCAGGAGATGCTAAATCTGGCTGTGAAGTACAACATGTACAACATGTCAGTTCAGGAAGAGATGAGCTGCCCCCAGAGATTGGCAATCGCAAATGTTGGGATGCAAGATGACAAGAAACATCTGGAAGAAAACGTCTCCAACTTGATGTCTTCAAACATTACTTGGACATTGGGAACCATGCTGGACACGGCTGTGTTTTGGAGTTCAGTGTCTGGGACGAGAATGAACATGTGCCGCAAAACATTTTACGCATTCTGTCCAACTCTACTCTGACACTCCTTTGTAACCAACCATGACTGAATTGCAGTTGTATTTAGTGCCATCATTTAATTTCTGAAAAACATTTGAGTATAATACTGTTATCCCCTAGGCTTTAAGCTTTTAGTCTGACGCTCTGGACTTAGAGCATTTCCAACTATTTTAGCTAAAATTAATTTTAGTTTGGTACAATACATTTTACTATAAATTTAGCTAATAAATCTCTAATGTACTTCATTTATTTATTTTTTACCTTAATTTTATTTTTCAAAGTTATCCTTACATTTCTTTCATATGCTTCAACCGTCTTCTCCTTTTCGCGTAAGTTTCAGTCATTTTCTTCCCTTTCGTGTGAGCTTTAGCCATTATAATTTTTGGTACAGCAAAGCATCCAACCATCTATCTGTCTCAACTGGTTAGGGTTTTGCCTTGAGGAAGCAGTGCAGTGGAGCCAACACCAAGAGAGAAAGACGGATTGAATACCCTGCATCACGCTACAGATTGCATAATCACTCTACTGCAATTTCGTGATATCTCTCTCCAACAGAGCAACATTCAAGTCTGGGTGGTTATAGTGGTCAGGTTTGCAATCGCCAGATATCTCTCGTTGTCCTTATTGTGATGATAATGCAAATGAAAATTTTTCATCATCTTCATCAGATGGAGATGAAAGAAGTAACATGATCATGTTGATGGCAATCAAGTATCAAAAAAGAAAATTGTGCCTTAAAAATCAACAACCAACACATGACAATTTTATAATTGAATGGTGATACATTTGTCATTATAGAGTTGCTAAAAATGATCGGTTAATTAAGGATTATTTTTGCCAGAATCCAGTATATGAGAATGATTTATTCAAGTGGCAATTTCACATGCACCGTCTATTGTTTCTTCATACTCATAGGCTGACAATTATGCACGAGGTGGTAGTCTCATATGATTTGTGGATATGACATGCTTTTTTTGCCATGCCTGAATCCAACAACGATATTAATGTGTTTGCTGCTTCTAATGTCTTCATTGACCTAAGGGATAGATGCGCTCGCCTACTATGAAGATACGACATAGAGTATCTTGCCAATGATATATATCCAACATGAACAACAATTGTATAAACCATTACTAGCGCTACTAGCCTAAAGATATGACATTTTGCTAAAAAACAAGGAATTTTTTGAAAAAATGTTGAGAGGGCATTTAGTGTTTTGATTTTGTCATTGCTTAGATCTCAATAATATCATGAAGACATACATTTTGCATAATATGATAGTAGAAGATGAATGTAATAAGGATAACATTAGTGAAGTAGTTGAACCTCACAGCGGTGAATATGATATATATTATATGGATAATTCGATTAACTTCTCACATAACTCCACACTTCCATTCAAAAAGTACATGAATTGTGCACAATAGATCCAATCTCAAGCAACTCGCAACTCATTGTGTCTTTCACAATCATCTAATTGAACATTTATGGTCAAAAGAAGGGGAGTGATAGCCCTCTTCATTGTCTTAATTATAATTTTTTTGTTATGTTTTTTAATTTGTATCCATCTGTCCTGGCCTGGTGCAGTTCCACTCTGTCAAACTGGTGCAGCCGTACACATAATGTGGTGGTGCAGTCGTGCACTTAGGTGGTGGCGTAGACATGCAGATTATAAGAATAAATGATAAGAATGATGCAGTCTTATTATCTTTATGCAAATCTGAACTTGTCATGAAAATATAAAAAGAATGATACATTGTGGAGATGATTCCAATGATGGTGACAGTAAAAGTTAGCCTTTTATAATGTGTTACTTCCAGCGATGGTGACAGTATTAGTTTACACAGTGACAGTTTGTATCAGTATATCAAACGTAGAACGACAGATGTAATTGTTTTATTACCGACCACCTATCTGCACGGCTGTAGAACTGTGACTGTGTACAGATGCCTTTGATACTATATTAAAAACAGAGATGTATTGTTTTCCCAATACACTATAGATCACGTCTTGCAGCTGCAATTGTTTTATTACCCAGCTCACAAAGGCTAAATGAAGGCACTAAGTAACTGACAAAACATTATACTGTTTTTGGACTTGTTAAACACCCAGCAATTACATTCCCTCCATTTGCCACAACACAGTCAAACGTGCAGACAATTAAACGTGCAGCCTTTTATTGCATGTTTTATTCAAATTTGCTATCTTTCAATCCCAATACCTGCTTCTCAAGTTATATTAGGCAATAAAAAGGGTTTTGTAATGAGTTTTAATTAAAATTAAATATAGTTTGAGATTGATTGTCCAAACAGTCATAAAATCTCAAATATGAAAATATCAGGCCAAGAGTAAGAAAGTATTGACAACGTCACAAACCATCACTGCAGGACTTGTTCAAAGGACTCAAATGTAGTAAGTCCCAATTCCTGTACATCTACGGTCTACCATGAGGTTCCTCACATTTTCAAAATACTGATACACGGACAGAGCATCACAAGGACTTTCTACTACCAGTTACAAACCCCACGAAACAAAAAAACAAAATCACAAAACTGTGAATTATTCAAGATTAAAAATCGCTTAGGCAAAAATAAACTGTCAATCCAAGGACTAGTTTATGATACAATAAAATATAAACGAACACAAGGAAATAAATAACAAATAAGGCAAATGTGAATTATAAATTCCTAAACATGACTTTCTTATCTACTTTTGTAATTTCATTTTTGTAATCATAGAATCATACAATGATGCCCAGGAAAAATGAACCTAGGTATGAATATAGAACAGTTTAAAATATAATCAAAATACCAAACCTGCAGACTATTAATAAAGTTGAAATCAGAACAATTCATAAAACATATGTAAAAATCCCTAAAAAAAAATTAATAACTGAACTGACAACAATTTCCATACTACTTAAGTACTTGACAAATTTCAGTCTTTTCAGGGAAGGGCAGCAAAAAGAAACTATATAGCAGGTTCTGATACATTCCCTGAGTAATAGAACAATCTAAACGGGATCTGATATATAACAGGTTCAAACTCGTGATTAGCATTAAACTTTGGGAGTTTTTTCAACTGCTTTATGACAGGATTATAGAGAAATGTAGGTTCAATAACACATAATACTATAGCCTGCACTTTTTCAACAGCAGTTTTTTCAATAACACATGATGCAGTTTTTTCAACTGCTTTCTGATATATAGCAGGTTTTTTTTTTTGTCTAGCAATGTCGCATAGCCAGCCTACTTCATATGGCTGCATATACGAAGAAATGAAAATGAAAAATATGAAAGGCCAATTTGATTTTACTCCACATCCATCGCATTATTTTCCACCTTCCTTAGCAAAGCTTCTTGATAAAATGAACAATCTTGAGGGCCAGCTTTATTTGAAATCATATGATGCTGTTAAATAGCAGGTGCTCACATACAATATTTAAATATTTAAACCAGAAATAAAACAACACGATAATTTATCAATACACTATCAAACCATAGCCCACGACATATCTCACTCTTGGACAAACATCTTCTTGCATCTCCTATTCCAAAGAAGCTTGGGAAGTAATCTACTGAAAGGAGAACTGCAGATGACTGAACCAGCGCTTCAGCACTTAGTCTAATAATTGGAGCCACAACTTTTGAGGTTCTACGATCGAAGACATGCACCAAAATATTTAAGAGATACAATAGTGCAAGAATTGACAAGTACAGCAAAGTTTGTTTTCATGAAAAACTTTGATAAAAAGTTCATAACAGAGCTCACTTAAGCAGCTAATATACCCTTAAATATTTTTTAGTAGTTGTACACAAGGAGACCCATCAACAACCATGTACATTGAAAATAATGAACACAAACATCAACCAAAAGAACAGATTGTGAGAAAACAAAATCAATACAACACAAGATTTAAACAACAGATTATTAAAACAAATTGTAAAAAAACACAATCTTTAAAGGTTCTTTTATTTAAACATAAGTCTTCAAGGAAAATGAACTACACAACAGGAGGTAGCTCTCTCCTTTTTATTAATATATTAATAAAAATTGAAAGGAAGGTTACACTAATACATATACCCATTCTTATGCATCGGGGGAGGAAGGCATATGTAACTGGGAGGTACTTAAACGTGCAGACACTTTCGCTATAATCTCATTCTTAAGCATACGATAATAATGTTGCAATTCGGGACTCATGTCTGTAGTATTTAAAGCCATAATTGCAGAGTCATGCTTCATTTGTTCCCGATGTTCTGCAGCCTCAAGTATAGCTAATTTCCTTTGCTCTCTTATTTCAACTGTCTTGAGAATTTTCAATTTTTGTTCTGCAAACACTTTCTTTTCAAGTATGGACTCTTCAGAATTTTGATTAAACTTCTTTAATAGACTAATAAATTCAGCATCATCTTCTTCATCTAATTTTCTCTTTTGTCGAGATTCCTTTTCTGCTTTTCGTCTGATTGGCCTTTTCTTTGCCCTTAGAGGAGTGTTAACACTCTTTTGAGTAGGATCATGGTCAGAGTCTAAAGATATTGGTGTGCTAGGAAAATAGGAAATATCAGACGATAAGGGTACAGGATCAGCTGCTATCTCCATCCACCTCTTATGACCATCTTCAAGTATTTTCTAATAATAATCAAGGAGGAAAAGTTTATCATTATATTATTTTGCATACATAATTTTTGCTTCAGTAACCTACATAGGGATATGAAATCAATTTAAAATATAAAAAATTCAAAACAAGCTTAATATTAATAAAAGAAATTTTTTTACCTTGTCTAATTGGCTGGTTGTGGCTCTGGTTAAATGTTTATGATCTATTTGTGAGAGGCACCCATGATATTTAAAACAATCCTTTCGAATTTTCTCCCAACGATTTTGAATTGAACATAATGTTCGTGATTCCATCCCTGTGGTAGTAGCAGAAAACTGTTCAAGGATACGATTCCAGCAACAACTATTTTTTTGACCAATACCAATTGTAGGATCTTGGTTAATAGCCAACCAAGCACGGCATAGAGCTTCATCCTCCTCTATAGAGAAGCTTTTTCCTCGTCTTCCCTTCGAACGTGACATTGACATTTTTCTCCTAAACAGACATAATAAAAAGGCTTGTTTTGACAAAGAAAGCAACAATCTCAAATCCCGAAATCAATATCAATTAATAAACATCATTTCACAAACTGAAAAGAAAGCAACAATCTCAAATCCTGTTCTGGTTGCACTTCTGCCTTATCAAACCAATCAAAATCCCAATGCTTACCTGCTTTTTCTGGTGAAAATTCTTCACGATCCAATCTAGGCAAGAGATACTTCTCTTCTATATACTCTTTTATAGATTCTGGTGTTTCCTTCACGAAAGCAGGTGGCTATATAGAAATAGACCAGGGTCATCACAAAAAAATAATAAAAATAAACACAAACTTGCTACATATTTAATTTGGACGGGCTCAACTTGCAACTTAATAAACACAAACCTGCAAGAAGAATAAGCTAATGCATCATGCAACAGCTGGAAGAATTACTTGCCATGCATATATATATATATATATATTTTTTATATATATATATATATATATATTAAAATATGGTCCATATAATATGAACCAATTGGATCAACATTCACTTCAATTGAATAGTTGTATACCCATTATCGGAGATTAGATAACACATGATAATAGATTATTAAACAAATTGGGATTGGGTTTAAATCTAAATTGCATAGTTCAGAAGATAATCAAATAAAGATCACCCTTACAAAAGCCGATTGAAGCATTGAACTTACAGAAGCTAATATGCGTTGAAACAATTAAATTCCAAATCGTTGTTGCACCCACGATCTCCCTTGCGCACTAGAGCAGAAGGAACAGCCCCTGCCGCTGCACACAGGATCCTCTCCTTGCCTGAACACCACCGCAAGCCACACCTGACCCGATTTGAAAATCTGCCCCGCCTAGGATGTGACGACAGATAGAACTCACCCCAGCCGGAACACGATAGCTAGGGCCTAGGGTTGCTTCACACCAGCCGGGAAATCAGTCACCAGAGGGTCGATTCACACCAATAAACATGTCTCACACCACCGCCAGATTGCAAGGATCACGCGTAAACCACCGGGAAGCCATGCGCGACGTGACGTTGCTGGCCTTTATTTATGATCGTTGTGCCCAGGCAGGTGTGTAGGTTTAAAAAATATAAGTTAAATAAATATATACTTATTTATGTAATTATCTTAGTATTTATATAAAATGTTATCATAACTAAATATCTATATTTAATTATTTACTGAATATTTTGATGCAAGAAAAAATTTAAATACAAATCCCTTACATTTTCATTAAAACAAACGATAATTTTTTGATAAAAATACAAAACTTAAAATAATATTCTCCTTTTCAAAATTGTAAATAACATTACTCAAACAAATTTCATAGATCAATAACCTCTTAATTCAAAGTCCAAATATATGCCCACTTATAATGACCATTTCGGAATAGATTCAAGTCCAAATATATGCCCACTCCATGGCGCTGATGAAAATATATAAGACAAAATTGAAACACATGCCCACTTATAATGACCATTTCGGAATAGATTCAAGTATAATTAATGACCCATCTGAAACCAAGTACAAAAATCAGTGGCAACTCTACAATTTTATTTCACCCCGCAAAAAAGTAAATTAAAAATAAATAATTAAACACGGTTTTGATGCCAGATGTAAAACTCTGGGTTTGGGTAGCACATGTTAAATAAAGTTGCCTCCATTTTGTCAAAGAAAATGCGACCTACACTTGTCGAAGTGTGTTGCATCTGAAATCACTGAAGCACGTAACTGGGTTTGTATCTGGTGTAGTTGACTTCAGATGGTTATCTCAATGGTGTCACCATGATTATTCCACCTTGGCACGACACTACTAGGTTTGTCCATGCAGAATCTGCAGGACCCAATCAATGAAATCTGCGGAAGCATACGCAGCACCAAAAACTAGCCATGTCACATCATCGTCATGCCCTCCGAAGGGACGCCATCAGAGGGAATGGTGTATTCAAGGTTTGACGGCATGAGGACGTTGAACCCATCTGAAGCCGTAGATACAATCATTCCTGGGATCTGGGGATGCCAGTGAAGTTCTTTTAAGTTCTTCTGGCCCTGCATTTAATAATATTTCAATAGAGGAACAACATATTGAACACCAACAGTTTTGAGGATTATATGATCTGTCCTGCAAGACGTTTTTCCAAAAAATTAATAATAACCTGATGGACAAAAAGAAGTTCTGGAGGTAAATCCTGGGGAGCATTTACTTCCTCTTTCATTCTTGCCTTGAACTCAGCTTCCTCTTCCTCGTCTTTCTCCACCCCAAAGTCCCATACACTGACAAAACAAAACGCAGGAACTCAGATGAGAACTAAACTGCTTGATATCTGCTGGGCTGGTTTTCCAGTAAGATAACCTAAAAGGCTAAAAATATTTCTTACGTTAGTTGATCGTCGGATGATGATACTGCCAAGGTGGATACATCATGGGGACACCATTCAATGGATGTAATTGGGTGTTTATGGTATTTAAATTCTGCCACAACAGCATCGCTATCCTGCTCATCAAAAGCTAGAAGTTTTAATGGGGAGAGATCACAAGAAGAAAAAACAAAATGAAGAACACCAAAGTAATGATCCAACGGACAAATTCCCAGACATCACTTACCTTGAGCAATCTAAGATCTCGAACAGAGGTTGTACCATCGTCACTTCCTGATGCCAACATACAGCTTGCCAGTCTAATTAAGATCAAGTACAAAACTATGATTAAAAAACACATCTAGGATACAGGGATGGCATATTTAACGTTTTTACAGCACACACCTGTTCCATGAGATTACATTGACATCTGCATCATGTGCCTTAAAAGAAGTGGCAGGCTTCTTCCCTGAACGAATATCCCATATTGCAATACTCCCATCCACAGAACAAGAAGCAAAAACATGAGCCTCTGTGGGACTCCACTGCACGAACAAAAGAGAACTCAAAATTAAAGCCCCGGCACTAAATGATATAAAAGTAAACAAATGTATTGAATAATTTCTTATTAGCTAGCTCATGCCCCAGGTTGACATATAATTATGAAAAGAAAGACAAGCTGGATATAGGGATGAACATGTTTAGAAAAGGCATGAAAATGCGTATGTTGTTAAATATGACTTGTTAGTCATTGTAAATATAAACTCATTTGGAACAAAACAAGTAAAATGAAACATTACATAACCCCAAAGGAGTGAATTAAATAAGGTAAATGCCATGTTTTGCTCCATAAAAGGAATAGGGGCTTCTGTAAGGGCATTGATATGAACTTGACATCTAAGTACATTTGAAACATGTACCAAAAAAATGCTGGCTATTTACCAAAATATTTACCTGCAAATCCTCCACACTTGCAGCATGTCCAATATATGGCTGAGGATCAACCTTCCATGTTGCATCAGATGTTGGTTCCCACAAATGAATGCAATTCTTACAGTCCCCTTCAAGCGTGAATAATGCATCAAAGCATAGAAGGTTATTCTTTTTCCACATAAAAATTAGTATTCTGAGAGGAAAAAATATAACTAAGGAAAAAAACAGTACCAGATACAAGCCTTCCAGGAACAACAGGATCCCAATCCAAAGCATAGCCTTCATCTTTATGGCCGCCAAACTTAACTAATGGTGCCAAATTATAAACTAAAGAATCATCTTGGCTTGCTTCTGTTTCTGATGCTAAAGCAGTTAGGTGAGAGCTCAAATCCCATACCTGCATGGGATCATTGGCACTAGATCACATTAGAACTCCAGTGGAATTTTCAAAATTAGAGGTCCTATTCCATTTAGTCAAAAAACAAAATTAAATCTTGAAACATTTTGATTGCAAAATCAAATATTCAGACCATGTTTGGCGAAGGAAATATATGAGAATGGAATCACCTAATCTTAAATTCATTCTCATACATATTTGGTACACAAAAAATTCATTTCCTATCCCATTCTCATTTCCATGAAAACACCCAAAATCCATTCTCCCAACCCTCCATGAAATAAGTTGATTCCCAATTCCATTTCATTCTCAATCATATTTCATTCCCATCAAAATCCATCCTTTACCAAACATTCACTCAATGCGTGAACTTAGATGTATCACTTAAGTATGTACTATAACCAAACAGTGCACAAATACTTAGGTACGTGCTAGCCCAAAATATAGGTTATCTATTAGTTAATAGTTATGAGTGTTTCCTACTTTCCTTGCCATTTCT
Organism: Taxillus chinensis; assembly: GCA_023512835.1. Taxonomy (NCBI): domain Eukaryota; kingdom Viridiplantae; phylum Streptophyta; class Magnoliopsida; order Santalales; family Loranthaceae; genus Taxillus; species Taxillus chinensis. The sequence goes on along the minus strand of CM042085.1, from coordinate 21,223,380 downwards.
CTAGGGTTGTAAATGAGCTCAGTCAAACTTTGACTTAAATAAGACTGATTCATTAAAATTTTGCGAATCCGAACCCAAGCCCATGCCTAAGCTCAGCTTGATAAGCTCATTTGAACTCAACTAACCAAATTTATTTTATCAAAACAAATAAAAAACTATAAATTAATACTTTGTAACATAATTCATTTTCTTGGCCATCTACTAAAGCGGTTAAGAAAGAAAAATTCATTTTTTTTCAAATAATGAAAAATAAATATCAATAAAAATAACTTATAGTAAAGGAATGCATATTAAAAAATTATTTTTTATTTTAATAACAAATCATTTTTTCCATTTTAATTTTTTTCCAAGCCCACTAAATCAGCCTTTTCAATTTTCATTATAAGCTTCTTAAGAATTACAAAATGCTAGAAAAAAAAAACAACTCATGCTCAAACATGTTTGCAAGCTTTGCAAGCCGAACACTAATTCGCCCATGCTCGGACTTGCAAAGCTCAAGAGCTTTATACTAGACTCGAGCTCACCTAAAACGAGTAAAGAGCCGAGCTTTTTATCAGCTAATTCTGAACAATTTCACTCATTTACAACCCTACATTTCTCAAGTAAAACAAAACTATAAATTTCATGCCTCATCGTTATTGATGTTCTTCCTTCCTCCAAACCCCTTCCTCCAAACCCCTTTTCTAATGAGACGTACAAAATATGAACTTTTCTTTTTGTATTTTTGAATGGCCTTGGGAAGAAAATCACAATATGAAATTCTACAAATTCAATGCCAAATGTAATAAAGACTATATATATCTAATATTAGGTTAAGAAGTGAAGGTCGTAAATGTACACACCCTTTTAAAATCAAAGCGACTTGGGTAATTAGGTGCTCAAGCAAGGAACATTAATTGATTGGATGCTTTATATTGCAAACAATGGTAATATTTGAAATCTTGGCATTCACAATGATCAAAGACATTTTTCATCAGCATATGCATACAATGACATCAATCCCTTTATAAAACTGACCTGCACGTGACCAGTGTCAGCCCAAGATGCACATATATGGGGGCTTTGTGTCATTGAACGGATGCGATTGACACATCCTTCATGTGCTACTTTGCGCAGCTGTGGATGCAACAAAACATGCACTAGTAAACACACCGGCTTGAGTAAATGAAATGCACCAATGATAAAGGAGTACTGTAACCCATAATCATATAAATTTAAAAAAGAAAAAAAGAAATTGCCTGCAAAACCGGTGTCCCAGATCCACCAAGAACTTCCTCTTCTTCATCACTATCACTACTATCAATGTCATCGTCAGAGCCTTCACCAATGGCTTTACTGGCCACTAGTTCACACCTTTTCCCAGAAATATTTAACAGTTTGTATAGGCCAATTGTGTTGGAAGAAGCTTTATCCGCCTGACAATTGCACATTTATTGTCAGGACTCTAGATGACATAATATAGATTAGATGACACAATGAGTGGAGGAAAAAAGTTACAACGTGATTGAGCTCACCTGGGTTCCTGCAACAAAATATGCAGTGTGTGGAAACTCAGAGCGAACCAGTCCCAGTGAATCACGCAAAATATCAAAGCTGAATCAAATATAGAGGGTAAAACTTCATTCAGTCATCACAAAGTATGCAGGAGAATATAATTATATAAGAATGTCCTTAACACCCCCATTGAATAGCCAACACAACTGAGGAGCCAAACAGTTTCAATAAACAGAGTTTCAAATAGGTACAGTTCTACCTACAAAATGTTATTAACTGTTCCTTCATTATATTATATATCCATAAATCAACTTTTCAAATGAATAAAATTGGAAACCAAATACTATATAACCAACTAAATGCTGACCATCCTTTAAAACTAAGAAATCATAATCCCTGCTGTACTATCTGGTGGAGAAATTGCTATCCAATTAAGGTAGTGGAGCCAATTATTATTTTGTTTGATACGAAACTCTTTGTTACTTTTCATTTTTATCAAAATTTATATTGCATGCGTGTACACCTATATAATGGGTTTTAGTTGAGTACAGCTATGAAAATTTAGAAATAGATAATTACAAACAGTTAGGTACAAGAACTTAGAAAAAGCAAACAAACAACAAAGTAAGATTTGTTTTTTTAAGGATAAAATGATGACCTCAAACAAGGCCAGCCAACGTGAAAAGCATGAAGAGAGTTGTAGGCAGTGGGGTCGCATTGGAGCTCTTCATCTTCCTCTATCTTGTCCACACCAGGTTGCCAAACTTTCACTGGCACAGAGGGTGATGATGAAGACGATCCATCTATCCTTTTTGATCCCTGAAAGCATAAGGAAAAAAAGGCCATGAAACCCCAAGCGACTGAATATATGACCAATTTGTATTGGGTACACAACCTCATACCTTGTTCTTTCTCTTAGCCTTTTTAGGGTTTTTGGGAGTGCGACCCATTGCTGTGTGCTTGATTGCGCCTTGGAGCAAAACTAGCCCCAAGTAATGGATTGCCCTAGCCCAACTTCAAATTGAATGACCTTATCATTAAATTGGCAAAATAAATAAAATAAAATAAAATACAAAAAACATAAATGAGCTCCATTTACAATACGAGACTATTAATCGAATACTATGAGTTTATTTTGCACAAAGCAATATGAGACAATTAGCCTAGGATCACATTCCTAATAAACATTAGATGGAAGTTGGAAACACAGTAATATATTGATACTATTTTCAGTGCTACTAAAGATTTGTGTTTTATTATCACCCACCTAACCACACCATGAATGACTAAGAGTAACATATTTTAATAACATAGCTAGATTTGAAAATTTATTGCTACCTACTTTGACAGTTAATTATGACAGTGAACTTTCAAAAATACTCCAACTTCAAAGATATAAGGATTCTAAAATAAAATAATAAAACCCAAGAGAAACATTAGAGCTTCTTTCACCACAAGATCATGAACAAAAGAAAAAATCACAATTAGTTATTAAATGGCAGGCCTATGGAGTGCCTCCCATTCACAATTGGAAAAGAGCCTTTCAATTTTCACACCAAATATCAACCCCAAGAAAAGATTAAATTCCTTCTTCCCCTAGTAGGCTTGTTTTTTTGTGTTGGGTTGGCAGGCAACGTCGGACAAGATTCTTAGAATCGATGAGGTGCAAAGGAGAGGAATTCCGTTGGTGAGTCAGTGCGAGAATATTGACAATCGGGTGTTGCACTGTCATTGGGCCAAGCAAATTCAGAGCACTTTTGTCTTTGTGCTACTTGGGCGGGTGGCATGGGTCTTGAAATTTTGGCTTGGAATGGATTGTGAGCAACAATCCAGGAAAGATGCTTGATAAAGGCAGCACCTTTAGTAATTTTACGGGCCCTTGGCAAGGGCGCAATCAACAAATTTTTGATGAGGTGGGAACGAGGGTTTAAGGGATTAAAGAGGTAGCGTGGGACTTCTTTTTTTTTTCGATAAATAAGAAATTTATTAGATAGAAAAAGTATACAAAGAGTGCACAAAGAACATATATACAACAACAAGCTCAAAACGATCACCTATTACTAACATCACAAATGGAGAAAAAACAGTACATTCCCATGCCAAGCATTCACTCCCTCAAACATTGAAAAAAATAATTTAAAGCTCACTATTATCAAACACCTTCACATTTCGCTCTCACCAAATACTCCAAATAAAACAATGAGGAACAGCCCACCAAATCACCGAATGCCACCCTACTCCCCCTATCCAACAAGAGAACAACATGCTAAGAGACAAAGAAATCATCCAATGAAGGCCAAACAAACCTATTACTATATCCCACAGCTCTTAAACATACAGGCAGTGTAAGAAAAGATCATCCACGAACTCCATCAAAAACTTACACGTATAACACCTGCTAATAAAAATGAAACCACAGTGCCGCAAATTATCGGCAATTAAAATCTTTCCATGCACCATTTTTCAAGAGAAGAAGGCACCTTCGCTTAAAAAAGACTCCTCCAAGAAAGGCTTTCAGGCCTAGCAGGGATAAGAATAGTGTGGGCTCTTTTATGTGACTTCTTGTGATTTCTTGGGCCAATAAAAGGTTTTGCAAGATCATAATACTTATTAAATAAATTAGGTATTGTCATTCAAGTAAATATTTTTATTTGTCAAGTAACAATATATAACCCACTAAGTAAGACACTTTAAATTTTTCTAAGTAAATACTTCTAATTCTAAGTAAAAGTTATTATTTGTCAACTATATTTTATGTAACTCAAGTAAATATTTATTAATTCTCAAGTAATTGCTTCTATTTACCAAGTAGATCATGTGTCACAAGTGATTTGATTTCTCTAGCAAATGTTATTATTTATCAAATAAATTACCATTACATCCAATAAATGAATTTATAATATAACTTTACACACCATGAAAATAACATAGTTTCTATAAATGATCCCATTAAATTCACCTATTGCAGAATTTTGAAACATCACTTCATACTAATTTTGACAATTTAACAAAATATTGTGGAATGGTTTCAAGCATACCAGCTTTTCAGAGAGAATAACCATTACAAAATCAGTCCAACCCAAGTAGAAAAGTGCATGTGTTAGAGAGAGAGGGATAATCACATTTACCATACTCCCCAAGATATTATTTATACATAGAAACATCAATGACCAATAAAAGAATTATTGATTTCAAAATATTTCAGCGGGGCTCAACATACTACTAGCAAATCACTCCCAAAAGCACTGCAATACATTCAATAGTTAATGATTACGAGCAACATTTATAAATTAATAGAAACTGTCAAATTGCACTTGGAAGCAATCAACCAAAAAGGCATCAAAACATTTTCTTCTACTCTCAATTTGCAAAGTTAGTATTAATATTATATTAGTGCAACCTTGAAAATACATGTTAGTAAGTAATGTCTTGAAATTGGACAAAATTCATCTTGACAGAGCAAGATTAATTTATGTTCTTCGTTTTCTGGGATCATCTCAAAAAACCCAAAATGGTGATGAACACAACCAGGCTGATTCTTAATCCTTGAGAACAACCATAGCAAGATTGCTCTCAGGCAAGCATGACTCGTTGAGCAAGGATCTATGTTACACTAAAACCGACACGCGACACAACTCGTCAACATACAATTGTCTAAAAAATTGAAATTTTTTGACACTTTCCCACATATTGATTAATATATTTTTTAACACATAAAATATGATAAAATTTATAATCAAATACAAGATTATGAATAAAAACATCATACATTATCAAATAAATATTGTAATCTCAAGTCTCAACAACCACATGTAAATAACAAAATGATGAAAAACATCATACATTAATTATTAATGGATTCATCAACACTAATACCATCTCTAAAAATAACAGTCTCCGTGTGCAACTCATCAAATTTGAATCATAATTTTAAGCTCACTACTACTACTACTACTACTAGCAGTAGCACTGCCGACTAAAGAAGCCATCTACATCAAATCATAATTCACAAATCACAAGACACAGCATGCTTAATTTTTGTAAGGAATCCCAACTTAATAAAAATATGTATAAAAACTAAAAAGACGTAAAACTCACGACGATAAGTCTAATATGCAGAGTGACGGCGGAAACGAGAATGGAGAACTTGAGGTTGGATGCAGATTGCAGTCACGGACTCACGGACGACTAACACGACGTGGGTGGGTTCGACGCAGACAGGGCGGGAAACGGTTGGGGGAGTAAGGCGACGACGGCGGAGTCTTCTCCAACCCTAATGGTTACGGTATTGCGGAATGGGGAGGAAAAGGAAACTAGGGACGTGTTTCCTGGCGGTTTTGGGCAGGATGTCAACCGATCGGATCGGACAGGATATAGCCCGATTCGAATTCGAGTAGGTCGGGTCGTAATCAGATTTTTGATTTAAATTTATTTAAAAATATAATAAAATAATAAAAGAGAGCTAGTCTCAACGTGAGTAAAATTGGATCGATTTAAGTTCATTTTTAAATTAATTTGATGTATTTTAATTTGAACAAAATCAAATTAAATCAAACCTATTACTTGAGTCAGACCAAACAAATTCAATTTGGTTAGGATCAATTTGAACAGTTGATTTAAAAAATTATCAGTTTAGATCAGTTTGAGTTGGTTTGATTTATCAATTTTTGAATTTTTGGAAGTTAAAATAATATAAAATAAAAAAATATATAGTGTATAAGCATATTAATACTAATATATGTTAAATTTATAATTATAAGTATTAAAATTATATAATATAAATGACAAAACACAACACATCAAGTATTATCATCAGTTAAACACCACAACATCCAAAAAACCATATTTTGCACACTTATAAAACAAAGCCAAATACTCCCTAGAAAACCTTCGGTTCACATTAATAAAGAACTCAAAGCATCATCCATACAAATGGGAAGCAATCACAAAAAATCTTAGTCTAAAAATAGATGATCCTGTAATATCATCAAGAGTATAAAAAGAGCACAGAGATTTGGGCAATAGAGACCAAAATATGGGTACAGTATTTTGCCAATCTAAGTATAAAATATAGCTCAACAAAAGCAATTAAAAAATTAAATTCTCAAACAAAACAAAAACAAGCTAATTCTACAACTATGTGTCATCTATCAATTTTCACTTAGAAAATGACCTCTTTCAATTCAATACATAATACAACAAACTTAGCCAAATGAATACGAGAAATGACCTCTTTCAATTCACTATGAACACTACTTTTTTTTTTTTGGGAAAAACATGTACAAAGTAAAAATATAGATCTCATTCTATTGGATATATAGCTATATTTGAATTCTCTCTCAGATTGTATCTTTTTAAATGAACTAGTAGTTTAGCATGCAAACGGTTCCTTAAGCAAGGACTTCCTTTACAATAATTATTTCACCTTGTAATTAATTTCAAAAGATAAAAGATGGAATTAGATGAAGAACGCACTTGATGGCATATGAGTCAATGAATGGACAAAATACTTTTAGTCTCATAAAAAGTCAAAATTAAATGTCCATCAACGGTTGTCAATATCTGGTTCAACGTTTCAAATCTAATCATAATATGTATTTTCAAATTATGTTCATTCTTCTCAAATTTTTCATATATATGTATATATATATATATGTGTGTGTGTGTGTGTGTACGTATAACTGTAGGTGTGTATCCTTTTTATAAATAACAATTTAAAAAAAATTCAATCAAACGAAACATGGTTCAATACCTGATGGTACAGCCGTAAAATTGTATTATTATATATATAACATTATTATCAAATAAATAACAAAAACAAAAAATTCAACTTCACTCCGCTCCTTTTCTCTCCAATTCTGGGGCGAAACCAGCCCCCTCCTCATTGCTTGTGAAAAATTGTCTCATATATTAAAATTTTATTTATTTGATCCGAAAATTTTGTATTTTATACCAGAAATTTGTCATTTAATCGAAAATTTTTATTCTTACCCAAAAAAATAACCCCCCCCCCCCTTTTAATCCAAACTTTCTCATTCCCTCCAAATTCCAAACCTCTCGCCTCTTTCAACATTTAACACCAACACCATTTAAAAAAGTAATATGAGCAAATGCTAGAGAATTTTTTTTGATTTTTTTACTTTTGTTTTTTTCCTATTATAGAATAAAAAGGTAGTCGTTAGAAGAGAAAGAAGTACAGTAGTTCCAATATTTTTTTCTCTTTTTTTTTTCTTTCGGTTATAAATAAATTAGAATTGTTTTAACTTTAGTCTTGATTTAATTAGTCTTTAATAAATAAGATATGTTTTAATTTTAGCCTTGCTTTAATTAGACCTTTTCATTAAATTATAATTGCTTTAAATTTAATCCTGTCTTAATTAGTCATTCCTTAAATTAGAATTATTTATTATAATAAAATATAGAATTTCATTACTCCAAGCCAAGTCATCTCTGTTTCACGTAGAGAACTAAATTAGTAATGTCTCACTCTCACAGTTAAGTAGAGTAAATAAATGAAATAATAAAATGGGGTTAAAAATATTTTTTAAGAATTGAGTTAGTCTTTTAGAAGATTGCGGGATTGACTAATTAATATTTAATTCTTATTATTTAGATAAAATAATTCTGGTAATTATTTGTTTTATTTTTATTTTTCCATAATGTTTGCATTATTTTAATTGGTAAATTAGCAATAAATTTATAATTAATTTTAAGATAATTTACATTAGATAATTTACTTTAATTAGCATTGTTCTTTTAATGTTCGCAATGTAATAAGTAAATTAGCAATTAAATTTTAAAATTAGACTTAAATAATTATATTAAGTAATTAAATTTGGAGTTTAAATAATCAATGCAATTAGATACAGTAAATAGATAATTAATATGCAATTAGCAATTAAATCTGTTAATTAACCTTAGTAATTAGATAATTAACATATGATTAGTAATTAGATTAACCAATTAAGCTTGATAATTAGATAATTATGCGTAATTAATTAGATAAAACAAGTAACTTTAGTAATTGGATAATTAACAAGTAATTATATTAACAAATTTATCTTAGTAATTAGATTAACTAATTAACCATATAGTTAGATAATTAAAACATAATTAGATATTAGATCAATCAATTAAAGTTAGTAATTTGACAATTAATACTCAATCAAGGAATTAGAGTTAGTAATTAGATAATTGATATGTAATTAATAATTAAAATAAAAAATTAGATTATCCAATTAGGTTATAAGTAATTAATATAAAATTAGTGATTAGATTAACAAATTAAATCAAGTAATTAAATTTCATGATTAGATTTCATTAAGTCGTGATTAGTAATTAAATTTAAATAATTAGCCCAAGATTAAAATTAGATTTAGTAATTAGATTTAACAATTAGACCTAAGTAATTAGTGCATAATTTAAAACTAGATTAAATTATATGTAACTAAAGTAAACAATTTGATTTATAATTAATTTGCATGTTTAATTGAGTATAGTAATTGTGTTTAATAATTTTTTTAATATTCAGATTAAGATTACTGATTAATTTTAGTTATTAGATGTAACTATTATATGCGTTTTGTAATTCTTACTTTTACTAATTTTTTTCCAATCAGATAAAGTAGGATTCCACTATTTAAACTTTTTTTAAGTGTATAAATCAAATAAAACTTAAAAAAAATTGCAATTGAAAACTTAAAACCCTTAGGTAATTATATCACTTACATATAGGGTGTAGATTTAACAACTAAAACATTTAAACAAACTTTAAAACTAAAAAAAACAAAAAAGCAAAACAATTTTTTAAAAAAAAGCTTAAAATCCGTAGGAACAAAACTTTTAAAATTTTTAGAAACCTTTTTAAAATATTTTTAAAAAATAGACCCGAAAAATATATAACAAACAAAAAAAAGTAAGGTCTGATTAGTACACGAGTTTTGGTTTCTATCTTCAGTATTTTGTTAGAGTTCTTGTCGAGTTGTAATTTGAAAATAAATTTTATTTGATAAGAAAGTTAGGGTGGGCTGCAAGCATGCATTGTTGGGGGATGCGCAAGGGGAGGGTGGCGGTTATGCGTTGCCAATGTGGATAAAAATAGTTTTCAACAAATGAAAATATTAAAATGGTTTTTCTTTATTTATGCACTTAAAAACAATTTATTTTTAAAAACTAAAATTAAAAACACTCACAGACACAAAATACTACTTGTTTTCTATATTTAAAAATATAAAACTATTTTTAAATTAAGGAACCAAACATGTTATTACCCTTTTATATATTGTTTTGGACTATGCAAACTATTATGTTGTTTATTTACTAATTTGTTTTGGATATGAGAAAGTTGTATTGGATTAAAACATATAATGAATGTTTGATTTATTTGCTGAGACTTCTAATGTGATGAATGTTATTGCTAGGTATATGAGAAAATATAAGATTATCTTAAATGTATGATGGTATAGGTTGCATGTGAGACAATACTCGCTTTTATAATATCAATAAGTGCTAGTCGCGAATCTCTTGACCCTTCAAGTGTAAGCATGAGTAGTTATTTACTTAGTTTTAGGGTTTTTGAAACTCGAGGATGTGAAAAACCTCTCTCTCTCTCTCTCTCTCTCTCTAATATTACGTGCATAACTAGTATTTCTCTTTGATTCAAGATCGTGATTTTCATTTTAACTATTCATTTACTATAATACCAGTACTTCACTATGGTTAAATGAAACTATAATTTAAGTCATTTAATTATGATCAAATAATTATGATCACAATATTATTTACTGCATTTTTTTTTATTCAGTATTTGTCACGACCCGAATTTTCAACCTGCAGAAACCGATTAGTGAATCTTCATGCTCGTACTCGAAGGGACAATGGGTTGGTGATAATACCGACAAAGAAACCTTAGCATGGGTGTCATCTCTAATCCATACCACACATATAGCATACGAATACAAAAATCTCTTTTCAATCCATAGTACAAACACACATACATGCATGTTCTTTCCCCCATAGGGTTATATCATAGTTTTTACAATCAAACAAAACAAACACACACAAGGTCTTCATATCTGGTGAACCTCCTAGCTCCTATAAGCACCTGAAACAAACAAAGACAAACACAACAAGAGGGGTGAGAAAACACGGCTCAGTAGGGATCATGTATCTCTGACCTATTTTAACTCATAAACTAGTGTAAGCATGTGCTCGTGTAATACTACATAGACATCACCAACTTAATCATGTATTTTCACATTAAAATACAAAGAAAGCCTATTAAGTAATCCAAACATTGCCTCCCAGGTTCAATATTGCCTCTCAGACACAATATTGCTTATCAAGCACAGAACAAATCTTGTCTCCTAGGCCATCAACAGTAGCCTCCCAAACTTATCAAGGTAGCCTCGCAGTGCCACATGACCATTAGGATTTTTCACAACACTCCCTAACAGAGGCAGTCTATACAAATCTATCCTCATGTCTTGACCAAGAAGGAGGATTTTCGTAGGGGGGTGTTTTCTTGAAATAAAAAGTCCCGACAATGGTTCCCTATATCATAACTAAGATAATCTGATTTTTAAGAAATTTTCTTAGAGGTCTAACTCCACTTTTTAAATAGTCACCTCGAACAAAAATTGATTTTTTTTTGATTTAGTGCTAATTTCTATTTTTTATATTTTGAAGGAGTAAATTTAATTTTCTAGTATTTTTCTTTGAATCCAAACGCGGGGGGGGGGGGGGGGTATTTCCTTATTTACATTGTAACTTAAGTATAATACTTAAATGACGAGAGATATAAAGGTTTACAATGTAAATGGTCTAGTGAAACTGTATTTCGAATTTCCTTTTGAAATTATTTTCAAAATTACCTTCGAACCTTTGAAATTACACATCCAAAACTACACATTCGAAACCTCCAATTCTAGAGTTGATCTCATCGACTCTTCACTGCCTTAAGGCTCTCTCGAGTCCTCAACCTCATACTTCGCTAAGGTTACTGTTCATCGTCGTTTTAGCTCGTTTCTCATCCGGATTCAACTTAGCAACCCTGAAACCCTCTGAAACCTCATAAAACTCATACCTAATACTACATATTAGGTTTTAATCACATATTATGCACTTAAATCATAAGATTCAACCCAAAAATAGGGGAACCCCCAAAACTTAAGGTTCATGATCTAAATTCTACGAATTTGGAGTTAATTTCATGTATTAGCTACTTTAGCAAGTATAATTAATAACATCTGAGTGAAAAGAATGAATTTCTACCTCAAATATGGGCGATTTGAGTCTAGATCGTTCAATCCCCTTTATAAGCTCTTGGTACTTCCTCAAACGTTTTCTCTCTTTCTCTCTCTTCATGTACATGCACACACAATAGCAAATGGAGGTTCCTCCCTTTTTTTCTCTATTTATACTTCATTTAATTTTTTAAAATATCAAAATTATCCTCACAGGGCCCAAACTTTAAATCGAGCCCAATTACTGTCAAAACGTTCCGTTTAATTAGTACATTCCTGTCTAGCTATTTTTATCTCCTGATATGCACTCCATCACATGGCTATCTCCTAGAACCTCAAATACGGGTCATTATATTATTTTTCATATATATATATATATATGTGTGTGTGTATGTGTGTGTGTGTGTATTTTAATTAAAATTTAATTGTTCGTTGACTACACCACTAGCTAGCCCAACAACACCTCTAGCAAATCAAACAACACTGCCACAGGACCGCTAGTTTCCCTTGTCAATGTTCTTCAAGTTCCTATTGAGAATAACAGCCAAATGGCTATTCCGAATCACGATTGCACTTGCTAGACCGCTTGTACTTTGTACTTGGGACCACACTTAGCTAGTTGGTATGCTTATTCACAGTGAACCCAAAAGGAATCACTTAACTTTCATGCTGTGGGTGGTGGCCATGTCCCATGATTTGAATTCCCATCGGCTTTGAGGTTGCATGTTAAAGCTAACAGCCACGCCAATGCAAAACTGATGAACACAAATATACATATGTATATATGCGAGCAACTTAACAAGTCCTTGGAGATCAACTTGTACAAGCTAGCAAAAGCACGAGTTATATACCATAAATGCTTTTACAACCTTTCCTAGCTATCCATTTCCGATAAGGAGGAATAAAAAAATTTTAAAATGAAAAATAAAAAATAGGAAAGAGGAGTCAACTAGGGTTATGTCTGAAAAACAAGTATGTTTAAAAATCTAAATTAATTTATACTACTCATAAATACTTTAAAATTTATCGCATATTTAAAAATAATCATGTTTTTAAAAATAATATAATTATACCGAATGGGTCCCTTACATGAAACGATCTAATATTAGATACAATCGTACCATTGGATCTAATATTTGCATCTAGATCCAAAAATTCATATCCAAATCTAGATAAAACTATAACGGATTCATTTTAGAATATTAATCTTCGAGATGAAATGAGTGCAGTAAGCTTTTTTTTTTTTAAATAAAAATTAACCAAAAATAATTCAACACAATTCTAATCATTTGATTTTAAAAAAAATCCTATTGCATTAATCTAAAGTCTAAACGGTCTAAATATGGTATTAAAATATTGGATTGATTTAAGACTTACAAGGTAAAGTTTTTTTGTTGCCACGTCCGCCTGTCCAAGGAACAACAAAAACAGACCAGCCTTTTTTTAAAGACTGATCGGCAAACAAAAAAATAAAAAATCCAAAGAAGTGTGTCAAAATGTAGATTAAAAATTTACCATTAGCTTTTAATGTTTTTTTAAAGTGTTGGCGGTTGTTTTTAAAAGTGATGAGCTAGATAGATAGATGAATTTAAAGTTATTTAATTTTAAAATTATGTATTCAAAATTGGTAGATTTTGTATATATTTTTAAAAATTATTTTAAAATTTTAGATATAAATTTATTTTTTTTGGAGATTTATTTTTTTTATTTTTTTTATAAGAATTTATAATATTTTTTTTATTTTAATTTTTTTTATAAGATTTAAATTAAAAGCATTCTTTTTAAAATATATTTTATATACTTTCAAACAGAATTATTTTTAAACTAAAATTAACACCAACTCGTATAGAAAACTAAATATTCAATAATATTAATTGGCATCGATTCTTTTAGAAGTTTTCAACCTTTTTTTTTGTTCAATGTTGACAACATAATATGTGAGTTGCATATGATTCAACAATCTCAAGATTTGATCAAGTAATTAATTTAAAATTTGAAGTGCATAAAAATAAAAATAACGGCATTACTTTATTCAAATAAATAAATATAATGGCATTAAAGAATGAGGCATCGCAGCCGAATCGCCTGAAGCGAGAAAGGCGCTAAACTGTTTGCCGCGCCCCATTCACTTCCTATTCCTCCTTGTACGCAAAGAGCAACGGCCCGCCATGCCGGGTCAGGTCAGGACGCGTTGGCAACCAAAATCATATTCAAAAAAAAAAAAAAAAAAACCAAAACCAAAGAGAACGCATCTGGTTCCTTTACACACACACACACACACATATATAATAAATAATACATTCACGTTTCGTTCACGTAAAAAGTGGACCACATTGTGGGGGTGGGGGGGTGCCGCCGTTTATGAGCTTTCCAAAAATACCAAATTTGCTGTTTTAGAATTTCGAAGCACCAACCAATCGCAATGTGGCGGTGCTTCGCTGGTACATACTGTGTGTCAGCTACATCCTCGGTTTCAATGTCTCTTCTCTCACGGTTTTAAATGCCGGTTTCTTACCAGAAGAGGCTTCACTCTGCAAAACATCACAGAAGAGTTGTCGACTTTTATTTTTATTTTTATATATTGTGTTTGAGTATTTGAGTCCTACATTTCGGATCAGTACCTGGAACAAGCTGTTGAAGATTGATAATTTATTAGCTTTACCTTTATGCGTGATTGAAGCAAATACGAAGGCAGAGTTCAAGATTTTTTATTGGGAAAAAAAAGACACTAAGCAAGTGATTCCTTGGTTGTGTTAGAGAGAAAGGTATATTTTGATCTTTTTTTTTTTTCAAAATCCAATTGGTTCTTTAAATCTGTTTTTTTATGTATAAATAATAATAATAAAAAGGTCTGGGGGTTTTGTATGGCATAATTGTCATTATGTGTTGATTTGGTGTATTGATTTACCTTCAGCAGGAGAGAGTTGTTACCTTAATTCTAGCTGCCTGAATTTGCTTCTCTCCTACTCTGCTATAATTTGTTCTCACTGCAGATACACATTTATTCAAGCAGCATTTAGTTTTCTTGGGGAGTGTGAGCTAGGTAGTAGAAGTTGGTTTCGTGTAGGTCCTGAGTTCAACGCTGTAAAGAGTAGAAGAAAAAAAAAAAAGAGACAGAAGAAGAAGAGAATCATTATGGCAGTGGGGGGGTGGAGGTGACGGGCCACTAATTAAGGCAGACGAGTTGCAGCCGCATCCCGTCAAGGAACAACTCCCCAATGTTTCTTACTGCGTCACCAGTCCTCCTCCATGGCGTGAGTCTCTTCCCTGGTGTTTTTGTTTTGTGCGCCTGTGTTTATATGCCTCTTTTTTGTTTATAGTATCCCTGCGTATGGATTCCTATGCATGCTCATTGTACCTATAAACAAACGGCTCCACAAACTCCCCCCAAGACTCCACATTCCCACCCCCCATCTAATCTATGGATGTGTCAGGCAATGAGCCCTTCCTATATATACCGTACACATGGTGCACCCACACATTTACAACGCCAGGGTGATCATTGAGCCCTCCCTAAATCCAATAGAGCCATTGGGTGACATATTATAAAGCTTGTTTTACTGTCTCTAACAGATAATGTGTCAGGTCACAAAACACCGAATGAGTGAGATATTAATGTCGTCCACATGACACCCGACTAAGCTTGGATTACAAAACACCGAATGCTTATGCCATCTATATTGTGTTTTGCAGCTGAGGCCATCCTACTGGGTTTCCAGAATTACATAGTGATGCTTGGCACAACAGTTATGATTCCCACTGCACTAGTTCCCCAGATGGGAGGAGGAAATGTAAGGGTCATAATAATAATAAAATGATATCTGTTACATAATAGTTGTACTCTCCTGTTCTTAGCTATGAACTCTTCTAACCATGAAAATCAATAATAGCAACCCATGTTTGTTCCTAGGAAGAGAAAGCTAAAATGATCCAGACATTACTATTCGTTGCTGGTTTGAACACCTTGTTCCAGACCCTGTTCGGAACTCGGTTACCAGCTGTGATTGGAGGATCGTATACTTTTGTGCCGACAACCATTTCTATAGCCTTGGCTGGTCGATACAACAACATTGTAGATCCCAAAGAGGTGACTTCATGGAAACTCACTATTTCAGTTATATGCTACCCATATAATACTTTATTGTCGTCAGAAGTGAGATATTTTCTTTTTGGTTTATGCAGAAATTTGAGAGCATAATGCGAGGAACACAGGGTGCCCTTATTGTTGCTTCTGGCATTCAAATTGTCCTGGGCTTTAGTGGTCTTTGGCGCAATGTAACAAGGTTCGTTTGAAATTCAACTACTTAATAAAGACCTCTATACAATATAGATGGCGCAAGCATTGTTGTGATGAAACGTGCAATAGGAGACCAACCAAACAATCAATAAATAACTCACAAATTAATGTGGTCGGGCCAATACGCTCCACTCCATGGGTAACCGGTGATTTTTCTAAGATGTCGAAAAACAGGCCTCTCATGGTACACTTTCTCTCTAAGCTCCCTTAGCTTCTCTTACTGCTCATGCCATGACACAAGATGTTAGAGCCTTTATATTCCACGGTTCCTTCGATGATTTCTCATCCAAAACCCAACACTTGACTTCGTCTTCTAGCAACAGGCAGGCCGCAGGCGTACGATGCTCACCACCCTTTTATCTACAGCTCTTCCCATTCATCTCTCTTCATGGCCTCCAGTTTTGCCCCAATCAAGGGTTTGATAAGCCATTATAGTTCTGTTCTGTACCTCACAGATTTTTTTTTTACTTTCTGCAGTAATCATTTGTGATGGTTAACTAAGTATTTGTTCATCATACTTTTTCAGATTACTAAGCCCACTTTCTGCTGTCCCATTGGTGGCTTTAACTGGTTTTGGGCTCTACGAATTTGGGTTTCCTCTGGTGGGTTTATATGCGGTCATATTGTTCATGCATTTTCCCTCCAGTCCCACTTCCTCAAATATTATGTTTGTTTGCTGCTGTTTGTTCACTCTTATATTGAAACTTTAGGTGTCCAAATGTGCGGAGATTGGACTGCCACAGCTCATCGTTCTAGTGATCTTTTCGCAGGTGATGATGCTTGCTGATTGTGTATTACACTAGTAAATTTATATAATCATTATAGACAGGAATCCATTTCTAATTAGCGCAAATGCTTCTGCAGTATATCCCTCAGTTCTTACACTCGGATAAACTTATCTGTGATCGCTTTGCTGTTCTGTTCACCGTGGCAATCGTGTGGGTTTACGCTCACTTACTCACAGTGGGTGGGGCCTATCATAACAAATCCATACAAACTCAAACAAGCTGTCGCACTGATCGGGCTGGTCTTATAAGTGGTGCTCCATGGTAGGGCTAGTAATTTACACAATTACTACATTGCCGAAACGAATGATGCTAATTTGTCAGCTCAGCTGCTTTTCCTACTCAATGATGACAAGAAATAGTGTTGTTCAAATGTTTAAATAATATATATATATATATATATATTTATTTTATACCATGCTATTGCAGGGTAAGTGTTCCATATCCATTCCAATGGGGCGCTCCCACATTTAATGCTGGGGAAGCTTTTGCTATGATGGTTGCCTCGTTAGTTGCTCTTGTAGAGGTATGGATCTCTCTTCTCTTGTTCTTAATTGTAAATAATAATAACCCGAGATGCAATCGTCTTCCTATTCTAATGGTTATGATCCTGAGAATTTAAGTCCTCACAACATTATATTTATTCTGTAACAGTCCACTGGTGGCTTCATTGCTGTGTCGAGGTTTGCTAGTGCAACGCCCATGCCACCATCTATTCTTAGTAGAGGTGTCGGTTGGCAGGTAATACGATGATATACAATCGCTTGTTTTATATTTCATCCACATTTTATTGTCTCCCCATCTGCGTTGGCAGACATACGCTGAATGTCATCAATCCCTGGCTCCCTCGCTGCACCACTCATAACATGGACCTCAAAATTCAAATGACCTTTTTTTTCTTCAAAGGAATATATATATATACACACACAAAACAAACACACACACACACTAAAAAGTTGTTTCCCTGTATTTTCTAAATGGCCTTCGTTCCTGCATTTATCCTTTCTCGATTTCAGGGAGTTGGCATTTTGCTCTCCGGAGTGTTTGGAACTGGAAATGGCTCATCTTTGTCCGTGTAAGGCTCCTAACGAAAGATACTACAAGTTAAAAATCAGTGATTTATGTGTTGTTTGCTGAGCTTATTCGTTTCTTCTTTGTACTGATATGGGATTGCGTTCAACCCTTGGGCAGTGAAAATGCTGGATTGCTGGCACTGACACGGGTTGGGAGCCGAAGGGTTGTGCAAATCTCGGCCGGGTTCATGATATTCTTCTCAATACTCGGTATGTAACACAACACAGCATCATGTTCTTTACCTCTTTTTTTCATCCATTATGTGCATAGTTTCTTTAATCATATGCATGTCTATCAAGGGAAATTCGGAGCTGTATTCGCTTCAATTCCAGCCCCAATGGCTGCTGCAATGTATTGCCTTTTCTTTGCCTACGTGGGTAAGTGGTAATTAAACAATTTGTCTACCTCTGCTGCCTTCATAAGCTTCTTAGGATTTTAACCATTCACTCCCCATGATTACATATGAGCAGGTTCAGCGGGACTTGGCTTCCTCCAGTTTTGCAATTTGAACAGCTTTCGAACGAAGTTTATCTTAGGTTTCTCTATCTTCATGGGTCTATCAATCCCACAGTACTTCAATCAATACAGGGTCCTCAATCATTATGGCCCAGTCCACACCCATGCCACCTGGGTATCCAGCTATTCATTTTTTCTTCTTCAGTAAAATTTGTTTTCAGAACTACCTGTAGTGACCATTTCTTTAACCAATTTATTGGCAGTTCAACGATATGATGACTGTGGCATTCTCATCAGAGCCATTTGTTGCTGGTCTGTTAGCACTGTTGCTGGATGTGACGCTATATCGGAGGGAAGGCACAATCAGGAATGACAGAGGCATGCACTGGTGGGACAAGTTCCAGTCATTCAGTACTGATACAAGGAGTGACGAATTCTATTCCCTGCCTTTCAACCTCAACAAGTTGTTCCCATCAATTTGATTTGGGATGCTGAATGAAAGGTGTAAGCAAGTCATTTGATCTTGCTCAATAGCTCCGTGGGCCGCAACCCTGAGGAACTAGATGTATAGAGGCCTTTTTTGATCCTATTCCCACATTGGCTTTCTTAGCTGTCATTTTATGTTTATTGCTTTGGAGATAAGACTACTCCATTATTGTAATGATACTTCTATAGCAACCTAATCATACCCCAACTTACAAAAAAAGTAAAGGAAAAAATGAGAGATTTGAAATTGAATTTCATAGAATTCTACCTGAAAAATGTGATGTTGCCCCTCTTCCAAAAAATTTGTGAATTCCCGATTTCAAATTAACAACTACCTTAATCTATTGAAATAAATGATGAGCACACGCGCTTTTGTGTGTTTTCATGTTACGTGAGTTGCTTAAGCCTTAGCGTTACTTCTTTAAATTTGTCGTATCAACAAATTTATATATTGTCTTATACACATATTACTTTGTGAGACTACCTAACACCTATTTATATTATTTATATTACTCACTATTATAAGTGAATTCCAGGAATGTTTGGAAATCCATAAATTTATTATAAAATAAGGTGGTAGACACAATGATAATGGGTTGGGGCTGATGGGTAGGTTAAAGTGCATAGAGAAAATCCTAAAGAAGTTGCATTTAGCTCATACTACATTACCAACAAATCATGTAGCTACCTGATGGCCTCTCAGCAAATGGGGCTTAACTTGTACGCTACTTATCACATTTATAAAAATTCATTACTATAACTCTCTCTTACAAAATAAACCACAAGATTTGATTATAAAAATTTGCAATGAGAGAAAATTATAGGCCATAAAATGGCCACAGTGTTTTGCTTTTATCATGTTCGACACTTTCTTCTCTCCAACTTAAGTGAGGAAACAATTAGTCTCTTTTGTTGTCGGATTTAAACACAATATCAGGTTCTCTCTGCTCATTGGAAATTCTTAGAAGGTTTCTCTTTTATCTTCGTTTCTTTTTGCGTTTGTAGGGAGGCCGTTTCGTTCCGGCCAAAAAAACCGAGACTACATTTTTTGTTGTCTGCCTAGTTTGTTATATTTTTTAAGATCGGTATGAAAAGTTAGTCCTTACACTATCAATTACTTTTGGCTAATCAGATGAGACTAGAAAAAGCCTTGTTTTTATTTAAACTAAGGAAAAAACTGAGATAGTGCACCTATTACGATATTCTTAAAATATCAATTTTGTTGATTTCTAAGAAGTAATTCTCAAATGTTATCCCCAAGGATTAAGAGCATGAATGTTGTATCAAATTTTCTCTTGCATAGTCGTATCAACAAATTTATATATTGTCTTGTACACATATTACTTTGTGAGACTACCTAACATCTATTTATATTATTTATATTACTCACTACTATAAGTGAATACCCAGAACTTTTGGAAATCCATAAATTTATTATAGAATGAGCTGGTAGACACAATGCTAATGGATTAGGGTTGATGGGCAGATCACAGAGCATAGAAAAAATCCTAAAGAAGTTGCATTGAGCTTATACTACATTAACAACAAATCATGTATCTCTTGATGGTCGTTCAACAAATGGGGCTTAACTCGTCCGCTATTTGTCACATTTATACAAATTCATTACTATAACTATCTCTTCAGAATAAACCATAAAATTTGATTATAATAATTTGCTATGAGAGAAAATTATATGCCTCAAAATCGCCACCATGTTTTGCTTTTCTCATGTTCGGCACTTTCTTCTCTCCATCTTAAGTGAAGAAACAATTAGTCTCTTTTGTTGCTTGGATTTAAACACAAGATCTGGTTCTTTTTGCTCATTGGAAACTCTAAGAAGGTTTCTCTTTTATCCCTGTTTCTTTTTGCGTTTATAGGAAGCTGTTTTCGTTCTTGCCAAAAAAACTTGACTATATTTTTTTGTTGTCTACCTAGTTTGCTATATTTTTTAAGATCAATATGAAAAGTCAGTCCTTACACTATCAATTACTTATGGCTAATCGGATGAGACTACAAAAGCCTTGTTTTTATTTAAACTGGGAAAAAAACGAGAAGCAGTGTACCTATTATGATATTCATACAATATCAATTTTGTTGATTTCTAAGAAGCAATTCCCAAATACTATCCCCAAGGATTAAGAGTAAGAATGTTGTATCACCATGTATAGCCATATCAACAAATTTATATATTGTCTTATACACATATTACTTTGTGAGACTACTTAACACCTATTTATATTATTTATATTACTCATTATTATAAGTGAATATCTAGAACGTTTGAAAATCCATAAATTTATTATAGAATGTGATCGTAGACACAATGATAATGGCTTGGTGCTGATGGGAAGGTCAAAGGGCATAGAGAAAATCCTAAAGAAATTGCATTGAGCTCATACCGCATTACCAACAAATCATGTTACCGCATGATGGCCGCTTAACAAATGGGGTTTAACTCATTTGCTACTTGTCACATTTATAAAAATTCATTACTATAACACTCTCTTACACGATAAACCGCAAGAGTTGATTATAATAGTTTGGTATGAGAGAAAATTATAGGCCTCAAAATGGCCGCCATGTTTTGTTTCTCTCATGTTCGAAACTTTCTTCTCTCCATCTTAAGTGAGGAAAAAATTAGTTTCTTTTATTGTCCCATTTAAACGGTATTTGGTTCTCTATGCTCATTGGAAACTCTAGGAAGGTTTCTCTTTTATCTTCGTTTCTTTTGCGTTTGTAGGAGGGCGTTTCGTTACGGCCGAAAAAAACCGAGATTGCATTTTTTGTAGTCTACCTAGTTTGCTATATTGTTTAAGATCAGTTTGAAAAGTTAGTCTTCACACTATCAATTACATTTGGCTAATCATATGAGACTACAAAAAGCCTTGTTTTTATTTAAACCGAGGAAAAAACTAAGAAGTGTACCTATTATGATATTCATTCAATATTCAATTTTGTTGATTTCTAATAAGCAATTCTCAAATGCTATCCCCAAGGATTAAGAGCATGAATATTGTATCAAATTTTCCCACGCATAGTCGTATCAACAAATTTATATATTGTCTTATACACATTACTTTGTGTGACTACCTAACACCTATTTATATTACTTCTATTAGTCACTATTATATGTGAATTCACGTAACGTTTGGAAATCCATAAATTTATTATGAAATGAGGTGGTAGACACAATGATAATGGGTTGGGGCTGATGGGCAGGTCAAAGGGCATAGAGAAAATCCTAAAGAAGTTGCATTGAGCTCATACTATATGTCCAACAAATCATGTAGATGCCTGATAACCTCTCAACAAATGAGGCTTAACTCTTCCGCTAATTGTCACATTTATAAAAATTCATTACTATAACTCTCTCTTACACGATAAACCACAACAGTTGATTATAATAATTTGCTATGAGAGAAAATTATAGGCCATAAAATGGCCACAATGTTTTGGTTTTCTCATGTTCGACACTTTCTTTTCTCCATCTTAAGTGAGGAAAGAATTAGTCTCTTTTGTTGTCGGATTTAAACACAATATCAAGTTCTCTCTCGCTCATTGGAAATTCTTGGAAGGCTTCTCTTTTATCTTCGTTTCTTTTGTGTTTATAGGAGGTTGTTTTGTTCCGGCCGAAAAAATTGAGTCTACATTTTTTGTTGTCTGCCTAATTTGCTATATTTTTTAAGATCAGTATGAAAAGTTAGTCTTTACACTATCAATTACATTTGGCTAATCAGATGACTACAAAAAGCTTTGTTTTTATTTAAACCGAGGAAAAAACCGAGATAGTACACTTATTATGATATTCATACAATATTTAATTTGGTTTATTTCTAAGAAGTAATTCTCAAATGTTATCCCCAAGGATTAAGAGCATGAATGTTGTACCGAATTTTCCACGCATAGTCGTATCAACAAATGTATATATTATCATGTACACATATTACTTTGTGAGACTACCTAACACCTATTTATATTATTTATATTACTCACTATTATAAGTGAATACCCATAACGTTTGAAAATCCATAACTTTATTATAAAATGAGGTGGTAGACACAATGCTAATGGGTTGGGGCAGATACGCATGTTAAAGTGCATAAAAAAAATCCTAAAGAAGTTGCATTGGGCTCATACTGCATTACCAACAAATCATGTAGCTGTCTGATGACCGTTCAACAAATGGGGCTTAACTCGTCTACTACTTGTCACATTTATAGAAACTCATTACTATAATTCTCTCTTACACAATAAAGCACAAGAGTTGATTATAATAATTTGCTACAAGAGAAAATTATAGGCCTCAAAATGGCCACCATGTTTTGTTTTTCTCATGTTCGGCACTTTCTTCTCTCCATCTTAAGTGAGGAAATAATTAGACTCTTTTATTGTCAAATTTAAACACAGTATCTGGTTCTCTCTGCTCATTGGAAACTCTAGCAAGGCTTCTCTTTGATCTTCATTTCTTTTGCGTTTGTAGGAGGCTGTTTCATTCCGACCGAAAAAACTGAGACTACACTTTTTATTGTCTACCTAGTTTGCTATATTTTTTAAGATCAATATGAAAAGTTAGTCCTTACACTATCAGTTACTTTTGGCTAATCAGATATGACTACAAAAAGCTTTATTTTTATTTAAACCGAGGACAAGTGCACCTATTACGATATTCATACAATATTCACTTTTGTTGATTTCTAAGAAGCAATTCTCAAATGTTATCCCCAAGGATTAAGAGCATGAATGTTGTATCGAATTTTCTCATGCATAGTTGTATCAAGAAATTTATATATTGTATTATACACATACTACTTTGTGAGACTACCTAACACCTATTTATATTATTTATATTATTCACTATTATAAGTGAATACACAGAATGTTTGGAAATCCATAAATTTATTATAGAATGCGGTGGTAGACACAATGCTAATGGGTTGGGGCTGATGGGCATGTCAAAAGGTATAGAGAAAATCCTAAAGAAGTTGCATTGAGCTCATACTGTATTATCAACAAATTATGTAGCTGCCTAATGGCCAGTCAACAAATGGGGCTTAACTCGTCAGCTACTTATCACATTTATAAAGACTTCCTTCTTTCGAAACAACTTGGTTCGGTGATATGCCATCAAATTAACATCTAACATATCACTCTTCCTTTCAAGTGGATCGCATTTGCACTACCTCTACTACATCAAGACCGGATTAGACCAACACACTAAATAAACACAGAATCCAGATTGGATGAACATTGAATCAGTGTTGCATAAAGAGCATATCAGATAAAGTCCACAATAGTTAGACTAAACTGAATGCTTTCTAGACAAAAGTCTATACATTTGTTATGCTCCTTCTATAGGCTCACTCAAATGAGAACATTCTACGAGATTGTTTAAACATGTATAGAACCTCAACTTTGACCTATTACTTGCTGCAACCGGATGACAACAATTAAATCATCATGCTTGCAATGGAAATAACACCTATCATGCCAAAATAATCAAACCAATGTAAGTGATTTTCTCTCATCTTATCTGAAATTAGAGCTAATAATCTTAACGATAAGGGTCTCTAACCGCAATGATAGGATCCGAAACCCACCTAGCCATTAACCATTTGTACTATTAAGGCAACGCTTGGTCCACCGACCATTAACTAGTCTAACGCTTGAGGACATACCGGTAACCATTATAAAGCAACAATACATTCACTTATTCATATTCCCGTGAACTAACAACACATCCATTAACCATGCAACATAATGAGGGGGAAGGGGTGGTGGTTATCATCCTTTTATAAATTATTTATGATCCCATGCCACCGACAACAAGGCTTAGATATTCGGCTCCAAAGACCAGACGAATATTTCCATTTTAATTTTTGTCCAGGCTAATCTTACCACACATCTATCTTAATATTTGCATCTCAATGACACTTACCTTTTGTATATGGTATTTCATGTTAGTCAAACATTCTATTTTCATAGATGTTCTATAAAACTTTCCTTTTAAATGCAGTGACATAATTTGATTGCAGAAAACTCTTGTCGTAATTCTCTATTCAAGAAACTTGCTTGTAATCCTATGTTTACCATCACCATCAACCTTTCTATTTTGCTAAATTATCGATTCAAGATACTTAAAACATTTTGTGGCTTGTATCTATTGGTTATCAAATATAATAATACATTTATTATTATTTGTTCCTTTTATAAACTCACATTCTATATTAGTCTTCGATTTACTTAATCTAAAACTCCGAGCCTTCAGAGTTTGTCGCCACAACTATAATTTTCAATTTAGCACTTCATTTGTCTCATCTATAACTTTATCTAAAACTTCGAGTCTTTAGAGATCGTATGGAGATGGCGTCAGATCATACGGTGTTAATATCAAAGATGGCATAGTCCATTGTCTGGAGTCGCTCGCCACTCCTATATATGGAGTCTGGCATTGCTCATCTGGTGTCAAAGGAGGTCGTGTCGATGGAGGTCGTGAGGTCTAGCATCGATGGAGGCTACATCAATAGTGAGATCACAATTAATGCAAAGTTATAATTGATTATCTCTTTTTATTTTTTTTAAAGGCTAAAGACTTGCTTGCGTTAACAAAACGCGTATGAAGTATAAAAAGGCATACTTCACTAAAAGCGTTGTGCATTGTCCCCCCTCGGCCGATGGAGGTCCTTAGTGTGACACTTCATGCGCTTAAACGCCATGGCAAGTGCTTTTGACTACACTTATCTTATCCATTACTATTGTAAAGAGGAAAAGACTCAAAGATGATCTTTGATGTACCTTTATTGTAATTGAAAGCTCATTCGTTAATCTACCACTAGTTCTAACATTGGTTACAACTTCAACATACATATCCTTTATTAAACTCACATATTTGATAAGAACTGTCTTCCTTTTGAAAGCCCACCAAAGTATATCTTTAAATACTCTATCATAAGTTTTACACTTGAACTACGAAGATCATATGTAAATCTTTTTTTGCTACTCCAAACCTCTCAATAAGTCTTCTAAATATATGGATGGCTTCCATAATAGATCTTCTAGGCATAAAACTAAATTAGTTTTACTGCAATCTTAACATGTTTCATATAACTTCATAGTAAGACTTATCACTTTTATTCCTCAATATGTATCATTAAAAAAAACAAAACATTCAGCCAAATATTTATCGATTCCATGTTAAGGCAAGTATGACTTTCCTATATTTTTATTTATCCATACTTAATACCTCTAGACATCAACAAACCATCATCCACCGGCCTGTAATCAATATTTTATTAATTAGCTTTGCCATAAGTTAGCGAGTTAGCACCAATTTCACGCATTTTATTGATTTCACAAACACCTTAACATATGGATTATGCTTTGAAATCCTCAAAATGACTGCATTACACTCATAATCTAGAAAATCAATTTGTTACAAAACTTACAACAAAATTCCAAGCTCATGTTTGTGTTATGTGACAAAGCAATTCTAATGGGAAACCTCTCGTAATCTTTCTTGCCTTAAAGCGGCTTATTTTTTGAGGTCCAACTCTAATGGGAACACGTTACCCCAATCTCAATCGGTTAAATTTTCTTAAAAAAGCATGTAAATATTCAATATTATTTGCATGGCATGGCATATAGTATAAGCGCTAAATTTGTTTTGTTTATTTATTTATTTTTTCTTCGTGACTCAATAGAGTTGAGAAGGAAGAAGAAACAAAAGAAGTGAAATTAAGAGAAAGTCATGCAGAGGAAGAAGTGATATTTTTGGAAAGCTTATTTTTGATTAGTGATATTAGGATGACACATTGCTTTATATATTACTATCTCAATACAAACTTATCGTATTGTGATGAAAAATCTTAAGTTATTTTAGAGTCGTTACTAACCATATAAAGTGTGGTTGGATCACCTAAAGTATAGTTTATGTTCATAGTTGGGTTCGAGAGTTGGTTACGCATAGAGAAGGATTAACACCCCCACAATGCCTAAAATTGATACATATCATAGAAAAGAAATTTTCTACTTGTTTTACCTTGGCTTAAGATTTTTTTTGTTTGACTATGAAAATAAATAAAAGTATTTACTATTTATTATGGATCCAAATAATTAAAATTGAATAAACAATAATCACACCCACACTTAATTGATCCGGTGAAAAGATAACTATAATTTTTTGTGCTTTTCAATTTTATGTTTTTTTCTATAAGAAAAAAATATGTTTAATATCATTTCATTACTATATGAAAAGTCTTATGTGTATATACATTGTGCGGGCAGATCTTATAGGAATAACCCCTGCACCATTGGGGTTGACTTTAATTTTTTTTTATTTAGTCAATCTAAAAGTAGAAAGGATGTTAATATGTAGTTTACTTGCACAAACAAGGGTAAGCATTAGTTGGTGTGGTCAGTTTATGTAGCATTTTTAAACTAAACCAAAAACCCCTGGTTTGAAAAATTACAAAGAAAAATCTACCAAAAAAAAGTGGGAAACCATTGGTCCTCAATTTGATTTGGTGCATAAATCTTCGGCCGGTATCATTAGTTTTAAGTTATTGTAAAACACAACATAAATAACATTAAAGTTTGAACAATCCAACATAATTAAACTTTAATGACATACACGACACCAAAGCAACAAAAAAAAACTATATAAAAGCAAATCTTTAATTTCGCTAACTTTATGATTGTGGACCCTTCATGTTTTGTTCTCCCACATTAATAGAGAAGTTTTACACATGTATATTATAATTGGTCGGTCTTGGTGATCAATTTTTTCAAACACAATAAGAAATATAAATAATTTATGAATTGAAAGTGAAAATTCATTAGTTGCAAACTTTCTAGGTTGAATCCAAGTATGTTTTTGATGATAACAATTTATTTGATTTGGTTTGTTGAGATTAAATATTAGATTCTGTATTTTATTTTGTGTTGATGTTGTGAATTTAAGGTAAGATATTAACAATGCTAGGGTTGAGTAGGAAAACGTACTGATTAATTCAATTTAATCCGATAAATCGATCGATCGAAAATCGAATAAACATATTTTGATAGGTTAAGCAATTCTATCAATCTGACCAAAAACAAAAAAAATGTAGTTTAGCAAAGTAATGTAACCCGCTCAAACTGACCGATGATCACTCCTACATGCACAAATGGTTGAATTTGTTCGCTTAGTTTGATTTTTGACCACATTTATTACATCATATACTTATATATAGCATTGCTCTTATTGTATATCATATATCACACATTTATTAACCGTAGAAAAATAAAATTAACATTAATTAGCCACCGGAATTGAGAAGAAAAGAAATTTTGACTGTAAGGGTTTAGGGTTCATTAATTTGTTTTGTAAAATCTAAATTATCTTGGTATTTTTATTTTTTGAGAAAATTATTTTGACTTTTATTGGGCATCTAATTTACTGAAGGGGAAATAGTATAGAGTTTACTTGACACATCAACATCACGAGTAAATTTTTATAAAACATAGTAAATTAACTTTATCAAAATTTCAGTTTGTTTTCCGCCAATCAAATAGAGCCTGTATGATTTTAAAAAAATTTAAAAATATAAGAATAATTACCTAATTAGATAAACTTAATTTTGTCAAATCAAAATATGCCCATGCAACCATGTAATGTCAACAAAAAGCATTTTTTATATAAGAGTTAATTTTGAAAGAAAACAAACAACCAGTAAGATATATTCAATGTCGTTTCCCGCTTTTATATTTTTTCTAGTTTTTTCTTTATCGAAATCTGTTAAAAGCAATGCACTGGTAAAACAGTTTTCGTTTTCTAACGAGTTGATTGGTTACTTACTTTCTTTCTTTCTTAAATAATTAGATAAAAACGGATACATATTGTAAAATTTGAAATGTCTTTATTATTCTTTATTGTTTTGTTTGTTCGTTTAATGAGGACAGTAATTATTATAGATCACAAAGTCACGCTGAAAGCCGTAAGATTTATTGCATTGCCATATGAAAAGTGTTGTATTCTTTTAAATACTTTTTTCTTCATTTAATTAGTATGCCTGGAGAGTTAAAATAATTTATTTATTTTTTTCCAAAAGAGAGTTAATAGAATTTGGGAGTAGGCATATTTGGAATATAATATATATATATATACTTTTTAAAATATCAAACTTCAATATAACTTTATCAAAAAGTCAAATATACTACTTTTTAATGCTTGTGTAAGTTGTGTTAGTTGTGCGTTTTATGCTTTCCAAAATATCACTTCTTCCTCGACATCACTTTCCCTTAATTTTGCTTTCTTTTGTTTCTTCCTCCTTCTCAACTCCACCGAGTCAGCAGAAGAAAAAAATAAATAAATAAATAAACAAAACAAAATTTGGCGCTTACACTACATGCCATGCCACGCAAATAATATCGAATATTTATTAGCTTTTTAAAGTTTAATTTTATTTTTCTTTTTATCTATTTATTGATCAGTACGTTTGGCATGTACTCTTAAATGACGATGAAAAAGCCCACAAAGCAAAAGAAGCAGAACAGTGCCTCAAAAGGGCAGCCTCGTGAGAAAAAACATGAACTCTCTCGTAAACTGCTTTTGTACACAATCAATATAAGACGAGCTCTACCCAATGAAGAAACACAGAACGCATAAGCAACCGACCCTTAGGCCTATGCCTTGTTAACCAAGCCCCTTCCCTGCAGGCCTTTCTCACACACACACACACACAATATGCCTGCCCATGGTCCTCCATTTACCATTTCCATGCTCTTTCTAATCCTCCTGATCATCATGATGGCACAAGCGAACACAACCTCGCCGTCAGGCACTCAAAGTTCGCAGGACTCGTCGTCGTCGCTTTGGCTCCAAAGGATGATCATGACAAGACGGCGAAGCACCGGGTGCTCCAGGAGGCCGTTGGTCTGTACCAAGGGACGCGAGCCTGGTAAGAGAATGGCGTGCTGCAAGAACCGCTGTGTGGATGTTGGTTCGGATGTTTACAATTGTGGTTCGTGTGGAGGGAGATGTCCCTTCCCTTGGCAATGCTGCGGGGGCGAATGCGTCGATACAAACGTGGACCACTCCAATTGCGGGGAGTGTGGGAACAAATGCCCTTCACTGGTGATGTGCTCCTTTGGCATGTGTGGGTATGCTCGTCCTCTTCCATTGCCACCCCAGTCCTTGCTTGGGATTGGGACGCACTTGGCCAATCCACCACCTCCTGCAGTGGCAGATCCAGAATTTTGAATGGATATGATATGGGCTCCGCGGTCTCAGTCCCAAACCAATTTTTCGCGGTTTAAACTCCACACAAGGCTGTTTTTTTTTTTTTTGAATGGATATGTATTTTGGTGATTATTTTGCTCTCATTCTATATTTCAATGGATAGTATTGATGGAATTTTAAATATCCTTTTCAGAATATTTAAAACATTTTATGTAGCAAATATATCTAAAATCAATAGAATGCAATAAATTAGGTTTAAATTTCATGACTTACATGCAATATACCACGAGATAAAGCACTGAAGTTTATTATTTATTTGCCGTATCCCAGGCAATAAGGATTTGTGTCCCCAGGCAATACCAAAAGGAGGGAAATATTGGGGACAAGCAACCACCTCATTCCATCAGTTGATATTAATGTTTTCTTAAAAAAGATTCATATAACAATACCATGCGCGAATTATCTACACATTCATATATAGCCTACAATCCATCAAGTAAAAAAAAAAATAATTAAAAATACCAAAATGGTGCAGTTGATTTGATCTGGACCATCCAAATGAGCATTGATGATAAAACTGAATTATTATCTCTCAGCATTTCTTTCTTTCTCTCAGCCGTGAGGTACTTGAATGATATTTCTTGAAGTTTTTCTTTGATTATAGTTCTTATATATATATATTTCATGTGGCAGGTTATTGGATTCTATTCTCGTGTTGCATGTAACTGATATAAAACTGTTATTGTAACTGTTGTTTTTATTTACAAAAAGTCTAATTTGATCCTGCTCAATAGCTCCGTGGGCTGCAACCCTGAGGAACTAGATGTATAGGGGCCTTTTTTGATCCTATTCCCACAGTGGCTTTCTTAGCTGTCATTTTATGTTTATTGCTTTGGAGATAAGACTACTCCATTATTGTAATGATACTTCTATAGCAACCAACTCGTACCCCAACTTACAAAAAAAAGTAAAGAAAAAAATGAGAGATTTGAAATTGAATTTCATAGAATACTACCTAAAAAAAAGTGAAGTTGCCCCTCTGGAACGTAGAAAAACAAAGGGACTGCCTTTAGCCTCCTTTATTTCCAAAAAAATTGTGAATTCCCAATTTCAAATTAACGATTACCTTAATCTATTGAAATAAATGATGTGCGCGCGCGCTTTTGTGTGTTTTTAGGCAGAATATCTATGGCTAGTACTTGCATGCTTGCTTCAACCGTTTTGACAAAAGAATGTCTATCTATATGGCTGTGACAAAATTTTAGTTCAACCCTTTGAAACCAACAAGTCAATCCCATGCATCCATATTGCTTTGAATTTAGGTCTGTTGAAACCAGATTCCAGTCGGTACCATGAATCAAAATTTTGCGTAAGCCTTAGTGTGGGGGGAAACTAGTTGCATGAGTTGCTTAAGCCTTAGCGTTATTTCTTTAATTAAGAGTAGAAATCACGATAAAATGAGTTGCATGCTTGCTTCAGGCTATAGTTAGACTTTTGAATCCGACAATGACAAAACAAGTCACCCGCCATATATAAACTAGGAGAGGAGGCTATGTGGCGGGAGTTTATTGCCGATAAGTATGGGCTTGCAAGTGAGGGATGGATCTCTTTGATGTCTCGCAGTTCTTATGGCATAGGGTTGTAAAAATTCATCCACATAGTGTGAGACTCCTTCTCTCGGTTTGTGGTGTTCGAGTTGGGGAATGGTGTTTCTATCCGTTTCTGGCATGATGTGTGGGTGCGGTGAGTCTCCCCTTATGTACTCCGAGTTGTTTCGGCTTGCACGCTCTCCTGATGCTTTTGTGGCGGATGTTCATTGTCTTTAGGGTACTCACCCGCAGTGGGAGGTAGTGTTTTACCACACTACACAGGATTGAGAATTGGAAGTTTTTTCCTCTTTTTATGACATATTGTATTCAGTTCCCTCTGCGCGTCTTGATGCGGATAGATTGTGTTGGTGCCCCAATCGAGAGCGCAGATACCTTGTCCAGAGTTTTTACTCTATGCTTACGTCTACCTGGTCTGAACTCTTTCCTCGGAGGAGCATTTGGAAGGCACGTGTGCCGTCCTAGGTTGCCTTCTTTGCTTGGACCGCCGTCTTAGGGAAGATTTTGATTGCCGATCATTTGAGGCGTTGGGGGTTCATTCTTATTAGTAGGTGTTATATGTGTAAAGCTTCGCCGGTGTTAGCAGATCATCTTTTTTTTCATTGTCCTTATGTTAGGGGCATGTGGGATATGATTCTGGATCTATTTGGCCTTTCGTGAGTAATGTCTTCGTCCTTTTGTGCATTGTTTGTTCGTTGGCTGAGCGGTGTAAGGTGGCGTTCGATAGTATAACAAGCTGTCCCTCATTACATTCTTTAGAGTATTTAGCAGGAGAGGAAACACATGTGTGTTTGATGATCAAGAGTAGCCAAAGCTCTATTGTATTTTTTTTCCTTTATTTGAGTGATTGATTGTCTGCTGTGTTCTTTTTTTTTTTCATTTGAAATATTAATGATTGTTCTTTTGAACAGATTATTATCTTAATATTATAATTTTATATTTCGCATTTTCATCTAATAAATTTATCTTACTTACATATAAAAAAAACCACGAGGCATGAAAATTCTTACGGGCTGAAATTAGCATAAGCGTTTATAGAGGATAATAACAATAATAATCATCGCAGTGCTGAAAGAACGTTTCCTTTTCTGTTCTTCCATGTACTTATCTCCGGTTTATCAACTTATGGAATTGAAAAGAAGCATATTTCTGTCCTGTAAGATGTTTTGAAAAATATAAATATCAGGGAATCATAAGCGCACACTCGGAAAGGCATATTTGAGTAGTCTCCAAAAGTCCAAAACCCGTTGAACTTCCAGCACTGCCGGACACACCCTCTTATTTGCAACTCTTATGTTTCTTTGTCTTGCTTTCACTTATTTCTGAGACCTCTAGCTGAATTTGCTTCTGCCACAATTTCTATCTGCAGAAATTGTGACCCCAGAGAGGGTTACTGCCTTCCACCTCATTACCAATTACCTGAACCTGGAACATGGATGAAGTAATATGTTACAAGACATTTGAATAGCTTTAAGTAATATAACATCCATACAGCAAATAGAAAATCAATGGATTTGGCACTGAGGTCATAACTGGTGTTGGCATTGAGCTAAAGCCGGCATCTAGCACTTTGTTAGTTGGCATACACTTACCTATAATTGCTTGGGTTGTGATTTATAATTCCAAACTTCCCAGTCTTGGTCAACATGGCTTTGAGCCCATAAAAGGGCAGCCCTTGCAGCCAAAGGTGCTCCTGGCAGCTGCTTCTCTTTGAGCACAATGAACATATCAGTGAATGGTTCCACTAAAAGGGTCCCAGGTCCTCCATATTCCTCGTGTAAAAATTTGCTAAATATCTGGCATCCACCATGAAAAGAAGTTAGCAATAGCAGTAATTTGAACTACACATCTAGATTTTTTAAATCATTACTATTACTTTTAACGGTAACATGTGCGAATAGCTATACCAATTTGAGGAAAGCTGTTTAAAGTAGCAGCACTTGCTTGGCGGTAAATCATCTTTCTTTTGAAGGGCCACTTATTTAAATGTTCAAGAGAGGAAGGAATGCTTCAACCCTATCGGTTTCAAAATGTTATCAACTTTGGAATTTAAATAAAATTCTTGTCATAATTACTAGAATCCAAATCTACTGTGATTCCCAAAACAAGTTAACACAATCGTCAATGTATAACATTGAGAGGGTGAATATGTTATACTCCAAAATTTCTTCTTTAGATAATATACTAGATATATAAATTTTACCTTCAACCATATTTAGGATCCAATTTTTCTTACTTTTAATAAAATACAATATATCACAACAAATAAAGATATAGCAACCGCTACTACTAAGCACAGTTCTATCTAATTTTACCTTTCAAACACCTTATCTAATTCCAATGATTAACCGGTCTACTCAAAAGATTTTCTTAACTTCTTTAAATCAGGGCTTGTCGATTACAATACTTAGGCCAACCAAATAGCAAAAGCAAGAGCATGAAAGAGAAGGAAGACGCATGATGGTGAGGGTACAACTTATACCGAGTCTGATTCACCATCACAAATGTTCAATACACAAGGTCACAACCTCTATTACAATGTATCAACTTTCTTTTTTCTTTCAATTATAATTTACATAAAACATATCGATACTAAGAAATTATTCACCATGAAGATTCTTTTCCAATTTAATCCAACTTTGCGCGTTTGTAATTGTTTGCTTCGATTTGCTCATAGACAATGTAACATATCCCACGATGGTAAGGGTGCAACCTATATCGAGTCTAATTCACTATTACAAATGTTCAATACAAAACGTCACAACCTCTGTTACAATGGATCAACTTCTTGTTTTTTTTTTTCTTTTAATTACAATTTACACAAAATGTATCAATACTAAGAACTCCCTCGCTGTGAAGATTCTTTTCCAACTTAATCTAACTCTGCATATTTGTAATTATTTGCTTCGACTTGTTCATAGTCAATCTTCAAGAACTCTCTATAATCTCTAATGTATTCTTTATTCTATTTGTTATTAAAGAACACACAAGAAAGTAAATCTCTTTGTTTGTCTCTTGCATGAATTCTCTGTCACTTAATCAAACTAGAATTCGACAGGACGCCTTTCATAGATGACCTAATGCTCTTATATAGGCATGAGTTGCATCATACTTGTGTGTTACTACGGTCGCCCTAGCCGCTTGTGTGTGTTACTATGGTCGCCCAACATAAGGATTATGCTTTAAAATCCTCAAAATGACTGCACTACACTCATGCTCGAGAAAATCAATCTTTCCTGCCTTAAAGCGGCCTATTTTTTGAGGTCCAACTCGAATGGGAACACGTTACCCCAATCTCAATCTGTTATTTATCTATTTTACGAAGAACCAATATTAGAAAGAATGTTTGTAACATTCAGAAAATGGCATTTGCAGTAACACATTTTATCAAACAGGTTCTGCTCTTATAACCATATTCCACTCTGAAACAAATAGAAACATGCACAACATACACAAAACCCACCGGCAATTTAAACCCAAAAATGGAAAATAAGGAATACCTCTGTGCAGGCATCGACTACCCCAAAAAGGTCGTCACCGAACTCGTCCATGTCCACAGTTAGCTTTTTCACAAGCTCAGCCTTAAATTTTTTTGTTTCCTGCGACACCCACCACAGACATTTATTCAATGAAAACAATAATATATATATATATATATATGTACATATATATGTAGAGAGAGAGATAGAGAGAGAAGGTAGTATAGTTAGTAGTTACAGAATCTGCGAAATCGGGGATAGGATCAGGATAAGTGCAGTTCGGCAGAGTGGCCGCGAAGGTGGCGGCTCTGAGAAGGTTCGAGAAACCGGGTCCTGCGGACACGGAGAGAAGATAGGGGGGCGTGCGCTGTGGAACGGTGAAGTTTGAGCTCCGTTTTGCTTCGGAAGAACAACTGATGATAGGAACCACGGAGGTTGTTGAGCGGGGGGCACCGCAACGGCACGACGAGTCCAGAACGGCCATTCCCGACCACCAACGAGTACCGACGCCGTCCGTCCCCGTCACTAACCCAACCCAAATCGTCCAGGATGATGGACACGGGCCGTAGGCGGCGGTTGTAGCGGTAGTGGGCCTGCCCATTTATCATAGATGCTGGATTTGGATCCAAATGGTGCTTGAACCCGGCCCGGCCCACTGTATTTGCATATTTTGAATCTTTGATCGAGCGTTAATTGGGGTGTTGTTTTTTTTTTTTGGGTTTCTGTACTCTGTAGAAGAAAAATCTGCTGCGGCTTGGGGCGGGGACCCTATCTCCGTGATGAACGGCTTGTTGAAAGCTTGTTCGGGTGCGCTCAGAATTTCTAGGACCATTCGTTTCGGAGCCAACAGCAGTTCCATTTCTTGTTTTAGGAACACAAACCTTGCAACGACTAGTTTAGGTCCCATTTTTTCAACTACTTATCGCATTCAGTACTCTTCCTCCTCTTCCTCTCGAAAGCGAACCCAAAAATCAAAAGGCCCAAAACCGGCGGCGGCGGCGGCGGCGGCGGCGAAAGATGAGAAGGACGCCTTCTTTGTCGTTCGAAAGGGGGATGTTATTGGGGTTTACAAGAGCTTCGCTGATTGCCAAGCTCAACTCGGATCTTCTGTATGCCAACCTCTACTTGCCTTTCTCTTTTATCTCAATTAATCAATGTTTGCTACTACTAGACGGTCTTATATTCGACTGTAGACTGACTTTGGTAGGATGGGATGTCAGAGCGCCTGCATTTTTTTATTTTTTTTTTTTTTTAATATTTTTTTGGGGTATTTTGTCTACTCTGCTTCGGTACACTTAGCGTTGCCTGCTTTGCATTGCTAATTTGCTATGCTGAGCAGAAGGTTTATATTGTTTTCAGTTATGTTTGTGGACTTTTGGTTCCAATATTTAAATTTTCAATGGATTTGTATAGGTTTGTGATCCTCCGGTCAGCGTCTTCAAAGGGTACTCTCTTTCTAAGGAAACCCAGGAATATCTTGTCTCCTGTGGGCTTAAAAGTGCAATCTATTCCATCAGGGCTGAAGATTTAAAAGCCGATCTTTTTGGCGTGCTGGCGGCTTGCCCTCTTCAGGTCAACTCATCCGCCAATCAATTTTACTTGCGTCTTTTCAATTACCGTCGTTCTCTTTTTGTCATCTATGGGTATATGTATTTGCAGCTCTAAACCATTTGTTGTTCTGGTAGGATATATCTTATTATTGCTCTTCATGTAGGATATACTGTTGTGTGAATGTGTGATAAAATCACTTGTAACGCTTTTTGTTTCTCCAGTTTTTGGGTTGAATCTCAACGCAGGAAAGCAATGGGATTTTTTCTAGTTTACCGACAAACAAAGGAGGGCCAAATATAGTGTAGAGGTTTTTTTTTTTCCTCCCTGTGTGAACGTATATTATAAAAGGTTCTTAAGGGTAGACAGATTTCAGTTAGCTCTATAACGATTGAGTAGAATATTCAATATTGTTGCAATTATATTGGGATTGATGGTTGGGATCTTTAAATGCGTAAGAAAGATTTGATGGCTACAATCATATGAATTTTTTTATCACATTGAAATATCCATATTCTGATGTAACTGTGGATTTGCATATAACCTGCATAAGACTAGGATTAGGAGCCTATTATTCTTCACAATGCACACAACCAAAATTTTGACTTCTGTTGGTTGGTTTGACCTGTTTGTGCCTTTGCCATTATACAGGAAGCAGCAGTACCAACGCTTGTTTCGACAAATCACACATCAGATCAGGAAAAATTAGATGTTAGTGTTGGGGCTGGTCAAATTCCTATAGATGGTGTGAGTTGATGTCATGGTTTTGTTTGATTGAGAATGCATTCCACATCAGTTGGAAAATGAACACAACTGATCCTGGTTATTAGGAATTCTTAGCTCGATTGCCTTATTTCCTGATCTTGCATATTATGTTAATATATCAGAAAATTGTGCTAGTACCTATTTTTTGGATGATAACTATAATACTATATAGTAAATTATTATCAATAAGTCATGCAATAGCAATGTCTGATCTTACAATCTTTGTGCAGCATTCATGTATTCTTGAGTTTGATGGTGCCTCTAAGGGAAATCCTGGTCTAGCTGGCGCAGGGGCTGTACTCCGGGATGCCAGTGGAAGTTTGGTTAGCATTTCAAATTCAGGGTTTTCTATTCCTTCCATTTATAGCATCATCTAAACTTCTCTTTCTCATAGGTCTGTAGATTGCGTGAAGGTCTGGGCCAGGCAACCAATAATGTTGCTGAATATCATGCTATGATTTTGGGTTTGAAATATGCCCTTGAAAAGGGATATACACATATACGTGTCCAAGGTGATTCCAAATTAGTCTGTGAGCAGGTTTGTTATGTTTCCACATGTCCTAGATGTTTTTCGCTTTTGATTTTTTCATAAATTTAGCAGTAGCTTTTTTTTTTTTTTGTTTAGTACCTTTACCCAATGTTTAATGTAATGTTGCCACTAGAAGGACTTGCTGTTCATTTGAGTAATGATTAAATTCTTGGCTGTTTAAATTTTGTTGAAGTTGAAAGGTGGGAATGATCATTTGGGTTGAAATGATAACAAATGCAGATATACTGTGCTTATGAAATTTAAAATTTATCAAGAACTGGGAGGCATGAAATGTGGATAAGCTGTGGAATTTTTCTAAGAATGATCATGCAATGATTACCAACTATTGGCTATGGAGGGATTCATTTGATTTGTTGAAGGTATTGTAGGATTGACCAAAACACACAGAGGTCTAATAGAAAAAATTCACCATGCTAAATTTTTTAACTATATAGTGCATGAATGTTGCGGAACATCAAAAATAATTTTTAAGGGTCCTCATTTAGTTTGAAAACAAGTTTTGCCTCAATTGGATGGTTACTTTGTAGAATCCTGTTACAAAATTCATGTGAAATTTGTTGGCTTACTAAATCCAAAACTTCTTGGTATCTCTATACCTTCTATTTCCATCTTCCTAGTAATTTTTGTTGTAGCTGACTGCTGAGTTTTAACTACACCATCTTCATGTGACAGCTTCTCGGTCGCTGGAAAGTCAAAAATGAAAACATGTCTGAATTATATAAGCAGGCAAAACTGCTGGAGAAAAAATTTAAGTCTTTCAAGATCAGTCATGTTCTAAGGGTATGTTCAGCCAACTCTGCCTTGGTATACATATTTGTTGTGCCTTTTTCTGCATGACTGCATCTCTTGCATGCATTAAGTAACCCTTTTCTCCTGACTATCAAGTAAAACTTTGTCTGTTTTTGGTCCTTTCTATGGTCGTTCAATTAACCTTATTTTCTTACATGTGACCGCGGGTGTGGTTCGTTGGTTCTCCAGCTACATTTTGACATTTCTTTTGTGTGTTTTTGAAGGAATTGAACTCTGAGGCTGATGCACAAGCAAACTTGGCTGTCCAGCTTGCCGGTCAGATTTTTGCCCTCTCCCCCCTCTTCCATGCTTATCTATTGACTACAATGATGTATGCGCGCTTCTGCAGATGGTGAAGTCCAGGAGGAGCAGGTTGTTCAAATGCGCTCAACTAGTGGCAGTTCAAATGTGGGTTTGCAGTGATCTTATCTTCCACACTCCTCCGGAGGCCCAAGTCATGAATATGTCATGTTTTTTGTAGGGTGTTTGGCTGGTGGTGAGGCATCAAATCTGCAGCGTACCCACGTTACAAATCTGTTTTGTTGTTGCAATTTTGAATTTTGGAGCATCTTTTTAAGCCCATTTTAGTGGAACAATTTTATATTGAAAATGAAAATCAATTAGCCTTTTTAAAATTTCGTGTTCTGTTTAGGTTTATTCCTGGAAAATGGAAAATCAAACGGTTTAAGTCGTTTAACTGCATTATAACACTTCAGTCACTCACTGCTAGTCACTCCATTTTGGAAAAAATGAACCAAATAAAATAAAATAAAATAAATTGATTTAAATAAATATTTTAATTTTGAAGGATGTAAATTAAAATGATAATCCATAATATTCGTTACTTAAACCGACTAGAGGGTTCCACAACAGGCGCGAAGAACACATCAGTTGTCATCAGAAATCGACACCCACACACGCAGAAGAGCATGAAGGCAGCGATGCGGATGATGGGTGGCATTCGAAACATAGGAAGAAGGCGACAGCCGCCTCCTTCATCGTCCCTGTTCTGTTTTTTTTCCTCGGACACATCTTCGCCGGCGGCACAAAAGCCGTCGTCGATCGGCCTCTCTGGGTCCACTGCTTCCACCGAGATTGCCGGAGATGATCTGATTTTAGGAGATGCGTCTCCTTCCTCCATTTCAGTCAAGCCCGCTATACCCTCTGTCCTTCAGCCCCGAGTTGTCGTCTATGACGGTGTCTGTCATCTGTGTCACACTGGTATGTTTTCAATATTTCTCTCTTTCTCTATTTTTTGTGATTCTCTCTTCTTATATCGTATGCATGGAAAGTTTGATTTTTTTTTTTTTAGGGAAAAAAACCCTTTTGCTCATTGATGGTAATGTGCATTCAGGTTTCTTCGAGTTCCAGTAGTTCTTTGAGTCTTCTGACATTGTTTGAATTTTAAGGGGTGTTTGGAGAGTCTTTTTGTTTATATCATTAGAAGAAGAAAAAGACAAGAAACATATTTATACACAGGTTGCTAACGTATATTTGCAAGCATTTTACAAACATAACATTGTCTTTATACGCGGAACACAACCTCACAAATGCTATATAGGCGTTTAAAAACCAAAATAAGTTGGCCAAACACACCCTCTTAGTCGAAAAACGAGAGAGCTGGAAAAGACTTCTTTGTTCATTTTTGCTTCTGCGTCCAGTTTATGCTACAATGTTGGTCACCCAATTCTTGCTGTTATTTTGCACGAACCGGTTAAAGGGGTGAAGTGGGTGATCAATGCGGACAAGCATAGGAAGATCAAGTTTTGTTGTCTTCAGTCAAAGGCTGCTGAGCCTTACTTGCATGTCTGTGGTGTTGACCGAGTGGATGTTCTCAGCCGCTTCTTGTTCATTGAAGGCCCAGGTTTATATCACCAGGGATCCACTGGTTAGATTTCTTAAATTTTCTTTTTAGATGGTGTTTCATCTTTAAATAAATATGTTGGTTTGTTGCACTAATCAACTTAAATAAAGATCGATATTTAGAAGGACATTATGCGTATCCATCTGTTGGTATTCCTGTTACCATTCTTTTGATAATTTTTGAATTTTGAACTCAATAAATGTGTTGCCTTGTTGCTCTAATCTACATAGATATGGGTCTATGTTCAGAAGGACATTGTGCATTTGTATCTGTTTGTATCTGGTTCTGGTGATAATTTCTGAATTTTAAACTTGGTGATCTTTGTGATAGTTATACAGGTTAAAATTTACTCAAATTTATCTTAAAAAATGTAGTCTCCGTTTTGCTGGTGGAACAACAATGTGGATCACAGAATCGTTGTTTGAGAAATGGATTCTTATCCTGTCCTTAATGGAGCCATTTTCAAAAATAGCCTGCAGTGCACACATATGAGATCGCTTGGTTGTCTGTATGAATTCTCAACTGAAAGAAACAGATCTGAAGCCTCAGAATTGAGCAGTGTCACTATCCATGGAACACACCTAATATAATTCTCCACCAAAAGAAACAGATCTGAAGCCTCAGAATTGAGCAGTGTCACTATCCATGGAACACACCTAATATAATTCTCCACCAAAAGAAACAGATCCTTGGCCTCCATTGCTAATAAGTGCATACATTTTTGCTATCTAAAATAAAATCTTTTCTCTAATTTTAAAATGTCAATACCCATTAAGAGTATGCTATTTTAAAACAAG
Organism: Taxillus chinensis; assembly: GCA_023512835.1. Lineage (NCBI taxonomy): Eukaryota > Viridiplantae > Streptophyta > Magnoliopsida > Santalales > Loranthaceae > Taxillus > Taxillus chinensis. The sequence continues at coordinate 21,181,930 of CM042085.1, read as the reverse complement.
GGATTGAAAATTTTCATTTACTAGAATATTAATTTAGAGATTTGTTTTCTTTAACATTTTTCATTGGAATTTAGGGATCACAATCCTGGCAGAAGTGCATCTGTGTGAATAAATATCTCAATCAAAGTTTTATTGTTGAAATCATGAATATGATTTTTTTCCATCTCTATCATTGGTCTTTAGTCCCCTTCTCCCCTCCCCTATTTCTGTTCTTTTTGATTCCATTCACGGGGCTCTTATCTGTTTGTTTTTGTTGTGCAGCTGCTCTGAGGGTTCTATCTTACTTACCATTGCCATACTCTGTTCTGAGCACATTCTTAATAATCCCCACTCCAGCAAGGGATGCTGTTTATGACTATATAGCAAAAAGGCGGTATGGTTGGTTTGGGAAAGAAGAAAATTGCCTAGTTTTGCAGGAGAAAGAGTTGCTTGAGCGTTTCATTGATAGAGAAGAATTGTTTGGACAGAAACCATCAGATCTGTGATCCCTTTGGCACAGCATTTTGGCTGTCTTATTTCAATCTTAGGTAGATATTTACGCATATGATGCTAACAAGTTGGTATGTTGACGGGTATAACTTTGAGGAAACACTTCCTACTTGGAAATTGAATCACATTACCTGAGGTGGAAAGAGCAGATTTTATGTTGTTTGTTTGTTTGTGTGTTTGTTTTACTGTATTTGTTTTGTTTTGTTTTTTGTTGTTGTTTTTAAGAGGTATAGTGGCATCTAACATAAACAGTGTATCTAGTGGACGGGTAAGAGAACGGCAGGAATTACTTGATAGCTTAGTTTAAAGGGAAACCAAATGTCAAGTGCCCTGGGAGAGTTAATAAGACTTTTTAATATATTTTTATCCCATTAATTATCAAGAACTATTGAGATTTTGGTTTAATAGACTTTTGGTTTATCCCACTAATGATTAGGTGCCCGTACAACCCTTTATGTTTATGTTTCTGTATTAGTAACCCCCCCCCCCCCCCCCCCCCCCAAAAAAAAAAAATCTTACTTTTAAAATAATATCTATTTCTGGCGAGCTGTGCATGGTTTCAATTGGAGGGGTCTGGGTCCTAGAATCTGTCAAGAAATACAACTGTTCATCTCCATGCATTGCATTAATTCCTGTTTTCATCTATAACTAGAACTAGAAAATTTGAGTGGTGAAAATGAACACACTAATAAAACCTCTTCAACGGAAGAGTACGATTCCCTTGCAAAACCAAATCTATTGGCACAGCTGCCTCACAAAACAAAACCTTGAATGCATTCACTAGTAAGTACCACCTTTGGTTTCAAAATTTTACAGGGTTCAAACATTTGCTCGATGACTTTATTTATGTGACTTCCCCAAAAAAATGAAACAACTAAATAAGCATTAGTACCACGACAAGTTTACTAATTACTCTCCTCACCAGTCCATTCATTCCAGTCAACGTCAACATGTTTCTGGGCCCATGTAACCGCCACACGTGCAGCTTGTGTTCCTCCGGGCAAGCCTCTTTCTTCGACAGTGTCACACATGTCGATAAAGGGCTCTACCATCAGTGTCCCAGGACCCCCCATACTCGCTGTGTAAGAAAGTACTGAATATCTGTCGGGAACAGCAATAATAGTTCAGCGTCTATGAGACAAGAACAAATTCAGCATCCAACTGGTGAAGGGGAACCTTTAGGCTGTGCTGTCCAAATTATATGTTGTTGTGGGTTATAATATCACTTGTTCTGACAACTATTTTGATCTTCTTAGAGTATCTTCAATGCTCTCCCTATGACTATCTAATATAAAAAGTCAATTAAACACTTTAATTACTCCAACAATCATTTACCTTACCTGCTTTCTAAATTGAATAACTTATCCAGCTGCTCGTTACATATAGCAAAATCTTCCTAAATTGTTTTTATTATATTTTAATATAATGAAGTATTAATTATTTAAAAAACAGTTATACTAAAAAATAATTATTTAAATCAAAATTTAAAAAAAATAATAAATTACTATATAATTAGTTAAAATATGAAGCATTTAAATAGTTAGCTAAAATAATTTTTACCTAGATATCAAATTTTAGCGTCTGCCAGCTTTTGTTACTGTGTGAACTGTATTGATGGTTTTAATATAACCCCTTTTTTAGAAAAAGAAAAGAAAAGAAAACACTACAAGAGCAAGCTGCATAAATGGCACTGACTTATGGATTATAAACCAACATATCCTGTGTGCTGTGTATAAACAAACCAAGCAAAGGATAAACAGCATCATGATTTATGAAAAATATTTTAGTATCACGCATAAAAAACAAAACCTAACATCGGTAATTAGTAGCAAAAGTTCAATAGCTATATGGCCTTATATCATTTTGGGATCCGAAGCTGGGATTTTTTGACAGCCAGTACGATAATAATCATCAGGGCTGAATGGGTGAATCCTCAATACCAAAAGCATTCAAACTAAAGGCAGGCCTGTGAATTGTTAAACGTGAATTTTATACTTAACACCATTTATTCAGCTCAGTGAAAATCATGAAATGCCTACATAATGCCTACCTAACAAAGCTACGCTAATCAGAAAAAATCCGCAAAATAAGTGAATCATAGTTACTCAGAGAAATTTAATACTGTTCCTATAGAAATGTGTGTGGGGTAGAAATGTTCTCCAGTTGGAGGACAAAACCCCGTAACTCATATCTCATCCTTCCATCCTCCATGGTTTTTGTAAGTAGCATGCTGAGGTCTGGCCATGAATCTAACAAGGATTTATAGGTACGTGCGATTTTGGGTGCGTGAGACCCTGAAAATTGATGGTCTCAGTTATTAAATGCATACACAGTGACAGAAACAATCACTACGCAGGCTGGAAATGAAATGAATGGTTATTCCAGTCACACAAAGATCAAGATTGGTTGCTCTCCTGCTAGTAGGAACTCCAGGCAGCTTACTCAAGAAACAAAACAAGGAATGGTTAAACTGAATTTTTGTATGGACTACATAATTATCAAGCTCAGCTACTTATGACGACAACAAACATGCCTCAAAGGCTCAAACACCCATCAAAAACTAGGCTGCATCAAAATCCAGGAGACTGAGTCACCTGGGTATAGTGAGTTACACACACTCAAAAGAATATATGCATATCAATCTCGTCAAAACATTATTTGTAGAAAAAAAAACACAAACACACACACACACAACAATTTTACTTATGACAATAATAGTGAACCAGATCCAAGAAGAAATAAAACAAAAGCCCCAATTCAAGGACAAATGAACATATATACACACCTCGGTGCAAATTTGGACAACTTCTCCAAGCGAATCGCCATAAACTACTTCCTTTGTCGGGAGTCTTTTAAGGAGATGGGCCCTGAATTTTTCCGTCTCCTAAACAGAAATCAAACAAGAAGGAGCTCAGACACCACCGTGGTCAAGCGAAAGTGAATCGAATGGGGATAAAGGTAGGAGAGAGAGAGAGAGAGAGAGAGAGAATCACCGCTTCAGCAAATTCAGGGATGGGGTCGGGGAATTTGTACTCGGCATCAGTTTCAGTTGCCCTGCAAATGCGGCTAACGGCGGCGGAGGCAGCGGCAGGGGAGAGAAGATAGTGGGAGGCAGCTACTACTGGTCCTCCTCGTCTCTTACTGGGTCTGTCTGGGTAATTGAAAGTAGAACAAATACATGGAAATTCATAAAAGGGTCGAGAAGAACAATAGATGGAAGGGGAAGGAGACAAGTGGAATGTTGAAGGAACGAGAGATGGAGCGACAGTCAAGGGTGCCATACTCACACTCTCTCTTGCGTGTGTATGCGACTGACCGAAATGACCGATTATATAAGCGAGCGAAGAAACTGGTTGGTTTGGTTTATCGGTACGTGAGAGTGTTTGTGGTTTGATTTCCTAAATAAATTTAAGTTTGTAGTGGACATTTTCGCACTCTAAAGGTGGTTAACATTTGGATTCTCAAATGTTTTTTTTAAATGAGGAGTAATAGGTAGGTGATTTTGTTTTTCAATCTGTTAGTATATATTTAATATTTTATTATTTCCGATCAAATTGTAAATAAATTTAATTTAATTATTATATTAATAAAATAATATTACAAAGGCTTACAAATAAATTTTTTCTTTTTTATAATACATGTGCGCAAATATCAATCATTTTTCTTTCCCTAGTCTAAAATCAATATGTTAAGAGGCTATCTAGATCATTTGGATGAACCCTATATAAGCCGATTGACTTTTAAGATCTTAACATTAATGCGTCATGACATTTAAAGTCTTTTTTTCTTTTTATATATGCCTTAACTTTCTTGTCCTTAATTGATGTAGAACAAACATCCCAATAATCTATTTCTTCGTCACACATCGATCGCATACCATAGGTTGGAGACACACCTATGAAACCGAAGGTTTTTTTATAACCTCCCCTCAATCCATGTCTTGTGGAGATCACACTAGTTCGATATTAAAATGACATCATAACCCGAATACTACTGTACCAATAGGACACGCCGCTTGATCACATTACACCGTAAGATTTTCAATATCACGGAACATTTAACGGGAATAATAATGGAACAACCAAGACTCTGATACTAATTTATTAGGATCAAGCCAAGGCACAGGCTCACTCGCATGTCACAATATTATCTGCTTTGAACTCGCTACATTAGCCCATATGACTTTAAAACGCATTGTGACATTTTAGATTTACTTCACCATACAATGACTTTTCCTTTTTCTTTTGACGTGGGACACAATTTCCCAACATTCTTCTCGAGGCTATGATATGAAACTGACAGTGCCACTATTTTGTGGCATTGTAATTTGTGATGAGCACTTTTGCATCTTTAAGTAATTTCAATTATAGTTTTGTTTCAACATCATACGAAATGCATGGTGCCACCATTTTGTGGCATTGTAATTTGTGATGAGCACTTTTGCATCTTTAAGTAATTTCAATTATAGTTTTGTTTCAACATCATACAAAATGCATGCTTGACAGCATGATGAACAGGCAAATTAAATTTGTGCATGTTGGATTTGTTTCTTTCCCCGTATATATGGTGTCATTGGCCTCAAGTTGTTCAATAATTTATCTATTCTGATACATTGTTGGTATGTAGAATAAAAACTGCCTTCCTGTGCAGCAGAGGCCAGAGGGGTTGGAATCAAGCATGTCTATTTCAAAATGCTATTACACAAGCCCATTTGGGTAAACCACGGTTGGAGTCGAGTGAACCGTCCAAACCCGGCCCATCTCCTGCTGCTACCGAATCCGATCTCACCCTCCTCGCCCCCAACCCAACAAAACCCTCGACATTTCATAAACCACCCTTGGCCGGCGAGACGGAAGGAACTGCATAAACATATCAGTTAGTAGCTGTCTGGTTCTGGTTCTGGTTCGTAGTCCGTTTTATCTCCCCCTCCCAACAACCAACCACCTGTAGGAGGACGGACCCATGATTCTCAATCGCTCCGCCGCGATTCTCCCTCTTCGCTGGCCCGGTTCTTTGTCGTCGACTACTACCCGATTCCTCTCCTCATTCACCTTCCAGTCTCCTTCGCTCCTTCCCAACTCCCATCCAACCTCTCTCCGCTCTCCCCTCTCTTCGTACCTGCGCCATCAACGCCTTCTACTACTAAAAGCCAGAGCTTTCGGAGCCGCCGCAGACCACAAGAGTTTCGGCGGCGGCGACACCTTCTTCGCCTCCGACGCCGTTTCGTGGACGTCTCTCGGCGTGTCTGATCGCCTCTCTAGATCGCTCTCCGATGCCGGTCTCCAAAGACCGTCTCTGGTTCAGGTTCTGCCAGAGGGTGTCTCTATTTATTCCATACTGGGTGTTTGGGGAACTTTTTATATATATAAAAATTGTTTGGTATTTGCCAGATAACACACGAACTATAAAATAACCGAAAATGACACAAAAAAATGGTATTATTTGTAAATTTGATATGTTATGACATTGATTTCCTTGTGTTGCATTTTTAGGCTGCAAGCTTACCAAGCATACTATCTGGGAGTGATGTCATAGTAGCTGCAGAAACTGGTAGTGGAAAAACATACGGCTACCTAGTCCCGCTTATAAATAACGTGTGCAGCAGACACAACCCTTCTGCAAATACTGATAAGGACGAAGGATTGACTCCAGAACCCTGGCTGTCTCTAGTTCTATGCCCCAATGTGACCCTGTGTGAGCAAGTGGTTCGGATGGCTAACTCTCTTTGCGGTGAGAATGGAAAGCCACTTCTCAGAACTGCAGCTGTTTGTGGGCGACATGTATGGCCTGATATTCAATGTTACTGGTGTTCTCATCATGCACTTTGGAAATTTATATAGATTGTTGTTTTTAGCATGTTAGAGTATGCTGCACCTTTTCATTCATGTCCTAATTTATGACGTTTCCACTTTTTTTTAAGGAAAACGAAAATCTGATTAATCTAAAACTTGGCTGCAGGGTTGGCCCGTTAGTAGACCAGATATTATTGTTTCATCCCCTGCTGCACTTCTAAATTATCTTAATGCATTCGATCCTGAAAGACGGCGCCGTTCTGATTTCATGCGTAGTATAAAATCAGTGGTAACGTGTTAGACACAATGTTTAATCGTTTTGTTTCTCTAGATTTTAGTGTTCATTACTTTATTATCTGTATTACATTGTTAACAATTAACTTGCAGGTGTTTGATGAAGCAGATATGCTTATTGGTGGGAGCTTTCAGAATCAGGTTATCAGCCTCATACATATGCTCCGTTTTGATGAAAAACTATTGTCTCAGATTGAAAAATCTTCACCAAAGGATTCAATGGATATAGATCCTGAGTCCTCCACACATTTTAATTTTGCTGATGGAGAAGATCTGTCAACGAAAATGTTTTCGGAAGGTGAGGAAGATGCCGCCATTGATGCCATTACAGGGAATGTTGAAGTGGGCAATGTAAAGAGAAAGGGCTGGAGGAGAGGAAGAAAAACTTGCAAGCGCAGCAAGCAGTATATTTTCATTGCGGCCACACTTCCAGTAAATGGAAAGTGTACTGCCGGAGGTGTTTTGAAACGAATGTTTCCAGATGCCAAATGGATTAGTGGAAGCTTTCTTCACCATCATAATCCCAGGTGCACATTACTTAGTAAATGCTCCTTAATTCATAGGGATGGATTATTTTTGGTTATATTTATTTTTTAGTCATTGATTTGTTGCTATAGAATAACATCTATGTAATCTCATACAGGAAAGTTTCTCCTTATTTGATTGTATGACAAGCCCATGTTTTATATTGATGATTTGCATGTCAAGCATTCTACATGTGTTTGGATTAAGGATTAAAAGGCTGACCTTGCTACCTTTTGTCAAAGTTTTCTAAAAAATTACTGGGAAAATTCTTTACCGAAGGATTATTATACAGGATGAAAATATGCTGACAAGAAATATGAGGTATAAAAATAATTGGTTTGCTATTCGAGAGACAACTGTTTCTCTCATTACAATTAGCCTATTGAATCCACAAAATTTCGCATTCCCCTTAATCAAACCTCTGTCTTATTTATGCCAAAATCCATAACCCTCTAATAAAAAGACAAATCTACCTTCTTGCCTTGTGCCGATTAGTTTCCCCCCAAAGAAGACACTTTATCCCCATGGTGGAACAAAGGAAACTATTTGTGAATCACATCAAATGGTTCCTAGGTCACTTCATAGCAGCGTAAATCCTTCCATCGAATCAACACCCCTATTGTGCCCCATCCACCTCTGCGTCTTCCCCGCCACCCTTCTCGTCACACATTATCAAGACTTGTGGTGTGTAGTCTTTACAACAGTGCCCTAGAGAAAATTTCTCATCAATTTGGAAGCACAGCCTCCCTGGTCCTCTTATCCTGAAGCTCGGTGTCGATGGGGTATTTGAACATTCCCCCCCGTGTGCCCCACTCTTACTCTCCTTCAAGGTATCTTGTTGGAACCCTAGCATTTCAGTTCTTTCCCCTTGGTGGTAGGTTGAGACAAGGTGAATACCCCACTGGATTAGCCTTGTGGCCCCGCTCCACTGCATTTTTATCGTTAGTCGTTTGTACCAATTCCATTGTCTCCTTGATTTCTCATGGGTGTAGCAGACGTAGCATTGCCCGTGTATCCGACTTCAACCCTTTCACAAAAGTGCCTTCCAATACTGTTTTAGAAATCCCATCTAGGCATCCCAATAACAGTTCAAAACACCACTGGATTAGTCTTGTGGCCCTGCTCCACTGCATTTTTTATCGTTAGTCGTTTGTACAAATTCCATTGTCTCCTTGATTTCTCATGGGTGTAGCAGACGTAGCATTGCCCGTATATCCGACTTCAACCCTTTCACAAAAGTGCCTTCCAATACTGTTTTGGAAATCCCATCTAGGCTTCCCAATAACAGTTCAAATTTCTCTTTGTACTCCTTTGCCGTCTGGTCTTGGGTAGGAGCTACAAATTGCTCATATGTCCCTTGCTTGAGTGGGTTTAAACTGTACTAATAGATGATCCGTGAACCTGTCCTACAGCCTCAACAATTGTCGTTGTTCACACCACTAGAATCATGCTATCGCCTTGCCCTCCAAGTAAACTCCTGCTACCGTCAACTTTTTCCTGTCTGAGAGACCATTAAGAGTGAGATAGGATTCTAACTGCTACAACCATATGTGTGCATCATCACCTTTGAATGTGCATTTTTTATTTTCAAATGAAATTAAGGGTGATTTTATCTCCCATTGAGGATGCTCGGGCTAGTTTCGTGCTATAGGGTCCCTGTCACCATTCTAGCCCCCCTCTCCTTTCTCAATTTCCTAAATTTCCAACCTAAGAGCCATTCTCCACTTCAACCCTTTGCTCCCAAGGCCAAGCACCATAGTGGGTCACACCCTTGGGACACACTCCTCCTTCACCCCAATGAGCTCACTCTCCTCTCCTTTGTCCTGGCCCATGCTCCCTCCTAGGCAATGTTGCGATTCTATGCCAGCCTTCCCCTGGCTTTAGCACATATCCAAACGGCATTGTCCGTCTACTACTGTTCTGCCCTAGCCGTTGTCCTGACTGCCCAGAGTCAGGTCCTCCAGCAAACGAGGTTGCTCGCTAGGCTTTCTCAGGCCACGACACACCCCATGATGGCTTGTCCTCCTTGGTTTGTAACTCGGACCACCTTCTTCGGTCATGAACTCTGCTCCATGAGGTCCAGTCGTGATCCACCCATTCCAAGGCTACCTTGAGCTATGCACTCCCCTTGTTGGTGCTAGGCAGCTGCCTCCTAAGACAGGTTGTCTTTTCTGTGGTCTGTAGCCCTCAACACCATTATGTCCAGTCCTGTTCCATCGGTCTCTGCCATTGGCGCTGTCCTCTTGGGTAGATCTGCTCAGATCACCCACATCAGGCTTTGCACGCACTCCTCCCCATGTCCCTTTGCTCTTTTCTGTGATTCTAGCCGTGGGTCCTGTTTCCCTTGGGATCTCGTTTGCCACCCAACACTTTGCCAGCGGAATGGTCAGAGAGTTTTGTTGGAACTCCATCAGTTTTTGTAGCATGACTTTCAAGGGTGAAAACTGTTGTTTGGTGGCATTGAATTGCTCGTTGATTGAGGGTCTTGATGGAGCCGACCTCCACTTCCAATTTTTCTTCCAAGACTTAGACTTTGTTCGCTGCCATTGGTCCTTAAAAAACTATGTTCTGATACTAATTTGATAGGAACTGAGACAATAGGGCAATTTTATTGGTAAGAAATATGAAATATAAAGATGGTTTGTTATTTGAGAGGCATCTGTCTCTCCTACTACGATTAGCCTATTAATTGAACATAAGTTTGCATGGGTGTGGGCCTACCAAATTCTTGATAATATGTTGACCATTGAATAATGCGTCATAAGCCATTCCTGATATAAAGTTATTAGGGAATTGCTTTTGAATTTGTAATGCATTTTGCTTATAAAGTTAATGAATTCCATCCTTTTTCATTTATTGTACGTTTCTTTGCATCTTGTGACTGTTAGTCTCATACGTGAACTAATTAAATGTTTTTTTAACCGTCAAGGACATGGATATAGTTTTCTATGTGGATTTTATTATGCTGCAGGGGCTTAATGCAGTTTTTCTTTTTTGGTGTTAGATTGAAGCAGAAGTGGATAGAAGTTGCTGTCGATAAACAGGTAGATGTGCTAATAGAGGCATTGAGTCATGGCTCTAGTCAAATTTCTGATTCCATTGATGGAGTACGGCGGACAATGGTTTTTGCAAATACTGTTGGGGCAGTTGAATCCATTGCTAAGATATTGCGGGGAGCTGGAATTGAGTGTCGTTGTTACCATCGGGATACGTCTTTGGAGGAGTCTGCAGAAGTATTGACGGATTTTAGACAGAATGGTGGTGTTCTTGTCTGCACGGATGCTGCTGCACGTGGTGTTGACATTCCTAATGTTTCACATGTTATTCAGGTACCTGTCCTTTATAGCTTAAGTCAAGCGCTTTCATGTGTTGGTTGAAATTGCATGCGGGTGGAAGCTTGAATGATGGCTCTTCAAGCGGAAGGATAAATGAAGAGTAATATTAGTATATACTTTAAAACTACACTTTTAAGCGATCATAGAATTAGGAAATTGATTACATGAGACTAGATTTAAATGATTAGTTTGATATAAAGTGTTTATTTAAATCTATTCTTGGATCCCAGAAATTTGTGAGGAAAGGATTACTTGAATCTTAAGTTAGATTCTTCTTAAAGAAAAGGCTAATATAATATGGAAATGGCCAAGACGTCCACTAATCATTCGGAAAGTTGTTTTAACTGGAACCAATCAACTCATACAAAGCTTCCTCCAACAAACAAGTCATGGTTGTTGAAGTGGATGTACATGGATGCACAATGCTTAGATTTGTGTTCGAGAGTGAAATTATAACATGAATTTTAAACACTTTTGACCTCTCTATTTATAAATAAATTACAGTTAAAATGGTTGAAAAGAATTTTGAAGAGCTTTCAATTTAGACTCAGGTCCCACGCAACCAAATTTTCTTACACTGCCGGTCAGTAAGGAATATATTGTGCCACATAAAACTGTGGTGGATTCACGACTTTTCACGCATCTCACTATCAGATTCTTTTGTTTTATTTCCAGGCAGAGTTCGCCAAATCTGCTGTAGATTTTTTGCATCGAACTGGTCGTACAGCTAGAGCTGGTCAATCAGGACTCGTTACAAGCCTTTATTATGAATCAGATCGAGACCTTGTTGCTGCGGTTCGTCAAGCAGAGGGACTGGGTCGACCTGTGGTAAGATTTCGGTTCCAACTTGGTAGAACATGAAAGCTCTTGCTTTTTATGGCATCCAAGAGCTAATTTTGATTGAGTGCATGTGTTAAGGGATACTGTTGAATCCAGGTACTCATGGTATTTGTTGTAATTGCAGGAGGATGCATTTAGCAGGAAAAGGAGCTTCCGAAATAAGCTCAAGAAAAGAGGTAAGGGGTTATAAATATTAAATCTAAAATCACTGCTTGATATTACACTTCACTTCGTCATCTTCAGGAAGCTGCACAAAATGGTTTTCTTAGCAAAAAACATGATCGCTGTTTTGTCTTTTATTAGGTTCTAACGAGGCGAAGGATACATCAATTGTTGTCAGCAGTGTGGATGCATGATCTGGTGAAGCTTTTTGCAGAAACTTTGCAGTATTGCATGAAAGGGCATGAAGTCATTTTTTTTTTAACTATGCGTAATGTAATCATATTTTTTGTGAGTCACCGTATTGGGGAGGGATGAGTGGGCCTGCTCTTGCACTAGTTGCGGTGCTGCTGGCGATTGAATTTCATCTCCATCGATAATTAGGAGTGGCACTAAACCTGCGTGTCCCTTCAGAGGGAGACTTCTACTACATTTATATTAGGAGAAATCATTATCAGGTTGATTTTTGCTTCAATGTGAGGTTCCACTCTCTATCAGTTCCAACATTAGGATCATTTTTTCGTTCAATTCTGGTTTGAAGTCGAGGTTTTTAATTTTTTATGATTGTAAATTACCATGCCTTAACTGCAAGTACGCAATGATTGCTCCCAGTAAATTTGAGGTCCAATCAATACGCCGTATCAGCGTGTACGCCACTTCTATGTGTGGTAGTTTTCGCTGCATAATGATGCAGTTTTAGAAGGTAATTGATGAAGATCACATCACACATTCTAATTGATAAAGATTCCACCAAAAAATGATAAAGATGCTCAACCAAAAAAAAACAAAAAAACAAAAACAATGATGATGATTATAATTACAAAAGAAGCTGGGTGGAGAGAATGGGGTAGGATGAGCAGAGCTTGTGGTGGCTAATGGCTATAGCAGCTAAAATGGAGGATGGGAGGAGTGGGCGGAGTTTTTGGTGAAGAGGAAAGAGTGTGCGAAGGCAGCATGTATGGCCGCGCCAATGGGAAGTGCGTCTTCGTCGATGAAGAAGTAAGGGCTGTGAGGTGGGTAGATAGCACCCAGCCTCTCGTTCCTGATCCCCAGCAGCAGGAAGGAGCCCGGCACTTTGTTGAGGTAGAAGGCGAAGTCTTCGCTCCCCATGAAGCTCGGAGCCAGCATGGTGTTCTCTTCTCCCACGACGTTGCTTGAGACCTCCCGGACGTGCTCGTAAATGGCTTCGTCATTTTTGGTCGGTGGGATCGTAGGGTGATCCATGCCTGTAAACTCTATCTCTGCTGTGCATCGATGCACTGCAGACTGCCCTTTTATTACCTGTATTAAATAATCGAATAGATTTTAAAACTTATGCTATGCTATGCATATATACATACATAAAGTAACCTGTACGATGTGAAGCATACTTTTATAATGGGTCAAAGTGATCTGTAATCCTAGTTGGAGAACTTGTCTACTTTTGAAAGACGAAGGAAAAAAAAACAAAGTACATATATATGTATGCAGTGTAATAATTAGCTTGAAAATGATTATTACTTCCTCTATTCTGTCCCTCAGTGAATAGAAGGTGGTGTTGCCGAAGGCTCTGAAAGTGCCAGCTATTGTTGCAGAATCAGGAATGACGTTGAATGCCGAGCCGCTATGGATCATCGCCACAGAGACCACCTACAAAATAATAATTTACCAACCCATCAACTGTACTACCTTTTCCACGAAAAGAGGAAAAAAACAAGAAGAAAGTCATGATTAAAATAGTGTCATAATGTCTTTGTTTTTGCTTAGTATATATATATATATATATATAATCTCCTTTTCAGCCTTACAATTGATTAACTGCAAAGTGGAACACACATAAGATCTTGACTCACTTCCAATTAATTTTTGGATGAAAGTTTTAAAGATCTTGCACATTCTCAGTTTATTTTGGGATAGTCCCACATTTCAACAGTTTTGAAAAATAGTGTTTTGATAAAATAACAAATCAACAATCAGATTGTGTCATAATGTTTTTGTTGAGATATATAATTAGCTAACTTTGCAGTTGATTAATAAGATTGAGCAGTAATCTTACAACTAATTAATTTTGAGATGAAAGTATCTGGACTATAACATGATACTAGAGAAGGTAATGTACCCACCTCATCCATGTCAATCAAATATTGGCGAGAAATATTGTTTCCCAGGTGGGTGGATAGTAGAACTAGAGCTTTTAGTAGGAGGGTTAAACAGTATTACATAAAATTAAAAAAAAACCTGATAAATAACAAACCATGCATTCTGAGTTAATCTTGAAAAGCCCAAATAGGCAAAATACTAGTAGTTAATTATAAACGAAGTAGTACCTGAGAGTCCAGAGGGTCAATCTCCCGTGAAACAATGCTTTGCAAGGTGACAACAGAGGCGGAGGCAGCCAAAATGGGATCGATTGAGTGTTGAGGAATGGCTGCGTGACCACCCTTGCCGGTGATCGTGGCCTTGAAGGCACCACAGCCGGCCAAGAATTCTCCTGGCCGAGCTGCCACAACACCACTGGGGTATTTGTGGGCTGCGTGCAACCCAAAGATGGCATCCACATTTTGAAGCGCACCTTCCTGGATCATTTGCTTTGCACCTTCCCCTATTTCCTCCGCAGGCTGAAATATCAGCACAACCGTGCCCTGCGCGCGCGCACACACACACCTTCATTCATTATTTACATAAATATATCATGTAACTAATTAATTAATTAATTAATTAATGTTGAGTTATTTATCAATCTAATTGAAAAAAAACAATTAGGATCGAATTATATTTATGGAATATGAACCTGTAATAATTCTCGCAGTTGTTGCAGTATCTTGGCAGCACCTAGGAGCATGGCAACGTGCGCGTCGTGGCCACAAGCATGCATCTTGCCCTTCACTTTGCTTTTGTGCTCCCATTCCACCAGTTCCTGCATATGGTATATATTTTTCTTACCAATTATTATCATTGCTTTATATTATGCAGCATTTTTTTGGACAGACTGAAATTAAAAGTGTTTAAGAAACAGACCGCGAGCAATTTAGATTGAGATTTGATGAGTACTGTAAACTGTTAAGCATTTGAACACAAGTCAGTCCCTAATACCATTGGTTTTATAATTTTTTTTTTTAAAAGGCAAAAGATGTCTATAAACACGTGTATTCCCCGGACGCACCTTCTAATTTAAATATTGATATTCGGTGAGCACTGCAATCTAAAGGAAACGTGCACTCACGAATATATTCAATTTTAAAAACAAAAGTTGTGAGGAAGAGAAAATAAAGTTTGTCTGGTGTAGTGCTCCAGTTCATGCTTTCTTGGAGATTTTCCAATTCATGAATTGATCGATTGCAGCAAAATGGTATAGTCTAATAGCCAACAAATCCAGACAAAAATTCACCACGTTTCCATATATTAATGCACGATATTAGGCTTAAGTTGACCTCAAAACACACACACACACACACACACATATATATAATTCAAGAGGAAATTAAAATAAAAATAAAGAGCCTTTTAGTTGTGTAAATTTACAGCCATCTAACTTCTTTCTTTTAAGCACAAAAATACACACACACACATATAATTAGTATCAAAACAATCAAAAACAAAAAAAGGGGGGGGGGGGGAAATAGGTAGCAAGAAGACGGATTATATATGAAGAAAGGGTAAGACAAACCTGAATGGGCAAAGCATCCATGTCGGCCCTCAAAGCAACAAAAGGAGGAGAACCGGAGCCGACGACGGCCACAACACCAGTTCCAGCTACCGGCCACCTGTAGCCCACGCCAAGCCGGTCAAGCTCTCGCCTTATGAGCTCGCTTGTCTGGAACTCCTCGTACGCGAGTTCCGGGTTCTGGTGGATCTCCCTCCTCAGCTGCTTCATCCACTCGACTGTAGATGGATCATTGGCCAGCCTAAGTATGTGGTCTCTGACGGCTGCTGCATCTGAGCTCTGATTGGTGATAATGAGATCACGATGGTTGTTTTCCGGGTGGGAGATGGAATAATCAACGTACTCCGTGTCCAAACAGTGGGTACAGGGAATTATAGTAACCATCATCGCCATGGAGATTATGGTCAGAAGCCCCAGAGGTTGCAGAGGCTCCATAGGTATCCTGTAAACTGTCCTTGACACCATGTGCCTCGTGGGAAAGTGTTTGCAGTTTCCCTATAACATATATATGGTCTCAAAAACAGTAGAAGCATATGTCTGTCTACTCCCCTCCTAATATTTTTTTTTATTGTACGGCTGAGGGTGAGACTCCAGATTGCACGTGATGAAAATGGAGATTGGGGCAACATGCACGTGAAAGGGACAGGTCTCCTTGGATGCTTTCCCCGCCCTATCCGAATATGTATTTGGTCCACCTACAAAAAACAACTCAAAACGTATATTATAATATAATTTCAAAAGTAGCTTAAAGAAAATAAGTGGGATTTATTTTATTTAAATAAATAATTTGTTTTTTTATTATTTTTAATAAGAATATAATAACTCAACATGTTCGTTGAAGTCTAGTACAATATAATGGTAATATTTACCATTTAAAATCTTAACATTTTGAATCTAAATAAATATTTATAATTATACAGAGGGGGAGGGAGGGAATAAGTCGCCTACAAAATACAAATGGGTACATCTCATACTTTTTTATTTTTTAAATTTTACAAATTGATGTCCGCGTATCCTTTATGATTTGATATTTTTTTTTTTAAAATGTATTGCAATAATTTCCTTATAGCATTTCCATTCTTTCTTACCCCTAAAATTTCTTACCCTACGAAGACATAGTTTTAAACTCACAAGCTTACTATTAGTGGATATATGCCTTTACCACTATGCTTGCCCGGTGGGACTCTCATGATCATGATTGAGGAACTACTTAGTATTGGTACCTGTAAGAATAGTAATGGCTCCTTTATCAATAGATTAGTTGTAGTACTCACAATCAGGGATGTATTATTAAATACTAATAATATGGATATCATATCGCAAAGGGCTAAGCACGTCTTAGCATTAATTCGTTCCACACAGAATCTAAAAAAAACCATGATTGTGAGTGCCAATCAAGACCGGTTGAGAAAGTTTAGTTAAAAGGAATTCATATTTAAAAACTGAAATTCAAAATTATGATCCGTATTATTTAAGTTACAAATAGTGTCATAAAGCTCACTAAATATTCTAAGTCACATAATTTTTTAAAATTAAATAATTCAATTACTATAATTATATTTAGAATATTTATTATAAAATAACTAAATATTTTAAGAAATTTATCTACACGAAGCAATATTGGTAATAAATTATACTCAAAATTTATAGTTTGGCTACAAACTTTATTATAATTTTAAATTTTAATATATTTTTAAACTTTGAGATACTTGTTATCCAAATTTAATTAAATTTGGTTATGTGGTAATTCAAAGTTTAGAATTTTAACAAAATTATAGTCAATATACAGATTTCAAATATAATTTGTAATCAATATTAATCCATATAGATAAATTTATTAAAACAAATATTTATTATACTATTAATGCTCTTAATAACGTGTTCATCTTAAATACTTTGACAATAAATTATATTAGTAATTAATTCTAATTATAATTATATATATAATTAAAATTAAAATTTATAATATATATATTAAAATTTTAAAATGGAGAGGCCCGCCAACTCATCTTAATTACATCACTAGTAATAATAGTAACTATCTCAATTTAAAATATAATATCCATATTAAAATATTATTAATACTAATAATATATATTTAATCCATATTAGTACATATATTTCACCAGCAGATTCAAAATTACATGAATATTAGTTCTCACATATAGCCCATAATGTAGCTTGTCAATAAGCATAGTGATATACTAATTGATGTAGCTTGTCAATAAGCATAGTGATATCGGGCTAACAAGCTTATCTTTCAACTCAATTTAATACAAGTCTTTACAACTTTGTTCAATGGCTTGAACTAATCAAAAGTTAAAACCTTTTATGTTGAAGGTTTGATCATGTTCTCTAAATCTCAATCATTATGTTCAATGATTTGAACATATTACCAATGAACCTTTTTTTTCAAAGGATCGATTAATACATACAATCTATGTAAGCTGCTTTAGACTCACTTAAGTGTGACCAAAGGTTTAATAAACTTGTTTAGAGATTTGATCAACTGCCTACAATCTCGATTAAGGATGTGTTCAAAGTTTTAAACAAAAAATGTTTGAAGGTTCTAACATCCCATACTTGGAAAATATGTAGATCCCATTACAAAATTATTCGGTAGACTAAATTGAAATAAAGATTCAAATCTTAGCTAGTTTGAATAAAGTATATTATTTTATACTTTCGAATTCAAACACAATTTGTGAGATCTTTTTTTTTTACCTATCTCTGCTACTTTATTACACAGACCCAACATATTTCCATCTTTTCCATTTTTAACGAAGTCTATTTAAAAAAACACATTCTTTTTTAAAAGTCATGATTGCAATAATAAAACCAATATATATATATATATATATATATATATATATATATATATATATATAGATACACACACACCCACAACACGACACAAAAAGAACATTTTTTTATAAAATTAAAATTGAAGCTCCAACTTCAATAAAATTAAAAGTCATAAAATGAAAACACAAAAATATGTACCCAACAAGTCACAAATGTTCCAGATTTGGTGTGTGGTGGCTAATGTGTCTTGCTCCATAATACATACATATTTATTTCTATCAATAAAAAACCATCCTATACGTAGCGTACGTTCTTTGGATGTATGGAGAATATATGAATTATAAATAGCAAAATTTGTTCTTTAATTCATAAGCTTGTTTGAGTGAATGAGTTTATATATAGAGAGAGTGTGCGTGTGTGTGTTTTATTACAATGATAATGTGAGATTAATTTTTTTATCGTAAAAATTTTAATATGTTAAAATAAATATAAATTAATAAAAAAAAATTAAAAATTTTTTTATTACATACAAATTGCATATATATATTATAACTTTCCTAAATTAACAATTAAAATAATATATGTTAAACTTTTTTTGCTTGATATATTAAAATTTTGATATTTTGTTATCCGATTAAAATAATATTATAATATTAACTTCACTCATTGCATAATGTAATGTGACGATTTTCGTAATAATATTGTCATGATCATTTTTTGCAATAATTTAAAAGTGCACTTATTTTTAATAAATCAAATAAATTAGATATTAAAATAAAAATAAATTAATGTAAAAAATAATAAATATATACACATGTTATAAATGAATATTGGAGTTTTAATTCTAACCGAGTATGTTGGAGACTAAATTTAGTTTTTGGGTAGATTTAAAAAAAAACTCAAATTCATAATTTTGAGATAATATCATATATAATATTAAGTCTATAATTGAGAGCCGAGATGACACCTCGTTCAATACCCTATTCAACTAAACTAAGCTGAACCCGAGTGGGTGTGGGTGTGGGTGTGGGTGTGGCGTATGCTTTCATGCGCAGACACTAGTATCAGATTAAGTCCCAATTTTAACGATATATTTGAAGCCATTTGACTGCAATTAAAGCGCGTGATTCATTAATAAATTTGAAAAAAAAAAATGAAGTAATCGCGTTGATTAGCTTTACCTGCACATGTTCCATGTTTCCGGAGTTCCTCGTGCGCTGAGACCATGGACTATTCCACCGGCGCCAACTTTGGAATGTGGTGGAAAGCCTCTATTTATTTTAATTTTTAATAATAATATATATATATATCATAATTAAATTATTTGTACGTACGGAACTCTCACGGGGAGAGGCTGTATGAAACCCTAAAAATTGATGGGTAGGCCGAAAGGTTGATAATTTATTGGAGCTGATGATCAGCCTCTGTTAGTATACCAATCAGCAGAGACCAGAGACCAGAGACCAGGAATATGTAAGATATGATGCAGCCTTATTATCCTACAAGAGTCAAGATTTGGTGAGAAGTGGCTCATTTGAGGTGGTAATAATGCGACAACAACCGTTAATTTCAATCACATTATTATTAGAAGATGACGTTGAAAGCAATTTAGTTGTCTGCAAGCCCGCCAATGATGAGTAACGAAAATGAGTCAATGTAACTCCTTCATACTTCAATAATGCAAACCTAAATTCATTTAATATTCTAGGTGGGCAACTACAATACAATCCATATCTTTCATATATATATATATATATATACATTTGTATAATTTTGAAATCTTCAAATCTATCTATCACCTCCATGTTGTACCATAAGTGAAATAAATGTCATGTGTGACGGACAGGTGATATAACTAAGTAATTACTTGCTCCACATATACAAGGATTATAAAATTTTCTACTTCGTTAGAAAACTTATTATTATTTATATAATATCATTTATTTTTAATTATTATGGTTGTTGTCATTAAAGCTTACTATATATATATATATATATATATATATATATATATATGTATATATATATATATGTGTTGTTGAACATTATTGTCCCACGTACGTAAGAAAACGACGAGTGGGAGCCAACGGGGTATATAAAATGAAATGCAATGTCATAATGTTATAATGAATTTTAACATCCAATGTGACGTACCAATGCTCTGACGAATAGTTTGATTGATATGTTTTAGTTTAAAATTTCACTTTTATAAAAAAGTTTATACCACAAAAATTATTTATTATTAAATATTAATTTTAAACTTTATTTATATATCTTAAATTTTATTTACTGTTTTCTTACATCTGTTTATTGGATTTGAGAGAATAATTATTTAAATATAAAATAAATTTTAACCAATAAATTGACTCAACAATTTGATTGAAAATAAAATGTACTGTTTGGGAAAAGGGTGGTGGTGATGGCATGAGACTATACACCATCCACTCCTCACCTGCAAGTTACGCACAGCCACCCCCCTCCCCCCCCCATCGGAAACACCAGTACTCCGGGTGGGCGCACCACAGACCCACCATGCGCCATCAGACACCGCATCTCGATCTCTCTCGTCGAAGTCCCCGCACAGCGCCGGTTCGCCGCCTCCAACACCTGCCTGCCGCCGTACGTACAGCTTCCACCTCCACTTCACCATCAGTGGCCAGCAGCCCACCCCGCTCGGTGCAGGGAGAGTCGGCCTCCTAGTCCCACACAATGCTCTTCTTTCGGCCTCCTATTTTTTATTTTTATTTTAAAAATGTAATATCAAGTATAAAAACCTAAAAAAAAATTAAAAATAAAAAAAATATTTTTATTACAAAAACAGAAAATAAAGTAGTTAAAAATGCCCTAAATTTTTTAAAAAATTCAAAAAGTATATTATATATTTAATTTGCAAAGAAATATTTTTTTCAATTGACTTGATGAAATTATGAATAAATTTTTTTTATTCATATATTTTTGTACGATTTAACCTGTAAAAATAATCTAAAAATAATATAGTATAAAATTAACATTATATTCAGACAATTTTTAAACATTGTGACAGTAATTTTTAGCTAACTTTTATATAAATGATCTTATTAATTATAAGTTATATATATATTATATTTTAGCGTAGCTAATTTTATGTCAACCATGCAAGTCATCTTGCTTATTCTATATTTAAAAAAAAACCTTGCTCTTATTTCGAGCACATGATTTACTTGATAGTGGTGCGTGTGTAAAAAAAAACCTTATAAAAGCTGCGATAATTAAAGATTGGAATAAGTACCATGTTTAAGTTGAAAAGTCGTGGACGCTGTGTTACACACGCGGACATGGGAATTGGCAATTGGGATTCTGGGTGTGATGGTACTTTTGAGCTACTATTAAGTCTATAATGCAAAGAAGTTCCAATTTTCTGTGCAGTGTCCAATTGCAACGCACTGCTGTTGCCGACCAGACGTAGATGGGAAGAATGCGCTTCCACTATTCACCCACTAATTTTTAAAGTTTAAAAACGCGAACAAGATGATGAGTTCCTCAATCCTGATTGAATATATGATAGATGAGTGGTCCAAGTGCGATTTTTATTTTACTGTATAAATAAATAAAATCACGCAAAATGCTTGTTCCCATGAAAGGCACGTGCGATTTATTAGTCATCACATGAGGCCAACTCAGGAATGTGGCCATGTGTCCACTAGTGGCACTGATCAAATCCAATCATTCGATAGGTTTATGTCACATGTGGTAGATTTTCTTACTTTTTTATTCTTTTATTTTTAAAAAAAACATTAATTAATTTGCGGTAACTCTTCCACCCACTCAAATCCAATCATTCAATAGGTTTATGTCACCTTAATCGAACTTAGTACAATTCATAGTAATTGAGTAAAACTTGTATATTAACAAATTGAGTTGGCTCAAGTTCAATGAAGCAAATATCAAATGAGTTATCAATTATATTATTTATTTAAATGAGTTAAATATATATATAAAATAATTCGAATCGAGTCAAACTTGAATCAAATCAAACTTAACAGTATTAAACTCAAGTCTAACTTAGTTGAGTGATGAAATATCAAATGAATTATCAAGTGTATCGATTTATTTACACGCCATGTCATGTGATGATATACCTTTATTACTATACTTCCCTCTAGCGTTACATGAGATAAATTGTTTCAATTATTTGTGTAGCTATATATAACATAAGCAAAGCTTTACGCACGTTCCCTTTTGTTTGCTTGGTTTAACCAAACACTTTGAAAAAATAGACCCCCTGGCCTGCTCCACACGTTAATTTGATGTAAAATTAAATAGGGCTGTAAGGCGTGAAGTGGGAAACGCGGGGGATATTTTTAGTGGGACATTTTACGTAAAATTTCCGTTTTCTGCTTGAACCAGGGGGATATGTTTAGTGGGTCCTATCTCGAGTCGACGTAAACGCCAGGGACCGAAATGGATGAACGTGACAAGACCGGCAATTGTGGACTCGTAGGGTCAGATGGAGAAGATGTTCGGATAGATATGTAATTAAAAAAATTGACACATCCATCATGCGCATGCAAACATGTCGTCAGCCCTGCCACTAGCTAGGGTTGTAAGAGGCTCTACTATTAAATCGAAATTATTCTCCAAATTTTGATGTGGTAGTTGATGTGTTCGGATGCGTAAAATTATTAATTGCATTCGTGATAGATAACGTGTTTAAATCGATTTGATGAACTTAGATTTTATTAATTTTTGTCTTTATCGATCATTGCATTCAAGAATATGACGTATTTACTTCGGTTTTGGGATGAATTTTGATTCAGGCAAGTAAGACTTTTGTTCAGGAAATAAGAACTTCAGTTCAGAAAATAAAGATTTTGGTTCGGGAAATAAGTCTTAGGTTCTGAAAATAAAGACTTCGGTTGGAAAAATAAGTCTTTGGTTCGAAAAATAAGGACTTCGGTTCAGAAAAAACTACTATTTCTCGAACCGAATCATCAAACCAAATTAAATCATTCCTTACTTACGAGTTTTTGGGTTTCGTGAACTGTAATTTCTGATAACATCTTTAAATGATCATATTTTTGTATACAGTGAACTATTTTGGGTCCTTTTTTTATTTATAGGTATTTATGAGAATTACAATGCTCAAACCCCCATATGGGGTTTGCCGCTCACAGAATTCTAAAAAAAAAAAGCACTTTTTCACCTCCAATTTCACATTTATGTAGTCTACATGTGTTTCCTTTATGTCACCTCAGCTCTCTAGGTTCATCCCATGTGATAAATTTTTCATGAAGTAACGTACAACATGTTGTTTTATGATAGATGACGTGTTTAATTCGTAGAATAGTATTTTGATTTTTCGCAATATAGCTATTTTCAAAACCGATTTAAACGATGCTCTATTTTTGTCGCATATTGTTATGACACAACATGTATTAATTTTTCAGACTCGCTGGAATAACAAGCTGAACTGACACATAGATCCAACTCTAATTCAGGTGAAATCATCCTATTAAAAATATTAATTTAATTATAAAAGCACCAGCATCTAATACATGTAAATGTAAAAAAATGATGAAATACAACAAAAAATATGGGGGGGGGGGGGGGTTCAATGGGAAGGTAAGTTGATGTGAGGGGAGGAAAGTAGGTGAATGCCAGTGTAGGGGGAGGGGGGATGACGCCAGGGGATGGGAAGTGGGTCGATAGTGGTGGGGAGGGGGGTTGGTTTGTTTGTCTTTTGGGTGAAAGTTTGTCTAGTAGATCATCTAAAGCATGAGAGGAGGGAGGTTGGTCGATGGCAATGGGGTGAGAGGAGGGGGAGGAGACGCCGATAGGGAGAGGTGGATCAATGTAGTTGTTTCCCTGTCATATAAATTTTTTATTAAAATAATAATAATATATTACTATTTTAATGCATAGAATGAATAATATGAATAAGCAAAATTTAAATTCATGAAAAAGTAATCATTTTCATCTAATTTTGCAGTTCTATTTGATGAAATCAATGCTAATGCTCTAAGTTGTGAAGTGGGGAATCAAAAATTAGGTCTCTTCAAATCAATTTAAATTAAATAATTAAGGATTAGTTTTATATGTCTTTTTATTGTCTATTCTATTTTTATGATTTTGAATTTTTATTAAATTTTAAAAATAAATTTTATTTAGTGGAGAAAATGTGTTTTTTAAAATTACATTTAATAAAAAAAAATTAAAAAATTGTGAATTCAAGTATAAAGTAAAGAAAAAAACAAATAAAATTTCTATTGAAATTAAAATTCGATTTGAAAACATAAAATCATTAGAAACAGTTTTTTAAATAGCTACAAGACTAATTTATTTTCAAAACACAATTCACATATTAATCATATTAAATTATGATGAGACCTGTATTTTTAAAATTTAAAAATAGAATTAAGCTTTCCAATTGGAGCCTGGTATGAATTTTTATTTCTTTATTCTATTTTCTATATTATATGAGAATTCATGTTGAATTCTAATTTAAAATAATTTTTGTTTGATAGAAGAATGTATTTTAAAAGATATGTTTTTTAAAAATTGGGTCCCACAAAAATAAAAAAAAATATTGTAGGCTTAGGTAATATAATAGATAAAAACTAAAAAAACATTTGAATTTTCTACTAAAATTGAATTTAAATTTAAAAACAAAAAAAATTTAAAAAATTTAAAAATAGGTTTAGGACTCACTTATTTTTAAAACTTAGTTCACAAAATAATATTTTTAAATTATTATAGACCCTGCTATTTGAGATTCGGAACCTAAATTTTGCTTGAATTCAACTACACCAAACACAGCCTTGTCTTCTAAAGAGTTGAAATTTTTGAATTACAAATTGGGGTATGCTGAATTACAAATGGTAAGGCAAATATTTTTGTAACAATGATAAATGTTTTGGACTAGTCTATTTATTAAGCTACTAGAAAAGCAGCCTTCAAGAATGCTAATGTATAAGAAGTTTGTTTGTTTGTTTTTTCCTTGTCTTGGGTTATTTGTAGTATGTGAGTCTTTATGATAAATGTTTTAGATTAGTCTATTTCTTAGGCTACCAGAAAAGTAGCCTTGAAGAATGCTCAAGTTGAGAGGGAGCCCTTAAGATATAGGAGTCGACTAGGTGATGTTTTGCATGCATCATGTCCACCAAGTTATTGGTCGCCAAGTCATAGTGGAGTACCTAAGGATGGGATAGAGTGGCATTTTAGAAGTAGTAAGGAGTGCGCCATACGATCTTGGTTCCTCCGAGCTCACTAGACGCAATGAGGGTGTTCCGAAAAGCGTGGTGCTAACAAGCATCTCCCAAGTGGCACGGTGCGTGCTACTTGAGGAGGGGCAGGCGGAAAGCATAGCTAATGTGGACGAGATAGGTTCTATGGAAGTTTGTATAGGAGATTGATAGAGCCCATTCAGAGTTCAGGCGTACTGACCCAATTAAATGTGAGGAATATACCGCGACCGAGGACTTTCTGATGAAGATGAGACTTGGCCATCCCTACATAATTAAGTTATGAACTGGAGTCGTTCTCCTGATGAGCCCAAAGCAGTGCCAAACCAGTCTATGTGTGCTCCGATCAGTAGGCTTGCTCAAAACATCCATCAGTGTGACCGAGTGCCGCATGGGTAAAAACCCTAACCCCGTGACAAAGTGGTATTAGATCAGTTGCGGACCATATCCATAAAGCTCACTAAGCACTCTCGCGACAGACATGCATGGTCCCAAATCTCAAGTTAAGAGGGAGCCCTTAAGAAATAGGGATCAACCAAATGAAGGTCTTGCACGCATCGCATCCACCAAGTTGTTGACTGTCGAGCCATGGTGGAGTACCTGAGGATGGGACAGTGGCATTGCGAGAGTCATAAGGAGCGCGTTAGATGATCTTTGTTCTTCCAAGCTCACTAGATGCAATGAGAGCATGCGAAATCAAGTGAAAGAGAATATCACGCTCCAAACAACGTGATACTGGTGGGCGTCTCCCAAGTGGCACAGGTGCGTGCCACTTGAGGAGGGGCAAGGCAAATAGTATAGCTGGTGCGGATGAAATAGGCTCCACGACAGTTCCTACGAGAGATCAATGAAATCCCTTCAGAGTTCAAACGTATCAACCCGATTAAATGCGAAAAGTACAACACTAATTGAGGACTTAACAATGAAAAAAAATTTGATCATGCGTACACAAACTAATTGAAAACTAAAGTCATTCTTCTGATGAGCTCAAGACAAAACGAAACCAATCTATATATACTCAAATTAGTATGACTTACTCAAAGCATTCACTAAAATAATCATTTGCTACATGAATAAAAACTATGACCCCATGACAATTTGCTTGCAAATAGAATAAAACCTTCATGCACAAACTAATGACGCAAGCAAGCCGACCCAAGAACAGTAAACCAGCTATTTTAATAACGCGTAGTTTACACATATTTTATAATATGACATTCATGAAACAATAGTGCAGTCAGTATTGACCGGGTAGGAAGGGCATTTCTCGTGACTTTGCATTTACTAAATGAACTGTTCGTTATATTTTTATTTAATTTATTACCCATTGACACCCTTGCCCGGCACTGTCTCCTGCGGTCAACGCTAACTAGATAAAGACAGGAAGGGCTAGGAATTAGAATTGAACACCGCTGTCTCCTTATCATAAATATTCTCCTAGAGTTTTCCATACTAACAAGAAATGTGAGGCTCATAAATAAATTAATAAATAAATCATTCAAGGGCCTCACCCGGAGACTTTTTGCATCATCAGGCGGGGTTTGGATTTAAATGGCAGCCTAGAATGTAGCCATAACACATTCCTCATTCATCCATGCCCAAGAATGCTGCCTACGAGAAGTGATGGGAGGTGCTTTTACAAACAAATTAGGCAATTTACAAATTACAAGCAGCATTGCAGAAAATGCTTGGGGTGGGGGTGGGGAGAGAGAACGGCCTATCCAACAACAATAAGAGAAGGATTATTATACAATAAGAATAAGAAGAATGGCAACTCTTTTTTGCTTGCCTTGCCAGGAGTAGCCATTCCCACCGGTCATCATCGATGAAAGTCAGCACCGTGCAGGAGCCGTTTGGCATAGTGCTACAGGCTATATACTTGCAGGCAACCCAACCACTGCAACAAAAATAAAAATCAAGCTGAAGGTCATACCCAGTCAAGCTGTGTACAACCAACGAGGGCAGCATCCTGGTTATTCACCCTTTCAAGATCACAACAAAATGGTCACCTGTTATAGTAGGAAAGGAAGAGGTCAGGGTTACAGTTCTCACCTACTCAGCAACCCTTCCTCTTGTCCACCTTTAAATGAATGTTGTACCATCTCTTCTTTTTCCTATCCCTCATTGAATGCTTTTTCTCTTTCGCGGGACCATCTTCTTTACCCTCTTTAGAGGTACCCTTATAACTCTTACTTCTAATTGAACCTTGTTTCAAGGGTGGAGTAGTCGAGTATGACGCGCGAATTTCATTCCACTCCTTCAGAAGTTCGTCAATCTGCATCGCATAAAAACAAGAACAGCATATAACTAAAGCTAAATTGAATATAGACAAAACCAAGCGCTATCACCCAAAAAAAAAAGTTTAGATTTCAAGCTCACAGCATGCATTTCTTGGGCATATCTGCTCGTCATATCAGTAAATTGTGCAACGACCTGCAAAAACTCATTACAATAAACATTCAAGAAGCCATTTTTAACCACGAACTCGTAGAGCTTATGGCAAAGCTAACTAACCTCTTTGTATTCACTTTCGAAATTTACAGCCATCTGACTTCTTTCTTTTAAGCACAAAAATACACACACACATGTAATTAGTATCAAAACAATCAAAAACAAAAAAAGGGGGGGAAATAGGTAGCAAGAAGACGGATTATATATGAAGAAAGGGTAAGACAAACCTGAATGGGCAAAGCATCCATGTCGGCCCTCAAAGCAACAAAAGGAGGAGAACCGGAGCCGACGACGGCCACAACACCAGTTCCAGCTACCGGCCACCTGTAGCCCACGCCAAGCCGGTCAAGCTCTCGCCTTATGAGCTCGCTTGTCTGGAACTCCTCGTACGCGAGTTCCGGGTTCTGGTGGATCTCCCTCCTCAGCTGCTTCATCCACTCGACTGTAGATGGATCATTGGCCAGCCTAAGTATGTGGTCTCTGACGGCTGCTGCATCTGAGCTCTGATTGGTGATAATGAGATCACGATGGTTGTTTTCCGGGTGGGAGATGGAATAATCAACGTACTCCGTGTCCAAACAGTGGGTACAGGGAATTATAGTAACCATCATCGCCATGGAGATTATGGTCAGAAGCCCCAGAGGTTGCAGAGGCTCCATAGGTATCCTGTAAACTGTCCTTGACACCATGTGCCTCGTGGGAAAGTGTTTGCAGTTTCCCTATAACATATATATGGTCTCAAAAACAGTAGAAGCATATGTCTGTCTACTCCCCTCCTAATATTTTTTTTTATTGTACGGCTGAGGGTGAGACTCCAGATTGCACGTGATGAAAATGGAGATTGGGGCAACATGCACGTGAAAGGGACAGGTCTCCTTGGATGCTTTCCCCGCCCTATCCGAATATGTATTTGGTCCACCTACAAAAAACAACTCAAAACGTATATTATAATATAATTTCAAAAGTAGCTTAAAGAAAATAAGTGGGATTTATTTTATTTAAATAAATAATTTGTTTTTTTGATTATTTTTAATAAGAATATAATAACTCAACATGTTCGTTGAAGTCTAGTACAATATAATGGTAATATTTACCATTTAAAATCTTAACATTTTGAATCTAAATAAATATTTATAATTATACAGAGGGGGAGGGAGGGAATAAGTCGCCTACAAAATACAAATGGGTACATCTCATACTTTTTTATTTTTTAAATTTTACAAATTGATGTCCGCGTATCCTTTATGATTTGATATTTTTTTTTAAAAATGTATTGCAATAATTTCCTTATAGCATTTCCATTCTTTCTTACCCCTAAAATTTCTTACCCTACGAAGACATAGTTTTAAACTCACAAGCTTACTATTAGTGGATATATGCCTTTACCACTATGCTTGCCCGGTGGGACTCTCATGATCATGATTGAGGAACTACTTAGTATTGGTACCTGTAAGAATAGTAATGGCTCCTTTATCAATAGATTAGTTGTAGTACTCACAATCAGGGATGTATTATTAAATACTAATAATATGGATATCATATCGCAAAGGGCTAAGCACGTCTTAGCATTAATTCGTTCCATACAGAATCTAAAAAAAACCATGATTGTGAGTGCTAATCAAGACCGGTTGAGAAAGTTTAGTTAAAAGGAATTCATATTTAAAAACTGAAATTCAAAATTATGATCCGTATTATTTAAGTTACAAATAGTGTCATAAAGCTCACTAAATATTCTAAGTCACATAATTTTTTAAAATTAAATAATTCAATTACTATAATTACATTTAAAACATTTATTATAAAATAGTTAAATATTTTAAGAAATTTATCTACACGAAGCAATATTGGTAATAAATTATACTCAAAATTTATAGTTTGGCTACAAACTTTATTATAATTTTAAATTTTAATATATTTTTAAACTTTGAGATACTTGTTAGCCAAATTTAATTAAATTTGGTTATGTGGTAATTCAAAGTTTAGAATTTTAACAAAATTATAGTCAATATGCAGATTTCGAATATAATTTGTAATCAATATTAATCCATATAGATAAATTTATTAAAATAAATATTTATTATACTATTAATGCTCTTAATAACGTGTTCATCCTAAATACTTTAAGACAATAAATTATAGTAGTAATTAATTCTAATTATAATTATATATATAATTAAAATTAAAATTTATAATATATATATTAAAATTTTAAAATGGAGAGGCCCGCCAACCCATCTTAATTACATCACTAGTAATAATAGTAACTATCTCAATTTAAAATATAATATCCATATTAAAATATTATTAATACTAATAATATATATTTAATCCATATTAGTACATATATTTCACCAGCAGATTCAAAATTACATGAATATTAGTTCTCACATATAGCCCATAATGTAGCTTGTCAATAAGCATAGTGATATACTAATTGATGTAGCTTGTCAATAAGCATAGCGATATCGCAGGTGTGATCATTGGCTAACAAGCTTATCTTTCAACTCAATTTAATACAAGTCTTTACAACTTTGTTCAATGGCTTGAACTAATCAAAAGTTAAAACCTTTTATGTTGAAGGTTTGATCATGTTCTCTAAATCTCAATCATTATGTTCAATGATTTGAACATATTACCAATGAACCTTTTTTTTCAAAGGATCGATTAATACATACAATCTATGTAAGCTGCTTTAGACTCACTTAAGTGTGACCAAAGGTTTAATAAACTTGTTTAGAGATTTGATCAACTGCCTACAATCTCGATTAAGGATGTGTTCAAAGTTTTAAACAAAAAATGTTTGAAGGTTCTAACATCCCATACTTAGAAAATATGTAGATCCCATTACAAAATTATTCGGTAGACTAAATTGAAATAAAGATTCAAATCTTAGCTAGTTTGAATAAAGTATATTATTTTATACTTTCGAATTCAAACACAATTTGTGAGATCTTTTTTTTTTTTTACCTATCTCTTCTACTTTATTACGCAGACCCAACATATTTCCATCTTTTCCATTTTTAACGAAGTCTATTTAAAAAAACACATTCTTTTTTAAAAGTCATGATTGCAATAATAAAACCAATATATATATATATATATATATATATATATATATACACACACACACACACCCACAACACGACACAAAAAGAACATTTTTTTATAAAATTAAAATTGAAGCTCCAACTTCAATAAAATTAAAAGTCATAAAATGAAAACACAAAAATATGTAACCAACAAGTCACAAATGTTCCAGATTTGGTGTGTGGTGGCTAATGTGTCTTGCTCCATAATACATACATATTTATTTCTATCAATAAAAAACCATCCTATACGTAGCGTACGTTCTTTGGATGTATGGAGAATATATGAATTATAAATAGCAAAATTTGTTCTTTAATTCATAAGCTTGTTTGAGTGAATGAGTTTATATATAGAGAGAGAGTGTGCGTGTGTGTTTTATTACAATGATAATGTGAGATTAATTTTTTATCGTAAAAATTTTAATATGTTAAAATAAAAATAAATTATTAATAAAAAAATTAAGAAATTTTTTATTACATACAAATTGCATATATATATTATAACTTTCCTAAATTAACAATTAAAATAATATATGTTAAACTTTTTTGCTTGATATATTAAAATTTTGATATTTTGTTATCCGATTAAAATAATATTATAATATTAACTTCACTCATTGCATAATGTAATGTGACGATTTTCGTAATAATATTGTCATGATCATTTTTTGCAATAATTTAAAAGTGCACTTATTTTTAATAAATCAAATAAATTAGATATTAAAATAAAAATAAATTAATGTAAAAAATAATAAATATATACACATGTTATAAATGAATATTGGAGTTTTAATTCTAACCGAGTATGTTGGAGACTAAATTTAGTTTTTGGGTAGATTTAAAAAAAAAACTCAAATTCATAATTTTGAGATAATATCATATATAATATTAAGTCTATAATTGAGAGCCGAGATGACACCTCGTTCAATACCCTATTCAACTAAACTAAGCTGAACCCGAGTGGGTGTGGGTGTGGGTGTGGGTGTGGCGTATGCTTTCATGCGCAGACACTAGTATCAGATTAAGTCCCAATTTTAACGATATATTTGAAGCCATTTGACTGCAATTAAAGCGCGTGATTCATTAATAAATTTGAAAAAAAAAATGAAGTAATCGCGTTGATTAGCTTTACCTGCACATGTTCCATGTTTCCGGAGTTCCTCGTGCGCTGAGACCATGGACTATTCCACCGGCGCCAACTTTGGAATGTGGTGGAAAGCCTCTATTTATTTTAATTTTTAATAATAATATATATATATCATCATTAAATTATTTGTACGTACGGAACTCTCACGGGGAGAGGCTGTATGAAACCCTAAAAATTGATGGGTAGGCCGAAAGGTTGATAATTTATTGGAGCTGATGATCAGCCTCTGTTAGTATACCAATCAGCAGAGACCAGAGACCAGAGACCAGGAATATGTAAGATATGATGCAGCCTTATTATCCTACAAGAGTCAAGATTTGGTGAGAAGTGGCTCATTTGAGGTGGTAATAATGCGACAACAACCGTTAATTTCAATCACATTATTATTAGAAGATGACGTTGAAAGCAATTTAGTTGTCTGCAAGCCCGCCAATGATGAGTAACGAAAATGAGTCAATGTAACTCCTTCATACTTCAATAATGCAAACCTAAATTCATTTAATATTCTAGGTGGGCAACTACAATACAATCCATATCTTTCATATATATATATATATATATATATATATATATATATATATATATATATATATATATATATACATACATTTGTATAATTTTGAAATCTTCAAATCTATCTATCACCTCCATGTTGTACCATAAGTGAAATAAATGTCATGTGTGACGGACAGGTGATATAACTAAGTAATTACTTGCTCCACATATACAAGGATTATAAAATTTTCTACTTCGTTAGAAAACTTATTATTATTTATATAATATCATTTATTTTTAATTAATATGGTTGTTGTCATTAAAGCTTACATATATATATATATATATATATATATATATATATATATATATATATATGTTGTTGAACATTATTGTCCCACGTACGTAAGAAAACGACGAGTGGGAGCCAACGGGGTATATAAAATGAAATGCAATGTCATAATGTTATAATGAATTTTAACATCCAATGTGACGTACCAATGCTCTGACGAATAGTTTGATTGATATGTTTTAGTTTAAAATTTCACTTTTATAAAAAAGTTTATACCACAAAAATTATTTATTATTAAATATTAATTTTAAACTTTATTTATATATCTTAAATTTTATTTACTGTTTTCTTACATCTGTTTATTGGATTTGAGAGAATAATTATTTAAATATAAAATAAATTTTAACCAATAAATTGACTCAACAATTTGATTGAAAATAAAATGTACTGTTTGGGAAAAGGGTGGTGGTGATGGCATGAGACTATACACCATCCACTCCTCACCTGCAAGTTACGCACAGCCACCCCCCTCCCCCCCCATCGGAAACACCAGTACTCCGGGTGGGCGCACCACAGACCCACCATGCGCCATCAGACACCGCATCTCGATCTCTCTCGTCGAAGTCCCCGCACAGCGCCGGTTCGCCGCCTCCAACACCTGCCTGCCGCCGTACGTACAGCTTCCACCTCCACTTCACCATCAGTGGCCAGCAGCCCACCCCGCTCGGTGCAGGGAGAGTCGGCCTCCTAGTCCCACACAATGCTCTTCTTTCGGCCTCCTATTTTTTATTTTTATTTTAAAAATGTAATATCAAGTATAAAAACCTAAAAAAATATTTTTATTACAAAAACAGAAAATAAAGTAGTTAAAAATGCCCTAAATTTTTTTTAAAAATTCAAAAGTATATTATATATTTAATTTGCAAAGAAATATTTTTTTCAATTGAATTGATGAAATTATGAATAAATTTTTTTTATTCATATATTTTTGTACGATTTAACCTGTAAAAATAATCTAAAAATAATATAGTATAAAATTAACATTATATTCAGACAATTTTTAAACATTGTGACAGTAATTTTTAGCTAACTTTTATATAAATGATCTTATTAATTATAAGTTATATATATATATATATATTATATTTTAGCGTAGCTAATTTTATGTCAACCATGCAAGTCATCTTGCTTATTCTATATTAAAAAAAAAAACCTTGCTCTTATTTCGAGCACATGATTTACTTGATAGTGGTGCATGTGTAAAAAAAAACCTTATAAAAGCTGCGATAATTAAAGATTGGAATAAGTACCATGTTTAAGTTGAAAAGTCGTGGACGCTGTGTTACACACGCGGACATGGGAATTGGCAATTGGGATTCTGGGTGTGATGGTACTTTTGAGCTACTATTAAGTCTATAATGCAAAGAAGTTCCAATTTTCTGTGCAGTGTCCAATTGCAACGCACTGCTGTTGCCGACCAGACGTAGATGGGAAGAATGCGCTTCCACTATTCACCCACTAATTTTTAAAGTTTAAAAACGCGAACAAGATGATGAGTTCCTCAATCCTGATTGAATATATGATAGATGAGTGGTCCAAGTGCGATTTTTATTTTACTGTATAAATAAATAAAATCACGCAAAATGCTTGTTCCCATGAAAGGCACGTGCGATTTATTAGTCATCACATGAGGCCAACTCAGGAATGTGGCCATGTGTCCACTAGTGGCACTGATCAAATCCAATCATTCGATAGGTTTATGTCACATGTGGTAGATTTTCTTACTTTTTTATTCTTTTATTTTTAAAAAAACATTAATTAATTTGCGGTAACTCTTCCACCCACTCAAATCCAATCATTCAAAAGGTTTATGTCACCTTAATCGAACTTAGTACAATTCATAGTAATTGAGTAAAACTTGTATATTAACAAATTGAGTTGGCTCAAGTTCAATGAAGCAAATATCAAATGAGTTATCAATTATATTATTTATTTAAATGAGTTAAATATATATATAAAATAATTTCAATCGAGTCAAACTTGAATCAAATCAAACTTAACAGTATTAAACTCAAGTCTAACTTAGTTGAGTGATGAAATATCAAATGAATTATCAAGTGTATCGATTTATTTACAGGCCATGTCATGTGATGATATACCTTTATTACTATACTTCCCTCTAGCGTTACATGAGATAAATTGTTTCAATTATTTGTGTAGCTATATATAACATAAGCAAAGCTTTACGCACGTTCCCTTTTGTTTGCTTGGTTTAACCAAACACTTTGAAAAAATAGACCCCCTGGCCTGCTCCACACGTTAATTTGATGTAAAATTAAATAGGGCTGTAAGGCGTGAAGTGGGAAACGCGGGGGATATTTTTAGTGGGACATTTTACGTAAAATTTCCGTTTTCTGCTTGAACCAGGGGGATGTGTTTAGTGGGTCCTATCTCGAGTCGACGTAAACGCCAGGGACCGAAATGGATGAACGTGACAAGACCGGCAATTGTGGACTCGTAGGGTCAGATGGAGAAGATGTTCGGATAGATATGTAATTAAAAAAAATGACACATCCATCATGCGCATGCAAACATGTCGTCAGCCCTGCCACTAGCTAGGGTTGTAAGAGGCTCTAATATTAAATCGAAATTATTCTCCAAATTTTGATGTGGTAGTTGATGTGTTTGGATGCGTAAAATTATTAATTGCATTTGTGATAGATAACGTGTTTAAATCGATTTGATGAACTTAGATTTTATCAATTTCTGTCTTTATCGATCGTTGCATTCAAGAATATGGCGTATTTACTTCGGTTTTGGGATGAATTTTGATTCAGGCAAGTAAGACTTTTGTTTGGGAAATAAGAACTTCAGTTCAGAAAATAAAGATTTCAGTTTGGGAAATAAGTCTTAGGTTCTGAAAATAAAGACTTCGGTTGGGAAAATAAGTCTTTGGTTCGAAAAATAAGGACTTCGGTTCAGAAAAAAACTACTATTTCTCGAACCGAATCATCAAACCAAATTAAATCATTTCTTACTTACGAGTTTTTGGGTTTCGTGAACTGTAATTTCTGATAACATCTTTAAATGGTCATATTTTTGTATACAGTGAACTATTTTGGGTCCTTTTTTTATTTATAGGTATTTATGAGAATTACAATGCTCAAACCCCCATATGGGGTTTGCCGCTCCTGAAATTCTCAAAAAAAAAAAGCACTTTTTCACCTCCAATTTCACATTTATGTAGTCTACATGTGTTTCCTTTATGTCACCTCAGCTCTCTAGGTTTATCCCATGTGATAAATTTTTCATGAAGTAACGTACAACATGTTGTTTTATGATAGATGACGTGTTTAATGCGTAGAATAGTATTTTGATTTTTCGCAATATAGCTATTTTCAAAACCGATTTAAACGATGCTCTATTTTTGTCGCATATTGTTATGACACAACATGTATTAATTTTTCAGACTCGCTGGAATAACAAGCTGAACTGACACATAGATCCAACTCTAATTCAGGTGAAATCATCCTATTAAAAATATTAATTTAATTATAAAAGCACCAAGATCTAATACATGTAAATGTAAAAAAATGATGAAATACAACAAAAAAATATGGGGGGGGGGGGGGGGGGGGTCTCAATGGGAAGGTAAGTTGATGTGAGGGGAGGAAAGTAGGTGAATGCCGGTGTAGGGGGGAGGGGGGATGACGCCAGGGGGATGGGAAGTGGGTCGATAGTGGTGGGGAGGGGGGTTGGTTTGTTTGTCTTTTGGGTGAAAGTTTGTCTAGTAGATCAGCTAAAGCATGAGAGGAGGGAGGTTGGTCGATGGCAATGGGGTGAGAGGAGGGGGAGGAGACGCCGATAGGGAGAGGTGGATCAATGTAGTTGTTTCCCTGTCATATAAATTTTTTATTAAAATAATAATAATATATTACTATGCATAGAATGAATAATATGAATAAGCAAAATTTAAATTCATGAAAAAGTAATCATTTTCATCTAATTTTGCAGTTCTATTTGATGAAATCAATGCTAATGCTCTAAGTTGTGAAGTGGGGAATCAAAAATTAGGTCTCTTCAAATCAATTTAAATTAAATAATTAAGGATTAGTTTTATATGTCTTTTTATTGTCTATTCTATTTTTATGATTTGAATTTTTATTAAATTTTAAAAATAAATTTTATTTAGTGGAGAAAATGTGTTTTTTAAAATTACATTTAATAAAAAAAATTAAAAAATTGTGAATTCAAGTATAAAGTAAAAAAAAACAAATAAAATTCCTATTGAAATTAAAATTCGATTTGAAAACATAAAATCATTAGAAACAGTTTTTTAAATAGCTACAAGACTAATTTATTTTCAAAACACAATTCACATATTAATCATATTAAATTATGATGAGAGCTGTATTTTCAAAATTTAAAAATAGAATTAAGCTTTCCAATTGGAGCCTGGTATGAATTTTTATTTCTTTATTCTATTTTCTATATTATATGAGAATTCATGTTGAATTCTAATTTAAAATAATTTTTGTTTGATAGAAGAATGTATTTTAAAAGATATGTTTTTTAAAAATTGGGTCCCATAAAAATAAAAAAAATATTGTAGGCTTAGGTAATATAATAGATAAAAACTAAAAAAACATTTGAATTTTCTACTAAAATTGAATTTAAATTTAAAAACAAAAAAAATTAAAAAATTTAAAAATAGGTTTAGGACTCACTTATTTTTATAACTTAGTTCACAAAATAATATTTTTAAATTATTATAGACCCTGCTATTTGAGATTCGGAACCTAAATTTTGCTTGAATTCAACTACACCAAACGCAGCCTTGTCTTCTAAAGAGTTGAAATTTTTGAATTACAAATTGGGGTATGCTGAATTACAAATGGTAAGGCAAATATTTTTGTAACAATGATAAATGTTTTGGACTAGTCTATTTATTAAGCTACTAGAAAAGCAGCCTTCAAGAATGCTAATGTATAAGAAGTTTGTTTGTTTGTTTTTTCCTTGTCTTGGGTTATTTGTAGTATGTGAGTCTTTATGATAAATGTTTTAGACTAGTCTATTTCTTAGGCTACCAGAAAAGTAGCCTTGAAGAATGCTCAAGTTGAGAGGGAGCCCTTAAGATATAGGAGTCGACTAGGTGATGTATTGCATGCATCATGTCCACCAAGTTATTGGTCGCCAAGTCATAGTGGAGTACCTGAGGATGGGATAGAGTGGCATTTTAGAAGTAGTAAGGAGTGCGCCATACGATCTTGGTTCCTCCGAGCTCACTAGACGCAATGAGGGTGTTCCGAATAGCGTGGTGCTAACAAGCATCTCCCAAATGGCACGGTGCGTGCTACTTGAGGAGGGGCAGGTGGAAGGCATAGCTAATGTGGACGAGATAGGTTCTATGGAAGTTTGTATAGGAGATCGATAGAGCCCATTCAGAGTTCAGGCGTACTGACCCAATTAAATGCGAGGAATATACCGCCAGTCGAGGACTTTCTGATGAAGATGAGACTTGGCCATCCCTACATAATTAAGTTATGAACTGGAGTCGTTCTCCTGATGAGCCCAAAGCAGTGCCAAACCAGTCTATGTGTGCTCCGATCAGTAGGCTTGCTCAAAACATCCATCAGTGTGACCGAGTGCCGCATGAGTAGAAACCCTAACCCCGTGACAAAGTGGTATTAGATCAGTTGCGGACCATATCCATAAAGCTCACCAAGCACTCTCGCGACAGACATGCATGGTCCCAAATCTCAAGTTAAGAGGGAGCCCTTAAGAAATAGGGATCAACCAGATGAAGGTCTTGCACGCATCGCATCCACCAAGTTGTTGACTGTTGAGCCGTGGTGGAGTACCTGAGGATGGGACAGTGGCATTGCGAGAGTCATAAGGAGCGCGTTAGATGATCTTTGTTCTTCCAAGCTCACTAGATGCAATGAGAGCATGCGAAATCAAGTGAAAGAGAATATCACGCTCCAAACAACGTGATACTGGTGGGCGTCTCCCAAGTGGCACAGGTGCGTGCCACTTGAGGAGGGGCAAGGCAAATAGTATAACTGGTGCGGATGAAATAGGCTCCACGATAGTTCCTACGAGAGATCAATGAAATCCCTTCAGAGTTCAAACGTATCAACCCGATTAAATGCGAAAAGTACAACACTAATTGAGGACTTAACAATGAAAAGAAATTTGATCATGCGTACACAAACTAATTGAAAACTAAAGTCATTCTTCTGATGAACTCAAGACAAAGCGAAACCAATCTATATATACTCCAATTAGTATGACTTACTCAAAGCATTTACTAAAATAATCATTTGCTACATGAATAAAAACTATGATCCCGACAATTTGCTTGCAAATAGAATAAAACCTTCGTGCACAAACTAATGACGCAAGCAAGCCGACCCAAGAACAGTAAACCAGCTATTTTAATAACGCGTAGTTTACACATAGTTTATAATATGACATTCATGAAACAATAGTGCAGTCAGTATTGACCGGGTAGGAAGGGCATTTCTCGTGACTTTGCATTTACTAAATAAACTGTTCGTTATATTTTTATTTAATTTATTACCCATTGACACCCTTGCCCGGCACTGTCTCCTGCGGTCAACGCTAACTAGATAAAGACAGGAAGGGCTAGGAATTAGAATTGAACACCGCTGTCTCCTTATCATAAATATTCTCCTAGAGTTTTCCATACTAACAAGAAATGTGAGGCTCATAAATAAATTAATAAATAAATCATTCAAGGGCCTCACCCGGAGACTTTTTGCATCATCAGGCGGGGTTTGGATTTAAATGGCAGCCTAGAATGTAGCCATAACACATTCCTCATTCATCCATGCCCAAGAATGCTGCCTACGAGAAGTGATGGGAGGTGCTTTTACAAACAAATTAGGCAATTTACAAATTACAAGCAGCATTGCAGAAAATGCTTGGGGTGGGGGTGGGGAGAGAGAACGGCCTATCCAACAACAATAAGAGAAGGATTATTATACAATAAGAATAAGAAGAATGGCAACTCTTTTTTTGCTTGCCTTGCCAGGAGTAGCCATTCCCACCGGTCATCATCGATGAAAGTCAGCACCGTGCAGGAGCCGTTTGGCATAGTGCTACAGGCTATATACTTGCAGGCAACCCAACCACTGCAACAAAAATAAAAATCAAGCTGAAGGGCATACCCAGTCAAGCTGTGTACAACCAACGAGGGCAGCATCCTGGTTATTCACCCTTTCAAGATCACAACAAAATGGTCACCTGTTATAGTAGGAAAGGAAGAGGTCAGGGTTACAGTTCTCACCTACTCAGCAACCCTTCCTCTTGTCCACCTTTAAATGAATGTTGTACCATCTCTTCTTTTTCCTATCCCTCATTGAATGCTTTTTCTCTTTCGCGGGACCATCTTCTTTACCCTCTTTAGAGGTACCCTTATAACTCTTACTTCTAATTGAACCTTGTTTCAAGGGTGGAGTAGTCGAGTATGACGCGCGAATTTCATTCCACTCCTTGAGAAGTTCGTCAATCTGCATCGCATAAAAACAAGAACAGCATATAACTAAAGCTAAATTGAATATAGACAAAACCAAGCGCGATCACCCAAAAAAAAAAAAGTTTAGATTTCAAGCTCACAGCATGCATTTCTTGGGCATATCTGCTCGTCATATCAGTAAATTGTGCAACGACCTGCAAAAACTCATTACAATAAACATTCAAGAAGCCATTTTTAACCACGAACTCGTAGAGCTTATGGCAAAGCTAACTAACCTCTTTGTATTCACTTTCGAACTTTGAGAGCTCTACCCTTTTTCTTAATATTTCAGCTTCGACAGCTCTTAAATGGTCCTTCTCTTCATTAAAAGCCGCCGTACATAGTGCCTCAATTGTATAGGTTGCACTCTTGAAAAAATTATCACCTAAAACACATCCCATACAACACGTGGAAGTTAGGCCAATATAAGTACCCACCAAAAAAAATTACAAACCTCACAAGTCACATGGGAGATAAAGGCACTAACCATAAACAGCAAATACATGAGTACCGGCCTTTAGCTCAGTTAATT
This sequence comes from Taxillus chinensis, assembly GCA_023512835.1. Classification (NCBI taxonomy): domain Eukaryota; kingdom Viridiplantae; phylum Streptophyta; class Magnoliopsida; order Santalales; family Loranthaceae; genus Taxillus; species Taxillus chinensis. The sequence continues at coordinate 21,141,285 of CM042085.1, read as the reverse complement.
CGCAAGCCTGAAAACCATCTAGCTTTTTAAAGAAGGCGGCATCAGGATCCTTAGTAGCTGCAGCCTGAGACAAACATAGCTTACGAGTTTTAGGAAGTAAAAAAAGAATAAAGAGGGATACAACAATAATGCTGCAAGGGTTCATCATCTCACCAAGGTAACTGCTTGATCCAAACGATAAACAGGGAAACCAAGAAAATACATTCCAGCAGATGTAACCTTTCTTGATTTTGCACTGTCCTCCTACATCAAACAAGAAATGGGTCAGATTCAATTGCCCTGGGAAACGAGACTATAAATAAGGCATAGGGAGATTTAAATGAAACAAGCAATAGCCAATGAAAATCAATAATTTAAAAAGGGATCATATTCGTCTCATGAGTCATCCATAATTTAAAAAAGGGAAAAAATCAACAGATCAACCACATCTATTCTTTTGCTTGTGATTTTCTTCACTGAATAAAATCATTTAATGAAAATCAATATTTAAGTGCGGCGGTCAAGCAGTTCTATATCCAGTATCCACAGGCAGTTATGCATCCAAATTTCCATATATAGTATTCAAAACTGAAATAAAAAAAATTATAGAAACCCGTTTCATACCTGCAGTGCAAGGCTTAATCCACCATTTTCATCTTTATCGAAATACAATAGCTGCACAAAGTGATGAAGGAACAAGTTCTCATAGAATCGTTAAATATTCATAGACTTTTCTTTTCTTTCAGACTGTGCATACAGTTATAATATAGGCCATGAATAATAAATACCTTAAATTTGCTTTTATCTGATGAGTGTACTCGGCAAACAAATCCAGCCTGTGCTTCCTCTTCAGTAATGGAAACAGAATAAAAGTGAGCACATTGCCTTTCAACCTGCTACAAATTGAAAATCATATAAGCACTCCACAAGTAATGCCATGTGGCAAGTAAATGGACAGAAAACCAGAATCACAAAACCTAACCTTCTTAACAATCGGTTGGCCCAGTAGCAGTGGACGAACTGTGACCATGCCACTTAGTGCCTCCTCCAAGACTACTGCAGATACAGTTGTCTTAATTGGCACACCGAGCTTACTATTTTCCAAAACAGTAAACAAATGACAACGTATATTATTTCACAGAAGGTCGATAAAAAATAAATCAGGAAATGAAACAGCGTCATGACTACCATGAAAATCTATATGTGAATTACAAGCTAAAAATTGTATAAAGACAAGGAGAATATGAACCAGACCTAAAAAGTGCTGCAAACATGGTGTTAAATGCTCCCAAACTTGAAAGATCTAGCTCTAATTCTTGGCCATCTGATTCAACAGCCTACAAAAAGAACAGTATCATGTTTAGTGCCATGCCTTCATGTCAATCTAAAGCATGAAACAGAAATTTTTTTACTAATTGTTGTGAGAAAACAACTCTAAGAATGTGTTTACATCCCATTACAACCTTCAACTCCAACATGGTCCAAGTAGGGAACAAATGAACGGACCTCACTCTTAACAGATCACAACATTATGCATTTACAAACTATCTCACCTCGAAACCAGCCGTATCATATTGGTGTCTTTTTTGTGAATCCGATAGGATATGATAAGAAAATGTGACTTCCTTAAAAATATCAGCTGCTTTAGGGTCATTTGCATTTTTGTCGGGATGGTACCTGAAATTATACAATATCGATGTCAATACTTTCCACATGAAAAGCAGACAAGCACGTTTATGTGAAAACCCTTAATTATTAATGCATTTCATCATCTGAAAACTACAAAGATCATGTTTTACCTTTTCAACTAAAAAAATTGTTCATCTTCAAATGAGGTAATTTACTGGGTGGCACCCCCAGAATATTAATAAGACAAACAGTAAATTATTGGTTATGTTCATGTCCCAAACAGCTCAGCTACAGTTTACAGCCAGTGTATGCCCACCAAGCATGTTTTTTTATCAAAAGGTTTTTCTTAGACATAATCATGAGAAACATGACCAAAGCATTGGAAAACAACTAAATAACCAGCTAGCCTTTCACTGCAATGCTTGCAAAGTATATGGTACATTCTAAAAATGATTCTTCAGTAACCCTTCATTAAGGCTATGTTTGTGAGTTATAAAATGGAGGGAAAAGAAAGGATTTAAGTGGAAAGTAATCAAGTCTCTTTTTAAATCCTTTGTTTGCGAGTTTTTAAGAAAGAGGAAAAGAAAGAAAATGGGGAGAAAGTTTAGGTTATTTTCTCTCCAAAATTTTCCTTGCAACGTTGGGAAGATTTAGAGAGAAAGGAAAACTCTATTTAATTAAAATACTTTTCATACCAATAACACTATCTTAAAATATATTAAATTGTTATTGAGAATAATTTTGTAATATACCTCTTTAAATTGAAAATCCTTTCTTTTTCTTTCCAACAGACAAACAAGGGAATAGGAAATAAAAACTAGTTACTTTACTAACTTACAAACAAGAGAAAGGAAAGTAAAATGACTCTTTTCCTTTCTTTTCTTTCGTCAAATTTAAAATCGTTTCCCTTCCTTTCTCTCTGAACTTACAAACATGGTGTAAACCATAAAGTACAAAACAAATTTTTCTCTTAGTCCCTAAGGGGGTTAGATATATAGAAAAGGAGGGTTATAATTTAGGAGAGAGCTACATGCCACAGCCCCTAGTCCTTGAGAAGAAAACGTTCAAAACAATATTTGAGTTGTGGAGGTCCTATGAGGGGTCAAAATTTAGGACAAAGCAACATGCCACACCTGGTACCACCAATCCTTGAGAAGTAAATGTTTAAAACAAGTAAACAACATTGGAGTCAGGGAGGTCCTACAAGGGGTTATTATTTAGGAGAGGGCAACATGCCATGCCCTTCAATCCTTAAGAAGTAAATGTTTGAAACAACATTCGTGGCTGTATTGATGAAAGGTGGGTAGTTCAACGGCAATTTACAAAAAAAAAAAAAAAAAAACTTTAAAAAAAATAAGTATGGATACTTTTATCAAAAGGAGGTAAGGAAAACAAACACACACACACACACATATATAAAGAAGGTAGACTCCCATGTCATTTTTAAAACATAAAACACCTGTACAATACCTCTACTTTTTCTATGTACTTGAGATCTAGAGCTCTAAAGATCGAATACAGTGGAACAATTGAACTTCCAAAGAGTCACAAGGTGCAAACAGATAGGTTGCGAACAAGAGGCACTCAGTCGCCAACTCAGAACACGAGCATATTAGGATCTGGGTAATCAGGCCCACTAATAATTATCGTCGTCGCCCTTGCCATGAAACATTTAAACCCTCAACGACTCCGTTTTTTAAAACATACTGAACCAGGGGTGTAAGCATTCAAGATTACAGTTTTCCGAGTCATCAATGCAATATCGTTTCCTAAAATCTGAAATTAAGTTCAATTAACTACTGAAGGATGCCACCGATACACCGAATCAAACTTGTTAATTTATACAAGTCACGTAGGACTGGAAGCCATATACTTTGCAAATGACCCACAAGTCAAGATATCAAATCAAATACAACAAGCAAAAGCTTCAATCACTGCTTGGGGATTGAAATATGCGCCCAAAAAAACAACAACAACAACAACAACAAAAGATTTATCATGGGATTGTTTGTTGGAGTAGTTAAGGATCATACTTGAGAGCCATTTTTCGGTAAGCGGCTTTGATCTCCTGGTCGGTCGAGTTCCTGGGAACGCCAAGAACTTCGTACGGGTCGCGCCAGTGCTGCTTATCTTGCTTCTCCGACTTGGATTTGTGCGCCGGCATTCTCGATTCGGAGCAAACAAGCGTATGCCGAACCCTAGAACTCCCCCAAATCAGCAGCGAATTCGAGATTGGAGGAACCAGGGACGATGGATGGCCTCACCTCACGATACCAACCTAGTTTTCTTGCAATCCCTGAACCCAAAACCAACGCAACAGAACAAAAACTAAAAAAAAAACTATTAAAAAAAAATAGAGAGAGAGAGAGAGAGAGAGAGAGTGTGTGTGTGTGTGTAGGGAGAAGTGCTAGCTGGAGCTCTAGAGCGAAAGAGAACAAAAGGCCAAAGCAAAAGCAAAAACAAAAACATAGGAAAACAAAACGGATGGTTTTTAAATAAATTGTTGAAGCGCAATACAATTGGAGGTGTTGAGTTCGATAATTGAATGTTTATATAAATTGTTTGTTTGTTTGGTTTTAAATAACCAACGACCAAACGCTCTCTTACCGAAGGTACAGCACAAGGGTGCGCTGTGAGTTGTCCTTGTCCATCTCGTGGCAAATGGCCATGCCTTCACAGTCGGTGAATCTCACGCGCTACAGATGGCGTGTGGGACAAACCCATAGCACGACCGAGCAGAGATGGATGAATGAAGGGAGTGGGAGAGAGTGTGTTGTTTGTTTTTGTTTTTTGGTTTTAAAGCGTTGGGACTTGGGATGGTTTCTACAAAGTAAGCGAGAAATGCAAATTGTAATAGAAATGAATTAATATTTATATTTATTTTATAGATAGAGATATATCTTTAATTAGAAATATCTTTAGTAGCATATTTTAATTTTTTTTATTTAAATTTACTTTTTAAATTTATTTTTAGGAAATGCTCTCTCCCAATCCCAATGATACTGTTGCGCCAATTCACACTAGTTAAAGTTTTGCTGCCCAGACTTAACGACCCCTTTTGGACAAGACTCGTCATTACCTTAACCTGGTCGCATCGTCATTAACCTCAACACCACTTCCCAACAATTGCACACCCAAAGTGATGCTGCCGCAACACCTTTGCTACTCAACATCAAGTGCGCCTCCTTCCCAAGTCCACAATCTTTGCCATCTTGATCCTCCCATGCCGATATCAACTTCAGTTGTTGTGAATGGAGTTGCGAGAGTATGATTGATTTTGGGAGAGTGGGAAGAGGTGACAATAAATTTATGTATCAAACCCTAGTGTCCCTATATTTTTACTGGGAGTTCTATCGTGTAGGCTACCTTCCCGACTCGTTTCAAAGCTCGAAAAGGTCTTTCATATCTGCGCATTAAACCCTTTGTGTTTTTATTTTAGTGTCTTTATTTGGCGCTAAAGGAGTTTGAACATCACTATGTCTCCCTCCTGGAACTCCACCTGTCGTCGATGTTGATCCGCCAACTTCTTCATCTTTTTCCTTGCCTTGTACAAGTATGCTCTAGCTAGGTCGGTTTGTTCATACCATTCTTTAGTAAACTTGTATGCCACAAGACTTCTTCCGGTATAGCCAATTGTGAAGGGAGTTGGCATCATCGCCTGTTGTCCAGTAGCAAGTTCGAACAGACTTACGTTCGTCGACTCGCTCTTATGTAAGTTATATGAGGATTGAGCAATGTCCAGTAATTTCACCCAATCCTTTTGGTTAACACTCACATAGTGCCTCAAGTACAGCTTCAGTAACCCATTGACATGCTCCGTCTGTCTATCCGTTTGTAAGTAAAAATTTGTGGACAAGTTTAAGTCTGAACCCATTAGACGGAACAATTTATCCAAAATCTTCCTATGAACCTGGAGTCTTAATCACTAATAATAGACTTTGGAATGCCCTAATACTTCACCACATGTTTGAAAAATAATCGGGTTGTGTCTTCTGTTGTGCAATCCTTCAGAGCTGCAATGAAAACTCCATACTTTAACAATCGGTCGACCATCACAATGACTATGCCGCATCCTTCAGACTTAGAGAGGGTAACGATAAAGTCCATCAAAACACTTTCCTAAGGTCTTTCTTGAGTAGGCAACAGCTCCAACAATTCCGTTGGTTATCGATTCTCAATCTTGTTTTATTGGCATACAAGAGATGTTCACGCGTATACTTGGACGTCCTCCACCATTTGAGCCCAATAGTAAGTCTGTTATACTAACGCTAATGTACGATCCACTCTCGGATGTCCCACCCATTTTGAGTCGTGACATTCTTTCAGTATTTCCTTTCGAAGATTTCTCCACTTCGGCACAAAGACACACTCTCCTAGGAGGTGTAAAACGGGCTCAAGCTCGCGGGCTTGGAGCAGGCCGAGCCGATGAAAGCTCGGTCCGTTTAAAACATTGGCCCGTTTAGGCCCGTCCCGTGCGGGCTGCGGGCCAGCCCGCGAGTTTTTTTTTTTTAATACTTAAATACATTAAAATTTAATAGATATATTATATTATATAGCTTTAATTAAGTAATAAGATTTCATATATAAATAATTGTAAAATAAAATTAAAATAATATTAGTTATATTTAATTTTATTAATTAAATTTAAATTTTAAATAATTAAAATAATAAAATGAAAATAAATAAATAAAAATACGGGCTAGCCCGCGGGCCCCCACGGATCCATGCGGGCCGAGCCGGGCCGGGCCTTGGCTAGTCCGTTTAAAATGCGGGCCTAAACGTTTAGGCCCAGTCCGTTGCAGGCTAGGGCGGGCTAGCCCGTTTTACACCCCTATGCTCTCCCCACGTGTATAACAGTTCATCCATCGACCAAAATCTAGGAGTCTTCCCTTCCTTGATGCATTCCACCAAGTACTCGGCCAATGAGTCATGCTTCATCCCTTCTTTCTGATGAACATAATTTATATAGTGATTTTACATTTATTTTTTTCCTATTTGCATTCGCTTTCATAGTGTTTATAGTGTTTTTAGTATGAATAAACGTGAAATTATGTTGTTTGCTATGTTTTAGTATGTTATAGAATTGCGTTGTGTTTTTGAGTGTATTTTACAGGCAAATAGGGAGAATCAGGTGAATTAGAGCATAAGATAGTCTTGCACAAAGGTTACTGTCACATTATGTCTTTTTGCATTCATCGCAACACAGAAGACATACACTTCGTCACAACAAGGCATTTACCTTCGTCGCGATAGATGTCGACCTTTGCCCTTTTTTGTCATTTACATTTATGCTAGAGATTTACCGTTTCCCTAAGCAGTCAATCAAAACGTGTCCTCTTATTTTTCTTTTATTTTTGGAGTGACAAAGGAGTTTTATATATGAAGGAAGCCATTAGAGATGATGAAAAAAATTTGAAGAAATTCTCTTAACCCATCCACCGTTGCAGGGTGATTGTAGGTTGTTCGTTCTAAAAAATTATTGAAGATTGAAGAGTGAAAGATTTGATATTTGTGACAGAGAGAGTAATTCCTCCCCTATCAATTTCTCAATCTACTTATAAAAACAAAATTTCATTTCATAATTGTTATTTTTCACCAGGAGCAAGTAGTCTCTTTACGCTTAGGGATTGGGAATAACTCAATTCTAATCATTTGTTCCATGAATTTTTAATATAATTTTTTTATAAAATTTCTATTGCCTGATTTCATACTAGCATTTTTATGTATGTTTGTTGAATGTGAGACTTGCATTTGTGCAAATTATTAGAAATTGAATTAATGACCAAAAGGTGACGACTGATTATCTGAACCCTAGGATTGAAACTTAGGCACAATAGTCACAAAAGTAGTCTGTTAACCTAAGAGGACTCGTGAGCATCACAGTCCATTAAAGGGTCAAATCTTGTCTCAATGTGCCACGAGAGTAGGCCGTTGCAAGGTTTCAGCACATCATTAATTACGCGAAAGCGACTGACGGTCAATTTAGGATCGTTCACCCTCATAGCCATGGAAATTGCATGTTAAATTAATTTTAAAATTAGAACAAATGATTGGGTAGTGATAAAAATCAATTCCCTAAGTGTTTTTATCCCTGAATTATTTATCGTAACTTTATTGTTTAAATATTTTAATTATTCGAAACAATCTCTCAATCACTTAGACAATTGGTTCGTTCTATTCTTGAAGATTTCTATCTTGTCCCTGTGGAATCGCACTTTGTGACTAGCTACCACTACACGTCCTATTGCGGTTATTAGGTGAATTTAGCACTCATCACCTTCAACCTCGAAAGCAAAGGAAATTGTGGTTGACTGATGGCCTCAAGTTCCACCTTCTTGCCACCACATTCGTTGTGCTTGATTTGTACTCTAACACAAAGTCAAATTCCACCAGGAATCATTGTCATCTCACTTACTTTGGAGTTAGGTTCCTTTGGGTGAGGAAGTAACTCGTCGCAATGTTATCCGTCTTCACCACGAACTTCGCTCCAAGCAAGTAATGTCTCCATGTCTACAAACAATGGATGACAGTTAGGAATTGGGATTGCTCGTACTTCATCGAGAAACTCCATCCCGAGCAATATTGGGTAGTGTCATCACCGGATTTCGTCCGGGAGAAAAATCGCTTTTGGGGTTCGGTTCCCCCTAACCTTCATCCGAATGGTGATGAAAAAATACGGAGTCGCCACCAACCGTTTTTGGGATACGGTTGGCCACCTAAAAGGAAATTATCTATGCCGCTTAGGGATGGGCTCGGAAGTTGGTTACGCGTGGGAAAGGACTAGCACCCCCACAATGCCCTTTCGGTACCTATCTTAAGATTGGGAGGTTTATAACTTGTTTTAATTGTTTGACCTAAAGTTAATTAGCCTAAAGGTGATATGAAACTTAACATATGGCCTAAAGTCTTCTATTTTTATTCTCCTAAGTTATTTGTTGAAGTAAAATTAAGTTTAATTTTTTCTAAGTGTCTAAAGGGAGTCCTAGCAATTCGATTTGTTCAATTTTTATTTCTACATCCTTTATTAAAGTTGAAAGTTAAATTCAATTTAGTCTTAAACTCCTAAAGGAAACCCTATGATTTGTTCTAAGTTAAAACTTAAATCTAAAGTAAAATCAAGATCGAAATTATTTTTAAATCACATGCTATTAAAGGTAAAAAGCTCAAAATTTTAAGTATTAGAAAAGTTTTAAACGCATATTAGAATTAAACCAAGATGATCTAAAGGTTTTTTTAGAAAATGATAAAGGAAAACAAAAAGGCAAATGATAAAAAACAATTGAGTTTGAAAAGTTTATTTGTTTGATTACCTTTTTTTTTTTGAAAAGGTCTTTTTTTTTTTGAAAAGTTTTTTTTTTTTTTTACAAAACGTTTTTATTTTATTTGTCTAAATTTTTTATTTTTTTATTTTTAAAAACATTCAAAAAAAACTAAATGCAAAAATGATAAAAACAAGTAATGTGTGTGATAATGTGTCATCCAAAATAAAACAAGCTCACTTTTTTTTCTTTTTCTGCTTTCTTTTTCTTTTCTTTTTTTCCTCTCTCTTTTTTTGTTTGCTCTTTTTTTTCACTATACTTAATTAAAAATTACAAATTACAAAACCCATAATTACAAGGCCCAAGCTAACAAAATTCCTATGAGCCCAAAATTACCAAAGCAAGCTAAGAATGAAATACTAATAAATTTAAAAAAAACACATGGATCACGTCTACACAGGTGGACCAAACTGGAAACAGAACAATGCAGGCAAATGGTCTCCACGCCAGAACCTCATTGAGCTTACTCACTAAATAGACATAAGCAGGAAAAATGAAACAAAACATAAGGGAAACAATGGAGACATAGTGAGGAAAACAGAAACCAAAAACGAAAGGTGCAGCAGTCTCAAACTAAAGGGAGGACACAAGAGAAAAAGAAAACAAAGGGAAAACAACCAATCACTAAAAGCTTGCGTCACAAGCGCATAAACCAGTAACCAACAACAAGATAATGCTTGAAATAAAAACCCAATTTTTAAGTTTTAAGAACGTATGAACCTCACAGAAAGTGAACAAACAGAACCGTAGATAAAATCATACCCAAGAGCATTCATGCGTTTTTTAAAAAATCAGCCCAGAGCACTCACTCGTTTTGAAAACCAAACCGGAGCGTTTATACATTTTGGAACCAAGTCAGAGCAAAACAGACTGAAAGGAACAAAACCCAATCCAAGTCACACGTTTTGTTTGTTGTTGTTTTTTTTTCTTTTGAAAACATGAGTTCATCATTTTGGAAAACAAAACAAAATGATCACAAGCAGAAACTAATGGAGAACGCAAAGATATAGAAATCAGATAGAAAAGGAAGAAGCAAGAACTGTGTAGATCTAGTGTCAGCCAGACCATATAGACAGAATCATTAATATCCAAACAAACATAAAGATTCATCAGCTCTCTTCATGAACACATGAGATATAGGGACGAATACATGATTCATACAAACACACATTCATACAGACACACGAACACACGATTTAACAGGGAAGGAAATGCATTGGTAACCCAGGCAAGAAAATCACATAACAAAACATTATGAAAAGAAAGGAATTACCGGGTTTACACAACGCCCCTTTTCTCGCGTACACTGGGTATCTTCTGCACCGGCTTTCAACCAAACAATAGCAACGACGAATGACGACAGCTGCAAACTGAATACCCTCTGTGTCATCTCCTTGATAACTCCTGTGTTGCCTCCTTAGTGCCTCCGTCGAACTATCGTGTTGTAGTAGAATGATCTCGGGGCTCCTCCGCCTCTCTCTTGGTGGCCGTGGGACGAACGGCAGATAGAACAAAGGGGAACGAAAGGGGCACCAATGCCAGCGTCGATCGAGTCTAACTCCACAATGACCGGCGAGTGGTGTGTTGACCAAGGGGAATGGAGGGGGCGTCTGGTTTCAGCGTCGTGGAAAAGGAAAGGGGTTTCTTTTCCGGTGACTGACAGAAAAGAAAGAGAGAAGGGTGATGGTTTTTGTTTCGGGAAGAAGATTCGAGAGAAGGAGGCAGTGATGGAATGATGGAAGGCCGGGTTCTGTTTATAGGGCTTTGGAGCTAAGAGAGGAAGGGAAGAGTGTGGTGCATCTGGATTTTTTTGGCGGGGGAACTAACCAGAGAAGAGAAGAGAGATTGAGCGATTGAGGATTGGGGTTTTATAGGCAAGGAGCTAGGGTTTGAGACGGGGAGTCAAGAGACGGCGCTGAATCGGCCATGGGTTAACAGTGAGGTTTGATCCGATAGAGAGGAAGCAACCATGGTTCGGACCATGGTTGGGTTGATGCGTTGGAGGGATGGTCTGGTGGTCCTCCGGGATCACGGCGTCCGCAGCGTCGCTTCGGGGATGGGGACGAATGAGGAGGAGAGAGATGGAGGAAGAAGACGATGCGATTAGGTGAAGGTGATAAGAACGTTTGGTTTTGTGGCTGTAATTATTTTTGGTTTTTATTTTTTGTATTTTGTATTTTGTATTTGTTATTTTGTTTGTTTTATTTTGTTTGTTTTATTTTATTTTAACCAATCAGGGGCTAACACATGGCCTAGAGTGAGCGGGAAAAAGAGAGAAAAAAGGAAATTATTTTGTTTTTGGGTTTTTAACTGATGTCTTTCGGTTTTTGGATCGGTAAGACAAACCGAATTTCAAAACATCTTGGAAAAATTATTTCTGGACTCGGGGCATCGTGACGAGTGACCCCGTGTCGATTTTATTTGAAAACGATCTCATTTTTATGGCAAGCCTGTACTAAGATTAATTATTACTGAAAAATGTATTTATTTTTAATTTTTATTGAAAAGACCCCGGGAGCGAATATATACAATATATACGTCAAAATTCTCAGAACGACGAGTAGGATGAGATTATGAGGTTCGTGACCTGATCCAAAGCTCTGTTTGGAAAGTTAATTACCGTTTTGACCACCATTGGTGTCACGCTCCCGAATTCCAGGGAACCCGAAACCGGGTACATGACTTTCCCTTGCCCGCACCCGATAGGTCAAGGGGTTAGTAACTAGCACCAATGGAGACTACACCGCGGGTGCTGTCTCAAATATGCAACCCTGTACAGTCATACATCAAGGGTAATCCTGTACTTTCCCATATATCATCATGCATACAATGGGGATCATAAATAAGATAATCTGATTTTTGGGGATTTTTCTGAGATGTCTAACCCCACTTTCCAAAAAGTCACCACTACGAACTTTTGGGTTTTTCCGAGATTTTACACTAAAACCCCATTTTTACATTTTTAAATAGTGGGAATTAATTTTTCTAGTATTTTTCTTTGAATCCGAAAGGGGGGTGTTTTGTTATTTACATTGTAACTTAAGTATAATACTCTAGTCCAGTGCTGTCCAGTGTCCAGTTACACTGTTGGAGCTGCGACTCGTAGCGCAGAACTGCAGCGCGCCTCGGAGACTCGTAGCTGGAGCTACGACTCGTAGCTACATAGCGCGCCTCGAAGACTCGAAGTGGATCTTCGATCTTCGACCTTCGGACTACGACCCTACGAACTACGAACTACGAACCTTCGAACCTTCGAACTACGGGTCTACGAACTACGACCCTACGACCCAGAACTTCGGATTTTCGTTAGTTCGACCCAGTAACGCACCCAGGGTACTGTTCATCATCGTTTTTGCCTATTCTTCGTCTAGAATGCGCCCAGAAACTCCCAAACGCTCACTAACACCCCTGTTTCGCAACAAACTACGATATCTACCTCAAAACGCGTCTAGAACGCCTCTAAATCGCACAGACACAACAGAAACACATATAAAATTCCAGATTTCTAGAAATCTAGATCTAAACCCAGATTTCCATGGTTGACTTATCAACCCTCATGAAAAACGCAGTTAATCAACCCCAAAATCACAGAAACATATATCCATAATGATATAAAACAGTTCTTAACCACATATCTTATGCTAAACCATTAGATCTAACCCAAAATTGGATTTCCCCAAATTCTAGGGTTCATGCTCAATTTCATAAATCATGATAAATTCGTGCAGATTTATAACATGCATTTATGCCGTTATTTTATAGCCTATTTAGGGTGTCAAAGAGCATGTTTAGAGCCTTTTTAGTACCATATTTCATATATATTTGCTCTAACCCCAAGAAAGACACTATTTGTGCTATATATGTGTTTTTTAGCTGTGTTGGGCAGGTTTTTGGATAATTTCTTCTCTAGTCATCAGATAGACTACTTTATCTCCTAAAGAGGGAGCTTGTGGCAACTTGTGAGCTCAAAAGGAGGCATTTTGAAGGCTACAAGCGACAAGGCTGCAAGAGGTCTCTTCACACTATTAGCGCTGAACAAACATTTTGATTTATTTGACCATGAAGATGGCCTTAACAATATCATGTGCAGAAGGGAAAGTTGCTTCAAATGATGCCCTTTACCTCCCATAACAATTTCAGAGCAAAAGGACAACAAAATATTTTGCACGTGATATTGGGATTTGATTTTTTGACCTAGTAGGAGGCTTCAGATGATCTCACGTGCAGAACAAAAGTTGCTCCAAATGATGTCATCTATCTCTCATAAAAATTTTGGACCATTTGGAGGTGCCCATGAAAATGGCCTTTTTCACGGGCAAGGATATTTTTGCATGGAAAGCTTTGATATGATGTGATAAAGTCTTGGGTGAAGTTTCAGAGCAAATGAAGGTGCCCGTGACAATGACCTTGGTCACGAGCAAGATTGTTTTTGCATAGTCACCTTTGTTTTGTTATGCTGATGATTTTTCTCTTATGGAGCTTGATCCAATTCTGCTTTGTTTAAGGTGTTTTTAAGGTTTGAATGAAGAATAAGGGTCACTTACCAAAACTACGTTGTTTTGGTAGCGACAACAGTTGGCATTAGGGCACACTTTATACAACACCTGCAGCCTTATAAAAAGGGAGATCTTGGAGGCAGCAACGCATCAATTATTGGAGGCTGAGACGCAGACAGAGGATAGAGAGAGACGTTCTTGGAGTTGGAAGCAGCGCTTGAGTTTGACGGCAAGGGGTTGCTGGCAGAGAAGGAGAAGTATTGGGGCTGTTAATCATCTCTATTCCTCTCTCTCTCTCTCTCTACTGGTACTATAATCATGTGTTATTTTGAACTTTCTAGGTTTGTAAACTTGATTATGGGGTAAAACCTTATTTTTAGGGGAGCAATGTAGCCCCCAAGGTCTTGTAATGTTTTGGATTATGGAATTTTGCTTGCTGTTATATGAAATTCTGGGTTTTTAATTAGTTCATTAATGTTTTAATGCAAAGTTTGATGTATGCATGGTTAGACTATCTTAGCCCTTGTCTAGGGTGGAATTTGATGAACTAGATTTGACAATACATGATGGACCAAATCTGTATCTGTTGAATTGGTTGTTTCCTTTGAACACTTTTATTCTCATGAGCCAAATGGTTTAAAAGACTTAAACTTACCTTTTCATGGACCAAGTGTTAGGGCAGTGGGTGATGACCATTATACACTTGGAATTAATTAAATGTTTTTAAGCAAGTACCATTACCAGAGTATTATCAAGCATTGGGTGGTGAAATTGTGACCCTAGATCCTTTAATTCATTGCTATCTTCGAATTGCGTTACAATCTCAATAGTTTCTACATTTTGCATGTTTAAGACTTATACTTTAATTTAAAAACTCAAAAACCAATCGTCCGGACATAAATTCAACTTGTTAGCTTAGTGCTTGCTGCTTAACAATATTAGCTACCTCCTTGTGGGTTCGACAACCGGAGTCTTAATACTCCATTTTATTACTTGACCAGTGCACTTGCTGCAAAACCTATAGACACAATTTACGCGGGTCACAGATCCAAAACCAGAGAGAGATAAGAAGTTCAAGGACACCTACTTGAAGTGAATCTTTGAGCTCCACGAACCCAAATCGCCCCAAATCGCCGAGGCCTCCAAGCTCTCTGAAGCTCTCTCTCTCAAACGCACAAACGTGATAACGTAAAATGAAATCTCTTTCTTTTCCTGCTATTTATATTTCTACTAGTCAACTGACCTAGTCAACCATTGACCCAGTCAATAATTGACCTCCCAACATAAAAATTGACCTCCAAGGCCCCGAACTCCGAATTGAGTCAAACTACAGTCAAAACGCTCGAAATGACGAGCACAACACTAGACTGATATTATCACACGCAAATGACTGCTCAAATGCAAAGTCAACCAATAAACCCCGAAAAGTCAATAATCGGGTCAAACGGGGCCCCGACTCGGAATCGGGCCCAAGTACAGTCAAAATGCTCACATCGACGGCTACTCTACCGTCCAGATAGTTACATTCCCATATAATGACTATCTCTCAAGACTACCCAAATACGAGTCTTTACATCCTCCCCACCTTAGGACTTTTCGTCATCGAAAATAAAACACATGCCCAAAGGACATAGCAAAATTCAAGCTCAATGTCCCAACAACAAAACATAAAACATGATCACCGATCACAAATGTGCAATGCAACTCGCAACAAGCCAAAAGGGCTGACAAAATCCAACAACAACAAGCTAAACCACATCTCAAACAACATATGCAAAACAAATGCATAAAACATAACTCATACCTCAGGGAAGGTCCTCACATCCTCCCCACCTCAGGACTGATCATCCTCGAACAGCTCAGGATGAAGAACCCGCATCTGGCTCTCTTTCTCCCAAGTCTGCTCCTCCATGCCTCGGTGTCGCTATAACACCCGAACTAGTGGGATCGTCTTGCCTCGCAAGACCTGGTCCCGCCTGTCCAAAATCTGTGCCGGCATCTCAACAACGGCACCATCATCAGCCAAGTCTATCTCGCGATAGTCTAACACATGAGAAGGATTAGGGTGATACCGCCTCAACTGAGACACATGAAACACATCATGTGCTCGTGCTAACTCTGGTGGCAAAGCTAATCGGTAAGCCACTACGCCCACGGTGGCAACAATCTCAAACGGCCCCACAAAACGAGGGGAAAGTTTGGATTCATGCCCAAACCTCCGATGCCCTCGACGCGGTGACACCCGCAAAAATACCCGGTCACCCACCTCAAATTACAAAGGTCGACGCCTCTGGTTCGCATAGGACTTCTGCCTACTCTGCGCTGTCAACATGCGCTGTCGAATCAGCTGCACTATCTCTGTGGTCTCGCGAACCACATCGGGACCGAGAACTGCTGTCTCTCTCGTCTGTGCCCAACACAAGGGTGATCTACAAGGCCGCCCATACAGTACCTCATACGGAGCCATCCTAATCGTGGCCTGATAACTGTTATTGTAAGAGAACTCCACCAAAGGAAGGTGAGTGTCCCAACAACCTCCAAATTCTAGGACACAGGCACGCAATATATCCTCGAGCGTCTGAATCGTCCGCTCCGACTGACCGTCTGTTTGTGGATGAAAAGCTGTACTCAGGTTCACCCTGGTACCCAAAGCTCGCTGCAACTGTCTCCAAAACTGAGATGTAAACCTCGCATCCCGATCAGATACAATAGACAATGGGACTCCATGCAACGGCACAATAACATCAATATACCTCTGTCCCAAAGTCCTCACTGGGTCTGTCTCTCGAATCGGAATAAAATGCGCCGATTTAGTCAACCGGTCGACAACTACCCATATCGTGTTGTGTCCCCTGGAACGAGGAAGTCCCGTGACAAAATCCATGGTCACGTGGTCCCATTTCCACTCTGGCACTGGCAATGACTGCAACTCACCAGCTGATCTCAGGTGCTCTGCCTTGACCTGCTGACAGGTCAAACACCTCCTCACAAAATCGGCAACGGCCTTCTTCAGGCCTAGCCACCAAAACTGCCTCCTCACGGCATGGTACATCTTGGTCCCACCAGGATGTATAGCTAACCTCGATTAGTGAAATTTCCGAAGAACCTCCTCCTGAAGAGAAGTGGGAACTATCAATCTACCCCTATACCGCAGCACATGCTCTGCATCCTCAGTCCAATCAGAAGGTGCCTGCCCAGTCTGAATCCGGTCGCGAATGACCTCACAATCAACATCCCCCAGCTGATCCTCTATGATCCTGTGCTGCATCTCTGGGACTACTACAACAGCACTGAGGGTCCCCCGCCCCTCACTGGTCACCATCTGCAACCTCATCGCTGCCAACTGTCCATCATTTCCCATTCCTTAATGGCATAATGGGCAACCACGGCCCTGCTCTTCCTACTCAGCGCATCTGCCACCACATTATCCTTGCCAGGGGTATATAACATATCATACTGAAACTGCTGTAGGTACTCCACCCACCTCCTCTGCCTAAGGTTCAGGTCTCTTTGAGAAAAGATGTACTGCAAGCTCTTGTGGTCTGTATACACCACAAATTTCTCCCCCAAGGAGATAATGCTTTGCGGCTCTTTAGAGCAAAGATCACTGCAGCCAACTCCAAATCATGTGTGGGATAGTTCTGCTCATGTGGTCTCAACTGCCTAGACCCATAAGCAACTGCCTGCCGAGTCTGCATCAGCACACAACCAAGCCCCACCCTAGAGGCATCACAATACACCTCAAAAGGCACACCCTCCCGTGGAAAAATCAGGATAGGTGCTGAAGTTAATCGTGCCTTCAGCTCAATGAAAGCACTCTCACATGCATCAGACCAAACGAAAGGAACTCCCTTCCTAGTCAAGTGTGTCATAGGAGCTGCCAACCGGGAAAAATCCTCCACGAACCTCCGATAGTAGCCTGCCAAACCAAGGAAGCTACGAATTTCAAACACATTCGTGGGCCTCTTTCACGACATAACCGCCTCGATCTTCTCAGGATCCACTGTGATACCCTCCAAAGATACCACATGCCCCAAGAAGTGCACCTGTTGCAACCAGAAGTCACATTTCGTGAAATTCGCGTACAACCGGTGCTCCCACAAGGTCTGCAACATAACTTGCAAATGCTCCTCATGCTCCCTCTTGGTCGCTGAATAAACCAAAATATTGTCGATAAACACCACAACGAACATATCTAAATATGGAGCAAACACATGGTTCATCAATCCCATAAACACTGCTGGAGCATTCGTGAGCCCAAATGGCATCAAAAGCCACTCATAATGCCCATAACGACAACTGAACGCAGTCTTAGGGATATCTGCCTCCCTAACCCTCAACTGATGGTATCCAGATCTCAAGTATATCTTGGAAAACCACCTTGCACTACGAAACTGATCAAATAGGTCATTGATCCTCGGCAATGGATACCTGTTCTTCATAGTCACCTGGTTCAGCTTTCGGTAGTCTATACACAGCCGAAATGAACCATCCACCTTCTTGGCAAACAACACTGGAGCACCCCACGGTGAGCTACTCCGCCTGATAAAGCCTCGTGCCAATAGATCATCTACCTGTCTCTTGAGCTCTCTAAGCTCTGTCGGTGCCATCCTGTAGGCCGCTAACCTGATCGGTGTTGTCCCTGGCAACAACTCGATCGAAAACTCTACCTCCCTCATGGGTGGCAAACTGATCAAGTCCTCAGGAAACACATCCGGGAACTGATCTACAATGGGTGGCAAAACAGCCTTCCCCTGTCTCCTCCTATCAACCAACGTCAAGCTAGCTAACTGGTGGGTCACATCACCCCACCCATGCCTCAAGGGTCCCAACCTGCAGGCCTCCTCAATCCACTCACCCACAAAGACACCCTGCGTGCCCTCGGGCGTGAGAAACGTCATGCGCCGTCGAAAACAATCAATCTTGGCCTCCACGAAGACCAACCAATCCATACCCAGGATAATATCAAAATCATCTAACTCCATGATATACAAATCACACATCAGGTTAACACCCCCAAGTGTTACCTGACAAGCACGACAGATACTCTCAAGTATCACAATTCCACCCAAAGGTGAAGCAACCATCAGAGACTGACTAACTGTCTCCTAGTCTAACTCCAATCCAACCACCGTAACATATGAAATAAAAGAATGGATAGCACCAGTATCAATCAAAACTGAACAGATAGTATGAGAAATGATAATGGTACCTCTCACCACTGAAGGTCCTGCTCCTGCCTCGTCCACTGGTGGAACCTCTGCCTCTCTGCTGGTAAGGGCAAAAGTCCTCCCTCGTGGTCCACTGCCACTAGCCTGGCCCATTGAGGCCTTGCCCCACTGATCAACATGACCCTGTGCCTCCCGCTGAGGCTGTTGCACCGCAGGTCGCGTCTGTGTGCACTGTGCCGGCAGCACTGACCTCTGAGACGGAGCCCCACTCCTCTGTCCCTGATCTCTTAGACGAGGGCCTACACTGCTGGTCGTGCTGAGGGTAACACATTCCCTAGCTCCATGTCCCACCTTCCCACATCGGAAGCATGTCATCTTTTTCCTCGGGCAATCTTTCGATACATGCCCAGTCAAACCACAGCTCCAACAGGCCCCTGGCCTCCTGCTGGCTGAACTCTCACGGGGTCCCACCGCCTGGCTGGAAACCCTCTGCACTTGCCTCCTCTCAGACTGAGTAGCACTGCTCTCCCCACTCTGTCTCTTCTTGCCCGAACTTGCCAAACCACCCGGCCTCTGGGCTCTCGCCTGATCCTGACCTCACTCAATAATGAGCGCCTTGTCGACCGCCTCCCGGTAGCCGGTCAACTGCATCGGTTCCAGCTGTCTTTTCAGAGATGGCCTCAAGCCCTGAATAAAATCTTGCGTCTTACGAGCTTCCTTTTCCCAAGCCTCAAGAACAAACCGCCCTAAATCTGTGAAGGCTTGTACATACTCACCCACCATTTGGCCACCCTGCTGAAGCTCATAATACTCTCTCCGTCGGGTATATTGTATCGAGCTGGGAAAATACTCCCCAAAGAAGCGCTCAACAAACTCTCTCCAGCTCATCTGGTTGCTATGGACAGCTCTCGCAGATTCCCACCACCTGCGTGGGATACCCAACAGATAGTGCGTCGCCACTCGCACTCGCTCCTCATCTGGCACCCCAATCATCTCAAAGATGTCCTCTGTCCATCTAATGCAGTCCTCAGCTGCCTCTGGCCGCGAACCATCCTCAAAAGTCTTGGGTGTATGTTTCAAAAACTATGCAGCCCAGTCTTCCTCTCGTCGCGCTGGCTCTATCACGACCTCCTGCTGGTGCACATCCTGCACCACCCTCGCCTCCTGCTGCTGAGGCTGTGGTAGCTGCTGAGGCTGTTGTTGCCTCTTCAACTCATCCACCTCTCTAGCCATATCCCTCATCGAGCCCTGCATACCCTGCATGGCCTCCTGCAACTGAATCAACACCTGCGTCAAATCAGGTCCCACAACGGGAGCTGACGATCTCTGCTGCCCCTGGTGCCCCGACTCTATCGTGGGCTCCTCTGCCGAACCCTGGCCTCGGACAACCCTCCTCGGTGGTGCCATCACACTGGCCACAACAACAACAATCAAACGATCAATACTAGCATCGCAAGACAAACAGCCATCAAAGGCACAACCGACTTGTAGGTTCTCACCACACGACCCGTAGGTCCATACCATGTATAGAGCATCGTGCCCCCCATCAGGGTACACCACACGACCCGTAGGTCCACAACCATGCATATAGCATCGTGTCACCCCTCAGGGTACACCACAATCAAGTCCTAGCTCTCACGGCCACGTGCCACCCTGGCACCACATACAAGCACATCACACACAAAGAAAATCTAGTGCCCTATATGCATACAATCATACTACTAGAGATGCATCCATCCCCATATATGCTCCTAGGATGATGATGTAACTGACACCAACATAACCTAGAATACCTGTAAGGACTGCGTTGATCAGGCGCCCTCCCTACCGTTTTCCAAGTCACATGGAATCAATTAACCACCCCTCACTAACCTAGGGCCACTAGACCATGCTCTGATACCAACTTGTCACGCCCCCGAATTCCAAGGAACCCGGAACCGGGTACATGACTTCCTCTTGCCCGCACCGGATAGGTCAAGGTGTTAGTGGCTAGTACCAATGGAGACTACACCGCGGGTGCTGTCTCAAATATGCAACCTTGTACAGTCATACATCAAGGGTAATCCTGTACTTTCCCATATATCATCATGCATACAATGAGTCAAACAGTCATACAGATATCACATCACAAACAGTATACAAATACAACTGCCCATGGACCCATGTCCGGGATATCATATAAAATAATACAGAATATAATACTGTATCATACATCAGAGTAGTGGGCGTCCTCCTGGAAGAAAGTCCTCCACTAGTCTCGGGTCACACCTGAAAAGGGTAAACAACAAGTAGGGGTGAGTGACAAGCTTAGTAGGTGACCCTAACACTCCACATCATGCAAATATACAAGTCTATACTACATGCTCTGTGTACTCGTGCACTGTGTAGTGTGCACAATCATTAGGACTCAGCCTGCAAACAAACATCAGGACCTAGCCTGCCCACACAGGACAGCTTGTCCACGATCCTCCATGGGATCCCAGCTCAGGGTACTCAGCCCTAGCTCCACGAGCTCAACGACTCAACTCAGGCCTTAGCTTGTCCCCAGCCACAACGCAATATGCCCGGCCACAGTCGCCACACAGGCCTGCCATCTGCGCATATGCCTGCCCTGGCCATATTGGCCACACAGGCCTTAACCTCACGGGGAGAACCCAAACAAGTCACGGAGTCTATGCCCCAATACCTCACACCAACATACTAACATTAGTATGACATGTCATTCTTAACATTTCCTTTAGAACTGTAGCTAGTCATCACAAGTAAATCCTCAATCCTTGATTTATGAAGGAAGTACCCATAGCAACTATTTTCTTGAAATCAAAAGTCCCAGCATTGGATTCCCATATCATAAATAAGATAATCTGATTTTTGGGGATTTTTCTGAGATGTCTAACCCCACTTTCCAAAAAGTCACCACTATGAACTTTTGGGTTTTTCCGAGATTTTACACTAAAACCCAATTTTTACATTTTTAAATAATGGGAATTAATTTTTCTAGTATTTTTCTTTGAATCCGAAAGGGGGGTGTTGGACCCTAATTTGTCCGGGCTGGACATATGTTATCAAATTCAATTTTCTTCAATGTCGTCTCGGTTTGTAGAAATTTTGCAGAACGATGGAGTCGTGACCATTGAACTGCAAATGCCTGATTTCAAGAAATTATTCAAGAAAGGCTTCCAAATGCCAGAGAATCAGTCCTAGGCGATAGAAAATCCAATTTGAGGAGCAACGCAATCGACTGCGCTCAATTCTGAGGTCAAACGAAGAAGATATAGTCAAAACAGCGTTCGGGCCGCCATCGGGGGTCAAAACGGTAATTGATCTTTCACACGAAGCTCCAGATCAGGTCACGAACCTCATAATCTCATCCTACTCGTTGTTCTGAGAATTTTGACATATATATTGTATATATTCGCTCCTGGGGCTTTTCCGACAAAAATTAAAAATAAATACGTTTTGCGATAATAGATAATCTCAGTACAGGTTTGCCGTAAAAATGAGCTCGTTTTCAAATAAAATTGACACGGGGTCGCTCGTCACGACGCCCTAAGTCCAGAAATAATTTTTTCCAGATGTTTTGAAGTCCGGGTCATCCTACCGATCACAAAAACCGAAAGACATCAGTTAAAATCTCAAAACAACATGTTTTTTGCTTTTCTTTTACTTTCCGCCCACCTCTCCATCCACGTGTCACCTTTTTACTGGGTTTTCAAAAACAAAATATGAAATACAAAATACAAAAAAACAAAAAAAACGAAAAAAACAAAAAAAGGCGGCCACACAACTCACTCGTCTCCCTTATCTCTATCACCTGCCCCGTTGTCGTCTTCCCCCTCTCTCGTCCCCAACCTCGTCTCCATCGTCAGAGCCACGCAGCAGCCGCCGGGATCTCGGAGGAACACCGGACCACCGCGCCAACTCACCCCTCCAGCCAGCCGGACTCAACCATGGTTAAAACCATGGTTCTCCCTTCTCTCTCGAACCTAACCCCTCACCCGGCAGCGCTAACCCATGGCCGATTCAACGGCGCCTCTTCCCCCCTCCTCTCAAACCCTAGCGTCCTGCCTATAAATTCCTAATCGTCAATCGATAAAGTCTCTGGCCGGCCCAAAAGCAAAATCGAATACAGCAACCATCGCTCCCTCATTTCTCACGTCTTCCCCTACCCCCTCTGGCCGGCCCCAACAACTCCGATTCACCATCGGAGACACCAGACACTCTCTTCTTCTGTTCCCCACCCCCCCCACCCCCCCCCCCCCCCCCCCCCCCCCCCCCCCCCAAAAAAAAAAAAAAAAAAAAAAACCATTGCTTCCTCCCCAAAATCCAGATCCCAGCTCTCCTTTCTTGGCTAAAGAAAACCAGTACTTCCATCGTCCTCCCTTCCACTGCCCCTTTTCATCCTCCCTTCTCGTCTCTCACATCGTCAGAGACCAGACATCTATCCTTGCTCTTTTTGACCGGCATCACATCGTCATCGTGGGGTTGGACTCGTTCCAGGCCGCCGCTGCCGTCGATACATCCAGCGCCGATTTGTCACACGGTCCCTGCGAGGAAGACGAAGGATTCCCAGGAGCATCTCAGCATAGCCGGTTGGAGGCGACATAAAGAGGGGATCCAGAGGGCACAGAGGACGTTCTGTTCGCCATTGTCGCTGCTCGGTTGGAGGCTAGCGCAGAGGGCACCCAGTTCGGAAGCCAGGGGACGGGCGTCGTACCAGGGAGGAAGCTCGTTTTCGGTAATGACCCTTTTCTGATAAATTGTGTGCGTTTTCGTCTGTGGTTTGAGTTGGTTAGTTCGTTCGTTTGTACATCGTTTCATTGTTGTGGTTGTGAATCCAAGTCTGTTCGTGTCGTTTGAGTATCCATGGACCTATTTACACGTTCCTTTTTCTTTGATAGTGTTTTGATTCTGTTCATGGGATTGTGTGTTCTGATGAATATTATTTGTGTTGTTTGGACGTGGGTAGACCTATCTGTTTATGCTTGTCTTATTTTGTTCCAAGATAACGAATGCACGTCTTCAATAACAAAAACAACGAACAAAAGGTGTAATATGTTTTTCTCAAAAACGTATGATTAGGGTGTATGTTTTTCCTTTTAATCTGGTCTTCAAACCGCAAGAGTGCTTTGGGGTTGGTGCGTTAATGTTCTAGTTGGTGTTCTGGTTTTCATGCGTTAACGTGGGTACACGCTTTGTTTGGAATCTGTTTTGTTTGTTAAAAAAAAACATGAACACTTTGCTCTGTCTTTTACTCTCTGGGCTGCCTTCTGCTTTCTTTAACATCAATCTGATTCTTTATTTTCTGCCTGGACGTCATGTAGCTGTTTGAGTTTATGTTTTATTTTGTGATTTTCTGAGATCATTATGGTAGCTACATCTTCTCTTTCTCGTTGCCATTTTCTCACTGTGTTTCCATTGCTTTTCTTTCTTTTCTTTCTTTTGTTTGTGGTATGTTTTGTTTCCAACGTGGAGCTGAATGAGGTTTCCATGTGGAAGTTGTTTCTCTCCTGCCTGCCTGCATTGTTCCGTTTCCAGTTTGGGCAACCTGTATAGTGTAGACGTTTTCTATGTTTTTATTTACTCTTTTTTCTTTGTCACTATTTCCTTTCCTTCTTAGCTGAATTTAGGGTTTGTATTGGTGTTGGGCCCATAGAAATTTTGTTAGTTTGGGCTTTATCATTATGGGTGTAGCTTGTAATGTTGTAAATAAGTGAGGTAGTAAAAAAAAAAAAAAACAAAAAAAGAGAAAAAAAAAGAAAAAAAAGGAGAGAAAAAAAAGTGAGTTTGCTTTTATGTTTATGCATGCCACAATCACACACATCACTTGCTTATTATTTTTGCATTTAGTTTTACAAAAAAAATGGTTTAAAAAAAACTTTTAGACAAATAAATAGAAAAACGTTTTCTAAAACAAAAAAAAACATCTCCAAAAAAAAAAAAGCAAATAAATAAAATTTTCAAACTCAATTGTTTTTCATCATTTATCCTTTTGTTTTCCTTCATCGTAAAAAAAAAAACTTTTTAGTTCAGCTTGGTTTAATTTTAATATGTGCTTAAAATATTTTTAATACTTAGATTTTTGGTGCTTTTTAGTAGCGTGTGAAAAAAATATAACATAAAAAAAATCCAACTTTGATTTTATTTTAGATTTAAGTTTTAACTTAGAACAAATTATAGGGTTCCCTTAGGAGTTTAGGATTAAATTGAATTTAACTTTCAACTTCAATATAGAATGTAGAAATAAGTGGGCCAAACGAATTAGATGCTTAGGGCTAATTGAATTTAATTCTAATGTTAACAAATAACTTAGAAAAGAAAATGGTAAAATTAAATTGTAGGACTTTCCTTACATATTTAGGATAAATGGAACCAAACTGCAATTTTCTAGCAGTTTTTTTTATATTTAGGAACCCCCCCCCCCCCCCCCCGACAAAAGCGATTAGCGAGGGTAAATGAAACCTTTGATGGCTCTCCCTGCATCGGATACGTAGATATAAGGGTCGTTTTGGTGAATTGGCGTTACCGTTATGCCTCCGTCTCTCGCTCTCGCTCTCAAATGTAGATGTAATTGACGTATGTGTGAGGATAGACAAAAAACAAATACATGGGAAAAAGATGATGGTAGTGATGGGACATCTCATCAGAATATTGTAATGGATGATGATATGGGGGATGGAGTTTAATTTCTTTGAGAATTTATTGAGTTATTATAAGCAATATGGTAAGAAGCGTGGCTTTAGGGTGATAAAGAAAAAGGATTTTATATATATTTGAGTTTAATTATTATTTATTATAGATGCAGTTTGGGTTGGATTGATTAATGGGCCTGTTCTAGTGACTGAATGTCATGCGAATGATTTGTTTTGAGGTTCACAAGTCTTGTAGCAGGTCTGGTTGTGAGTTCTGGAGGCTAGGAATGGAGTGACAGGCTTAGTTGTGATGTTACAGGGTTGGGGAGGATGTTGGACTTTGCTGGTGCAGGTGGTGGTTACAGCTAGGGAGTAGGTGATGGCTGTTTTGGCTGTTTTGATGATTTTTCATTGTGTTCCATATATCTTCATAAGCATGGCTGAGTGTACTTAACAGAATATAAAGGTTACGTGTTTAAACACCAAATATAATATGTTAATATATGTTGAACTTAACAATGTGTGGCCTGGCCATGGCTGAGTGTGAGTTGGTTGTGTGTGATCCTTTTCAAATAAAGGTTGCAGTTGATGTTGTCTTCTTCCTTTATAATCTGCCGTGTTTGACAATATCTAACAATTTTATTATACATTTGCTTCTAGTTGATATTGTCTTCTTCCATCCAGTTGCTTTTTATTATACATTTTAGTTATTATGTATGCTTGTCAAACGCATTATAACTAATGCCATACCTACAGCATGAAGTGGAGGATTACCACGTGTGCATAATGCTAACATTGCCAGGATTTCCATGGGAGTAACCGATGGGTACAAACTCTTCCATAAAAGGTTTTTTCACCCTGGGATAGCAATGTAGATGAAGGCATGAAAATGAATAGATAGAATTAAGTTAAAGGACACTAGCAATAACTTTTCAATTTTTCCCCCAAATACACTACTTTTTTCTTATTATTATTATTATTATTATTATTATTGATATTATTATTATTAGTATTATTATTATTTATTTTCATAAACATGAAGATAATTAGCCGGTGTCTCAAAGTTTGGTATTTATTAAATTTTTTAGTTAAAACACATATTTCAAGTGAAATTTATAGCCAATATTACTTCATATAAGCAAATTTATTGAAATATTTGACTATTTCACTATTAAGTGCTTTAAGTACACTAAGTTGCTGCTAATATGTTGTTTCCTAATCTAGTTAATAAACTCCACACAATTAAATAATTTTACATTTCATTCCATGCCCATTAAAAGAACATTACTAGGAAAAACATGAGACAAAATTTGTTTCAAATATCATTTTCTAATAATAAAAAATAAAAATAAAAGTAAAATGCATAAGAGATCTGGAAAACTAGTCCAAAGAATTTGTGTTGGTTATGCTTGTTGTAACTGTAGACTCAATTTACAACACAAATAAATAAATATTATTAAAGAACTAATTGTGGTGGGCCTGAAACATAAAAGTTGACATATAATTCAAAATTAAAACTGCATCTAGATGCTAGATCACAAAAGGGAAAGAAACCCATCCATTAAATATCATAAACTAACCCAAAAGTCATCCATTTGAATCATCAAAATTATTAACCCAGCAACAAAGAGATTAATTCAAACTACAATTGAAAATCTGGCTCCCTTTAACGTGAAACAAAAATAAAAAAAATCCAAAATATTGAAATTGGCAATCCACCAGGCTAATCAGAAAAGAAAAAAAACATATGGAAGGGGAAAAAGGGGCACAAATTGGATGAGGTTGCATACAAAGAAAGAACAGATGCTTCATTCCAAATGTGAAATGGGTAACATCAAATCGAACAAAATACAGAATAAAAATCCAGAATAAGCAGTGGAGGCCTAAGGTCTACAAGCAGTGAGCAAACACAAAACGTGAGGTGAGAAAGGTCTACTATTCTTATCCTTCCTGAACTTGGATGTGAGATTCGAATCCAATAAATCAACAGATTGATAAAGAATAACTGTGTACCTGAAACGTCAGAGACAATGATCCTAGATTGGAGACTGTGATGAAGGAACTATAAAATATTGGATCTTTATCAAAAACAACCGAACATGGAAGACCATGAAGACGACGATATCTCTAAAAAAGATAGTAACAAAAGACTTTGCTGCTGAATATGAGTGAGATAATCCTAGAAAATGGACATAATTGTCGAGAAAGTTAACCACTACTAAGACAACATCAAAGTCTCCTGATTTGGGAAGACCAGATATAAAATCTAGAGAGATGTCTTCAAATACATACGCCAGAATAGGTAATGGTTGAGGGAATCCACCTAGTTTTGTTGTCTAATACTTTGCATCTTGACAGGTCGTGCACATACTGTCCCACTGCTGCCTTCAACTACGGCCAATAAAATTAAGAGGTAATTCGTTTCAAAGTTTTGACTAATCCACCATGGCCAGCAGTTGGAGAATCACAGGCTTGGAGACAAGATTTTTTCCTCTACACCAGTGTTATCGTGCCCTGGCTTGTACTGATTACAAAATCAAATGGTAATTATTTTAGCAAAAGCCTTTGCTGAGTGCTGGTGGAGATTTGTTTGCAGTGAATGACAGCTAGATTGCATCATCACGGTGACCATGTTTTGTCCCAGTACACTTGACTGATTTGGATGTCATTATTTCTCTTCACAAGTGTGATGCGGGAATTCTCACAGCTCTTTGCTAGGGTTTATTTGAACTTATACTTAATCAATAATTCTTAGTTATTGTTTCCTTTGCATATCACTATTATCCGCAATCACCATTTAACTTCCGGACATGCAAGTTGCAGGTTTTGAAGAGTGAAATATGCTTTTGAAAGCCTTGTCCCTTTATTAAAATTGAAATTCACTGTTTAGTGCTGTTTCTTATATCTCTCTTCCTCCTTTATTTTCCTTTATTTATATTTTTATATGGTGGAAGGTTTTGTAGTCTTTCCATCAATTCCATTAAACTGTCCATGTTCGCACTTGACACCAGTCATGAGGGAATTTAGTGCTAACTTTTAGAAGCATTCATTTGCTGCACAGGTGTGAAAATTTTTTGAGCCACACAATATTACCAATCAGTTGTAAAAGTGTAACCAACCAACAAGGTCAATCAACCAAATATAAAAGATCTAAAGGGCAAGAGGTATTGAAATGGATGGACCTAATTACATCCAAAATAGAAGACTACCAACTAAACACAAGGAAATTATACCCTTTTGAATTTTATTTCTCCTTTAATATGTGGCAATTGGTTTAGGATTCATATTAACAAACCCAATAGAGATTAGAGAAGGTTAAATATATGTCTTTTGTTGTGGAAATGGTTTTATGAATTTTTTATTTTTTTTTTCTAAATAAAGAAAAATAGGCTCTACAGGAAATATAGTGTTCTAAGTACACTAAGTTGCTGCTAGTATGTTGTTTCCTAATCTAATCAATAAACTTCATACAATTCAATAATTTTACAATTCGTTCCATGCCCATGAAAAGAACATCACTAGGGAAAACATGGGTACAGAATTTGTTTCAGATATGATTTTCTAATAATAAAAAATAAAAATAAAACACATAAGAGATCTGGAAAACTGGTCCAAAGAATTTGTGTTGGTTATGCTTGTTGTAACAGTAGACTCAATTTACCACACAAATAAATAAATATTGTTTAAGAACAAATTGTGGTGGGCCTGACACATAAAGGTCGACATATAATTCAAAATTAAAACGGCATCTAGATGCCAGATCACAAAAGGGGAAGAAACCCATCCATTAACCATCATAAACTAACCCAAAAACCATCCATTTAAATCACCAAAATTAATAATCCAGCAACAAAAAGAGATTAATTCAAACTACAATTGAAAATCTGGCTCCCGCTAACGTGAAACAAAAATAAAAAAATCCAAAATATTGAAATTGGCAATCCACCAGGCTAATCAGAAAAGAAAAAAAACATATGGAAGGGGGAAAAAGGGCACAAATTGGATAAGTTGCATACAAAGAAAGAACAGATGCTTCAATCCAAATATGAAATGGGCAACATCAAATCAAACCAAAATACAGAATAAAAATCCAGAATAAGCAGTGGAGGCCTAAGGTCTACAAGCAGTGAGCAAACACAAAACGAGAGGTGAGAAAGGCCTACTACTATTCTTATCCTTCTTGAACCCGGATATGAGATTCGAATCCAACAAATCAACAGATGGATAAAGAATGACTTCGTACCTGAAACGTCGGAGACGATGACCCCAGATCGGAGATTGCGCGACGAAGGCGATTAGCGAGGGTAAATGAAACCTTTGATGGCTCTCCGCTGCGTCGGATATAAAACGAGACCGAGGCAGGCATACCACATATCACTGTGTAGTGAGCAACCGATGGGATTGCAACACCTCAGCCACTACTTACATCCAGCGAGTCAGATGTAATACGCAGATATAGGGGGTCGTTTTGGTGAATTGGCGTTACCGTTATGCCTCCGTCTCTCGCTCTCGCTCTCGCTCGCTCTCGCTCTCAAATGTAGTTGATGAATGTGTTGAGGATAGACAAATAACAAATACATGGGAAAAAGATGATGGTAGTGTTGGGACATCTCATCAGAATATTGTAATGGATGATGATATGGGGGATGGAGTTTAATTTCTTTGAGGATTTATTGAGTTATTATAAGCAATATGGTAAGAAGTGTGGCTTTAGGGTGATAAAGAAAAAGGATTTTATATATATATATATTTGAGTTTAATTATTATTTATTATAGATGCAGTTCGGGTTGGATTGATTAATGGGCCCGTTCTAGTGACTGAATGTCATGCGAATGATTTGTTTTGAGGTTCACAAGTCTTGTAGCATGTCTGTTTGTGACAGGCTTGGTTGTGATGTTACAGGGCTGGGGAGGATGTTGGACTTTGCTGGTGCAGGTGGTGGTTACAGCTAGGGAGTAGGTGATGGCTGTTCTGGCTGTTTTGATGATTTTTCATTATGTTCCATATATCTCCATAAGCATGGCTAAGTGTACTTAACAGAATATAAAGGTTAAGTGTTTAAACACCAAATATAATATGTTAATATATGCTGAACTTAACAATGTGTGGCCTGGCCATGGCTGAGTGTGAGTTGGTTGTGTGTGATCCTTTTCAAATAAAGGTTGCAGTTCATGTTGTCTTCTTCCTCTGAGAATATGCCGTGTTCGATGTGGTTTTTGTTTTGATTTATTTTGATTAGTCAATTTATTACTATGTTTGTTTAAGTTGCATACAAAGAAAGAACAGATGCTTCAATCCAAATATGAAATGGGCAACATCAAATCGAACCAAAATACATAATAAAAATCCAGAATAAGCAGTGGAGGCCTAAGGTCTACAAGCAGTGAGCAAACACAAAACGAGAGGTGAGAAAGGCCTACCACTATTCTTATCCTTCCTGAACCCGGATATGAGATTCGAATCCAACAAATCAACAGATGGATAAAGAATGACTTCGTACCTGAAACGTCGGAGACGATGACCCCAGATTGGAGACTGCGCGACGGAGGCGATTAACGAGGGTAAATGAAACCTTTGATGGCTCTCCGCTGCGTCGGATATAAAACGAGACCGAGGCAGGCGTACTACAGATCACTATGTAGTGAGCAACCGATGGGATCGCGACACCTCAGCCACTACTTACATGCAGCGAGTCAGATGTAATACGCAGATATAAGGGTCATTTTGGTGAATTGGCATTACCGTTATGCCTCCGTCTCTCGCTCTCACTCTCAAATGTAGATGTAGTTGACGTATGTGTGAGGATAGACAAAAAACAAATACATGGGAAAAAGATGATGGTAGTGATGGGACATCTCATCAGAATATTGTAACGGATGATGATATGGGGAATGAAGTTTAATTTCTTTGAGGATTTATTGAGTTATTATAAGCAATATGGTAAGAAGTGTGGCTTTAGGGTGATAAAGAAAAAGGATTTTATATATATTTAAGTTTAATTATTATTTATTATAAATGCAGTTTGGGTTGGATTGATTAATGGGCCTGTTCTAGTGACTGAATGTCATGCGAATGATTTGTTTTGAGGTTCACAAGTCTTGTAGCAGGTCTGGTTGTGACAGGCTTGGTTGTGATGTTACATGGCTGGGGAGGATGTTGGACTTTGCTGGTGCAGGTGGTGGTTACAGCTAGGGAGTAGGTGATGGCTGTTCTGGCTGTTTTGATGATTTTTCATTGTGTTCTATATATCTTCATAAGCATAGCTAAGTGTACTTAACAGAATATAAAGGTTAAGTGTTTAAACACCAAATATAATATGTTAATATATGCTGAACTTAACAATGTGTGGCCTGGCCATGGCTAAGTGTGAGTTGGTTATGTGTGATCCTTTTCAAATAAAGGTTGCAGTTCATGTTGTCTTCTTCCTTCGAGAATCTGCCGTGTTTGATGTGGTTTTTGTTTTGATTTATTTTGTTTAGTCAATTTATTACTATGTTTGTTTAAGTTGCATACAAAGAAAGAACAAATGATTCAATCCAAATATGAAATGGGCAACATCAAATCGAACCAAAATACAGAATAAAAATCCAGAATAAGCACTGGAGGCCTAAGGTCTACAAGCAATGAGCAAACACAAAACGAGAGGTGAGAAAGGCCTACTACTATTCTTATCCTTCCTGAACCCGGATATGAGATTCGAATTCAACAGATCAACAGATGGATAAAGAATGACTTCGTACTTGAAACGTCGGAGACGATGACCCCAAATCGGAGACTACGCGACGGAGGCGATTAGCGAGGGTAAATGAAACCTTTGATGGCTCTCCGCTGCGTCGGATATAAAACGAGACCGAGGTAGGCGTACTACAGATCACTATGTAGTAAGCAACCGATGGGATCGCGACACTTTATCCACTACTTACATCCAGCGAGTCAGATGTAATACGCAGATATAAGGGTCGTTTTGGTGAATTGGCGTTACTGTTATGCCTCCGTCTCTTGCTCTCGCTCTGAAATGTAGATGTAGTTGACGTATGTGTGAGGATAGACAAAAAACAAATACATGGGAAAAAGATGATGGTAGTGATGGGACATCTCATCAGAATATTGTAATGGATGATGATATGGGGGATGGAGTTTAATTTCTTTGAGGATTTATTGAGTTATTATAAGCAATATGGTAAGAAGTGTGGCTTTAGGGTGATAAAGAAAAAGGATTTTATATATATTTGAGTTTAATTATTATTTATTATAGATGCAGTTTGGGTTGGATTGATTAATGGGCCTGTTCTAGTGACTGAATTGTAGGTTCCTTGCGCAGCGGAAGCGTGCCGTTCGGGTCCTAAACGGCCGTATAAAATTATGAAATTTTATACACGGCATCCTAAGAGGTGGAACCTTCATCTAGAGGTGTTTAATTGAAAATTTAAGCAAGCAAAACAGAAAATTACATACCCGTAATTTCCGGCAGTATCTGTGCTCGTCGGTGCAGAAACACCAAACCAGGAGCTCTCTAGAGCAATCCACGTGCACCGGCAGTCGATGGACGTCCCGTCCCACGTTCAGGTGCTAGCACGAGCGTAGAGACTCCTCGGATTCGTCCGTTTGATCAACCTATTGCTCCACCTGTTGCAGCGTACAGCAAAACGGGATGTTTCCTGCTTAATTTGCAACTTAGAAGCAAGGGGGAGAAAGGGAGAGAGGAGAGAAGTGGGAGAATGAGTTCTTTGTTCTCCAAAGCACCCAAAAATCATTTCCCACGAATTTCCACTCACTCCCCTCAATAATATATGCCAAAGTCCCATTATTAATAAAATAATACTTTTATTTTATTTATTTTGTTTTATTAGCCACCCATTTTCAAACTTAGGATGTAACCCTTTGAAAATAGGCCCTAATAAACCAAAAACATGGGCCACTCTTGTTTCCACATGGTGTGACATATGTCCCCTCTCGTCTCATCTCGTGTGGGCCCCATCTGCGCCTGTGTGGACCCCACTGGAACCCGAGCACCGAAAAATCTGAAACTGGACACGTTCGACTGTGGCAATCTCCTGAACTCAGATATGCCCTCGGAATGCCTAAACGATGATCCGAATCACTTATTCTGGCTTGAATAGTGATTTTGAGTCGATCTAGCAATCCGGGCTCTTATTGATTCCGAACTTGAATCAAACTGGACCGATTGCTTTGTGTAGTTCCACTGAACTACTGGACCTACCAAATACACTATTATGTGACCCTCTAGGTTCCTTCCTTAATGGCTATGGTCCCACCATAGTCTGTGAACGTTGTCTAGCAACACGACACGGCGACCAAAAAGGATGAGATATATCGTATAAGTCGACAGCCTCCTACAAACGCTCACTGTGTATTTTAATCCTTTTGTCTCGGACATCGCAACAAGCGGAATACATACCTATGCCATCAGTCCTATTGCTTGTTATATTTTTCTTTGACTTTCTGATGGACTTGTCTGGAACACCATGGCCATGGATTTCAGTACAGACACTACCATCAAGTCAAAGGGCCAGCGATGTCATCTTCCATAACTTGGAAGGGACAAATCCTCTCTTGACCCATCTGTTATTGTCATACCAGTCATGACATACTTAACACAAGCTACCTTGCCACGAGCATCTATGTCATGGTTTTCATCATGTATCAAAGTATGTGATTCATGGTATACAATAACAATGGTCTCAAGTCAGAGGACCAATACACACGTCTATAGATGAGAACGATCAATGGCATCTTGATGTGCCGTTCTCATTAACGGGTTAGTCCTCATGATCTCCCAAACTTGGAGATCACCAACTGCGAACACTATGAGAAAGTGTCTCAATGCTTATGAGCCCCTAACACCTGATAGTTAAACATCTTCTGTGTCCAATTAGAAAGATGTATCTAGACCATAGGACATATAGTTTAAGATATTGTCATAACATCCAATAGGTTCTCATTATAGCGGGGACTGCTATAACCGATTGATGTGACAATATACTATGGACATTATCATGTATGTGAACGCGGAAGTATAATGAACATACACTGATAAATATATAAACACATAATGTGTAATACAACGAAATCCCAAAAAATATAAAAGGGGGGGGTGCAGGCCCCAACCCAAAAAAAAAAAAAAAAAAAAAAAATTTTTTTTGAGAATAAAAAAAAATTTTAAAAAATAAGTGAAGAGAAAAAAAAAAAAAAAAAAAAAAAAAAAAAAAATTAGTGGGAAAAAAGGAAAGAAGGGGGGAAAATAGGAAAAAAAAAAAAAAAAAAAAAAAAAAAAAAAAAAAAGAAAATTTTAATAAACAAAAAAACCAAAAAAAAAAAAAAAAAAAAAAACAAAAACAAAAAACAAAAAACAAAAAAAAAAAAAAAAAAAAAAAAAAAAAAAAAAAAAAAAAAAAAAAAAAAAAAAAAAAAAAAAAAAAAAAAAAAAAAAAAAAAAAAAAAAAAAAAAAAAAAAAAAAAAAAAAAAAAAAAAAAAAAAAAAAAAAAAAAAAAAAAAAAAAAAAAAAAAAAAAAAAAAAAAAAAAAAAAAAAAAAAAAAAAAAAAAAAAAAAAAAAAAAAAACACAAAACCAACACAAAAACACAAACAAAAAAAAAAAAAAAAAAAAAAAAAAAAAAAAAAAAAAAACAAAAAAAAAAAAAAAAAAAAAAAAAAAAAAAAAAAAAAAAAAACCTCAAACCAAAAAAAAAAAAAAAAAAAAAAAAAAAAAAAAAAAAAAAAAAAAAAAAAAAAAAAAAAAAAAAAAAAAAAAAAAAAAAAAAAAAAAAAAAAAAAAAACAACCACCAACAACACCCACACCCACCCCCCCCCCCCCCCCCCCCCCCCCTATTCAAATTAAATTCAAAAAAAAAAAACCTGCATGTTCTGCACTGTCATTAATGCATGTTCTGCAGTTTTGACCAGCATGCATTATTAACAAAAGGCCAAAACAATGTGATCGGGACTGAGTGACTCACATGACAGCACTTTGCAGAATCTCGGGCGGAAGAACCGGCAATCATAGGTGTGCATTAATTGGGGCAATGCATTAATTGGGACAAAACATTAATTGGGATAATAAAATATTTAATAAACCATCCATAAATGGCATCTCTCTCCCACTCACATTCACTCTTACGGATTCCTTCCATTCAAAAAAAAAAAAAGCTACGCACACTCTCTCTCTCGTTTTGCATGCTCACACCCCCAAAAGCAAAAAAAAAAATTTGATAACCTCATTCTCTCTCTCTCCTACGAGCTCTCCTCCCTATAACCCAAAAAATCAATTAAATCCTCATATCGTTACACACACACCCTCTCTCTCCAATCACCCAATCTCTCATACGGCAACACCTCCATCCACTCCCAAAAAAAAAAAAAATCACCCTACCTTCCCATTTTCTCCCTTATGATCTCCAAAAAAAAAAACATAAAAAAGCTCTCATCCTTTATTCTCTTCCAAGCCCAATCTTAAAAAAGAATTTTCCCCCAAAAAAACCACTGTCCCTCTTCTTTTCTCTTCATTTTCCTTCCCAAAATCCAAATCAAAAAATCTCATATTTCATCCCAAAAGTCCCATGAATTTTTCCAAAAAAAGCCTACTCTCTCTTCCTTCCTCTCCACTCTCCTTTCCCCAAAACACAAATAAAAAAACATCATTTTTATCCCAAAAAATCCTACGAAAATTCTCAAAAAAAATCATCCTCTCTCTCATTTTTTCAATCTTCAAACAAAAAAACCCAAAAATCATTACATATCTCCTTCCTTTACAGCAATAAATTAAATCCAATTATCTCCAATCCCTCCAAAGTTCCGATCCGTCTCCGACGTCAATTTCAAGTTCCATCCAAGCTCCGGCGCGTTGCACAAGGCGAGTTCGCGCTTTTCCACCGAACTCGGAGTTTCCTTCGACACTACCGATGCCCACAGATAGCTCGGACGTGGTGCCGCTATCAAGATCGATAAAGTCGGTTCCGCTACCCTTTTTATTATTGCTTATTTTGTGCTATATTGCTAAATTTTGTTTTTTTGTTATTTGTGTTTCCTCCTTTTCTTTTTTTTTTTTTTGTTTACAGTAATATTATTTTTATCTCTTTGTATTTTTTTTTCTTTTTTTCTCTTCTTGTTATATTTTTTTTACTTTTGTTTGTTTATTTTGTTGTATGTAATTGTAATATGTACAAAGCAAAAAAAAAAGCAACAAACAAAAAGAGAAAACAAAAAAAAGAGAGACAAAAAAAAAGAGAGAAGGGATTGTATTTAGTATTCCGATACACACACCACACAATTGTTTAATTTTTGGGTTTAGTTATTTTTATTTCTTTGCTATGTTGTATGTTTTTATTGTTGTGGTAAAAAATGTAAAAATATTTTTTTT
The DNA here is from genome assembly GCA_023512835.1 of Taxillus chinensis. NCBI lineage: Eukaryota > Viridiplantae > Streptophyta > Magnoliopsida > Santalales > Loranthaceae > Taxillus > Taxillus chinensis. The sequence goes on along the minus strand of CM042085.1, from coordinate 21,104,680 downwards.
TAAAACTCAAATTAATACAAAAATATATGGTTTTATTAGGCATATGTTCAAAAAAAAAAGTGTAAAAAAATCATTTTTTTTGTAATATAGTGATATAAATATATTTTTCTTGTTTTATTAGGTATGTTTTCCAATAACCAAAGCAAAAGATGTAAAAACGTTTTTTTTAAATTCACATAAATAGAATATAGTGATATAAATATTTTTTGGTGTTATTATGTTAGTTTTCCAATATAAAAAAAGCAAAAGATGTAAAACCGTTTTTTTAATTCACATAAATAGAATAAAGTGATATAAATGTTTTTTTTTGTGTTATTATGTTAGTTTTCCAATATAAAAAAAACACAAACAAACAAAGATGTAAAAAAATGTTTTTTTTAAATAAAAACTATTGGTGATAAGTATAACATTCTTAGATTTATCAAGTACGTTTTTTCAATACCAAAAAATAAAACAAAAAATAATAAAAATAACCGAAAGGCTTAGTTAAAAAAAAAGCAAAAATGAATAAGCGTGTCCTTTTACAACCGCAACAACAACAAAAATTAAAACCCCTCCACTCATGTGCATCCTTTAGACTTATCCATTTGTGGGTTCACTTTAGATAAGGAAATCGAATAAAAAAACAAAAGCAAAAAAAACAAAAAAAGTGTTTTCAAACTAAATACCAAAAAGATTTCATGTTCCATTTAAAAAAAAACAAACAAAAAAACAAACAAAAAAACAAAACATTTAGGATTTCCTTTAAAATTTAGGGTAAAACAATTTTAACCATAACTTTAACAAATAACTTAATAAAATAAAAGCATAGACTTTCTTGGAAAACCATAAGGCCTTGACCCAATTACAACAAATGAAAATAAATAAAAACCTTTTCCTCCGAAAATAGATACCGAAAGGGCGTTGCAGAGGGTCTTAATCCTTCCCTACACGTAACCAACTCCCGAACCCTTCTCCCGATAAGCAGACTACACCTTAACTACTCAAAGTAGAGGGTATCCAACTGTACCCCAAAACAATTGGTGGCGACTCTAAATTTCTCACCATTGGTCCGCCGTTGTGCCCACTCAAAAGGGCCTGCATTTAAAACCGTTGATGATAAATGCGACTCACTGGGACTGTGAAACTTTAGAGAGTTAGCTCAAGCACTAGAATAAGGAGGTTATTTTATTTTTGTATATATTTAATCGTTATTTATACACTTTAATCGCCATAATAATTATCATTTTGTTTACTTGACAAGAATCGTGATTTCTTTATACGCTTTAACCGCCATCTTTTTTAACTGTAATTATGATTCATTTATATGCTTTAAACTACCATAATAGTTGTGCTTCATCGTTTCCCTACTTGTTGTATTCATGCATAACCCTATACTCGAGTTTATCACAACCAGGATAACGAGGTTTAAAGACGGTCCCCAACGCGTTGATCATTATCCTGAATGGGGCCTCGGACTCTTCACTCAAACTTGAGGTTCTTTTAAGGCTCGTCCTTTTAAGACCCCTCCCAGTAAATCCCACGGTGTACTGAGCCCCCTGACAGAGGAAGTTTGGGGACCAACGAATAAGATAGGCCTAGCAATAGAAGCCCCATGGGGCATTGACCCACATGTTGTTTGCTTATTCCATGCCATGCTAACCTTTGTTTTGTAGGGTAGTTCTTAAGTCATCCCTTACACATTTTATTTGCCTTGCTATTGATTTATTCTTTATCCTATCTATTTGCCCCGATATGTGTTAAACCGTCATCCTAACCTTGTCATCATGCATAACACGACATTCATATAAGCATGGCAACTTTCAGTCATCTCCTAAAGGGCCTTCAGGATAAGGAGGTTGTCGCAGTGGTGGCCCAAGCATCTCGGGGATATTCAACTTTGCCTTGGAGATTTTCCACCAGGAGAAGCCACAAGGCGTAACATGTTATCATAGAAGATTAGCTGGACTACATTAAGGAGGTACAGACGATGTGGAGGTAGTGGGCTGACGAAAGGAAAACCATCCATATACAACGTTTGGGGATTTGCTCCATGTGACCGAGCTACTCGACGACAAGGATATGCTTGGGGCAAGAGAGATATTTCTGGGAACCTCAACGGCGATGCTTCGACTTCAATGGTGTAGATCTTGTTCCTACCATAGAAGAATACAAAAGATTACTAGATATCCCCGATGATGGAAAACAAAAGGAAGATTTATTTACCGGATCCCAAAAAAACTTGTCGAAGGGCCTTTGCCGAGATAATGGGAAAGCCCTTTGGGATTCACCAATGGCTACAACCTATGGTGGGCGAGAATATCTTCTATGGGCAATGATCAAAGATATGATACAGCACTACAACGGATGTAGGCACACAAACTACTTACACTAGCCATATACGGGTTAATCATCTTCCCAAGGATTCTGGCTCACATCGACGAGCAATTGTGGATTTGGTTCAAGAAGTGCTCAATGGATGTGACCCTACTCTTGCTATATTGGCCGAAACCATTCGATCTCTTACTTATCCGAGGAGTACGGGCTCGGGCGCTTCACGGGGTGCCCGCCTCTCCTATACACTTGGCTACAGAGGTCATTTCCCTTGTATTGTTCCTCGTTTCCATGTTGTTTATCGAGTGCCAGCCCATGACATCGTTGGATATTCTACTCAAGACGTGGAGTTTACCTCAAGGCTTTGAAGACCGGAGGAAGAAGTTAGAAAGCCTCACGGGTAAGCCGACATTACCCGGATCGCTCCTTGATGCCGGTGGTCTCCATGATATATATCGCGGGGATTACAATTGGGTTCCACTATTTTGTCCTTGGGGAGGAACCCGCTATGCGCCACCTGCAGGGTGGAAGAAAAGTCAGGCATCATCAAATTATCCCCGTGCTATTTGGCATGGAAGATCGTGACTTCACTTACAACAAACTATCAGTAACGCCCCCAAATCTGGACTTCCAGATCGGGTGCGTTAGATAAATAAAATATTACAATTATATGAATAAGAATCTATTACTCAACATAAATTCGATGGTTTATTTATTACATCAAGACTCATCACAAGATCTCTAAGGTTTAGCGTTTAGAGACTAGGTGTTGATAACCCATTATAGTTTTACATGACATAAATACTACATGCATAATCTTCTTATGATTTTATTCCAAGCACTGGACACCATTATCCAAGCATCCTTGCTTTCTCCTAGTTCCTCGGGTTTGAAACAAAACATGAAAGGAAATGAGCTCAAATAGCCCAAGAAGGTTAAAAGTAAGGGATAATATATGGAGAATAATCAACTCATGGAAAAATAAGAATATCTACTCATCTAGGTTCACCACCTAGATATCTCGCGATAACTTGTTATCAACTGGATTGACACTCTCCGATGATGTTCTTTACCCAATGCATTGGAGGTCTTTCGGAACCACCCATAAACATATTGCCAAACATAAAACATATCTTCACAAACTTTCAAACAATCACATCAATGGTAAATTTCAACGTAAAGGAAGATCTTGCAATAATAGCCCCGATAAGTAAAAGGGGTATTCACCATTCAATAAATTAGATTACCAAGTTTCCAAGAAGTGCCAAAGAAAGTTAATTCTTCTTAAAATAATATTATGAGAAAAAAAAATCTTGAGATATAAATATAGAGAAGAAATAGAAAATGAATTTCCACGTCGGAGATCGTGGTAAGGAAAAGAAGAGGGGATCCTTACTATCTTTTTTGTCTTCGCGTTTATAAACCTTGAAACAAAATTTAAAAGTTAATATTTTAGTTTGAATAATAATAGTATATTCATAAATAATATATTGAGAGACACATATAAGTATATTATGGTGGAAAAACTTCTCATGATAATAATAATAATCTATACGTATACATATACATATATAATATACGTATATACTATACAATATACATATATATATTGAGGGGCAAAGCCATCCATAATATATATATGTATGAGGAGACTTAGCCTTCCATGGAATAATAATAATCTATATACTCATATATACATATCATATACATATATATATTGAGGGGGCAAAAGCCATCCATAATATATATATGTATGAGGAGGCTTAGCCTTCCATGGAATAATAATAATTTATATATATACATATACGTATTGTTTAATAAATATACATATATATATTGAGGGGCAAGGCCATCCATAATATATATATGTATGAGGAGGAAGAACATGATTAATATATGCTTGAAATATTTACCTCTTGGAACTTCCAACAAGTGAGAGGAAGATTGAGAGAAGAGAAGGCTTGGAGGGCTATTGGGGTGTTAATAGAACTTTTTGGGAAGTATCTGGAGGAGAGTTTTGTGGCTTATTTGAATGGAAAGAGTGCTTGAGAAGGGAAGTGAGGCATGCTATTTATAGGTAAGGTGGTAGGTGTAATAGTGTGAAAAATAGTGTACGAATTTGACTTTGGCATTAAATTAAATTATTTAAAATATATATAATACTTTATTTTCCTCATATTATCTCTTATTAAAAACGTGGTTATCTCCTCCTACCATTTAAAAAATGTTTTAAGACTTTTAAACCTAGAAAGTTCCTTTGGCATCAAAAGTCCACATTGGTGTACTCCTACTAATTCAATTATAACGTTTTTAATTTTGTAGTTTTTGACAAATGGCCAATTGTATTGCATTAGTAACTCAAATATCTACAAATGGGTACCAATTTTATTATTTTGCACATGTGTATAACAAAAGTTATTGAATTTTAAAGTCATACTAAAATGTTTACCCGTTCACACCGAACCTATGTGTAGTATTTTAACTTCTGGAATTGATTGGCTTCATATTAAATTCTGAAATTTTTACACGTTTTATCTAAGTGATAAAGGAACAAATGGGATTTTGTTTCATGTCAATTGGATCTGTATAACTCAAGTTATGAATTTTTGAATGGGACCTCCAGAATCTGCCTTATTCAAATTTTTGGGTCTTACCTATGTTTCATACTTCTGGTAAAGTTAAGGCTTGTAATACTTACTTACCCATAGTAATTTGGTTTAAGAAACTAAATAACATAATATATAGCATCTAAAATTTTTATGATGTATAAGAAATTATTTTATTTTTATAACGTATTTAATATTAACACGGATAAAATAATATAATTGCGTAATCAATAAACAATAAAGTAAGATAACATTATATTCCATGACTTCTTACTTTATAAACCTATAAAGTATAATATTATAAAACATTATTACATACTCATACCTATTTATAACAATTCAAACAGATACAATTATAACGATTAGTTACTTATTCCAACGGTTAGTTACTATTCTGACGGCTACTTACTAGTCACATGCTACTTAAATGACTATATTGGGTACTTATTTTTATTGTGATAATATCTAAAATATTCTTTCTAACTATTTTTAGTAATGACATTATTATTATTACTATTTAAGAAGAGCTTAAATTTTTCGGGTCTTACATTATACCCCACTTAAAAGAATTTCATCCTCGAAATTATCGCGTACCTTAATCATGGAAAAGTTTAGGATATTTTTGCCTCATCGTTTCTTCATGCTCCCATGTTGCCTCCTCGGTGATTTGATTCCTCCATAATACTTTCACGAGTGGAATTCTTTTCGTACGTAACACTTGTTCCTTGCGGTCAAGGATTTGCACCGGATGTTCTTCGTAGGTCAAGTCAACATCGAGTTGGACAGGCTCTTCTGTTAAAACATGTGATGGATCTGGTATGTACTTTCTTAGGAGAGACACATGGAACACATTGTGCACGTGTTCCAAATGTGGTGGTAGGCTAAAGCGATATCTTGTTGCTCCAATCTTTTCTACTATGTCAAATGGTCCAATGTATCGGGCTTAACTTCCTTTCTTTCCAAATCGCATGACTCCTTTCCATGGTGAAACCTTAAGAAATACATGATCGCCTACTTCAAACTCCAAGTCCTTTCGTCGGTGGTCCGCATAACTCTTCTCGCCCGCTTTGAGCGGCTTCGCATATGGTGTTGAATTAGACGCACCTTTTTCTGTTGTTTCTTGCACCAAATCAGGGGCAAGTAATTTGCTTTCTCCTACCTCATCCCAACATGTTGGTGTTCGACACCTTTTCCCATAAAGAGCTTCATATGGTGCCATTTGTATACTTGCGTGATAAGCTATTATTATAGGAGAACTCCACCAAGGGAAGGTGTTTCTCCCAATCTCTTTGAAAGTCAATAAAGACAAGCTCTAAGCATGTCCTCCAAAGTTTGGATTGTCCTCTCGATTGCCATCCGTTTGAGGTGGAAGCGATACTAAACTTCGGCTCGGTACTTAAGGCATGTTCAAGGCTCCTCCAAAACTTAGATGTGAATCTTGGATCACGATCGGAGACGATTGATAATGGCACTCCATGCAATCGAACGACTTCTTGATGTATAGCTTGCTAATTGATCCAAAGAGAAATCATCGCGGATAGGGATGAAGTGGAGACGTTTTGTCAGGCGATCCATTACGACCCAAATCGCATTGTGTCCTTTTGATGTTCTAGGTAGACCGTGACAAAATCCATAGTTACATTTTCCCACTTCCATTCGGGTATTGGAAGTGATTGCAATACTCCACTTGGTAATTGGCGCTCACCTTTACTCTTTGACACACCAAGCACCTGGATATAAATTCCGCGATTTCTCTCTTCATGTTGTCCCACCAATAGTTCTTTCCTTAAAGTCTCGATACATCTTGGTGCTTCCTGGATGTATAGAGAATGCGGAGCTATGTGCTTGCTAGTAACTCCCTTTTTAGTCCAGAAGATGATGGTACACGAGTCTTGTACCAAATCTTAAGAAACCACCTTTATCGATGTTGAACTCGGAAGTCCACCTTTTGCGCTGCTTCCCTCTTTCGTTGTAGCTGGGATCTTCTTGTTGTGCCACCTTTATCCTCTCCAAAAGTGTTGGTGAGATGGTCATGTGGAATAGGTAGCTTCTTTCTCCAAGGTTTTATGATTTCAACATCCAACCTCTTCGAGATCTTCAATTAGAGGCCTTTGCGAAGTGATCAATGTTGCCAAGGTTCCACATGTTTCCGGCTTAGTGCATCTGCCACCACGTTTGCCTTCCCAGGATGGTAGTTGATGGTGCAATCATAGTCTTTTAATAATTCTAGCCACCTTCTTTGTCGCATGTTGAGCTCCTTTTGGGTGAATATGTATTTTAGACTTTTATGATCGTGTAGATCTCACATTTCTCCCCATAAAGATAATGACGCCAAATCTTTAGTGCAAGGATGATTCCCGCTAGTTTAAGTCGTGTGTGGGATAGTTCACCTCATGGGTCTTTAGTTGTCGTGATGCATAGGCAATTACTTTACCATTTTGCATTAACACACAACCAAGTCCTTCCTTCGATGCATCGCTATAAATTGTGAAGTTTTCTCCTCCCTGAAGGTAGTGCCAAGACAGGTGTACTAACTAGGCGCCGTTTTAGTTCTCGAAAGCTTTCCTCACACTTCGTGGTCCATTCGATCTTAGCACCCTTACGAGTCGACTTTATTAATGGGCTCGCTATCTCGCAAAGTTTTCTACGAACCTTTGGTAATAACTCATGAGTCCGAGAAAACTACGAACCTCCGTTGGTTGTTTTGGGTCTTGGCCGCCTTTCTATTGCCTTTGTTTTTGCAGATCCACGGAGATACCTTCATGAGTGACAATATGTCCTAAAAATGCGACTTGTTGTAACCAAAATTCGCATTTGCTGAATTTGGCATATAGTTTCTTCTCCTTAAGGTTTAAAGACGCTCCTTAAATGCTCTTCATGTTCCTCGCGACTCTTGGAGTAAATAAGTATGTCATCAATGAAGACAACCACACACTTGTCCAAGAAGTCATGGAATATTCTGTTCATCAGGTCCATGAATATTGCGGGGCATTGGTCAATCCGAAAGGCATTATGACGAATTCATAGTGGCCATACCTCGTTCGGAAGGCCGTCTTGGGAATGTCCATCTCCTTCACCCTTAATTGATGGTAACCCGATCGAAGGTCAATTTTGAGAAGTATTGAGCGCCTTTAAGTTGATCGAAGAGATCATTTATCCTTGGTAAAGGATATTTATTCTCTATGGTGACGTTGTTTAGTCCTCTATAGTCGATGCCGAGCCTCATTGAGCCATCCTTCTTCTTCACGAACAAGACCGTGCTCCCCAAGGTGATCGACTAGGCCTAATGAATCCTTTGTCCTTCAAATCTTACAATTGCTTCTTCAATTCGTTTAACTCGTTGGTGCCATCCGATAAGGACTTTTGGAGATTGGATTTGTCCCAGGAAATAGATCGATGGAGAATTCAACTTCTGGTGGCGGAGGAGGTCCCGGCAATTCTTTCTAAAACACTTTTGGTTGGTTAGATACATCCTCTTCATCCTTTTGACACGTAAACACTAACTTAGGTTGGTTTGGGAGATTAAAAATTACTTTTTCCGAGTACACTCTATGGTGGCGTGATTGGATGTTAACCAATCCATCCCTAATATAACATCAAAGTCCACTATTTGTAAGGAGATTAGGTTTCCGGAAGTACCCTATCACATATAGTAAAGGGGCATGCTTTATATATCTTAGTGGCATTTATGGTGATACCACTTGGTGTCATTACCGTTAATTCCACTTTTAATCTCTCGATGTGGAATATCCATATGTTCAAGATACTTTGGTGAGACGAAAGAATGCGTTGAACCAAATAAATAAGGTATAAGCGTTTCTTGAACTTATGAGCAAGGTACCTTTCACCACATCGTTGTTTGATTCTTTTTCCATTATTGGCTCCACTTCAGATTGTAATGGCGTACGAGCGAGCCGGTGCCCTAGGTGGTTGTTGCCGCTGGCCGTGGTTGTGGGCCGTACATGTCGAAGTGGTTGCTGCAACAGTTGTCGATAATCCCCCGTAGTTTTTGCATGTGGGCATTTATTTGCATAATGTCCAAATTCATTGCATTGAAACATTAGACGGTCGGCGTGTACTTGGTTCGGTCTTGGTGCATGTAAAGGGTTATGCATACGAATGGGATTAGACCCATTTGGGGCCCTTGTTTAGGCCTTTCCCGGCATTCACGTGCTTGATGTCCAACTTTACCACACTTGAAACATTTTCCGTTCCTGGAGACATTCACCAAGTGTCTTTTACCACATTTAGGGCAGGTGGAATGTACTACCTCCTTCATACTAGGCTTTGTGATCTCCGATCCATTAGCTTGGTGTTTCCTTTTCTTATCATTTTGACTACGATTTTGGTGGTAGTCAAGATGTTCCATTTCTACTTTGATTGCGCATCGAACAACACCTTCATAGTGGGAAGTCAAAAGCTGCCAATGCTCTCCGTATGCTTGGTTTCAACCCATGGTAGAACATTTGAACTTTACTTTGCGTTTCAGCCTACGACTCGAGGTGCGTACCTTGCTAACTTGGTGAACTTTGCCTCATACGTGCCACAAAGTATCATCATCCTTTTGTTTAAGATCGAGAAGTCCCTCTCCATCTTACTCCTCAATGGTCGAGGAAAATACTTTTCTAGTAAGATTCCTTTGAAAGCTTCCCACCAGGAGATTCTATCTCTCCCTCGCTTTGGTATTCTTAACAAGGGTCCACCATTGGTTTGCCTTGCCCTCCATTCGCAAAATGGCAAACTTTATCTTTTTTCGGTCAGGACATTCCAATATCGAGAATATCTTTTCTAAGTGATGTGATTTTACCGAGATAATTCCATAACTTTATCTCCCTCGGTTAAGGTACGCGATAATTTCGGACCAAATTCTTTTAAGTGGGGTATAATGTAAGACCCGCAAAAATTTAAGCCCTTCCTTAAATAGTAATAATAATAATGTCATTACTAAAAAATAGTTAGAAAGAATATTTTAGATATTATCAAAATAAAAATAAGTACCCAATATAGTCATTTAAGTAGCATGTGACTAGTAAGTAACCGTTAGAATAAGAACTAGCAGTTAGAATAGTAACTAACCGTTGGAATAAGTAACTAACCGTTATGAATAGTATCCGTTTGAATTGTTATAAATAGGTATGTGTATGTAATAATGTTTTATAATATTATACTTTATAAGTTTATAAAGTAAGAAGTCATGGAATATAATGTTATCTTACTTTATTGTTTATTGATTACACAATTATATTATTTTATCCGTTAATATTAAATACGTTATAAAAATAAAATAATTTCTTATACGTCATAAAAAGTTTAGATGCTATATATTATGTCATTTAGTTTCTTAAACCAAATTACTATGGGTAAGTAAGTATTAAGCCTTAACTTTACCAAAAGTATGAAACATAGGTAAGACCAAAAAATTTGAATAAGGCAGATTCTGGAGGTCCCATTCAAAAATTCATAACTTGAGTTATACAGATCCAATTGACATGAAACCAAATCCCATTTGTTCCTTTATCACTTAGCTAAAACGTGTAAAAATTTCAGAATTTAATATGAAGCCAATCAATTCCAGAAGTTAAAATACTACACATAGGTTCAGTGTGAACGGGTAAACATTTTAGTATGACTTTAAAATTCAATAACTTTTGTTATACACATGTGAAAATTATAAAATTGGTACCCATTTGTAGATATTTGAGTTACTAATGCAATACAATTGGCCATTTGTCAAAAAACTACAAAATTAAAAACGTTATAATTGAATTAGTAGGGAGTACACCAATGTGGACTTTTGATGCCAAAGGAACCTTCTAGGTTTAAAAGTCTTAAAACATTTTTAAATGGTAGGAGGAGATAACCATGTTTTTAATAAGAGATAATATGAGGAAAATAAAGTATTATATATATTTTAAATAATTTAATTTAATGCCAAAGTCAAATTCGTACACTATTTTTCACACTATTACACCTACCACCTTACCTATAAATAGCATGCCTCACTTCCCTTCTCAAGCACTCTTTCCATTCAAATAAGCCACAAAACTCTCCTCCAAATACTTCCCAAAAAGTTCTATTAACACCCCAATAGCCCTCCAAGCCTTCTCTTCTCTCAATCTTCCTCTCACTTGTTGGAAGTTCCAAGAGGTAAATATTTCAAGCATATATTAATCATGTTCTTCCTCCTCATACATATATATATTATGGATGGCCTTGCCCCTCAATATATATATGTATATTTATTAAACAATACGTATATGTATATATAAAAATTATTATTATTCCATGGAAGGCAAGCCTCCTCATACATATATATATTATGGATGGCTTTGCCCCTCAATATATATATGTATATGATATGTATATATGAGTATATAGATTATTATTATTCCATGGAAGGCTAAGTCTCCTCATACATATATATATTATGGATGGCTTTGCCCCTCAATATATATATGTATATTGTATAGATATATACGTATATTATATATGTATATGTATACGTATAGATTATTATTATTATCATGAGAAGTTTTTCCACCATAATATACTTATATGTATCTCTCAATATATTATTTATGAATATACTATTATTATTCAAACTAAAATATTAACTTTTAAATTTTGTTTCAAGGTTTATAAACGCTGAAGAAAAAAAGATAGTAAGGATCCCCCTTCTTTTTTCCTTACCACGATCTGACATGGAAATTCATTTTCTATTTCTTCTCTATATTTATATCTCAAGATTTTTTTTTCTCATAATATTATTTTAAGAAGAATTAACTTTCTTTGGCACTTCTTGGAAACTTAGTAATCTAATTTATTGAATGGTGAATACCCCTTTTACTTATCGAAATTATTGCAAGATCTTCCTTTACGTTGAAATTTACCATTGATGTGATTGTTTGAAAGTTTGTGAAGATATGTTTTATGTTTGGCAATATGTTTATGGGTGGTTCCGAAAGACCTCCAATGCATTGGGTAAAGAACATCAACGGAGAGTGTCAATCCAGCTTGATAACAAGTTATCTGAAGATATCTAGGTGGTGAACCTAGATGAGTAGATATTCTTATTTTTCCATGAGTTGATTATTCTCCATATATTATCCCTTACTTTTAACCTTATCAAGCTATTTGAGCTCATTTCCTTTTATGTTTTGTTTCAAACCCCAGGGAACTAGGAGAAAGCAAGGATGCTAGGATAATGGTGTCCAGAGTGCTTGGAATAAAATCATAAGAAGATTATACATGTAGTATTTATGTCATGTAAAACTATAATGGGTTATCAACACCTAGTCTCTAAACGCTAAACCTTAGAGATCTTGTGATGAGTCTTGATGTAATAAATAAACCATCGAATTTATGTTGAGTAATAGATTACTATTCATATAATTGTAATATTTTATTTATCTAACGCACCCTGTCTGGAAGTCCAGATTTGGGGCGTTACATCCCAAGCTCACCAATCCCCCAAAGCATCTCCTCAAATACCAATCGATGTTTCCAATTCAAGCCTATCGTTGTTGTGGGCTTTTTCAATTTCAGTTCAAGCATATTACGTTGTCAGAAGCTTTCAATTTCGATTCAAGCATATTATGTTGGTGAAGGCTTATTTTCGGGTCAAGCCTATCGTTGTTGTAAGCTTTCAATTTTCGATTCAAGCTTATCGTTCTTTGTGGGCTTTCCATTTTCGATTCAAGCCTATCGTTCTTGTGGGTTTTCAATTTAGTCCAGCTTCACCATTCATTGTAGGCTTTAATTCTTATTAGCCTTGAGAGGCATTTTCAATTCTTGTTAAGCATGAGATGCCTTTTTCATTCCTGTTAGGCTTTAGATGCCTCAAAGAAAATTGCGCAACACCCACGGGCCTGAGAAGCCCCCTTTTCATTCTTGGAGACAAACTCACAACATCCTACACTCCTACTCCAATGTCGGGTAAGTCGGGTAAGTGCATCAACCCATCCAAAATGATTCCCTTTTATCTTTGTACACTGTTTATTTACAAATAATGCACAAAGAGGGGCAATTGTTGGATCCCATTTTTGTCCAAGGTTGGACATATATATTCATTTTCGACTTTATTATTCCATATCATTATCGACTTTGTATAGAAAAATAAAGAGGCATAACCATTAAGACAAAGGGTGGAAAGAGACAGTCCAGAGATGATAGAAAATCAAATATAAGAATCAACGCCTCGACCACACTCAATTATAAGGTCAAACGAAGAAGATGTGGTCAAAACGGTGTTAGCATTAACAACGGTCAAAACAATAATTGACTTTCCCAAAACAAGACTTGAATCGGTCAAGAACCTCATTTTTCTATTTTACTTGTCGTTATGAGAATTTTGATATATATATATATATATATATCGTATATATTCATTCCCGTAGCATTTTTAAAAAAAAAAATCAAAAATTTTTAAATTTTATTATTTTTTTTTCGGTAATAAGACAGTTTGAGACACGCAACATAGCCTTAACACAAAATGAAACCATTTTCAAAAAAAAAAAAAAATGAACAGATACTCCCGCATATTGTTCATGAACCGCACGCACCTCAAGCAAGCACGTTCTACCGAATCAATAAACTGCACGTTCTCACTAATTCAATCATATATTTTTGTTATTCAAATTAAATTCAAAATAAAAAAAAACCTGCATGTTCTGTACTATCATTAATGCATGTTCTGCAATTTTGACCAGCATGCTTTATTAACAAAAGGCCAAAACAATGTGATGGGGACTGAGTGACTCACATGACAGCACTTTGTAGAATCTCGGGCGGAAGAACCGGCAATCATAGGTGTGCATTAATTGGGGCAATGCATTAATTGAGACAAAACATTAATTGGGATAATAAAATATTTAATAAACCATCCATAAATGACATCTCTCTCCCACTCACGTTCACTCTTAAGGATTCCTTCCATTTCCAAAAAAAAGAAAAAAGCTACACTCTCTCTCTCTCTCGTTTTGCGTGCTCACACCCCCAAAAGCAAAAAAAAAATTGATAACCTCATTATCTTTCTCTCTCTCCTACGAGCTCTCCTCCCTATAACCCAAAAAATCGATTAAATCCTCCCATCATTACACACACACCCTCTCTCTCCAATCACCCACTCTCATACGGCAACACCTCCATCCACTCCCCAAAAAAAAAAAAAAACATCACCCTACCTTCCCATTTTCTCCCTTACGATCTCCAAAAAAAAAAAACATAAAAAAGCTCTCATCCTTTATTCTCTTCCAAGCCCAATCTCAAAAACCAATTTTCCCCCCAAAAAGTCACTTTCCCTCTTCCTTTCTCTTCATTTTCCTTCCCAAAACCCAAATCAAAAAACCTCATATTTCATCCCAAAAGTCTCACGAATTTTTCCAAAAAAAAAGCCTACTCACTCTTCCTTCCTCTCTACTCTCCTTTCCCAAAACACAAATAAAAAAACATCATTTTTCATCCCAAAAAAATCCTACGAAAATTCTCAAAAAAAATCATCCCCTCTCTCATTTTTCAATCTTCAAACAAAAAAAAACCCAAAAATCATTACATATCTCCCTTCCTTACAAAGCAATAAATTAAACCCAATTATCTCCAATCCCTCCCAAGTTTCGATCCGTCTCCGACGTCAATTTCAAGTTCGGGCCAAGCTCCTGGCGCGTTACAAGCCGAGTTCACGATTTTTCACCGGACTCGGAGTTTCTTTCGACACTATCGAGCCCTAAGGATAGCTCGGACGTGGTGCCACTGTCAAGATCGATAAAGTCGGTTCCGCTTACCCTTTTATTATTGCTTATTTTGTGTTATATTGCTAAATTTCCTTTTTTTTTTGTTATTTGTGTTTCCTCTTTTCTTTTTTTGTTTCGAAGCGTAATATTATTTTTATCTCTTTGTTTTTTTTTCTTTTTTTCTTTTCTTGTTGTATTTTTTACTTTTGTTTGTTTATTTTGTTGTATGTAATTGTAATATGTACAAAGCAAAAAAAAAAAGCAACAAACAAAAAGAGAAAAAAAAAAAGAGAGACAAAAAAAAAAGAGAAGGGATTGTATTTAGTATTCAAGACACACATTAATTTTTGGGTTTAGTTATTTTTATTTCTTTGCAATGTTGCATGTTTTTATTGTTGTGGTAAAAAATGTAAAAAATGTTTTTTTAAAACTCAAATCAATACAAAAATATATGGTTTTATTAGGCATATGTTCCAAAAAAAAAAGTGTAAAAAATTATTTTTTTTATAATATAGTGATATAAATATATTTTTCTTGTTTTATTAGGTATGTTTTCCAATAACAAAAGCAAAAGATGCAAAAACATTTTTTTTAAATTCACATAAATAGAATATAGTGATATAAATATTTTTTGGTGTTATTATGTTAGTTTTCCAATATAAAAAAAAGCAAAAGATGTAAAAACGTTTTTTTAATTCACATAAATAGAATAAAGTGATATAAATGTCTTTTTTTGTGTTATTATGTTAGTTTTCCAATATAAAAAAAAGTAAAAGATGTAAAAATGTTTTTTTAATTCACATAAATAGAATAAAGTGATATAAATGTTTTTTTGTGTTATTATGTTAGTTTTCCAATATAAAAAAAAGATGTAAAAAAGTTTTTTTTAATTCACATAAATAGAATAAAGTGATATATATATATATATATTTGTGTTATTATGTTAATTTTCCAATATAAAAAATACAAACAAACAAAGATGTAAAAAAACATTTTTTTTTAAATAAAAACTAATGGTGATAAGTATAACATTCTTAGATTTATCAAGTACGTTTTTCAATACCAAAAATAAAACAAAAATAATAAAAATAACCGAAAGGCTTAGTTAAAAAAAAACCAAAAATGAATAAGTGTGTCCTTTTACAACCACAACAACAACAAAAATTAAAACCCCTCCACTCACGTTCATCCTTTAGACTTATCCATTTGTGGGTTCGGTTTAGATAAGAAAATCGAATAAAAAAACAAAAAGCAAAAAAAAAGTGTTTTCAAACTAAATACCAAAAAGATTTCATGTTCCATTTTAAAAAAAAAACAACAACAACAACAACAAAAAAACAAACAAACAAAAAAACAAAACATTTAGGATTTCCTTTAGAAATTTAGGGTAAAATAATTTTAACCATAACTTTAACAAATAACTTAATAAAATAAAAGCATAGACTTTCTAGGAAAACCATAGTGCCTTGACCCAATTACAATAGTGAAAATAAATAAAAACCTCATCCTCCGAAAATAGATACAGAAAGGCGTTGTAGAGGGTGCTAATCCTTCCCTACACGTAACCAACTCCCGAACCCTTCTTCGATGACGCGGATCACACCTTAACTACTCAAAGTAGAGGGTATCCAACTGTACCCCAAAAAAACAGTTGGTGGCGACTCTAAATTTCTCACCATTAGTTTAGTTTGTGCCCACCCCAAAAGTGCCTGGACGAAAACCAGGTGATGACATGTAGTACGTCTGCCTGGTCTCGTTTTATATCCAACGCAGTGGAGAGCCATCAAAGGTTTCATTTACCCTCACTAATCGCCTCTGTCGCGCAGCTCTCCGATCTGGGGTCATCGTCTCCGACGTTTAGTACGAAGTCATTCTTTATCCATCTCGTTGATTTGTTGGATTCGAATCTCATATCCGGGTTCAGAAAGGATAAGAATAGTAGTAGGCCTTTCTCACCTCTCGTTTTATGTTTGCTTACTGCTTGTAGACCTTAGGCCTCCACCGCTTATTCCTGGATTTTTATTCGTATTTTGGTTTGATTTGATGTTGCCCATTTCATATTTGGATTGAAGCATCTGTTCTTTCTTTGTATGCAACTTATCCAATTTGTGCCCTTTTTCCCCCTTCCATATGTTTTTTTTCTTTTCTGATTAGCCTGGTGGATTGCCAATTTCAATATTTTGGATTTTTTTAATTTTTGTTTCACGTTAGCAGCAGCCAGATTTTCAATTGTAGTTTGAATTAATCTCTTTTTGTTGCTGGATTATTAATTTTGGTGATTTAAATGGATGGTTTTTGGGTTAGTTTATGATGGTTAATGGATGGGTTTCTTCCCCCTTTTTGTGATCTAGCATCTAGATGCCGTTTTAATTTTGAATTATATGTCGACCTTTATGTGTCAGGCCCACCACAATTTGTTCTTAAACAATATTTATTTATTTGTGTGGTAAATTGAGTCTACTGTTACAACAAGCATAACCAACACAAATTCTTTGGACCAGTTTTCCAGATCTCTTATGCGTTTTATTTTTATTTTTTATTATTAGAAAATCATATCTGAAACAAATTCTGTACCCATGTTTTCCCTAGTGATGTTCTTTTCATGGGCATGGAACGAATTGTAAAATTATTGAATTGTATGAAGTTTATTGATTAGATTAGGAAACAACATACTAGCAGCAACTTAGTGTACTTAGAACACTATATTTCCTGTAGGAGCCTATTTTTCTTTATTTAGAAAAAAAAAGTAAAAAATTCATAAAATCATTTCCACAAAAGACTTATATTTAACCTTCTCTAATCTCTATTGGGTTTGTTAATATGAATCCTAAACCAATTGCCACATATTAAAGGAGAAATAAAATTCAAAAAGGGTATAATTCCCTTGTGTTTTAGTTGGTTGTCTTCGATTTTGGATGTAATTAGGTCCATCCATTTCAATACCTCTTGCCCTTTGGATCTTTTATATTTGGTTGATTGACCTTGTTGGTTGGTTACACTTTTACAACTGATTGGTAATATTGTGTGGCTCAAAAAATTTTCACACCTGTGCAGCAAATGAATGCTTCTAAAAGTTAGCATTAAATTCCCTCATGACTGGTGTCAAGTGCGAACATGGACAGTGTTTAATGGAATTGATGGAAAGACTACAAAACCTTCCACCATATAAAAATATAAATAAAGAAAAATAAATGAGGAAGACAGATATAAGAAACAACACTAAACAATGAATTTCAATTTTAATAAAGGGACAAGGCTTTCAAAAGCATATTTCACTCTTCAAAACCTGCAACTTGCATGTCCGGAAGTTAAATGGTGATTGCGGATAATAGTGATATGCGAAGGAAACAATAACTAAGAATTATTGATTAAGGATAAGTTCAAATAAACCCTAGCCAAAGAGCTGTGAGAATTCCCGCATCACACTTGTGAAGAGAAATAATGACATCCAAATCAGTCAAGGTACGGGAAAACATGGTCACCGTGATGATGCAGTCTAGCAGTCATTCACTGCAAATGAATCTCCACCAGCACTCAGCAAAGGCTTTTGCTAAAATAATTACCATTTGATTTTGTAATCAGTACAAGCCGGGGCACGATAACACTGGTGTAGAGGAAAAAATCTTGTTTCCAAGCTTGTGATTCTCCAACTGCTGGCCATGGTGGATTAGTCAAAACTTTGAAACGAATTACCTCTTAATTTTATTGGCCGTAGTTGAAGGCAGCAGTGGGACAGTATGTGCATGACCTGTCAAGATGCTAAGTATTAGACAACAAAACTAGGTGGATTCCCTCAACCATTACCTATTCTAGCGCATGTATTTGAAGACATCTCTCTAGATTTTATATCTAGTCTTCCCAAATCAGGAGACTTTGATGTTGTCTTAGTAGTGGTTGACTTTCTCGACAATTATGTCCATTTTCTAGGATTATCTCACTCATATTCAGCAAAGGCTTTTGCTAAAATAATTACCATTTGATTTTGTAATCAGTACAAGCCGGGGCACGATAACACTGGTGTAGAGGAAAAAATCTTGTTTCCAAGCCTGTGATTCTCCAACTGCTGGCCATGGTGGATTAGTCAAAACTTTGAAACGAATTACCTCTTAATTTTATTGGCCGTAGTTGAAGGCAGCAGTGGGACAGTATGTGCATGACCTGTCAAGATGCTAAGTATTAGACAACAAAACTAGGTGGATTCCCTCAACCATTACCTATTCTAGCACATGTATTTGAAGACACCTCTCTAGATTTTATATCTGGTCTTCCCAAATCAGGAGACTTTGATGTTGTCTTAGTAGTGGTTGACTTTCTCGACAATTATGTCCATTTTCTAGGATTATCTCACTCATATTCAGCAGCAAAGTCTTTTGTTACTATCTTTTTTAGAGATATCGTCGTCTTCATGGTCTTCCATGTTCGGTTGTTTTTGATAAAGATCCAATATTTTATAGTTCCTTCATTGCAGTCTCTAATCTAGAGTCATTGTCTCACGTTTAAGGTACACAGTTATTCTTTATCAATCTGTTAATTTATTGGATTCGAATCTCATATCCGGGTTCAGGAAGGATAAGAATAGTAGACCTTTCTCACCTCACGTTTTGTATTTGCTCACTGCTTGTAGACCTTAGGCCTCCACTGCTTATTCTGGATTTTTATTTTGTATTTTGTTCGATTTGATGTTACCCATTTCACATTTGGATTGAAGCATCTGTTCTTTCTTTGTATGCAACCTCATCTAATTTGTGCCCTTTTTTCCCCTTCCATATGTTTTTCTTCTTTTCTGATTAGCCTGGTGGATTGCCAATTTCAATATTTTGGATTTTTTTATTTTTGTTTCACGTTAGAGGAAGCCAAATTTTCAATTGTAGTTTGAATTAATCTCTTTTTGTTGCTGGGTTATTAATTTTGATGATTCAAATGGATGACTTTTGGGTTAGTTTATGATATTTAATGGATGGGTTTCTTTCCCTTTTGTGATCTAGCATCTAGATGCAGTTTTAATTTTGAATTATATGTCAACTTTTATGTTTCAGGCCCACCACAATTAGTTCTTAAATAATATTTATTTATTTGTGTTGTAAATTGAGTCTACAATTACAACAAGCATAACCAACACAAATTCTTTGGACTAGTTTTTCAGATCTCTTATGCATTTTACTTTTATTTTTATTTTTTATTATTAGAAAATGATATTTGAAACAAATTTTGTCTCATGTTTTTCCTAGTAATGTTCTTTTAATGGGCATGGAATGAGATGTAAAATTATTTAATTGTATGGAGTTTATTAACTAGATTAGGAAACAACATATTAGCAACAACTTAGTGTACTTAAAGCACTTAATAGTGAAATAGTCAAATATTTCAATAAATTTGCTTATATGAAGTAATATTGGCTATAAATTTCACTTGAAATATGTGTTTTGACTAAAAAATTTATTAAATACCAAACTTTGAGACACCGGCTAATTATCTTCATGTTTCGAAAATAAAAAATATATAATAATAAATAATAATAATAATAATAATAAGCAAAAAGTAGTGTATTGGGGGGGAAAAAATTGAAAACTTATTGCTAGTGTCCTTTAACTTAATTCTATCTATTCATTTTCATGCCTTCATCTACATTGGTATCCCAGGGTGAAAAAACCTTTTATGGAAGAGTTTGTACCCATCGGTTACTCCCATGGAAATCCTGGCAATGTTAGCATTATGCACACGTGGTAATCCTCCACTTCATGCTGTAGGTGTGGCATTAGTTATAATGCGTTTGACAAGCATACATAATTTTGGTGTCTTACCTTCACGTGCGTTGCATGAAGTATTTCTCATGTAAATTTATATAATCATTGCCACAGAAATGAACAAGAGAAATATATTTTAACTTATGACTTTTGTTCGAAGCATTGATTAACTTTTCCTGTCTTGAAAATTCAGAATGGCTGGCCACAAGCATCCTACTATGAAAGGGCCAAGTGTGGTCAGGGAGCTGTGCATTGGGCTGGTACTTGGATTGGCAGCTGGTGGCCTTTGGAAGATATATCAATGGAGTGAGCGAGAAGAAAGTAAGGACATTTTATGACCTTCCTGGAGAAAGGTGAGATTAGTGTTGTCGTAGAAGAAGAGTGAACTCAGGTTTTAAAAGATTCTTTTCTGGATCTTTGTCGGGACATTGCATTACCTGGCAAAGTTTAACTGTTTGGTAGTTGGTTGCTTTTAGTAAAACCGTCAGGATAGTTGCATTCCAAGTAGAATGGCTATCTCTCAAAACTACCCAAATACGAGTCTTTACATCTTCAACTCGCATATCTTCGAGTCATTTGATTTTTGACCTTGTGAGTTTACCAATCTCCGAATCTTCAACCTCTGTAAGTACATGGTTAGACTCTCTCTATGAACTCACTCTACGAAGTTATCCAACCCAATACGAGCCTTCGACTCTGCGTCCTCTCGCTTTCGCATTCTATTGACAACAATGACAACCAAAGTTCCATGGGAACAACAATGAAATTTTAATAAAGTTTGTAGTGAAAATATAAATTTCGAGTATAATTTGTGATAAATATTGCTCTATGTAGATAAATTTGTTAAAATATTTAGCTATTTTTCTACTAATGTCGTTAGAATTTGGACAAAGTAGAAAAGAGAAGGCAAAGACCCAAAAGTGTCATCAATTTAGGACCGATTCTTTATGACTATTTTTAAAAAAAATTGAGCATAGTATTGTAGACCAATCACTTTCTATGTCATTTCCAAAATTTTTGAAATGATAACATAAATCAAGGATTTTGGGCATAGTAATTTTGACCGGGGATTGTGGTATGGGCTGGAGTGTTGCTTCGGGCCGGACAAAGAGTATTGTATGTAATCGTTATGTTATTTTTTTGGGCTCTTTGGTGGGAGAGAAATAAGAGTGTTTGAGGGTGTTGTTGGTGGCCTCTAGGGGGTGAAAGGGGATTGTTGGGTCTCTAACCTCCTGTCGGGAGTCTCAAAAAATAATCTCATATCGGTTAGGGCGAACATTGAGGTTGTCCTAATGAGGAGGCTCATGTACACCTTGTCACAACGTGTTTTAACGGGTCGCGACCCATTAGAAACAAATCCGTGCAAGTGTGGACCATGCGTGAGCATGCGGGTGTAAGACCTAAAGCGGACAATATTGTGATAGTGAGTGTCTTGGCCGAGGTCTAATAAGTGGTATTGGAGCCAAGTCCTCTAGACCGGTGGTGGGTTTAGGGGGAGACTGTTGGGTCTATAACCTCCTGCGGGGAGTCTCAAAGAACAATCCCACATTGGTCGGGCGAACATTGAGGTCGTCCTAATGAGGAGGTTTTATGTGTACCTTGTCACAATGCGTTTTAACGGTCGTGACCCGTTAGAAACAAATCCATACGAGTGCGGCCCATGCATGGACACGCAGGTGTAAAACCCAAAGCGGATAATATTATGATAGTAAGTTTTCTGGCCGAGGTCCAACGGGATATGTGAGCTAAGGAAGTTGTTGTGTTGTAATATTGTTTATGATGATGAGTGGTGTAACATCCGACTATTTCTTGTTGTAATATTGTTACCTTCTTGGTCTTTAATAAAAAGAAAACATATATAAAGGACTTGCATTCAGCTTAAAAGTTTGTTAATATTTTTTCATAATAAAGGTGATTGTCATTTTATTATTTCTCATTTAATACGGTTAAAGGCTGGCTTCGCAAATATTGGCTACTTAACTCCATGGCACTTTCCATCCCAGGTCGCTCTTCATTGAGAAATTTTTACTCTGGAAAGTATTTCCTTTACGTTGCTTGCGATGGATCCTTCAATTTGGTGTGCTTGAATGTCCACCCCAAGGAACTGTACTAGCAAGAGGGCAAGGTTGTTCTAGTCTCATAGACATGGCAACGATTGGTTTCAGTATGGTCTAATCGGGAATTTGTGCAATCGGCCTCGGTGGAGCAGCAATGTTGTATCCTTTCTTCAATATTTTTTCTCTTGTATTTTTTTACTTTATAGTGTATGCAAGTAGAGAAAATAGGGCTTTTGGTGTATGATAAAATTTGTTTCTATAGTGTGGTTGAAAACGACACTAAAACTTGGTGCACGAAGTTCCCGCAAATGGCTGTAGTCTTATCCCTTTTTGGACCTTGTCACACATGGGAGCTTCATCTAGTTTTAGTGTGGTTAATAGGGATTTTTATTTTTTGATGCCCCTTGATTTTGGATTCAGATTTAACTGCAGCTGTAGGTCTTTCTTTGGAGAAGATGTCAAAAGATGAAATGAATGCAACTAACGATGTAATGCACTCTATTCTTCAAGGAGTCAGTTGTAAGAACATATGCCTTTCTATCTGTTGGTTATAAAAGTCTGTACCTTGGCTATTTTGTAAAGTATTGGGCCATTGGTGATGCTAGTTGTACTAATTTTGTATTGACTTATTATTTGCCAGGTAGGCTTGAGAGCCCTGATCAGCTAGTTCGGAGAATGGGAAGCAGTGTTGCTTTTATATTTTCAAAAGTAGTTGACCCAAACAATCTTCTGTACCTTGATAACTGCAGTGGAGACACTATAGACTGGGAATTTGGGTTTATTGTCCCTGTCAAGAGAAACCTCCCCGCCTCCCACTATATGGAAAATAGTATTGACCAGAAAAATATGCCTTTTACTTCTATTCCAGGAAAGGAATTCAACTCCACAGATGATGCAATTAAACATGTGAAAGCAAGTAGAAACAGAAGGTCATTTGAATTTGTAGTGGTCAATCCCGATGAGATTATTGATCCGGCAACACTTAATAGGGAAATGGTTTCTGTTGATGATGAAGATAATAATTGAAGTGAAAATTCTGAAAGCTCAACTGATTCATCTCTGCAACCATATGACTTGTCTGATGATGATGCAGATCTGAAACAGAAATTCTCACAGCTGGTTGACGTACTTGGAGCTCTAAGGAAATCTGATGACGCAGATGGCGTAAGTATTACAGTTTCTTTGTTATTTAGGTGCTCTTTGAACTAAACTTTGAATGTATATGAATTTTACTATTCAATTTCTATTCAGAAATATACTGATCATCAATTTTACATGGAGCTGCCACAAGTGCTCTAATTTTGTGATTTATCTAGAAATTATTAAGTGCATGAGAGCACCCAATACAGTTGATTTGATTCGTGGACTTTGTTGCATGGCCTCTCTTCACCTCATTAGCAATCCCATGTATTTATCTGCTAATGTTAGATTTCAGTAATAAAAATGTTGGCGAAAGAATTTTCATTCTAGATAATTACTTTTGGAGTTGATTCCCTGTACAGGTGGAAAGGGCTCTTGATGTTGCTGAAAAGCTCGTGCACGCATCACCTGATGAGCTTGTTCATGTGAGTGGTGATTTAGCTAGAATACTTGTACAGGTTCGCTGTTCTGATTTAACTGTAGAAGGAGAGGAAGAATCAGCAGAAGAAAAGAGGCAAAAGGCACTGGTTGCACTACTTGCCACATGTCCCTTTGAATCTCTTGATACTCTCAACAAACTTCTGTACTCCCCTAATGTAGATACCAGTCAAAGAATCCTCATTCTAGATGTCATGACAGAGGCAGTAGAGGAGCTTGCTACTGCTAAAACTGGAAAAGTTAAGCGTCTGCGGAACGCCCTCATATCAACCACCTCTGAGACCCAACCCTGGTTCTTGCCCTGTAGTGTAGGCCCTTCAGGAGCTGGCATGTGGAAAGAGATCTCAGAAACAGGAGGCCTGTTGAGCTATTCACATCGTTATGAAAGAGAACTTCCATCAAAAGCTGGTCAGATCAAAAGAGGGAAATGCGCCGGTGGAGTCTCAGGTCAACAAATATACAAGAGAAACAGATGGAATGGTCCCAGAATAAGTTTCCTCTGTATGCAGCAGCATTTATGCTTCCAGCCATGCAAAGTTTTGATAAGAGAAGGCATGGTGTTGACCTACTTGGGGGGGATTTTATTATCCTTGGGAAACTTATTCATATGTTGGGCATTTGTATGAAATGTGCAGCCATGCACCCTGAAGCATCTGCATTGGCTCTACCCCTGTTGGATTTGTTAAGCTCCAGGTAATAAATTAATTACATACTTATGACTGCTGGATCTTTCCGGGGTTCGTGGTGTTCTGCAAACTCATGATCTGGCCCATGGGATACACATCATTGGTAGTCCCAATTAAGTGCTATATGGTTTGTGGATGTTTGTTTCTGTTTGTTGACTTTTATGTGCGAATTCATGTAGAGAGGTATCCCATCACGCAGAGGCATATGTCAGAAGATCTACCCTTTTTGCTTCTTCTTGTGTATTAGAGGCACTTCATCCCTCTTATGTAGCATCTGCGCTAATTGAAGGAAATCCTGAGATTTCTAGGGGGCTTGAATGGGTTCGCAAATGGGCCCTGCATGTTGTTGAATCAGACACAGACAAGGGCTGCTATTTGGTAAGAAAGCAAGAAGTTAAAGGCCTCTGCTTTGTCCATCTCTCTTTTTGTTCTTGTAGATCACATCTATTTCTGCTGATGAAGCAGCTGCATAAAAAATATTCAGTTCTTTCAGGTCAATTTCAGGTCATGATCTCACATTAAAGGGTAGTTACGTGGGTTTTTCTCTTTCTGCCACTTAGGTTGAGGTGAAGAATCAACCCTAGGATTGTGTTTCACTACCTGGTTGACTGGATAAGCCCTAGGAGGACTAGACGTGTTGTCATTTCCTCCAATAGGATTAAATAGTTTTGTTGTGTGGTGTTTCGTTTTGAAATTGTGAATATTTAGGTAGGTAGTGTTTCAGATTTCCTCGCAGGACATTCTACCTTAAATCACATGATTTTAATGCAACATATATTTAGATGGAACTTCGGCATTATCTATTAGTCTAGAGCTTGGGATTTGAATTACTTTAAAAGTTCTTGGCATACAATTGACATTTGACATGACTTTTTATTTCTACTGAGTTCCAGATGGCTTTGAAGTGCCTCCAACTGCATGCTGAGTTGGCCCTCCAAGCTTCCCATGCAGTAGAATCAGCGGACGGTACATCCAAGGCTCAAGCTGCCGAGCTGCCTTCCAAGTTGTCCAACTTGACCATAAAATTTCCTAGTCATAACTTACAGTAGTTTTGTTTGAGCTTTTTATTCTGTATATAGTCATTACAAACATATATATTTCTGGTTTATTTTGTAAGTTTTTGAAAATATCATATTCAACTTCTCTCCCAATCAATCACGCCTAGCAACTTTTTATAACTCTGCTTGTCTTGTCTTGCTTGTTTTTTTTAAAATCATTTCTTACTTTATTGTTAAATTCATCACATATTTTAAAAATAATTTTCATAAGATCTTTTTTTAAAAATATTTTTTTATAATACATTCTTTTTCCTATCAAAATTTATTTTTAAAATTTAAAATTCAAATGAAAAAACCTAAGTTAAAAAAAATCATCCTTGCCTTCTAAGTTAAAACAAAAGTAGTGCTATTACGCAAACTGTAATGAACCATGCCCAATATATTCCAACAATAAATGTAACCAATCAAAGCTCTCAAAAAAAGTGTGAACCACTTTTTATTCAACTGCACTATGCTAAAACTGGTCGGCGAATAAAAATAAAAACAAAAAATAAAAAAATCCTTGCTTATTTTTGCATGCATGTTCCCCAACGAGTTAGAAATGTGGACGTAGAATCCTTGCCACCAAGTTAACTTGCACAATAGGGGTAGCCATTAGAAATGCTAAAGGTTTTGGGTGCTCCTTCCATGAAAAATTTCATGTAAAAGATCGGGGGGACTCCAATGCTCCCCGGTCAAAAAGACATTGAAGCACAAGGGTCCTGATGAAGATCTTGCGTTGAAATCAGTGCCGGCATGTACGAATCAGTTGCTCGTGTCACCCGTGGCCTCTCCATGTCAAGTTGCTCACGACATGCGATATGTGCATCGTCATATGCACGTATCTTATTGCATAAGACATCTTCTATCGCTAGAATTCTTCTTATATTTAATTTCCTTTGTCTATTAGAAATTTTTTTATTTTTTATTTTTCTTTATTTAATTCATATTAAAATATTTTAATATTTTACATTAGTTTTCTAATTGTATTAGGTTTTCAATTCCTAGTTATTAGCTTACCTATAAATAGGTCTTGTATTTTGACGTATTCAAATAGATTCAAATTATTGACTTTTTATCCGTAATAAACTTTTAATTAGAGGTTTATTCTCATATTAAGACCTTTTCAGTTCATTACTTAAATTATTTGGGCTAAAGTTTGAGTATTTGATTATCCTTATTTAAATTTTGTTAGATCCTAATCAAAGTCCTCAATAATTTGGTACTTTTATTGAGAGATTCTACTTAAGATTTCTCATGGAGTTATCAATTTCATTGAGAGATCCTAATTAAGATTTTTCGATATTTATCTATCATGCTTAAATTTGGTCTAACCCCTTCATCTTCCTTTTTGCAAACAGGGGCTTCCCGAACAGGCTTTGATGTGGGGGCAGAAGTTGAGCGAAGTTCCATTTGAATTTGATGATATTACATATAAAATATTGGACAAAGCCCACCAAAATATGCAAAAAGGTGCTGATTTTTTGAGAGTTTCATCGGAAAAAGAGCCTTTTCCTGGACTTCCTAATGTATATGACATATGAAATTTTGCGTAGAGATAGACCATTGCAAAACAGTTCAGTCGGCTTTAAATGCTTAAGTTAATTGAAAGTGGCTTATCTGCAAGTTGACTAATATGTGAATTTTCAAGCCTGCATGCTATTGAGAAAATCCAGACGTGTGCGCAGAAAGAAAATCCGAGTAGCAGGAATTAGGGGAAACGTGTGATAGATTTGATTGATACAGATCGAGCAAAGCCAAATTATTTCCCTCAAAATCGGAGAGGAGATTTCCTGCAAGTTGCTTAACCACTCAGTTTTCTAACAGGCATGGTATTGAGAAAATGCGGAAGAATGTGCTGAGAGAAAATAAGAGTAGCGGCAGTTTGAAGAAACATGAAACAAAATTAGTTGATGCAGCTATATAAAAACAGTATTTCCGACAAAGTGCTTTGTTTCACATTGGAGGTAGAAGGTGGCAGTTGTAGCTATTAGGAAAACAAGGAACTATGATTTAAAGAAGCAAAACGTAGATTGTAGAGTGAAAAGGGATCTCCACTGGAGCATACACTTCAAAGGGTATCCTCCAGTTTTAGCGAGTGTCTTTTACATGCCTATGTCAAATGTGTTCTGTTACTTCATTTTTTCAGTAGACAGCCAAAATAAAAAATAAAAAAATAGAGTTTTGGTAGCTTATTTGGGGCTGCCTCAAGTCAAAGCAGTTTCAGAACAACTTGAGGTTTTAATCGGTAGTGAACTGTCATTTGTGATGCGTAAATTTTTGCTCCCTTATGGCTGCAGCCATGGATATTTTGCCCCCTTTCATTTGTCTCCGTAATGGTTTTTTTGGGTGGTTTCCTAGTAAGACCATTTATAATGGACTCAATATACTTTGGTTATAATTTAATCTAATAATAGGTTTTTATAAATTATAGCTAGCTTAATTTTAGGCTATGAAATAATAGGCTTAACATAATTTTAGTATTTTAATTAAAATACTCTCCTCTGCTCTCTGCTCACACGTTTGCTACGCCTCCCCCTTTCTCGCTGCCGCGCCTCCCCCTCCACCCTCTTCGTCGCCATGTCAAGTCTCCCCCCTCCATATCTTTGTGAAGCGACCATCAACTTTTGCTGGAATGGAATATTATAGCAGTCAAAATATTGATTTGTCTTGAAGGGGTGTCAAAGCCTTTAGGGTCGGCAAAAACGTTCCGTAATAGTTGGCTCCCCGACGGGATGAGGGCTCGCATCGAGAAAATTCCACGACTTCCTCGACCAACTCATCAATTCTTTTCTCTATGGCCTTTAGCTCAGCTTCCTTCACAAGATTGTTCTCAATCATGTGATCCCTTGTTGCATAATGAGCCTTCTCAGTGGAGAACACAAACCGCACTATTTACTTCTAAACTTCTATAAACAATAAATCTAAGTGCCCTTTTCTCACAAATATTGAATACTTAAAACCCTTTCGATGATTAAATTAGCAATTCAAGTCCAAGAAAAATTCCCTCTTTTGTTTTTGTATCATGGGTATGAATGTGTGGCGTTCTGCTACACAAGAGTCATATGGCTATTAAGAGAGTAAAGTTATTCCTTCACCAAGTGATTAGTGACACGAAGAATGAATTCCCAAATTCTTCTAAAAAGTCTGCATCTTGGATAAAAATTTCAATGTCACAACATGATATAGACAGTTATCAACGTGTTGACATTAGTATGCAAAATGGGCATGTAAGAGTTGCATAGCTGGACCCGTAGATGATTGCAGGATAATGCATGCACATTTATGGTCCATGTAACAAAGGCATGCATGCACTTATGGGGATTATAATTCATAATAGATTATAAGAACGAAAGGTCTTGTTGTAGGCATTCAATCGCGATTGTACTCCAAAGAAAAACTAACTCCAAGGCCATTCATATATATTAGTAAATCATATTATGCTTTGCTTGTTTTAGAAATAAGGACTTAAGGGTAGGCCCAAAATATGTTGAGAACGTATTGACATAAAACATGTTATCTTATCTTAAAAGCAAAGGATGCAAACTCGATCTAAATTCAAGATCAGAACTAAGGGGCATGATTAAAGCAAAGTATTTACAAATACATTTCATTGTCCTAATTTATTATGAATCAATGCTAACACAACTTAACCAAAACATATACAACTAGAAACAAAAAAACGAAAGAATTTTTTCTTTCCTTAGTGCCCCCTCGACAAATATGCATCGTTGATTAATACTAGTCGCACAATTCCTAATATTGCTGTAAATTCTCGACCCTTCACAATGATTCCTTCTTTATCCCATTTAGTTACTTGAATGATCAAATATGTAACAACTACCGGTTAGTTTGACTTAGGAGTTACATTGAACCAGTGAGTCAGTGACATAGCCTTTCATTGTCCTAATTTATGAGGAATTGATACTAACACAAGTCAACCAAATATGAAATAACTAGGAACAACACCAAGAAGCAAACAATTTTCCTCAAGCGGTATCTCTATCTGGACACATCATGAATTGATACTAGCAACATGATTCCTAATATTGGCTGCACATTCTCATGATTCCTCATAATGATTCCGTTTTTACCCCATTTAGTCATGTTTAGGATCAAATAGCATATTAAATTATATGCAATCGGTGATCTCTTGTGACTATTGAAAGTCTATACCATATTGTTTCAATCCTATGCGTATTTATTATATCGCTGACTTCATCCATTCCCAATTCACATCTAAACATTTTTTTATTGGATCATGTGTTCATAAGCTACTTTGCACTACTTACCTTTTAAAAGTGGCAATAGTGGCTCCTGGGAGTTTGCTTATTGTTACTTTTATATGCTTATTATTATCCCATCGAGGAACACACTTGCTTTCTAAACTTAGTATTATACCAAACATGGCATTATAGTAACACTGCTAACACTTTGATGGCCTCAATCACTCTTAAAACTTCGTATCACCAACTCACCAACTTTGGGATTCATCCAATGACAGGCAGATAACAGTTTTTTCCCTTTTATGATCGATCAATATGCTCACATACCATCTATCTATCAAGTGCTTGCAGTGACCTTGCCCAACACAAAGCTTGGCATACACCATACATGCAGCATGCCTATAGACAATTGGTGGTCATTCAATGAAAAACACCATAAGCAAGAAACAGGAAAAATGATAGCAATAAAGCATGTGCTCAAACAAAACCAAACCAACCAACCTGCCTTAATCCAAATAATATGGGGAATAAAGGATGTGCCCAACAAAAAACAAAAAACTGATATGCATGTTGGTAACATAACACTATACTGGTAGTTTGATTGAAAGATTACATGTTCAGAATGAAGCAAGCAGTTTCACAAGAGGGTAAAAATCCACAAATAAAATGATATAAACCAAATTTAGATCTAACAGGATAACACTAAAGCATGATAAAGAAGTGTGTATTTTCAACTAACCAGGATCATGAAGTTCATCAGGATCAGCCAATGAGTGTCCTCTAAACCTAACCTATATGTCTCACATTCTACCAAAGTTGGACCTTCCCCTCTCCGCACCCTTCCAATTGCCTCCTTGGCCACTTCCCTCACCTTCAACACATCCATCCCATCCACATGCACCCCAGGCATCCCGAATGCAGGCCCCTTCTTCCAAATCTCAGGATCGGAAGTTGCTCTAAGATGGGACATTCCAATCGCTCACAAATTGTTCTCCACTACAAACACAATTGGCAATTTCCATAGAGCCGCCATGTTCAGGCACTCAAAGAATTGGCCATTGTTACAAGTCCCATCCCCAAAAAATGCAATTGTGACATGGTCACAAGTTGCCTCTTTAAGGACCTCCCTCTTGTACTTGGAGGTGAATGCAGCACCGGTAGCAACAGGAATTCCTTCCCCGATGAATGCAAATCCGCCAAGAACATTGTGCTCTTTGGAGAACATGTGCATTGAGCCGCCCTGGACAATGCAACAGCCGGTGGTCTTGCCAAAGAGCTCGCTCATCACAGTTCTGGCCGGCACCCCTTTACTTAGGGCATGAACATGGTCCCTGTACGTGCTGACCACAGAATCTTCCTTCTTCAAGAGCTTAATGAACCCCGTGGACACAGCCTCCTGGCCATTGTAGAGATGGACGAAGCCAAACATCTTCCCTCTATAATACATCTGAGCGCACATGTCCTCAAAGGATCTTCCAATTATCCTCGACCCAGAATGGGAAGAATAGAATGAACAATGAATGACCAACGGCGCCGGTCACCCTTATCCCATATCTGCTTTATTTTAATGATAACCCATTAAACTAAATTAATGATTATATTATTTAAAATTAACCTTGTATGTAAGGTATAATACATTCGGTAAAGTAGTATGCTTTTTACTAGAGTAATAAGCAATATGTTAGAATATTAATAAAAAATAATAATTACCCTCTTAATATAATTTAAGATTAAGCATTATTGGTATCTCTTATCCAATAATTAATATAAATAAAAAGATAATTTATTATCTTTTTAATATAAAATAAAATAAAATTTTTTTATCAAATGCTTGACTATTAAGTTAGTGTAATTATCATACAAACTAAACTTAGTTAGTAATTGAAAATAAATTCCAATGTCATGATGTCTTGAACTTAAGTTCTGTTTATATGCTGATTTTTTTTTGTTTTTGAGAATTTTGTATATGCAGCTGGAAGAGCGAGCTCGGAACTCTCAGAGGTTAGATCTGTTATTTGTATTTTCTCTTCATCCGTTGGCAGCACAAATTCTCCAGTACCGCCAATTGTGTTATCAGTTACCTGCTGATAAGTGGAATGTATGGCCAGTTGACACAAATTTGAGGTTGATTCCATGAACCTAGTTTCTTTTGTTTGACGTGTTTTATTAATTTTTGTTGTTGTGGGGAAAGGCAGCTTATATCACCTTTTCTTTTACTGACTTTTGCAGTGATGGAATGAATGGATACCTTTGGTTGAGTGATAGGAATGTGTATGGACATGTCGTTCCTTCCCCTATCAATGGATTGCCAGACATAGATCATAATCGAGTATTGTAAGTTATCACTTTTCTTGTTCCTCAACAGTTTATTTTATCTGTTCGATTGACTTTTTATTTTCTAGAAATGTTACCTTTCTCAATCCTCCTCAACATAAACATATTCCGGAGCCACCTGTGGGGGTAGTCATGCCTGAAAAGGTATGCTTTATCTATTGTGCATTTGAAATTCCAAAGTTGCTACTCAATTGACCTTTTTTCGAAATAGCCAGACAAAAGTCTTATCTTTTTTTTATATTTTGTGTTTGTATATGTATGATCTATTTTTGATTCAATCAAATTACAGGTCATACAAGATCTTGACATAAAACCATTCCCTCTGCTATGGCATGAAGACAATAGCCGCCGAGAGCACAACCGAGACAGGTATGAGACGAAGTATTGTTTAGTAAGTTTGTCATGGTTATGGAGAGTGCAAGAGCCTTTAATATGTAAGTGTGATGGTTTTTCTTTTTTTGGTTTTCCCAGAGCTCAAATTCCTGGGGCCATCTCTGGTCCTGCATTGGGTGAAGCAGCTCATCGTCTACTCAAGAACACACTCAATATCAAATGCAGCAATTCGTTTCCTGTACTGCCATTGCAACCACCATATCACCCAGGCAGTCATTCAGCATATCGACCAAGGCCTGCCGGACCTATGGATGTGGGTATGAAAGAGGAGGCTTTGGTGATGACTCTAATGATTACCGTGGTCAATACAATTACCGCAGAGGCACAATGAGTGGTCCCAGATTTCCACCCCCTCCAAATGAAATGCAGGGTAGCAGACACACTATCAGGCCACAGGATAGGTTATTGTACCGAGAACCATACCACAATAATGAAGATCAAGACGTGATGAGGTCTAAAATGTCTGCTTTGACAATAGCTAGTACTAGAACAAGGCCACGTGTTAAGGAATCCTTACCGATGCCAAATTCTGGCTATCCTCAGTCTGTGCAGGACAGGAATCCACCCCCCACCCCACCTCCCAAGTGGATTGGTAGACCAAGTGGAAATGCAGGAATGTATTTGAAACAGGGAGAGATTGCATCAACTGGTGTCAGTAACAATTGAATTCAAACTTTAGTTATTATAAAATCAGCAGCCAGACACCACATCACCAAAAAAGGTTTCATAATAAATTCAAAAAACCAAAATCATTCAGACAGATAATGCATCACAGTAACACCCATTGAATCTTTCCATGTCCTACTTCCTCCATATTTGTTGCTCAGAAAACACATCCATGGCCAAAGGCACAAATGATACATTTCCTATAAAGGTAGAATTCTCATACTCATCAAACTTGGCCATTGCTGCTTTTAACTAGAGACATTTGCACAGACACACAAAGAAATGCAGTGGACTGATGAATGATGATACTGCCTTGAACTACATCTCCATAACTTCATCAGGTGCCTTCAGATTTCTCCAGAGCTGCAACGATTAAAAACAAAAATAATCTAAAACTTGATATGCAATTGGAGTTTGAGCAAAAACATTGGGCATATGCGCACACGAGCGCATGCACACACAAACAGAGAGAGAGAGAGAGAGAGAGAGTACTGTTGTAATTCAGAAGCTTCTCAATGAGGTCAACATGTGTCATGAGCATCCGTCTACAGCAGTACCGAACCAAACCTAAAGCATCAAGGGCATCTCTGCAAACCAACATATGGATGTTATTATCTGATCCCTCAATACTTACACGATGGCTGGCTTATACCAACAAGCATTTAACCAACAATATTTAATTTAATCCAGCGATCCAGTAATGCAGGAATATGCACTCTTCTAAGAAAGAATACTTGCATTTAATTATTTACACATGAGAAGAGAAGTGACTACTTATTACAACGTACTAAGATGATAGAATGTGACAAGTGTGACAAACTGCGTGAATGCATTATAAAGTAATGTCATTTTTTAAAAATAAAAATAAACTGTAAAATGCTCAATCATTCATACGCATCCAAAGCCCTTTTAGGGATGTCCTTTCTTCCAGAAAAAATAGAGCTTAGCCCGGCCCCAAAAATTCTATGGATTACCAACTTTTTTAGGTTCACGATTATGGGATTACTGAACTCAGCTCATTCGGCTAGGTTAAGCTTACCGCCTTACCCTTCATATCAGTTTTTTCTTCACTGAATTACCAAAAATAACACACCCATACTGTAATTTGACGAATCAACAGTTATGGCAAAAATGAATGGAGCTACCATCTAGAATGAAGGAAAAAACATCGAGAGGAATGATTAATATGCAATATGATGAGTTACTGTGCTTGAAATTTGAATGTGGTGCATTTTACTTTGAAGCTGAACTTCATGAACTTTAAAGTTGAATCGGATTTGTTGTAGACAATTAAGAATCCTCATACCAGTTGGAGATAGTTGGATGGGAATAGGCTGATAGGCACAGGAATGAATTTTGCTTTCTGGGATGGGGATGAGGATGCTCTTACCCATCTTATACCCACCCAATAAACATTCCTAGCCCTTTAACATGAATTACATATCTTTGAAAGCACCACCCTTTTGAATTTATGGACCAACTATGCACATCTTCAAACCGCAACTTAAGCAACCACCTAATCACAAACCCCTGAAATGTGCAACATTTGTGCATTCCTGTAGTGTCCCCCCAATTTTGATGGAAAGCATGCTTAATGGTACTCTCACTCGCCTCGTTGAATGCAGAGCATTAGAGCGCAACTCTTATAAAGAATAAAGAGTGTGGTCAAGTGGGGCACTGTTTAAAGGGGTCTTGGGGAAAAGAATAAAGAATAAAGAAATTATAAAACAAATCATAATATCTAAATTATGCAGATCAAAGTTTGACTTCAAGAGAGTGAAAGCAGACAAGTCTTCAAGAAAGCAGAGCTTTGCTTCTGTCTGCTCCTTTACCAGTTCTCATCTCTATTGCATCCCCTCCTTCTGGAGGCTGGGGCAGATCCTCGTCTCTGTCTCAATCTTAACTTCAATTCCGTTTTTTATCTTCTGTTAAAGATCCCTCTCACCTGTATTGTACCCCTTCTTCCAGAAACTGGTGCAGATTCTCTTCTTTTTTATGCTAACTTCTCTATCTGAAGTCTCAACCCTAATTTTTCTTCTACCTTATTTTTGTTAATTGATTATTAATTTTATTCTTCTCTTTTTCTCTGTTAATTGGTCATGGTTGGAACTTCAGGTACAACAAGCTAGAATTAAAGTAACAAAATTCAAAGCCCTTTTCACGTATTACATTCAAAGATCCGTGAAAGCACCTAAATGTTATCTTATCTCGCGGGCAAACCTACCCAGAGCAGCAGAAATAAACAACTAAGTTATCGTACCACATTAACAGGAGGAAGAAAAAAAAGGCCTCAGGTTACATTACATACAAGCAAGCAATTAAAACAAAATTTGAATTACCCTTCAGTGTAATCGGCCTCGAGGAGATCCAGATACGTATCCCACTTGTTGCCGATCACCTGATACAATATAGGCCACAAAAATTGACACTAAAAATACAAAAACTGGAGCAAAAGATGGCACAATTTGGAGAAATCAGAGAACCCTAGATAAACCCTAGAAATTCAGAAACCAAAAAAAAAAAAAAAAAAAAAGAAACAACATAGAAGCAACGTAGGGACCGACCTTGCCACAGGTGAAGCAACGAACGGGAATGATCATATTAGGGTATGCCTACCGAACCTCACCTCGTCGCTTCGCAGTCGTCTGCCTCCTCTCCTGGCACTCAACCGTCTATCTTGATTTGAGTTCGCCTTCGCAGTTGTCTCCTCTCCTCTCCTGGATTTGAGTTCGCACGGTACGGCGGGGTGAGACTTGGAATCGACGCCTGTACCCCTTTTTTGATCATGACATGTCATTAGATCACACATCCAACGGCTGTAATTAAAAGTAATCCCAAAACGCTACACGTAATGTCGTTTAAAACGTTCACGCCGTTAGCCGTCACAACCAAACACTTCCCTCCTCTCTATTTTGAAAATAAATCTAAAACAAAACCTAGCAGCCGCCCTCCTTCTACGCTGCCCGTCGTACCTGTGACGAGTTTGTACGCAGCCTCTCCCTTGTCCAGCAGCCGCCCTCCTTCGCCCCAACAACCCCGCTGCCTGTACCTGTGACGACTTTGTATGCAGCCCCTCCCCCGTCCAGCAGCCGCCCTCCTTCGCCCCAACAGCCCTGCCATCTCCGGCAGCAGCCCCTCCCCCGTCCAGCAGCCGCCCTTCTTCGCCCCAACAGCCCTGCCATCTCCAGCAGCCGCCCCTCCCCCGTCCAGCAGCCACCCTCCCTCACCCCAACAGCCCCGCCATCTCCAGCAGCAGCCCCTCCCCGGCGCCGTCAAATTGCTGCCTCGTCACAACGTTCACCAGGCTCCTCAAGCACTCCTGATCCGTATCCGCCACACCCGTCCCCTGCGCAACGAACATCGCCAACGCCAACGCCACCGTGGCAATTAGGAAAGCGCCGTGGTCGGTGAGTTCTTGAGCAGACCCTTGCACTTTTAAAATCCTAATTTTGAGATGCTTTACGGTCTTCAATAATAGGTAAAAAAAATAAATATAGATTTTTCTTCTCTCTTTTAATTTCTCAAAGCATTGCCTTTATTTGATGCTTTTTCAATTTATTCCTCATGAGATTGCTATATGAAAGGCTTTAATATTGGTTGTTGTTCTTGCTGTTAGCTAGAGATTACTTTGGTTTATTTAGTGGCTTGTGAAGAACTTGGAGTGAACATATTGTAGATTTTTCATTTCCTTTGTGGCTTATACCTTTTATATTTGATAACTTTTAGATTTTTCTTCAATTTTTATTAAAGTTGAACTTTAGTCTATTCATATGGTTTTCCAAATAATCCTTCTCTAATTCCAACTGTAGAGCAGCTATATCATCTTTTCCTAACTTAAGAGTTTTTTGTATTTCTTTTCTTTTTTAATGGCATAAAAAGATAATCTCATTCTGATCTATCTTTTCATTTTCTACAAAGATTATTTTCTTTAGTCTTTATTGTCTTTGACTGTGACTTTGTATTGCCTATGCATCTCATCTGTTGGGGGTTTTGTTTCTCTTTGAAAATTGGGTTTATCCAAAAAAATGATATTTTCTTGATTATCTTACTGATGTTGTATCACTGTTCGGTGCAACAGCACGCTTTGCCAGATCGATGGCTTTCTAATTATGAGTTGGTTTTTTAGAATGGAGTTCAAATCGATAGCTTTGTTGTTGCTAAAATACTATATTTTTCTGTCAAACAAAAATTATTTTAAATTATAATATAACATGAATTCCAACAAAATTCAAAAAATAAAATTCAAAAATCAAAATTTGTGTCAAATATGTCTTATTAAATGGCTAAAAATATATTGAAATTTTACTTCACATATTGTTGGGGCGTCTTGCCTTGGTGCTCATGCGGCTGGTGTTGGGACATGCTGCTTAGCTGTTGGTGCTCATCTTTGGCCGGTGGTCGCCGTGGTGCTCGTCTTTGCTAGGCTACCGGCTATTGGCTGTCTGGTTACCGGTTGTTGCTATTTCACATATTATCACAACGGACCCAAAACCTAACAGCGAACTCAAATCCGCACGGATATTCACTTTATCCGCACGGTGCGGCTAAATTAATTTGATCATGCCAAAAAGCTGCATGTAATGTCGTTTAAAATGTTCACGCCGTTAGCCATCACCACCAAATACTTCCCTCCTCTCTATTTTGAAAATAAATCTAAAACAAAACCTAGCAGCCGCCCTCCTTCTACGCTGCCCGTACTTGTGACGAGTTTGTCCGCAGCCCCTCCCCCGTCCAGCAGCCGCCCTCCTTCGCCCCAACAGCCCCGCCATCTCCGGCAGCAGCCCCTCCCCCGTCCAGCAGCCGCCCTCCTTCGCCCCAACAGCCCCGCCATCTCCGGCAGCAGCCCCTCCCCCGTCTAGCAGCCGCCCACCTTCGCCCCAACAGCCCCGCCATCTCCAGCAGCAGCCCCTCCCCGACAATTGTTCTTCATGGTGCTCTTTATCAGCGTTACCTAAAGTCGATCGTAATCCCTAGCTGTCTTCCTCTCGCCTCGTCGGTCTTCCTTTCGCTCGCCGTCTGTTGCATCTCCTCTGCCCGGGCAGCAATCGGAATCCTTCCTCCTGCTGCCGCGATGATAGTCTGCTGCATAGTCTTCTGCGGAATCACCTTTAATCTCCCGCAAAATCTTTCCTCCAGTCCTTCGTTCCCTCGAAGGTGAGATCAAACGCAATATCTTTTCCCATGAGCTTCAATCGATTGGAATGAAATTTATGTTGAGGTGAAGTTAGGGTTTGCGTGATTAAATTAGGGGTATATTGGGCGATTATGTTGAGGTGAAATCCTTCTCACGTTGTTGGGTATATTGGGCTGTCGTGTTATGGCTCCCCTCCCCTGCTCCCTCTTTCTCTCTTCTCAATTTAGGCTTTGTAGATCCTTTTCTTGGTTTATGCTTTGTGGACTACGTACGGACCAGTGTTGCAAATTAAGGGTTTCTATTATTGCTTTTTTAAAATAGTCGTTCATGATCAGATAACCACCATTTCTAACAGAATTGCTTAATCAAGAGCTTTAGTATCAATCCTGGGTTTAATGAGAGTGTCGCCTTTTATTTCAGGGAGAGATTTTGTTGATTGATTGCGGAGGTATATTTTGCCCAGTACTAAAAACTAATATCAGCGTTCCTTTTATACTAGCAACCAAGTTTTCAATGTTCCTTGTTGCTGTCCATCTTTGAACAGACGTTGTGCATGAATTATTTGGAATCTTTTTGGTTGAAAAAAAAATCTGGAAAAATTGCTTCTAACTCTTCTTTCAGTCCTCTACATATCAGTATTTTTTGCAGAAGTTTTTGCCTTCCATACTAGAGCAGTTTTTTGTTCCTTTCCTACAAGGTTAGTCTGGACAGATTTCAATTTTTTATTGATGGCCTTTGACACTATTGTAATTAGTGTGTGACTGTAACTGTATATGGAAGGCAAAAACTGGCCACACACTATATATAAAATGAACTGGTCACACTCCTTAATTATTGTGTTTATTAAGGTGGGTTGTGAGAACATTAAGAACTGTTCAATAGAAATGTACACTACATGTGACAGCTAGGAAGTCTGGAAATAAATCTGACACTAAGAACATTATTTCTTGTTTTATAATTCTTTTTACATTAAAAATTCAATTATAATTTTAAATCAATAGGCTGAAATCTGATTGCAGCTGCTTGTAGCCCTCACAATTTCAATGCTTTAACATTAAAATTTGTTGGTAATGTTTTTTTAGGCACTCAATGAGCTTATGATGGAGCAATAGGAGGTGTTGTTTTGTATTGAAGAGGCGTAGTAGGAAGAAATGAGGATGTTATATTACGTTTTTGTTGTGATTGCAAACATGCATATGCCAGTGTTATTTTTTGTAGTCGTTGTTACTCTTTTTTTGGCTGAATTAATTTTAATTATTCAGTTAGTCATTGTAACTCTTTTGTTGGATCAACGTAAATTATATATGGAACATGTCTCTATTTGGTTAAATGAGTATTTGTTTAAATATTCGATTATAATGCGAATGTCTTTCTACATTTTAATATACCAGTGAAAAATTCAAAAAATTAGCCGACTGCGAGATACAACGTCAATCGTTTGTCGCATTTCTACAAACGCCTGAAGTCTTGCAGCGCCACATCTAGTGGGTTACGTTTTTAAAAAAGCCGCCACAACCCGCAACGTATAACATCCGTGAAAATAGGTCGCCCTTTTCTTTGGAGCCGTTAATGTGGTATTGGGCATCCAATGGTGTGGACGGATCGCCCTTTTATAAATGTGGCTCAAGGACAGGAGTGTTGAAATGGAAGCTAGCATTAAGGTACATTCTCAAAAGATTTAGACCGGATGTGCTACCTCACTTTGATCTCTCCCTTGTTACATGATGCTTTGTTTCTTAATTAGCATTCTCAATTCCCACTGCGGGGTTTGCATTTTTGTTAGCTTGGCTTTTTAATTCAAGATCGAACTAAGGGGCGTGATTAAAGCAAAGTATTTACAAATACTTTGTCCTAATTTATTATGAATCAATGCTAACACAACTTAACCAAAACATATACAACTAGAAACAAAAAAATGAAAAGAATTTTTTCTTTCCTTAGTGCCCCCCGACAAATATGCATCGAGTGATTAATACTAGTCTGCACAATTCCTAATATTGTTGTAAATTCTCGACCCTTCACAATGATTCCTTCTTTATCCCATTTAGTTACTTGAATGATCAAATATGTAACAACTACCGGTTAGTTTGACTTAGGAGTTACATTGAACCAGTGAGTCAGTGACATAGCCTTTCATTGTCCTACTTTATGAGGAATTGATACTAACACAAGTCAACCAAATATGAAATAACTAGGAACAACACAGAAGCAAACAATTTTCCTCAGCAGTATCTCTAATACGGACACATCAAGAATTGATACTAGCAGCATGATTCCTAATATTGGCTGCACATTCTCATGATTCCTCACAATGATTCCATTTTTACCCCATTTAGTCATGTTTAGGATCAAATAGCATATTAAATTATGTGTAAAGACCCGTACATGGGTGAGGTTGGAAGTTAGGCCCGAATAGAGTTTAGATATTTATTCGCAACGTGGCCTTAGCGTAGGCATTTTGGGGAATTATTATTATTAATAATGATATGAGTTCATTATATTATTTATTAGTATTATTAGTATTATTATTTATTATGATTATTATAAATACGAGTAAATAAATATAAAGATCTTACTAATATTATGATATTATTATTAAAATGAGTATAATTCTTATTATTATCATTGTTATTTATTATTATAAAGAATTGCTGTTATTATTAATATTGACTAATTATTAATTATTAATCTAATAATTAAGGTTAGTATAAAAGGTAGGGGAGAGCAGTTGGTTTGAAGCTATCGCCATGTTCAATCAATTCTTCGAAACTAAATTTAGGTAGGTGATCTTTTGCTTCCACCATTTATATGAACGCCGGATTGTTATGAGTTTGGGTTGATTTTGTTTACCGATGTCGATATATGCCTGTGAAGATATATATATATATATATATACATTTAAATGTGATCTGGGCTTGGAGAGGGAAGACGACGACGCCGTTGTCATCCTGGGGGAGTGAACGCGCACCTGCACGTCGGCTTGGGAAGGGTAGAGCAAGGGCGGCGGCATCCGCTCGTTGTCACGTGTTGTACGTTGGTAAGGTGATGGCTATGTGGTCGTTGCGCGCAGGGGAGGGAGATGAGGTCGGGCGACGGCGTCATCCCGGGGCGGTTGCGCGCCTGTGCGCCGGAGAGAGAGAGAGAGAGAGAGACTTGGGGCGACGACGTCTGTTGTCGGGGCAGCCGCGCCCTTGCGCGCCGGCAAGGGAAAGGGAGTGATGGGGCGACACGCTACGCTTGCACGGCCCGTCCTGTGGAGACGCATCTCACATCCCTTGAGTCGCCGGCCCTAGGGTTGGCGTGTTTTGGGCTGGCCCATTTGTGGGTTAGCCCCTTTTTTAGGCCCAATCTTCATTAAATGAAGATAATTTGAAAGTAACACGGAAATAAAATAGAATAAGAAGAAAGAAAATATATGTAGTTCTATATTATGTTATCCTGGCATCCAATGAATTAGTTGTAGCTTGTTAACAATTGCTTGGTGGAGATATATATTTAAATAAATGAATGTGTGCATGCAAGTATCAATTGTGGCGTGTATTGTTGTGTGTGGTGGCTAGATTGATTTCATAATTATGTCGCGGAGTATGAACTATTGAAATTCAATTAAATAATTATGTGTGTGGGTTT
The DNA here is from genome assembly GCA_023512835.1 of Taxillus chinensis. NCBI lineage: Eukaryota > Viridiplantae > Streptophyta > Magnoliopsida > Santalales > Loranthaceae > Taxillus > Taxillus chinensis. Next base: position 21,062,548 of record CM042085.1, on the reverse strand, counting down.
TGTGATGAAATTGGTCGGGTTAACTGGGGTCCCACATATGGCTAGCGGGAGGGGGCCGTGGGTCCCCTATGTGGCTGGCTAACCCGGGTCCTATATGTGGCAGGTCGTCGTTAGGGGGCGCCATAAGTCCTACATATGGTTGTTCAATAAGAATCGAAATGTTTGGGGTTGGTGGAAGGGAATTCCCGTGGACAGAGTTAAAGGCCAGTGCGAATCTTTAATTATTGAAATGTGATGTGATGTGGATTGTATGGGGATTTGATTGGATAGAATTGTCACTACACCTGGCACAAGCATACACTGAACATATAGACCTAGGGACATGAGTAAAAGGATAGTGGAGATGGGGATCACCTACCGGCACTCGTGCTCACCCTACTTTATCTCTATTTTTCCTAACGTCGTGGGGAATAGCTGGTGGAGCCATAGCAGAGCTGGTTGGAGCATTTCGGTGTAGGGTTCATTTTATAGACTTATCCTTTTGCTTTCGATTATTTGATTATTTATTTTCCGAACTCGGGTCCGTGATGCTTATATAAACCTTTTGGTGGGATCTTATTTCGGATTTATCACGTTTTGGACACTTATATTAATTGATTGCATTGTCATGTTTTTCGTTAGATTTAAATGTGATTCTTTGGAGTGTATAACTTTACCCCTGTTGTAGAGTTATACAAGTTCGGATTAGTTACCAACCCCACGACTCCCGATCGGGCGTGGGAAAATCGCGTTCCTGATTCTGTGGGTTTCCAGAATTTGGGGGCGTGACAATATGCAATCAGTGATCTCTTGTGACTATTGAAAGTCTATACCATATTGTTTCAATCCTATGCGTATTTATTATATCGCTGACTTCATCCATTCCCAATTCACATCTAAACATTTTTTATTGGATCATGTGTTCATAAGCTACTTTGCACTACTTACCTTTTAAAAGTGGCAACAGTGGCTCCTGGGAGTTTGCTTATTGTTACTTTTATATGCTTATTATTATCCCATCGAGGAACACACTTGCTTTCTATTATACCAAACATGGCATTATAGTAACACTGCTAACACTTTGATGGCCTCAATCACTCTTAAAACTTCGTATCACCAACTCACCAACTTTGGGATTCATCCAATGACAGGCAGATAACAGTTTTTTCCCTTTTATGATCGATCAATACGCTCACATACCATCTATCTATCAAGTGCTTGCAGTGACTTTGCCCAACACAAAGCTTGGCATACACCATATATGCAAGCATGCTTATAGACAATTGGTGGTCATTCAATGAAAAACACCATAAGCAAGAAACAGGAAAAATGATAGCAATAAAGCATGTGCCCAAACAAAACCAAACCAACCAACCTGCCTTAATCCAAATAATATGGGGAATAAAGGATGTGCCCAACAAAAAACAAAAAACTGATATGCAATGAAGGCATGGGGGGAGCCGCACCCCAAAAACGGTTTCCCTCCCGGACGAAATCCGGTGATGACACCTGCACGTGGGGTGGGATACGGTTTCAAAATTTTACTACTCGCCTAAGCAAGGTACGATAATAGGTAGACCTCGCCCTTGCTAGGGTGGATAGCACCCCTATTGTCTATAATGTTTGAGGAGAGAGAGAGAGGGGCAAAGAAGTAGATGTAGATTGTGGATAGAGAGAAAAATAAATTAGATAATGATGTAAATTTTAAGTTTAAATTTTAATATAATTTTAATTCAAAAACATCTAAAGCTTAATTTAAATGAGTCAAACTCACGAGTTTCGTCAAACTTAATCGAATTGAATGTGTTACTAGCGATAAGAAGTTAGATTTCAATGTATCAAGCTTGTATCAAATCTAATCATACAAATACCATAAACTATCAAATGCATCGACATTTAGGCTGGTATGTCATACTTTTTTTTGGTATGTTTAACGTGCAAAGGATTTTAAGTACCTTAACATTCACGTGAAACCGTTATAATTTTAATATATTTTAAATTTTTTTATTTTTTAAAGAGCAAGAAAACATTATTCTTAAATTGAATATTGGAATGACCTCTGCCTCTCGGTTGGTCTTCTTTGGCCGACGGATGTGCCCAATATTTTATGCATTTTTTGTGTTATTGTCCAGTTTCTCAGTTCTAACCTTTCTCAAAAAAAAAAAAAAACAGAATAATAATAATAATAATGTCAGTCTGGCGCGCTGCGCGCAGCCGCGCACATGTTGCCCACATTTAAAAAAAAAAGTTGAACAAAATCACATCAAGATGGAAAAAGTAAATAAAAAAGAGATCTTTCCGAATCACATAGATTAAATATTGAATAAAAATTATAAAATCACATTAATTAGACTATTAGAGGATGGAATAATTGGGTGCACGTACGTTGCTGAACCAATAATTTAACGAGTCAATCCACCACTAATTCTTTAAAGTCAATATTCATTAACAAATAATCGATGCCACTATTTATCACATTTATCTTATTTTCACATGTAAAATAATAATATTATATTATTTAATTTTCTATTCGTAAATTATTTTAAATTAATTGATGGGTGAAGTTCAATAAAAATAATATTAATGTACCCACAAAAACAAGGAAAATACAGCCGCGCTATCTTCTCTATCCTTCCATGATATATTTCCTGTCTACATAATATATTATATAACAAATAATAACTTAAAAATCTTGTAAATTTATGAATTATGTAAACCATTTTATCTTCAAGTCAAGCCCGATCAGCACGTGTTGTTCGGCGCTAAAAATTGAAAAAAGTGTGCTGATTTTAAAGCCTATGCAGCTATGGTAGTATTATATTACACTATAAGAGGTAAAGATATTTTTGGTAAAACTCAGAGTATTTCGCTTTTTATTTTTTATAAATAAAAAATCAAACACTAAAATAGTATTTCAAAAATGCTATGGTTATATTTTATTTGTGAATTATAATTATTTTCTATGTATATTATACAAATTTTTTTATCTTCATGTTTATTTTTTCTCGGTGTTAATAAAGAAAATAAAAGAAGTTAACATAAAATAAACTAAAATTTATTTTAATAAAAATAAAAATAAAATGAAAGATAATATTAGAATTAAAATTGCGAAATAATTATTTACATATAAAAAAATATTTACACGTGTAGAAAAAAAATAGTATTGAAAATGTGAAAAATTATTAAAATAATAGGATTCCATAACGATTAATTAATATTATAATATTATATTTAAAAAATAAATAATTTTGTAATTCTATTTTCCTCGAATAATTTTGATGATAGTGGCAAAGAAAAATATTTTTGATATTTTTTCGTCTCACCTAGCTACCAAACGGAGCATGAAAGTAGTAAATTTTATTTAGTATTTTATTTTCTTTAAATTTTTTATTTTTTATTTCAATTTCAATAATTCTTTTAATTTAATTTCAATTTCAATTTAATTATTCAATTACAATTCAATTCATTTCAATTTTAATTTAAATTACATTTTCAATTCAATTCAATTCAATACAGTTCTTCTATTTCAATTTCATTCAATTCTCAAAATTTTGCTTTAAATTTCGTTATTCAATTTAAAATTAATATATGTTATAACTGTAATAAATAATAAATAATAATAATAATTAAAAAAAATCTATAGATTCTATACCATGACGACGGACATGTAAGGAGTACAATGACTTGGTCTTGATGTACCCCAAAAAACAGTTCCAACACGGGCTAAAGATGCTGTACAAAGTTTTATATATTAGTAACTCCATGCCGACGCTACCCATTACTATATATTAAATTTTATCATCATCTCTGGATTTATAATATATAAGTCAATTTAATTTTATTAAAAATAAAAACCTAATTAATTTAATTTGCCACCATAAATTTCTAAATCAACAAAGAAACAGCGCATAAGATTCTAATTATGGAAACCAAATTATTATATAATTAATTACTATGTGCTTTATCTCTGGCTTTATCGTTACATAATTAATATAATTCGCCATCATAAGATCCTAACATCAAATTCTTGAATATATCCAAACCAACACAAATATTTTATTATTGAAACGAAGAAACAGCGCAATTACTGCGATACATTAACGACGCAAAATTATTTGTATATATTGAAAAACAGACATTCTGCGGTGACTGACAGCAGTAGTTTTTTTTATTTTAAAGGGTTTCTAAAAAAAAAAAAGAAGAAGAAGAAGAGTCCAAGATGGTTCATTTGGAGCAGCTTTTGAAGTTGCCAAGAATGACACGCATTTTATTTCTAGTACCTCTGAAAATATGTCTGCAAGGTTCGGTTCCAAACTTGCAAGCCAACCGTGCTGAAGGGAACCAACTATGTATGGTATAGGGAATTAATTTCAGAGTTGGAACACATAGACATGGAGTAGTTTTCCTTCAAATTGCACCTGGTTTTTCATCACGTTCAACCTTTCATCGATCTCCACCAGAACAGAACACATCTAACCAGTATGTATGCAGCCCGGACACTGTTTCGGGCATGTAAGTAGTTAATTGCGACAGAGCCCCTGTTTCTAGCATCTCTGTATGCATGATACAACTTATTGAAGCAACAAAGAGTCTCTCTCTCTCTCTCTCTCGATATATATATACATATAGTAATTACAGGTTTATAGCTAGGGGGGATGCTAGCTGGACAGTGGACACACTGTTCATGGATTCTTAATATCATTTTCCTCAAATTGCAAAAGAATTTAAATCATTGGATATACCTAGCTATGTGCATGCACTGGGAATAGACCGGACCAGACGACCCTCAGACTCAGATAATGTTGGGTTCGAATGAGTTCAATCCTAGCTGTAGATCCAGAGATTTGCGGCTATGCTGTGGCGGCACCGGTACTGATGAAGGCGATGGCTTGATGAGGAAAGGCCTACTATTCTGCCGGGTTGTCTCACTGGCGTGCGTGAGAGAGAACACACCAGTACCACCACCACCGCCAGTGTTCTCCTGGAATGCGATGTGAGCCGCCGGTACAGCAGCATACCAGCTGGTTGATGCCTGGGCGCTGCAGACCTGGGGGGGCATCACCAACTTGATCAAAGGAGCTGAAGCTGATCTGATGATGAGACTCCTTATAATAAGAGAACTGATCATCATGAGAGGGATGGGGATGAGTAGAGGAGGGGTCATAGAAGAACCACGAGGATGGAGTGGAGGCATTATTATGGTGGTGGTTATTATAACTGGGATGACGACTAATAAGGTGGTCCTGGAAAGGTTGGAGGTAGTAGTTTTCGGTGGCTTTTCTTGCTTCCAGCTGCAGCCTCTTCTTCCTCAGCCTCTCCTTTTTGTGGGCATTCTGGTGTCCCCCCAACGCCTGGGAGTTGGCAAATTCCTTAAAACAATACTGGCACGAAAACTTTTTGTCCCCCTCCTTAGGATTACTGGATTGTTTCTGCCCGCGGCCTTCAGGTGAAACCGCATCTGATGAGGATGAGTTCACGCTTTCACTGCCTTCTATCAGCCCTGTGGAGAAGCTCTCGCCGCCCTTCTTGTTATACGCAGCAGGCAACTCGAACCCAAATAATCTGACCTTCTTCTCAGTACCACATCCATAATTTTTTTCATCACCAGCCCACCTGGGACTGGGAGAATTACAAGGGAGCCCAGGAGCCTCCTTCTGCATCTTCCTCTAATTTAATTATTTATACAACAGGGAGGGATGGAGGCGGCGGATAAACTTGAAGAAATCAGGGCTGTTCTGTTGCATAATTAGGCATCTCTGCCTTTTAAAGTAAACTCAAGGGGTCCTCCTCCGTGATATGCATTGTATCTCCTGTAAAATTGTAGTTTAATATTGATCATCAACAGAAAAAGAAGAACAAAACATACCCTTGGGTCAATAAATTAAATCAGAAAGGGAGGGGACGGACAAACATAAAAAAGTCAGATCATGGAAGGCTGTCTCATCTCATGCAATATTTATACAAACTTTTTCCTCTTCTTAATATATATATATATATATATATATATATATATATATATATAATATGCCTCTCACTGAAGTGACCGAATTTTAACGCTAAAGAAGCTACAAGAACTTCACGATGTGTATTTAAATATATAATTATGCAATCATGGTACCACTCGGGAATAAAAAACTATATGCCATGATTAGATTAGAGATGGGTAGAAATATTTTTAAATGACTGAGTCAAACAAAGAAGGGGGATATAATCACCTGGAAAGAAGCGGATCTAGCTCCACTATACTTTAGAATTTAGATATAATAAAAAACAATTTTCTTATTCCATCGGAAATGGATATAATTTTGATTTGCTATATGAGAATAAAATTAAAGGTAATAAAATTAAGATAAAAATAAAATAAAATAAAAATAATTTATTATTTTATTCATGATTTCAACCAAATCAGTCAGCATCACTTTATAGTCCCCTCCCTGCCCTCGCGCTGTCATCACCCAATACTTCACCAATTCGATCTCGACAGCAAGCTTTTGGGCCACAACGGACGGATAGACAAAGGACATGATTGTAAAATTGATTATCAGATAATGATTTAGAAATAATTAATATTATCTTATTTTTTTTAGATAATAAACTATTAAAAATATAAATATATTTCACATTTTCTCATTCCAATTCTCTATTTCATATACGATTTTTTTCGGATGCTAACGGTAGTTTCTAATACGATTTTTTTACGGTAAAATAAAATGTTATCGTTTTAGAAAAAAATAATGAGAAAAAAAATTCACAACTTACCCACACGCGCCGCACCCTCTCCCTCGAACAAGTCATCTTCTCACGTTTCTCATGTCACGACCCGAGCAGCGTGGTCTGGCGGGACGTTTCTTAGTGGCACGATTCAGGAATGGATTCGTGCTACGTAAAGGAGAGGGGTTGGTTGAAGCGTAGATGGTGTGCGGCAAAGGTTCCAGGCGGTTCGTGGAGGAGAACGGATGGAACCCCTTCGGAGTTCGAAGTGCCGACCCGGTTGAATGCGGGGAGCACGCCGCTAGTCGAGGACTTGACGTTGAAGAAGGGATTTGGCCATCCTTACACAAACCGGTCGGGAACCGGAGCCGTTCTCCTGATGAGCCCAGCCCGTGGCGGGCGAAACCAGTCTACGTGCGCTTCAACCCTCAAAGGCTAAACTTAGCGGACCGTGGATAGAGAAGCTAAGTGCCGCGATGGGTTGAGAGGCGCAGAAATCGACCCCGTGACAAGTGGTATCGAGCCGAACCGGCCCGTATCCTGAAGACTCGCCGAGCACTCTCGCGAGTAGTGTGATCCCAAGGTGGGAGCTCACGAGAGGTGAGTCGACCGATAGTGTCTTGCACGCCTTGCATCCATAGAGTTGGAGTATCCTAGAGTGTGATACGAGTTGGGCAAGGGAGTACGAAGGAGCGTGTCGGAGCGATCTTGGAAGCCTCCTATCCTTTGGACATTGGGCGAGTGGGGCGAGCATCTTGGTAAAGGTGTTGCAACCTGCGGGGAAGCGATGTCCAAGTTGTTGACATTGGTCGAGTGGGAGGGCGTCGAGGTAACGATGCCATCGCCTGCGGGGAAGCGATGTCGACCGGCGCAACGAGGACGTTGCGAGGATTGGGTGGAGGAGAATGTCACGACCCGAGCGGCGTGGTCTGGCGGGACGTTTCTTAGTGGCACGATTCAGGAATGGATTCGTGCTACGTAAAGGAGAGGGGTTGGTTGAAGCGTAGATGGTGCGCAGCGAGAAGGTTCCAGGCGGTTCGTGGAGGAGAACGGATGGAACCCCTTCGGAGTTCGGACGTACCGACCCGGTTGAATGCGGGGAGCACGCCGCTAGTCGAGGACTTGACGTTGAAGAAGGGATTTGGCCATCCTTACACAAACCGGTCGGGAACCGGAGCCGTTCTCTGATGAGCCCAGGTGGCAGGCGAAACCGGTCTACGTGCGCTTCAACCCTCAAAGGCTAAACTTAGCGGACCGTGGATAGAGAAGCTAAGTGCCGCAGTGGGTTGAGAGGCGCAGAAATCCGACCCCGTGACAACCACTTCATAATAGCCCGAGAACCACGGCCTCCCCGACTCACCCATCTCCATCCTCCTCTTCTCTCTCCCCTGGACTCAGTCCACACCAAATCAAATCAAACAACCATGGCAGATCCTAAATCAACATAACCGAGTCCACTTTATGACAGGTTATGTGGCGGATCTTCACATTGTTGTCCTCTAGGTTGTGTGCGGCAGCCATGGCAAGGTTGTGTGGCGCGACCATGGCAGATCTTTCAGGATTAATCCACTTTATTTTGTCGATTAAAGTGGATGGAGTGTGCGGCAGCCATGGCGCATCATCGTGAGAAGACGACTTGTTCGAGGGAGAGGGCGCGGCGCGTGTGGGTAAGTTGGTGGATTTTTTTTCTCATTATTTTTTCCTAAAACGATAATGTTTTGTTTTACCGTAAAAGAATCGTATTAGAAACCAGTGCTCTTTCATATATAGGTCGTTCCCTTCACCGGGGTTGGCTTGTAACCAACCTTGCATAGATATTTTCAAAGGTACCACAAATAAAATGCACATTATTCTTGGCAACTTGAAAAGCTGCTCCAAATGATTGGGTTTAGATTTGGTGATCTAGTCAAGATCATTAACTTGATATTGTAAAATATATGGATTATTTTGATATACTATTTATATTTATTTTAAAAATTAACTATTAGATCGAATATTTATATAATATTTTATAATAATTTAGCGATTAATTTTTAAGAAAATTTAATTATAAAAAATTAAAAGATAAATAATTATAAATCATTAAATGATAGACTTTTTTTATGTTATTTTTTAAAAAACAATTACAGCATGGCAGAATGCCTGTTTTCTAAAAGGTTGAGATAGAATACATATTAATTAATTATATAATAATTTGATTTCAATAATTAAAATTTATGTTATTTTCAAAATAAATATAGAAAAACTAAATGAAGTCTTATGGTAGCAAATTAAATTGATTTCACCCCAACCCTTGTGTCACACTATCATCATTACCCCTTCCCCTTGTGTCACGCTATCGTCATGACCCCACCCCCCCCCTTATGTCACGCTATCGTCATTACCCCCTCCTTCCTCTCCCCTTATGTCACACTATCGTCATTATCCCCCCCCCCCCCCCCCCCCATTGTGTCACGCTATTGTCATGACCCCACCCGTCATCCCTCCCCCCTCCCGTGTCGTGTTGTCGTCACATACCCCCCCTCACCTCCGCCGTCACATCATCGTCCCACTCCTACATCGTCACCAATCTAAGGAGCTCGCTTTTGGACACGAGACGAACAGATGAATGAATGAAGGATTGAATTGTAAAATTGATTATCTCATGAGAATGATTTATCAGGGGATGAAAATAATCAATATTAACTCATTTAGATTTATCTAAAGATAATAAACCATTATCTCTTCTTGTATTTATCAAATGTGTGAATGAAAATAAATTTCATTCTATTGTATTTTATTTTTAGGTACCAAATATGCTATTAGAGTTTTACACATATTGTCTTCCATGCAATATGTGTGTGTATATATATATAATTTTAAAAAGAGATGGGAGGAGAGAGTATTATGTGTCTATTAGGATAGCCCCACACTCAAACAAGGCCCGAATTTTAACATTAAATTACGGATAGTTTTTACTCTAAAAAATGTCGAAGCAAAATGATTTCACCCCTTTTTTCTCTATACAAATTTGTATTGAGTAGAAAGAAAATATGATTTAATGGTATCCTTATATTTTATAATTTAACAAAAAAAGTTAAATAATATTTAAATTTAAATTTTAATTATTTACATGGTGATTATTAGAATAACATTTTATTCACATAGACAAATTAAAGAAATAAAATAAGTTTTGGAAGGATAAAATACCGAAATGCTCTTTTATAAGTTCTTCAGTTTATTACTTCGGCCGGTCCCATGGCCCGTGGCCACTTCAAGAAATTTACATATATGGTCTACTGTTCAGTTTCTGTAGAAGAGTGATAATAAATTCTGCACTCACCGAAGCTTCATCACATTGATAGATACCTTTAATATGTTTATCCTGTTCAAGTGCTTTTGAGATGGGAACAGAGAGTAATTGCCAATTACAGGAATATATATATATATATATATATATTAAGGAAGTGGATGGTGATACGTATGCTTAAATACTAATTAAATGTTTTCAACAAGATCTGGGCATATCTTCTTATAGAAGGCATAAAACTATCCTTTATAGACAAAAGCATATGTTAATACGTGAGTACCGAATCATAATCATATCATCAGTGAATGTTATTGCATGAATGGGCAAAAACATTTGTCGCAAAAAGATGTCGACGTTGGACCCACCTCTCGTAAGTTTGGAGGCATGTAAACTTTGTTGTTTTTTTTTTCTTTTCCATTTTTTTTTATGTTTATGGTTTTTAAAAAATAAATTTGGAGATTTTTCTGAACCAGGTATTTTAGAAGGAGAAGCCTTTCGTCATGCTTGCTTTTTTAGAGTCGTCACCCGGGGGAGCTTGAGGTGTCACACAATAAAGGTCAAGTGATACCTATTTTGCTAGTTTTGCTAGTTGATCTACCTAATGGGAGCTTGAGGTATCACCCAATTAATAGGTCTATCATCCTGTGGTGTCAACTATGCATTAGAAACATTCCTACGGAAAGAAACCATGTCTTACCATCATCTACAAATATTGTTTTTCAATGAATTTTCATTTTAAAAATATTCCCCATTGTTTTCAAAAATGAGCTCTTATGAAATGTTTGGTTACCTTTGCTCATAATTATTTTTAAAAATATATTTATTTCAAAAAAATGTATGTTTAAATAAATTTATATTATTTAAATTATTAATTTTTAAAAACAATAATATTTTCAAAACTAACATCATCCTACCAAACATCTAATAAATTCTCTTATATTTACTAGTTAAATTAGCACGATAAGTTCTTTGCCTTTAAATATAATAAAAAATATATGTTGATGTTATTATTAGTTTAGAAATAAAATTTATTTAACTATATATTTGTCAAATATATACGTAATAATAATATTTACCCACAATATTGTATAATTCATGCCCAAAAAATAAAAAAGCTAATTTTGAGGGTAATGGCAATTTACATATATACTATAATGGAAAAATATAATTTTAATTAGTCTATTTTGTTAAAATTACAAAAGCATGATAAAAAAATAAGAACATTTTTTTAAAATGCACATGTACGTGCTTAGCTCTTTATATTTAAAAAAAAGTAAGAATATATACTTTAATATTGTTATCATTAAATCTTAAACAAAATTTATCTTAATATATATTTATAAAATATATGACATATATAATAACAACAACATTTTCTCATAATATTATAGAACTCATGTAAAATAAATAAATAAATAAAGCTACTCGACATATGTTATAATGGTAAAATTTAATTTTAGTTACTTAATTATTTCTTAAAATTACAAAAGCATCAGTAAATATGATTATTAAAAATAAAATCATAACGTAGGGACAAAATAAAGCAAAGTACATGTTGGGCACCCAGTATGCTTTTTGCGTGTATATATGGAAGAATATTGTTTCACTATGTGTAACTGGAGTTACGTAATTGATTAGTATCCATGATGACGTAACATCATACCAAATCATCGGATGGAAAGAAATATTTTTGATATTGTTTTGTAGTCGGCTATAGTGTATCATTAACTAGTCGGATAATTTAGCATGTATTCATTGGGCACAACAAAATATATTAAAACTTATAAATCAACAAACACATGCCATATTAGTTGATGACGTGCGCATGCAGTTGCCAAATGGCTATGGTACTTTGCAAAGTTCATATATATTATTCCAACAAGACAAAATATGCACCTAACCTTTTGAACTTTATATAAAATATAATTTAGTCCTCATTTGACAAATTAGCCCCTACATAATTCATATAAAGGAATACCCTCACATTTGTTTTTAGAGAAATAAACTTTATAAATTATTTATTTTAAAGAATTAAGTCTATTTTTTATTATTTCATTAATACATTATATACGAAGCCTAATTTTTAAGAGCACTAGCATTAGCTTCCTCATCGTTTTCTTTAAATTTACAGTTTTAAACTATTTTTTGCTTCCCTATACAAATAGACATTATAATAGATTCCCTAAATCAAACTCTATATTATAAAAATAATATTTTATATTACTTATTTTATTTAATATTTTTTTTTATAATTTAATATGAAATAAAAATTAATGTTATGGGAAACGTAGAAAAGAAAGGTGAGAGAAATTTTTTAAATATAATTTAATAATTATATGGAGTGAATAGTGCTTCCCAATATATTGGGAAACCCGTACAAATCCTATAGAAAAAATTAAATATAGGGCATCTGCTATGGGAATGATTTTATGACTTTTTAACTTTTTTTCCTTAAATTTAGGGAAACGGACTTATATAGAGAATCTGCTACTAGTACTCTAATGGATTGTCTGTTTCACATAGCATTCACCTTGGGCAAGTCATATTAATAATTTTTTCATAATACTTTGTGTTATGTGTGAAATATAATGACTACAAGTGCATAGTATGGTAAACTAGTAAGAAATAATAGTCAATTTAAGACCACAAATATTGATCACACAAAAAAGTATGGTCCTAAGTACTAAAATTAGTACTTATAGTTTTATCTAACAAATCAAGTTTAGAAAATTAATTTAAAGTAAAATAATATTTATAAAAAGATTAAACCACTGAGGTAGGTAAAGTTCGTAAGATATGAAGATAAGCCTAAGGAGATGATTTCATTTAATTTGTTCTTATGCCGTGGTTTTGAGTTTGTTAAAGTAACTTCCTTTCACTATAAGAGCTTCCTCGATATTTAACTATTTAGTTGGAATCAATCAAATAGGGGATTAAAAGGTAAACCTTTGAATACTATTGAAAACCAATAATATGCTACACAACCACAGGCACTATGAATATGGGATGAACAATACATGTTAAAAGATTAATTGTATAAAATATACGGTAACTAACATCACAATAAAAAGACAATCAACAAAATACATGCATAATCATAAATTAAATTACATCGATCTCACTCTCTAAATTGAAATTTAATTCATAATGATATATAAACCAACTCAAAACTAATGTTCAACATACTAGAAGAATGAATACAAAAACTAGTTGTCTGGTTTAGTTGTCTTTGCCTCCCTAGATGATGCCCTTTTCTCGCATGAAATCCATCTCTTCTCCTCTTCAATCATTTGTCTAAGCCACCAGCTGTTAATGGTCGAAGATTGTCAAATATTGAGGCTTCGAAATTGGTGGCTGGCGTGCTTCACATGGACAACTGGTGTTTGTTCAAGGAGGATAGCTGGCTTGAAATTTTCGTCAAAATTTGAGTGTTGGATTTAACCTATAAAAGGGGCATGCCATCAGCTCTTCATCCCATCCCAACAAGCAAGAGTCCCACTTCGGGAGAGAGAGAAATAGAGAGTGTGAGAATTTATCAAATTGATAAATTCTTGAGTGTATTTGGTATTGGAATCGAGTGTTTGTAAATGCAGTATATTTTTCTTTTTATAGTAAAAATACTGCGGTAGCTTCATGGACATAGGAAATTTTCCGAACCAAGTAAAATTCTCGGTGTGCCTTTTTTATTTCCTCCTATTTCTATATTTTCTCCCAACAACTAGTATCAAAGCTCCAGATTCGAATTATCTTGAAAAATCGAGTTTGCTCTCCGGTTGCGACTATGTCTGATCTGTCACATCAAAAAAAAATTATTCTTGAGTATTTCGGTGTTGTGTATACATACCACTCGCATATCCAGGTACTATTTACGCATACGGTAAAATAGTATGTTCAAGTTCGAGAATGTGCCATGACATCCGAGAAAGATTCATACAAGATCGAGAAATTTGACCGTATGAATTTTAGTTTATAGCGAATGCAAATAGAAGACTATCCGAACTAGAAAGACTTGTACTTGTCAATGGGAGAAAAGCCAGGTAGAAATAAAAGACGACGATTAGAAGGTGCTAGATCGCAAAGCCTTGGGGGCGGTCCATCTAAGTTTGACGAGATCTGTGGCCTTCAACGTCAAAGACCAGGATACAATTGTGGGACTCATAAAGGCTCTTTCAAATACGTACGAGCAACCATCTGCAACCCATAAAATATTTTTAATTAAGAAGCTGTTTAATTTAAAAATATAAAAAAATTTAAATTTTAGGTCTTCAACGTTAAAAATTTTCGGTATATCTTTTTTATTTCCTCTTATTTTTATATTTTCTCTCAAGATTAAACGATGTCTTTTATAATAATACTTGGTGAATTAAGGTAAGTCCACGTTACAGGTCGAAACGACCCATAAATTAAGCGATAATAAAAAAACAGGTCAACATACATAGACCAATAAATGTGCATCAACCATGTGCGACGTTGACTAGATCTTCAAATTTCAATGAGTCAATTATACATATGTCAACCAAATGTGGTCAACATCAACACCGCCCTATGTGCATTGACATGCACCATGTTGACCTCCACATTGAGCTAGCGCGGTCTAAATCGACCAAATTTGAGCCATAACAATGTCTGGTTATTATTGATTAATTGCAAGGTTTCATAGGAGATATATCTTAACATCTTACTTGCGTTGCGCAAGAATGATATTGATACGTTTGTGAGAAGATCTTGCTTACATCGGCAAGTAATCCTAGTGCATCATCGAGAATGTCTTGCTCACATCAGTAAGTGATCATAGTACATCATTGCTCAAAACACAGAGGCTTTAAATCTTATGTACTTGGGGGTTAAAATGTCGTCGTGTTAATTAATATACCAGAGTTTCATGCTTATATTTGGTTGATGTATGTTAGCAAGTCTGATGTCATGTCGTAAAAACTTTTTGCTTCTTCAGAAGTGTTCATGATTTTTGTTTTTATCATACTTACATCATTTAAAATTTTGTAGCACTGGCCTGTCGAAGACGAAAGTGAAGTGGCTGTTTTTCATTCCAATGCAGGATTTAAACAAAACGTTTCATCATGACTATTGTTCTCTAACATATGGACGGGTAGGCTGAACACAGAGTTTATCATCTTCTCCTTCATCATCATCATCTTCATCCTCACCTGCATCTACCCAATTACTAGGATGATGCTGTATTGGACCGTGAACTTGTGTTGTTTCTGAAAATGGCAGAATGGAAAAATATTAAATTATGGAAAAGTAGATAATTTGTACAAAGATGAAAATTACTCAAACCTTTGGGAGCTTCAGCATGATCTGTTTCCATAGGATGGCAGCTATTAGTCAAGAAAATAACTCATTAATGTCAATAAAGAACTGAGGGAGGGGTAGCTGCATAACAGGCCATGATTCACTATTCCATAAGAAATAATCAGTAAGGAACCTATATTTAAATATCAAGTTCATATGTATACTGTACACAATTATGACAAATCTATCACTGAATTCTCTCACACTAACTTAAAATATGGTAAAATTTTCTTTCTTTAGAATAAAAATTTTATCACAAACAACACATTCACGATACGCTACTTAAACCTATCCAATAAATATTATGGGTATGTTTGATATCAATTTTAATTTCTGGATTTTATAAGATTAAAAGATAATTAAAAAGTATTTTTTAAAAAAAGTTAAGAAATTCACTTATTTTTAAAACTAAATTCTAAAATTAAATAATTTTAAATTTATCTAAATTCATTATTTTAAAAAACAATCACCAATTCTACCAAACTCACCATATAACTCTGCTGTTAGCCCTCTATCTTCTCCTCACTGTTTCATAGGTCTTCAAAATGAAATTAACCAACACCTCATGAGTCTTGAAGTTCAACCTAGGACTAAAATGCTTCGCAACTAAAAACAAAGCGCCACCTTCTCGGTGTTATAGCCATCTCATGTCTTGAGGTGATACACAGAAGTAAAGTGTACCTAAAAGCCATGGCTTTAAAAACAAAAAAAGCTACATTACGTGTTAAATGAACATAAAATTGTTTACACAACATCTGAAAAGCATAACATAGAAAGTAAATTCAAGATACATGGTAGAGTCAACAGGAACATTTGCTCTAGCAAATCTATCCCCTGAAATTTGCATTGTGTTAATCCTTTCCCTCCTTTCCTTAGTTGTTGGATTTCCTTCATCTTGAACCCTTCTTTCTTCAGAACCACTATTGCTTCTGGCTCCACTTCCTATTTGCAGTTTAAGTACTTTAAAACCCAGAATTATCCAACGATAATCATCATTAAGACAATGTATAGTTACCATGTCCATACCTATAAGTTCAGACCAAATTTTAGTGTGATCAGAAGTGTGCCCAGAAACAGTTGCACCTGGCCTTTCTCTTTGTTCTTGGGCCTAATCATGCATCGTGGCAGCCACTATAGGTTCTGAGGGATTTCCCATACGTATCTGTTACACAAGCATTGTTGCAAGGACAAGTGGAGCATCAAAGTATGAACTTGATCCATCATTCAGAAATTTTGGTGCCAGTAGGATAGGCCTGTGTCATAAATACAAGTTTAATATTCAAATAATACTTTAATAAAAAGTATCCAAATCACATGGCCCATGCAATCAATGTAGAAACTGAGAAATAAAAATGAAAGGCAGTTGTGATACTCATTCCTATTTTAAGCTAAACTGGTATTTTACTAAATTGGAAGTGAACCCCACTCTTCAGTTCCTCAAATGAGGTGAGAAGCAGGTCTTGTTCTACCCTAAATCTATAAAATTCTCCACTTAAGACTTTGATACCCCACCCAATTTTCGTTTCTTCAAGCCCCAGAGTGGGGAATGATGAAAATGAACATCAACCAGAATAGAGAATGAAAAACATGCCCCAAAGGGAAATACTACAAACTTACTCGCCAGCTTTCTCAAAAATTAAATTAATGTCAACTTCACATCCCTTGCAAAAAGAAACGAAGGCCTGAAATTTAGAAATTAAAAGACATTGCATTAAAAATTTTACATAAACGAGGTATATAGACGATCTCAAAATGCACAAAAGATGCTGTCATGTTAAACCTAACAAAATTGAATTATAAACTTAGGCGAATATTTTAGAATCAATCACATGGAAAATTAAATTTTTGGAGGCGTGCTACTTAACAGACGACCATCATATAAATAATACTCAAAAGATATAGTGCCTTGCTTTAAGTACCTTCAATTCTTTCACACCAAAGGTAAAATCTACAGGATCCCCACTGTGAGTATATTGCAGAAACTCTTCTTTGGGATCAATCCATAGTTGAGTTTGTAGAGATGAGCCATTGTTTGCAATCTGATACGTAGAAAAGAGAAGAAGTAGAATTAAGGGACAAGAGAAGACAAAATTTAGGGGAAATAAATGTTTATCATATTCAATCATGACTTTACAAATGGAAACATAGCTATTTATATGCCCACTACTATCAAACAACATAACAATAAAATCGTGCACCACTGCTCAGTGTGCACCATTTAGTTCAATATGTGCATCATACATCCACCACTAACCCATTACACCATTATTCCATTATAGCATCAATTATTACGGGCAGCAAGGACTATGGGCCTCAGCAAGCAGTACGGGCAGCAAACACATATCACAATCAAACATTCAAACATCTTCAACCAGGAGTCAGTAGAAAGAGCTTTTAGTTTAGACATAGGGTTTTAATTCTAACATGATTTCTTAATAAATTCAAACTACAAATACAAACATGAGTCCCAACTACCTTTGGTTGGATCTATATAACTTCTAAGTTCAATAGTTTTCCCTCCTATTTCACTTGCAGTATCAGAAGGTAAGGAAGTGGGTTCTATTGCAATGATTGTAATCTCCTGAAGAGATGGCTGAAAATTAGCAAGCAGTTAAGATCACGAGGCCTCACCACTAAGTTGCTTGGAATTCTTCTTCTGTCAAGGGAAAGGTGTTATATATCGACATTGCAAGTTATCCAGTATGCTTTTCTTACCCCTGAAATATTTTGTCTATGAAGTCATCTTATAAACTTGATAAGAATAAGTAAATCACTTGCAGGGTCTGCACCTAGAAGACATTTTAATCAAATAACCAACACTTATGATGTAAAAGATACTTAACCATTATAACAGGCCAAAGTCCACTGCATTTTTTAGGTATCATGATCTGGTAGATGGACAGACAAATGATCAATAGTGGAGATTGGAGTCCTAAGAACAGAACAAATGGCCTACAAACATTCAGTTAGAAGATAATCCTACTATCATAACCATGCGATATATTAACCAGATATGAACTAGAAGTCAATGCATGTTAGTGACCAAACTTCTTGGATGAGGTCATCTTATCAGAAAAGTGCTGTAAGCATACCAGATAGTGGAACATACTTCGTAAATTCTAATGAATGTGATCGGAAGGCTTGGATGATGTCACCTATCGTCTAGAAATATATTAAAAGTTTAATTTTGACACTCAGTGATATTCTACAATGCATCAAAAGTCATATTCCCTCATCTAATCATATTAAAGAATTAAAAACATTAAACATTTCAATTTAACCAAAATCAATGTTAGGAGTATATTAAGGGCTATGAACATTTGAACCAATCCTATATAAGCCAAATGACTTTCAAAATCACAAAAACAATCCAATCAACAAATATTGTTGAGATGAAATGAACAAGTACATTCAAATGATTTGAGAACAAATATTTAAGCAAAGTCAAGTTTAAGATTCCACTATGAAGAAGAAGAAAGTTTTTCAACTTCATCACGAGACTAAAAAAACTAGTGAGATTTTCTAAATTCATATTTTTAATTACTAGTTGCTGCTTTTATTTACTTTATTATCATTTATTTTATTGTTGTTAAGGCCTTTCTCTCTAACCTACTTAAATGACTCTTTAGTTTGTTTGAAGTACTAGACATTTTATTATTGAGTTGTGATTTGAAAACACTGAATTTTTAATTAACTCATAAAATTAAACAGTTTACTGTAAAGTTGTTAAATAGTACTAATAGAACATTTCACTAGTTGGTAAAAGAGAAGCGAAATAGAAAATACTCACCTTATTATTTCTATATATTTACATGTATGTTTATTTATAATAGTTCACAATGTAATATTTTTTTAGAGTTATTCACTCCTTCCAGCTAGCTCACCTTAGGGAGTTTCACAATTCCTTAGAGCTTAATTTTTCTATATGAATTGCCTATGAGTTTACAGGCTTTAAAAAGTTTGATGCTTAATTAGGTTTCACATCAAAAGTTGAGGTTTGATTACAAGTCACAAAAACTCGTTAAAAATGAACTCCCGTTAATAGTTATCTTCTTTTATGTATATATTTTACTTTTAGTTATTAATTATTAGCTTTTGTTTTCTCCAAGCAAATGTCTTCTTCTTCTTCATCTTTTTTTTTCCTAGTTCGTACATAAGTGTCGCACAAACCGGCGCACTCTTTCCAAACCTGGACCTTGATAGATTACCATGGAATTATGCATGAAAATGAATTTTATAATCATATATAGTCATACTTCATGTGTTATGTCACACCAAAGGGCACAGTAGGTACAATTATCCATCTACGGTAAATTATTTCATGTAAATATTGAGTGTCGCTGCTTGTTTTCAATTTGTGTTGTGTTGTATGATATCTTCTCATAGTATTCATGTAATGTCGAAATATTCTATTTTATTATGGATTATGTATGTTTCTTTTATAACTTTGACATCTAATCAAGAAGTTGTTGTGTATGACTTATAAATATATGATCTATATAATTATTAATTATTGTGAATTCAATTACTAGTTTGTAAATTTACTTTAACACTACGAACTTGTTTAAGCCAGCTGAAATTCCTCCTGCGACGATAGTTGGTACGTGTTGTTATTCTGATCTTTCGCTGATACATATCATCCACCAGTGGATTGCAAATCTGACTCCCACACTTTTTCTTTCTAGTGTTGTTTTCTTGCTTCAAAAGAAGGACAATTGAGCATGCTGTCATCACGCATTTAAAACAATGTCTGTGGAATAATATGAGGCCGCCGTGTGGAGGAGGATAAGATTAAGGTTATCGGGTGAGTACGTGGCTTGTTTGATTGACTGCTTTCATCACATCAAAATTTTCATTTGACAGACAGAAGATCAATCCGTGAACTTTACCATCAACCAACCTCCTGTCGTCTCATCAACCCAAAGATGAAAATTTGAAGAGAGACAGATCAAGATATTGTATGTATAAAATATTCTAAAACTGGGCTCATGACATGTCTATGATTTATTTTAAATTTAAATTTTAAAAATATTTTTTATATTTAATTTTAATTTAAAATTAGAATGTTTTATTATTATTATTATATTATTATTAATTTTAAAATAATATAAATTATAATATCAAGACTTTTAAAAATATTTCTATCGTGTTCTTATTCAATTTACATCATTGAATAAAAAAATGGATGTGATGAAGATAATTTATCACAAATATACTTAATTTCATATTTGTAGCCCATCCACATATCATTTAATTGGTAATGATCGACTTAAACTTAATATATATTAATTAATTGTTATAATTAATATTATACTATGCTTAATACTTAAAGTTAAGCTTGGTTATGTTGGATAAAGGATCACAAATTTGATGCAATTAACCGGATAAAGTTGATAACACTTAATTGATGAGTATTTCTTGTTTTGTTTGGACTGCTATTTTCCTAATTAGTTGGTTATCATTTTAACTCGCATGATGAAAGACAGTTTGTATAAACTTAACATTTATACAAATTTAAAATTTGACTACATTAAAATTTAAAATTTTAATAAAATTTATAACAACAAATAAATTTTATATACAAATTTGTGATCAATATCACTATTAAATAAATTTATTAAAATATTTAATTATTTCATTAATAATAGTCTTAATCACGGGCAAAGCTTACGCTACTTACAAGACCAGGCATCCGCATTCACACCTAAACTTAATGAACATGTAAGCAAAGACTTAACGATGTAATCGAAACGGTAAAAGATGGAACAAAGACCAAAGGTGGAAAAAAATTCCCTTGTATTTTGTTAAAGAAATCAAATGATAAGTTACCAAATTTTTTTTAATGGATGGCTGAGATAAATTTTTAGAAGTTAATCCACCGCCATGAAATGGGGAATGAATGATTACCAGTCCACTGCCCGAGGTTTTTTTTGCTTTTGTCCCGTCCTTGTGTCTGCATTAACAAATGTTTTACATATTATCTCGCCAATGATCAGAATACCCCCATCTTTTCACGAAAAATTTACGGATAGTGAATTAACACTCATCAAATGCGTGAGGTGAATGAGTAGAAGGAAGGTAACTACAATTTTTATAGCTACAATCTACAGTATCTGTGAGTACAAGGGTGGAGCCGGCTCCACCTTGAATGCAACAATTAGGACAGAGTCTGGATCTTCGGTATCCTCTCAAGAACAATATTGAAATCAACAAAGTGGTTTGGCCAGGAAATTTAGGGAATAAACAAATAGATCCAATTTGGAAGCATGTGTACTCATCTATGTCGCTACTTGGAACGAGGGGCAGCAGCAAGTAGAATCTTTTTCCGTGGCCCCTACAATTGAGGCAGCTCTATGAGAAACAACGGCAGCAACAGGTAGTGATGGGTAAACTAGCGTGAGCAATATATGTAATTGAAGCTGGAATAACGTTAAAAAAGTTTTATGTTACTTCTTCAAGTGAAACCAGGCAAAGCCAAAATTACTCAGGAAGAGCAATAGAGAGGGACAAACACGCCCCTGAAATCAAGAGAAACAAAAAGGACAAAAGAGCTCGGGTAGGGGAGGGGGAAACAAATATATGGGTACCATACAAATAAAGGGGAAAAGAGCTTGGTGAGCCATTCGGGGCATGAATTTCCTTCCATCTACATGAGTCACATGGGCGACCAAATGGTGTGTGCTGACGGCTGAGTCAGACGTTGACAAGATGAGACGAGGACAGCGTCTTGATTGGAATAGCAGCTAGAGTAGAGAGAGGAGGTGACATAGGCGAAGTCGGTCTCCATGAGGAGACCAACACTTGTTTCCCAAGCGAGAGTAAAACCTTTAAAATAAAAAAATGCCCACAGTTCGGCTCTATTAATAATCTGAGGTAAGCAAAAAAGCCTGCATTGCCAATGCCCACTGCAATCCTGGATGAGGGTGGAAGGAAGGAAGTAAGGAACGGATGCAGTAAGCATTGGTAATAACTTTTCCATGGAAGGAACGGATGCAGGGCAGTGGGGGAAGTTTCCAGAGGGAAGGCCAAGAAACTGGTGGGGTGGGGGTGTCTGAGGAGGGCAAGAGCAAAAGACGGGGAAAAGATGCCTGTGGGGCTGTGTCCTGCCATATGAGTTTGTTTTCCACTGGGTAGGGGCTAATGGGGTATAACCACTACCTGGACATCTTGTGCAGGAAGGGACCGCTGAAGGAGGGCTGTATTCTAACTGCCCAGGGTGATAAAATTGGCCGTCTGAGTTTCTGGAGGAGGTCAAGGCAGTCAACAGCGGGGAAGGAGCGGTGGGGAAAAGGCAACATTGAGTATTTGTTGTAACACAAAAATTGGTAATTTTAGTAGATATGGTCATGACTCATGATATCAGGATTCAGGATTAGCGCCCAAATTAAAAGGAATCATGAAGCATAGCATAAAGTTGAAACCATAGTTGAAGGCAAACTAAAACCAAATAGAGCGTGATAAAAGCAGTAAAATACCATAGGAATTCCTAACTCTTTAAGATCATGGTCTCCCATCTGCTTCAAAGCAACCATATCCACCTGAAAATAGATATAGATGTCTGCTTAGCTTTATTTTTTAAAGGATAAATGACGAGGGATGCTCAGGATGGAGCACAATGATTCTCAGTCCGTGAATGCAGTGAATCTAAACATTTGACATGTTGCCATTTACAAAATCAAGCCTAATTTATTATTAGTATTGTTATTTTTTCAATGAGCAACATAATGGAAGATGGCCAAATCAATTGCAAGAATTCTAAGCATTTGTCAGGGTAGACATTTAGAGAAGATAGTAACAGAATCCATACTTCCTCGACCTTGAAAAGGGCAGAATATTTTTCCAAGCCCAGTGACTTCAACAACCTATCAATGCTTGACTGTTCATCCCCCTAAAAAAGTGCATTAACCATTAAATCATTTTCAAAGGGAATAACAATACTGCAATAATACTAATACAAGCAAGAAATTTATGCATGGAAAAATATAATACTTATAGAAAAAAAGGTAAAACAAATTCAAATTTATGTGTTACTAATACACAAAGAAGCAATCAAAATCAGATATATATATATATATGATAGCTTTATAGAAACAAGGACCTTAAAAGTAAAATGCAAATAGGCAAAGTGAAAAGGCATGTTAGGCTGCTTGTACCATATTGGAACTCTTGTGTATATTGTTGCATGGCAGACGGACTTGGGGAATAAGACTCGGAACGGGTGTTGTAGGCTTCACAGATCCAGCAAGTAATTTTGATTTTTCCGTCAGAGGTGCAGCAACAACAGCCCTTACAGGATCAACATTCTTTAATGCATTTTCTACTGACTTCACATTATCAAATGACTTTTTTTTGAAATTCTTCTGCATTACTCGGCTGGGGAGACAGGCTGCTTCTGCTGCTTAAACTTTCATCATCAGAGGATCTTCGTCGTAATTGTTCCAAATTCCAAGGAGAAAAAGAATTTCTCATTGGGGCAATATGGGGCAAATCACCTGCATTTCTTGTCGAGAAGTTAGGTTCCTTCGTCTCTGGCAAAGGATGTCGCATTCTGTTACTATTCATGGAGGGCTGGACCATCCTCAACAGATTGTCACGAAGATCAAACTTATCTTGCAGAGCATCATTTTGTGTTCGCCTAAACATGTTTTTTTGAATTATTTGGAATCTGAGGTCATCTTCGCCGATGTGCAAATCTTTAGTTTCAAGAACACCATGGTTAGTGTTTTGATTACGCAGAAATCATAGTTCTATGGCATACTTGTAAAACATATATCATTTTTCTCATTACCATTTACACCATTTGTACTTAGTCCAGCTCTGACATCATCTCCTCGTAGTCTGCCAAAAATAGTCAATATAAAACCATGTAAACTAGTGATTTATTAAAGCTTGTGATAATGAACAAATGAAATCAACAAAGAGAGCAACATGGTTATTACAATACACGAATTCAAACAGTCCACTTCGAGCTCTCATCACTCACTAGTATCACTACAACTATTACTAACTTGCATCTGGCCCTGCTTACGTGGCAGGTCAAGGGAAAGGGGTATAAAGAGCATGAATGCAAATATCATTTGCTTACGAAGTTGTTCAAAGCATGAAACGTATTATAAGACATGATAATACGTGTCTAAATGCTGTAAGATAAGCACCAAGTCGTCAAAGTATGGTACACATTAGGGATCGGAAAATTAAACCACAACAACAAACAAATTTGTTAGGTACAATCGATCAAAAAATAATTTTAAAAAAAAAATCAGCTACAACCTAAACTCCTGTTCCACCCTGACCAAGTTAACATTTCAAAGGTAGGTTAGAACAGAAGTAGGGAGAGCTGAACATTTCAAAAGCACAAACCTTTTGTTGTTGGGTTGGTCTTCATAGGAAAAGGAATCACCAACATTCCTCCCTAGTCTATCCCTCGCAGATCGCTTACTTCCCACCGCTGGTCTAGCATCAGAAACATCATTTTCTGAATTATGCATACCCTTTTTAACCACCTGTAGTAAAATCAAGCTCAACAATTTAGTCCATTGTCACAACAAGAGCTAAACATTACACGGTACACACGAAGACCCAACAGTCAAAACCAGTACAAAAGTTTCCAAATGCATTAAAACATTCAAGCATAATGTGAAAAAAAAAAAAAAAAACGTCGTAGGACTGTATGACCACGCCGAAAAATAAAACAGCAGATAAATAGCACGAGTCATATGATCAGTAAAACCAAGAAAACAATTTGAGAAAGAACCTATAAATTGTTCAGAAAATTTGGAATTGGGGATGATAATATACCTGGGAACCACTGCGCCCGAGACCGGGCGTGGGTTGAGACCTCGCAGCCATGTCTTGAAACATGCTCAGCAGTCGATGGAGAAGCCAACTTAAATAGCGAAGGCAAGAGGCAGGCAGGTCGAATTAGATGCCAAAATCTGCAGGCAACATCGGACACATGGAGTTTGATTCGCTCGCGCGCTGGCTAATCATTTATTTATTAATTATTTTCTAATTATTAAGTACAGTTTTTCGTATAAAATTATCTGAAGTAAATGAAATTATGAATAAATTATGACCGCCGACATCGGTTATAGTTTTCAAATGATACCGCGAGCCGACTATATATAATATTTTTCTTTCAAATATTCTACTTTGCTCCACTGCATGATTTTGGGTCATTTGGTATGTATTGAAATTTGAATTAGAATTTTAAATTTTAAAAATAAATTATGTTAAAATATTCTAAAAAGTGTACTTTTTAAAATTAAAATTCAGAAAAATTATGATAAAAAAATAAAATATGATGGGCCATATAAAAAGTAAAGGAAAGTGAAACAAATTTAATTTAAGTATCACACCAAAAATAAATTTATATTTAAAACAAAAATTATTAATATATTATGTTAAATAATATATATAGTTAATAGTTATTAATATCAGTAAATCATAATAAAACAAACTTAGTTAACTAAATATAGGTAATAAACTATATAATTAACTATATAGTTACCTATATAATATTATAACTTCATCTACTATTGATTGTTATATTAGTTAATTATATTATTAACTATATATATTAGTAAACTAACTTTGTTATAACTATATTATTAACTATATTATCGAGTAAACTTAAGATTCTGAGAGGTGATTGACTAAACACCAAGAGGGACGGATCTAGAAAGCTTAGTTTGGGGGAGCCGAGATACAAGGTATATAATTTACGTTTAAAAATTATTATCTAAAATTACGATTAGTAGGGTCGATTCCAATTTTTAGGAGGTCCAAGGTGATTATTAAATTGAAAGTCCTTATGTAGATATAATAATATTTGTATCTACATATTAAAATGTCGACTTTTATTTTTATTATTATTTTATTATAATTATAGGAACAATATAAAATTTAAAAACATATATCATTGTCGAAATTATAAATTATATTTTGATTCTTTGCTACCATCGGAGGTTAGGCTAAGATGAGATGAGACCTGAAAGCCTTAATTTTAATTAAATTTATGGGGGCTCAAGACTTAAGCATTATTTGCTTGACCTTGAGACCAACACTAACAATTAATATCATTTAAGTTAAAATTAATAAGATAAAAACATAAAAAAAACTAATCAAATTATCCTATAATCAAATTAGATAATTTTTTAAAATTATATAATTTATTTATCAATTATAACATGTAATATGCCTAATTAAAATTAAAATTTACGGGGGGGAGGGGGGGAGATTCCATCACCACAAACGCTACACAGTAAAGCAAGTCGAAGGCCCACTCATTTTCCAATAGCATCTGTATGAAAACTGCTCTTACAAAAGTCTAAGCTTGCATTGGCATTCTCACTAAGCATGTCATTAAGGCATGTGCAAGGATACCAGAGACACTGCAGTTTTTAGGCTTAGTTTCCCCACTCACGGGCTTCAAGGTCAAGCATCTGCATTATCATGAATGTGACGTTTACACCAGTTGCAGCGAAGGGGTATTCCCATGCAGCCCGCTCGCCAACTTGCTTTTTCGATAGACATTGATACGATGTTTACAATAACGGATTGGGAAAAGGTATTAGTCTAGTTAAATGAATTACAAGCTATCTTTGGTTCAAACAGCCAAGTTATCCTATGTGAAATTCAGTATCCAGTATAGATCATAAAATGGTTATAGAGCGTGTTTGGTAATAGCATTTATTTCCTGTTTTTTGTTTTCAAAAATAGAAAACGTAGCTTCTCTTTTGTTTGGTTAGTGTTTTTGTTTTTAATTTTTGAAAACAAAGTGCATTTGGATGCAGGAAACAGGAAACAACAATTTGTTGTTTTCGTTTTATTGAGAAGCGTTTTCAGTCGGCTCCCTCCCCCTCTCCAACGCAGTTTTCCGCTCGCCGCCACCCCCTGCAACCATAGCTGCCGCGCGCCGCCGCTCCCTGTAAGCACACCTGCCGCGCGCCGCCGCCTCTACCCCCTACGACGCCTCCCACTGCCGATCTGCGGCCTCCCTGCCCCAGCGACGGCCAACCCCGCCCCGTGATCTACCCCCCTACTGCTGCGCGACCCACCGCTACGGCGACCCTGTTGCCACCTCCCCCCTGCGAGCTCCCCCTCCGACCCAGCGACGGTCGACTGCGGCCTCCCTTCCCCAGCGACGACCGACTGCGGCCTCCCTTCCCGCAGCGACTGATCTATGGCCTCCCTGCCCAAAGAACCTCCCTCTCCGATGACGGCCTCCCCCCTTGCCCCCGCGCGAACCGTTCTTGCCGGATCCGGTGAAAATAAAAGCAAAATACGGTTTTCACGGAAAACAACCCCCAAACAAATAAACGTGTATCCAAATACACATAAAATAATTTTAAATATAATTTTTTAAAACAGTTTTAGAAACAAAAAACAAATACCATCGCCAAACATAGCCTATGATTCTCATATACTATAATGTAAAGCTAGCATTTGGACTTAATGCTGCCTAATTTGTGATGGAAGCCAAATTCGATGGGAACTATGAACTTGTTGCAAAGCTGGTGACCTCTAATGGATTCAATCATTCGAAGCTGCTTATGCTATTAAAGATGGTGTAAAAGGAGTTTGAGGATGGATGGTCTTTACCATTTCTAGCTTCTCTTTCAAGTCCTAATTTATGTTGCAGCTAAATATATTTGGTAGCCATAAACTTACGATGATTCAAAATATTGCAGAATAGTGGTCTAATTGAGTATCGGAATCCAAAGGATAATAGTGTGATTAAAGAATATGGTTTAATTACTAATAATGGAATTTCATATAAATGTTATAGTTTTTATTTATAAATAAATAAATAAATTTTGTGGGTTAACCCATAGGCTAGCTCGGTTCGTGTACGGACAATAGGCTGGGCCAGACCAGATTAGTTCATTTTAAACTCCTACTTTATTCTAGTGCTCAACCAGGAAAATAGGCGACTAGCTTGATGAGTTTATATTTTATTATAGCTAAAAAAACTCTTGAGTTTGAGTTATATTGTATGGGATAAAATATATTATGGGTATTTAAACTTTATTTTTTTTAAATGATGTTCATTCTAAAACATGTTATTAACTGAAATGTTCTATTTTGCAAATAATTCACACAATTAACTTTTGAGAAAATATTTGACCGTCAAAATTATTATTTGCACCCTCAAATATTAAAAAAAAAACTATATTTCTGGCTAAAAGTATTTAAATAGGTAAATTTTCGTTGCCAAAAATATTCTGTAAAGAATACTTTGTCTTCAAAATAATTCAAAAAGGATATATTTTGTCATTAAAAGTCTTTTATAAATTAGTTGTCATCTTAAAAGTATTTGTTGATGAAAGTTGTAGTTTTAGCGACTCTAATAGAAGATAAGGATCATTTCCAGAACATGAGAATTTGTGGGGCCACTCCCAATTAGGGAGTCAAGACCATTCTGACCTTCTTAAACATTGGTGGACAGCTTGGTCTTGGATAGCAGGAGGTTGACAAGCACCATGATGGACAAGAGCCGAGATTTGACATCATATTTGCTTTTACATTTTTTTATGTTATAAAACGGGATTAAATCCCGTAAGTTGTAAGATAATAGGTGTTAGGGGTTTTTCTAACACATTTTAGTGTCAAATGAAGGGGATTTCATGATTAAAGATCACATCTTTAACTTCATTTTGATGAATTTGAATAATTAATGAACTAACCCCCTAACATAGCATTAGTAGATCCTTTTGTGGTGTTTTTGTTGTCTTTGAATGGAAAAAAGGCCAAGTACAAAGTCCAAAGAAAGAATGAAGGAGCAAGGGACAATCAGATCATGGTCATTTCAAATTTGAAATGACCAAAAAGAAATGACGGGACCAATTGAGTTGACCGAAGCTCCCGAGAGCTTGATCATTTGAAACGGTCATTTGAAATTGAGTTGACCAAATGAATTGACCGCGGGCGTTGACAATGTATTCTGGCGATCAACGAATCCTCATAGATGCCACGTGTACGACTGTAATCCTTTATTAAAGGATCTCGACGATGCTCATTCAACCTTTTTGAGAGGGAAACGAGTTTGAATTAATGGAGGGAATAGTTCTAACAGTTCGGGGATGCGGTTATGCACTTAATTGTAAGACAAAAAGGGATTTTTCATGTAATTTGGACATGGTTCATTCTGGGAGAGAGGAGAGAAATGTATTGGGTTCTCATAGTAAGAACAATGGTTTTCTTATTTGCTATGGTAGCTTAAACCTCCATGGGAGGAGGATGGATTTGATGTAAGTTTTTAATTCCTTTTCTTTTGGTTAGTTAATTTGAAATTCCCTGTTATGTTTATCAAGTCTTTTGAGTTAGCATGTAAGATTTAAGTTCGGCCACCTTAAATCTTGTATAAGGTTAATCAATTATGGATCGAAAGAAGACATTGATAACCTGGATAGTTAAGAGACTTGACTTGCTAAGATTATAATTTGCGAAAGCCAGTAATCTTGCTTGTAACCTAATTAGGGTTGGTGTGATGCCAATCTACACTCAAACAACTTAAGCACATAATGGGTTGCCCGTTCCCCAAGCTAGGGTATACACACGGCTAGATCACTCAAAAGAGGCTAGTACATGCAAAGGTGTTGGGTTTTAAACAAAAAGGGGAAGTTTGAATTAATATGCCTTAAGAACAAGAAATCAATTAATTACATTGATTGACATCCAAATCCCTATTTTCTCCCATAAGAACATTTACATTGCTTTGTTTAATTAAATTACAACATTCAAATTGCTAATGATACAAAACCAACTTTAGATACATCATGGATTTACAAAATGAGCTTTTTACTTGATCACTTTCCCTGTGGGTTCGACATCCGGACTTTGAGTCCACTTTATTACTTGTAACGATCCATACGCTTATGGAATTGCTAACAATAGGTAAGAAAACAAGAAAGGAAGCTCTTGTATATTATCCTTCAACAACTTGTCGGAGATGAATTGTAAATCCGATCTCTTTTCCTGTCGACGTAGGCACCTCGTCAAACCACGTAAATTCTCTTGTTTCTTTAGATTTATTGCATGTGTGTGTTTGCGATCCCAACAAAGTGGTATCAAAGTTAGTGGAAGAGAAACAGAAGAGTTTTTCGGCATCTGAAAAATTCAACATGCCCAGATTTCATTTTGAATGGGAGAGATTTATAGATCGGGCCGCTGCAAGTCCAACGATGTAGACGGGGTCAACAATGGACGCAAAACTTTCGGTGACTGAAAAAATTCAAGGTGACTGGAAGTCATTTTTGAGAATACAAGCTCGTAGAACATGACACTACGAATCCAACGACAAAGATGACGTCGACATCGTAGCTAAAATAAACTCCATACGGGCAGTCAAAATTCAAGTCAACATCGGCGTCTGACACCATCCTGCCTGAGAAGACGATACTATTCCGACAACCGACAAAAAATATGGTGACGTTCCAAGAATGACTCCAGTGTCCTCATCATCAACCGATCTAGATCATTGATATTGTTTTAATAAGATCTTGATCAATCGAGTCCGGTTTCAATGATTCAAGAGTCATTTCCAACTAATTTGATCTGCTCCGGACACATCCGTATGGTTAAATGTTTGAAATTCGGACTTGGTAAATGAAAGAAAAACACCGATAACATTATTAAACTTACTATTTTTAATTATGCTATCCGAAAGCCCAAAATGGAGAATCTTTTGTATATTAAAGATTTATAGAGGTTCATTGTACAAACTGCTAAGCCTACTACAAAACTAGTGGAAGCTCTTGTGGCGAGCGGATCCAATGAAAAGACATCGATGAGTACCCGTCTAGTTGATGTCGAATGGAATGTGCTTAACAGAAAGTGTGTTGCCTAAACTCGACAATGGATCAACAAAAGTATCTTCCAAAATTTCGTTAATAAACATAATGCTTTTGTTTTATGGCAAAAATTGAAAAAGATGTATACGAAGACAATCGCACAAAATAAGGCGAACCTGAAACACCAACTGGTAAACTTAAAGTATAAGTACATAAACAATGTATTAGAGCATATGAGTGAGTTCTAAGTTATCGTTGATCGAGCCCAAGTATTATCAAAATGCTTACATCGATGGCCACAATACCTGGTCTAGATAGCCGCATTATCATAAAATGACTATATCTCAATATTACCCAAATACGAGTCTTTACAAAGGGGACCTATGAACATCACAAACCGTTAAATGGTTAAACTGTCTTAATGTGCCATGAGAGTAGGCCGTTGCAAGGTTTCAAGATGCCATTAATCATGCAAAAGGTGTTGGAGTTGTAGGTGGTGTAGTCTGGAATTGAAGAAATGTAAGACATTGGTAATCTAATAAATAAAAAACTACGTACTTACATTGTGTGCATAACAAATCTTACATTTCAGATCTACCAACTTCCTTGGTTAATCTAATTTATCGTCGTGTATTGTACAAGTGCCCGAAGTGTACTTACATTGCTCTCATTCTTTCATTTAATTATAGTCAGTATATCTCTTGGTCAAGTTATACTCTTCCTCATGTCAATCACCACTTTTTCCCTTTACTATCAATATTCTAGCAAATGAATAACCCTCAAAATGTTCAACATGCCCATGATTATGAACTCCATCGACGACAAACAACATCCATTCGTGATCTAAAGGCATCGCGACACCCTTCGGTTTGAAAGGGCAGCCACACTTCTTCGTTCTTGTTATCTTTTTCATCTATCTATCTATGCATGCCATTTGTGGCTATAGTTTCTTTGGGGGCTTATAAAAACCACCTCTTTCGCAACAAAAAAAATAATCTTTGAGTTTTCCTGGGCAACTAAAATCCGAATTCAACACAATGACAACACATCCATTTCTCTTCCCAACTTCATGTGCCCACACATATAAAGTCTATATACTCATGAATATTTGCGCATACACATCCAAACATATATAAGTTTAAATATTATATAAAATTTTAAACAACAATACATCTTAAATAATATTGTGTATCTCATAGGTAATGAGCTCTGTTCTATAATCCATTACCATTTGAGGTTCATCCACACGAACACATTTTGTTGAAGTAGGTTGCATATTGACACGGTTAAAGAAACAAGATGTTCGAATTTTCGTATATAAACATTACATATATGTTCAAGTAGATTCAAGTATAATAGTAATGTTCATTACCCTTCATTTAAATATATTATAAATGTTCAACAATTAATAGACGAACGTATTATAAATGTTCGTTAACCATTATTCGAACAAACTAACATGATTTGAGCAGTAAAACACGAACGCTGGTCGGGTCGATGTGTTTTTTTGGGAGGATAATTGATTCAAAAAAAAACTTCTTATCTCTCCATTAGGATTCGCTTCAATATATGGTAGAATTGCAACAACACTATCTTCTTCTATCATTGAATCTTTCTATATTGTATGACAATTAATGTTTTGCAAAATCTTGGTATTAATGAAAGAGAATGAAACATTATCGTTTATTGTGTCAGTAAAAATTATGGTTTTAATAATTATGATTTATTTATTTTTTTCTCTGAAGACTTATTAATAAATTTACAAATGAATAATGTAGAGGTGGGTGTTTTAAGGCTATATTTGGTGCCTGTTTTTGTTTTCTATTTTGAAAATATTTATTTGAAAACTGCATTTAGAAGTATTTTTTGTAATTTTTAAAACTATCTTTTGGTGGATGTTTTATGTAAAACTGTATTTTGTTTTACACTTTGGGGGGAGGGGCCGTCGTGCAACGCCGTGCCGGTGGGAGAGGTCGCGCCGAGCAAGGGAGAGCCATCGGGGGGGGGGGGGGGGGGGGGGGATCGGCGGCAGGGGGCATCGCAGTGGGGGGAGAGCCGTCTCAGCCGTCGCAGGTTGTTGCAATCGCGCAGCGCCATCTTCTTCGTCGGTGGTAAAGAAGGCGTTGCGGTTCGCGTTCATGGAGGAGCTTATGCAGCGCGTGAGGGGCCACGATGTGGTTGGTGCGTCGGAGGTCTTCTACGACATGGTTGCCGCCGGCCTCAGGGGAGGGAGATCGGGCAACGGGAGCATCGCGCGTGGGGGGAGGATGGGCCGGGAGGGGAGATCGGTGGCGGGGGCATCGTGCGGGTGGGGGGGGGGGGGAGCCATCGCCGCCATCGCAGGTGGACGTCGCACAGGGAGCCGGGCGGGAGCTGTTGTCGCGCAAGGGAGGGATAGGGAGTAAGAGAGAACACGCGAAAATACCCAAAAACACGAAAAACAAAAAGAAAAAAGCACATGCCAAATAATAACACCAACCGGTTTTCTGCATTTAAATGTTAAAAAAAAAAAGACGGAACCAAAATCCCTGATGGTGTATTTAACTATTTATCTCTATCAAACAAAAAATTATGCCATTGATTCATAAAATATAAAAGGGTATTCGTTTATTTGGTTGGACTCGTGAGCAGCAGCGTGGGCGCTCGAAACGCGGGAGGGAAAGGAGTCACCGTACCTACGGGAAGAAAAGCCCAATTTGCGCGGGCGAATGATGACAATCCTAATTTTTCATCCAGCTTTTCGTCATATAAAAGGCTACCTAATCGCGAATTCATTGGTTTTTAGGTTCCGAAACATCTTTTTCCTCGATCTCGATATTGTAAGTGTTAGTCGCGCGGCGTCTTGAAATTGTGTATTTATTGTTGTTGTTGTTGTTTTTTTTTTAAAATAAATTTGCTGTAGTTTTTGTGATTTCGTTTCAACTCAATGGCGTTGTGTTTTCGTTAATCAGACCTACATTTTAGTTTTGGTTTTGTTGATATCCAACGATGTTGGAAGTTTGGCACCGTACCGTATTCCTAATTCGCTTGTTTTCACTCCCCTGGACAGAGTTACAATGATGAACAAGAGGGCGGACGATTTGGAGACGGGTAGGAGCCTATTAGATCACTCCAAAGATGATGATTTCGTCATCCCCAGCACTAAGCACGCTTCAATGAAGCGTCTGAAACGTTGGAGGGTGAGTAATTGATTCTCTAAAGTCAAAAGTCTTGTGAATGCTGTCTCTACTTTTCTGTTGGAAGTGTGTGGGGGCAGGAGTGATGAATGTAACAGATTCAGGGCTTCATATCATAAAAACTGGGAGGTGTAATGCGAAGTAGTTTTAGAAGTTTTTAAGAGTACCGGGCAACCATGAAGACTGAATAAACGAAAAGGCTTCGGGGAGCAAAAGTGAATACAAAAAAATTTATTGACCAAATTATATATATAAAACGGATCCCATGAAGCAGCCCATATATTTGTTTTGTCAGATGTAAGTTGGTTGGCATTGTGTCTCCTTCAATGCAAATGAACTTTCTGATGCAATATTGTCAGGCTACTACTAAATTCTCTGAAAATATGAAGATCAAATTCCACCATGGCCCACTTAAATGTAACCAAATAAGACCAACAGGTTGTGAACTGGTAGTGGCCAGTTTGATTCTTGAAAAATTAATTTGTGTTTTTTGAAAGCAGTTTTTTGTTTTAAAAACACAATCAGGAATTCAAAAGCTTTTCAAATAAAGTAGTTGTTTTTATTTCTGTTTTCAAATCTAAACTCATTTTGATAAGATAACTAAATTATTATTATTATTATTATTATTATATTTTTCCCTCTACTTTTTTTATCTAGACTCATTATATTTTATTTTAATTTTTGTGGAACCTGTTTTTTTTTTAAACACACTTTTTAAAACATATTCACTCTCTTACCAAACAAAATTTATTTTCAAAATTCTTAAATCAAACTCAAATTCCAATAAAGATTCAAACCATAAAATCAAAACAAAAAAATGAAAACACATATCAAATAGACCCTAAGTACCCCATAATTGAAAACCCAATTATGCCATTAACATCTTGTTTGATCCAATATGATTTTAAACACCCTCTCTGGTGGACCAGAAATACTTATTGTTTACCATTTTGGGGATCTCACTTTGCTGCTGGCTATCAAAGTTGGCTAAGCTGTAGTGCATTGGGCATCAACAAGGGGAATCAGGCACAGGTGACTGAAGAAGAAAAAGGCTTGTAAAGGAGAGTTGTGGCAGGAAAATATTGGGGTGGGGTGTGTGCTGTTTGATGGGGTTGTAACTTTCAGGCACTGGTGTTTCTGAAACTCATACATTGATATGGGCCATATGCAGTGAATTAGGTGCTGACTTAGATGTAAAATAGTCATCAACAGTGTA
The DNA here is from genome assembly GCA_023512835.1 of Taxillus chinensis. Lineage (NCBI taxonomy): Eukaryota > Viridiplantae > Streptophyta > Magnoliopsida > Santalales > Loranthaceae > Taxillus > Taxillus chinensis. The sequence continues at coordinate 21,027,070 of CM042085.1, read as the reverse complement.
ACCTTGCCTTGTACAGCCTGCCAATTAGACCTTGAATGCTATTTGTTAAAGCTCCAGTGTGTAAGAGGTGCCACTTCTTAAACTGGTATTTTGAAATTTAAGTAACTTGGTATCATTGTTGTTAGATCCTGTCCTGCCATTCAAAATTATCTCTTTTTGGTAAATATAGGAGAATATTATCATATGGTGCACAGTTCCTCTTTCTTTAGCTATCCTTTGTATCTTTATGTTAGAAACTTAAAATCTGACAGCTTCCTCGTTTTTTCTTCAATTAATGTAATGTTTAAATTTTAGAATTTATGTTTTAATGATATTCTTCTTTAGTCTGTTCAAAAAGTTCCGCTTTATTTTATTTTTTATTTTGATATATGGAAATATACTTCTCCTTGCTGACTAATTGGTTTATGCTGTATTTAGGAATGGTTATTTTTTCGCAATGCTTCTCGCCGATTTCGGTATACCTTGAATCTGGAAAGGGTGGAAGAACCAAAAGAATTGTTATCGACTGTTGGAGCACACACACAAGCTATGCAAGTAATAACTATTCTTATGCTTAATGTTAAACGGCATTTCATGCTGTGTGCAATGCCTAATTTATGATTTTTGATTTGTTGTTAGCCAGCTAATTGTTTCAAAGAAGCTGCCAAAAATGGAAGCAATTCTTCAGTATCTGGTATTTAGATTTCTATAATATTGTTAGGTTTTTTAGCTGTTTTTTTTTATTTTCCTTTTTATTTCTATAATGGAACTCGTTGACTTTAATAATTTTACAATATGTTTACTCATTACATTCTAGTTTAGTTGATGATGAATCCTTAATTAATCAAGCTGGCATCCATTGTGGCACCCATATTTTACATTACTCTGTTTAGTCTAGACCCCTCTGTATTTTTTGTTAAACTCACATGCAAATTATTTTCTTTTTCTATACCAGAATTGCTTTATTTTATAATTATTGTATAGATACTCTTCAACTAAAAAATAGATTATTTTCATACTCCACAGTGATAGAGGCAATGGTTTTGCTTCGACATACCAAATGGTCTTACCATGTTTTTTCAGTTATCCTTCTTTTTCTTACCCTGTTTTCCTTGTAGTCAGGTATATTATTTTGTTTTCATGCACTTCTGCATATTAATAGTAGTAATTGTAGTAATATGCACTTCTGCATATTAATAGTAGTAATTGTAGTAATACTCACCGCTTACTGTAAACAATAAAACCGCAAGATCACAGGGCAAAAAGGCTAAACAAAGGGCAGTGGCTATTCAGTCTCATCTATCTTCTCTCCCCATGTCATACCGATGGACCCTTTTGGTGACCCTTTCTGACAGTAGCTAACACCATCAGCTCTTGCTGCCATCATCACCACTGGCCTTTCCAGATTTATGTATTATCCCTCTCCACGCTGCCGCTTTGGAATGATGGTGTTTGGCTGCAGGGTGGCTGGTGGTGGAGAGTAGACGATTGTTGAGGGATGTAAGTGGTGTTGATTGCAGCACAAAGAAGGCAGTGGTGTTGGTTCTGGTGTGGCTATGGGGTATCCTGTTATACTTTTTTTTTTGCCGTGTCTTTCCCTTGCATGATTTAGTTGATTGTTTACCGGGAAGAGGGTACTCTGTTTGGCATAGGTTACCTTCGACCTCTTGTTATAACTTATAACTCAGAAGTTTAATTCCACTTTGTTGAATGTGATTTGATTGGTTCACTTGAATACTTGCTGCCATCCAGCTTTCCTATTACCGTCAAGGTCATTAAAAGCTGATGAAGTGTATGGAATTGGACAAGCAAAACTTGTTTCGATTACAAGGGATTGTGATTTTGTTGCTTTGCAACAACTTGGAGGGGTAAGTAAGATGTAATTACTTGTTGAATCATCTTAAAGTTTATTTATTTTGTTTTAGCACATGCTTGTGCTTGATGGGGTAGTGCATTTATTTTCTCACCGCTATCTTTTTATCAATTTCTTTATCATTTGTTCTTGTTGATTTTTTACTTGAGCATTGTTTAACTACTATTTTATTATATTTATGTTGCTTATTTGATTTTCTAAAATTGTTATGCTGATTTAATAGGTGAAGGGGCTATCACATTTATTGAAAACAGATATTTTGAAGGGGCTTGATGGTGATGATACAGATTTACCTACTCGAAGAACTATGTTTGGTTCAAACTCTTATTGTATGAAAATTGATCACAGTTTTTGGGTATCTTATTTGAATCCCAAATTCTTGTCCATTCTTTCCCGCTTTAATTTTGAACTTGAAATTATATACTAAAAGTAATTTTTTTCTAGAATTATTAGTTTTTGTGTCATTGTTTGCTAAAGTATTTTGTTGTAGAGATTTCTTTGGGAAGCTTGTCATGATTGGATGCTTGTCGTCTTGCTTGTAGCTGTTGTGGCTTCTTTGGCATTGGGGAAACATCATGACGTAAGTTTTTAAAAGATAATTATTTTTTTCTTCACTTATTGGATATCAAAGAGAGAGAGAAGATGGGGGATTAATTCTTCGTGGGAATCTTTACTTCTTAGTAGTGTGTTGCTTTTCATTGAAATCACAATCATAAATTATCTCGAGGAACAATCATGTGTGTATTTGCAATGACTTATTTTTTAATATTGTTTGAAGAGACAAAATTATAGTACTTGGTTTAGTACTTGTCAATTGTTGTTAGATAGTGAGCCTACAGTCAACTTCTGGCATGTATTTGATGATTGTGAAGAGGCCCTACCTCATTTGTAATTGAATGTCAAAAACTGATAAAAACTTGAATATTATTTTTTGAGTAGTTTCTTTTCTTTGTACATTAGGAGTATATATAGATTGAGGTCAAAGCCTTGAAAATACAAGAGTTAAATACAATTGAAAAAGTAAGCCTACAAAATACAAGCAATTAATATAGGGAAAAGACAATTAATAAATATATTTGTGGAAAAGTTAGGCAATAAATACATTACGGTAAAAGACAACTCCTCTATTGATATCTTCGAGCTCCTCTGTATTGAGCCTATCTTCGAATTTCGAAACTCCTCTTTCAAGTCTATCTTCAAATCCTATTATCAAGACTCGAGTCATTTGAGGCTTTATTTCATAGTTTTTAAGGCGTATGCCTAGGTGCCGCCTACGTGTCTAGGCGCCACGGTGCCTAGCTTAAAGGGAGAAAGGCGCTTGCCTAGCCGTCCGGGCGAGCGCCTAAGCGTAATCGTCGCCCAAGCATTGCCTAGGCGATGGCTTTTTTTTTTTTTAATTATAAATAAATAAAAGAAACAATGATGTACCAACGACGCTACACATCAAAGATTGAACGCCCTTGCGTCGCCAACGAAGACCGTGCCACCGTCGCCGATTCTTTGTCGCCGTTCTTTGCCCCAGCCAGCCGGTCGTCCGTTGCCGTTGCCGAACCGGGTTCACGCGTGATCGACATCGGACATCAACATCATCGTCGCCCGCTAGTCGCGATCGCCGTCGCCTAAGTCTTCGATAGTTCGATTCAATCGCACTTCATCGTAGCGCACCTCGTAAGTCCGGCTTTAACGTATTGACTTTGATTTTATTTAAATTATTTAATTATATTTATGATTTTTTATATTATGAAATTCTTATATAAAATAAATATATTATAAATGCCTAGACCGCCTAGGCACCGCCTAGGCAACGCCGCCCAACCCTAGACCCTCTAACGCCTAGACCGCATATACACCTTGAAAACTATGCTTTATTGTATTGTCGGTTTCGATTTGAATATTTTCCAAGAACAATTTCAAATTGTATGTTTCAATTTGAATATTTTTTCACTCACGATGGTGAATAGGTATCTTTCATTTCCAACTTGGATATAATGATTTGAAGCATTAAACTATTTAAACCCTTAGTAAAAACATTAGCTGGTCATGTGTAGACATATAAGGTGTATAAATTAATCCACTCTCAACTTCCTTGATGAAGTGTCTATCAATTTTAATATGTTTTGTCCAATTATGTTTGGATTATGAGGTATCTTGATTGCAGATTTATTATCGCAATAAAGTTTCATCAGCCCATTTCACTGAATCTGCATATCCTTTAAGATAATCTTTAGTCAAAGTAGTTCACACACCTTGAGACATTGCACAGAAGCCTTTTTACAAGATTAAGCTATCATGTTTTGTTTCTTACTTATAAGATTCCCGCCAAGAAAGGTAACCTTTTATCAACAATTGATTTAGCATAATCCGTGTCAAGCCTTTGTTCCATTTAAATAGAACACCTTTTCCTGTTGTCCCATGAGCTAGTCTAACAATTGGTGAATCACTTGTAGATGAATTTCTTTGGGTTATGCATAAATTGACTAATTACCCTCACTACATAAGTGATATTTGATTGTTTGTGAGATAAATAAATTTTTAACCTGGTGTTAATATATGTTGATACATTTCTCTATCTGTTTCATCATTTTCCATTGCTCGTCCAATTCTAAGGTTCGAATCTATTGGTATACTTATCAGTTTGCATGCTGTCTTGTCGGTTTCTATGTGTAGATATGTAATATATATATCTGCGGAGATAAAAATGCCTTGCTTAGAGTGAGCTACTTTAATCTCAAGAAAATATTTCAGTCTTGCAAACGTCTTAATTTCAAACTTCTTGGCCAAACATTGACTTGAATACTATTGCTCAATTATATCATCACCCGCTACTATTATATCATGACATATTAGGAGATCTGTGAACAGTGTATGATCTCCTTAACTTTGTTTAGATTCCATGGCCATCATACATGTTGTAGACCTTCCAAGCAATGCTCGGTGAGACTGTGTACAAAAGTCGTCTTTAACTTGTGCATGGTGTGAGTAGCCAAATTATTTCCATAACTTGGTGGAACTTCCATGTTAATTTCCTCTATTTATTACAAAAATGCATTTTTCACATCAAACTGTTGCAAATCCCAAGCATAATTAGCTGCCAAAGACAACAAGATTCTAACAACATTCATCTTTGCCATTGGAGTAAAAGTCTCAATTTCAAGTAATCAATTCCATAGGTTTGATTTTAAGCCTTGGCCACTAACCTTGTCTTGTATCTCTCTATTTCATAGTTTAAACCCATTTACACCCCACATGTTTCTTGTTTCCTAGCAATGATGCCAACTCCTAGGTCTTGTTTTTTTCCAATGCCTTGATCTCCACAATCAAAGCTTGTTTCCATTCTTCTTTGATTAAAGCAAGTTTCTAGGAATAACAATGGTATTTAGGCTAATAAGGAAGGATCTATGAGATAATGTAAACTTCTTAAAGGACAAGAAATGTGAAAGAGGATATAAAGGTTGTTTTGTGCGCTCTCTATTTCCTTTTTTAACAACAATAGGAGCATTTAGATTTAGTTTGTATTAATGAGGTTAGAAATTGCTTCCAATATTAAAGAATAATGCGCTTATTTTGTGTACTCTTTAGTTTCTTTTCCAATGCCTTCATTCTCAGGACAGCCTCCTTCCTCCTCGAAAACACCTTGTACCTTACATTTATACCCCTTTTGAGTTAAAGAATAACCCACGAAGGCACTTTAATGCTTTTGGATCTAGTTTTTCCCTATTTTGACCATGAATTTGAACAAATGTTAAACACATGACTATTCTAGGGACAAGGTTATTTGTAGTGTATAGGTTATGATAGAATGTTGAGAGTATTTCCATGTGACTTTTGAGTTTTAAAACTCTTGGAGGAAACCGATTTATGAGATGTGTGGTCTTAAGAACTGTTTGCCCCCGAAAGGACTTAGACACATTTTTTTTACAATAGGAAAGCTTTGGTGGTTTTAAGAAGGTGATCATTTTTTCTTTCTACTATGTCGTTTTGTTGTGGGGTATTGTTACAAGATGACTCATGTACTATTCCTTTCTTTTTAAAGTAGGGAGTTAGGACTTGATTGAAATAATTCATAACATTATTTGATCTGAACCTTTTGATATATACCCCAAGTAACATGAGTATAGTTATCAATAAATAAGACAAACCATTGTGCTCCAGAAATATTAGGAATAGAATGACCCCAAATATCAATGTGAATGAGAAAAAAGGAATATAACTTCTTGATTTACTAATGGGAAAAGGTACACGCTTGTTTTTAGCTAGTTCACCTATGTCACATTGAAAACTCGAATAAAGAAAACATAATTTTGATGAGCCTAAACGATGAGTGACCAAGTAGGCAATGGTGAAGCCAAACTTTTTCTTTAATGCTTGAAAGTGTAGTAACAAAAGGATGTGGTAATATGCTCTTGGTAATGTATGACAAGGATAAAAAACAACATTGCAAAATAAATCTCGAGTGAGTTTTTTATCCTAGGGACATGAGGAACATTGTTTAAAAACAGCGATGGACTTATTCTTTTACCGTGGTTAAGGAGCCATCAACTGTGGCCATTTTTTCTACTGATTTGACATAAAAAATATGTGATAAAGACATCTGGTGAATGGGTCACATGGTCAGTAACACCTGAGTCGATGACTTAGGAGTTGTCAAAAGTTTTACCCGAGACATTTAATGCAATAGAGGTATACAACACACTTGGATATGCTAATGATCAAGTGCCTGGGGGTTTGTCTGTCAAGACTATTGATAAGAGATCATACGCTATCAACCTCTCCTTGGTTGGGACTGCCCAACACCCATGGTTCTGCTTCATTTTGCAGTAGCGTAGCAATATTTGCATGATTATTGTTCCTTGGTAGCTCTCCTTTATGTCCCCATTGGCTTAGAGATTTTCCATGAAGTTTACAAAATTGTTCATGAGCATGGTGTCCTTTCTTGTAGAAGGCACACCACCAACTGTCCTTGTAATCAAGGTTATGGGACTTTGGCAGACTAGATCTTCTATTTTAAAAAATTGATGCTTGGTCCGCATTTGGATTGTTTTTACCACTAGCCAGTAGAGCATAGTTATCTGTGTGCTGTGACTCAAGCATTAAACTTCTATTTTCTTCATCTCGAACTAGTGCCACCACCTCATTAAAACACGGAACTTCGTGCTTGCCGAGAATTTGTATTCTTCCTTGATCAAATTCTGGATTGAGTGCAACAAGAAAATCATAGACTCCATCTTGCTTGATGAATTTTAGGAGAGCAACATCTTCAGAATATTTGGTCCTTACTACCCTTTAGTAATTGAGTTATTGCCACAAAGATTTTAATTGGTTGGCATTTCCCGCAACAGATTCACATTCACTTGTTTTGTTTGGAATGCTCTAGATTGGGAAATTATGCATGAAGTTTGGAATACTTGGTCTTTACGTTTGTTTGGAATGCTCTAGATTTGGAAATTGAGCATGATTTTTTTTTACAATCATTCCTCTGTCTAATTAAGAGCAGAATCAGCTGGACAAGGTGCTGTGGCTGGGCACTAAGCAGGGGCATTACTTGGTAAAAAGTGCTTTTGTTACCTAAAATAATTTAGTTAATGATATTGCTAACAGGGAAATTTGATGGAGTGTTATTTGGAAGGTGACAACATCCACTAAGTTGTGTTTTTTTGATTGGGAGGTGGCTTGGGGCAAGGTTCTTACTATGGACCGGCTCCAGCGTTGTGGTTTTTCCTTAATCAGTTGAAAAACAATTTTGGTGATCTTATAAATCTTTTATCAAAACAAAGTTATGAACTCATCGCTAATCTAATTTAGTGTGATCGAGCTACCTGTTCTTTTTCTGTACTTATATTTATTGTGTGCAAATGGAATGAATATAACATAAACAATGAGTAGTAATGGGCAAGGTATAATGTAAGAAAGGAAAGTAGGTTTTGGAATGATAGGATGTTAATGATATTTTCCCTCAAGAAATTGAAATGAAATAGAATCTTTGTCTTACTGTGCTTTTGCTTTGTATGGTATTGGTTTTCATTTTGCCTAATTGTTTTCTCACAGGATATATACAGAGGATGGTATGATGGGGGGAAGCATTGCTTTTGCAGTTCTTGCCGTCATAGTTCTCACTGGTATTTTCGTGAAACATTGAAACATGTTGGTTTTTGTTTTTTTTTGGTTAGTCATTTGTTCATAATTTACTCAATTCAAAGATTATTGTTGGGTTAGGTGCATTTCTTAGCTTACAAGCCCCCCATCCTTATGCTATGGCTGATACAATTATAATCTTATAATCTGCCTTAATTAGGTGTTTGATAATGTTGTATAGGGTTTTTTGTAGTTTATAAATAGGAACAAGTTTCTCTTTATAAACAAAAATATTTTTGTGAAAAGTTATAATGTTAAGTATATTTCCCGGCACACTTCAGGTGTTTCATCTAATGTTTATTAAGAAGATGAAATGTCTCAAACACCCACATAATAATTTTATTGTTTGGTAAGTTCATAATTGCAAGGCTATTTTATGGAGATATTTTCTCCTATGACATTCTCATCTGCTTTGTTTATGTGCTCTCATTAGTTCTATCAAAGTTTGGTAAAGAGGACAGAAGTTGACAGAAAATACTGTGGATCCTTTGTAATATTTGCAGAAAAGTATGATGCCTGGGATGAAAAGTATTCTTTCTTTGCAATTATTGTGTTGTAAACTTCAAAATAGCTAGTAGATAAAATAAAACATGGAATATAACTTATATAATTTTAAAAAACCCAATTTACTGGAAGAGAAAGTAATGGAGAAAATTGGGCAGTTAGCAAACTAGAGCATTATTCTAAAAAGCAATCCTGGCAGCTCCCTAGATATCTGCTTTGGCGGAAGTAAAGATTTGTATATAATAGGGAACACTATTGCATCCTCTTCTCTTGTCAGTTGATGAGTCGACAATGCCGCAATCCTAAGTCTTTGTCTGCCACCAACCATCACCTCTTGGATGATTTTAAGTTGTTGAAGAGGATGTCGTAGCAATTTCTCCCTCTTTGGTAATCAATGATTGGAGCTCGTTGTAGAGAGCTGTTGTAGAGGGCACCTGTTGCAGTTTTTAATCTTCTTCTATGCTATCATAAAAGCTCTCTTCTCCTTATGCTTCTCTTGTGTTTCAATATTTTTAAAGAGAATGTTTATAACTTGGATTTGTTGATGCTATATTATATTTTTCATGGTTTTGTGCTTGGCTTCCTTAAAATTCATTAAAAGTACAAAAACCTCTTATACCCAGATGGCAACTATATGCTAGGCGGTCCTTGACTTCTTAACACTGTCTAGGGCTTTTTAGAACATTGACTAGAGTCCCATTTTTTGCTTCATCGATAGGAATCCCTCCTTGGGCCAGCTGAAGAAGTTTCACCTTCAACATAATTGTTGAACATGAAAAATTAGATTTGGGCATAATATTTGTTGGTACGCTATATGCGATTGGAGCCTTTGATTAAACTTCTATGCTCATGTAAGGCAGTGATGTTTGCAGTGGAATGCCTATTTATTGATATTAAAGACTACATGATTAGATTATTTCCAGATTTTAGAGTTTCCATAAAATTTATATTTTTATTGGAAATTTAAATTTGGAAAGTATTCAATTGCCATTAAATCAAAACTACTGTAATGTTTAGTTTGGTTTTCTTATATGTTGCGAAGTAAGTTTGTGTAAGAATTACGATGCTTGGATTCACATGCGTCAAGTCTATGCTGTGAAACCATTATTGACATATGGGTTCATGTATTATTATTATTATTTTTTTTGCAGCTGTAAGCGATTTCAAACAATATCTTCAGTTTGAAAACCTTAATGAGAAGCAAAATATCCATTTGGAGGTGTGATGTTTACTCGGATGGAACATCAATCTGTTGTCATGTGTTATTTTTATTCCTTCTAAAGTGCAATTTACCTGAGATTAAATGTGGATAGGTAATTAGAGGAGGTAGACGAATTGAGGCTTCAGTTTTTGATGTCGTCGTTGGGGATGTTTTGCCTCTTAAAATAGGCAATCAGGTAAATGATAAGTACTTTATACCTGTAAATGTTTGCTTCTGCATGATCAATGAACCTAGTAATTAAAGCTTTTCTTTTCACAGGTTGCGGCTGATAGAAAAGATTGCCAAGACAAGGGGCACTTGTGTTATCATTAAAACCCCCTAGGACGCAAAAAACAAAAAAAAACACGTATGAACCTTTTTAATTTATGGTGGAGTCATTCTATATTTTTGGGTAGCTCTCGAAAAATAATTTCCCACTTTCCATTTGCAGGAAAAGTTTATAGGAGTCATTGAGAAAATGGCTGCTCAAAGTTTGCATTGCATTGCAATTGCATACAAATCGCTTGAAATTACTAGTGTTCCTACCCAAGAGGAAACCTTAGCTCAGTGGCCAATACCTGAAGATGATCTACTCTTGCTGGCTATAGTTGGTATAAAGGTATATGTTTTTGCTTATTCAGTAGTAATCCACATTTTTGTATGTGATAAAGTCATAGTTTAATGATTGACTTATCTAAAAATTCTTATGCAATGTAGGATCCTGTTCGGAAGGGGGTAAGGGATGCAGTGCAACTGTGCATAAAGGCTGGTGTTAAGGTACCTTTTGTGTTGGGAAATTTTGTGATGTTTAATTAAAATGGAGAAATGGCTGTCTTAATGCTCCCATCGTTTCATTGAAATTGAGCATAATAGTATTGGGGAGATTGGTGCAATGAAATTATTTATGAGAAAACACCAAGCTGCTTATTCATTATATGTTATTTAAAGTTTATTAGTTACTAGGCTGTGTTTGTTTCACGAAAATAAGTTTCATATAATTTTTTATGAAGTATTCTAACCATTTTTTTTGTTTGATTACATTGTAAACTTTTATGTTTTTTTCTTCAAATATTTGAAAATAAATTTATTGAATTGTAGAAAGAAATATCGAGGGCTCTGGAAAATGATTTTTGAATTTCAGGTAAAGAAGTTATTTTCTCTAAAAACATACTAACATTTTCTGTGGACCAGAAATTAGTTTCCTAACTTTATTAAAGACTGGAAAATAAATAAATAAATTTTTTGGATTTCAGTTTTGCAAAAAAAAAAAAAAACCCTAACTCATTCAACCCATAACTGTCAAAGGCCCAAAGGCGCGCCTGATGGATCTGTGGATTTTGCGTCGGGTTCTTCCTGTAGAACATGCCATAAGTGCACCTATCTGTGTGTTTTTCCGTGAGTGCAGGGTGACACAAAGGTGCCTGATGGATCTGTGGTTGCTGTCTTGTAGTTTTTTTTTAAGAAAACGTAAGACGGAAGAAGAAAAGGGTAAACGATCACTACTGGTAAACTTAAAATGGACAATTAGAAATTCAAGCTGTGTTTTCATGTGTAGTTATATTTTGTTTATTGCTAATGCTTGTATATGTTTAAATTGATTAGTTTATGTTATTGGCAACTAAATAAATATTTTATATTATAAATATTTTATAATTGCTCCCCTCAGTTCCGCTTTTTTGCGTCTTGTGCCTTTAGCTTTGGGACTTGGCATGTGCATTTGTTGAAAAAAACTAATATTTTCTACCAGCTAAAGTACAACAATTGGAAGATGGTTTCTGTTTTAATTAATGTGCAAAGTGATGTTCATCAAGTTTGTTGAGAGATTCACCATACTAAATGTCTCCCTTTCATGTTTGTTTGGGTCTTTATGAGTTGACATTATTTATTGTGCTTGTACTGTTGAATTTTGGGGAAGCCATGATAATGAAATCATCTGTGGGGAAGAACTAGCTGATCCATGATAAAATGAAATCATCTGGCAAGTAACAACTATAACCTTTTGTGTAAACCTCAACGAGACACCAGAGACTTTGGATCTAGTTTCGACACCTAAGGTTGAGTGTCATGAAGAAAACATACTTGAATATTCTTTGGTACTCGCATGCATAATGAATACGAAAACACTAAATGAATATACCATAGTGCCTACTAATTAATGATAATATTTTATTCAATATAGCTTAGTATGTCTATAATCATCAATGAGGCTGAAAAAAACACTTAATTTCTAACACATGGCAATGCCCCCAAACATTATAGTAGACTAACTTTGGAAACACAACACATTGCGTGAAGGAAGTGATATACGTTGGTTGTCTTTAAATCAAAGTGGAGATTTGATGGGTGACCACAAAAATTCATTGATGTCTGAAGGTTGTAAGCATTTTAAGATTGCTAAATCGTACACGCAACAGCTTTGAATATGGTAAATATGTGGTAAAAGGGTAATGGATTAGTGATACAATATTTGGGTGACCGGTCACTTGAATTAATATCGAGTTGGAAACTGTCTAGGTTAAGGATAAAGAGCCCAAATAGACAGCTGACCATATGTAGTAGACTTTTTTTTATTACAGCAAAATAATTTTGTGAATAATACTAGAAAAACAAGCAGTATAATAGAACTGCACAAGCGAGAAATTCTCCTATCAAAATTTGGTAGGCAGCAGCAAATTTGGATAGAAGAAAAGCCAGAGATCTGATTATGATTTTGAAGTAAAATCTAAACTCATTATTGTAGAATCACTCCAATAGTGCTAGCCAGGGACACTTCTGGCGATGATCAGGTTCCAGCAACGGGAAAAGCTGTCCCTGCTTTAATTTCATTTCACAAGTAGGAGAAGGAGAAAAAAAATCATATGTCAATGTATCATTAGGTATTATGTTAGCCCAACTTGCGCATAATTTCTTCTCATTTCTTTCATAAATGTGAATTGCTTTTTCAGCTACGCATGGTTACTGCTGACAATCTGCAAACAACTAGAGCTGCTGCTTTGAAATGTGGGATCCTTGATTCAAAGGCAGAAGAACCATGTCTTATTGAGGGAAAAGTCTTCCGTAACTTGTCAGATGTAGAAAGGATTAAAATTGCTGAGAAGATATTGGTAGTTATCTTAGGATTAATTTTCCTCTTGCCTTCTATATTTGTGTATGAGAACAGTAATCAATGTGTTAAAGTTTTATAGGTGATGGGAAGGTCTTCTCCCGATGACAAGCTCCTACTCATTCAAGCACTGAGAAAGAGAGGGCATGTTGTTGTTGTAACTGCAGGTGACACTAATGATGTTCCCGCACTACTTGAGGTGAATCTTCATTCAACCTGAATAGTGCAATTCAATTATGGTTGCATTTAATTGCATGAACCTTGGGAAACTACAACATATATTTTTTTGTATGGTGTTTGTAACTTTTTATGATTATTATTATTGGTGTTAATGATTTTTTTTTGTGCAAATGATGTACTCACTAAACTATAATTGGACGTTTTTCACTTTCCATCCGCCCTCATTAATGTGTTTTTTGAAATTCTACTTTTGTGGAGGGTAGGCAGACGTTGGTCTTGCAATGGGAATTCAAGGAACAGATGTTGCAAAAGAGAGCTCAGATATTATGATCTTGGATGACAATTTTGCTTCAATTGTTAAGGTTTGTTTTGGCTATTTTTTATTTTTGTTTGGTGACTTATCTTTTAATGCAATTCTAATGTCATTATGAAATTGAAAAGGTTCATGGTATTCTAACTGGTGCGGTTGTATAACTTCTTTCTGCCCTGTAAATCAATTCCTCTGTGCCACTTGAACACTGTGATTATTACCTGTTTGAAATTAGGATTTGTTCCTATATTCATCATTTGAATGGTACACCTTAATTGAAATTCAGATCATATTTTCCAAACAAAAAGCCCTCCAAAAACAGCCACTAAGCTATCCTTTTATCTTGCTTATCAACAATATGTTCTCGCTGCATGAATCATTTTGTTTTTTTTGTCTTACCTTGTTCAGTTGATGAGATGGGGCCGTACTTATTACGGAAATGTTCGAAAAATTGTTCAGTTTCAACTCACAGTGATTGTTGCTATTAGTCTCATTGCTACTTTGGCTGTATGTTTTTTCACTGCAGTTCCGCTAAATATAGTGCAGGTTGGTGCTCTATTTTTTTTCGTTTTGCACTCATGCTCTTCTTTGTGTGTGCTTATAATTGACCTACATTTTTGCTTATAGTACGTGTTTTTTTTACAAACATTCAAGTTTATATTTTCTTCTCTATTTTTATTGCGTGTAGCTTCTCTGGGTTAATGTCATCACTGATACTCTAGGAGCATTAGCATTGGCCGCTGAACCACCATTAGATCTCATGATGCACAAACCTCCGGTTGATCGAAAGTAAGCCTATTTATTGATCTCGATTTTTTGAGCTTCCTTAAGATCTTGTAGTTTTTTTTAATTTCTGGACACCTTAGAATAGGTTGTGCCTATATTTTCCTTGAAGAAATACAGGCTTCATCTCGAATCATAATATACTCGTCACTCTTCATTTGTTTGAGTGCGTCAAGTGAGCATTTGTTAATTTTATATGAAAGATTTTATTAAAATCCAAACACATAAGAAATACACAAGAGAACAAAATATGGCAGCTCAACTTGATCAAACACAAAATAAAAAAAACACAAAATACCTCCAGGCGTGTGTCTCAGAGCCACAGTGCAGCTGCCACCCCTATTAAAATAGTTTTGATATAGAGACTTACTCCACTCGATGAGTCCAACCTCCTGATCCAAATGCTTGACCTAGGTCATCATTGGGAGACTATCAACTTGGAGTGACACCTACATTGCGAACATCAGACAGCCCTAGCACTCTATGGCAAGGATTGCCCGAGTGGCGCAAAATGCCATGCGTGTGAGGTGCGTACATAATATGAAGTTCTAGTTTTTATGAAGCAGTGCCAAAAGATTACTTTGCGCTTCTTTTCCCTCTTTGGTCAACACCCAGCACATAGACATCTTTATTCAAAGATCTGTTGCTGTTTCATTTCATATTTGCCGCTAAATCACTTCAAGTAACCTTTGATCTATTTTTAGTTGTAATTTGTTGTACTTTTTCTCCTCATTTAGAGGACGAAGTAATTTTTTTCCTCACTTAAGGATTGAGAGAAAATCCACATGCAATTAGTTTTAAGCAAACTATTTATTATTTCTTACTAAGTTTTTTTGGGTCAATATTTTAATTTCGAGTAAGGATGTCTGCTTGCTGGGTGTTGACCAAAGAAGGAAAAGAAGCGCATTGTAATCTTTTGGCACTGCTTCATAATTACAATTGAAACTTTTAGATTATCATATTTTCTATGTGCCTCATGCCTGTGCCGTTCTGCGACACTCCGATGATCCTTGCCCTAGGGTGTTGGAGTTGTCCGATGTTCGCGGTGCAGGTGCCACTCTACGTCAACACTCTCCTAGTGATGACCTGGGTCAAGCATTTGGATTGGGTGGTTAGATTTGTCAAGGGGAGTAGGTCTGTATCAGCACTATCTTGATGGGGTGGCCATTGCACTGTGTTTCCAAGATGTGCTTTTGGAGGTGGCAAAATTTTCTGACAGGCATGTTGTGATCCAAACTTTCCGAAAAGGAAGCAAGGTGTTCATGGTTCAAAGGTGCGGAATGGAGCGCCTTACAAGAACAAGGGGACCCTATTCATGCTTCAAAAGTTTTTTTTTTTGGCAATATTTTGAAATTTGAGACTAACCAATGGTTTACCAAAAAGACAATTATTGACATTTTTAAATAAAAATCATCAATTAATTGGTGTGTGACCAATTAATCATTAGTTTTTCATTTGTCAGTGTGATTACTTGTCTTTTTCAAAATAATAATAATAATAATAATAATTGTAATGAGGGTATTAGAAAAAAGTTTACCGTAATGACGAAAAAAAGGATGCTACCGGTGCAGTTGCACTATCATAAACCAATAAAAAAATGATGAGTGAATAACTAAATGCAGACAACTTTTTTCGGTGATGGTTTGTTTAAACTTAATTATCTTTTGAGTTTCGACATGATTGTATTTTGTGTTAATTATGCTTTATGCTGATAATTATAATGTTTTGGGTGTTCATATCTGATGAAATGTTTTTTTTTAAGAAGTTATTAATCCTCAATTGGCCAACTAATTTACGTTCAACACTAATAAGCAAAATTTAGAATATTATTTTTGGTTAATCAGAAAAGTTAAAAGCATTGATAAACTAGTAATATTGTTGTCTTTTGTATGTCCTTTCTGAAAATTAAAAATATTTTAAGCTTTCTTTTTATTTTTTATTTTTAACTAAAAAAATTCTTAAAAAAAATGATAATCATTGACTGAGCAATAAATATGGCTAATTCAAGCACCCTTTACATTGTCTCTTGTGAATCTAACCATTTTTTTTTTAAGGATGGATCTAGTAACAAATACTATGTTGAGAAACATGTGGGTACAGGTGCATGTGTGTTAATGGAATTTTTATTTTGCTAAATTTATGAAATTTTCGGACATGTTTATTTAATCTGTATTTTAAAAAAAATTGCCTATAAATTGTAGGCTCTGTATCAGGCTATTGTTGTGCTTGGCCTCCATTTCCGGGGTGAGAGCATTTTAAATTTAGAGGATTACACAGAAGATAAGGCCATGGATGTCATAAAAACATTAATATTCAATGCGTTTGTCTTTTGTCAAGTAAGCTTTTTCCTTCGATTCTAAACTTGAGCAAACGTTTTCCTGCTAACTTAATTGCTGGAATATAATGCATAACAACATGATTGCAATTTGAAGTGCAGATATTCAATGAATTCAATGCCTGAAAGCTTGATAGCATGAATATATTTGAGGGATTAACAAAGAGCTATCATTTCATTGGAATTGTGGGCATTACTGTTATACTCCAAGTTAGATTTCTCCTATAAATTATGGTCTCATTTATTTACTTAGTGTTCATTCTTTATGTTAACCCTCGGTCTCTACATTGTAGGTGATTATGATACATTTTCTTGGGAAGTTATTCTCTACAGTTCAGCTTAGTTGGAGCCATTGGCTCATCTCCATCCTTATTGGCTCTATCAGGTCAGTTATTGGTGAAATCTTGCAACGTTTAAAATCTGACAGCTTTTACTCAGTACTGTTTATATGCATCGACCACATTTTTCACTTCCTTCACCTCGCATTGTGTACTTAAGACCTTGCATGTGATGCATATTCTTTTCTAACTAGCCAGTTGAATTAAGTTTTAATAAAAATTGGTCCAAATGACAGTTTCCTGGGCACATCAAGTTGTTGCTATTATTGGAATGTGTCGTAATTGATATTTGGTCCTTTCAATGTTGAGAAGCTTAGAAGCACCCATATTTCTGACTGTTCCTATTTCTATATCACCAGCTGGCCTATTGCTGTCGTTGGTAAACTGATACCTGTCCCAGAAACTTGTGTTGAAGATGAAGATTCAAATACAGGTTAGAAAAAAATGAAACTGCTTGTTACTGTTTTTATGTGGCGCATCTGGATAATTTGCTAGGCATTTGGTGTCTTTTATAGTATATGTTTTGGAATGATTTTTTCCCTCTCTTAGTAACCAAAATGTTGCATTCAATTTTCTTTTGGCATTTTATTTATTTATTTATTGGGCAGTGTAATGTTGCAAGTGACGCTTTTCTGTTTCAGGATTTCGCAGGCGTTTCAGGGCGCAGAATTCTGCATTAAGTTCAATAACTATTCATCAATTTAAATTAACTATTTAAAATACCCGCGGGTCGACAACTTCGGCTAGGCCAAAATATGGGCGCTGGCTTTGCTTAGTCGTATTCTAAAAATTTTAGAGCCTGGTATCTCTTCTCGTTTTATGTTTTTAGAAATTATTTGTAAAAGTTGTTTTTTTAAACAGTAATTGGATACACAATTTTTGTTTGGGGGGTGTTTTCTCCTAAAACTATATTTTATTTCTGGACGTCATCTGAAAGTCGCGCAGCGTGCGTCCGAGCAGCAGATCGGGCGGCGGGGGGTTGGGAGGCATCGTTGCAGCGGCCAGGGGAGGCTGGGGGCGGCGGATCAGGTGACGGGAGGAAGTCGCAGCGGGTAGGGAGGGCTGGAGGCGGCAGATCGGGCAACGTGGGGAAGTCGCAGCGAGCAGGGAGGGCGGGGGGCGGCAGGGAGGGCGGCGGGAGGAAGTCGCACGCAGGGGGGCGTGGTGCTTGGGGGTGGGAAGTCGCGCGACATCGCGCGGGGGTGACCATCGTGCCGGGCCTGGGTGAGGTTGCGCGCAGGGGGTCGGTGGGTGCGTCAGCGGGCGGCGTTGTGCGGCAGGCGACGGCGGCAGACGATGGCGGACTCACCGGAGAACACCTGAAAACTGAAAACAACCAATAGAAAACATCTTTTAGATGTTTTCGTTTTTTGGCATTTGAGAACAAATTGTTTTCAAAACCCAGGAAAAAAAACAGGAACCAAACAAGTAAAAGGAAGTGTTTTTTGCATTCAAGTGCAGGAAACAGAAAACAAATGCAGGAACCAAACATACCCTTATTATGTTAGCGTTTTAAAGGTTATTGACGACGATGAGACCAATATTCCCGTGGACTATTATTCCTCATATTAATTTGTTTTATTTATTGAATATTGTTGCAATGACGTTAAGAAGTGATTGGTTTTTACTGATAAATTTTTAAGGGTTTTTAAAATATATATATACATTCTTATTTGTATTCTAAGATTTTTATAGTTACAATTAATTTCTGCTAATTGTTTTTTTCTTAAATACCTTCAATTAACATTAAAAAATTATTATAATATATTATGAATATAATTACTTAATAAATTTTAATTAAATATTATACTAAACTTATAATCTTTAATTGATTATAACATAACTTTTTAAAATTATGATTTACAATTGATTATCTATATATTGTATTGTTATTTTTTTAACAGTAATTAATTACAATAAATTTTGGCAAAGGATTATATATTTTATATATAATATGGGGAGGGATACTCACACCCTCTAATCATATAAACACTAACCTTATATGTGAAATGATTAAAATATTTTTTAAAAAATAAAAAAAATATGTTTGAATATAATATAATATTTAAAAAATAATATTCGAGCATTAATATTATACAGTATTATTAGAACATAAATTAAGTGTTTAAAGACTTGAGCATTGCATTTATTTTTGATTACTTGTTTTCCGGTAATGAAAAATTAAATTAATATGTTTGAAAAACATTTTTAAAATAAAAATTTAATTTTTGAAAAATAATATTTGAATATTTATTTTATGTTCTAATATTAATATTTGAAAATTATTCTTTTTAAGGGTATTTTTTTAATTTCATGTAAGATTGTTTTTAAGGGAAAATAAATTGTTGGGTATATTTAGTTTTCTGATAGGTGTGTATATGCCTCCCCATATAATATAAGTACTTTTATATAAAATTGGCAAAAATGATTTTTTTTGGGATAAGTTTTATATATATAATATTCCCAAATTCGTAGCTATAATCAATTGTAATACTTTCACAGATTAAAAAAAATACTTATATATTTTAAAATAATCTAGATACTTATTAAAATATTTAAAATAATTTTCCATGCGTCTACATTGTTTTTAAAAAAATATTACAATTGATTACGACTAAGATGAATTTGAAAAAAAACTAATATGTACATGTGTGTGTATATAGTAGCAGGAAAATTGAATATTTTTATAATCAACAAATATTTCGTAAACTATTTATTGATTAAAAATGTTATTTTTAATCAACAAAAGAGGCTACTGAAATCAACAAAAGTATACCTTCACGCTACCTCCTTTCCAATGTCCTTCTTTCCCCTAAAGAAATGCTTCTGCTTCACATTTATAAACAACGGCGTTTTTGCATAACTGCACTAATATACGTATTAAATACATGGTTCAAATGCAGACCCAAAAGAAATTTATGTTACAAACGCTAAAAATCCTATATCAACCAAAAATACGAAAAGAGTACGTGATGGCGTGACGTATTATGACAGTGTAATAGGTTTTATGTTTTTGCGGTGTGTGTTTATGGGAAAATGAAAATGCAACCGTCATGTAATTACAAAAATGCCACCGCGTTTACTGAAAATATAAAACGAAAGGGGTAAAATGTCCCGTGACCTACTCGTATCCATAGCCTCACGGGGAAAAGAAGAAGAAAGAGAAAAAAAACTCACTCGCTTCCTCCGTTCTTCCACCTGCGGCTGTGCTCGATCTCCATCATCGCAGATCGAGTCGTCCGTCGCAACCTGGATCTCCAGCGTCATCGACGCCGTCATTCCCACACCACCTCCCACAGTCAGTCAGTCAACTGTCTGTCGTTGCGTCTCACCTAGATGCCATGATGCCCCTCTCTTGCTCCCACCGCCTAGATCTGATTCGCCACAACAGTCGACCACCAGATCGGACTTCTTCTGGTAAATATTCGTACTCTTTTAATTCTTTTATTAGAAAGAAGTAGTAATTCATGTTTGTTTGTTTCTTTTTTTGTTTTTCTTTTATAGTGACCGTTGGTAGCATTGATGTAGTGGACTTGGAAGAGATAGGAAAGGGCAAAGGTAATTGTTTAGATCTACTGGATTATTTAGAAAACATAATTGTTTGAAAAATATTTTTTTTTTTAATCTATATACACGAAATGATCGGATGTATATATCTATGAATTAATTACTTGTTTTACATAATTAATAATTGATAAATATTTCTTATCATATTTACTAATTTAGTTGTTTTTTTTAAAGTCCCAAATTCTATGAAGGCTATTTTTTACTTGCTATTATTTTCATCTCTTTTATCTTTTCTCTCCCAGGACGCACAATTTTCTTCTTCCGTCCTTGACACAAGGACTTTATGTCTATCCTTCTCCAAGTCGAGCTCGTTCCTATTTGATCCTATTTTTTTATTATATGCATGGTACCCGTGAGTGATCAAAAATAGGTGTCCCAGTTTTTGTTTGTTGACAGATTGCATAACTGTTTTTATAAAAAAAAAACCAAAAAAAGTTGCTCACGCTTGTTCAAAAACATCTTGTTTATATCATTTCAGCTCATCTTTTTTTGGTCCATGATTTGTTTAACACTAATATACATACAGTATTAGTTGTAAGTCGCATGTTGAAGTGAATGGGATTACCAAGTGACCTTAAACCAACAATTTAGACTTTTGAGTCAAAGATGAGCACATTCAGGTGGTTGTTAGGTAGGCCGATGAGGTTACCGAGAAGTCTGGCAGAGACTATTCAGGTTATTTGAGCTACCATTTGAGTAAGAGCATCCACTATAGTCTCTTCAAATTTGGCTTTTCAAAATAATCAAAAATATATATTTTTTATTTTAATAACCCAATCACACTTTTTAGTTTCTCTATTTTAATCATTTTATCAATTAAAATATTATTTTTTAAATATTTATTTATTCTTTTAAATGAAAAAGTAAATGTGAAAGGAGAAAAAAGAAATAGAAAAGTAAATATAGTGAGAGAAAATATAATATTTTAATAAATAGAGAGTGAATAGTATTTGGTTAAATTTAAAGAGTTACTATTTATTTTGTTAATTTTTTTTGTTAGAATAGAGAGTTTGAAAAGTGTAGTTTTAAGGTATTTTTGTTAAACTAGTTCTTCAAACTAACAAAAAAATACAGATAGAAAGTCTATAGTAGATGCTCTAATAGAGTAAAGATTAGTGAAACATTTAAAGTGAAATTAAAGAAAGAACACGAAAGGTTTTAAACAATAAAAATACAAGATAAAATGTTTTTCAAAAAGTTATTGAATGAACTATATTTTACATTTATCATGTCGTAAATGTAAGATGTGAATTGCTAGGCCCACTCCTAACAAATTTTATATATATATATAAATTAGGTTGGCTCATACCTTTAAGTTGCGCTCTAGTACACTTTGGCGTTTTGGCCGTTTCTTTAATTGTCATACTAGTCCTCAAGTATCATTGCAAGGGCAGTGTGAGAGTGTATTTTCCATCAACAAATGGTGGCAACATATTACATTAATATATTTTTTTTGCTTTATTTTTTATTCTATTGGTGGTGTTAATTCTTTGTTCATGTTTGGTTTTGAGGCTTTTAATTTGTATGGTTTAAGATTTTAAGAGAGTAGCTTGTAGGGAACCTATTTGTAAATAGGAAATGCTTTGTAAATAGATTGTTATGAATGGAATCGAATAATTGGATTGTATGGTTTTGTTTGTAGGAACTCTACTCGAACTCTGAAATCGTTAGAAATGCACTAATGGAGGAATCATTTCACAGCCTTCAACAAAGCGTTTTCGGAAAAAAAGAGAATTTTCAGAGCATTTCTGCGTAGGATGCGTGAACTTTTTTGTAGCTAAAAGAAAAAAAAATAGATCATCTTGTGCTTGATGGGGAGTGTCCCATCAAGTCTGTGCAGCGGTTTGTTGGAACTGCTGGAACTCTAAAATCATTGGAGATGTACTACTGAAAGAATCATTTCATAGCCTTCAACAAAGCGTTTTCGGGGAAAAAAAAAAAAGAGAGATTTTAGAGCATTTTTGTGTAGGGTGCATGAACTTTTTTTTAGCTAAAAAAGAAAAAAAAAGGATCTTTGTGCTTGATGGGGAGTGTCCCATCAAGTTTGTGCAGCGGTTTGAGGAATGGAGGAAGAGGCTTGGGGTTTTTTGAGTCGTACAGATTTTTAACATTTAGTTAGTTTCAGTCACAGCAGAAGCCTATGGCTCCTATTACGGCCATCTTCACCCATTACAGTAGTCTAGCCCTTGAACCACCTGCAGCATGGCTACTTCCATTGCTACACCCTAAACCACACAATAGCTCACCCAACACAAAAGTTAAAATAGCAACAAAAACAAAAAACAAAAAGAACTCCACAGTTTTGGGTTTTTTTTTTTCGTAAGCATTGTATTTTTGTTTTGAAGGAAGATATTTTAAATTTTGATTTTTCTTCATTACATTAACGTTTTCAAAACATTTTAACTTACATTTAATTAATTTATCTTTTTTACTCTACACGATGCTTATAAAATACACACAAAAAAGAAAAACATTTTTTTATACATTCTAAAATCATTTTTCTCTTACGTTCCTTTTTTCAACTTTAGCTTTTAATGTTTATTTTTTGAGGATTATTTAGTTTAAATTGTATAAGTTTTCAGTAATTTGTTTAAAACAATCAAATCAAGGAAAACTTTTTTAATGTTAATTAATTATTAATTTTTGCGTACCTAATAATACCTTTTACATTTATAATTAATTCCTGGATCATTAGATAGAATATGTAGATTATTTTTTATTTTAGCTATGTTACGCAGGTGTTCCGATTGATACTTTATTTTTGTTTGATTTTCGGTTGGTAGGGACCAAGTATCATTTATTTTTATATTTTTTTTACTCTTTTTTATCTCTATGTGACAAAGCATACTCACGTTTTTAAATACTTGCTTGGACGATAACTCTCTCCTCACTTGCTCACTCACCTATTCCTCACTCGTTTCTTCTTCCATGATTGCTTTTGACTAGTTGGTTGAAATTCAGGTGCTCCGGAATGTCATGAATAAATTAACAGACCAATAAATTGCTAATAAGCTTGGAAATCATAGAGTAATTTGGTGTTGTACTTATGATTCCCTCATTGTCCTTGTTTCTCCCTCACACAAATCTTTCTCATTCCACTGTCTTTGTCTCTCACTTGCCCTCACACAAACATTTCTCCCTATTTGTCTCTCTCTCTCGCTCACACACACACACACACATCCCTGTCTATGTTTCTATCTCTCTCCTTCACACACACATTCTCTTCTATTTTGTTTCATGGTATTTGGTTTCCATATTAATAATTCGTATTCATCAATTGTGAAGCATTTAAAACACAAAAAAGGTACGCCTAAATTCTCTCATGTTTTTGATGTATTGTTTTGTTGGCTACTTGTTTGTTGAATAGCCTGCCCAGTTTTATGGGTTTTTCATGTATACGTAGCTTCACATTTTATCTTTGATGACTGTTGATGCTTTGTTGCTTGATTGTATGTAAAGGTTGAACTAAATGATTTATGAAGTAAGATCAGTTATCTACGAGTATAATTTTCGGCTGATTTAATGACAATCAAATTTTCAAATTGAATTTATAATTATGCATATAAGACTCTTCACATTTTATTTTTTTAATTTGATTGTTGCGAGTAGTTTTTCTTCAACATTACTAAAAAATTAGCCTGGGGAAAGCAATGTGCGGTGTGGTTTCCTAACTTGAATTTTTAATTTGAGTTTGCTTATGAGTGGCAGGGGATGGGTTTATTGACATGGTTTCTTTCCTTTTTCCACTTACACTTATAATGTCGTTACATTTATCTCGCAACTAAAATTAAAAACTTTGACGGAGGAGAATGTCGTAAATAACTATCAATAGATTCATCTTCCGTGTTGGATCCCATTTTGTCCGAATTGGACGTACATATTCATTTTCAGCTTTATATTATTTTATATCTGTCATTCACTTTGTATAGATAAATAAAGAGGCATGACCGTTAATGTAAAGGGTGCGGCGTTAAAAACAAAACAAAAAAAAAAAAAAAAAATTAAAAAATTTATTTTTAGGACCGGATGTGCGTCTACTCTTTTTATTTTTCAAACAGTATTTTCTGCACCAAAATAAAACAAAACCAACGGTCACGGCACTGTTCCAATGGTCACGGCACTATTTCCAACGGCTATATTCTCCACCAACGGCCACTTCTCCACCCTATAAATACACCCTCATTCCTCTCATTCACTCACACAACTTCCACTCTACCACTCTTCAAACTCTCTCCTTCAATTCTCCACGTTTTTGCCTCCTCTTCTGCGAAAATGGTCGACTGGATGACGTGCGTGCGACGGTCTTCGGTGCGGCATGCGCTATTGTGTATCCTATGATGGGCGACGCTTTCATACCCCTACTTGCTTTCATCATCCTCTTGTATGCAATGGCAATGACCACAGAATATATTTTAGGTTGAATCAGGTAATATTTCCACCACGGAGTCCTAAATAAATTGCAGTTTACATGTTTATGTTCATACGTGTGTATGTGTGTGTGTGTATATATATATATAAATATATATGTTAAATAAATACATAAATAAAACCATTTTAACGACCAGTCGAGGCAAACATAGTCTTACAAAAAAAAACTAAATAAATAAATAAAAAAATTTAAACGGTACCCAAGGTCTTGTTCATGAATAATACTCATCTCCTTTATTATCCTTCCATTATATATATATATATATATATATATATATATAATCCAAAGAAAATTTTAAATAATAATAATAAAAATAAAAAGGTAATACGTGGGGGGGCTTTGCCCCCACATAAATGGAAAAGGAGAGGGGCATATTGCCCCCCCCCCCCCCCATGTGATTTAAACAAAAAAGAAAAAGAAATACATGGGGGGGGGGGGGGACTATTGTCACGGGGTCAGCCTTTATAGCAGCTTAACCCGTGCGCCACCTAGTTCCCACCCGTACGAAGGAATGCTAGGTCAGCCCTAACTCGTCGCATTTGGATCGGAACCCATCGATCCGTTGTAAAGCAATTGTGTAGGGAAGCGCTTAGCGGAAAAACGATTAAACGAAGGCAACAAACGATGCTTGAAAGCTTTACAACATCACTCCCCTACATATAGATGTTAACACTTTTCCGGCTATGTCGCCAGGAGACATCATATATGATCGAAATCTAAAATCTCTACAACCTACTCTATAAGCTAAGTACAACACTTTACAAAGGGGAAATACCCCAAATGGCCTAAGTATGCTAGGATAAGCCTCGGTCCGTGACATTCTCCCCCACCCGATTTCGCAGCGTCCTCGTTGCGTCTTCGGCTTCCTCGAACTCGTCGAACTACCTGGATGTAGCGTTCGATTTCTTCCCGTACTCTTCAATCTCTTTGGAGAATTGCCCCAGATCCTCTTTCTTCTCCCATCTTGCCTCTTCAACTGGCCTGTTCTTCCATTGGACGTAGTACTCTACCCGGCTTGGATCTATGCCCCTTCTGGCACGACTCTACGAGAGTGGATTTTTTCTATCTCTTTATCGTAGGTCTTGCCCGTTGTTCTTGTTGGTGTCCGTACCGCCCGTTGTCCGCTCATATCTTCCAAGTCTTCGTGGTAAGGCTTGAGCAAACTAACGTGGAACACCGGATGCCTTTGTAAGCTAGTCGGGAAGTCCAATTTGTATGAGACCTTCCCAACTCTATTAAGTACTTTGAAAGGCCCCTTATATCGGCACACCAAACCCTTATGCAATTGTATGAGTGCTTTGGTTTGGCGCAGAAGGAGTTTGAGCATCACCATGTCTCCTTTCCGAAATTCCAAGGGCCTCCTTTGTTAATCCGCCCACTTCTTCATCTTCTTTGCCGCTTTGTGCAAGTATGCCCTGGCGGATCCGTCTGTTCATGCCATCCTTTTGGAAACTTGAATGCCGCAGGGCTCTTTCTAGTGTACCCCCGAGTGATGGAAGTGGGCGTCAATGGTTCTTGCCCGTTGCGAGTTCGAACGGACTCTCGTTCATGGACTCGCTCTTCGCAAGTTATATGAGAATTGGGCTATGTCCAACAACTTGGCCCAATCTCTTTGGTTGGCACTCACGTAGTGCATCGATATGACTCTAATAAGTCATTGACACGTTCGGTTTAGCCGTCTGTTTGTGGGTGGAAACTTGTTGAAAAGTTTAAGTTTGAACCCATTATCTGGAACAACTCGCTCCAAAACCGCCCAGTAAATCGTGAGTCCCGATCGCTCACGATTGTCTTTGGAATGCCCCGACTTCACCACGTACTTGAAGAATAGTCGGGCCATGTCGTCTTTCGTGCGGTCCTTCGAAGCCGGAATGAAAACTCCATACTTAGAGAATCGGTCGACCACCACAATGATCGTACCACATCCTTCGGATCTTGGGAGACAAACAATGAAGTTCATCGAAACACTTTCCTAAGGTCTTTCCGGAGTGGCCAATAGTTCTAACGGTCCCGCTGATTGCCGATTCTCTATCTTGTCTTGTTGACACACAAGACAAGTTCACACGTACACTTGGACGTCCTCGTAAAGTTGAGGCCGGTAGTAGCTCCGCTCCACCAACGCCAAGGTACAATCGACTCCGAGATGGCCAGCCCACCGCGAGTCGTGACATTTTTTGAGGATGTATCTCCTCAAACTTCCCCATTTGGGAACGTACACCCGTTCCCCTCGAGTATAGAGCAAGTCGTCCCTTAGCCAAAATCGCCGCGTCTTTCCAGCTTTGACGCATTCCACCAAGGACTTGGCTATTTGATCGTGCTCCATTCCTTCCTTCGGTTTCTCCACCAGGGGGAATTGTGGTTGGCTAATGGCTGCGAGTTCCGCCTTTCGACTTAGTGCATCGGCCACCACATTATTTGTGCCCGGTTTGTACTCGAGCACAAAGTCAAATTCCAGTAGAAGTCCTTGCCACCGTGCTTGCTTCGGAGTTAAGTTCCTTTGGGTTAGGAAATAACTCGTAGCAATATTGTCCGTCTTCACCACGAACTTGGACCCTAGCAAGTAATGCATCGGTGTGAACTTCATAAGGTTTCGTATGGTCCAGGCAGGTGCCATCACCGGTCCGTTTGTCACGACTTGCTTCAACTTCTCAAATGCCTCTCGGAAAGCATCATCCCACACCCAAGTCTTGTTCTTCTTTAATAGTTCGGTCAAGGGTGCAACAATGTAAGAATAGCCGTGGATGAATCTTATATAGTAGTTAACCAAGCCAAGGAAGGAACGCATCTCAGGGACTTTCTTAGGCGTCTCTCATTCCTTGATAGCTAGCACTTTCTTGTTATCCATCTTTAACTTGCCGCCGCCAATAATGTGACCCAAGAAGGGCACCTCCTTCTTTGCAAAGTCACATTTCTCCTTCTTCACGAAAAGTTGGTTCTCCCTTAAGATTTGGAAAACCCGTCATAGGTGTGCCTTGTGCTCCTCCAAGGTTTTTCTTGTAGATGACAATATCATCAAGGTACACCACGACAAATCTATCCAAGTATGGTTGGAAGATCCGGTTCATCAACGTACAAAATGTGGCAAGGGCGTTTGTGAGGCCAAAGGGCATCACTAAGAACTCGTAAGAGCCGTATCTTATGACGCATACCGTCTTTGCCTCATCACCTTCGCCTATCCGCACTTGCCAATATCCCGACCGCAGTCTAGCTTTGAGAACCATCTCGCAGCACCAAGTTGATCAAATAGGTCGGATATGAGTGGGATGGGGTACTGTTCTTCACCGTAATCTTGTTTAGCGCCCTATAGTCAATGCATAGCCGCATCGACCCATCGTGCTTCTTTTGGAACAACACTGGTGCTCCAAATGGCGCTTTGGATGGCCGAATGAACCCGGCCTCCAACAAGTCTTTCAATTGCTTCCGAAGTTCCTCCAACTCCGGTGGTGCCATCCGATAGGGCACCACAGCGATGAGCCTTGCACCGGCCTCTAGCTCGATCCTATGGCCCACCTCTCGCTTCGGCGAAAGTTGTTTGGGGAGTTCGGGTGGCATAACGTCCCCAAACTCTTCAAGAACTATCTTCACTTCGATTGGGGGCTCCTCCCCAACACTTGGGCATTCTTCCTTCACCATAGCAATGAAGGTTGGCTCCTATCGCCTAACTCCTTTAGACAGTTGGAGCGCCGAAAGAGACCTCGCCTTGAGCTCTTCCTCCCGCATTACCTTCACCATGCACGTTTTCCCCTCGTCCATGATGCACATTGTGTTGGTGCTAGGAATTGGAATTGCCCGCACCTGGTCAACGAACTCCATCCCCAGGCACCATGGGATAGTCGTCCATCGACACCACGGAGAGATTCACCTTGCCTCTCCACTCGCCAATCCTTAGCTTGACGCTTCGAGCCACGCCATGGATTGGGCTGGCATTGGAGTTCACCGCCTTCGACCCAGCCCTTCTCTTCTTTGTAGACTATCCCCGGTCTACAAGCTTCTTCGACCTTGATGAAGTTGTTGGTCGCACCCGTGTCCACCAAGGCCTTAGTTTCAAGGTTGTTGGCCTTAGCGAGCACGTACATGAGCCCCTTCGTCGTCGGATGGTGGCACCTCCACCTTTGCCTTGATTGCATTGAGGAGCCGTAAGGAACCAAGTCGTGGATCCCTCGCATCCCTTCCTTCGTCTTCATTGATCATCGCCGAGAGCTTGGAGCGTTTCGGACAATCGAACGCCTTGTGAGGGCCTTCACAAAGGAAACGGGAGATCCTCGGCTTCTCCCCGTCCTTGGATCTATTCGCGAAATGTTTTGGGCAAAAGTCCTTGGACGGTTGGAAGGGTCTCCCTTTTCCTTCACTTCGGTTGTCTCCCCCACGTTTCTCCTTGTGGAACCTGTTCGCCTTGGAAGTCGATGAAGATCTGGTGGCCTTCTCCGGCTTCTTATATTCAATGAGTGATTCGGCCACCGTCATGGCCGACGCCAGGTCTGTACATTCCTCCGCTACGGCTCCAGGCTTCGCCGATTGTTGCAATCCGTCCATGAAAGAAAATAATGAATCCTTCGCGGACATATCCGGGATCTCCAATATCAGCTCGGAAAATTCATGGACGTACTCCCGCACCGTGCCTTTGTGGGTAAGGCGCCAAAGTTTCGCCCGAGACTCGTCTTGCGCTTTGGGAATAGAACCGGGCCTTGATCTCCCGCTTGAAATCTGCCCAATTGTCGATAATGCATAGGCCGCACTCCTTGTCGGCATATCGTTGCCTCCACCACACCATAGCCGAATCGATTAAGTATAGTGGAGCGGTCTTCACCTTCTTTGCCTCGTCGACAATGTTCAAGGCATCGAAATCTTGCTCCATGGTCCAAAGGAAGTTTTCTAACTCCCTCGCATTCCTTGACCCGGCATAGGTCTTAGGTTTCGGCACATCGATTTTGGAGCTAGAATGGCCGCCAACGCCACCTTGGGTGACCGCCATCTTGTAGAGAGACCAATCTGCCTTGATCTCTTTGATTTCCTCTTGCATCGCCAGGATTTGGGACGTGAGAGTATCATTTAGGCCGTCGAACCGAGAGTTCATGTCATCCATGACAGAGTTGAGAAGCCCTTACATCCTCCCATAGTTTTCCTCACCCTCCGAGTCCAGCTTTTCGATGCTTTCGGTGTGCTCCTCGACCACCTCCATCTGTTCGGCTAATGCCAACTCCAATTTGGCTACCCGACTCTCCAGCGGACATGTTTCCCTCGAAACGGACTTATCTCTCCTCCGTTCCTTAGTGTGGTGCTCCTTGTCGCGGCCTTCGTGGTCGCCACCACTAATGACAACAGATCCTCCGTTTGTCATTTTGCACCGTCTCGAAGTTTTGATTGTTCCACCAAACTTTAGCACCAAACCAGGTGCTCGATACCACTTGTCACGGGGTCAGCCTTTATAGCAGCTTAACCCGTGCGGCACCTAGTTCCCACCCGTACGA
Source organism: Taxillus chinensis (assembly GCA_023512835.1). Lineage (NCBI taxonomy): Eukaryota > Viridiplantae > Streptophyta > Magnoliopsida > Santalales > Loranthaceae > Taxillus > Taxillus chinensis. Next base: position 20,996,871 of record CM042085.1, on the reverse strand, counting down.
AGGAACGCTAGGTTAGCCTAACTCATCGCATTTGGATCGGAACTCATCGATCCGTTGTAAAGCAATTGTGTAGGGAAGCGCTTAGCGGAAAAACGATTGAACGAAGGCAACAAACGATTGTATTGATTGTGTCACGCCCCTAAATCCCGGAAAGACCGGAACTAAGAGTGTGACTTCCCCATGCCCGCACTCGAAGGGTCAAGGGGTTGGTGACTAGCACCGATATAGACTACACAACGGATCTCGTCTCGAGTTATACTTATACATTTATATATCGGGGGTATCCAAGTACAATCCCACATGCGATGAAGCTAAGGAAAATAATTTATTAATAATAAAGTCATTTTACAAATCCAATACAACTTTCACGGATCCTCGTCCGGATAATTCAAATAAATAAACAAATTATGTTATACAAATCCATAATCCAACGTATACAAAATGTAAGTTAAATAACAATTAACATTGGTCCAGCCTCTAGCGAATAAGTCGATACCTGAAACATATCAACAAAGTAGGAGTGAGCACAAATGCCCAGTAGGTGATCTCCATCTCCTCACCATCCTATAACATGAAATCCTAAGTCTACATGATCGGTGTATGCTTGTACCAGCGTAGTGTCCTACTCTATCACAATAAGTTCACATTTAATCATAAAATATAATATCACACACATTACATTTCATTCATTAAGGGTACACACTGAATGATTCAACCATCCACGAGATTCTCGCAACCAACACCAAGGATCCCAATCACTACTGCAGACGACCCATACGTGGGACCTGTGGTGTCTCCAATGACAACCTCGCCACATATGGGACCTGGGTTGACCCGCCACATAGGGGACCTACGGCCTCTTGCCCATCCCTATATGGGACCCGTGGTTAACCCAATTAATTCCACAACCAATTCCCCACATTTAATCAACAAATAATAATTTCATCAAATTAGTATTATGACATACAAAAGATTTAATTTGCTAAACCAACAAATAACGTGCCACAAATAACAATTATATCGCCCATCTAATTACAACAAGCTCAAACAATATTTTTATTAAACTAACAATATCAAGCCCAAATCATATTTATATTATTAAACTAATAATATCGAACCTAAATAATATTTATATCATTAAACCGATAATATAAAACTCAAACAATATATATATATATATATATTAAACTAATGATATCAAATCTCACGTTATTCATAAATATTTTAAACTGTTGATATCAAACCCAATAATAGTTATAAATATATATTTTTAACTAATATAAATATTTTATAAATTTATATATATATATATATATATATATATATATATATATATATACATGTATATTAAACAATATTAGGCCCTTTAAAGTCTAAGGGAACTAGGTACATGCAACTTGATGAACAAGAGTAGCTTGGTCTTCTTGTGCGAAGGACCAACATGGAAAAGTAATTTAATTAAAACTTAATTAAACCATACTACCACCAGACCAAGAAAAGTGATATAGCGAGAATACTATTAAACCCCCAACGTTGGATATTCCATGCCCAGAAGATGTCAAGATCCATTTGCGTCCGTCCATGATGAATGAAAAATACATACAACCCATAATCGAATTCGATGATTCAACACAATCAGGGACCGATAGATGGATCGATCGGATTTGAGCGATTTTGATATTATGAGAGAGAGTGCGCGACGAGTTAAATGACTGAACACATGAAATTAAGTTTTTTTTTAAAAAGATCAGATTAAAACAAATTGAAATTTACATTCATGATTAATTAATATATGCGCCGATGCGTGTGAAATAGTAAAAGTTCTCTAATAGTTTGCACTCATGTAATAGAACGACGAAAGGATTAGAACCACCTACCTCGTGTTTTCGAAGGGATTAAACTTGCAAGAACGGTCTAGAATTGACGAAGAATGACGAAGAACACAAAGAACACTATGAACTCTCCTCCGACGGCTAGGGTTTCTCAAAACAAAGTTATAATGAATAATAAAACACCAAAACCCTATTTTTAATTAAAATTCGTTTTCCTTTTTAATAATTTCCAAAAAGCCCTCATAAATTTTATTTTTCACTTATTAACTCTCAATTTAACTCCTAAAAATTATTAAATAACCCCTGGAGGCTTCTGGACCTCTAACTAGGCCCAAATATAGTCAAAATGATCGTATTAATGGCCACGTTCTCAAAATAACATTCTTAACATCAAATATAGATTATAAGTTACGCTAACATATACGAATCCTTACAGATTGCTTGAAAGCTTTACAACATCACTCCCCTACATATAGATGTTAACACTTTTCCTGGCTATGTCGCCAGGAGACATCATATATGATCGAAATCTAAAATCTCTACAACTTACTCTATAAGGAGAAATACCCCAAAATGGCCTAAGTATGCTAGGATAAGCCTCGGTCCGTGACATCTCTCCCCACCTGATTTCGCGGCGTCCTCGTTTGCGTCTTCGGCTTCCTCGAACTCGTCGAACTCCTGGATGTAGCATTCGGTTTCTTCCCAGGTACTCTTCAATCTCTTTTGGAGAATTGCCCCAGATCCTCTTTCTTTTCCCGGCTTGCCTCTTCAACCGGCCTGTTCTTCCATTGGGGCATCGCCCCCGGATGTACCCCCAGGTCGTAAAAAAAAATTATTAAAAAAAAAAAGAGTCATGGGGGCATCGCCCCCATGTTTGAAAAAGGAGGGGGGGCCAAGTTTGGCCCCCTTTTTTTGGTTTGACTTCATAAAAAAAAAAAACAAACACAAACACAAAAAGAAACAAAGAAAGCAACGCAAGTGCAAAAAAAAAAAAGTGGGAACTCCCACATCGAAAGATGCTCAAATCTCCCTCTCCCTTAACACCTATATAAAAGGGTCTCCTGTCAACTTCCAACACACCAAGACCATCAAATACACATAATTCTAAAAAAGAGAATAGAGTATACAATTAACTGCGGTTCTAAAAAAAGAATTGCGGTTATAATCAAATTAATCTTTTTCTTTCTTTTGCGAAAAAAGAGGCATTCGGGAGAAGGGCGTCCTTGGTCCATGATATTTCAGGTTTTTATTTCTTTCCTTCTTTAGTTTTAATTATTATTATTTTTTTTAGTAAATTAGTAGTTAGTTTTTAATTAAATTTAGCATAATTAGTATAATTTTAATTTTAGCATATTTAGTTAATTAGTTAGTTAGTTTTTTAAATTTAGCATAATTAGTTAGTTAGCTTTTAAATTTAGTATAATTAGTATAATTAAATTAGCATAATTAGTTAGCTAGTATTTAATTAGCATAATTTAATTAGCGTAAATAATCCGATGTAATTGTATATATATTTATTTAATTTCGTTAAAAACAGATCACACAAAAAACAAAACAAAACAAAAATAAATAAATAAAAACAAAACAAGTTATCTCATGAGTTCCGGCTAGTGATTTTTGGTGTCTACTCTTCAGCTTCTGCCGCCACCAAAATCGACGATTATTAGAACCTTGTCAAAGCTAATATCGATCATATATATATTTATATTTATAATCATCCTATTGTTATAGCTTGCTACATATGTTTTTTTTTGGTTTGTTTGTGGTTGTTTTATCATTTTCATGTTGTAATATGTAAATAAAAAGAGGGAAGAGACCAACCAAAAAAAGAAGGCAAAAAAAAAAAAAAAAAAAGAGAGAGTGGTTTTGTTTTGTATATTGTATGTTACAATCACGCACGTCACATTTATTTCGATATGTATGTTCATTCTTTCAAAAAAAAAAAAAAAAAAAAAAACAAAAAAATTGTTTGCAATTCGTTAAAAAACGAAAGGATTGTTTTTGCAAGAAAAAAAAAATGTTTTCGAACCAAAAACCAAAAAAATGGAAAAAAAAAAACATACTTCAATTGTTTAGGACTTCAATTTCCAAAACAAAACCTTAGGATTTCGTTTTCCACTTCAAATAAAAAGCAAAACAAAACTTTTAGGATTTCCTTTAAAAATTTTAGGGTAAATCAATTTTAACCATAACCTTGACAAATAACTTAGCTAAATAAAAAGCGTAAACTTCCTAGGAAAACCATAGTGCCTTAACCCAATCGCGACAATAAAAAGAAACCTCCTCTTCCTAAGATAGGTATCGAAAGGGCGTTGTAGGAGTGCTAATCCTTCCCTAGACGTAACCAACCCCCGAACCCTTATTTGGTAACGTAGACCACACACATTGTAGGTGACCAATCGCACCCCAAAAACGTTAGTGGCAACTCGTATATTTCATCATTCGGTTGCGGCCTAGACGAAAACCAGTGATGACATTCCGCCGCAACAAAATGGATAACTCCACAATCTGCCTTTCCCAGCTTTGCTTTGCCTTTTAAACTCTGTAAAACAAACAGTGAATTGGTGTAGGTAATTGTGATGGATAATGAGCTAGAGGCAAAGTGTAAAACAAAGAAATGTGTAGCCATTTAAATAATAAATGTTTTCTAAAATAATTAATATTATTAGCGTTCAAGTATGTTGATTTGTTCATGGTCCCAAGGCCCGTGCAGTCTGGAGAAAGCAGAATGGGCTCCTCCTATACATTCAGCCCAACCTAAACACAGCTTCAACATTTTAGGATCGTGCACAGCAGGATAGAACGTTTGCTTTCAAAGTTTAAGACTAATTTTTTTTTCTTCATTTTAGCAGGAGGGAGGCATGGTGCCGGGAGGCCAAGTTGACACGATGAAATGTAAAATTCTATGTATAATTCACTTTTTACAAACTGGTCCAGTGATTTTTGGTTAGCTACATATTCATTTAATCAGAATCAAAAATATGATACTGTATGTCAGAAGTCCATGAGAGAGTAGCACAAAACAATATATACATGTAATGGGACGTGACCCAAAGTTCATATTCCCACCTTTGGTAGCACGTTGAATACAATAAGTGAGGATCATTTTTTCTTGTCGGAAAGGAATAACTTCTTTCAAATTCCTTCTCATCAAATAAATAAATAAGAACAATTCTTTTTCAAAATACAATTATGATAATAATAAATAAAACTCACTCAACATACCAGTTAATCAATAAGTTTTGGCGACATTTATATTATTTCAAACCATTACTTATAATTAGGGAAAGATTTATGAGTCTTCTTCTGCATTCGCATGCGTATATAATAGCATAGACCTTACCTTTTTCAAAAACAATTACTAAATAAATACCTATAGGACCTTAAGATAAAAATTTATGGTGGATCTCGTCTATGGGTCCATTGTGTATTTGGGTTTACTATATATTATTGCTTTGGACAATTGGATGTGCGGTTTGCACACCAAAACATGTCTTCACAAAATCATGACTTAAGCCTAAAAACTAAGATTTATAATTTTTTTTAATTGTGTGTTTGATTCGCAAAGCAAAATTTATATTTTGGCTTTCACAATTAAATTTCGTGCGTTTGGTTTCAAGTTACTAAAATATAGTTTTGCTAAGATAATAATATTATTAATGAAAAATTTATGAAACTATAAATCAAGTATTATTGTTAATAATATGGTAATATATATTTTAGAATTATTTTTTGGCAAAAGCTAACGTGACATTTGAATGTTGATTTTAGTATATGTGAAGGACTACGGGTCATGCAAAAGTTAAGTGTCATTGCAAAGTATGAAATAAAAATAAAATCTAAGATTCCACGGTCCATTTTGGCACGAAAAAAAGGATGGAATAATTAAAATAATTATGGATTTAGGGTCAAAATTACCCACACAATCAAATCCAGACTGGTATATCTAATGTTTTCCATTACGAGACATTTGACCCACAAAACACAGGATGGAATACAACTTTAAACTGTGTCGCGGACAAAAACGAAAAGCCATTCCCGTCCTGGATTTTTTTTTGGTGACATTTATAATTAAACGAAAATGATAAATTTAATAACCCAATTAACCACGCACGACTGAACATCCGAATCTACTACCAAATGTCATAAAAAGAAAACATCACTCTCCCGGACCGTAGAACTTCAAATGCATCCTATAATATTAGTGAAGAGTCATATAATGACGCCCCCATGTTCTCTCCATCATTCAAAATTGATGAGTCCTGATTCCTAGACCATATTCAAATGTTCTAAAAAAGATTTGAGGTTTCACGTTTACAGCAATACAACCAACAGCCCAAAAATATTGAAAAGGATGGTGGTTTCAGGGTTGAAACAGTAGGGAACATATAAACATGACCAACAGCCCGGATCTCATTCATTGCCGGCAATATTCTTACATCCAAAACCTCCAGGCCACACAAAGTTCAAAAAAACAAAGAACAAAATCAAGGTCTCATTCATGTCGCCTTACGTGCAGAACGAAGAAGAAAAAGACCAGATTATTAAGTATTAACTTCATAGGGAACAGAAATCTGACACACTTTAATGTCACAGTCCAAACTGCCACTGTAAACCAGATACGAAGTTTCAGAACTGTCACGTGCACCACCACCGTCAACCGCCGCTGCCAGACACTTAACCGCCCCTCTGTGTCCCTCCAAAACCGCCACGCACGAATAGCTCCTCCCACTCCCACCCACCCCTGACCTCCAAATCCTGACCGTCTTATCTGCCGACCCACTGCACAACAAGTCCGACACCACCGCCAAGCACAGTACCGCCTTAGTGTGCCCTCTGAGCGCTCCCGCCACCGCCATGTGCCCACCATCGCCGCCGTCTACGGAAGCCACACCTGCGACTCTCTCCCACACCACGATGGACCGATCGCACGCGCCGGAGTACAGTGCAGTACCGTCGGCGCTGAGAGCCAGCGCGTTGACCGCTGACTTGTGCTTCTCCAAAGTCGCCACCAGATAGTGCTTCTTGTCTCCATCCTGCTTCCTCCTCCACACCTTGATCTTCTTGTCGGCTGATCCGGTATAGACGAACCCATCGCTAGACAATAGGACCGCGTTGATGGCGTCATCGTGGGCGTTCCTCACCGACTCCAGGCACTTGTAGTCCGACGTTCGCCAGATCTTTAAGGTCCGGTCCCACGAGACGGAGTACAGTGAGTAAGCGTCCTTGGACAGCGCGAGCGCCGAGACGGCGTCCACGTGGTGGACCCACGTGCGCTTCTTGTGCCGCCGGACCTCCACGTAGTTGTCGGCCGACAACAGCCTCCAGAAGCGGTCCCCCACCGTGGGCAGCGTCGCAACGCACTTGTACTTGCTGCAGCCTCCGGTGTCGGCAGCATCGACAACGTCGTTGTCTATTTTCCAAACGCGGATTTTGTGGTCGTGGTGGGCGGTGAAGAGCTTGTCTCCTACGACCACCATCGACTTCACCGCGCCGTGGCCGGCTACGACGGTGTTGTCGCGGTTGACGGTAGCGTAAGGATCGGCGCGGGACCAGACGCGGATATGGCCGTTGGAGGCGGCCGAGTAGAGGAACTTCCCGGAGAGGGCGAGGGCGAAGACGTATGAGGAGTGGGCCGGCTTGAGGGTGGCGATGCAGCGGCGGTTAGCGCTGCCGGGGTGCGATTGTGGTGTTGTTAGGGAAGGAACGGAAGGGAGGCTGGGCTGGGAAGAGAGGGAGGTGGGTGTTGATGATGAGTCTGGACTAATTGGCAGCCTGCAGCTTGAGTCTTCTTCCATGTGTTCGGATGGGCGACACCGGCACAGAGGAAAGCAACCAAACAACATGCGATCCATTGTATTTGATCTCATCACAATTCAACAATTAATACAAAACTAAATATTAATAAAGCCCACCTCGGAATCGGCGGGTGGGTGTGTTGCATTAACTTGCAAGTACAAACCAAATTAGCGCTGTGCTGTACAGAGATATTTGCCTTCCTTGCGACAGTGAGCTCGTCAACTTGCGAGGTGCATGCTAACAACACCAATAAATAAATGATATAAAGAAGCCGGTAGGCCGGTATGCTATTTATAATTTAGTATCTAAAAATAGGCGGGTTGGATGGGTTAACCAATTTTTTTGTAAACCGTCCCGTCATCTTTAATAACGGGTGGGGTACAAACCCTAGCACCGGTTATTTGGTAATAGGTACGGTCGAATCAAGATTATCTCATTCCTACTTGCTACAATATATTATGAGCATCAATATTAACCTCTATTTATTATATGTATTTATTATTTTATTCGTATTATTATGTATATTAAAACATTTATTATAAAATACATAGATTCATATTTTACTATTTAAATTATATAAAAATATTAATATTACATTAGATTACGATAATTATTATATTAAATTCATTTAATTTTGTTATAATATTAATATATATTAATATTAAATCAAATCAAACACAACTACGTACTCTCATACAATACAAATTCCCACGCTGCTCAAATACTTTTTAACACAACATACATCAAGGCATATTGTTTATATTCTTAAAAATATGTCGTCATACTTCTAAGCATTTGATTATGATAAATGAATTTTAATTTTTATTATTTAATCGTCTATTAAATTTATTTTAAAACATAGTTACTATTAATATCATATATTAAGTTATATTTATTAAAAAAAGAAAATAAAGTAGATTAGGAAAAGAAATTAATGAGAAGGAGAAAAGGATAGGCCCAAAAATTTAATGTGACATATTTAGTGTTTAGTGAAATTCAAAAAAAATGGTCAACAAAAAAATTAATTTTTATTGTATTTTCTGAACTTTTATAATGTAACCAAACAATATAAATATTTCCAAGACAATTATTTCTAATAAATTATTTTTCCTGAAACAAAACAGGTCTTAATATTGTTATTGGTTAGAGTTTTGGGAACTCTATCACAAAAAATCAATTGGAGAGGCCGATCATAGAATGTGCCTTATCATAAAATCAATTGATGACTCCAAAGTCTTATTAATTAGTTACAAGGCAATTCATCACATGATAAGATTAAAAATCTCATCAATACGAAATGGCCAATAATTTCTAGGTGAAAATGCTTATTTTTTTCATTTTAATGTTAATTAAATATAATTAAAGACCTGGAATTAATGTATAACTTGGATTCAACTTTATTTTCTTTTTCAAACTACTACTCATACCAGATTTTCCAAAATAATCTTGATTTTAGACTAGATGACTTAATCGGAATGAAAGGCAGATGCTAACATGTTGGCATTTAAACTGTAAGTAGTATTTAAAATTTCTTTTGCATAATAATTATTTGTGGGAGAGATTGTAACACGTTAACATCTGATTCTCAATTCAAATAAATCATTTGGTTAAAGAATTTTATTCTTTAACAAAATAGGAGGCTCATATTGTTAAATATTCCACATGGCTCACTGTCCAAAAGAAAGAAAAACAAGAAGAAGAAGAAGGTTTACGGAAAACTCATTTGTCAAACACGATGTGCCAAACGTGGAGAAAAATGCATTGAAGGAAGCCTATAAATAGGCATGCATGAAGCTTATAATTAGCATCCCAACAAGCAAGTCCTAATACGGGAGAGAGAGGAGAGAAAGAGAGAGTTATAGAGAATTAGTGGTATAATTCTCCTGGTGTATTTAGGTATTGGGATCGAGTACTTGTAAACACAATGCATTTTTCTCTCTATAGTGAAAATATTGTAGTAGCTACATAGACGTAGGGAATTTCCCAAACCACGTAAAATTCTTGGTGTACCAATTTTAAACCAGGTTTAAATAGTTATGTTATGAGAACAGGATCAAGCTCGAGAGAAGCGTGTTAAGGACACCACAACATAATGACATAGCAGAACGGATTAACCAGGACGTTGTTGAAAGAGCTAGAAGTATGTGTATACATGCATAATTGCCCAAGCGATTTTGGGCAAAGGCAGTCAAACGGCAACTTACTTCATCAATCGTGGACCATCAAGACCTCTAGAGTTCAAAATACTAGAAAAAGTTTAGGCAGAAAAAGATGTTAGATTTTCACATTTGAAAATATTAGATTGTCTCTCTTATGTGCACATTAGTGATAATGTTATAAGTAAACTTGATGCCAAATCACTTAAATGCACATTTGTTGGTTATGGTGGTGATGAATTTGGTTATAGATGCTGGGATAACCAAAATAAGAAAATCATTAGAAGTAAAGATATTGTGTTTAATGAAAAAGTCTTGTATAAAGTTAGAAGCACAACCGAATCCAGTAGTCAAGTGGATCCTGAACCTATTTACTTTGAACCCAATGATGTCCCAAATAGTGAAACTATCAAAACAAGTCAGAAACCTTAGGTAGAAAGTTACAGGACATGTTAGTGAAGAGCCACAAGATCAAGTTCTTACATTGAGGAGATTCAATCGACCGCGTGTACCAAATAGGAAATACTTGAATTATTTGCTACTAACAGATGGAATACTATCATGAAGCATGTCAAATAGAGGATGCGAGCAAGTGGGAGTTTGCAATGGAAGATGAAATGAAGTCTCTTCTATCGAACCAGACTTATGAATTAGCAAAGCTATCGGCTGGCAAGAAAGCTTTGCAAAACAAATATCGAGTCAAAGAGGAGCATGATGGCTCTAAGCGATATAAAACAAGACTAGTGGTTAAAGACTTCTAATAAAAGGAAGGTATTCACTACACTGAAATATTCTCTCAAGTTATTAAACTAACTATTATTCGGTCGGTTTTAAGCATTATAGCAACAAAAGATCTACATCTAGAACAATTAAATGTAAAAATAGCTTTTTTTCATAGAAACTTGGGGGAAGAGATATACATGCAGCAACCAGAAAGATTCACAAACGAGGGCAATAAAAATCTGGTATGCAGGTTGACCAAAAGCTTATATGGGTTAAAACAAACACCCCGATAGTGGTACAAGAAATTTAATGGTTTCATGTAGGATAATGGTTATTTGAGATGCAATGTTGACCATTGCTATTACTTCAAGAAGGTTGATTCCAGTTTCATTATTTTATGCCACTATGTTAATGACATGCATGAGCAAATATGAATGACATCAACAAGTTAAAAAAACAGTTGTCCAGTGGATTCGAGATAAAGGACTCGGGTGTAGCAAAGTAGATACTTAGAATAAGGATTAGTAGAAATAAACACAAAAGGTACCTTACAATTATCTCAAGTTGTCAAAAGAGCAATATTCAAAGACAGATAAAGAGAAGGACTACATGGTTATGGTTCCATATGCCTTAACCATTGGAAGTTTGATGTATGTTATGGTGTGCACGAGACTAGATATTGCTCATGTAGTGGGAGCAATTGGTAGATTTTTGTCTAATCCAGGAAAGCAACACTGGAAAGCAATAAAATGGATACTTTGATATCTACGATGTACTACTAACAAATGTCTATGTTTAAAAAAGGTGAATTAAAGTTGCAAGGCTATTTTGATGCTGCTTTGCTGGAGAAATAGATTACAGGAGGAGCACTATAAGATATGTGTTCACGTTGGGGACTACAACAATGAGTTGGAATTCTCATTTGCAGAAAATTATGTCTTTATCTACAACCAAGGCAGAGTATGTTGCGTGACAGAAGCCAACAAAGAGTTAATCTGGTTCATAGTTCGAAGTCGCGGTCGCGGACAACTCGTTGCATGTCGGGCGAGATACAACTTTAGGTGTGAAATAATATTCAATTAAAAAATAAAAATCATAGAACAATCAGAAAAAATCAAATTATTACATTTGAATCATTAAACAAGCAAAATAAATGATTTCAATTGCATGCTATGACTTCAAACATAAAAAAAAAAAGACGTCAAAGCATAATTTTTTAATTGAGAAGTAAGTAAATTTTATTAGAAAAAATTACACACAAGGAGTGCTCGAAAAGCAAAAATACAATAACATGGTCAAAAGAAGTATCCATTAACAATATTACAAATGAAAAAAACTAATATTTATATCGTATTAAATATTCTTAATTTAATTTATACTGTAATACATATTTTAAAATCTATAACCATTGGTATTAATTATTTTTAATTAATTTATAGTATGTTAAATATTCTTAAATTTATAGCTTTGTGTGTTAAATATTTTTAATTTTATTATTACATATTTTATTTTAAGTTTAAGGAATAAATTTAAAACAAGCTTTATTAGTATGTAAGGAATAAATTTAAGGAATGAATTTAAGAAATAATTTTTTAAATTGAAAACCGTTTTAATTTAAGGAATTAAAACAATTATAAATTTAATTTCTTAAATTAAGGAATTAATTTAAGGAATGATTTAAGGAATAATTTCATAAATTTAAAACTGTTTTAATTTAATGAATTAAAATAGTTATATATTTAACTCCTTAAATTAAGGAATTAATTTAAGAAATAATAAATTTAAAGAATTAATTTAAGGAATAATTTCTTAAATTTAAAACTATTTTAATTTAAGTATGTAAAACCGCTATAAATTTAATTCGTAAATTCAGCTATAAATTTAATTCCTTAAATTAAGTAATAAATTTAAGGAATGATTTTAATTTAAATTAAAGTAAATTTAATTAAGTTAAATAAATAAATAAAAGTGTTAAAATACATCTCAAGACTTGATAGCGACGGCGTGCGTGAGGGAGAATAATTTTGTCGAAGAAGAAAAAGACGAGGACGGCCATAATCAATGGCCCTCCTCGATGGCCTCAATCGATGGCCTAGAAGATATACGAAGAGGAGAAGATGAGGAAGATGGAACCGATGGTTGTCGGCATCGGAGTAAGGGAGAAAGAAAGCTACGTACCAATTATTTCCATTAATTTAGGACGAATTTTCGTCCGTGATGCAATGTATCATTTGGACATCGGCCAAGTCGCTTCTTCTCGGCCGAGATCGGCGAGATGGAGCATATATGAGAGATTTTCGGATCAGGTTGGGATCTCGACCGGGACCCTCCGATACACTTCCGATTCGAGCGATACGTCTTGGTATCGACCGATACTTCAAATCATGATCTAGTTATAAGGATTATTAGCATAAATGGATTTCAAGCAAGAGATGGATGTATTGTACAATGATAGTCGAGTGCAATACACTTGGCTAAGAATTTAGCATTTCATTTACTGGACCAAACATCCTGGACTTTGTTATCATTTCATTTGATCACTATAGTAAAGATACAAGGGAGTAAGAACCCAGTGATAAGTTAACCAAAGCAATCCACTACAAACAAATTAGAGTTATGCGCAGCTCTAATTGATCTTTAAGAATAGTTGCATTGGAAAGAGTTATTGCCAGGTGTGAAGACATATTGAAATCGGTCTTCAAGTGGAGATTATCAAATATTGCGACTGGACATGGCTCATCGTCTAAAAAAAAAAAAAGAAAAAAAAAAGGTCACGACAAACCCATTTGTCAAACACGGTGTACCAAACGCGGATAAAAGCACGGTGTAGAAAGTCTATAAATAAGCATGCATGAAGCTTGTAATTGGCATCCTAGCAACAAGTCCCAATACGGGAGAGAAAGAGGAGAGAAAGAGAGAGTTGTAGAGAATTAGTGGTATAATTCTCCGAGTGTATTTGGGAATTAGGATCGAATGTTTATAAACACAATACATTTTTCTCTCCATAGTGAAAAATCTTGCAGTAGCTTCGTGGACGTAGAAAATTTTCCAAACCACATAAAATTCTTGGTGTGTCAATTTAATTTCATCCTATATTTTTCTTCCAACATATATCAAATCTAAAATCGTATTCTTCCTTCATATCAGTCACAAGTGCACATGCATAATGACATTTATCATTGTGAAAGTATGTTAAGATGGAAGTTACACAAATTTACTTTGATTACAAGTCCTGCCTTTGGTATGTTTTGTTAAATGGTTTGATCCTTTTATTCACATAGGCCATAAGAAAAGTATGAATCATTGATGCAAGATATTAAAATACTTGAGGCAAAAATGACTAACTACAAATGCACTTGGCACGAGATTGAGGTCTAAATAACCCGATTTATAAATTCTCCTAAGCATTCCACTTATATTTGCATATGCTTATTATATTTTAAATTGAAATCAATTAATTTTAGCGGAACCACATATTTTAATCTTTAAATATAATGGGATCCAACAAGTCAAAACCAATTTTTCACCTTGAATTAGCTGGAGCATAATTAAATGTTTTATTATATAAATACAATTGAGATTCAACACAAAAATCGCTCCATCTCCTTTACATTGAAATCAAGTGTTTTTAGCATAATCACGTGTTTTAATCCGAAAATATAATCAAGACCCAACAAATTAAAACCAAATCAACACCTTTCCATTGAAATACATTGTTTTCAACATAATCATGTCTTATAAAGGGGACCTAATGTCACGCCCGGATTTCCAACCCGAGGAAACCGGTTCGTGACTCCCCTTTTACCCACACCGGAGGGCAACGGGGTTGGATTACTGGATGCCACACAAACAAGACTAACAATTACCATAAATCAAACATCAAACAAGCCACATCTTTATTTAATTTCAAACATCAAAGGTTCACAACCAACCAGGTTCTTTACTACAATTCAATCCCTTATTACATTTCCCCCCTTGGGGTTACATAGATTATAAAATTACATTACCGAACCGAACAATAAAATGAAGATGGTCTTCCACCTTGGTGTTCCCACCTAACGCCCGTAGGTTCCTGCAAGAAAACACACCATAGTAGGAGGGGTGAGCATCCACACTCAAGAGGGATCATGTCTCCCCTGACCCATCCCATGCTCCTAGCCTCTACATGCCATGTGTACAAGTCCGTGTCGTGATACAATTATTCCACCAGGATATAATTACAGGCTATAACAACAAACACGATCATACACGGGCTGGTACATCAACACTCCCGGCTTCCACAGCCACCAGGTTTTCAAGGACAGTCCCGGCTTCCCACAATCCACCGGGTTTCAAGAACATTCCCAGGCTTCCACACCCACCGGGTTCCAAGAACGGTCCCGGGCTTCCACACCACCGGGTTCCAAGAACACAAACACACATAGCCACACTTATTCACACAGACATAACACCAAACACTTAGCATGCAAAGCCTCACAGGTATAAAACCAAACGGTTGGTGTACATAAATTCACGGGCTCATAAACCCAGTCACACAGGCATTTTCTCAAACATGTAAGGCATGTCATACAGGCATTTTATCGAACACTTTTCATGCATCACACAAACACCGGAAACACCAAAATCGCCATTGAAGGCCAACATCCATATAGGAGATCACACCTATATGGATTACATATATATATATATAACGAGATATAACCCATAATCCGCCCTAGAACCCTAGGACAGAGGAGGGTTTAGGAAGAACGTAACCCCTACCTCAAGTAAAACGCAACAACACGAAATGTCCCGATCCCACGTCGAACGCCGTCCACCCACGAAGCACCGACCACCCACGCAAGACGCCTGACCCCGGAGCTCTCCTTCCCTCTCTCTCTCTCTCTCTCTCTCTCTCTCTCTCTCTCTCTCTCTCTCTCTCTCTCTCTCTCTCTCATGACAGGTGGAGCAACAAACCCTAACCCTAAAAACAGAGGGGCTTCTCCTCCTTATATAGACAACACAACATCAAAACGACGTAGTTTTGATTAAGTGAATCCCAGGATCAAAACGACGTAGTTTTGATCACACAAATTAGCACCTTTCCGCACCCATATAGGCCAAAATACTCGGAATTTCAACATGGTCCTTTGGAGAAAGATCATTAGAATGTCAAAACCAAGGGAACCATGCAAAAATATGGTCGCACGCCAATTTGCACGTGAATTCCCCAATTCACGTGCAACTCCAAATGCTCTCAAACTTCACCCCTTGCCTCCTTGCATCATGTAGAAGACAACCACACTTGCACGTGAATTGGACCCATATCACGTGCACCTCACATACACGTCCGTTTGGCCTGAAACTTCGTGGTAGATAGAGGACATCATTCTAAGCATCTTTCATTTTGCACGTGAATTCATTGGAGTCCATTTACTAGGTCAAAATCTAGAAAAACTCTACTCGAAGGCAAAACCGTGACTAACTCGAGGTACGGGTCCTTACATGCACTAACATCCAAGGTATTTGTGGTTAACTTCTTACACACGGGTTACACACGGGTCATTACACCTAATGTGTCAAAATATGCAATTATGACTATTCTAAAATGTAGAACACATTTTTTTTAACTAGTACTAGTATTGTTTTAAATAAATTAAACATTATAAATATTTTAATGATCAACTCAATAAAAACTTTACATATTCATTCTTTGATTATAGTTGTGGCTACATGAAAAATGAAAGAGAAAAAGGGGGAGGCAATGGTAGTGCGTGTCAAACAACCACGATTGGAAATAATAATAATAATAAACAAAGTAAAAGTGAAATCAACGAATAAAAAAAAATCAATAATCACTTATAATTAGTTTTTTTTAATAAACACATAATAAGTTGTATATGACGACCTTGTAGTCGTATAGTACGAACTCTTTTGATTAATTGTTTCATAGAAGGTTTTGATGAACACTAGTTGTAAGACTATCCAGTAGTTCGTTTTGTGAGATAAACTTATTTAAACTTAATTAGTTTTCAAAACATAATTAAACTAGTTCATCTTTGTCTAAAATAATCCAAAGTGACAAGTAAGGACTATCCCCTTGAGATTAAATTATATATTATTGCAAATTATGGACTCTACATTTTAAGTGCCTCAAAAACCTATAATTAACCTTAAAACCAAACCCTAGAGAAAACTATGCAAAACACAACTCTATAAACAAGCGAAACCTCTAAATCCTAAGATAAATACTTATTTTTTAGAATGTGAAGGTGTTAATCCTTCCACACGTATAATTGACTCTTGAATCTATTTATTTGAAATATATATATATATATATTATTTTTAAATGAACAATCACACTTCTAATTTGGTTGGCAGCGACTCATTTTTATTTTTATTTTTTATCATATCATGATTTGTTTGAGATTTGTTGTGTGATGATAATTTAAAGACAACACTTTACTATGTTAATAATAAGCCCCGACAAAATTGAGTGATGACAACTACAAATCGATTCACTAAAATTTAGTAATGAACTTAACTATGCTTTTGATTGATATCCTTTATTAAATAAGCTTTTAGACAAGTAAAGATTATGTGATTAGTTCATTCATTATACTCTAAAATCCCTTTAGGAACATCATCTATACAATTCCTTTATTTTCCATCAAAGATGAAAGCCCTAAGCCATAAAGATCATATAATCTATTTGGAAGCTAGTATACAAATTAATTGTAAACGGGCATGCATGCCATGGTGCATATGTAATATTAATGTGTGCTACTCATTTGTTGGTTTTCTTAATTGACCATGAAGAATGAAGTGAGAATTTTAAAAAGTGATTGTTAGCTTTTTCATTCATTCATAAAATGTAATCACAGTTTATATGTCATGTATAGCCCCCAGGATGTAGCTTGATTGGTGACTTGCACTTGTTTTCCTATGCGAGATTTCAAGTTTGAGCCCTTCTAGTTGCGAAGGAATTTCCTGACTTACATGGAGGCTCTGTGTTGAGGTGTACATTCTCTCAAGACAAGTCATGGTGTGGAACTCGACTGCTTGCCCATTCGATTGCAGTGTGCGTGAGCTGGCTCGAAATACTCGATTACTAAAAAAATTATTTCACATATAAAAGACTAATTTGAAACATTTTTTGGTTTTTATATTATATTTTT
This sequence comes from Taxillus chinensis, assembly GCA_023512835.1. Lineage (NCBI taxonomy): Eukaryota > Viridiplantae > Streptophyta > Magnoliopsida > Santalales > Loranthaceae > Taxillus > Taxillus chinensis. The sequence goes on along the minus strand of CM042085.1, from coordinate 20,979,204 downwards.
TTCTCGTAGTTTAAAAATAATTTTTATTTAGTATGAGAGAATGTATGTTTTAAAAAGAACATGTATTTTTTTTAAATCAAATTTTATTTTTTTAAGAAAATAATGGATTTTAAAAAAGAACGCTTATAGAATTTATTGGCTTTTAAGAATTATTTTTAAATTTATATTATTATTAAATTAAAATAAACTCATACCGAGCTTATCATTTTTAAAAATGCTTGAGCAAACAGATTGAGCTTGTTTTTTTTATGCTTCATGTACGTTAGAGTGGATCTATATTTTCGGAATATGTACGTGTGTGTGTACGTATATATAAGGAAAACCTCAAACTCAAAATATCCAAAAACGCCGTCAACGTTTGATGGTGCAACTTGCCTCGCACAGTGTGTACAAGATTTGAGCATAATGTGGGCCTCGAACCGAAAGGGAAATTGGACGCACACGACGTTTTTCCACTTCGTTTTTCCTTTTTTATTAATTGGTTGACAAATACTCAAAGGATGCATCATGGTCGGAGAGCTTCTTCTTTGGCTGTAATATAGATATTTTCGGTGAAATTAAAGATGGATGGAATGGAGAGTGTCAACTTGACAACTTTAACAAATACAGCCGACGTGTTCGTTCCTACATTGTACGTACCCCATCTGCTACTGCTAGTGCTAGTGCTAACCAGCCAGCTTAAACATGATTAAAATTGAAATCAACTAGCTAGGATACTTGACAGTAACTACAGGATTGAGTAGACGAAACCCACATTATTTTGATATATTAGGATCCAAGCTGGAATTGAATTATTGTTCTGCCCCCCCACTAATCCGCTGCTTTAATCATTAATTTTTGCCACTTGGCATCTTAATCAAATCCTAACCCATACCCCTCCAAACTCTTTGTACTGTTATAGAATTGACAAGCGGAAGAATTGTTTATTTAAAAAAAATAAACTTTTTTCAAGTTGATGTACTAAAAGCAACTCAAAAGTTTTTGTTTTTTTAAACAACTCTATATCTCTATTTTAAGTTTTTTTATTTCTTTCAAAATATTATTTATATTTTATTATTTTTTTTACTGATTAAAAAATAAATGGTGAAATAAAGAACAATCTTATTATATTAAGGTTTTCTTTTATTTCGTGAGGAGATAAAACATAATTATTTTTTTAGTATATGGGTGATATAAATTCATTTAAAATTATAGTTTTTAAAAATAAAAAAGATCATACATGTATACTTTTTTTATTTTTTATTTTTATTTAATACAACTCATCTTTATGGGTAGTTGAAAATTGAAATGTTGACTGTGAATGCTTAAAAAAAAAGTGTCATGCTGTCGGGATAATTTTTTATTTAATTTTAATATTATTAATTTTTTATCTTAAATTTATAATACGTAAATTAAAATACAAAATATAATAGCTAATTTTATTAAATCAAATCAAATAAATTATTATTATCAAAAATATTTTAGAATTGAGCTTAAAAAACCTGTAACTAATAAACTTTCATTTTCAATTCAAAAAAATCGAAAAAATTTATCCGAAAGTATTTATCAGTCAGGTTGGAGAGGATTGCATAATGTTTATTTAATTTTTAATAGATTAATCGTACAAATAAAAATCAAATTATTTAGTTCAATTTATATAATTTTAAATCGTTCAGTCGGATTAAATCTGCTAGGCAATAATTGGGCCCGCGGACATAACGTGAAGTATTCGTTAACTACGGAGATTTAGAGTAATTGGGAGGGGAGACCACTTATATTTTTTATGTTAACAAGAAAGTGATGTTACAATAAATTTTTTGTGGAGGAAGAAGACAGAATAAGATTGCACGAGCGAAAAATTGAGACGCACCCAAATTGTTGTCCGTTGGCAAAAAAAAAAAAAACAACTAAACAAAGAAGAAAAAGTGATTTTGAGTGCTTATTTAAACCACAAACGACAAATCCTAGTACTATGGTCCGTAAGATTTTTCAATCGTTGTATATTAAATTTTCATTAAATTAATCATGCTAAAGTGATTGATGATGGATATTGATTTAATAATACTAATTAAAATTTATAGTTGAAAATAACTTGGGTAGATATGATTTAGGGATGGTAATTTCACCTGCCTGGCCATAATGGCGGGAAGTTTTTTAATTACCCGGGGCCCAGGATGAGTGTGAAAAGAGAAACATTTGCGTTGCCAGATTATCGGACGGGTATTGCACGCACGTCCTGTCTCGTCCCGTGAAAAATCCTAGCCCTACCGTTCTTCTTTCGAAAAATATGATACTAAAGATTACTCACAATCATAACAATGACCTAATCGTTAAATTACATAATTATTATTTAATAGGTTTAAGTAATTAATATATTATATATATATTTATTTAAAATATAACATATAAATGATAATATGTTTGAAATAATTTATTAAAATAACTCATGAATAAAATATTTTATTGATAGATAGATTAATTATATTCAGAATTAATTTAAAAGTTATTGAATATTACTTGATAAAAAAATACATTAATTCAAATACTAACCATTAAATATTATTTTATCTGATCAAATATTATTTGAATTAATAATATCATTTATGTGTTTTATTACTTTTAAATCAAATATCTACCATTCAAAATCAAAACCCATTAACTTACTCTCAACCCACATGACTATTACAGTAATATTAGGAATCAAATAATTTGTTATACACACATTAATTAAATTCAATTTTAATTTTAAAGTTTTAATAGATTGATTTATGATTAGACAATCCTACCAAATATTACTTAATAATTCGTATTATTATTATTATTTATATGTCATCTTTAAGTACATAGTATAATAACATTAACATATTATACAATAGTCATGTAACTTAATGGTTAGGTTTTTGAAATTTTTTTCGAATTTTTCCAAGATGGGTCAGAGATGGAGATAGTAATAGAAAATGATATTTCCCATAAGGATGTTGTGGGGATGAGAAAAATCCATCCATGTAACCCGACAGACTAGTAATGGGTGAAGAAAATTATTCAATGGCGGGGATGGGGACGGGAGCATGTCGATCCATTATCTTGTCCCGCCCTATTGTCATTTCTAATATAAACTCATTACATTGTTCATTTAAAACAAATAGACACTTATAATGCTGATCAATGGGAATAAAAATTATTGATGGCTGAGGATGACTAAGAGTACTAATAGCATATTTTTCATAGAAGATTTGTATTTATTTAGCGATAAAAAAGTGAAAAAAATCATAAAAAAATATTTCAATAAATATAAGTCATATATTTAATTTTATAAATGAGATTTATATAATATTTTTAATGTACTGTAAAAGTACTATACACTTTATATAATTATCATATTTTTCTATTATATTAAATTATAAATGAAATTATTATTAAACTAAAAACGAATATAAAATATTATTTTAATGATATATGAAGTGATTATGAAAATATATTATGATGTATATTTTGATAAGGAAGTAAAATATAGTTTAAATATATAAATTTAAAAAAAATTATTGAAACACTGTTATTAGTATGCTAAGGCCATTCTTAGGAAGGTTTGTGAGTTAATAAAAACATATCATAATAATTGAAACGGAATTCTAATACCATGGAAGCTAAAACAAATACCAACATGCTAAATTACATACATAGATTGATGGAATAATATTATGTATGTAAATTGAAAATAAATTTAAGATTGTTTAATAGACAGGTCAGGCCGGTCTTGTACGGATTAAGGCCTAAGAGCAACTCCAAGAGGCTCTCTATTGTCTACAAATAGAGAGCCAAATGCAAAAAACAAGCTCCAACAAACTCTTCATTTGACTCTCCACATATAGAAAAAGCTATAATGACTCTTCATTTTTGAAGAGTCACTATTCATTCTTCACATATTATTTTAATATTTGTTATTTTCTATTTCCTCCCTCCTCTCTCCAAATGAAAGTTTATTATATTAAAAATATAATAAAATTTATTATTTTAATACAAATAAAGTTGAAATGAAGAGTGTTGTTGGAGTTAGAAGCAAAAAAACACTCTTCACAAATAAAAAATTCTCTACATGTGAAGATAAAATACATATTATTATTGGAGATGCTCTAAATGAGTCTAATGAGTTAGGCTCATTTAAATATGCGACTAAATAGTTTGGACTTTTACTCGCTCAATTTATAGCGCGTGAGCCAATCTATAGTCCTTTTTATTTTAATAATGTAGTATTTTTAAAACGTTCGTTTCAAAATATTTTTAGACCATATTTAAATAATACATGTTAATGAATTCAAACCATACCAAACCAGTTAGTTTTAATTCCAATAACAAATAATAACAACTTTAAATAATATAAAAAAAATTATAAGAGTAAAAAAATATGACAATCAATAAATATCTACAATGATATATATCAAGTAATATCATTATTGTTTGAATCTTCTCTCGTTGCTATCTATTATCATCCCCAATATCTATTCAATTTACAAATTATGAATACATTAAATAAATTTTTTAATAAGATTATCTAAAAACTTTTAAAAATAAAATAAAATAAAATTTAACCGATTTATGGCCTATGAGCAAAAGCTTGTTTAAACTGTGACTTGCGATCTAAAATTCATTTAGAAGACAAATTTTAAAAATATTGGTGTGACATAATAATAATTTGACTATAAAGTTATTTTACAATATATTTAATTCAAAATCTATAGTTACAGCCGTTTCTTACTTTTATCATTATGGAAATTAATAACTGTAATCGAAATGCAAATTCCATCCTTAGATCGAATGTCCATTATTACAAATCATACAACACAAGGCTTATTTATAATTTTTGTTTGTTTAGTTTTATTTTTTGTCTTATTTTTTCTTCATTAAAAAATAATAATTTTCAATTGCTTGTCAGAATCTGTGAGTAGAATAATTTTTAAAGTAGTACAGAACCCAAAGCTAGTTAGCTTAACTACGTAAACAAGCCCAAAGATAACAAGAACACAGATTTAACCCCGAAGAAATTTAATATATATATATATACACACACACACACCCTGGCGAGAAAAGGAAGGCATGTAGGTTTCACCAAAAAATACTAGCGAGATTAGGCCAAACAAACATTGTGCATGAGCAGCATGACAGAATTGATTTGAGGTGGAGAGCCGACGGTTGTTTGTTCACTTGCATATATCACATCACAGGCAGAGTCCATGGGCATGATAAAAAATGTTATTGTCCCAAAAAAGAATTATTGAGGTGGGTAACCAAGGAGAAAAAACGTTTCGAATTTTATATATTTTTAAAAAGCTTTACATTTTGGGGTTAGGTTTTATTTCAATGGATAATATGTTATGCGTCTGAATAGTGCAAATACAATACATTAATAAATTTTTTAGTATTTTAAACTTAAATATTTCAATATAATTACGTATATTCATATCAATTTATATTTATTGACGACTCTAATTAGAAATACATTAAAAGTTAATTAAATAATTAACTTTTATATACGTAATTATGATCCCCAACGTCTAAAGCAGATTGCATCGACGTTCGTTCCTTATACACTCCATCAATAGATTGTTAGGAAAATGAATCGGATGATTAGGAATGACAATGGGGTGGGGCGGGACGGGTTTTTGGTCGTCCCGTCTCCATTTCCGTTAAGAAAAACACTCTTCATTCCCGGCCCGTGCCCCGGTGGGGATTAAATTTTTCGCCCCATCCCTGTCCCGCCGGGGCACGGGGCGGGGCGGGGATTCCCGCCACAGCTTTAATTAGAGCTCAATCCAGCCCACTCCTACACTAGACGGCCCAGCCCAAATCAAATGCCAACCTAGCCCACCCCAAACTAACCGGCCCAGTCCAGCATGCCATCCAGCCCAGCCCCGCAGCCCGCCCATCCAGCCTGCCCACCCCGCCTAGCAACCATTATATTGTTTAATAATTATTGAGTATATAAAGTTTAATAACTCATGTTAAAAACTTTGCTGATAACTATTATATGTATCATAAATAAATATTGTTTACTATGTTTACATAATTAGTATATATATTTTAAATCTAACATATAAATAATATTAATAATAATGATAAAATGTTTTATTTTAAAAATAATATTACTTACAAAGTATATATACTTATATTTAAATAAAAATAATCATTTATTAAAAGTAGTAGTAACATTTTAATATAAAATATAAGAAAGTGATATAATTTATAATTATATAGTATATTAGTATGAACTAATATATAACTTCAAAACTAATTTTGAATCTAATTAATATGTATTTTATATGAAAATATTAATAGTATATTTAATTTTCATTATAATATAAAAATATATACTTTGTAATTATTATTATTTTTAAAATAAAGCATACACTTTTTTATTATTATTATCATTACTAATAATAATATTATCATTAACGATAATAATAATAAAAATAGTTATATATAAGTATATATATGTTATATGGTATATATTATATTATAAGTTTACAATATTAATTATATAAAAAAATCAGTTTTGTTCTTCTTTAAATTATTTATATGGTATATTATAAGTATATATATTAAATATATAAGCATGTATAACAAAAACAGTTTAGTCTGATGGTTGAGTCATATGCTGCATATAAGGGAGGTCCTAGGTTCGAATCCTCATCCAAATATTTCTGCCCCGTCCTCACCCCATGTCCCGAAAAATTCAAAAAAAAACCTCCCCATTCGGGGTGGGTCCCCACAGGAACGGGGCAAATTGTCAATTGTCATCCCTATGCAGAAGCGAGTTGCAATCTTCGAAGATACCCACACAGGTAATTAGCCTCAGCGGTCTCCTGCAATGCCAGGACTGCGAGACTTTGGAAGTGTAGGTTAGCCTTGAAAATCCTGGGTAATTTCACGAACAAGCCTTTGGAATGTAAGTTTCGTGGAGATTTTTTTTAATATTATTTAAATAATATAATATTACTGGGATTTCATCAATTAAGTCTGATAATATTTGAAAATTTATGTTTTCAACTAAAATTAATACAGTGCTTTTTAGAAAAACTGTTTTTAGCTGTGCTGAAAAAAATAAGTTACTATGAAAATAATCAGTTGGGTGTTTGATAAAATATAATTTTAAAATTAGATAATAAGTGTTTGACAAATAAAAAAATTAAAGTGTTATAAAGACGTATAAAACATAAATATTCTTTTAAATTATATTATAATTACCCCAAAAAGCTCTAAGTCAAAACCACTGTGTCCATCCCATCTACAGGTGCCTCCTCCTGTTGAGATGAGACAGATCTTGTGTGAGGCTGAGAGGATGAAGATGGAAGGGTTAGTATTAACATTTTAATTTTTAAAAACGGCTTTCCGAAAAAGCAGCTTCTAAAAATAATCTTAAAATTGTTTATGCTTTTGAGAAAAAAAACAAAAACTTATTTTATAAGTACTTTTTTAAAAGTTACTAAATACCTTTTACTGCTTCTGCTTATTTTATAAATAGAACCATTTCAGCAGCCATGCAAACTGGCTTTACGTCCGATAATAAGGAGCCTTTTTCTTATGTTGTTTCCATTTTTCTCCACACAACTAGTTTAATTTAGGCATTTCTCATTAGGAACAGTACTAGGTACAACCGACGTTGCGGCGTCTTTGTGTCCTCGGTTGACGTGGAATAAGTCATATTAGCAGTTTTTTTTTCACGATTTGGCAAGCTTTTGGATCATAGCTCAAGCTCCTGCTTGAACCTATGCTCCAGGCAGTCTCGAGCAGAGGCTCAAGCTGGGACTCGAGCATATGTACTCGAGACCTGCTCGAGCCTCAAGCTCGAGCAGAGGCTCATGAGCTCGAGGAGGGAGTCGAGCCACCTTGCTTGAGGCATGCTCGAGGCGGTCTCAAGTAGAGGTTCGAGCAAGCCTCGACTAGGGTGGGTCGACCCCCTGCTTGAGCTCATATGCTTGAGCCTCTATTCGAGGTGTGCTTGAGCAGGTCTCGAGTATCAAGCAAGGCTTGAGCAGGCATTGAGCAAGCTTCAAGCAGAGGCTCGACCATATCTTCCACGGCCAGATCTATAGGTTTCTGGGTTTCATCAACTTTAATTTCTGATGAAAACTTCAAATAACCATAATTTTACACTCAGTGGATTTAGGCTCATGTTTTTTATTTGTAGGTATGGACGAGACGCACAGGCCTCAAACTTTCATAGTGGGTTTGCCGCTCTTAGATTTCAAAAAAATACATTCTTTCACCTCTATTTTTAGATTTTATGTCACGTTCTACCTTCCATGTCCAAATCCACAGCTCGAGGCCATTCCCTCTCTCCGTTGCTCTTTTTTACTCTTCTCAGATGTGATGCGCTGCACGTTAAGTTTTGCTAATATGACAACTACTACATCAGTTAGAGACGTAAAAAAAACACAATACCGATTACGAATAGACTTTTAACTTTTTCCTATCCGTAGTTGAAAATTGAAACGTTGACCGTGAAAACTGAGAAAGTGCCATGTCAGCATGCTGACTAATTGCGTCGGCAACGAGCCAACGACAGTGGCATTAATTGGACCATCGTTTTTTTGTTGGTCATGTTGTTGATTAGCCCAAATTGTCTATTATTAAAATAGACAGTGGCAATAATTTAAATTAAATTAATACACTTCACTATTAAATTAAAACGACAGTGGCAATAATTTCAATTAAATTAAATTAATACACTTCACTATTATTTTTATATTTAATGTTTCAAATTAATTTTATCAAGGGATCATGATTTTTGGTGACTCTATATTTTAAATTAAAGTATTGTGTTTTCGGTATAATTTTGCAAGTTTAAAAATATATTTTGCACGAGTCAAAAATAAAAATATTGAGCATTAGTTAACTGTGGAGATTTGGAGTAGTTGGTAGAGGGAGACCAATTGTATTTTTTTAATGTTAAGAAGAAAGTAATGTTAGATTATTTCATAATTTTTATTTTTATTTTAAGAAATAAATAATATATTATTTGATATATTTTATTTATATAATTTTATTTATACAATTTTATTTATTTATTTTGTTTATACAATTTTTTCCATTTTTCTCTGCGCACCTAGTTTAACTAAGGCAATTCTCGGTAGTTGAAAATTGAAAGTGCCATGTCAGCTTGCTGACTAATTGCCTCGGCAACGAGACAACGACAGTAGCATTAATTGGACCATCGTGTTTTTTTTTTCGGCTGGTCGTGTTGTTGATTAGCCCAAATTGTCTAAATGAATTGGGCCAACGAGTGTCCACAGGACCGCATAGACGCTTAAAAGATTGGAAATTAAAGGTATGTTTGATATTAATTTTGTTTTTTTAATACTTTTAAAATTATATTTAAAAATTACTTTTTAGTAAATTATATATATATATTTTTGTTTGGAGATTATTTTCGTTTAAAATAAAAATAGTTGTTAGGGACTAAGGTTGCGGAGGAGCAAGCGGGTGGAGATGATTGCCTGGATCTGAATCGGTCGTCAAAGGAGATTTGGGAGGTATTACTTGAAAAACAAAACTGAAAACATTTAAAATATATTTTTATTTTTTTGCATTTAAAATAATTTATTTTCAAAAATTAAAAACATTATCAAACATAAAAAGTAGATATTTTTTGTATTAAAAAATCATTCTTGAATATCATTATCAAACACGCTTTTAAAACACTTTTAAACTTCAATATTAAAAGTGTGGAAATTCCTGTGAAAGACCAAATTAAAACAATATTTGACATTTTAAAAAATATTAAAATCAAACTAAAATTTTTTATCGTTAAATCTAGATTAATTGTCTTGAAAATTTTTATTTATAACTTGATGAATAATAATATTTCATTTTATTGTAAAGATTCTTTCCACTTGTATTTAATCACGTTATAATTTTACATGGAAAATGTATTTAATTGATGACCTTTTAAGCCAAAATTTTAAATTAAATTAAATTAATACACTTCACTATTATTTTTATATTTGATGTTTCAAATTAATTTTACCAACGGCTCGTGATTTTCGGTGACTCTATACTTTAAGGAAATGTCTATTTGCAAGTAAGTTGAATAGAAAATTCATAAAGAAATACTTTTTTTGTTGTTGGATTAGAATGAATAAAATTTTTTAAAAAATAATAATATCAATCTAATGGTAATAAAAATATTCTCGCGAATTATATGCACAATTAGCATTACTCATATTTTAAATTAAAGTACTATGTTTTTGGTATAATTTTGTAAGATTAAAAATATATTTTGTGCGAATCAAAAATAAAAGTATCGATTAGTTAACTATGGAGATTTTGGAGTAAAGGGAGACTAATTGTATTTTTTTAATGTTACGAGAAAATTTGTGGAGGAAAAAGACAAAATAAGATTGCATAAGCGAAAAATTGAGACCCCCCATGGGAAAAAACAATTAGATAAAGAAAGAAAAAATCATTTTGAATGTCTATATATAGTTTTACGAAAACTATATATGCTTCAATCATCACCTTAAATTAGATAGCTCTGCTTCAAAGCATTATCACTCCTCAATTTAATTGTATTACTATTTTAATATAATGAAACTTAATTAGTTATATATAAAAATTAATTATTTAAATTAAAATTTTAAAAAAAATAATAAAATATTATATAATTAGCTAAAAATATGTATAAAAGATAGTATCACTTCCTAAACTAATTTTATTAATATTTTAATATAATAAAACATTAATTAGTTGCATAAAAAATAATTATTTAAATTAAAATTTTAAAAATAATAATAACAATATATTATATAATTAGCTAAGATAGGAAGTATGGTTGGAGTAGATCATTAAAAATAACTAGCTAACATAGCTTTTACATAAAATAAAGAGTAAAATTTAGGGAGTATGATTGGAGACACTTTTATTTAAATCACACATGAGTGATCGACCAATCCTAGTGCTATGGTTGGCGAGATTTTTCAAATATTAAAATCTTATTTAATTATAATTTAATTAAAGTGATTCACTAGGAAAGTTAAAGCTAAACAAATATTTAATTAAATGATCAAAATAAAAGATATCATGTTAAAAACAACATAAAGGCGACATTCATATAGGGGCCGAATAGTGGGTGATTCAAACCCGCCCCGAGTAAGTTCGAATCGGAGTGGAGCGGGGGCCAAATAATGCAGTGAGTCAGGATGCGATAAGTTAAAACTACTTGAAAATAATTGAAAAAGTCCGAACGGGACAGTTAAACCAATACCCATGTCCGCCCCATTGTCTCTTTATGGCGGGTCGAGATAAAAATGACCAGAATTGCCATCCCTAAGCATTCCATAAATTCGTTAGTTTAAAACAAACATACATTTGTAATGTTAAACGAGTGAATACAAAATTTATGATGGCCAACGACAGCAAGGTCTGTTCTTACGATTTATGCATGAACAAAAAACCTGTCATAATAATTGAAATCAAAATCTCATACCTTAGAGCATTTTCAATTTTTATTAGCTAAAATTTCAAGCTAAGTTATATTTAACTTGTTATACTAATCTTTTAGCTAGATCTTTAATGTTATACCATTTATTTTTTTGTTTAACTGTTTAACTTGTTAAATTTTTTTTGTTTAACTGTTATATTTAACTTGTTTCAATAATTTCTCGCATCCATAGACATGGGGGGGGGGGGAGTGGAAGGGCACTGTTGCCGGGAGGGGGAGGGTATTGTTATTGCCACCACTTTCATCATCATTATCCTTATTATGATCATCTTCTTCAAAGCTATCGCCGCCGCCCTCTCTTCAAAGCCACCACTAATGCTACCACCTCCTCCGCCACAACCCATGAACCGGGCGATGTCGTCTTTTTACCTCCTATGCATTAAACATTGGGAACATAACCCATCTCTTCAATGGATGGATGAAGTGACCGTCAAACCGATCCTTGGGCTGCCGCCTTCCCCAGGGGAGCTTCGTCTGGACTTGCAGACAAGCTTCAACTCGTCAAACTCAGTGTTGGTGGAAGGTGGAGATGTAGGGAGGGATTGAGGGTTTTTTTGTAATTGTGTATTAGGGTTGGGGTGAAGGCTGAGGTCACAGCTTAGCTAAAGCAAAAAACTAAAGTTAAGTTTAAATAAATTTTTAGCTTTAGCTATTTATATAGCTAATAGATTGGAGAGCGATTTAAGAAACATTTTGTTTGAGCTTTTGCTATAACTAAAGGATTAAAGATGCTTTTACAAAGCTAAAATAAAGATTTAAATACCGAGGACATGTTTATTTCTGTTTTTATTTTCAAAATATAAAAATTATTTTTAAGTACATAAAATAAAAAACTAGAATAACAAATGATTGTTTTTAGTTTTTTTACTAAAAAATATATATTACATTTGAAAAATAAAAATAGAAATCAGGCAAAACAAACATGCTCGAAATCACACACTTAAATTAATGGGATAGTATTACATAAATAAAATGGGAACAAATTTAGGATTGTTAAATAGGCAGGTTAGGTTGTCTAGTAATTTAAAAACATAAATTTTACCGATATCAAACAACTAACTGATTCTAATCATCAAACAAATATACCAATATAAAAATGTACGACAATCAACTATAAAATCAATCCAATGATCAAATCAATTAACACCATTATTGACATCCGTCATCAAATCATAATGTATCATAGCTAACATCAAATCAATATAACTTATATATCATAATTTTCCATTATGATCCAACATAACCAAAATATCATATCATTATAATTGATAACATCAACATATATCAATAAAGTAATACTATCATCCAAGTAGACAAATTGACATCCAAATTAATAACCTATAATCAATAGTAACTCAACACATGTTTCATAGATTAACAGTAATTTAATGTTTCGATACTGTTTTGATGATTTGACATTGGATTAATGTACTTTTAATGCTTAAAGTGATGATGACGACTATGAAAATCCTAAGAGAATCCTGTGATAGTTTTATTGTTGATATATGCGTCATTTGCTGATTGCGCTTGATATGATTATAGTTGACATTATTACTAGGTTGTGCATGTTTAAACTATTTTGTATGATAATCTATGATAAAAGAATGATAATGAATATTTCGTTGATAATGATAGATAATAATACTGATACTAGTGGTGTTGTTATGTGATGATATTAATGATTAACCATGGTTGTGTCATTTATAGCTTTTATGTGCCTGGACCCTATTGAGCTATTTGGGGCTATGATGATAATGTTTGAACTATGCTTTGATGTATTACAATGATGTTTAACTATTTGAGGCTAGTTTAACATAGTATGATATATAATGAGGTGGATATGGGTGTAGATCCCATTTTAGTGATGATTTATATGACATGATTGTGTTAGGGGTTAAAAAACCTTGTGATGATATCTATTCATTTGTGTTTGTGATGTATGTGTACCTAGTTAATTTGTAATATACTATTTGAGCTATGTTGATTCACTAGTTAATCACGTTCTTATGTATGGTTGGCTGATAGTCACATTCTCATATATGGATTTATAGTTGACAACAATAATCGTGTTCCTCTATATGATGGTTAATTGAGGGATAGTCTTGTGTCCATAGGTGACTGACTTATAGCTGCATTCCCATGTGTTTGTGTATGTGTGTATATATATATATATATGTTTGGCTAAGAGAGATGATTGTGTTTCCACATTGGCTGGTAAAGAATAGGTAACAATATTAGACATGATAATGTTTAATAAACTTGGATGGTTGATTTTTGTTGATTTTTAAAATATGATATGATATGGTGCTATGTTATGACATGATGAAAGATGAAATGATATGATGTTGTTGATATGATACAATGGATCATGGTATGGTGTGACAGAATGGTTGGGTGATAATTACATTGATTATGGATTTTGATTGCTAATACATATTATGTTACTTATTGTGATCATGTAATGATTTGATGAGCTATGATTGATTTATGGCATAATGTCCCCCTTGCTTGATTGTAACACATCTTGAGATATGTTAGACTGTATAGTTAATGATTATATAGGTAATCAGAACACTAACTACACTAGCATAGACCTACACCTGACATGTAAGATTCTAGTTGTTGGTTAAGTCTTAGAGTGGTGTGGAATTATGAGTCACTTACTAAACATACATGTTCACCCTTAAAAACAATACAAATAGCCAACAAGAGTATTAAAAACAAATACATCACTTCTTGGTAATAGGGAAAATATTATTTAAAATGTTGTATTCCATGAATGGTTGTATATAATTCATAATTAATTCAATTCTCATTGCTAAAGAGTTTTAGACTCTGTGATAGTTTATGGTGGGCTCTTACACACTTGTATGGTGGTTTTACTTCATTTATAAGATAAGGTGTTATAATCTTTTTGTTTTTTTCTTTGCAATTGGTTCTTTATAAGCATATTTTTTAAAAGCATTAAACCTACACACAAAATTAAAATCACAAAAAATATAATAATATGGGATCTTATTGCATAAACTTAAAACTTACACTCACACCAATGACCATAGTCCCTAGTTAACATAATAATTTACTATTAATTGAGTTCCATGCACCTAAATAGAACAATTATCTACACACAAAATATTTAAATATTAAACTTTTAATTAAAACTCATGTATACTTGTCATCACCAGATTTCGTCCAGGAGGGAAACCCGCTTTTGGGGTGCGATTCTCCCCAACCCTTCACCCGAATGGTGATGAAAAAGAACAGAGTCGCCACCAACTGTTTTTGGGGTGCGGTTGGTCACCTAAAAAAATGATCTACGTTACCAAAGCTGGATTCGGGAGTTAAATACATGTGGAGAAGGTTTAGCACCCCCACAATGCCCTTTCGGTACCTATCTTAGGAGTGAAGAGGTTTCTAATTTGTTTTAACTGTTCCTTAAAGTTAACTAGTCTAAGGTGATGTTTACATGACCTAAAGTTCAACTCTTTTTGTTTTCTAAGTTACTTTTTTGAAGTAAAGTTAAGTCCAATATGCCCTAAGCACTTAAAGGGAGTCCTAACAATTTGATTTTTTCCATTCTATCTTTAAATCCTTTGTTGAAGTTTGAAAATTTAAAAGGAATTTTATGGTTTGTTTAAAATTTAAAACCTAGATCTAAAGAGAAGCTAAAGTTTAACTTATTTCTAAATCGCACACCGATAATGGCACTAAGGGTAAAGATCAATAAGGAGAGGTAAAAAGCACATGAAAAAAATCTAAGTATTGAAAAAGTTTTAAACACATTCAAAATTAAA
Organism: Taxillus chinensis; assembly: GCA_023512835.1. NCBI lineage: Eukaryota > Viridiplantae > Streptophyta > Magnoliopsida > Santalales > Loranthaceae > Taxillus > Taxillus chinensis. Next base: position 20,963,937 of record CM042085.1, on the reverse strand, counting down.
CCTACGCTTATCAAAAAGTTTAAAAGATAAAGTAAAATAAAGGCCAAATGTTAAAAAAAACCCAAGTATTTGAAAATGCTAAGTGAAAAGTTTTGTTTGTTTGTTTTTCATTTTTTTTTTTTTTTTTGTTGTTTTTGTTTTGTTTTGGTTTTTTTTTTGAAGAGCTTTTTATTTTATTTTAGAAAACATGTTTTTTATATTATTATCTATTTACAAAAAACATTTTCCTTATTCTTTTTTTTTAAAGTATTAAACAAAATACAATAATAAACAAGTGATGAGTGTGATAATGTGCCATTCACAAAACAAAAAGTAAACTCACCTTCTTTTTTTTCCTCTCTCTCTCTCTCTCTTTTTTTTTCTCTCTTTTTTTTCTTTTCACTATGTTGGTTTACAAAGTACAATGGCATTGGGTTTTTTTTTTAACCCATAATTACAAAATTATCATTGGCCCAAAACTAACATTTTCCTAAGGCCAATAGGATAAAAAAACAAAAAAAAAGTTAAATCTAAGTGTACATGTAAACATACATAAATGAGATGAACCAATATGTATACCCTTTTAAAGAAGCTACACACACCCCAAATTCAAAGAAGCCAGCAGACGGACTAATTGTAACACTCACGCACCAAACATAACAAACTAGCCCCATTCATAAATAAATAAAAAAACCGAAATTTTATATCCAACAAAAGGGCGGAAAACAGACGCAAATGAACACCAAAAGACACGTTATAACGCACAACATACACATCAAATTCTAAACGTGTCCCAAAAACCAGTGGAAACTAAGGAAAAGAAAAGGAAGAAGGTGCAAATGTGTTTAGTTTCATACTTGAGCAATCCAAAAGACAGAAAGGACATTTAACCATTAAACCAGCCACAAGATGATCCCCAAACCAAACACCAGTCATTTAAGAAACAGTTCACAAGACAAAGAAAATTAAGTGAAAACAAAGTTATTCCCTCTCCTTTTTTTTTTTTGTTAGAACGAGACAAGGAGGAGAAATGGGACGGAAACAGAGTCGTGTGCTTGTGTGGTGTGTGTTTGTGTGTTTGTTTTGTGTCTTCTCCCTTCCTTTCCTTCCCTTTTTTAGAACACGTAAATCGGTGAAAAACAAGCCAGGGGATTGAAACAAAACATAGAATCAACCAAAAACATGATCCTTTACCACAAATAATCACAGACAATGACCCACTCCTAAGCTACCAATGACAACGTCAACCAAAACGCATAAACGAAATAACCCAACCAAAATAAACGCATAAGGGAGGATGCCGGACCAACACGAAATTCTTTCCAATACAACTGGTTCGTCCTGTTGACAAACCGGGCGTCCTCTTCGTGGTCCTCTTTGGACGTTGATTGACCACAACCACGTTCTTCAATTGCCACCTTCACGCGCTTAGGTCAGCGAATTCCATGGCAAGGGTCTAGGTTGACGTTCGTTGGAGGGCGACGGTGATGGGTCGGCGTAGTGTCACGGGGTCGGCCTTTATAGCGGCTTAACCCGTGCGGCACCTAGTTCCCACCCGTACGAAGGAACACTAGGTCGGCCTAACTCGTCGCATTTGGATCGGAACCCATCGATCCGTTGTAAAGCAATTGTGTAGGGAAGCGCTTAGCGGAAGATCGATTTAAACGAAGGCAACAAACGATTGTATTGATTGCTTGAAAGCTTTACAACATCACTCCCCTACATATAGATGTTAACCCTTTTTTGGCTATGTCGCCAGGAGACATCATATATGATCGAAACATAAAATCTCTACAACTTACTCTATAAGCTAAGTATAACACTTTACAAAGGGGAAATACCCCAAAATGGCCTAAGTATGCTAGGATAAGCCTCGGTCTGTGACATTCTCCCCCACCCGATTTCGCGGCGTCCTCGTTGCGTCTTCGGCTTCCTCGAACTCGTCGAATCGCTGGATGTAGCGTTCGGTTTCTTCCAGGTACTCTTCAATATCTTTGGAGAATTGTCCCGGATCCTCTTCCTTCTCCCAGCTTGCCTCTTCAACCGGCTGTTCTTCCATTGGACGTAGTACTCCACCCGGCTTGGATCTACGCCCCTTCTTGGCACGACTCTACGAGAGTGGATTTTCTCTATCTCTTTATCGTAGGTCTTGCCCGTTGTTGCTGTTGGTGTCCGCACCGCCCGTTGTCCGCTCGTATCTTCCAAGTCTTCGTGGTAAGGCTTGAGCAAACTAACGTGGAACACCGGATGCCTTTGTAAGCTAGTCGGGAGGTCCAGTTGTATGAGACCTTCCCAACTCTCTTAAGTACTTTGAAAGGCCCCTCATATCGGCGCACCAAACCCTTATGCAATTGTCTGAGTGCTTTGGTTTGGCGCGGAAGGAGTTTGAGCATCACCATGTCTCCTTCCTGAAATTCCAAGGGCCTCCTTTGTTGATCCGCCCACTTCTTCATCTTCTTCGCCGCTTTGTGCAAGTATGCCCTGGCCAGATCCGTTTGTTCATGCCATCCTTTTGCAAACTTGAACGCCGCGGGGCTCTTTCCGATATACCCCCGAGTGATGGAAGTGGGCGTCAATGGTTGTTGCCCAATTGCGAGTTCGAACGGGCTCTCGTTCGTGGACTCGCTCTTCGCAAGTTATATGAGAATTGGGCTATGTCCAGTAACTTGGCCCAATCTCTTTGATTGGCACTCACATAGTGCCTCAGGTACAGCTCCAGTAAGCCATTGACACGTTCAGTTTGGCCGTCTGTTTGTGGGTGGAAACTTGTTGAAAAGTTTAAGTCCGAACCCATTATCCAGGAATGCTTGGTCCAAAACCGCCAGGTGAACCGTGAGTCCCGATCGCTCACGATTGTCTTTGGAATGCCCCAGTACTTCACTACATACTTGAAGAATAGTCGGGCCGTGTCGTCTGCCGTGCGATCCTTCGGAGCCGGAATGAAAACTCCGTACTTAGAGAATCGGTCGACCACCACAATGATCGTACCGCATCCTTCGGATCTTGGGAGACAAACAATGAAGTCCATCGAAACACTTTCCCAAGGTCTTTCCGGAGTGGGCAATGGTTCTAACGGTCCCGCCGATTGCCGATTCTCTATCTTGTCTTGTTGGCACACAAGACAAGTCCTCACGTACACTTGGACGTCCTCGTAAAGTTGAGGCCGGTAGTAGCTCCTTTCCACCAACGCCAAGGTACGATCGACTCCGGGATGGCCAGCCCACCGCGAGTCGTGACATTCTTTGAGGATGTCTCTCCTCAAACTTCCCCATTTAGGAACGTACACCCGTTCCCCTCGGGTATGGAGCAAGTCATCCCTTAGCCAAAATCGCCGCGTCTTCCCAGCTTTGACGCATTCCACCAAAGACTTGGCTAATGGATCGTGCTCCATTCCTTCCTTTAGTTTGTCCACCAGGGGGAATTGTGGTTGGCTAATGGCTGCAAGTTCCGCCTTCCGACTTAGTGCATCGGCCACCACATTATTTGTGCCCGGTTTGTACTCGAGCACAAAGTCAAATTCCGCTAGGAGTCCTTGCCACCGTGCTTGCTTCGGAGTTAAGTTCCTTTGAGTTAGAAAATAACTCGTAGCAATATTGTCCGTCTTCACCACGAACTTGGACCCTAGCAAGTAATGCCTCCACACCCGAAGGCAATGCATAACGGCCGTCATCTCCTTTTCATGCACCGCGTACCTCCGTTCGGTGCCATTGAGTTTCCGGCTTTCGTATGCTACAGGATGCCCCTCCTGCATTAGAACTCCACCGATGGCAAAGTCTGAAGCATCCGTGTGAACTTCATAAGGCTTTGTATGGTCCGGCAGTGCCATCACCGGTCCGTTTGTCACGGCTTGTTTCAACTTCTCAAATGCCTCTCGGCAAGCATCATCCCACACCCAAGTCTTGTTCTTCTTTAGTAGTTCCAGTCAAGGGTGCGGCAATGTGGGAATAGCCGCGGATGAATCTTCTATAGTAGTTAACCAAGCCAAGGAAGGAGCGCATTTCAGGGACTTTCTTGGGCGTCTCCCATTCCTTGATGGCTAACACTTTCTTGTTATCCATCTTTAACTTGCCGCCGAATAATGTGACCCAAGAAGGGCACCTCCTTCTTCGCAAAGTCACATTTCTCCTTCTTCACAAAGAGTTGGTTCTCCCTTAAGATTTGGAAAACCCGCCGTAAGTGTGCCTTGTGTTCCTCCAACGTTTTGCTATAGATGACAATGTCGTCAAGGTACACCACGACGAATCTATCCAAGTATGGTTGGAAGATCCGGTTCATTAACGTACGAGAATGTGGCAGGGGCATTTGTGAGGCCAAAGGGCATCACCAAGAACTCGTAAGAGCCGTATCTTGTGACGCACGCCGTCTTTGCCTCATCACCTTCGGCTATCCGCACTTGCCAATATCCTGACCGCAAGTCTAGCTTTGAGAACCATCTCGCGGCACCAAGTTGATCAAATAGGTCGGATATTAGTGGGATGGGGTAGCTGTTCTTCACCGTAATCTTGTTTAGCGCCCTATAGTCAATGCATAGCCGCATCGACCCATCGTGTTTCTTTTGGAACAACACCGGTGCTCCAAATGGCGCTTTGGATGGCCGAATGAAACCGGCATCCAACAAGTCTTTCAATTGTTTCCGAAGTTCCTCCAACTCCGGTGGTGCCATCCGATAGGGCACCGCAGCGATGAGGCCTTGCACCGGCCTCTAGTTCGATCTTGTGGTCCACCTCCCGCTTCGGCGGAAGTTGTTTGGGGAGTTCGGGTGGCATAACGTCCACAAATTCTTCAAGGACCGTCTTCACTTCGGTTGGGGGCTCCTCCCCAACACTTGGGCCTTCTTCCTTCACCATGGCAATGAAGGTTGGCTCCTGTCGTCTAACTCCTTTAGACAGTTGGAGCGCCGAAAGAGACTTCGCCTTGAGCTCTTCCTCCCGCATTACCTTCACCATGCACGTTTTCCCCTCGTCCATGATGCACATTGTGTTGGTGCTAGGAATTGGAATTGCCCGCACCTGGTCAACGAACTCCATCCCCAACACCATGGGATAGTCGTCCATCGACACCACGGATAGATTCACCTTGCCTCTCCACTCGCCGATACTTAGCTCGACGCCTCGAGCCACGCCATGGATTGGACTGGCGCTGGAGTTCACCGCCTTCAGCCCGGCCCTTCTCTTCCTTGTAGACTATCCCCGGTCTACGAGCTTCTTCGACCTTGATGAAGTTGTTAGTCGCACCCGTGTCCACCAAGGCCTTAGTTTCAAGGTTGTTGGCCTTAGCGAGCACGTACATGCGGCCCTTCGTCGTCCGGATGGTGGCACCTCCACCTTCGCCTTGATTGCATTGAGGAGTTGCAAGGAACCAAGTCGTGGATCCCTCGCATTCCTCTCTTCGTCTTCGTTGATCATCGCGGAGAGCTTGGAGCACTTCGGGCACTCGAACGCCTTGTGAGGGCCTTCACAAAGGAAACAGGAGATCCTTGGCTTCTCCCCGTCCTTGGAACCATTCGCGAAGTGTTTTGGGCGAAAGTCCTTAGACGGTTGGAAGGGTCTCCCTTTTCCTTCACTCCGGTTGTCTCCCCCCACGTTTCTCCTTGTGGAACCTGTTCGCCTTGGAAGTCGATGAAGAACTGGTGGTTTTCTCCGGCTTCTTGTATTCGATGAGTGATTCGGCCACCGCCATGGCCGACGCCAGGTCCCGCACATTTCTCCGTGCGGCTCCAATTTCGCCCATTGTTGCAGTCCGTCCATGAAGGAAAATAATGAATCCTTCGCGGACATGTCCGGGATCTCCAAGATAAGCTCGAAAACTCGCGGACGTACTCCCGCACCGTGCCTTTGTGGGTAAGGCGCCGAAGTTTCGCCCGGGACTCGTCCTCCGCGTTCGGGGATAGAACCGGGCCTTGATCTCCCGCTTGAAATCCGCCCAATTGTCAATAATACATAGGCCGCACTCCTTGTCGGCATATCGTCGCCTCCACCACACCATAGCCGAATCGACTAAGTATAGTGGAGCGGTCTTCACCTTCTTTGCCTCGTCGACAATGTTCAAGGCATCGAAGTCTTGCTCCATGGTCCAGAGAGGAAGTTGTCTAACTCCCTCGCGTTCCTTGACCCAAGCATAGGTCTTAGGCTTTGGCACATCGATTTTGGAGCTGGAATGGCCGCCAACGCCACCTTGGGTGACCGCCATCTTACGAGAGAGACCAATCCGCCTTGATCTCTTTGATTTCCTCTTGCATCGCCAGGATTTGGGACATGAGAGAACCCTTCAAGCCCTCAAATCGAGAGTTCATGTCATCCATGACGGAGTTGAGAAGCCCTTGCATCCTCCCATAGCTTTCCTCACCCTCCGAGTCCAGCTTTTCGATGCTTTCGGTGTGCTCCTCGACCACCTCCATCCTGTTCGGCTAGCGCCAACTCCAATTTGGCTAGTCGACTCTCCGACGGACATGTTTCCCTCGAAACGGACTTGTCTCTCCTCCGTTCCTTAGCGTGGTGCTCCTTGTCGCGGCCTTCGTGGTCGCCACCACTAATGACAACGGATCCTCCGTTTGTCATTTTTGCACCGTCTCGAAGTTTTGATTGTTCCACCGAACTTTAGCACCAACCGTGCTCGATACCACTTGTCACGGGGTCAGCCTTTATAGCGGCTTAACCCGTGCGGCACCTAGTTCCCACCCGTACGAAGGAACACTAGGTCGGCCTAACTCGTCGCATTTGGATCGGAACCCATCGATCCGTTGTAAAGCAATTGTGTAGGGAAGCGCTTAGCGGAAGATCGATTTAAACGAAGGCAACAAACGATTGTATTGATTGCTTGAAAGCTTTACAACATCACTCCCCTACATATAGATGTTAACCCTTTTTTGGCTATGTCGCCAGGAGACATCATATATGATCGAAACATAAAATCTCTACAACTTACTCTATAAGCTAAGTATAACACTTTACAAAGGGGAAATACCCCAAAATGGCCTAAGTATGCTAGGATAAGCCTCGGTCCGTGACATGAGGGATGCGACAACGTCGTGGGGAAGGTCTTTGCGTCGCAGTTTAGATGCTTGGGAGGCTACTTCGGTAGCAGGGTCGTTTAGGTTTGAGGGTGATACGGTGGTCGACGAGCTATGGTGGCGGAAAGGAATGGGTAAGATGTATGGAGCGTGCGAGGGTTAGGATCGAGTAGCTGGAGGGTGAAACAGCGGTGGCTGATTTTGGAGGGTGAAGGCGGAGGCGGCCGGTGGTGTGACGTCCGGCCGGGGGACACTCTTTGGAGGAGACGGATCAAGGGATTGTGGTATGGTGGTAGGTTGTTTTTAATCGTGAGAGCCCCCCCCCCCCCCCTCGTCCCGTCCGTGAATGGTTTTTTTTTGGGTGGTTTTTAAAGGATGGGAAAGGATGAGGTTCAGCCGTGATTAGTCGTGGGTTCTGGCGAGATGGTGGAAGCTCACGGGTTGATCTTGTAGGTGAGGCAGGGTCGGTGGTTGTAGGTTTGCGAGACGGCGGTGGTAGCCATGGCGGGAGGGAAAGCCGAATTGGGAAGTGCAAGAGGAAGAAGAGAAGGGGAAAGGAGAAGGCAACGATGCCCAAAGCGGATCTGCACCTTGCTTCGTGCCAGGAGGACGGTGACGAGACGCGTGAGGGAGAGAGAAAGGGTAATCGTTTTTTTTTTTGGTGCAGATTTTTTTTGTTTTTTTATTTATTTATTTTGTTTTGTTTTGTTTGGTTTTTTGTTTTTGTTTTTGTTTTTAAATCAAACCAATGGGGAGATGACACGTGGGCTAGGTTAAGCGGGAAAGAGGAAAATGTGGCGGCTAGGGTTTTAAAATTTTCGATTGGTTAGTTTTTTAACCGATGTTTTTAAGTTTGCGAGTCGGCAAGGAAACTCGGGTTTCAAAAAATCATAAAAAAAAATTTTTGAACTCGGAGCGTCACAACGAGCGACCCCGTGTCATTTTATTTGAAAATGAATTCTTTTGTACGCCAGATCCGCACCGCGTGTCCCTAAACCGTGTCTTATTACGAAAAAAATATATTTTTTTATTTTTTTGAAAAATGTTCCAGGTGGAGAATATATGCAATATATATATCAAAATTCTCGGAACAATGAGTATAATAAGAAAATGAGGTTCGTGACCTGATCCGGAGTGTCATTTTGAAGGGCGATTGTCATTTGACCGCCGTTAGCGGTCCGAACACGATTTGACTATAACTTCTTCGTTTGACTTGGAAATTGAGCGAATGGTCAAGCGTTGATCTTCAAATTTGGTTTTTATCGCCTGAAACTTGCTCTTTGGCATTTGAAAATCCTTTTAAAGAAGTCTTTGAAATTGCACGTTCAAATCAATAGTCACGTCTCTTTATTTAACTATACAAGGTGATTAACAAATAGAAAAGAAGTATAAAGTGGAAAATGAATGTGTATGTCCAACCCGGACAAAATGGGATCCAACATATACGCTATGGATGTGTTTGAGTTCATCTGCTTCGTCACTTAAATTATGGAATGACAAAAACAAATATTCACGTGCGTTAAGTCTGGATGAGTTGAAATAAAAAAATATTATTAATATATGAATTTTTAGTTTTGTATGTCCTTATTAATACATAGAATCATTATATATATTATTAATATATCAATTTAATTAATAAATTTAATTTAATTTAATGATGTTTATTTTAAAATTGACGTAAATAATTTGTGTAATTCGCATTTTGGTGGTGGAGTGTATTTACAGATCGGTAGATAATTCGCATGATTTTTTTTAAATAAATAAAATGATTATCTTTATCAATGAGCCTGCGTGAATTATATGTGAAATTTGTTTTGTTTTTGTTTTTTTAAGGTTTGGAGGGCAAAAGCAAAAAGGTGGTGAATTGCTGATGGATAATGCGACGGTGGTTCGGTGACCGTGACCATGATGTGTGTGGGAGACGCGGGACTGGAGGCGTCTACGTGGGAGCCTTATTCGTCAACCCGCAACGAACCCCCAAATACTCAGGGAGTCATCTTCTTCCGTGTCCAAGACCCCTCCGCTCAGGCTCTCCCTGTTCCCCTAACCCCCCAATGAATCACATCTAGGGTTTCAATTCCTTGCAACTCAAAATTCACCGCCGGAGTTGCACCGGCAATACAGTCCGAACGTCCGTCCGTCCATGGCGCTGTCCCCTTCGAATGTCGTCGTCGTCGTCTTCCTCGTACTAGTGTGGTTCCTAGGGTTAGGGTTCAGTGACGCTCTGAAGGTGCCTTTCAGGGTCAAAGACGTGCTCCCTGTTCTCCCGCGCCAGATTTCGTGGCCCGTTCTCAACAGCTTTCACAGCGCCGTGGACCTGTTGCCGTCCTATGTTGGCTCCCTCGCTCCCGCCAACGGATCCATCCAGTGGAAAGGGGCTTGCTTTTCCGAGAACCAAGCTCGGCTCGAGTTCACCGATGCCCCAGACGATCCAGACCCAGCCTTGGGGGGTGGCCTTATCCATCTCACGGTTCGCTCACCTGCTCTCCGATTTGCTGCCTTTCTCTTATTTAATATACATCCCAGTTCAATTGAATTAAATGGCTCATTAACTGTATTAATTTTATTTGGATTTCTTTTATATACATATATATGGTAAATGTGATGAGAATGATGGGAACTTGGTAGTGTTTAAATGTTCTGCTTTTGAATTTGAATAGACCTTTGCGTGAACAACACCAACTTGAATAATACTTGGCACTTTTTATGAATTTCTCTTCCTTATGCTGAAGTCCAGGAATGAATATACTTTTCACTTTCATGTTTTTGATTGATTCTTCTATAGTGTTATGGTCAAGGAACTGTAGTGTATGCTGATGGGCTTCTGGCTGAAACCATTTTAGGCGACAGTTTAAGTAACTTACATGAGATGATGATAGTTTGTGAATGCAGCTATAATATATTTATTGTCTAACACTCATATGGCTATATTTGATAAGTACTCGGTATACATTTATGTGTTTTTTACTTTTTGCACCACAGTTTTACTGCAAACTGTGTGCGTGCAATTTTATTTTCTGCTCATATATATATATATATATATGTTTGGGTGTGTGTGTCTTTGTTGCATGTCCAACTTCCTTTGCATCAACGTGTAAATTTTGAATTCTCATTTGCTGTGTTGTCTTATTCTTCATTTCTCACTTTCATACCTTTCACAGACATCTGCTGCCCATAGCTGGACCTGCATGGATCTCTACGTTTTCGCTACACCTTATAGGGTCACTTGGGATTATTACTTCACTGCACTAGACCATACCTTAGTAATTGATTCATGGGAAGAACCAGCAGAGTTGGAATATGTATGTTCTTTGGACTCCAACTTTGACTTGTTTTATTGTACAATTACTTATTCTTTGGTTACCATCGTGCAGGTTAAAAAACATGGAATCTCTTTATTTCTCATGCCATCTGGAATTATGGGGACATTGCTTTCTTTGATGGATGTGTTGCCTCTATTTTCTAATTCTGCTTGGGGTCAGAATGCTAATATTGCTTTTCTGAAGAAGCACATGGGTGCATTGTTTGAAACTCGTCCGCAGCCTTGGCGTGCAACTATCAATCCTGAAGATGTTCACTCTGGTGATTTTTTGGCAGTATCAAAGATTCGTGGTCGATGGGGTGGATTTGAGACTTTAGAAAAATGGGTAACAGGTGCATTTGCTGGCCACACAGCTGTTTGCTTGAAGGATGAATTTGGTAGTCTTTGGGTTGGTGAGTCAGGACACGAGAATGAAAAGGTAAGGAAGAAGCTATTTATGAGTGACAAATTTGCAGTTTGGTTTCAGCTTCCTCTGATTGATGCTTAATAATCTGAGTTAGTTTTATATCCAGGATTTTGCAATACTTTCTCAATGTTTATGGTATTCAATCATTGAACTTTTTGCTGCCCCTTCTAGAAGCTTATCTATGTAATGCCTTCTTGTCATGTCACAGGGCGAGGAAATTATTGTTGTAATTCCATGGAATGAGTGGTGGGAGTTGGCACTTAAGGATACATCCAATCCACATATTGCTTTGCTTCCTTTAAATCCTGACATGCGGGCAAAATTCAACAGCACTGCAGCTTGGGAGTATGCTCGCAGCATGTTAGGCAAACCTTATGGCTACCACAACATGATATTTAGTTGGATTGACAGCATAGCTGACAACTATCCACCGCCTCTTGATGCTCACTTGGTATTCTACGATGCAGATTATTATTAATGTTTCCTCTCCATTGAATGCGATGATTGATTCACTTTTGATGTCTAGTTTGTTAAAGATTGCTGGGTTTAGTTTTGTTTCCAACTTGCACTGATGAAAGCCTAAAACATTGTGCAGACATGATTCTAAGATAACTTTGTTTTGGAAAAACCTATGGACCAGTTCGTCTGTTTTTTTTTGCTAACAGCCCACAAATGAGGTGATGAAATGGCTTATGTGTCATCTTTTTTATTCGCGGGCTGAAGCGTCCCTCCTTTGTTTTTACCCCTGCACAGTGATTCTTTCATAACATCCAACTGGTGGGGCTGGTCCAATAGATGCATGCATAAAATGCTTGCATTTTGGATATAGATTTAAATGCAAACGATAATTGTGTATACCATTACAATACCTTTACTTTTTCTGTGCAGCGGTATAAATTAAAAATAGTAATAAGAAACTGCACCAGATTCTTTTCCTATAAATGATCTTACTTTGCATATTGTATGCATGGCATTTGTTTACATGAGCTGGTATTTAAGATTCTTTGCAAATAATGCTCTTACTTTGGATATTGTATACAGATAATTTCTGTCATGTCTATGTGGGCTAGAGTGCAGCCAGCATATGCTGCCAATATGTGGAATGAAGCTCTAAATAAGCGACTTGGTACTGAGGTATTTAAGCTTATTTCAATTTCACTTCAGGGAAGTTTTAAATAAGCTTGATATTTGAATCTCACTTATTAATTTTATATTAGCAATGTTTCTGCTGTATTTCTTTATAATTAGATCTATCTAAGATTCATGTTGACTGTGGAGTCAATGTTGCAACTTCTGAATTTACATGTAGATTTGTTCTGGATGAAAGTATAATTAATGATAATTATTTTTCTTTCAATATGTATCAAAAGAAATTTAAGGTGCCCTGCGTTTGTTAGTGAAGTTTTTTGTTGGTTTTGAATAATTTGTACGTAATTATAGGACAGAAGAATACAGTCATAAATACCTACGTCTTTAATATATTTCAAAAGTTCTTTTGTTGATGCAAATGACCGTTACGTATCTTCCTTTAGTACTTGAGTTTCTATGTTCGTTGTATGCTTAGCGTTCTTTGTTTGCAGGGCTTGGAATTGGAGGCTGTCCTTGCTGAGACTGAAAGACGCGGCATTAGCTTTGATGAGTTGCTGACAATTCCAGAGCAAGATGATTGGGTGTACAGTGATGGGAAATCGACAACGTGTGTTGCTTTTATACTTGAAATGTACAAGGAGGCTGGCATTTTTGGTCCCTTATCCAGCTCAATTCAAGTAACTGAGTTCACTGTAAGTAGCAAACACAAAATCTGCATTTAGTGTGTTCTGACCCTAACGAACCCTTTCACATTAAGAATTGAAGACAACAATATATGACTAGGCTTCATTGCTTTGGAACAGATTCGAGATGCGTACATGCTCAACGTCTTTGATAACAACAATACCCGCTTGCCTGGTTGGTGCAACAGTGGGGATGATCGACTCCCTTTTTGCCAAATTCTGGGTAAGTATCGGATGGAATTTCCACAGTACAGCACAATCGTGCCTTACGCCAGAATGAATGAGAATTGCCCCTCCTTACCCCCAACCTATCAGAGGCCCCCGCGTTGCTAGATTTATACTCAGCCACGCTATCTGCATTTATGACTATCGGCCTATTGCTAGCGGCCTAGTTTATGCTGCATTGTAATCCGTAATGGCAGTCAAAAGAATACCTGTAAAAAGCTCTGTAATTTATTTCAGGGGAATGTAAATATTCATTTATATTTTGTCTTTAATCGAGAACCGCTTCTACACGCAGTGCTGGCTTGTAATTTAGATAAAAAGATATTTTTTTTCTTTCTTAAAATGCTATTTAAGAAAAATTGAGAAATAAATATTGAAACCTTTTGTTGCGGGACGAACAATAAATATGTACTCTTCTTTTTTCTTTTAACGACAATTTACTCATAGTAGATTACATCATTGAAGAGCTGGAATGATCGCAATTTACCCATGAGTAGAATGTTAAGGTAAGTTCATTGAGATTAGGTATATTTTACAAAAATGGATCTAAATTTCATCTGTTTATTAAAAAATAAATAATCGAGATTAAAGGCTTCATACAAAGTAGTTTGAAGAGGGTCTGACTATAAGATTAAACGAACGAGAGAGCAGAAGAAATGGTAAGGTTTATAATATGTCTATAAATGATTATTCATATACACTTAAGGAATCAAACACCAATCGTCATCTTCTGACTTACAACATACAATCGGGGCAAATACAAAACCCAGTTGGCCGAAGCAATTATGAAACCAACCAAAGAAAAGAAGAGGGGTGAAGAGAAGAAGGAAGTATAACTTGGGTCTGCATACGTAGATATACAGACAAATTAGATGGATGGAGATAAAATAATTAAAATAATGAATTAATGGGCCGCAGAGGTTTTGTATTGAACAATTACTTAGGGCCGTGCTCTCCCTGCTTGGACTTGTTGTACTTAACCTTGAGCTTCACCCAGCTGATGCCCACATTGGCTCCGTCCTTCACCTTCTTCATCCCTGTAGATGCCGCCGCCTTGGTTTTGTTGAAGCTTTCTCCGAACTTCTTCGAGTACTTGGCGGATTTCCTGTCGGAAGCCACCGGTCGAGGGCTGTTGTTGTTTGTGTCCCATTGGTCGGCCCACGAATTCTCAACCCCGTTTTCCTTAGTCATTGTCGTACGTCGCCTTTTGTCGACCGAACCCAATGAATCCCAGAAAATGTTTTGACCCAAAAAAACAAAAAACAAAAAAAAAAAAGGCAAAAACAAAAGAGGAAGCAGAAAGACAGACAGGCAAGGAGGTAGGAGAGAAGGACGAGGGTCGCTGATGAGAAGGGCATATAGGCATTTACTTGCGATTTTTCGGCGACTTATTTATAGATGTCATGGCCTATTCTTGTACAAAACGAGGATATGATTATCCCAAAATAGCAGAATGAGAAACAAGACCCAAATAAATAACAGAAATTTCTGGTGATCCTCGAACTAGCTTGAAGGCGCGTCAATGGCGTCATCGTGTCGTGTCCTCCCCATCATGGCGGTTCGTTGTTGGTATTAGCTGCTTTTTGAGAAGAGGTTAGAGGTGGGTATATATAAATAATGAAAAAAAAAAGATACGCATGAAACACCCAAGTAGTGACTAGTGAGCTCGCCAAACCTATACATGATTAAATTTTCACAAAATAAATTAAAAGAAAAACATTTACTTGCCAATTCAGGCACCACATAAGATAACTCAGATATCAAGCGCATCTGGCAAAATATCAATGATATTGTGATATAATCAAAGAAAATTGTTAGAATTTCAATTGTTGTTCAGTGAAAATTGTTAGAATATATATATATATATATATATATATATATATATATATATATATATATATATATTGAAATTTGATTTCTGGATTTGATATAATCAAATTCTTTTCTAGAAGTTTATCATTCAAAATATTATATTTTAATGTTTTTAGAAACAAATCTAACATTTATAATGTAACAAAAGAATTTGGAAATAAAACTCATTTTTCGTAAAACATAGTCTTAGTTACAAATACCTTTTAAAAAAAATCCTTTTAAAATTTTGACTTTATCCGTTGTTTGTTTGTACTTTTTGCGGATGCTGTTTCATTTTCAAAAGTTGGTCTTATTAACATCAAGATAAAAGAAACAAAAGAAAAAAGAAGATGCACAAGTTCGAGTTTATTTCATAAACAAAAGAAACAAACAAAAACAAAGGTGTCGTGAGTTTAACCTTATTTCAATTTAACCGCAAGGGTACAATATCATGTATTGTAAAATTTAATTAACTGTAAAAATTTTATTTATGTAGATATTATTTGATCTATAATGATAGGTGGAAGCGTTTTTGAAATTATTGTCGGAGTTTGATCAATGAGTTTTGATCTTTCAAATTAGCATGACTCGTATGAATCTTAGTTCTTAATAGTTCTATTGATGGAGATACATACCTAATAAGTCATCGTGTAATATGGGGACCATAAACATATATATTGTATTTGATATTTTCAATTTGGCCCATCATCAAATTAAAAATAGCGAGTTTATCATCTATACATTAATTTCATGACAATTATATCCTTAAGTCTTATTTTTAAATCTTAATTAGATCACTTTAATTTAGACTTTTTCAAATAATAACACAACACAATTAATATTTATATATTTGTCATATTACTAATGAGAAGCCTGTTTGAGTCTATAGATAGATTTTTTCAATTTACCAATCATATTCTTTGGGTCTACCAATTTAAAGTTTTTTTTGTTGTACCATATAAATTGTTTTATCAATGTCACTATTGAGAAAAGTTTGTTTTGACATCTTTATACTAAATCTCAAGGTCAAAATGTGCAATAAGAGTCATAATTGTCCTAAAAGAGTCTTTCGTTGAAACCGAGAGGAAGTCTAAGTCAATTCATTCCTTTTGAATAAAACATTTTGCTACAAGACAAGCCTTACCTCTCCACATTACCTTGCAAATTCCTTTTGGTTTTAGAAATTCATTTACAACTAATGGACTTTACATCCTTTTGGTAATGGAACAAGTTCTCAAACTTTATTGTCTTGCATAAACTTAAAATACTTATTCATAGCATTAATCAACTTTTTAAAAATTTAAACCTTACATAGATTGATGAAAGTTGATTGGATCATCTTCTAACATTCTTATGGTTTTTTAAATATAATCATTGAAATATCATTTATCATTTCTATAGTGGATCGCCTTAATGACATTAGATCTCTCCCCCCATCGGCTTGCACAATCAACAAGTAATATGAACCAGGCAACACTCACAAGATAAATTTAAAAAATATCTATTGATATCATTATTTATCTAATTCAAGTCATGCATCAAAATCAGATTAGGTCATGCTAGTTAATGATTTATTGATTAATTTCAAAAACTACCTATTTCATAAATGTTACGTGTCAACCAAAAAATGCCTAAATTATGATTCAAAAATCATTTTCTAAATACTTCTTACAACACAAATATTAGTATGCTTACTAATTACTTTTTTTCTTAGAGTACAAAAAATACATTGGCTACAAAAAAAAAAGACTCTAATTGCTTTATATTATTATGACATCCACTCACATCTACGGGCGAATTTTAATTTCTTTGCTGCCTTGGTCATAGAAAAATCATGACTTTGTGTCAATAGCCATAGAAAGATTAAAAAATAATTATTTGCTCACAACACTGAGCTATTTCATGCAGTAAAGTCGTAAACCTATTTTAGAATACAATCCCAATTTCCAATCCGACTTCTACTAAGTTATTCTAAACTGGAATTAGGAATTACTTGAAAAGATTTTATAATTTTTTTTGAGAGCCCTAACCATGATTCACTGTTTATTTGACACGATTTCAATTTAATTTGAAAAATTAACGTTACAAATTCACAGTTTTGGAGAGGATAGTTCAAATTTCAAATGATAGTGGTGAGATCATCATTGGACTCGATCTTCAATTTTAGGGACACAAAGGATGAAGACATTAGGATGAGTGATATGAGATTATGAGAGAGCTAGGTTAATATGGATATGGCGGGACAAGGGTTTTTTCGGAGCGAAATTTATAATATACCGTTCTTGCTTTCACCATCTGCTATACATACGAGTAGAGTAAGCTCTATCTGTAATGGCCAGAAGGAGTATTTTTAGTAATTGTTGAAATAAATAACAAAAAGTTACCTAAATATGGATGCTACTTAAAAACACATTACACTTGAAAGCGAATCCATGCTAGAATTTCGATGTTTTTTTTTGGTATATATTGTCTTGGACTGTCGGTGAGAGTTCTATTTCTTGATGAGCAAACATATGGTTATGGTCCCACCAGCCCGTCAAGGTCTGGGTAATTCATTGACATTTGGGCATTATATATTGTTATCTTAATTATGGAAATGTTTTGATAATATTGTAAGTTTAATTATTTAAATGTTACGAACTATTTGTATTAGTAAAGCGGTTGGAGAAGCAGGAACGTGCACGGGGATTGCCGTTTTCATTTCGTACTTGGTAATAACGCCACGCGCTGACGGAAGTGCTACCGTCAGACGGCGCCTTCCTCCTGGACCACTGCTTCGCTTCCTCCACGAATTACGAATACATGCATGCGACAAAAGTCACAACATTTAAGGCTTCTGGTCTAAATACAACAGAAGTTGTTCAATTCTTCTACCTACCAAACCCAATGAAACTCCCGCCGTCACGGCGTCGCCACTCGCCAGCCCTCCTTAATTCCTCCCATGATCCCATCGCATACGCTTCCTTATAAAGCTACGCATACCTCAAAAACGCACTTCACCACCTACCCCATCGCCACGTGGATGCATACAAACCACCCCTATGGCCTATATCAAGTGTCAACTGTCAACCCAATTTTCTTTTTATTTATTTTATTTATAAACTCATTTTTTTATATTTTTTTAACCCATGGTTCTTGAAGCTCCAACAGAAGCTTCGTCGCCGAGACGAAACATGAAATCCATTGCCCCAAACATACTATATTTATAATTGGATGCCCCCCTCTCCCTCTCTCTCTCTCTGTCTCTCTCTCTCTTGTCATTATTGAAGACCAAGATTCGAAGACATGAGGTCGTATTTCTGCTGGTTTGAACTCGTTCTTTTAACTGCTCTATTGACGCCGCCGTCTGCAGCTGTCTTCCCCCGATTTTTCCCAAACATATCCTCCGCGCTGCCGCCGTCCTCCCTTATCCCAAACCCCACCGCCGTCGGCGGCCCGTGGAAGGTTTTCCAGAACTTGACTGGATGCCACCGCGGCGACAACCTCGCCGGCCTCTCCGGCCTTAAAAAGTACTTCCGCGAGTTCGGCTACATCTTGGACCCCAATAACCACAACTTCACCGACGACTTCGATGACAAGCTCGAAAAGGCCCTCAGGACCTACCAGCGCAACTTCAATCTCAACCAAACCGGTGAGCTCGACGACCAGACTCTCCGCCGCATCGTCCAGCCCAGATGCGGCGTCGCCGACATCATCAACGGCACATCCTCCATGAACTCCGGCAAATCTTCGTCACCCCCTCCGTGGTCAACTCAACTCCACGCCGTCCAGCACTATACCTTCTTCCCCGGACAGCCGGCATGGACTAAGCAGGTCAGCGATCGCGATTAACTGTTTGAAAATAAACAGAGCATATATGACCCGTGTTTTTTTTGAATACATTTTTTTTAACCTCATCATTATTTTATTTCATTTTATTGCAATTTTGATGGCACTTTGTCCCACTCATAAACCATTCTGCATGACTCCGTCAACAGACCTTAACCTACGCCTTCCTGTCGGACAATCAGCTCCCCGACGACGTGAAGGCCGTATTCGCGCGCGCCTTCGACCGGTGGGCCACCGTGACGCCACTAACATTCACGGAGGCCACCTCGTACTCATCAGCTGACATCCGGATCGGATTCTACTCCGGAGACCACGGCGATGGCGAACCGTTCGACGGAGTTCTAGGAACCCTGGCACACGCGTTCTCGCCGCCGAGCGGCCGGTTCCACCTCGACAAGGATGAGAATTGGATGGTCAACGGCATGACTTCATCGGGGTCGTATGCGGCGGTAGATCTGGAATCTGTGGCGGTGCACGAGATCGGGCATGTTCTGGGCCTCGGACACTCCTCGGTTGAGGAATCCATCATGTACCCAACGCTCGCCACAGGTTCGACCAGGCTGGACCTCGCCACCGACGACGTGCAGGGTATTCAGAAGCTCTACGGAAGCAATCCCAATAACAACGTTACGGCTGCTTCGCCGACCGTGTCAAGTCAGGAAAGGGAGTCGTCGGACGGCGGCGTTCGCGGTGCTGCCAGTTCGGGACTCGCCCGTGCGATGGCCGTTGGGTTGCTATCGTTTCTTTTGTAAATTATATTTTGTTTTTAAAATTTTGCTTGATTCTTTTGTTTTTCGTTTTTTTTTTTGGAAATCATTGGTCATCATTATTATTTTATATTTATTTATTTTGTTGATATTCGGGACTTTCTGCATGTGGTGTACAAAAATTTGTCTTTGCCGGCTGCATTATTAGGTGAATGAATGACCATTTATTATATAGTTTTATAAGGCCACGAATCGCCTATAAATATAATATATTTTTTCTTAATTTCACGTTTTAGTTTTTTTCTAAAATAACGTGAAACGTCTATGTTCGGGATTTGTTCTTTTATTTGGTCCAGGGCTGAACGAGCAGGTTTGTTCACCTACAAGTTTAACTGATCTAGAAGGAATGATTAGTCAGACACAAATGAGTACCAGAGAAGCGAGAAATTAATGTCTGACATACACTTAATATATTCAAATTATAGCCCAAATTGTTTATAAGTTGGCAAAGTCCTTGGTTTTTTTTTGTTAAAAGAGTCAAACATGGATTAAATTATTTTTAAAATGTTTAATAATTAATTAACTTTTGTAAGTTATATCGTGAGATTGTATAGAAGCAAAAAATTATTATAAAAATTAATAGTATGACTGTACGAGTTAACACTATTACAGGAAAAATGCAATTGAGATGAAAATAGGAACAAATTATTAAAGGTTTGTTCACCTACTAGTTTAACTAATCTAGAAGGAATGATTAGTCAGACACAAATGAGCAACAGAGGAGAGAGAAATTAATGTGTGACATACACTTAATATAGTCAAATTATAGCCCAAATTATTTATAAGTTGGTAAAGTCGTTAGCTTTTTTTTTTTTTGTTAAAAGAGTCAACTGGGATACATTTATTTTTTAAATGTTTAATAATCAATTAACTTTTATAAGTTATATCGTGAGATTGTATAGAAGGAAAATATTATTATAAAAATTAATAGTATGACTATGAGTTATTATTACTACAGAAAAAAAATGCTATTAAAATGAAAGATTAATATTACTATGCGACTGCATTCAAAATTTATTAATCAAAATAATATTGTTTGGATTAAAATATAAAATGATTTTTTCAAAAGAAAATTGAGGACAAATTATTAACGGTGAGTAACGAAATCAATCGTTACAAAACTCTGACAACCATCCCAAACAAACAAAATTTTATTTTTATTTTTTAAAATAAATTAAAAATCACATTTTTATAAATAAGATTAATTTCCAATTTTCCATCCCAAATGCTGTCATCTTTCTTCTGCTGCCCTCCCTCTCTTCCTCCAATCGCCATCATGTCGTTGTCGCTATCGAGGATGACGGCGTTGGCGGCATCGACTTGATTGCTCAGGCCCACTCCGACCCCCCCAAAACCCCTTCTCGATCCTCGGCGTTGGAAAGGTCGTTGTGCTTGGGGTGTCCACCATTGATCAGTTCTAGAACCACACATGGAGGATCGAGGGACTCTACTAGTGGGGGTTGTTGTTTGTTTGCCCATTGCGTTGATTAGGGTTGTGTTGTTTGGATTATGCTTGTTGGTGGGCTTCTTGGCCACCAAACTTGCTCTTTATGGCTGGAAGAATTGGCATAACCCCATGCCAAAATGGAGATCCAGGTTAATGTGGGTCACCCAGGCTTCTGCTCGCTGCATACTTTTTTGTTTTGGGTATGTGCATTTCTCATTATGTGTTTATGGTGTTTTTTTTCTTTTTCAAAATTGGAAATTAAGGTTGTTCCGTTTGCTTGCATATAAAAAAAGAGATACGACTAATATGATTGTCTTTTTTTATGGATGTTTATTACATGTGATGTGATGAATCGAAAGTTCATTTCAATATAACCCCAAAAAAAGCTAAAATCTTGGTGTGATGTCCATCAATTTAGACCAAAACGTATTTTTAAGGTTGAAATATGTAGCTTCCATGATCTTAGACGGGAAATTTATGAGTCAGAGTCTTGATTTGTTAGTGCATTATCTGCAAAAGCAAAAGAAAATACTTTGATCTCGGCAATGGGCGAGTATGTTTAAAATTTAAAGTTTAAGGAAAATGATTCAATGCCGTTTAGTTGATCGTTCGTTTATTAAGTGAAGGTTAGAGAAGACCCAGGTTGGGACTTGGGAGCACACTGAGTGGTGCACTAGCTAGTGAGCACTTTGGTTGGCCTTGCAACAAGTAATTTGGGACTCATTTCTTGTGAAGCAACTGCATATTCGGTTGTATTGGAGTACCTGCTTCCACTGGCAGTACCACTGGTGTTTTCTTTCTCCGTCATCTTGCTTTTTTTTGTTTTGTTTTTTGGTATTTTCTTGCCATACGCGGTAGTGGTGGGAGGCATGCATGGGGGGAGGGTGGACTATGGATGGAGTTGTCTCAACAAGCTTATTTACTATTGGCCCCTGTGTCTATATGAACTGATCATTTTTAGGCATGTGCGCGCGCATGTGAATTAATTTGTAGGGTGCATTATGTGTGATTGGACAACCATAAGAAATTTGGAAAATAGATTTCGTGAAGAACTGTATGAGCTTGTAGCCATGGAGCTAGTTATGAAGCTTGGGATGGGTTCTTTTCTGTTGAAAGTTTTGATTCCACATTATATATGAACTTTTATGGATAAGTATTTTGGTATAGCAAATTATATATATATATATATATTGTTTTGATTGGATTTCAGTTTGTAGATCAAGCACTACAAGAAAACTAGACTATGCCGGCGTTTTTTTCAGTGGCATTTTCTGAAAATGCCGGCATAGAACATATTAGGCGGCGTTTCTAAGTAACGCCAGTAAGAAGTATCTATGGCGGCGTTATGAAGAACAAACGCCGGCATACGTTTCTATCTATGTCGGCAGACCAAAAATCTCGACCACAGATGTTTTAATGGTGACGTTTGTATAAAACGTTGTCATTGTCTTGTAGTTAAAATAAATAAATATATATATCTCATCTCTCTCTTATCATATCGTGTATAAAAAAACAAATCTGCATTCTCATCTCCCTCTATGCGTCCTAGGTCAATCTACCGGCACTGTCAATCGCCACTATCTTTTTGTCGCCGCCGATATGTAGTGTGTTCATCTTCTTCCTCCTCCAATTTGTTCGTGTGTTCATTTTTCTCCTTCGATCTGTTCGTGTGTTCATCTTACTCCTCCGATCTGTTCGTGTGCTTTATCTCTCTCGCAAGATCTGTTCGTCTATGCAATTTAGGATTTGAGAGGTACCAAGTTTATGTACATATTCCTCTTTAGTGCATCTATGGTTTAGCATCTATGGTCATTTTAAAATAAATATGATTTCAGTATCTATGGTTTCCTGCGTTTATTTTTTCTTTTCTAAGTATGTATGATTTTCTTGTCAACATATAGTATTCTTTTGTTTTCATTTTTATGATAATTTTGTTGTTGTATTGTTTGAAAACGTATTTTTATAGATGACGTTAAGGTGGTGGTCTCCCAAAATGTAAGCATTATATCTTGTAGTGGTTAGCAAAAATATATCTGTCATAGAGTTGGCAACAAATAAAAAAAGCTCCCAAATCTGGGACCATTGAGCATTGAATGCAAAAAACAAAAACCGAGCTGTAATTGATTGCAAAGTAGGAAATTTTATATCAGTTCAACACTAACGTGTCGTGAGCTCCTAAATGAATTATGTAAGACCCTCACAGTATTTGACGAATTATAATTAATGGATGACATAAATCATTGATTAATGAAAGTTGCCAAAGTCCCCAAGATAAAACAATAAGTTCATGAATTAAATTAAATTATGAAAAGTTGGGTTATTCTAGTATGCTCCTGCGGATAGAAAACAGTCAGCAAGGAAACAAAACAATAAGATATAGAAAAATCAAGAAGTTAATAAATAAGTGATAAAGATTGTCTTGCTGCCTACAATCTCCGAAAATCACCCTTTATATACTGTTTAGTGTTTACAGTTTATTTCTCTCTCTATTCCGGTTAAGGTTTATATATCTTACATTTTGTATGCTTGAGCAGCAAACGGCCAATCAGGACTCCATATTCTGGCATGGAACCTTTTAGCTTGAAATACTATAGGTAGTGAGGCATCTGGAATTGGTGCCCAGAACCCAAATGGAATTGCCCAGAACCCAGCAACAAAGTCTGCTGTTAGTAATATGTATTTATGCATGGCTCACTGAGTTTAGCTAACGGCTAGCTAGTTCATATTCATTGGCTGTTTTTTTTAGTCCATCTATTTCTGATGTGCTTTTATAGAAGCTTTATATTGTTTAAATTTGGTTGCAGGTGAATGGCTCAGACACTAAGGGCAAATCCTTGGCAGGGAACATTCATGAAAAGGAACCCGCCCCAAAAAGTGTTGTTATTGTATTGTTGTTTATATACACGCCTAGATTCATTAATTATGTTGTAGTTTCATGTTTCTTTCTATTAATTCAATCAATGTTGTCAGCAGGAAATAAATGCTTTCCACACACAAGTGATTGAAATTTGGGCTATATCTATTTGAGGGCTGGATTGGTTTAGTTAAAAGTGCTGTATATCTTTGTCCAACATTGCAGTGAATTAATAGGGTCCAAATTTTAACAGACGCAGATTTCATCTTCAAGATGTGTTTTTTACTCTATTTTTCTTCCCAAGTCCTTTCATATTATGATTTTTCTCAAATTATATATGTTTGTGTTCTAACATAAACTTAATGGACACTGTTTGCTTCTAGCATAAACTTAATATCTCCTATTTATCATATCATTGATAATATCTCCTATTAATCATATCATATTTGATAAATCACATCTGATATCATATATGTCAAATTTATTATCTCATTTTCATTTGAATATGTTATTTGATAATAATATCATTTATCATATTATTAGAATGCAAAATCTGTTTTTCATATTTTCCTTTGTTTATCTGATAATGTTGTTTATCATTATCATAGTTTCCTTTGTTTAAGCAAATATGACAATTCTCTATTATGATAATGTGTTATCATTTTTTTGCTATGATAATTGACATGTTTTGATAAATGTCTTTACAGGGCTCATTATCAGGTTTGACATGTTTTTGCTATGATAAATGTCCCTTGAACCCTAATACATATTCTGATAGTTTAGTAGCAAGTGTTGCTCAGACCAAATCATATTAACCTCGGTATGTCCCACTTGCATCCCATGAGAATTGTCCCACTTGCATCCCATGAGAATTGTCCCACTTGCATCCCATGAGAATTGTCCCTTGTTGGTTCACTCACGTGTAGAAAAAACTCTTGTCAGGCTGATTGACAGAATTAATTTCTTACATGATTATTACAATAGATTATATTATTTGTATTTCATGTAATTGTGTTATATTTAATTTAAGATACCTTTAATGTGCTTACATTATATTAGTTTCACTAACATTGTATTATAAATTCAAAATTAATATGTTGTGTATCAATTTGATGTAGGAAAAAAAGACGACCGTGCGCAAGCAAGGACAGATTTATATATTCAAAGTAGAAAAAGAAAATATAGGAATCTGTCATTGAATTGTGGCAAATAATATCATTAGTAGATAATAAATATTGAAAGTAAGTAGTTTTATGTTGATAGATTATCTTTCAATTTACTTAATTATTGATTAATTCATATATTTGCAGAAGGAAATAGATTGATATAAATGTATTCTTATGTGTTCAATTGTAGAATTTCGGTGGTGCTCCAACAAATGAGGATTTTTCGGGTTTACAAACAAAGTCTTGATGTGCAAGCCGCTACAACGAAGAATAACTTGAAGCAAATAAAAGACTGTTTCATATTTTGTATTTCAAAAGTATAAGAAGTCGAATAGATTTATGGTTATTTTACTATGTATGGATATTATAATTTGAATTCTTATTTAATTGGGTTAATGAAGCTAGCTAGTAAGGGCATGTTTGGTTGGGGTATTTTCTGTTTTCGTTTTCAAAATGTAATAGCAGTTTTCGGGTAAAAAAATTGAAAAATGAAAACAACAAAAATTTATTTTCATTTTTTATGTCCTAAAGAATGAAAACAATATTTTATTGTTTTCGGTTTTATTTTTTTTATACTCGAAAACAACTATCGCATTTTGAAAATGAAGACAGAAAACAGGTGAAACAAACATGCCCTAATTTGTCTGTTTTCAGCCATTAATAGTTTCCAGCTAATTGGGTTTACAAACAAAGTCTTCGGTGAGGTGTAATCCTTTTAGGCCAAAAATATTTGTCTCTAAACTACCGACGAATATTGTAGTCAACTGGGAAAAAAAAAAGTTCACGGCCATCTCTATGCCGGCGTTTTTCAAAGTGCTGGCATAGTTCAACTATATACCGTCGCTTTTCAAACGCCAACATAGT
Organism: Taxillus chinensis; assembly: GCA_023512835.1. Lineage (NCBI taxonomy): Eukaryota > Viridiplantae > Streptophyta > Magnoliopsida > Santalales > Loranthaceae > Taxillus > Taxillus chinensis. The sequence goes on along the minus strand of CM042085.1, from coordinate 20,938,447 downwards.
ATAATTATATGCCGGTGTTTGGAAAACGTCGGAACATCCATATATATCCCGGCGTTTGTTGTCTGCCGGCATATATTTGTAATATCCCGGCGTTTTTGGAAGCGCCGCCGTTGCAAATTTTATGCCGCCGTTTATATAAGCGCCGGTATACTGTCCGACTTACACCAGCGTAACATAAAAACGCCGGAAAATGGATATGACGGCGTTTTTGGTATATATAGTGGCGTTTTCCCATAGCCATTATATTCTGTAGTGAAGAAATTAAGTTTTAGATTTTTTTAATTAATGAATAAATATACAACATTTAACTAACACATCATTTTCTATTAATTTTATTTTATATAAATATATAATTTTGTGAATTTTATTTTATATATTGTTTTTGAATAAAATTTAAAACTGTGAGATAAAAAATAATCCGTCATTAAATTTTATATTTAGATTTAATTAATTAAGTGGATTAACATTAGGACGTCAACAATCAAACAGGGATGGAAAGATGATTTTCATATTGAAAATTTTATTTTGGACGATAGGAGACAATTATGCTACAATTTACAACTGTATCAGATATTAATTTAAGACAACATAATATCTTTTTTAATAACTTAAAATAAATTTAGTTATTTTTTTAGTTCACGCACCACGAAACGAAGATATAGCGACACCACGATCTATAATTTTGAAATAATATAGTTAAAATTTTACAGGCGTTTTTTATAAGAAAAATTTATTTGCGGTGGTGTCATGTCATTCTCGCGTAATTGGATGATGATGTGGCATGTATTGATTGGTGTATTAAAAGTATAGTAATATTTCCCTACTAACCAATGTGCAATATATTAGCCGACTACGCGACAATCGTCACATGGCGATGGTTATGATGACTAATCAAGTTTTATTGGTGTCTATAGAAAACGAATATTTTAGTGTTGTTACTTTAAGATAAATGCCGGAAAATATCATAACCAAAAGAAAATTTCTAGGGATAACCGGTTTTGCATAATCTGTGCCTCCTCAGTTGATGTGGCATCGACCACATCAGTTGACTTAACTAAAAAATGATATGTATGTGACATCAGCCAACTTATTTAAAGAAAGGCTACACTACATATGGCACGTCAGCTAACTTAGAATGGAGGACCATTCATCATTCTCCATTCTTACGCAACAGAAGAGATGCGGTCAAAAGATAGATGGTTGGAGGAGGAAGATCAATAGAGGTTCTCCGATCGGAGAAGCATTGTTGGAGAAGGGCTCTCTGTTGTTACATAGGAAGAGGTCTCCAGTCATTGCTGCTTCATGCCGAGGCTTGCCGGTCGTCACTCGAGGTCGAGACGTTGTCAGCGATCGTTGCTTGTTGTGGTCTCCGAAAGGTGTTCTTCTCTAATTTCTTCTTCATGCCCGTGTTGGCATGTGGTAGGATAAATTGTGTATACTCCTTTTTTTTTTTTTTTTTCAATCTAGGGGTTCTGTAAATTTTAGATTTTAAATATTTGTGTTCTTTCCTGTAAATTGATGCCATCACAACTGTTTCATCATTATTATCGAATGGCTGTGATCACACCTTCATTTCATTTTATATTTTACAATATTTCAATTGATGATGAAATAGAACTACAATATATGTTCATAACCCCACTTCCCAATGCTTGTCTTCCCACTCAAGCTCTTCATTACCAATGACACCTTTGGTTAATGTCCATTGGTAAAGAACACCATCAGATTGTCTCCCATTTTCTGTCACCCACTATCATATTTATTCCAGAAGATGATTTCTCATTTACATTGTTAAAAGCATGAGCTACTTCGACAACATGTTCTGAAAATAGAACTTCACACTTTTGTTCCTCATCCAATGAAGATGCAACTGAACTGAAATTCTCAACCACAACCTTTTCAACATCCACCACCGACTGAAGGGGTGGAATAAAAGATTTGAGATCACTACATGAGAGTTTAGTCTCAAATGGAATTGCAAGAAAGCCAAAGGGTTTGTCTTTCTCCGAAGAGTTGGGTACTTGGACACAAGACATTATCCAATCGTATTCTTTCCCCTGCTCGGTATCAACTGTTTGGGTTTCATTGGATAAAATGAATTTTTCCCAACTGTTAGCATGCTGCCAACATTATCAAAATTTCTCTCGAGATATCCAGGACCAAAACAAAGATACTAAATGATTGAATATTTCTTTACTAGGACAAGTTCACTAAATTTATATGGAATCCAGAAAATATATCATCATTATTAAATTCATATGATTGTTACAAACTCATGTCAAAAAAACACAAACAAAACACACCTAATATTAAGTTTGAAGTAAAGCCAATTCTGTTTAGATTTTGAGGACACCCCAAACCTTAAAAACAAAACTACGATGAAATCCCAAATTCCAACAAAACAACTCAATCATGATGGGCATGAGAAGACAGAAAAGTCATAATGTGAAACAAAAACAATCAAATTACATATTTTTCAGCTTCAAATTCACATTACTCTCTTTGACTGGATTTGTAAAGCCAGAAAACAAAACACCCAGATGTTAACCAAAACAAAATCAAAAGATAAAAAAATAAGTCCCCCCCAAAAACCAGGCATGAGAAATGAGAGAGGAGAGGGAAGAAACCCATAAAGAGAGATGAGAGTCTAAGACTGGGAGACTACCCAAACAAGAGAGAGACAGAAGAGTTGAAGAGGAGAGAGAGTGAGAGGCTGAGTTTAATCTAGCATGGGTTTATATTTTGGAGGCCTCTCATGGGGGCCTCAAGTGATCTCCGCCGGCCGGCCTCTTGTATTACGAACGTAATTAATGACTTCATGCTCTCAAATACGTCATCTATCCCGTAAATTCGATTGGTGGATAGCATTGACCATTCCGGTACAAAATGTAACTTTTTTTTTTTTCATTGATGTTCGCTTAATTAACCATACACGTGCTTCTTGTAAAAAACGGTCGGTGTCATTTCCCAAGTCCATCGCCATGCAAAGTGTGTGATTTTCAAGATTTGTTTTAAAGGGATAAATAGGTAGTGGATTCCCAAGGTAAAAGAGAGAATAATGGAAGAGGCAGAAGCTAGGGCGAGGGTGAGGGAGTGCTTCTACTTTGCTAGTATGCATAGTTCGCATCACTGATCCGAAGAAGCATAAAAGCGCGTCTCTTATCCTTTACTAATACGCATACTGTTTCGAATTCAAATGAGGCCTGACCAATTTATCGACGAAGGAGCCCTCGCTGGCCTGCCTGCATGCGACCATGGCTCGGTATGCCTCGGCGATGATTCGAATTTCGAAACCAAGCCAAACTCTGCTTGGTCAAACTAGTCAAATATTGAGGTCGTTTGACAGTGTCAAGGGGGGAACAACTGAGGAGGATTTGTTCAATTCGCATGAACAACCAACTGCTCCTTCGAATTTTGAAGCCGTCAGCCACCAAACCTGCAATCTGCAGCTGAAAAAGCAAAAGCAGAGAAGAACGGATTGATTGGGTCTTAATTAGATGTCCAAAAGAGAGAGATTTCAGGACTCTCCTCCCTACAACTAATTAACTCATTGCCATCTTTCATGGTTCCCACCTGCAGGCTCCGGCGATCCATGCGCGCTGCTACTTCTTTATTCGTTAATGTGCTCTTTTATTTTTGCGTTGTTGCTGTCGTTTCTTCTCAAAACTTTGAAACTTTCTACCCATTTGCTCCAGTTCTTCCTCCAGCCCAGCCGCCGCAGCTAGCCGCGGATCCACCCATTACTCCGGCAACGCCGCCGGCAACCCCGGGCATGGGTACTGCGGTGGCCAAGGCAGTGGCCGCAACCGCCGCCATCACTATGGTCATCGCCGGGATTTTGTTCTTTACCGTCCAAAGATGCGTCGCGGGGCGGCAGCGCCGGAGCGAGAGAGGCGGTGCTGGTTCAAGTGGAATAGAGCGTGTTGTGCCTCTTGATGACGATAAGGACGACATTTTGAGAAATAACGCCGACTTGGGGGGGATGATTGTGGATGAGAACGGTTTGGATGTGGTTTACTGGAGAGAACTCGAAGAAGGAGGGAACATGATGAAGAAGAACGGTTTCAGCAGTTTTGGGAAGGAGGGGACGAAGTCTTCAACTTCTTCACGTCAAGTTTGGTCTGCTAATGATCAGGTCATTACAACAGTCACCCAACCGGCGTTTCCTGAGTCACCGGCTTTTGTGCCATCGACGTCTCTGCTGCCTTCACAAACCACAACCAGTTGTTCTTCATTAAAACAGCCAACACGTCCTCTGCCACTACCTCCCCGGGCTTACGTGCCGAACAAGGCTAACGTCAAAACAGAATCGCCGGCTACATCATTGACTTCTCCTAGGCCTCCCCATCCACCACCACCTTCGAAAACGACCTTGGTTGTGCCGAAGAAGCAAAAAAACCCATCACCGCCTCCGCTGCGGCCGTCACCGAAGAAAAATGTCTCATCATCGCCGCCTCCTCCTCCTCCTCCGCCACCTCCACCCAAGGCCAAAGGTTTTGCTTCAGCACTAAAACCGTCACCACCACCACTGCCGAAGCAGAAGTCGAGTGGCCAAGGCAGCAAGGCAGAAAGGTCAAATCAAGGAGGAGAAGTGAAATTGAAGCCCCTGCATTGGGATAAAGTTAGCACCACCAACAACGACCATTCAATGGTGTGGGACAAAATTGACGGCGGGTCTTTCAGGTAAAATTTAAACGTTACTTATTTATTTATTTTGAAGTTAATTGAAAAATACGTACACAGATCAACTTACTTCACAATTCATTATTAATTCAGGTTTGATGGGGACCTGATGGAGGCTCTTTTTGGATTTGTTGGGAAGAAGAAGGATATGAAATCCCCACAAAGGAGGCACGCGGCTCCCAACAAAGAGAACACCCCCGCAGCACGGATTTTCATCCTGGATCCCCGGAAATCCCAAAACACAGCCATTGTTCTCCGATCAATCACCATCCCCCCGCAGGGAAATCCTTGACGCGCTGATGGAGGGCCATGGCCTGAGCCCAGCAACGGTTGAGAAGCTTGCCCGAATTGCACCAACAAAAGAAGAAGAATCGGAGATCCTTGGCTTCCGAGGTGACCCAACCACCCTCGCCGACGCCGAGTCCTTCCTGTTCCACCTCCTCAAACCAATCCCATCCGCTTTTCCTCGCCTCCAGGCCATGCTTTTCAGATTAAACTTCGCTCGGGACGTCCTTCTCCTCAAGGAGTCCCTACAGACAATCGAGTTGGGATGCAAGGAGCTGAGGACGACTCGCGGACGGCTCTTCCATAAACTGCTAGAGGCCATTCTCAAGGCCGGCAATCGCATGAACGCCGGCACCACCCGAGGCAACGCCCAGGCCTTCGACCTCACCTCCCTCCCCAAGCTCGCCGACGTCAAAAGCACTGATGGCAAGACTACGTTGCTCCATTTCGTGGTGGGGCAGGTAGTCCGATCCGAGGGAAAACGCTGCGTTTTGAACCGAAGCCGGAGCAGCCGCCGCGGCAGTCTCTTTTCTGGCAACCCCCCCGGAGGAGGAGGAGGAGGACAGAGAGAAGGAATACATAATGCTTGGCCTGCCCGAGGTTGGCGGTCTGAGCGCCGCGTTTTCAAACCTGAAAAAAGCAACCGCTGTGGACCGCAACTCTCTGGCCACCACCACAACCTCCGCTCTCAGAATGCGAGCAGATGAAATCCGACAGCTGCTGCTGCTGCTCGAAGAAGAAGGAGAAGAAGAAGAATCCGCGGCCTGCGGCGGCAGCGTCAGCCGCAGAGGAGGATTTGCGGGTGAGATGGAGCGTTTCCTGGAGGCCGCTGATGGAGAATTAGGGACGGTGAGCGAAGAGCAGAGGAGAGTGATGGAGCTGGTGAAGCGAACTACAGAGTACTACCAACCGGGGGCGTCCAAGGACACGCTCGCCGTTGATCCGCTTCACCTGTTTGAAATCGTGAAAAAATTTCTGGGAACGGTAGATCAAGCTTGCGTCGACGTTTCTCGGAACCTTCAGCGGAGGAGATCCGTAAAGGGTAGTGGAGGATCGTCTTCACCGGCGCCGGCGCCGCTCCCGGAGTCGAGAATGGCGGCAGTTAGATTTCCAAACTTGCCGGTACATTTTATGTCGTTTACATCGAATAGTGGTTCTACTTCTAGTGATTCCACCGATACAGATGATTTCTAGATTCTATTCCAAAACACGTACGGCTGTGCATATTTTATGATTTATAAATTTCCACATGATCGTGAGTAAAATTAATGTGTTTTTTTTTTTTTTTTTTTCAATCAAATAAATATTTTATGTCGGATGATTCAATCGTATTAACAGTTAAATGTTAAATGGTCAAACGATGATGTGGCATAATATTAATAGTATAATGTATTTTTAAAAAATAATTAATAATATATTACGATAATTAAAAACGGCTGATCTTTAAAATAAAATTAGTTTAATTTTAAAAACTGTTACTTCAAATGAATTTATTATTTTAAAAAATATGTTTCCATACTTTAAAACATTTAAAACAAAGGAAAATCTTTGTGCCGACCAGTTAGTCTTTTAAAAAGCAGACTGGCTTTTGTTAACCGAAACTAATGCACAGGCGGGTCTGCGCGCCAAATTCTTAACAATAAGCAATAAAGACCATGCGTTAAATAGAGTATCTGGACAATATTGCAACATCAATCCCTAATATATACATTAATTTGTATGAACATTTACGCTTCTCATTCCGATGTGAACCGCTTTTGAAGACCAAACGCCACCACTCCATGCACGATCTGCCACCAGCCACAGTAACCTATCTATGAACCTCAAATTAGCTCCCAAGTCAACTATATATGAAGATTGTGCTTGCTTTCCTGCGCAAAACATTGAAATGCTGCAGACTGTTACCAAATTTCATGCATATTAGTTGAGACGAAACATCTTTTTTTTTTTTTTATATGTACAGAAAATATATGTCAGTGATGATTTCAAGGGATCGAATGCAGCAAACTCATTGAAAGAGTGGACCCCCCGTGTCAATGGATGATGGCATAACATAATGATACAATTAAACGTCTGTCTTGTCAGAAACTGTAGTTCTAGTTGGATTCCAAGTTAGAAGTTTACAACTAGATCAAAACTAGCGTAGATACTTTGGAAAAATGAAAAAAGAAAATGTGCATAGTTCAATTGACCCCCCCCAAGCTAATATGAATTTCTATTGTTACGAGGCCGTCTCATAAAACAAACAAATTTGGAATGTGATTGCTATATGCAATGTATACCTTATCTAACTTTGATGACTTCGATCTCTGGTAAAAATCTGGCATTGGTCTGGCCTTGAAATTAAGGCTCTCTCTAAGCTTTTTTAACTCCGCTGTTTGTTTCTCCTGCATCAAGCATAAAAAAATGTTGAGTCTTGCTCTAAATGTCCTGTCCTTCGGATAAATTTAAGCCTATTTCTTCATGGGTGATGATGTTAGTAGATGCAACTGCCATTCGTGGGTACAAGGTAGAACTACTTATTTATACCCTGAATTTGAAATTTAAATTAATCCATTGATGAAATATATGAAACAAAAAACAGTCACAAGCATGGAGTGCTTTTTAGCTTTTACTAACCAGAGGACAATACCTTTAATTTTGATCTGTAGAGCTGCTCTTCCACCTCTCTAGCTTTGGATTTTTCCTCTATTTTCCTGAAAAACTGAAATGAAAACGGTATGTGATCAAAGAAGATAATGCTCTTCACCAATAATATATTAGAGGGGAATTTATGTGCAAGTGTACTCCTGGATGTGTGCGTGTCAGAAATAGAAGTTGAGATACCTCTTTACGTTTCTCTGCCCTTACATCAAGTCTCAAGACATAAGGAGATGTTCCACTTTTGTTACTTCTTTGACTCGCCCCTCCTTTGAAATACCTGTCCCAAAAACAACCATTAGAATACGGGATCACATTGAAATCCATGAAGAACTTAAAATAACATCAATACCAAAAACAACCATCAAATAAAGTATTAGTCTTGAATAAATCAATACTAGCATCGACAGCAACCAACCGACTATGGTTTGTGATTGGTAACCAAAGGAGCAGCAGGATTTGCCAAGTTCTTACAGTTGTTTTTCATAATATTCCGTGATAAATTATTAAATTTTAGATACAAGATTTTCTTTTTTCTTTGAAGTCATATATATATATAGTAAATAAGGCATTGAGATACGTGTTTTCTTGGGACTTTTAAGTACAAGTTGTAACATATATAGGTCTATTTCTTCCAAGAGGCCACCAACTACTAAATATATATATATATATATATGGTATAAATAGTATCAAAAACTTCACTACATTCTAATCTATGGGATAGAGAACCCCAACCCAATGTGAGAGGTCTAAGAGTCCGCAATTGTGAATCTTGGGATAGCAACAACTCTTCAATTTTGTTTGTTTTTAAAATTCTTCAGATTATATTCACTTCTGAACCTCAGGGCATCACTAGGCAAACAGCCAAACTAATTCCACCATCCTGCCTCCTTACCTCTAAAAAATAGCTAGTTTTTATGTGATGAACGTGTAAAAATGCCACTGCTATCAACCGCTTACACATGAAGGAATAGTAATGTTTAAGTAGAAAACAGCATCCAATTTCAGAAACTACAAGATGAATGCGAGAGATATAAGCATGAATTGATAAAACCAGAACCAATTGATGAATCAGTTGAATAATACCTTTCATTTTCATTCTGTGAATGCCTGGAAGTGGAAACCCTTGGCTCTGCAACCTTTGTTGACACCTACCAACAACAAAACAGGCAATGAAATTCTAAAGCTTGATGATCACAATTCGAAACTCCACAACAAAATAATAATTAGATTTCAAAGTGAAAGCAGCGTGACACGTGCATGCTTCAGAAAAGCCATTCAATTGCTAGACAAAATGAGATTAAACCTTCTTAGTTGCAGACGATCTCTCTTCACCAGAAATTTTCCGCTGGCTGAAATCATTTTGAAATGTCCTAAATGCACCTCTGGCCATTTCATCACCCGTTCTCTCCATGTTGACAGATTTTCTGGTACTCTTAAGAGGACCTGACGCAGCACAATTTGCACAACCCGAGTTAAGTGACCTTTGCAGGTTCCTATGAACAACTTCCATCCTTTCGTGTGTAAAAGAAGTATTGGTTTGTGGTAAAGGTGACCCACCACCCTTCCTTGCTGATGATTGCGATGCAGAAACTGCTGTGGGACTTGATACAGGCTTTGAAACTCTAAGGGTAGAGACTGAAATTTGCGGTGACTTGGGCATTGCTGATACTGATTTCTTCTTTACTTTCTGACCAATCAAATTTACAAGAAACTAAGTCAGCATCGTCTAAATCCAAAATTTATAAGAGATTTTGAGATAATATATCTTCAATAACGCTCAACAACAACAATTAAATTTAAAGGGCACGACAATAGTTCACCTTTGGAGAGGCCTTAGGTGGATCACGCCTTACTTTTTCTGATTCAGCTTTTGGGGTGCTGGGCATCTCAACTTCCACATGCCTCGGTGGTTCTGTTACTGGAGACCCATCAAAATGAATTTCCTCTTTTAACAAATCGAATTCATCTGAACCTTTCAAATTTAAACCCTCCACTCCTTTGTCCAATTCTTCATTGTCTCTCTCAACCAATTTAAAACTTTGACACCCTTTGGTGACAACTACATCCCGGTTTGGCTTCTCAACAGCATCACTGTCCTTAAAAGCTTCATCAGTGTCTTGCTCAGCCGCATCACACTCTCCCTCACACCCAAAACTAGTGTTTGGTCTCATACTTAGATCTCCTAAATTTTGTTCGACTAATAACACACCAATACTACTAGCAAGCATTTGCTTTTCTTGGTCCAACAACTCTGCTCTTCGGGCAGCGATCTTCTTGTAATGAGCTTCGAAGTAAGCCTTCTTGGAAGCCACGGATCCCGGAGTCGAACACCTCTCCACTTCCGCCAAGTACCTGTTGGATGGAAACGACGACCACCTCTCCCAAGACAAGGAATCATCATTCTCATATCTACCAAACGAGACCGAAACTTGAAGAGCAGGAAGGGGGCCACCTGCCGTCTCCTTCTGTATACAATTTTACATGCAAAGTACATGCATGGGATACACAAATGAATTATAGATATCATAAAAACGAGAACATAATATTAAGGATCTAGCTATAGGTGGCAACAAATTAAACAAATCAATCAAACATTCAATTGTTTAGTTCTGCTCCATCATTATTATCAATTAGAGCGTACGTACGTTATTCAATATTTCTGGAGATTCCACTATATCACTCATTGCATTTCGATCTCCGATCATCAGGGTTTTAATAAATTGAACTACCACGAATATTTTCAGGCGTCGTGATTCGAAACAGATGGAGAATGCAGATCTGCATGCGTACAAAAAAAAAGACTGAAATGTTGTGACAGTGAACAAGGAAGACTAATTATAAATGGACGACATACGTGCATGCAGGATGTGTTATACATTAACAGCTTATCTGCATCATCATAAAACGTAGAAAGCCTCAACGATTGATTCTCTACAATCAAATTATATAAGGAGAGAGATCAATTAATTAGCAGGTCTTATTTATTTACGATAATTTTCTATTTAATTTCCAGGATCGCAAACAACGATGGAGAGAGAAAGATATGGATAGTGAACGAGAGGAGAGAGGGACCCCAGTCCTCTACCAAACTCAACAACTCAAACAAACACACATGTTTCTTCAGATTGTGAAATGGGAGCGAGAGAGGAGAATGGGAAGGGTAATAGTTGAGATTGTGAGGGAAGGAGGGGAGAGAGCGCTGCGCGCGAGAGCGGATAGATAGCACATGGCAATTACAACAAGCCGAGACACGAGCGTGCGGGGTCCACCCACGACCGAAATACGAGGAGCGGTTGGACAGGCAAATGGAGGACAATAACCGACGTCGTTGTTGTTGTTGAATGAGAGACGTTTTCTCTATCTAATAACATCCATTCCTATCCTATGACGGTTTGTTTCATATCCTTATCTGAAGCTGAGAGTAAGTTTTAAAGTTTTGAATAAAAGATATTGGTACTTTAAATTTTAAAATTTATAAAATAAAAATAAAGATGAAAGGAGAATATCTATGTGAAGGATTAATATTTATTTTTTAAATATTTTTTAATATATGTATACTTTTGATTGGTTGTAATAAATAATAAAAATTAATAAATAAAAAATAAATAATTTTAATTTAAAAGAATAGAAATAGAAATTAAAAATAAAATGTGAATGATAAACAAACTATCAAATGTTACAGCTTCTCCCTCTGGCGTTATAATCTAGAGAGAGAGAGATTATAGGGTGTATTTGGGGATTAGGATTAAGTATTTGTAAACATAGTATATTTTTCTCTCCAAAATAAAAATACTGTAATAGCTCCGTTAGCGTAAGAAATTTTCTGAACCACGTAAAATTCTCGATATGATAATTTTTATTTCCTCATATTTTCACATTTTTTTCTCCCAACAACTGGCATCAAAGTTCTAGGAATTTGATTTGAGTATGCTATGTGGCTTCAATTGTATCTGATCTGTCACATCAAAAAAGATTTGTTCTTAAGTATTTTGATATTGTGTATACGTACCATTCATGTATAGTACTGTTTACGTATACAATAAAACAGTATATATGTTCGAGTTCGGAAAGGAGCCATGGCGTCCGAGAAGGATTCATACAAGATCGAGAAATTTGACGATATGAATTTTAGTTTTTGGCGATTGCAGATGGAGGACTATCTGTAGTAGAAAGACTTGTATCTGCCGCTGGGAGAAAAGCTGGTGGAAATAAAGGACGACGATTGGAAGGTGTTAGATTGCAAAGCCTTGGGGGCGGTCCATTTAAGTTTGACGAGATCTGTGGCCTTCAACTTCAAAGACTATGGATATAACTGGGAGACTCATAAAGACTCTCTCAAATATATACGAGCAACCCTCTATAACCCACAAGGTATTTTTAATGAAGAAGTTATTTAATTTAAAAATGCAAGAAAATGAGAATTTTAGAGAGCATTTAAATTCCTTTATTGAGACCAAAGTTGTATATTTCGTTTCGGAAGGCGTTTCGGTTTTACCATTGAAATGAAATATTTCCCTACCGGTTTATTTCGGTGTTTCATTTCGGATTTATCACAAATACTTATATATAAAAATAATAATATCAAATAATACAAAATTGTAAGTCTTAATATTTCATCAATAATAATTAAAATCAAACTACATAACAAGAAGTTTAATTAAAGTAACCAAACATAACATAAGAAGTCTTTAATGTCCTTAACATTACTACTTATCAAATTGCCCCATATCAATATCATTATCATCAATAGCAAAAAGATCAAAGCTATCAAGTGGGGTATCATAGGGAGTGTCAAAACTTCTAGCAAGAACTCTTTTATGATTTTCCCTAACCACCCGATCATCTTTTGTAATGTCTTCATTTAAAGCAATAACTTCTTCTTCTTCTTCCATATTCACAGGAGATGTTGGTGCATTAAGATTGTCCCGATTTAAGTCATCTTCATCAAGAAGCTCAGGTTCTTCAGCTACCCACTCCGCCATCAAATCAATGTTATCAAAGCAAATTGGATCAAATGTTTTTTTGGTTCTTCTAATATTTCTGTTAATGTAAAATATAAATATCATACATTAGCAACATTTCATGATTCTTTATCAAGTATATTTTTATTTGCATAAGAATAATGATGATAATTTTACCTTTCTCGAAGCTTCAAATTATAACGAACAAAAACCAAATCATTTGTTCGCTTATGCTCTAATTGATTTCTCCTTTTTGAGTGAACATTCTCAAATATGCTCTAATTTCTCTCATAACCAGTTGCACTACAACATTGACTTAGTACACGAATAGCAAATATACGTAATTCTGGAGTTTTATGTCCAAATTGCTCCCACCATGAAACTAAATAACAAAATCAAACAAGTGTTACTCGTGGATAAATTAAATAACAAATATAAAAGACAAATATTAAATAAACAAAAGTTAGATAAAACCATTTATATTATACCTGGATTTAGCTTCTCACGTTGACGGATTTCTAGTGACATACCAAAGTCACCAATTGGCTTTTTGTATTCATCAAGTTGTGAACTAATCTTGTCCTGAATTTCAGGATCACGAGCCAATCTCATAATAGTAGATAATAACCCTCTCTGAACTTCATTTTTCTTTGTAAATGTAGGCCTAAAATAAATTGCTGGATTTAGAAAACAACCTGCTGCATGTAAGTGACTGTAAAGTTGTTTATCCCATCTAGCATCAATAACTTGAATATATGGCCCATACAAAGAAACTTTGTGCTTCATCCTCACTTTTATTTCCTCCTTTGCTCTGTCGATTGCTTCATACAAGTATCCCATAGCAGGTTTTTCATCCCCATCTACAAGGCGAAGTACTCTGACTAATGGCTCAGTAACTTTCACTATATGATAACACTGACTCCAGAATTCATGATCTTCCAAAACAATATTAGCCACTTCCTTCCCCACAACATTCTTAGCATAAGTAGATTCAACCCATTTATCAGAAGTAAACATTTGCCTAAGCTCTTTTTTAAACTTTATAAAGCATTGAAGACTTAAAAAGTTGGTAGCAAATCTTGTAATTGCAGGCCGACATAACTCCCTCCCATTTGTATACTCTCTCCTCATCAAGTCCAAAACCCATCCATGGTTGTAAATATATTTTGTTACATGTTTTGCCTTTCTAATAGTATCATCAATAATAGGAAAATATCTCCTATCAGCAATATTTTCCAACATCAATGTCACGCCCCTGAATTCCAGGGAACCCGGAGCCGGGTAGATGACTTCCCCTTGCCTGCACCCGATAAGTCAAGGGGTTGGTGACTAGCACCAATGGAGACTACACCACGGGTGCTGTCTCAAATATGCAACCTTGTACAGTCATACATCAAGGGTAATCATATACTTTTCCATATTTAATCATGCATACAATGAATCGAACAGTCATACAGACATCTCATCACAAACAGTATGCAAATACAACTGTCCACGAACTCATGTCCGGGATACAACACATAGTACAATACAAAATACAGTACTGTATCATACATCAGAGTAGTGGGCACGTCCTCCTGGAAGAAAGTCCTCCACTAGTCTCGGGTCACACCTGAAAAGGGGTAAACAACAAGTAGGGGTGAGCGACAAGCTCAGTAGGTGACCCCAAAACTCCCCATCATGCAACACATATAAGTCTATACTATATGCTCAGTGTATTCGTGCACCGTGTAGTGTGCACAATCATCAGGACTCAGCCAGCCCACACAGGACAACTTGTCCACGATCCTCCATGGGATCCCAGCTCAGGGCACTCAGCCCTAGCTCCATGAGCTCAATGGCTCAACTCAGGCCTTAGCCTGTCCACAGCGCAATATGCCCGGCCACGCTCGCCACACGGGCTGCGCCATCGGTGCATATGCCTGCCACATCAACCACATAGCACCATCAGTGCATCACGGTGAGAACCCAACAAGTCACGGAGTCCATGCCCCAATACCTCACACCAACATACTAACATTAGTATGACATGTCATTCTCAACATTTCCTTTAGAACTGTAGCCAGTCTTCACAAGTAAATCATCAATCCTTGATTTATGAAGGAAGTACCCATAGTAGTTATTTTCTTGAAATCAAAAGTCCCGGCATTGGGTTCTCATATCATAAATAAGATAATCTGATTTTTGGGGATTTTTCTGAGATGTCTAACCCCACTTTCCAAAAATTCACCACTACGAACTTTTGGGTTTTTCCGAGATTTTACACTAAAACCCAATTTTCACATTTTGAAAAAGTGGGAATTAATTTTTCTAGTATTTTTCTTTGAATCCAAATGGGGGGTATTTCGTTATTTACATAGTAACTTAAGTATACTTAAATGTGTAGATAGGTATAGGTTACGATGTAAATAGGTTCACTCCAGTGTTGTCTAGTGTCCAGTTACACTGTAGGAGCTGCGACTCGTAGCTCAGAACCTGCGACTCGTAGCTGCGGAACGGCGACCCGTAGCTGCGGAGCGCGGAATTGTAGCGCGCCTCGGAGACTCGAAGCGAGGCTACGACCTTCGACCTACGAGGCTACGAACTTCGATCCTTCGGCTACGAACTTCGACCTTCGGACTACGGGTCTACGAATCTACGAACTATGATCCTTCGAACTTTCGAACTACGAACTACGAACCTTTGAACTACGAACCTACGAACTACGACCCTACGACCCAGAACTTTGGATTTTCGTTAGTTCGACCCAGTAACGCGCCTAGGGTACTGTTCATCGTCGTTTTCACCTGTTCTTCGTCTGGAACGCGCCCAGAAACTCGCAGACGCTCACTAACACCCCTGTTTCGCAACAAACTACGATATCTACCTCAAAACGCGTCCATAATGCCTCTAAATCGCACAGAAACAACAGAAACACGTATAAAATTCCATATTTCCAGAAATCTAGATCTAAACCCAGATTTTCATGGTTGACTTATCAACCCTCATGAAAAACACAGTTAATCAACCCCAAAATCACAGAAACATATATCCACAATGATATAAAATAGTTCTTAACCACAAATCTTATGTTAAACCATTAAATCCAACCCAAAATTGGATTTCCCCAAATTCTAGGGTTCATGCTCAATTTCATAAATCATGATAAATTCGTGCAGATCTAAAACAAGAGAGAGATAAGAAGTTCAAGGACACCTACTTGAAGTGAATCTTTAAGCTCCACGAACCCAAATCGCCAAGGCCTCCAAGCTCTCTCAAGCTCTCTCTCTCTCAAACGCACAAACGTGAAACGTAAGGTGAAAGCTTCTTTTTTTTTCTGCTATTTATATTTCTGCCAATCAACTGACCTAGTCAACCATTGACCCAATCAATTATTGACTCCCAACACAAAAATTGACCTCCAAGGCCCCGAACTCCAAATTGAGTCAAACTACAGTCAAAATGCTCGAAATGACAAGCACAACACTAGACTGATATTATTACACCCAAATGACCGCTCAAACGCAAAGTCAACCAATAAACCCCGAAAAGTCAATAATCGGGTCAAACGGGGCCCCGACTTGAAATCGGGCCCAAGTACAGTCAAAATGCTCACATCGACGACTACACTACCAGATAGGTACATTCCCATAGAATGACTATCTCTCAAAACTACCCAAATACGAGTCTTTACAACGGGTATCCGTTGCCCACCCCTAATAACTAGATTTACAAGACACAGATTCAGAGACAATATGAATTATACGAAACATGATTTGTAATTTCATGGTTTATAAACCTAATTTCATTCTATATCATTTATGCCACAAAATAACATATAATCATGTAAGTACTTGATCATCTCAATAACTCTTAACATTCATAGGTCACACATGTTCAATAACAATATGAATTATACTAAATAATGTGATTTACAATTTTATGGTCTATTATCCTATTCTCATTTAAATCAATTATGCCACAAAATAACATATAATCATACAAGGATTTGATTATCCATCAACTCTGGATCAGATCATTTATTGCATATAGTAACATATAATCGATGCAAGAACAAAGGAAAAGAATGAGTACCACCAATTGTTGCTATGAGCAATGAAGTAAAATATACAGTTTTTTTAGTTTTCAAGTTACGAGTGTAAAACGAATCGATCCAGTTCAGTCTGTGACGGAATGGGCCTAAATGGGTTAGATTATTTCTGGCTCGATCTAGTTCGCATGCGAACGTGGACCATCTGGTCTGATCCACATGCAGACGTAGACCAGTTCATATTTATTTATTTATTTATTTAAAAAATTATTATAAGTTAATTTTGTTAAAAATGTTTTAAAATTTTAATTTTATAATTATATTTAATAATCTATATTTCTAAATGTTAATTTTAAAATTAATAGGTTTAGGCTTTATGTATTAATATATTATGTATGATATGTAATTGTTTTTAAAAAAATATTTAAAAAAAAAAAAAAAAAACGGCCCGCATCCATATGGACCGAGCCTAAACGGACTCCGAGCCTAAACGGACCAGTCCGTTTAGGTCTACAATTCAAATGAATCAGAAATTTTCTAATCCAGTCCACTCCAATTCACATGAGCCACGAGTTGATCCGCAAACCAACAGTCCATTTTACACTTCCACTTCACCCATTCACATACACGAAAGGCTTATGTGACAACGTAGAGGAGAAATCACTCATGACAAAACAAAACTATACCATTGGGTATCGTCATGTAACAACCCAAAATTTAATTATACCATACCCTGGTGTTAAGAGAAAATATTAATAATAACACAATATTGGATTAAAAACAATACAATGGCCCTTCCAGATCCAAATAAAGGTTTGGGGGACTAGAAAATATTATTGTATAAGTAAATCTAATATACCATTCGATCCTAAATACACATTTCTTAGCAAGCATTTAGTTAATGCAACTATTGCTAATGTAGCTAATTTTTGTTATTTTTAAGTTCTTTGGTTCTAGATAAACAAAGTGCAAGGAGTGAGTTCCAGTAATAACTAGTACAATTTAAATATAAACCATGGTTCAATTATAAAAAATAATAAAACGCATCAGTTGAGAAAAATAAATAATTTTATAACCTAGGTAAGCATGGGGTGCAGTTTTTAAACTTGACATTCCGCCCTAGGTGGGGACGGGGATCGGTAATAGGTAGTGGGGTACCCTGCCTAATTTTAATCATTTTTATTTATAATTTTATAATATTTAAAATATTATTATTTAACTATTGTTAATAGTTTTTAATATTTTAAAATGGTATTTTTTATTATAAAATTAAATTATGTTTTTTATAATTTTGGGGTTAAAAATAATGTAGAAATTTGATTTAAGATAAAGTTATTGATTTGGAAGGATCTAATAAAAAGCGATAATAAGATGCGGGTGGATAGAATCTTATTCACAGACACATTAAAAAACAGTATATCCTGCCCTGCCTACATATGGAAAGAGATACAAATTTAAAATTTGATCTACCGCCTAAGTGGAGATGGGAGGCAATAATAGGTTGATTCCGTCTCCGATAGGATCCGAATCACCCCTATCAACTGCTTCGTGGTACCTCTAAAAGGCAAGATTGTCTTAAAAGAAATCAATAAAAGTCGGTAGCGGGGAGCGGGCAGATGAAGCCTCCCCCCGCTAACCCCGCCGTAGGATGGGGTATCCCACTCCAGCTACACATAAGACGGGATATGGTTTTAAAATTTTGCTACCCACCTTTCCAGGGCAGAGTACAATAATAAGTAGATTTCTTAGCAAGCATTTAGTTAACACAACTATTGCTAATGTAGCTAATCTTTGTTATTCTTTAAGTTATTTGGCTCTAGATAAACAAAGTGAAAGGAGTGAGTTGATTTAAATATAAACCATGATTTAATTATAAAAAATAATAAAACGTTGAGAAAAATAAATAATTTTATAATTCATTAAAAATGAATATCTATCAACATTTAAAAAAACAATCAGGATGATATGGACATTATAAAGATGCTCAAAATTGTCTGTAAATCCATATCTTTAAATATCATATATTTTATTATTTTGATCTCCATACCATTGTAACAAATTACCCAAGTGGGAGTTCAACTCCAAAATATAATAATATAACTTAGTCGATATGTTGGAATTAGGACACCACAACAAATACGGTATGTGATCATTGAAATAACAAATTTATCATTGAAAGAACAAGATTTAGTCTCTAGTAAAAGATTTGGACTAGAACTGGTAATAATAACGAATAAAAATTCCCTGGACGTTATAATTAGAACATAAAAAATCTTGAAAATAAATAAAATAAACTAAAGAAAATCCATTAAAAGAATTAATATGAAAAAGTTGCAAAAAAAAAAACGTCATAGTCGTAACATAATACTTTTAAAATAAAACATGCAACTAAATAATTAATATATAAACATTAATATTTAAATACAAAATAAATAGTAGATTCAAAAGGAAGCAAATTAAACCAACATCGCGATTGCTTTTTTAAGAATCAATTCAATGTACACAGGAGGTATTAAAGAATAAAATCGACGAAGAAAAGGAAAAAAAAAAAAAAAAAGGTTGACAAAGAATGAAATAAAATCCAAAAAAAAAAAATGAAATTAATCTCTCTACGACTACAAGGCACTGCTGGCACGCTGATTTTGGGGCGTGTAGAGATCATACGGCTTCCAAAGGCTATCCACGGCGCAGGGGTTCCTGGCGTCCAGCCTGGCCCACGGCTTCCCCTTCCCACTCCAATGCAACAGGCTGACCGGCCCCGTGTGCAGTGCTCTGCACGCGCCACTCACATTGTCGCCGCCGAGCCCGTGCTGGTTCCACCGGTGGTCGATCGGGGCCACGTTTCCGGCGAACACCAGCAGAAACGGCGGCAGCGACCCCAGCTCGTAGATCCTCCGCTGCTTCTGCAACTCCATCCACCTCTCGATCCTCTCCCTGTACCTGCCCGCCCTCCACCTCACCAGGTCCATCACCATCACCCCCGTGTTGAAGTAGCACGGCTTCCTCGAATCGAACACCCGCGACAGGGCGGCGTCTGACCAGAACGCGCCGGTGAAGTAGGCCCTGAAGTTGGCGTGGCAGTACTCGGGCGCGCCGATGACCCGGGACCCGGCGAGCGAGGTCTCCCACAGCTTCCGGATGTCGTCGACGACCACCAGATCGGAGTCGAGGTAGATGACCCGGTCAACGCAGGGGTCGAGAATGTCGGCGAGGTAGTTCCTGGCGTAGTTTAGCGGGTTCTCCAGGGCTTGACGGATGGAGGACGAGATGAGGTTGATCACCCTGTCCTCCCTGAAGATGTAGACCTTGAAGTTGAGGGACGGGAAGGTGGATCGGACGAGCGCGGAGAGTCGCCTCGGGCTCGCCTGGTCGAACTCGGCGGCGATGAAGTGGAAGAAGACGGCCTCGGGGCAGGAGGCGTGTCGCAGGACGGAATGCACGGCGGCCATGGAGCCCCTGATGTACTCCGAGTCGAGAGTCATCGCTATGTGGACCAGCGAAGGGTCGCAAGACCGCGCCCCGTCGCCAGCCGCCGCGGGACAGTCGCCGCCGTTGCGATACTCCGGCGCTTCCGCGAACCACCCGCCGTCAAAACCTCCGCCACCCATGATGATTTCACGCTCCTGACTGGGATTTTGCAAAGACCGAATCGCTAGAGAGATGGGTGAGATTACAAACACGAAGATTAAGGCGGCTAAAACGACAGCGTTGGATCCGAGACGAGCCATGGACACCAACCAAGACAAGACTTGGTTGGTTGATTTTGGAGGAAGAATGAATTATAATTATTGGTTTGTGGTAATGTAATGTAATGTAAGGTAAGGGGGATTTATTATGTGGGGTTGAATCTCTCCCCCTCCCTCTCTCTCTCTCTCTCTCTCTCTCTCTCTCTCGGTGGTCTAAATGGGGGTGAGGCGGCGGAGGTTTTATAAAGAAACGCCAAACCGCCGCGTAGATTCGTTGCGATGCGTGGCGAAATTTCTATATTGCTCTCGTTTTCGCGTTTCAGTGTAACTGTGAAACTCTCTTGTGCGCGTAATTAGAGGGGCGCCCTCAAACCCCACGCGCCGTGGAGTTGCGTGTGTTGAAATACATATATACAAATATTTGTAAACTTTGAAATTCGCATTTAAAAAGCATCTAGATTTTCAAATACTTTCCTTAAACAAACAATTGATAATAAATATGGGATAAATTAGTCTCCACGTAGTCACAAACATGTATAGTCAGTTTGATAATATTTTTTAAAAATTCTGTTTTATATGAAGTATCATAATTAATTTGTAAATTAAACAAATATTTATACTTTTTCTTTACTTTTTTTTGTTAAAGGAAATTAAGCTTATCTGTGCATATTATCTCTTTTCTTATTTTTAGTTTAATGTTTTGTATATAGACTTTTTCTCTATTGCAAGATTTATTTTCTTATGTTGTTGAATATCTTTTTATTATTGTTGCATGTTATTTTATTTGAATATATTATGATAAATCTTATTATGTTAATTCTATTATATCATGTTTTACATTTGGATAAAATAAATTGACGGGTGATTCCAGAAATATCTCTAATACGTGTAGTATGGTATTTTGAAAGTAAACCTAGATAATTATGTTATGTTACATTATTCAAACTTAAATTTGATTTCTATAATATTTTTATATGTTATGTTGTCCTTATGATATGTCATGATATGCAATTTCAATGAAATCTCTTATATCATGTTATTGTTACATCTCAGTGTGTCTCACGGATCCAAGGTCCCATAATAATACCAAATCACACATATTGAACATGGTTTATGTGACACATCTCAACCATATATATAACAAGTTCCTAACACAACCTAAATGCCTTATTATGTTATTATTATAATTTTATGCTTACTTGATACATTTATGTTTATTTTTATTGGGCTATTTAAGCTTACCCTTTTATGTTTTTTTTCCAACTATAGGAAACTAAAAGATTGAAGATACTAAGATAAGAGAGTCAAGATAATCTTGAAAATAAAAATGTGTGGACTTTAAAAATCATGTAGTTCGTGTGTAGTAATATATAATAATGGGTTATGGATACTTAAGTCATGTCTGATACGCGATAATCATATTGGGGGGAATAGAACCATCATAGGAATAAGTTTAACATGGAAAACGAAATGAAAATTTTCATTACCTTAATTTTGTTTAGTACACAAAGGAATGAAAAGTAATGAATTAATAAAATTACAAAAAAAATCATCATATTATAAAATCTCTTTTATACACCAATAAAGTAATTTGAAGTCCTTATAATACTGAATAATTAAATATTCACAGATGTCGATTAATAAAAAAAGAAAAACAATAGAAAAAACAAAGCTACATCCTCGTTCGTTCTTATCTCTATATCACATAAATTGTTTGTCCTCTTCTCCTCCTCCACCATCGTCTTCCACCAAGCCACACCGTAGCCGCCACACTAGTCAGTGCTCCACGTTGACTCCAACCCATCCGCTCCACACTTCTCTCTCTCCCTCGGTCGAGCCCACCCCGAAAGCCAAATCAGACTTGAGCCAAACCATTGTGGCCAAACCTCACCCCACCATCTCTCCGAGCCACCATCACTTAGCTTCTTGAACCAAGCTGCCATGGCCGAGTCCACAACCCTAACTCCCCTTTCTATATAAACCCCACAAACATCAATCCAAAGGAGGGCTCTCTAAAATATTAAAAAAAATAACCTATGACCCTAAACTCTCATAAAGAGTCCCTCCTGACCGAAAATCACCTCGTCAGTTGCTACAAGGGGTGTGCATGAGTCGGGTGGGGTCGGATGAAAGGTTAAATCATCAATCGACCCGTCATTAACGGGTAATTAATTTTTTTACCTTTTAACCGACCCGTCAACCTCAATAATCGATGGGTTTATTAAATATTTGGCGGGTACTAACTAGCAGGTATGGCGGGTTGTGCAGGTGTCAATTGCCATTTACCGGTATATAATTAAACGATATACATTAAAAAAAATTGAATGCATAAAATATAAAATAATTATAATCAAAAGTATATTATTTTATTCACTAAGTATTATAATTACAAATTAGGAAAGATACGAGATTT
Source organism: Taxillus chinensis (assembly GCA_023512835.1). Taxonomy (NCBI): domain Eukaryota; kingdom Viridiplantae; phylum Streptophyta; class Magnoliopsida; order Santalales; family Loranthaceae; genus Taxillus; species Taxillus chinensis. The sequence goes on along the minus strand of CM042085.1, from coordinate 20,915,746 downwards.
ATGGATCACAACATCACAAACTTGCAATCATAGGTGTCACGCTTCATAACTCTCATCTCTCACAATGGGAAAAACAATAATAAACTAATATCTAATAAATAAATGATAATGCTTATTCTATTTTTATAATGGAGTGTGGTGGGTCGGGTAAGTTATGGGTTTGAGCATTCTCACCCGCCAACCGACTCAACCCACTATAAAATAAAATTTTCAACCGACCCATTTATTTCTATAATTTTTATTCGTGAGTAGCGGATAAGTTCGGGTTGGGTCGAGCGGATAGAGCAGGTTGGGCGGGTAAATGCACACCCCTAGTCACCACAATTGCACCCTCCGGCCTACACACTCCACCTTTCCAATACAATAGCTTATTAAGCATCATGGCGTCACCACCCCAACTATCCATGTGGGCAGTGTTATGGCGGGAGAGGGGTGCACGGGTGTGGTGGCGAGAGAGGGGTGTAGAGGGGGAATGGATAAAAAAATAGGAGTGAAAAAATAAAAAAAGTTTCCTTACACAAGATAACCTTTGTAAACCTATTATATGAGGGAAATGAATTCACCCCTATTTGGGAGTATAAGATTCTCTCCACAAGGACCGGTTTCATTTCCTTGCACGTACCAAACGCGGAAAAGGAATAAAATTTGATACCTTTCCTTTCATTTCCCATGTACCAAACATGCTATTAGTATCTAAACTCGACCTTAAGATTTTGTTTGGATTTAATGTAAAATACGATAGTTTGGACTTTATGATATAATATATGATTGAATTTATGTTAAATTGTGTACTTAATTTGATAATGCACCCGATCTTAACTCTTTATCGACTTTGATGGACTCACTGACCACCACTAGTGAATCACCATATCTGATATAGGCTGGTGTAATCAAGAATGATAAGGCAAAATATTTGGTAGTTTTTGTGATGTTATAGTTTTAACAAAAAAATATGAATTATTTAATAGCTCTTATAGCTCTTGATGAGTTTATAAATAAATTGTTTGCTCTTCCTTTGGAATTCACAAGTACCGATTAATGGTCCATAAATATTTTATACACATAATGGATCAATAGCAAAAGCAAACCTTTAAGAGCCCAATTATTGCCTTTAAGAGACTTAAGATTGAAATATTACAAAATATTATAATAATACATATTAGACAAATGATAAAAATGGTTGTAAATACACATAAGTTATTACATTTTACTATATAATAGCATTTTATAGCATAGTAAAAAAATCATACTTGCATTGCCATTTCCAAAAGGAAAAGGCTATGCCATCGACAATAATTATGAAACTCATATAGGTTAGCATATTTGTACAGATGTTATAATATGACTTAATTAATGAATTTTGTTCAATATTGTGATAGTATGACCACATTTGCATATATAAGAGCATCCACATTGATTTTATTAAAGGCATCTTCAAAATTTGATGAAAATGACTAACTTTTCATAAATCTAAAATCTTTTTAGTCATAATCTCACATTAGATTCATCAAAATAATAATATAATAAGATAGAGAAAAGAATGATGAAAGAGAGGGAAAAAAATATTAAAAATAGAATAAAATAACCCAAAGATAAGTATACAATGCATCTTCAAGTTTGATCTTTGCCGAAGTCAATGCAATTATATTTCTCACATTTTTAATAATTTATACATTTGCATTGGCTTTGGAAATCCCAAGTTTCCTGGAAAGTGTTAGGACTGGGCCAAGATGTAGGCCTACCCATGTGTTATAATATTGTCCGAGCACGTCATAAAGACCCACATAACTTTAAAATGCATTGTGACATTTAAAACTTTTTTTTATATATGTCATGACTTTCTTCTCCTTGAGTGATGTTGGACAAATATTTTAACAACAAAAAAATAACAACCATAGTAGCATTCAATATCTTGATATTAAGGCCATAATAGCACGATATGAGCTCATCTTTCAACATATATCTATTAGTAAAATCCTTAAACTAAGAGCATCTACACCAGTTTCATAAATCTTTATCTCTATTTTAAGGAATAAGTAATATACTATTTAATACATTTTGTTTATCCTCCATATCTCATTCTCCATCTTTATCTTTATTCTTTTAAATTATAATATTTTATTTTTTTATTTAATATTTTTTTTCTCTTTTTCATTTATTACAATCAATCAAAAGTACACATATATCGAGAAATATAAAAATATATATTTAAAGAATAAATAATGATCCTCCAAATATTGAGATTCTCTTTCTAATATCTATTTTCAATCTCTAAATTTTACAATTTAGATGACCTAAAGCAGTATAGTTTTTATTCAAAAATTAAAATTTTCTTTAAATTTAAAAAAAAAATTAAAGGAGCTAACATAAATGCTCTAAGTTATTGTCATATGTATGTCTTTCTTCTACTTTGAAGAAAAATATTATTATATAAGTACTAGCTTCTATTATGATATTATTGCATGTTTTTAAAAGAGGGAACAGTTCCTCATTTGATAGCTCAGGGTAGAGACACATGACCACTTGTGATGAGACTATGAGTTTGAAATCTTACATTTGTGGGATAAGAGAGTTTTAGGGATAGCAAGGATGGAAGATGGAGTATTATTATAAAAAGCAAACAAAAAAGTTTTAAAAAAGGAAGATACGTTTTTTTTTCTTATTATTATCATCCAATTATTTAAATTTTCTATTTTTTGTTTTGGTATCTTCAATAATCTCTTCAAATTAATTAAAATGTCCAAAATAATCACGTTTAGGTTTATCGATTCAAATTAATTATTTAACGAAAATAAAAGTAAATAATCAACTAGGTGCATAAAATTTTAATTAATTTTAAAGTGAATTAATTTTATATTTATATATAAGTCTTCACAGATAATAAAATAAGTGAGAATAAACATATCATCTAATTTGGCCACTTTTCGCCTTTCGGGCGAATATTGCGAAATGCTTTGGTTTAATATATATATATAATTCAATGAAGTGAAAAAATATTTCATTTGAATAAAAGAGTGCATAAATTAAATTACGTCGTCAATATTATATATTTTTTAAATTCAAACTTTCGAATATCTACGTGTGAATAATATGCGTATACAAAAAGGGTCAGCAGGGGGCAAGCTAGACGTACAAAAGTAACAAAAAATTATTATTATTATTATTACTCCGCCAGCTGTGCCACCGGTGGCAGCCAGAGCCACCACCACCAGCTGTGTATTCACGACCTTGATGCTGACGGTTGAGATTAGCCTAGCAGGACACGTGATTCCTGGACTTCCAACTCGCCCCATCCCACAACAACCGGACACGTGATTCCAGTTCCGCACGCTGGTCGATGTAATGATGGCACGGGCTGTTTCGGACCGCCTCACAATGTTGGAGTTTTGTTCATTTTTTTGAAAATAAATTATTATGTTTAGCTTTATTAAGTTATTTTTATTTATTTTTAAAACTTTGATTAAATATAGACTTGCGCAAAATAGAGTCATCTTTGCCTACTTTTATATATATATATATATATATATATATATATATATATAATAAGTATGACCAAAGCTCTGTCTTTTTTTTTTTTGCCCTTTTATTTTTTCTGGGAAAAAACAAACAAATGAATAAAACATGAACTATGCTCCCTTGGAAATGCGTGCCCTGTATAAGTAAAATACGCGTTTGTCAGGTTGAGGCAGCGAATCAAATTTGCACTATGATCACAGCTAGCTGGTTTTACAATCATATTTGCTATATTTGAGTACCTATAAAATTCAACCGACTCGATCGATATGATGATAAAATTTATGAGTTGTATGATCTCTTTGTCTTCCGCTAATTATGTATAAGAAGATGAAAATGAAAATAAACGAGGAAGATACTGCTACGGGTGACAATAAAACAATCAAGCTTACCGCTAATCTACCCCTACGGGCTTGTTAGTTATATTTGTATGACAGAAGCTGGGTCCTCTGAAATTCAGCGCCAAAGATTTATGTCAAGGATTTTATATTTTTGTTTAATATTAAATAACAGTAGTGGTCCTCCGCATTTTGTTAAACCGTAATGTTAGGTAACATTAATATCATGTCTGGTGGGGAGAATATGGGAAGAAGCAATGATTCTTTAATTTGGAATTCAAATTATCCCCAATAAAGTAATTTGGAATACCCCGTTCCTAGTATTGAGTAATTATTCAGGTAATCAATTTTTAATTGTACCCATTTGTATAATTATCTAAATCTGCCCATATCCATTCAACTCACTCATGGCCGCCATCAGGTGCTTGATGGCAAACTAGAGGTGGCAGCCAGGGGCGGAACCAGCCCTTTGAGGGATTGCCCAGTTTTTAATTTTATATATATATATATATATATATATTACAAAAATTTATATATATATATCATGTATATATATTGGAACAATCAAGGATAAAATATTGACAAAAATTATTTTATAAGAGAAAAAAAAAAAAAAGAAAAAATTCTCATGTGTAGTGCAAACTATTATATGTATTCTATTTAGGTTTTTAATTTTATCTCTATTTCCTGTCAAATATTTTAATCTCGTGTTTGTCGATTCTCCACTAAATTAGATTTTGAATTATTGATATTATTTTAATTGCAAAAAAGCAATATATATAGATAATAATATATAAAGACATTTTTATCAATCGGTCATCCTTGCCCATGCCACATGTGATGATTTGATTGTAAACTTAAATAATATTATAAAATAAAATTGATATATTTTAAAATATACTTTAATACAATACAAAGTAATAAAGTCATTACAAAAATTAACCAAAAAAATAACAAAAAATAAAAAAAAATGGAAGAAAGAAACCTCCTACCCTAGTTTAAAGATTGGGCAGAGGTGTGCTAATTTTTGGATAAAACATATAGAAATAAAGATAATAATTCTATAACCGTGCTTAGAGGGAGACAGTTAAACTAATCCCGAAGGAATATGAAGGACCCAAATCTCATAATTACAACGGCTTCAATATGTAGTAACCTTTAACAAATAGGCTCTGCGGAGTAAAAGCTAGCTTCCCCTGCACTCGTGCTCTTCTTTTTTTTCTTCTCACTACAGGTAAGACTGAACTACATACGTAAGGCAGCCATGCCCAGATAACTCTGTCAAGTTCTTCTTCGTAGCTATAGGATTTCCAGATAGATTTTTCCTTTCAATATCACATACTAGTTTATCAACTAATGCACAAGAGCTTTCATTTACAACTTTTTGAGAGAGGTTAAAATTGAGGTCCTTGTTGGCCTCAGGCCTCTTGCTGCATGTAATACCATTGCTATCTTGTAATATTTGTTCATTATCAGATTGGTTGCCACCAGTAGAATTATGAAGTAGCTCAACCAATTTCTTCTTCTCCGCAGGCGGAGAGGATTGTGATATAGTGTCGTATGTTCCAACAACCAAAGGAGATTTTACAACTGTGGCACCATCCGAAGAACCATTCTAGGGGAATGGATTAATATCATGAGATGGGGACAAGTCTGGGCAAAAAATCAGCAGTGAAGCAAATTATTGTGGCTTTTCTTTTCTTGTATGGGGGGGAAGGGGGGAAAATCATCCCCAACAAGAGTAAGGTCATCTTACCATCACTAACACTAACAAAATTTTCACAATCAGAATCAAAACTGAGCTGAGAATCAACAAACATGTCCCTCTTGACAATCATCTGCACACGAATAAAAAAACGGCATACATAGATGCATGATAAGGACGTCGTGGAAATATATTTGAAGGTAAGTGACCCAAATTCACAAAACTAATGCCATATACCTAGTGACAAATTAGCAATGAAACATTATGGTTTAAAGACAGATTACTTCTCTGAAGAACAATATGTACTCCATGAAAAACAAAAAATAAATGTAACTTTTTAGTTTTTTAGCCATTACTTTGATATCTCAAAAATAATAGAAGCTAATACACGAGCACATGATTGTTTTCATTTTCTTTTTCCATTTTTCTTTTCCTTGATTACATTTCACCTTTTGCCAATGCTAGTCGCATGAACATGGTGTACAATACTCTTATTTCTTCTTTTTCATGATTCTCAAACACAAAACTCCAAATGCAGACAACATTGTATCGGCAGGGAGGGACTAAGAAACTCACTAGGCACCTTTCAAGGACCTTATAAAGAGGGATATAAAATCTATGCATTTATCTCCATCTCCTCCCTTGTTTTCACAATGTTGCAAACACAAACAGCTTTTCCAAGGATTTTCGATTAACATTTCGATTCCATGAAGGATCCACGAGGTGCAGTAACCAATATAAAGTAGCCCATGTCATATTGGATGAACATTTATCTGACTTGCACAACATCTGTATAAGCAGATATCTAGATTGAATTAAAACAGGGAGGAGGAAAATTTACCATAGCAAGACTATATCCATCTAAGTTGTTCATGTTTTAAGAAAATATAAACAAAATGAACTGATCATGGTGGCCAGAGAGCATACATATGCAACTTGCACACGCACACAGAACTAAAAATACCTCAACCCATGAGATTGTTATAAGGAAATATGAAGATGACGATAGGATAGACACAATCTAATTGGAGGTTACACAAATAATAACGGGTTCCCCTCCCACAGTCATAATCAACAAACGAGCCCCAAAAATTGGCGTCAAGTGATCAACCTTTGAAGCACTTTTTTTGGATTTAATTTTCTATTTGCAATGATAAAGAGTTATATTAGATATGCTCTTGAACTAGTCAGAGTGCACAAGAACATTGGATTCTCGTTAATGAATCATGAGCTTTAAAATCATGCTTAAAAAATACTAATAAATAAATTAAGAGCAAATACTAATAAATAAAATCTTTTCTCTGTATAACTTTCTATCTTAATATAAAAAGTCAATTATGTAATTTAATTGTTTCAATCATCACTCTAAATGCTTTTTAAATTAAGTAATTCTATAAGATCCCTATATATCTAGAAAGCTCTTGTCCGGTTTATAAATTAATTTTATTAATACTTTAATATAATAAAGCATTAATTAGTTATATAAAAATAATTTTTAAAATTAAAAATTAAAAATTATATTAATATATTATATAATTAGTTAAAATAAACGAATATGATCTAAATCATTAAAAATAATTACCTAAAATAACTCTTATCTAAAGTAAAAATAAATAAATTTTATGAATGCTGAAGTCTTGAAGATGCTAAGCCCGAAGCTAATGGGGCTTCTGTAGAAGAAAACAATTAATGCAATAATCATGTAGCAGAGCAGGTGTTAATTGTACCCGTTAAAATCAGTGCCGGTTGTATATCGATGAAATACGATTGGTTGACTAAAAATCAACTCCGTGTTCAGATCAGGTCGTGGAGAGTGTGCCATTTTGTTCCTACTTTGTCCGCGTAGTAATAGTCAATGTTGGAAATGAGCTTAAAAAACAATATGAAGACGAAATGTCTAAGACGGCGAGAGATTTCTTATATGAACTAGTTTGTTGAATTCATAAAAGTCCAACATACAAGTATGATTTCTTCCACGACGTTTTTGAATTTTAGAAAACATGCAAATTAGTTATATTCCCCCTTAGATGTGGGACAAACATGTGTAAGGGGTTTGTTGATTGTTATGCATTTGAGAGTTTAAACAGTGAGGTTGAATTAAAACTCAAAATTGATATTTTCAAATGGTGCTGCATCACTTATGCAACCTCAGATAATATCATATTATTAAAATATTATTTAAAATTTTAAATATTTTATTTTTTGTTGATATATTATACCGCCATGCCATAGAGGTTATGCATTATTAACGCACGTCTAGCAGTGCTCATTATAATTTTCTAGTTGCTAAGATTACCAGTTGATACCCATCCAATCTGTTATTATCTGTCTTGGATAATAAGGCTATAACATAAGTCAAAAAGCATCAACGATAAATAATTGAAATACATCTATTAGCTACCCAGTTTATTAGAGTGAAGCTTGTTTTGACGTTGAGGATCTTTCGGCTAGCTTTATTGTAAACGCTGTCAAGTTAGCTAAATAATTTTATATCACCCATAAATAAATTATTTTAATATATTATTTTTTAGAATTTCAAAAATGATATTATACTATCAAACATCTTCATGTTTCAAGTGCAACGGGAAAAAACGATTTTGGAAAGATAATACCAAATTGGTGCAATTTTACAAGAGATACCAAAAAATTTAAAAATAATATAATATTATATAAATAGTAAATAGTAATTTTTTATTTTTAAAGAGTTAATATATCATTTTATAAATATAAAAAGTGAAATGAAAAATTTATTGGAGTTTGTTTTAGCATTTAAATTTTTATTTGTAAGTCTTTTTGAATTAATTTAAAACTTCGATAATTTAATAAATAAAATTTCAAACATATATCATACTAATATTATCATGATGGTCGTTAGGAATGGTAATAGGGCGGGGTGAGTTTTTGGTCGCCTCGTCCCCATATCCGGTAGGAAAAATACGCCCTGTTCCCGCCCCATTACCTGTTGGGTATTAAATGTTTTGCCCCATCCCCACCCCGCCGGGGCACGGGACGGGGTGAGAATTCCCCGCCCCACTTGACGGCCCAAGCTCATCTACATGCAAGCCCAGCCACGCAACACTATACAGCCCAAGCTCAGCCAACCCGAATGCATGACGGCCCAACCCACCCGCCCCTAGCGCACGCCACAACCAGCTCAGCCCCCAACCCGCATGCCTCGTCCGCCTAGACGACCCACCCACGCGCTAAAAATCCTGACAAAATATTGCTAGGAATGAGAATTAAACCCAAAACCTCCCCCTTCACAGCAATTCACTCAACCATCGAGCTAAGCTGTTTTTGTTATACATACTTATATGTTTAATATATATATACTCATAATATAACAAAGAAATAATTGTAATAATAATAATACTATTATTATTAGTGGTAGTAGTAATGATAAAAAAAAAAGAGTATATGATTTATTTAAAAAATAATAATAATTACAAACTATATATATTTATATTAGAATAAAAACTAAATGTACTATTAATATTTTGATATAAAATACAAATTAATTAGATTCAAAATTAATTTTGAAGTTATAATATATTAGTTCATACTAATATACTATGTAATTATAAATTATATCACTTTCTTATATTTTATATATTTGTATTTTATATTAAGAAATTACTATTACTTTTAATAAATATTTATTTTTATTTAAATATAAGTATATATACTTTATGAGTGGTATTATTTTAAAATAAAACATTTACTCGTTACTTTTATTAGTAGTAATTTTATTTTTGTTACTAATATTATTTCTATGTTAGATTTTAAATATATACACTAATTATGTAAATATAGTAAACAATATTCATTCATGATATATATAATATTATCGATAAACTTTTTAACATCAATTATTAAACTCCAAATACTCAATAATTATCATATTACTTATGTTATATATATAGTTATATATATATAGTTATATATAGTTAAGCCAATAAATATTAATGAAATAAAATGGAGAAACGGACTTCATAGTTCACGTGGCAAAATATTGGTACCAATATTGGTACGTGGCAAAATATCAGTATACAAATATATATATATATATATATATATATATATATATATATATATATATATATATATGCGTATAAATTCTTATCAATAAATAATAATTTAAGTAGCGAGTAGTGATAATCTAAGTAATATAATTATCATTAATAATAAATGATAATATGAGTAGTGAAAACCTAACTAATAAAATTATATATAATGGTTATCATATTACTTATGTTACATATATATATAAACTCACACTTAATCATATCACTTAATATAATTATTAATCATATCACATATAATAAACAATACAATAGTCCGAGAAGTCGTGTTTTTTCAACTTATTTCCCTCAATGTAATTAAAATGATCAATAATTTATTATTTGTTAATTTTAACCTAAATATAAAATACATACTATCAAAAATCAAAACTCACTCTCACCATGTATTTAATATTATATCAAAATGGTTAGTATTATATAATTAACCAATAACATTGATTATAATTAGAATAATGTATATATATATATATATATAAAAACTCACACTTAATAATTATATTAGTGATCATTTTAATTACGTTAAGAGAAATAAGTTAGAGAAACACGACTTTTCGAACTATTGTATTGTTTATAACATAAGTAATATGACAATCATGATATATAATTATATTAGTTAGGTTATCACTACTCATATTATCATTTATTATTGATGATAATTATATTACTTAGATTATCACTATTTGTTACTTAAATTATTACTCATTAATTAGAATTTATACATGCATATATAGTGATAATTTGATATGAGTTGATATATATATATATATATACATATATATATATATATACTATTCTAATTATAATTAATGTTATTGGTTAATTATACAATACTAACTAACATATAAATAATTAGTGTATATATTTAAAATCTAACATATAAATAATATTAGTAGCAAAAATAGTACCACTACTAATAATAATAATGAGTAAATATTTGATTTAAAAAATAATATTACTCACAAAGTATATATACTTATATTTAAACAAAATTAAATATTTATTAAAAGTAGTAGTAATATTTTAATATAAAATATAAGCATATAAAATATAATAAAGTGATATAATTTATAATTATATAATATATTAGTATGAACTAATATATAACTTCAAGATTAATTTTGAATATAATTATTTTATATTTTATATCAAAATATTAATATTACATTTAATTTTTATTCTAATATAAATATATAATTTTTGTAATTATTAATATTATTAAAATAAATCATACACTCTTATTATTATTATTATTACCATTACTAATAATAATAATAGTATTATTATTGTTATAATTATTTATATGTTATATTATAAGTATATATACTAAATATATAAGTTTATATAATAAAAATAGTTTAGTTTAATGGTTGAGTGATATGCTGCTTGCAAGGGAGGTCCTGGGTTCGAGTCCCCATCTTAGCAATATTTTGCCAGGATTTTTCACGCGGGTCACGGGGTGGGGATTTGCCGTCCCGCCTGTACTCGGGGAGGGTAAAATTATTGCCCGATACCCGTCCCATTACCCGTTAAATTGAAAAAATATTCGCCCCATCGAGGACTAGCCGGTCCCATATACCGGTTAAATTTGTCTAAAAAAATAGATTCAAAGGTATACACTCCACTGAACCATTACAGCCAATAACAAAATCACAACTTATACCCCCAACATGTTAGGGCAATGCTAGGATGTCATGTTAGAACATTCACACTAGTTTTATAATCTTCATCTCTATTTTAGGAAATAAATAATATATTATTTAATATATTTTGTTTATCTTATTTTCTATCTCTATTTCTATTCTTTTAAATTATTTTTTTATTTTTATTTTTTATTCCTTTTATTTATTATAAAAACACATATGTTAACGAAAATAAAAACAAATATTTAAAAAATAAATAATAATTTTTTAAAAATAAAAATTCTCTCTCTAAGTTTTATTTTCAATATTTAAATTTAACATAAAGATCTACTACAATATAATTTTTTATCTAAAAGTTAATTTTTTTTAAAAATAAAAAATATATTTTAAAGAAATTAATATGAATGCTTTCAGATTATAATATAAAAATAATATATGCAGCTAACCAGTTAAATTGTACAGAATATCTTTGCTCCGATTGAAATTACTTTTAAAAAACAAAAATAATAACAATTTAATCACAAAAAATGTAAACTTTACCAATGTACACATATATATAATTACTCGTACTTATTTCCAAAGCATGCCTTAATTTTCAAAATACTAATAAATTTCATTTTCTTCAAATTCTAATTTAAATAAAATAATTCTAATAACATTTTCCAATATAAATTTAACTCACATGAAACTCAATTTATTTCTTAAAAAAATTCTTTACCATGCTTATTACATGAATCCATCATATTTTTTATACACATTTTATAAAATATAATTTAAAAAAAAAACTCTTTAAACACATTCCCTATTTCCCTTCCCCAAACAAAATTTATTTTTAAAATTCAAACTTTAACATTAATACAAAGCAAAAACATAAAACAAAGCAAAAACCACAACATAGCACCTTGTGTAATTCTAAAAAACAATGCGTAAAACCTTCCAAAATAATATAAATTAAAAAAACACGTTAATACATTAACAAAATCACAAATGTCATTGTCTGCCGCAATTTGAGAGATTTCCTATACAAAAAGTGCAGGAAGTAATGCAGCCTCGGCTCTTTATTTATTGATATACCCTTTCCGTAGGCATATCATTCTCGTCTACGGAAGCACGGCCTTGACTTCTTTCCTGTCCGCTCCATATGACTGCGGTAAAATAAATAAATAAATAAATAAGAAAGCCAACTCAAGGGACATTGCTGATAAATAAGAATCCACTTATAACTAGTAAGATTTGAACATTTGAATAGTTCTCGACAGTAAGACAGCTTCAGGTCGCTGCTTTCCTCAATGTCTCACAAACAGTGTAGCGTTACTCCAAACTGTTCTTTCGGGGCAAGTGAACTGTTCTATTATAAGAACGTTAGAACGGGGTAATGTTTTTAGGAGGTGCTGTTTTGATAAGAGCAATTTGCAGAAGGGCAACAGATAGTTATACTGAAGTCAGTGACAAAACATTGTGAACTTCTAAAACATGTCTCCCGAAATTTGCTATACCACTGCACCACAAATCCATGAAACCGCTTCCTTTTCTCCTTTTCTGTCACTCCCTTCTAGTATCTATCTTCTAAGGGCCTGGCGCCCTGCCATTGGGTTGGTTAAATTCATCTTCAAATTTAGCCAATATCAACTGTCAACCATATTTAGCTATGAATTGTAACAGAAGTCCAAAATTTGTAAATGAATTTGATCAAAACACAATTTTTTTAGACTTTTATACAGTCCATAGCCTCACTAACGGTTGATATCAGACAAATTTGAAGATGAATTTAGCCATTACAATGCCAGTGCTCTAAAAAAACTCCTCAATTTCAGCCTGTCAAAACGCCCCCACAACCGAATCAGCTGCAACAGAAATCACCTACTCCGCTCCAAAAACAAAACTCATTACTTATCACCATTTTGCAAAACCAGGAACAAGTCATATCCAAATCGCATTTCACAGAAGGGTATGTGGGATTTGATTTGGGATGCAGGGTTACTATTCATCAAAAACCTTAAAGATGGAACTTCAATGGTGGGCCCAGGAGGGCGATGAAGGCATGAGAAACTTTGGCTAAAAGACCGTGGAAGTGAGAATCTGGCGGCCATGGGCAGCTGCGACACTGACCTAATATCAAAAGACCTTGGAGGTGACAGGGACTTTAGGGAGGATGAGAAAAGGTTGAAGCGACCTCTAGACGTCATAGAAAGCAGACCAAAGTGAAACTGGTGTGTGCGATGGAGAAAAGAGGTAATCAGCCCAGATAAGCCATTAACAAAATTAAACGTCATGGCACTTGTGCTTCTTTCTTTTCCTTTGCTTTCTTCTTGATTGGAACCAGGGAACTTTGACAAAAAACAGAATAAGTGCTTAATAGGCAGCAAAATGCAGCCGCATCCACTACTGCATACCCGTCTACCCTAGGAAGCTGATATCAAAACAGACTAGCTGCCTACCCTGGCTTAGAGATCGCTAATGACAATCCCTGCCTGGTAAATACAGAGCCAAGTTAAGTTTGGGCGTAGTCATAATCTTAAGGCAAAGCTATAAGGATGGGAAATTCCAAAATAAATTGCCAAGAAAGGTGAGTTGAACCCTTAGAAAGAAAATGTTGCCATTAAGTGTGGCAAAATTGAATGGCAAAAAAGGGATTTTAGGGGTTCAAATTAACCTTCTGGTAATCCATGGATTATGCTTCATAGATTTATTTAATAGTTTTAAAAGGCTTGGAAAGGGAGAGAGATAAAGGAGAAGAAACAAAAGACAGATAGCAAAGGAACATAATTTACCTCTACTCCAAATCCTTTTACATATACATTGGTGAATAGTTCAGAAGTATCTGGCATGGGACTTTCCTGTACAAGCGAAGAGGCAGAGCAGCATATCAGTAACTGGAAACTGCCTTAAAGACTCCAAGTACCAGTAAAACAAAACATGGGCGCTATATGAATTTCCCACATCAAGACTGCTAAATATTGCAAACAAGCTTTACCTTGGCCAGTGAAATGGCTTCATCTACTTCCTTTCTGACCTCTTTCTCAATGTCCTGCAAATGGGAAAGGAAAAGAAAACCTTATTGTGCATGTGGTCCTGCCACCATACCAATAGGCAGTTCCAAAACTCGGAAACAGGTATCTAGGAGTGAAAATTCTTCCAACTCTATCACTCCAATAAAACTCAATATTTACCTTGAGCTCTTTCTCAGTGACCAGATCATGAGCTAATATCAACTTCCGGATTCTTTCAATTGGATCACGCTCCTGGAATTCACAAAGCAAACATCACCAAAGCATGCTTAAATAAAAAGTTACAAACATCTCATAATTCAGGAGAGATGGATATACTATACTACTAACCTGTCTCACACCAGAAATCTCATCACGTGTGCGGTATGTGCTCCCTGGATCAGACATGGAGTGACCGTGGTATCTATATGTGTCCATTTCAAGAATCTGACATTCAAAGTAAGATTAAAAAGTATTGATCAATCATGTAGAACGAAAATAGAAGAATGAAACCCTCTTGTGGCCGCATATTCACCAGCAATTCATTAATACATGAACTGTGAAACATGCTAGTATTGGTACGGGAGAAGCAGGCTAAGAAATATTTCACAGATTAAGTTTGGAGGAATACAAAATCAGGTGCATGCCTAAGCATTTTACCCCAACTTGATGCAACAGTAGCCAACAAATTCTAACATTAGCCCAACTGATCCAGCGTCATGCTCTAACATTTTCTTTCACTTCGGCTATTTTTAGAGCTAACTGCCAACCAACATGTGCCATAAAGTAGAGCAGCCCTTATAATCTTTTTACAAAAGTTCCTCTATAATTTTATTATATTTTTCACACAAGCAAAAACTCCAATGCATTGGCCTTCTTCCTAATCATTCCACGCACTTGCAATACAGCTTTAAGTACTGAACAATATTAGTTTCCAATGTTTAGATTTAATGATTATGTATGTATCCTGCTGATAAATTAAATTTATATTAGAACATCCTCAACTGAAGATTTGGTCACTTTCTCAGTGCATAGAGAGTACAATGACACAAGAACAGCCTCTCAATTGAAGATTTGATCACTTTACCCAAAACTCAAATGAAGGTAATAGCTCAATGTGTCATATGAGCCCCTCATTGAACTTCGCTTTTTCCATCCTTGTATAATTTTTTATCAAAGAAAGAGAATTTTATTAGAGAAAGTCAAGAATATAACAAATTACACCTTTTCCATCCTTGAATATATGCATGTATATTGGTTAATCTCTTCTAAGGGTGCAGCATGGTGACTTTCCAGGGATATTTTAATGCCTTGAAAAATTTAGAAATTATGTTGAAGAGATTATGTGATACTAAGTAATAAGCAGCAAAATAAAGAGTTAAACAAAACATAAGAAAGTAAGATTTATAAGTCATTGCGTGGGCTAATTTTCAATAGCTTACAACATTTATCAATTGATTTAAATAACATTTTAATGATTTTGATCAAATTTCTTATTGGTCAGCTAATCTTCCTGTTGGACCTTGTACAAATATATTATGCATTGAACTATTAATGAGAAAATATTAGCATGCCAACTGCCAAATCACTTGAGTGGTATGATTTCTAATCCAAACATAAACAAATAATAAGGTAAAAGTTTAATAAGAATATATTCCAGGAGGATACACATGCAATAAAACAACATCCTGATAAGGAACTCACAATAGGCCCATTCTTTAAAGCATGCTCCTTTGCGAACTTGCATGCTTGCTTCACGGCAAAGACATCCATGCCATCAACCTGTTATGACATGAGAAACCAAATGAGAAATAGCAGAAAAATGAAAACATCATATTGTTCGTACACTTTGAAGGAAATGAAGCAATTCTTTTTTTAAGCATAGGGACCTAAGAAGCACACAGTAACTTGCACTCTAATCAAACCCCCGCAAAGGCTTGGTAAGATGACTGAAACACCATCATTTCAATTAAAATATATCATACAAGATAATATGCATAAATGCTTTTTTTTTAAATAATCATCCAATTTGTTCTCCACTAATTATTGTTTTGCAATACCCTAAAGAATACTTTAAAGCACATTTACAGTCACTCCTTACAGATGAGATAAGATATCAGTGATCTGTATATGATTTGATGAACCAAAAACATGCAGAAAAATAACCACCCTCCCCGATGCCATTTTATGGTTCCTTATTTGCAACAATTCAGTGTATTGTCATGAAAACGAACAGCAAGCCAAGATATGAAAATTTTATTAACTTTGAACAGCCAGCTCCATTGAGTTTTATTAAACCAAATTTGACAGTTACTCCCTAGAGTCACATCTTTGTTATAATAGGCCTGAATCCTAACACCAAATCATATCAGTTACGGTACCAAGTGAATTGCCGCATTCCCTTCAAAACAAAACTTCACGATGCATGCCATCTCGCAGGCGCAAATTTGTAAATAACAATATCACGTAGAAAAAAAATCCAAAAAATAGCGACGGCCAATTAATTGAATAACCATATAATTCAAATACATGCACATCAATGTCAAAAATCAAAATATTTTGGAATTTAAAAATTACCTTTAGACCCGGAACATAATCACCACGTTTGTAGTACGCCGGACTTTTCGCTGCTCTCCATTCTGCTGTTCCCATCCCATCTATAGAAATATAAATTATAAAAGCATGAACAAATGAATCGTAAGTGAATCAATTAATAGTAACCAAATGAACAAATGAACCATTAGCAGTGCTTGTGTTCAATTCAATTCGTACAATGATTGTTCTCGCAAACCAATATCGCGGGCAGATCCAAAAGCGCAGCCATGTTGAGGGCTTCAAACAACTGGCCTTGGTTGGCGGCACCATCGCCGTAGAGAGTGAAAGTAACGTTCTCGTCCTTAGAGTACTTCTGCGCGAACGCTAATCCACAGCCGAGAGGGACCTGAGCCCCAACGATCCCATGACCGCCGTAGAACCCTCCTTCCTTCTTGTAGAAATGCATAGACCCTCCCTTGCCGTGGGAGCATCCTGCCTTGCGTCCCATGAGTTCCGCGAACGCCTCCAGTAGGGTTCCGCCGCGTCCGAGGAAGAGGCAGTGGTCGCGGTAGGCGGTGATGATGCAGTCCTTCCGGTTGATCGCCGCCTCCATGCCGATGGCGACCGCCTCCTGACCGTCGTAGAGGTGGCAGAAGCCGCGGATGAGCTTGGATTTGTAGAGCGAGTCGGCGGCGATCTCCATGCGCCGCATCTTTGCCATGTCCCGGAAGAAGGTCATGAGTTCCTTCGGGGTGGTGTCCACCGTGGTCCCCGGGGTGTCGCATTTGTAGGCGGTGAAGGGGACGCTGGTCTCGATAGCGATGACCCGTGAGTCGTCCCCGGCAGCGGCGGCGGAGAAAGACCGGTTGAGAGGCAGGGCGGTGGCCCTGGCCAGAGCGGAGCGAGACGATGAGGCGATACGAGACAGAGCCATCTCGTTCGTTGGATCGGTGCGGGGGGGTATAAGGTTTTTGGATATCAGTTGTGTTAATGTTATGTCAATTGTCAAATATAATGAAGGTAGGTGGGCGTGCCTCGTGCGCTGGGGATTTTTGACTGACGCTGTCGCCGAAATTATTGTGTGATTATTTATATGCCTAAATTAGTGATGATTTTAATCCATTTTTTTTCTTGCCATAATTTAAATTGAGAAACTAAATTTGTAAATAATATATAAAATTTATTAATAAACACTTACAATTTAAAAATATAACTCCAAGCAATTCTCATCGACTTCAACTCAAAAATGGCTCAAATATTCTAAATGCTAAGTACTCAATATCTTTCATATCGAACAAGATGAATGCATATTAAGCAATAATTCAAGTTAATTGCTTGATAAGTAGAGTGTTTGAGATATTGAGTGTTCAATATCTTGCATATTAAGTAATGGTAAAATATATATCAAGCAACAAGAAATGCATATTAAGCAAAAGTTTAAATATTACAAGTTAATTCCTTAATAAGAAGTGCTTGAGATATTGAGTACTTGACAACATGACATATTAAGCAAAAAGATAGATATTGAGCATATGAGCTGTCTAATCTTTCAAGGTGTAGCCTATTTGAGTTGGAAATGTAATGCCGAGTCGAAACTCAAAGATAGCTAACTCGTAGGTGCACTAGAAAGAGCTACTCAAGTTACTGAGTGCTCGAAAAGAGAATAATATGCTCGACAACATGACATATCGATCAATATGACAAATATCGAGCAAATAAACTTTCCCCCGTGTGTACTTGGGTGAAGATGTGTCCTTAAAATTACAAAAGAATATTTTTGGAAGTACAATATTTTGAATATAATTATCAATAATGAGAGTTTATCCGACAAGACTCTTTAAATTTAATATATATTCAAACTGTATGGGTGTTAGGGTGGATCATGGGTTTAACATGGTTTAATCCTTTTAACAACTTAACTTCTATAAGGCATTGATGTGGTAAATACATCTTTTCATACAGACACAATAGAGTTTTTATGGAAAATATGGGAAGTTCTTGTAATCTAGAATCTTGCATGTATCCTTATGTGACCCATTGTCAAGCACTAAAAGGAATATTTACCCTGTCCCATAGGCGATGTCCACATAAAGTCAAGGATGTTTGATGAAGCAATGGGTTCCAAACCTGGGTATCATTGTCACATTACCTATAGAGACTCGCGTTTGGATTGGTCTATGAGATAGCCTGTATTAGTTGAAGATACTATTTGAATAGTAATGTGCTTGACGAAATAAGCGTTTTGACGGTAATTAGGTATAATTTGGAATTTAGAACCCTAAAAGGTTAATTATATAATTTAGCTGCTTATTGATTAATTTAAAAGAAATGAGCAGAAAATATAAATGAGAGAGAGAGAGACTCTCATTTGCGATTTGGTAAGAAAGAGAGAGAGAGCACAAAGGAGAGCTTGGAATCAGAGCTTGCCAAATAAAGAGATTGGAGCTTGGGTTTGGGGTTGATTCATCAGTGAATCTTTCCCAAGTAGGCGATTCTAACCTTTGTATCTTTCTTATGTCCCTATCTTCCTTTACCTGTAAGGTAGAAAATGTAGTAAAAAGTATGAACCTAGGTGGTAGGATTTGGGCTTAATTGGGAATTGATGAAATTATATGTTGTTTGTGTGTTGAATCTTGTTGTTAACTCCTTTAAGTACTTAAGAAAACATTTTATGGGTATATACGTGCTTGGAAATAGAATTAAACTGGTATAACTGGGCTATGTGGCAAAACCAGGACAAACGCAGTCGAATGGTTGCTTCGGGCAAGCAACTCGATGCCTGTTTGAGGCTCTAATGTTGAACTAGCCTCAAGCAAGGTCTCAAACATGAGGGGCGAGCAGGAGTACCGAGTTAGATAAAGCATCAAGTAAGCTCAAAGTTGAAGCTTTGAGCAAGGTGCTTTAAGCAATAAGTTGTAAGTCACTCGAAGCCTAAGGGTGTCAAGCCAGCCTCGAGCAGTTTCGAGCATCGAACGTCGACAAGTTAGGCAGTGTCTCTTAAAACCCACATTTTATGTATAAAATCAATCATTATGTCATTTTTTTAATATGGAATATTATTGTTTGCTCGGCATGAAATGTTATTTTGTATGAATACAATTATAGATTTAAAACCTCATGACGTTCAGTGGCTTGGAGGTTGGTGTTTTGTTGGTTTAATTGGCGGGTTATCTGAGGTCCCTTATAAGGTTGGCTAGAGACTGAGGTACCTTATATAGTTGGTTGACTACGTGAGGTCCCATATGTGGCATGCTTGGCGCCGTGTTCCCATATATGGCTGGTAGGCTATGAGAGTTTTGTTGTGTGTTGGCTTGATTTGACGTAGTGGTGATTGACGCAGCGGTAATTGATTATTGTGAACTATTGTGATTTCATTTGTATTTCATAGGACATTTTATTAGCACATGCGCACATTGAACATGTAGTCCTAGATGTTCGTCTTGGTTGGGTGGTGTGAAGTTGTAGGTCACCTACAGGCCATTTGTGCTCACCCTACATTATTGTCTTGTATTTTCAAGTTCCGGTAGGGGGTATCTATTAGATCCATAGTTGAGCAAACTCGACCTCATTGAGTATGGGACTTTCCTTGTTTGTACTCCAATTGACTTGTTTTTGCATTAATATTTTCTTTTTCTTTTTTATGGATATGGGTTCATGGTCATTGTATTGTTGGGTATTTTTCTTAGTTTTCAGTATGGGTTGATTGACATGATACTTATGTGTTATGTGATGGATATTGTTCTTTTAGTTACATGTCATTGAGAATGTATAGGAATACCTATGTTGTAAGATTGTACATGTGCATTTAGGGCAACACCCATTATAGGAGACCCTTTCGATGCTAATCACTAACCCCTTGCTTTCAGGTGTGAGCTTGAGGTAGTTGCGTTTTCAGTTCTAGGTCTCCTAGAGTTTGAGGCGTGAAATTACCAAATTTCCAATAACTGGAACCGGACATGTCATTATCTCGTGCTTACACTTGAAATGTCAAGGGCTTAATGACTAACATCTATGAAAAATACATAAGGGATGTTGTCTTAATCATGTTATCAACATAGTCATACAACAATGGTAATTTAGTATTTTTCTAATGAAACAAAGATCAATAACATGCATTTCTAGAATACCAACCTGAATAAATACAATTGTCATCATAATATAATTTATCAAGTCACAAAGATACAACTTTCCACAAACTCATGCCCATGAAACATATATACACATATACATATATATAACATAATAAAATACATGGTATGAAGTATTACATTAACCAGATAAGGTCCACTTGTCTAGCAATGAATTAACTAATCTTTGATAACACCTAAAAAATATACAACAATATAGGTGATATACATCTCCATGTCACCCCACAGCCCAATAAATACCTAGATTCTACATGCTCAATGCATGCATGTGTTAGTGTAATACTCATTACCTATGAATTTACATCACAACATCAAAACATGGGTGTGTGTGTGCCACGTTACATGTATTTATTATAATGGAACATAAATCATTAACTAATCATCAAAAGGGTATGTCCCCAAAGCCTTAACCAGTCCACCACTAGTCATCAGTGACGATCATAGTAAAGGTGGCAGCTATCATAACACACCACATCCCACAAATCATCAGGTTTCGACTTATCATATCATATTGGGAACTATGTCTCATCACGACAAGCCATCCTTCAACATTATAGTCATAAACCTTATCACAATAACAACACCACATTTTATCATCATTAGGCTCAAACCTATTGAGATTACCACCAATCATCCATTATTAGGGGCTACAAGTGACACTTATCGAATCTATCATCATCCACCACCCCAATCATATAAGCCATACTTCCCTTGCCGCACCCGAAAGGTCAAGGGGTTGGTGACTAGCACCAATAGAGACTACACCGCGGTCTGCCTCAAATATGCAACCCCCGTCATACATCAAGGGTAATCCCGTACTTTCCCATATATCATCATGCATACAAAGAAGTCAAACATATACATCACATCACAAATCTGAATTACAATCGTCCACGGACCCATGTCCGGGATATCACATAAAACAATACAGAATATAATCGGATCATACATCGAGTAGGGGCGCCTCCCGGAAGAAAGTCCTCCACTAGTCTCGGGTCACACCGAAAAGGGTAAACAAACAAGTAGGGGTGGCGACAAGCTCGAGGGTGACCCTAACACTCCACATCATGCAACACATATAAGTCTATACTATATGCTCGGGTACTGTGCACCGTGTAGGGCACAAACATCGGACTCACGCAACAAATATCAGGACAACTTGTCCACGATCCTCCATGGGATCCCACTCAGGGCACTCGCCCCTAGCTCCACGAGCTCAACGGCTCAACTCGGGCCTTAGCTCTCCACGGCGCAATATGCCCGGCCACCGCCACACAGGCCGCCATCGGTGCATATGCCCACGTCAACCACATAGCACCATCGGGCATCACGGTGAGAACCCAAACAAGTCACGGAGTCCATGCCCCAATACCTCACACCAACATACTAACATTAATATGACATGTCATTCTCAACATTTCCTTTGAAGGGGGCGGGCCTCATACCTCATAAGTAAATCATCAATCCTTGATTTATGAAGGAAGTACCCATACAGCTATTTTCTTGAAATCAAAAAGTCCCGCATTGGGTTCCCATAAAGATAAATAAGATAATCCGATTTTTGGGGATTTTTCCGAGACATCTAACCCCACTTTCCAAAAATTCACCACTACGAACTTTTGGGTTTTTCCAAATTTTACACTAAAACCCAATTTTCACATTTTGAAATAGAGGAATTAATTTTTCTAAGATTTTTCTTTGAATCCAAAAGGGGGTATTTCGTTATTTACATTGTAACTTAAGTATAATACATACTTAAATGTGTAGAGGGTATAGGTGCAATGTAAATAGGTCCGATCCAATCAACCGATTTGAATCGCCGGTGAAACTACATTTTCGAATGATTTCGAATCTCTTTTGAACGCGCCGACTTCGAACCTACACTCGAAAACTACAGAAAACTACCTTCGAAGTACCCGTGAACCGCCTTCGAAACTCCCTTCAAGTACCTTCAACCTTCGAAACGATACTCAAAATTTCACATTCGACACTCGAAATTACACTACATCGAACCTACCTTCGAACCTTCGAACCTTCAAATCGCAATTCAAATTTCCAATTTCCGATCTCATCGGCGTTTCTACCCAATTCATGACACGCATCATCGTTTTTCACCTGTTTCTCGTCTGGATTCAACCCGAATCTCATAAAACTCATACCTAATACTATATATTAGGTTTTAAATCACGCCTTACCCCTCCGAACGATTTAAACACAAGATTCAACCCAAAATTGGTTTTTCCCCAAATTCTAGGGTTCAACACGAATTTGCATGATTTCATCAATTTCTTACATGTTAATCCAAAAAAACAGCAAGAAAAGGGTGAAGAATCGATGGAACACCTACCCGGAATGATTCTTGATGCTTGAACGAGCTCAAACCCCCCCAATCGCCAAGGCTCCAAGCTTCCTTCTCTCTTTCTCTCTCTAAGCTCTCCAACGCAGAAACGTGAAATCAAACGTAACGTGGAGCTCTCTTTCCCCTATTTATTTTTTTTATTTTATTTTATTTTTTTTTTCAGTAACCGACCCTAGTCAACCATTGACCATATAATTAACCTCCGAGGTCCCGAACTCCAAATTGAGTCAAACTACGGCAAAACGCTCGAAATGACGAGCACAATACTACAGGTATTAGACACCCAAATGACCGCTCAAACGCAAAGTTAACCAATAGACCCCGAAAAGTCAACAATCGGGTCAAAGGGGCCGACTCGGAATCGGGCCCAAGATAAAAATGCTCACATTGCGCACCCCTTATAGTTACATTCCCATAGAATGACTATCTCTCAAGACTACCCAAATACGAGTCTTTACACTTATCGAATCTATCATCATCCACCACCCCAATCATATAAGCTCATTAGCCTCATGATAGCATAAGAATAACATATGTACATAGCCTGAGCCCAATGTGGCTCCAATAAAATAAATCATAAATGTAACATTGGGTTCCCAAAAGGATTAAGGGCCATTACCAACGTATTACCAACACGTTATTACAACAATCAAAGATCACATTTCAATAGCATGTGGGTCAAAGTTGATTAAAAGGATAATTCTCCAACACTGGCCATGCTCGCAGATCATGTATAGCCCCCTTCCATCCCACAATAAACGGACAATGGCCGAACCTACCAATCATAATCACCCCCTAAGCTACATGCAAAAGGGGCAAAAAGCTGTGTCATCAGACCGTGCTTATACCGCCATTTGGTTGTGGTGTGTTGCAACTGTGCGACAAAACGTCCCCAAAACCTACAATATGTAGTTTTTGTAGTCCAGACCCAATTTCATGCCTCCAAACCCAAATTCAACCATGTAAATTACCAAATTTGCATTTCGAAACATCGTATTAACCAAATTTTATAATAACAATAAAAGTAGATCCTATCCCAACATTCAATCAAAATACCTAAAAAAAATCTAAGGTTCTTCACTAAAACAAGGTTCAACATCAATCTCTAAATTCCAACATCGAAAGGCATCCCTTTGGCATGATACCTACCCAAAAAATTATAATTCCCGAATAAATCATTCATACAATCTCAATTCAACAAATTCATCTTAAAATCTAAAATCCCATATTCTAGGCCGATCCCCAAATTCCTATAATTTAAGAATATAAGAAACCATATGATGATACAAAAAGGGACAACCACCTACATGGAATCACTAGCGTAGTCAGGATGATCAAAACCCCTAAAAATTAAAGTCCCTTTCTTCTTCCTCATTGTTCTTCTTCCTTCCTCTCAAATAGGCATACGTACGAGTCTCTCTCTCTCTCTCTCTCTCTCTCATGCCCTTCAATTATATTATTATTGTTATTATTTAATTATTTTAACCCAATTTATTCACAAATTAGCCTCCTTGGGCCCCAAATTTTCAAATTAGCCCTCATTATAGTTAAAATGTTCGTATCAACAACTATATTACCATTTAGGTATTATCACACCAATTTATGGTTATACGTAAAACTAACCCAAATACAACTCGACTTCATTACCAAATAAGCAAGCCCTTAAGAGCCTTAGTATTAAATGTAAGAATTAAACTATAGAATCTTTAATTACCTAGAAGATTATTTTGAGAAAGAAAATTAGTCAAAAGCATACCTAAATCCATTGTCGGAGTTTGGTTGACAAGTTATGATATTTAAAATTGTCATGACCTTGAGAACCCTAATAAACCAAATAAATTTTCATATAATTTGGGGACTATAACTTAATATATAAAATTATTATTTCTAATTTTGCCTCTCATCAAATTAAACATAGTAGTCTAGTATCTACAAATTAATTCTATGGGAATTATATCCTTAAACTTAGAAACCTTTAATCTTAAATGAATCTCCACTGGGATATAGTGTTACTTTTATAGTATATAGCTCCACTAACTAATAGAACTATGTAGCTTGTAGTGAATCTATCACATTATTGACATTCAATATAATTAGAGACAAAAATATCACATGATTTCCAAATGATTCGATCTCTTATATGTGAGAATGTAGTCTTTTGTTCTTCGTAAATACCTTATGATCCATTTTACCATTTTCCAATGATCCATCCTAGGGTTACTTAAATATCTGCCCAATATACCAACATTAGCGATTTATGTAATGTCTAAACATGTACATACTTGAGCATACATTAGATTTCCTATTTCTATTGCATAAGGAATCTTTTGTATTTCTTTAACTTCAATATTATTTTTAGGGCACTGATTGAGATTAAACTTGTCTCTCTTAACGAGAAAGTGTCACCTGATATACCATTCTACATATCAAATCTTTTAAGCACTTTATTAATATAACTCTTTTGTGATAATCAAAGAATGCCCTGAGAGCGATCTCATTATATGTAGATCCCTAATACAAAGGACACATCACCAAGACCTTTTATCACAAATTAGCGACCCTCAGGCACTCACAAACACATGTTTTACTCAACAGACTACAAAATTACATATCCAAACTGATATAAATCAGTTCTTAACCACAGATCTTATGTTAAACCATTAGATCTAACCCAAAATTGGATTTCCCCCAAAACTTAGGGTTCATACTTAATTTCATAAATCATAACAAATTCGTGCATATTCAAAGACAGGATCAAGATAAGAGGTTCAAGTACACCTACCTGGAGTGATTCTTTGAGCTCCACGAACCCAAATCGTCCCAAATCGCCAAGGCTTCAAGCTTCCAAACTCTCTCTCTCTCTCTCTCTCTCTCTCTCTCTCTCTCTCTCTACGCACTAACATGATAGCGTAAAGTGAAAGCTCTTTCTTTTTATTCTATTTATATTTCTGCCAATCATTGACCAATAATTGACCTCCAAAGTCACGAACTCCAATTTGAGTCAAATTATTGTCAAAACGCTCAGAATGACGAGCACAGTACTATTCGGATATTATCATATTCAAAGAACTGCTCAAACGCAAAGTCAACCAATAAACCCCTAGAAAGTCAACAATCGGGCCACTCGGGACCCCGACTTGGAATCGAGCCCAAGTACTGTCAAAATGCTCACACCAACGGCTACACTACCGTCCAGATAGTTACATTCTCATAGAATGGCTATCTCTCAATACTACCCAAATACGAGTCTTTACACCAAAGATAAAGTCTCTTTAAAGTAAATCTCTTCCTTTTGAGTAAATTATTTCGCTACAAGACGAGCTTTATGTCTCTCCATATTACCTTCTAAATCTCTTTTGGTGTTAAAAATCTATATTGCCTTCTAAATCTCTTTTCAAATATTGCCTAGTAATATGACAAGTTTCCAAACCTTATTATTTTGCATAGATTTGTATTCCTCGTTCATGACATATATCTACTTTTGAAAATTAGAAGCTTACATGATTTGATGGAAGTTGATTGAATCTTCTTCCACCACTCTAATGTCCTCCTTATATTTCTGGAGAATTACAATATAATTATCTGGAATAGCATTTCTCTCTTCTCTTGTAGATCATATTAATGTTACTTGCTCTTGATGTTATTGAATTTGTTCCTCACCAATGGGGTTGTTTGATTAAGGATCCGGATTTGCTTCTTTATTAATGATAACCAAAGAAGCCTTTACATTGTCAAAAGAGATAGTGGGAATCGAAATTAATTCTCCCTCCAAAACTTGTTCACTTTTGGACGTAAAGTAAACTATAACGATAATCATACTCCGAAAAATACCATAATCAATGAATGAACAAACTACTCCATCACAAGTTATTTTCCTTTTCTTCGTTATCATTGATTTTATTGGTACTTTTCTTCGTTATTTTTACCTCGTTGATTATATCATAATAAATGTATTATGGTGTTTATAGTTATTATTGTTCATTATTTTGTCATCACAATTTTGTTTCATGTGTTAATTCAATATTATTTATTTGTATTGATTATGTATAGTGGTGAATCCATATTTGTTTAAAGACCTCGGAGTATGAGGTACTTGTAAGGGCATTGAACACAACAAGTAAGCTGAAAAATAGATATTGAAGCCTATTGAAATCATGAAGAGACACATTATCCCTTAGTGAAATAGTCTTACACATTAAAGGGTGAAGTATGTAGAAATCTTTGTGTCATGTGGTTGTGTTGTTCTTATATTATGTGATAACCTAACTAATAAGGAAGAAAAGGTTAAAAACTTAAAAACTTTAAGCAAAGGAAAAGATTTTGAGGGTATTAATTGATCCCACCCCTTCTCCATATGTATATTACATGGACAAAGAATAATAATGTTTAATTAAATATATTAAATATTATTACAGATATGATTTAAAATTTATATATGATAAATTATAATATCATTATTCTACACTTCATTACTGGTCACACATTAATAACACATAACACAAAAATAAAAACTAACACTCCATTTCACTCCACATTTTAAATTTTTATTGTTAAAAAAATACAAATACAAGTTTGACCCATTCTCATTTTAATAGTATATTTTATATTCAATAATAATATATTTATAATTTGTATATTTAAATTTTAAATAATTATTTTATATTAAAAATTATAAATATTTAAAATAATATTTAAAATATATATATTTACTATTTTAAATAATGATATGATAATTATATGCATTAATATATTATTTATTTATACGAGTTTATGTCCCAATGTTACGGGGTCAGCCCGTACGGCACTCGGTCACCCTGACGAATGCTGCGAGTAAGCCATACTGATCGAGGCACATGTAGACTGATTTTGCCATGCCTTGGACTCATCAGGAGAATGGATCCAGTTCCCAACCAGTTTGTATAGGGATGATCAAGTCCTTTCTTCTTCGTCAAGTCTTCGACTAGCAGCGTACTCCCCGCATTTAATGAGGTCGATACGTCTGAACTCCGAATAAGCTCCATCAATCTCTCGCACGAACTGCCGTGGAGCCTATCCCATCTACGCTACGCTTCGCCTTGCCTCTCCTCTAGTATCATACACCTGCGCCACTTGGATAGACACCCGCCAGCACCACGCTGTTCGGGGCATGACACCAAGCTTTTAAACCGGAAATTTACAAATCATTTTAGACAAAAAGTTAGGAAAGAATTAAAAGTTTGTGGAATACAAGCTTAAACCACAACTTTAGCATTAAGAAGTGAAAATCACACATTGAGAGTTCAACACCATTTAGTTAATTGAAAATTTGCATAATCTAATTTAAAATATTTGTTGAAATGTAATGGTTATACCAAAAGTTTGATAAAGAATGCCAAGGCTCTCAATTCATGCATCAAGTTTGGATTTTTTTTCTATTATTTAGCAAGTTAATACTTCTTCCTAAATTAAAAGATTGCAAAGCAAGAGGTTAAATTGCAAGTTAGAGTAATGGATTTAAACAAAAAAAAGTTTATAAATGCTATAAGATATCATAAATTTGTAAGCCAGGTATTAAACCACAATATCACATACCCAATGTTTAAACTAAAAGTTCTTGCTAGTCAACCATTAGACTACAAGCTTGGCAAATTTATACCCTTGTGTATATTGAAAGATTTAAAACACAAGATTAAAGGGTAGTTTGATTCTTGTTTTATTTTATGTATTCTATTTTCTAAGATTTTAGAATTGATATTGAATTCAGAATTTTGAAAATATTTTCTGTTTGACGTAATGGAGAATATGATTTTAAAAGAGCGTGTTTTTAAATTGCGTTCTATAAAAATTTAAAAATAAAATAAAATATGATGTATCAGATAATCAAGTAGAAAACAAGTAAAAAAAATAAAAATAAAAAATTATTTAGGTCGCCTACTAAAATTAAATTAAAATTTAAAAATAAAAAACAGTTAAAA
Organism: Taxillus chinensis; assembly: GCA_023512835.1. NCBI lineage: Eukaryota > Viridiplantae > Streptophyta > Magnoliopsida > Santalales > Loranthaceae > Taxillus > Taxillus chinensis. Next base: position 20,886,485 of record CM042085.1, on the reverse strand, counting down.
TAAATTTTAAAAACAGTATTTAAAATTTAAACATATTATAATAATATCATATCCATATTTTTAAAATTTAAAAATAGAATTAGTTTTCAAACCAGCATACAACATTGAGTAATTATGTTTGGTTAGCATATTTTATTTTTAAAACATGATTGTTTAAAAAAATGTGAACCATTCAAATCAAAACAAAATTAAAAAACAGCTAAAAAACCCACCAAAAAGAGAAAAAGAGCACACAAAAAAAAATAAGACGAGAAACACAAAAATAAATAGTAAATAGTGGGTTTTAGTGACGGTTCTAGTTTTGTTTATTTGGGTCATGATTGTTTTGATTTTTTATTTTTTTGTTTTTATTGATTTAAAAATTTTCATCACTTATAAACATTTGTAAATTTATTAAATTTATTATTTTTAAAAATAATTATATTTTTAAAAATAATACTATCTAATCAAACATTCCCTTAAAATTATAACTATAAGACAAATTTCTAAGTAAGACTTTAACTGCAATTTCATGGCCTTATATTTAAATTAAAAGTTTTTGCCCAATCAAGTAGGCAACAAACACCACACAGCATTTCTGTGCGTATGAGGAAAGAGAGTGAGATAAGACAAAGAGAGTGGGAAGTCAAAAAGAAATTAATAACATTAATTTGTAGCATGTTGTCATGGGATTAGGATTTTCACTTATACAGTACTCGATCACATTGGTGAATGTTTCGAGTAAGCTATACCGATCGGGGCACACATAGAATGGTTTTGCCCTGTTTTGGGCTTATTAGGAAAACGGATCTAGTTCTCGATCAGTTTGTGTAAGGATAATCAAGTCATTTCTTCTTCGTCAAATCCTCAACTAGCGGCATATCCTTCATATTTAATCGGATTAGTACATCTGAACTCTGAAGGGGCTTCATCGAACTCAACTGTTCAGGGGAACTTAATCCCAACTTATTTTTACCTCCTCAAAGTAACACACACTTGCGCCAATGAATTAATCGGCCGACCCCAATACCTTTCAAAATATAAATATAAATATATAAGAGTTATGTTATATATTATATTGCATAACGGATACATCGTATTAAATGATCATAAGAAAAAAAATCACCGAACGGATTACTCATGATGTTTTTGAATATTTAAATACCTTCGAGAAGAAGCCATATATATAAATAGTAAAGAAACATTCGATTCTCCCAACACAATAAGCACTTATTTACGTCTCAATTGGGGCGAATAGGGAAGAGATAAACTTCATGTAGAATGGATGACAACACAAATATGTGCTGATCGATCCCGCGACATGTGTGCGTGCTATTATTCCCCAATCAATGGAGTCGCTGTTCTGTTTTAAAGAACCCTCTTCGGTCATCATTCCCCTCCATATCCTATCATATATTTGTATTGCTTTACAAATCTTATATTCCTCATTATCATTAACACATATTTATACCTATATATAGATCCCATATAGGCCTATAGCTATACTGCTATCGATAGCCAGCTTCTTGAAATTATAAGGTAAACGAGGATGTGTACGGTATAAAAGGATGGGAGCATACATAGGGATTCTCCATATGCACGTTGCTTTTGTATATACACGTAGCAACTAGCACGTACCTGATATATATATTATATATATATATATATATATATATATATATATATATATATATATTTGTCTTCGAAGATTCTACTATCCAACTATGCTTATTTTAATCAATGTATTATCAAAATATCTTACTAATATTCTTGTAAAACAAACTTGCGAGGCCGATGGATATTAAAAAATATTAATTATTTAAATCCATGAGAATATATATATATATATATAAGATAATATATATAAACATATTTTAGCACGAACAAAATTAAATAATAAGAAAACAATTCTTATGCATAACCATTCTAAATAAATAATGTGTCACATTATAATGGCTTTGGCTGTATTTTTTTCATTTAAAATATATATTTAAATATTAATATAATTATTATATTACAAATAAAGCCTTTTTGCTTTTGCTTTTGATTTCTATTTGTTTTCGTTTCACATCAAAAACATAAAGCAAAAATAGGTAGGCGTGCTTTATTCTAAACGCTCGAATGATGATGTACCTTCTCGATTAATAACCAACACATGATTTATTATTACTAAAAAAAACTTGTCCAAATCCAAAGATTTTGATAAAATAGAGCAGAGCTTAAAGAAATTTATAAGAATTTAATAGTTGTGATAAAAATTCTTGTTAATATCTCTAATAGTCTATTTATACCTTCCGATTACTATAGAAGTAACTGCTAAATGGAAATTCAAACTAAACAATTAATTAATGAGAATAAAGAAAAGAAAATAAAGTAATAATTTATTTAAATATTAATTAAAGATAAATATAAGAAAAGTCTTTAATTAGTTATTTGCCCATCACAATATGCCAGAACAAATCGTAGGCTTAGACTAAATCGAAACCATAACGCCTTTAATTTGGGACTTTTAAATCAGGTTTATAATAGAATTAAATATGTAAGTTTGATATAAAATTTTAATTATTGATTATTTTATCAAACATACAATCAAATATCACATAAAATCAATCTAAGAGGTATATGGATTTAGGGATTAAATGTTAATAACTTATTATTACATAACATGATACACGAGGTATCATATAAAATTAATAAATTCTTAAATTTTACACAAGTTTATTTTCAAGCATCTCTTGACTTCTTAATAGTATTTATATTCTTTTAATTACTTAGAATTAAAAAAAATCATAAAAAGGGTGAGCTCAAATAGGCCAATAAAAATAAATATGTAAGGTAATCAGAGCTAGCCTAGATGATAGACAAACAAGGCAAGCGGCTTGGGCCTCTAAATCTTGACCCAAAAATAAGGTCTCCTTCTACTCGATCGCACAAAAAGATAACGTATATGTACTATCAAAAATTTTATTTTACTTACTGATGAAAATAATGATTTTTATAATGTATATATGTTATATTATATAGTCTTTTTTATTATTGTATTCTATTTTAATTTATAATTTTGACAATGATATATGTTTTAAAATTGTATGTTATTCTTCCAATTTTAGTAATGTAATAATAACAAAAAATTAATAGTTTAATATGTATATACAAATAATTTTATTATTTTATAATGTCTTCAAAATATACTCCACTTTAAATTTTACCTTAAGCCCCTTGAATCTCGGGACTGGTCTTCAAGGTAATCATTACAAATCAAAGCATTCATGAGAAATATCATATTGCAAATAATTGTGACATAAGAAATTTTATGAAGTTTCAAATTATGTTGGACATCATATCATAATATAATGATTCATGTTAACTACTACAACATATTATCATTTCCATTGAAATTTTCAAGTGATGTTCTTTACCTAATACATTAGAAGTTTTTTTGAAATCATCCATTAACTTATTTTGTCTAAACATAAAAGAGATTATAACAATATTAAATTTCATTACACAAAACAAATCATAGAACTTTAATAAAACATAATAAACGTAAAAAACACAATATTACCAATGACGATCTGAATTAACAAAATGTCATCTACCCCAATTTAATAAAATCATACATTATTAAAATATATATAAAAAAAGACTAATGTCCCCTTACTAATAAAATAAAAATAAATTAAAATAAAAAGAGAAGAGCATATGAAATAGAAAGGTAAGAAAGATAATCCAATGTGGGACAATACAAAAATCAACCATATATATAATATATATGAGATGATAAAACCAATCATGTATACCTTATATTATAAATAATAAATAACTTTAAAAATTCGATTCTTACCTTTCGAAAAATCTCGAAGCTTAGTAAGTACTAGAAAAGAGGGAGAATTTAGGTCAAATATTTTGGGTTTTAGGAGAGTTTAAGGGAGCATTTGTAAAGAGGATTTCTTTGATCTTGAAGGTTCTTTTTATCATAAAAGTCATATGGGTGCAATGTCTACTATTATGACTATAACTTTCTAAATTTTCAACTAAATTAAATAAGTCCACTTGAGGCTAAATTATTAAGTTAATTATCTACCATTCAAGCCCAATTTCATGTCTTTTGGACTTGTATATAGAAAGTTATTTTCGAAGTCAAACTATAAAATTTGAGTATGGTATGTATGGTTTTTAAATTGTTTCTTCTAATGGGCTGATCCAAATCAGATGATTTTTTTATCGAAGTTAGATAATTAAATTTGGAATAATTTGAAACTAATTTTAAGTTATTTGAAATTTTGTAGCCAAAGTTATAAAATTTTAAAGATGACGTTCAAAAACTGTGCTAGTATACTATTCCCTAAACATAAGTTATTACTCATGAGTATTGAAAAAAAATTATCATTTACACCTCTTTACTAATTTTAATGCGATAAATTTAAAGATGTGATACATTTTAACTAAATCAACTATTTAACATAATTAATTTAAAAAAATAAATTACTATAATTAATTAAAATAACTAACACAACTTAGCATAACTTATAAAGTGTAATAACAAAATAAAATGTTTATACTCTTAACTAAACTTTGATCATGTAATAACATCCTATGCTTATGTAAAATCTCTTGAATTGTATCCGCGTATATATATAGAGTGAATCGAGCTTCTATGATAGAGTTACACTATCCTCCTTCCAACATTGTCGTAGTTGTAATGTTAACGTGTTTAAAATTTTCTTTTACCTTAGTTTGCTCTAATTATAGTTAATGATTTCAAGTCATTAGTTCATCTACGACAAAAAGTAGAGTTGTAACCTTAGCTTGTACACTTCGTTTATCTTCGTCTCGTGTGTTAGTCATTTCGATGTGTCTATTTACCCAAAAACTCGATGTCATATTCCCATTACTTTTCTCTAGTTATGTTTCTCTTCTTCTCTATGAATTTGATTACATAATTCATTAGATATTTATACTACATCCAATGAAATTATTCCAATAGCTATTTATATCCATTCATTATATACTATTATAACGGCTATATAATGACTAGTTTATTGTTGTAAGGACTAGTTTATTTTTATAACTGTTTTAATAAGGTATTTCACTAAAATTTTATTATTTTCATATTAAATAATTTATTAAATATTATTTTATTAAAAATCATTGATTTTACTGAAACCCTCTATGTCAATTGAGCCCCACCAGTTGATCAAACTCCACTCCCTCCCTCTAAACATTATTATTGATTTTTTTCAAAATCTTGAATAGGGCATACTTCTTCTACTTAAGCTTCCTATGTACACAATTACACATTCTTCATTTACTAAGAAATACCATGACTTCATCTCTAACTTCAAATACTTTAAATCGCTTATACTTATCTACTTCCACCTTGTATTTTCCAATCACTCTCCAACTTAGTTATGATATCCTCTTGGTCTTCATAAACATGTTTGGCAAGATCGCTAGCCGCAGTGCTAACTCCTTAGATCTTTTGAAGCTTTACCAAATCCAAATCATGGTTAAAAAACTTCATATATATAATAAAAATGGAGATGTATCAATATGAATTGCACTATTATAAGCAAACTTTGTTTTTGCTATGGCAAATTCCGTTGCTTCATTATGTCCGTCCAATTACTTTGAATAAGATTTCTTAATGTTTCATTTACCACCTTCATTTGTTTATCAGTTTGTGGATACATTGTACTATTGAAGTTTAACAATGAATCAAACATCCTACTAAGTGTTATCCCAAAATGGCTAAGAAACTTTGTATTATGATCAAAAATAAGTCTTTGGTACTCCATGCAACCGTACAATCCCCCTAAAAAATAGTTTGGTTATAGAGCATGCATCTGTAATATTCTCACAAAGTAAAAGGTCTTAAAACACCTGTCAACCACAATAAATACAAAATTCATACCTCGTTAAGTTGTTAGCAGTCTTAAAACAAAATCCATAGATAGATCTTTCCCAATATAATTGGCAATGACATATACAACCCAATATTCTATTGTTGCTGCTTTGCTGTCTGATATACATACCATCTGAACACAATGTTTGTAACATTCCTTTATAATACATGCCAATTATATTGCTCCTTCACATCATTAATGGTTTTGTCTCTTCTAAGATGTCTTGTTAGACCTCAACCATTTAAGTCTCAAATAACATTTTAATGAAGAGAGGTACATGGAATAAAAAGTTAATCAATTTTCATGAGAAATTTATTATGATTATATAATCTTTTAGCCCATATATTCTTAAAATCATGATCCTTTGCATATAACTCCTTCAACACTTTAAAGCCCACAATTTTAATACTAAGTTTCTTCATCAAAGCCACTCTTCAAATCAATGCATTATGTCACGAAGTTAAACTTACAATGAGCTAACCCATGCGACACTTAGTCACTTAGCTAAAACTTTGTGAACTAAGTAAGTCTTGAGTTCGAGTGAATGTTTTTTTAGTAATGTGGGACAACGGACAATGATTAACAGAAGTTGTAGAGAATTCTTGAAAGTGATAAAACTTATATTAGAACAAATGTCAAGTACAAGCTTTAACACTAAGGCCTTGCTCTACATATAAGATTTAAAACAATTTTATAACTGGCAACAGGAGACATTAAGTTAGTGTGAAAGTATAAATCGACTATACATGTTCTAACTCACTCTCTACACTATACAACCATTATAAATGGTACAATTATGATACAAATAAGTGTCATGAGTCTCCGAACTGTGACATCCTCTTCCACTTAAACTCATGATGTTCCTGTCACGTTTGTTTCCTTGTAGCGCCAAAGTTGGTCCATGAACTACCACATCAGGTCTTCACGCTCCCAGTTATTTTCTTGATCTGGTAGACCATTTTACTTGATCAAGTACTCTGAATAGTTGAGAACTCCTCATCTTCGTATCACTCGATCGACTAGGATTTGCTCCACTTCCTTGTCGAATGCGGTAACCACGACTGTTGGTGATCAACTTGATTTTCCTCGACTTGGCTCCTCGGCGTCTTCATGGAACGACTTCAACATGTTAGCATGGAAGACATTGTGGATCTTCAGTCTTGGAGGCAATTAGACTTGGTAAGTTGTCTTCCCTGTCCGTTTGATAATCAGAAAGGAGCCTTCGTACCTTCGAACCAAGCCCTTATGTGCTTGGCGGAGAGACTTGAACTAATTCAATAATAATTTCACCATCACTTTGTCCATGGAAGACGTTAGGTCATTAATTATGAATGTTACCTTATCTAAGACTATAAATAAACTTGTATGAACACTATAATGACATAAATTTGCTCTCATTTTATTTAAATTAATTTTTATTAAATTCTTCTTTGAGTTTGCTTAAATTAGCAACTTGTTTAAAAGATTCGATCATTCCTATCAATCTTTTATAGCTTTTGCATTGCGTCACATCCTTAATGATGGGCACAAATTCAGTGCGGCTAATGGTTTTAGTCGTATCGTGCGGATTTTTGCTATTTCGGTATCCTATCTGTAACGCCCCCAAATCTGGACTTCCAGACCGGGTGCATTGGACAAATAAGATATTACAATTATATGAATAGTAATCTATTACTCAACATAAATTCGATGGTTTATTTATTACATCAAGACTCATCACAAGATCTCTAAGGTTTAGCGTTTAGAGACTAGGTGTTGATAACTCATTATAGTTTTATATGACATATAAATACTACATGCATAATCTTCTTATGATTTTATTCCAAGCATTCTGGACACCATTATCCTAGCATTCTTGTTTTCTCCTAGTTCCCTGGGTTGGAAAGAAAACATAAAAGGAAATGAGCTCAAATAGCCTAGTAAGGTTAAAAGTAACGAATAATATATGGAGAATAATCAACTCATGAAAGAATAAGAATATCTACTTATCTAGGTTCACCACCTAGATGTCTTGCATAACCTGTTATCAACTGGATTGACACTCTCCAGTGATGTTCTTTACCCAATGCATTGGAAGTCTTTCTAGAACCACCCATAAACATATTGCCAAATATAAAACATATCTTCACAAATTTTCAAACAACCACATTAATGGTAAATTTCAACATAAAGGAAGGTCTTGTAATAATAGCCCCAATAAGTAAAAGGATTATTCACCATTCAATAAATTAGATTACCAAGTTTTCAAAAAGTGCCAAAGAAAGTTAATTCTTCTTAAAATAATATTATGAGGAGAACTCTTGAGATAGGAATATAGAGAAGAAATAGGAAATGAATTTCCACGTTGGAGATCGTGGTAAGGAAAGGGAGAGGGGATCCTTACAATCTTTTTGTCTTCCGCGTTTATAAACCTTGAAATAAAATTTAAAAGTTAATATTTTAGTTTTAATAATAATAGTATATTCATAAATAATATATTGAGAGACATATAGAGGTATATTATAGTGGAAAAACTTCTCATGATAATAATAATAATCTATACATATACATATATATATATATATTGAAGGCATAAAAATAATGTTTTTGTGGGGGTTTAGCCTTCCATGGAATAATAACATCTAATATACATATATAAATATATATATATATATATATATATAGGGGGCAAGTCATCCATAATAATATATAATCTATATATACATATATATGTATCATTTAATAAATATACATATATATATTGAGGAATAAAACTATACACATAATTATATATACATATATATATGAGGGGTAAGATATATATATATGTATGAGGAGGATTAGCCTTCCAAGAACATGATTAATATATACTTAAAATATTTACCTTTTGGAACTTCCAACAGGTGAGAGGAAGATTGAGAGAAGAGAAGGCTTGGAGGACTATTGGGGTGTTAATAGAACTTTTTTGGGGAGTATTTGGAGGAGAGTTTTGTGGCTTATTTGAATGGAAAGAGTGCTTGAGAAGGGAAGTGAGGCATGCTATTTATAGCTAAGGTGGTAGGTGTAATAGTGTGAAAAATAGTGTACGAATTTGACTTTGGCATTATATTAAATTATTTAAAATATATATAATACTTTATTTCCTCCTATTATCCTTTTTTAAAACGTGGGTATCTCCTCCTACCATTAAAAAAATGTTTTAAGACTTTTTAACCTAGAAGGTTCCTTTGGCATCAAAAGTCCACATTGGTGTACTCCCTACTAATTCAATTATAACATTTTTAATTTTGTAGTTTTTGACAAACGGCCAATTGTATTGCATTACTGACTCAAATATCTACAAATTAGTATTAATTTTATAATTTTTACATATGTGTAACAAAAGTTATTGAATTTTAAAGTCATACTAAAATGTTTACCCGTTCATACTGAACCTATGTGTAGTATTTTAACTTCTGGAATTGATTGGCTTCATATTAAATTCTGAAATTTCTACACATTTTAGCTAAGTCATAAATGAATAAATGGGCTTTGGTTTTATGTCAATTGGATCTGTATAATTCAAGTTATGGATTTTTGAATGAGACCTCCAGAATCTGCCTCATTCAAATTTTGGGCCTTACCTATGTTTTATACTTTTGGTAAAGTTAAGGCTTGTAATACTTACTTACCCATAGTAATTTGATTTAAGAAACTAAATGACATAATATATAGCATCTAAATTTTTTATGACGTATAAGAAATTATTTTATTTTTATAACGTATTTAATATTAACGCGGATAAAATAATATAATTGCATAATCAATAAACCATAAAGTAAGATAACATTATAGCATAAAATATTATAAACCTAAACATAAACATTAATATCATATTCTATGGACTTCGTAAAATTTCTTGAATTGTATTAGCGTATGTGCGTAGGACGTGTTGTGCTTTGGCAGTAGAACTGCACAACCCTTCGGCTAACATTGTCGTGGTTGTCGCACGAATAACTTCAAACTTCTCCCTATGTCTCATCGCATTATATTGCAGCCATTGGACACGAGCATTTAGCTCATCTACAGCAAAGCATAACTTTGTAACTTCAAGTCGTATTGCTCGTCAATCTTCATTTCGTACACTATTCTCGGATGGCGGTACTTGAAAGCTTGATGCCATAACCTCTTATTATTATTCTTTTTACTTCTATACTCTCTTATAAATAAAATCTCATACTCATACCTATTTATAACAATTCAAATAGATACTATTCATAACGGCTAGTTACTTATTCCAACGGCTAATTACTATTCCAAAGGCTAGTTACTATTCTAACGGCTACTTACTAGTTATATGCTATTTAAATGACTATATTGGGTACTTATTTTTATCGTGATAATATCTAAAATATTCTTTCTAACTATTGTTAGTAATGTCATTATTAGTATATTATTATTATTACTATTTAAGGAAGAGCTTAAATAGTTAGAAAATTTTGCGGGTCTTACACTATCAATATTTGTTCAAAAATTGATCGTTATAATAAATATTCATGTATCGACAAACATGCTTATAAAATTTTATAACGATCCAACAATTAGTTTTTGTGTAAATTCAATTGAAAGAAACTGTTTAGTAAATAAATAAACAAACTACAATTATTTATTTATTCACTAATCACTTTCTTCGGTTAAATTTGCTCAGAAACCAATTATTAGATCGTTATGAAATTTTATAGGCATATACGTTTATCAATATATGAATATTCAATCTAATGGTTAATTTTTAAAATAAATATAATAGGATACTAATAGGCCAAATTATAACGTAAAAAGGCCAAAAATGAGATCCAACGACGCATTATCCTATATGCAATTTTCATGTAAATCTAGAGTGTTGCACCATATCTAGCGCAACATTGTTGTTGTGCTATCCTAGCACCAAACAACGCTAGCTCGCCAAATGCATCCCCTCCCCTTTTTCTCGGCACCGCCCCCACCACGCTTCCTTAGCCAAACGATTCCCCCCTTCTTCCCCGGCACTGGCACCACCACCACCATGCTTCCTAGTGCCGAATGCCCCCTCCCTCTTGCCTAGCACCCCACCATGCTACCCCAGCACTAAACGCCCCCCTTCTCCTCTTCCTCGGCACCACCCCCTTCCTTTATGTCGACTTCCCCTCTCCTCTTTTTCCCAGCATTGATTGGCCCCCCTCACCACTCTTCCCTAGTGTTACCCCTCCCCTTCCCTTCCTCATTGCCAACTTCCCCTCTCCACTATTCCCTGTCACTAATCGGCCCCCTACCCTCTTCACCAGTGCTAAACACCCCCCTCCCATCTTTCCCATCATAGATTGGCCCCCTCTTCTCTTCCCCAGCACCGAACAACCCCCTCCCATCTCCCCCGACATTGAATGCCCCTCCTCCCCTCTTCCTCAACACCGTTAGACAAGTAAATCAAATTGCATCTCAATGGAGGCCAGACTGGAGGTATGCTGTTAGAGGAATATTTTAATAAATAAAAATAAAAATAATATAGTGTATAGCATTGTAATGAGGTATAGATGATGGAGAAAAATTTTAATGTAAAATTTACATTAAATTAAAGTTATGGGTTAAAGATGATCTAAAATAACAAAAATACATACGGTGCGGCTAAAATTATTAGCTACACCAAATTCACGCTCCCTAATGACTACCAAGAATCTAATTTGTTATGTTTTTATTTTTTTATAAATGGTTGTCTCTCTACGGAAATAATTTCATTTTAATTTACTATTTCAAAGTTGTGCATTGTCCATATCATGACACCTCACCTCAACAGAGTAAAAACCTCAAAAAAATTACAACCCTTCATCATTATTCCTATAACCGAACACCTACAAGTATATTATGGTTATACGAAAAGCAAGCACCTACAAATTAATTATTACATTGAATAATCCAAAAAACTAATAACTTGTTGGCGCGTTGGTGTGGATTAGTAATTTGTTGAAAGTATTGGTGCGAAATACATTTGATTTGCCAAAACTAAGGAAGTTAGCCTTTTAAAAAAATTATATTGCATTTTATGATTTATATATATATCTATATATAATATACTTAATATATATATTGCACACATATGAATATATTATAGCACATGTAGGTAGTGTGTCGTGTGCTTACTAACATTCTCAATGTATATTAGGTGAAAGTTTTTATGGTTATATATAGTTGACTTTTATAGTATTGTATCATAATAATAATAATTAGTTTTTATACATAGAATACTATAACACTTTTAAAAAATAATATGTTAACTAATAAAGTATATTGAAATACATAAATCATGTGTATTATATGTTGGACCGGTGTTAGGGGGTTTTTCAACTTATTTTAGTGTCAAATGAAGAAGAATTAATGAGAAAAGATCACAATTTCAACTTGTCTATTGGCTTGAGGATGATATGGAGTAGTGATTCTATGATGAACTCCATAATTTTTCAACAGCTTTTCAATAAACTTATTACAAAAGTGGCTTCCTCCATCACTGACTAATGCTCTGGGTACTCCAAATCTAGTAAAAATATTCTTCTTAAGAAACTTGAGTACCACTCTTGAATCATTGGTTTGGGTGGCTATGGCTTCCACCCACTTTGACACACAATCAACTGCCACTAGAATATACTGATTCTTGTAAGATGACGGAAAAGGACCCATAAAATCTATTCCCTAAACATCGAACAGCTCCACTTCTAAGATGTTTGTCAGGGGCATTTCATCTCTACTTATTAGATTTCCAGATTTTTAGCATTGCTCACAAGCTTGAACAAAACTCCTTGTATCATGAAACAGTGTAGGCCAAAAGAAACCTGCTTGAAGGACCTTTGCTGCTGTTTTAGATGGTCCCATATGACCTCCACACTCCCTAGTGTGACAATGATTCAAAATATTGGTCATCTCATCTTCTGGAACACACCTTCTTATCAAACCATCAGCACAAATCTTGAATAACAAAGGTTTCTCCCAAATGTAACTCCTCACTTCAGATAAAAATTTCTTCTTTTGTTGTGATGAGAATTTATAGGGGAAAATTCCCCCTACAATATGGTTTACCAAATCTGCATACCAAGGAGTGAGTTCCTGCACAACAAATAATTTTTCATCTGGAAAATCTTCAGCTATAGGTACAATTTCATCAGAATTCTTTTCAACTCCTTCTAATCTTGACAAATGATCTGCCACAACATTTTCTGCTCCCTACTTATCCTTGATTGTGAAATCAAACTCTTGCAACAATAACACCCAACGAATCAGACGAGGTTTTGATTCCTTCTTGGTGATCAAATATTTGATAGCTGCATGATCTGTGAAAACAACTGTGTGGGATCCCAAAAGGTAACTTCTGAATTTATCAAAGGCATAAACAATTGCAAGTAATTCCTTTTCAGTTGTGGCATAGTTGATCTGAGCATCATTCAACAATTTGCTTGTATAAGCAATTACATGCACCTTCTTCTCCTTCCTTTGCCCTAAGACAACTCCTATAGCTGTGTCACTTACGTCACACATTAATTCAAATGGCAAATTCCAATCAGGAGATATAATGATAGGGGCAGAAATAAGAGCTTCCTTGAGTTGCTTAAAAGCTGTTTGACACTCAGCAAAAAATTCAAATGTCACATCCTTCATTAGCAATGAACATAGAGGTTTAGAGATTTTTGAAAAATCTTTTATGAACCTTCTATAAAATCCTGCATGCCCCAAGAAACTCCGAACCCCTTTGACGTTTGTGGGTGGTGGCATGGATTTAATAGCAGCAATCTTTGCACGATCTACCTCTTATTCCTTTGCTTGGACACTTTATGTCCCAAGACAATGCCTTCTTGCACCATGAAATGATATTTTTCCCAATTAAGAATAAGATTGGTCTCTTCACATCTCTGCAAAATCTGAGATAAATTGTTTAAACAATCATCATACGAAGAACCAAAAACAGAGAAGTCATCCATAAAGATTTCAATTGTCTTCTCTACAAACTCTGAAAAGATAGCCATCATGCAACGTTGGAATGTAGCAGGAGCATTGCATAATCCAAAAGGCATCCTCCTATAAGCAAAAGTTCCATAAGGGCATGTGAAAGTAGTTTTATCTTGATCTTCCAGTGCAATGGGTATTTGATTATACCCAGAATATCCATCAAGAAAACAATAGTAATTGTGCCCGACCAATCTTTCCAACATTTGATCAATATGTGGCAAAGGAAAATGATCTTTTCTTGTGTTTGCATTGAGTTTGCGATAATGTATGCAAACTCTCCATCCTGTAATTCATTCTCAAAATTCTTGACTACAGTCATACCTCCTTTCTTAGGTCAGGGGGGGGGATTGCGCCTCTCAATCCCGCGCACTTAGCTCTTCACGGTCGCTAAGTTTCTTTGAGGGTTGAAGCGCACGTGGGGGTTTGGCGGCTCCTTGGGCTCATCAGAGAACGGCCGGGCGCCCGGTTGTGTAAGGTGGCCAAACCCTTCTTCAAGCAGTCCTCGACTCGGCGTGCCCCCGCATTCAACCGGGTCGGCACGTCGAACTCCGAAGGGGGTTCCATCCGTTCCCTCCACGAACCCCCTCGCTTGCGCGCACCATCTACGCTTAACCACCCCTTTACGTAGCACGAATCCATTCCAGAAGCTTAGTAACGTCCGCAAGCCCACGCCGTTCGGGTTACATTCCTTCATGTTTGGGTTTAACCTTCCGAATGTCCAATGCTATTTTTACTCTTGTCCTCGGTAAAGGGCGGGGGGTGGTGGGGGGGGGGGAGGCTTCAAGATTCAGCGCCTACTCTGCCAACGTACACACTGGAAGGACTAGGGGGGGGGGGGGGGGGGGGGGGGGGGGGGGGGGGGGGCCGGGGGGGGCCCCCGGGGGGGGGGGGGGGCCCGGGGGGGGGGGGTGGGGGGGTTTGGGGGGTGGGGGGGTGGGTCATTCCTTTTATATCGGGCCGGATTGTTCACCCAACCCTGGCAGCTTCTTCCTGTTGCTAGGAAGGGCCGGTCGCCCGCCCCGGCTCAGCGGCCCGTCCCCGAGGATGGCCAACCTCTTCGAAGTCTGACTGGGGTTCCCGTTCAACCGTCGGCGTCGCTGAAGGGTCCGTCCCGAGCTGCCTTCGCCCTCTCCTTCACACCCCTCTCTTTCCGAATCATGTGCGGGGGGGGACGAAACGCCGGGGGGGGGGGGGGGGGGGGGGGGGGGGGGGTGGGGGGGGGGGGGGGGGGTGGAGGGGGGGGGAGACTCACCCATGGGCATCCGAGATAGAGTAATAATACCATCATCGAAGAAGCTTGTAACTTTACCTACTTCCTTCTGTTTGGGTTTAACCTTCTCCGATGTTAATGCTACTTTTCTCTTGTCCTCAAAAAGATTTTGTGCATGCACATGGAAGGACTAATTCCTTTTATATCGTTACCCACTGGCATTCTTCTCTTCCTTAAAACCCCAACAATCGATCTAATTGTTCTCCTTGTAAATGATACAATGACGGCCACTCGCCTTCTTCTCCCAATAATACACACTTTAGATGTGCAAGTAGAATCTTCAATTCAACCTTTGGTGCCTTCTCCACCAATGGAACTGGTTTAGAATTTCTTCCAATATCTTCAAATCCTTTCTTTGATTGAAAATGAATGACTGGTGTGGCCGCTAAAGTATTTCTCACCTCTAGAATGTCTTCATTAACAGTTGAAGAAACATTCTCCAAACATAACCCTAAGGGATCATGAAATCCCTTAACATGATCTTCAATTGCAGTATTTAACATCTCCACAAGACAACCTTGCTCATGTTCAACTTCCTGAGGATTCTTCATACTCTTATATAAGTTGAACTCCACTTTGTCTTCACCAATGTGTAATTCCAATTTCCCACCTTTGACATCTATGATTGCCACTGCTGTTGCTAAAAATGGTCTACCAAGAATAAGTGGTAAAGAACCACCTTCTTCCATATCCAAAGCTATTAAGTCAATTGGGACAATAAAATTCTGAATTTGTAACGGTACATTCTCAATAATGCCAGGTGCATACTTAATAGATTTGTCGACAAGTTGCAAGGTCACTGATGTGGGCCGAATTTTCCAAGACCTAGCTTCTGTATACTTGAAGATGGAATCAAACTCACACTAGCTCCCAAGTCACAGAGAGCTAAATCAAAAGTAATGCTCCCTATAGTGCAGGGTATGGAAAAACTTCCTGGGTCTCCCATCTTCTGAGGTATTTTTCTCTGAATAATTGCACTGCATTCTTCTGTGAGTGCAATTGTTCCATTTCTTCAATTTTCTTTTTGTTACTCAACATCTCTTTCAACATCTTCGAGTAGGAAGGCATTTGAGCCAAAGCTTCCAAAAATGGAATGGTAAGCTTTAATTCCTTAAGATGTTCAATGAATCTTCTGTATTGTTCATCTTTTTTCTTTGTCTCAATCTCTGAGGGAAGGGTATTGGTGGAGCATAATTCTTCACCACCTTAGGAACTTCAGGATGTTCCCTTTCTTCCTTTTTTCCGATTTAGATTCACCTTCATCCTTCTTGACATGAGTTGTTTCCTCCACTTGAGGAACTTCCCTCTCTGGTAACTCTCTTCCACTTCTTAGCATAACAGCCTACACATATTCCTTTGGGTTTGGCTCAGTCTTACTAGGAAGCTCCCCTGGGTTCCTAATAGTAAGAGCATTTGCTATTTGTGCAATTTGAGTCTCTAACTTCTTGTTATGAGTCTCAATTCACAAATCGGTACCAATGTCGGTTTCAATCTTATTCAATCTATGTTCAGTTCTGTGCCATCTTCTCAATTGCACATTCCCAATCGGCCTTCCTTTTCTCACCATACCCAGTCCTTGTCGTTTAGGTTGGAATTGCCTATTGAATTGCTGATTGTTCGATTATTCGCCTTGAGTTGCATTATTTCCACCTTGATTACTCTGCTGATTGTTCTGTCCTCCCCATGAAAAATTTGGATGATTCCTCCATCCAGGGTTATAGGTATTGGAAAAAGGGTTATTCTGTTGCCTATTTTGGTTAGCTATATAGCTAACCTCTTCAATCATGTTGGCTGAATACCCTTCCACTGTCTCTCCATAGGCTTTTAATGGACACTCATTTGGTTGGTGCATACCCCCACACTCATGACAAGCAGAGTTAACCTTTGCTATTCTCTGAACATTTAACTTTTCCACCTGTTTTGTCAGAGCTTCCAACTTAACATTCAGCATTGTGGAATTATCCACCTCAATTAAACCAGGTTTCTTCACAGCTATTCTCCTAGAGGTGGTTAATTAATTTCATGTAAGGAGAACAGGTGGAAAAGTTCCAAATACAATCATGCAAGAAACCTGATTCCATTGGAAAATACCTTAGGAAATAGGAAATGTATGGCCTATTGGAATTACACATTGGTGAATACCGATCCTGGTGGTTCTTGTTTTTACTTCCTATTTCCGCAAGCGTACGAATCGTTATAAGTAACAAAGTGAACTCAAAGTCCGGATGTCAAATCCACAGGGAAGGTGATCAAGTAAAAAGCTCATTTTGTAAATCCATTATGTATTTGAAGTTGGTTTTGTATCATTAGCGATTTGAATGTTGTAAATTAAATAAACAAAGCAATGTAAATGTTCTTATGGGAGAAAATAGGGATTTAGATTTCAGTCAATGTAATTAATTAATTTCTTGTTCTTAAGGCATATTAATTCAAATTTTCCCTTTTTGTTTAAAACCCAACACCTTTGCATGTACTAGCCTCTTTCGAGTGATCTAGCCGTGTGTATACCTTAGCTTGGGAACGGGTAACCCTTTATGTGCTTAGGTTGTTTGAGTGTAGATTGACATCACACCAACCCTAACTAGGTTACAAGCAAGCTTACAAGCTTTTGCAAATTATAATCTTAGCAAGTCAAGTCTCTTAACTATCCGGATATCAATGTCTTCTTTCGATCCATAATTGATTAACCTTATACAAGACTTAAGGTGGCCGAACTTAAATCTCACATGCTAACTCAAAAGACTTGATAAACATAACAGGGAAATTCAAATTAACTAGCCAAAAGAAAAGAAATTAAAAACTTACATCAAATCCATCCTCCTCCCATGGAGGTTTAAGCTACCATAGCAAATAAGAAAACCATTGTTCTAACTATGAGAACCCAATACACTTCTCTCCCTCTCCCAGAATGAACGACCCCTCAAATTACATGAAAAATCCCTTTTTGTTTTACAGTTCTGTGCATAACCGCCTACCCTAACCGTTAGAACTATTCCCTCTAGTAATTCAAACTCGTTTTCCTCTCAAAAAGGTTGATGGAGCGTCGTCAGATCCTTTAATGAAGGATTACATGCTGTACACGTGGCATCTATGAGAGTTTGTTGATCAGCAGGGTACATTGTGCAAAAACTGCCCGCGGTCAATTCATTTGGTCAACTCAATTTCAAATGACCGTTTCAAATGACCAAGCTCTTGGGAGCTTCTGGTCAACTCAATTGGTCTTGTCATTTCTTTTTGGTCATTTCAAATTTGAAATGACCCCAGTGCAGATTGTCCCTTGCTCCTTCCTTCTTCATTTAGACCTTGTGCTTGACCTGTTTTCCATTCAAAGACAGCAAAAACACCACAAAAGGATCTACTGCTACCATGTTAGGGGGTTAGTTCATTAATTGATCAAATACATCAAAATGAAGTTGAAATTGTGATCTTTTCTCATTAATTCTTCTTCATTTGACACTAAAATAAGTTGAAAAACCCCCCTAACAACCGGATCAAAGCACCGGACCATTTGCATGTCATAATATTATTTGCTTTGTGCTTGTCATATCGGTCTACATAACTTTAAAATCTATTGTGATAAATTGGGTCTGCTTTACCATATAAGCTTGTTAACTTTTCTTATTTCTTTTTATGTGAGATACATTTTTCCAACAATTTTTTCTTTATCACATATTGAACCACATCATAGGTTAGAGATATATCTATGAAACTGATGAGCTGCTACCATGTGAGCCACACACCACAGTATATGTTGCTCAATCACATACTACACCGATCGAGAAAACTTTCGATATAATGGAATAACTTTCGATGACAATAAGGCTCTAATACCAATTATACATAATTTTTTAACATTACATACGAGTTGTCTAAACATGTACACATAAGTTATATGTATGCGTGTAACATACTCCTTATACAAACGGCACCTTCCCTTTATGGGAGTATTAAGTTAATTCCCTTCACACAAAAGTTACACAATGTTGACATTATATCGTCAAGATTTGCTTTTGTGCTTATGCATTGATTTACTATTTGCCAAGCCATTTCCATTTATAGGCTTTCTTATAGTTTCCAATTTCATTTTGAAATTTTGTCATATTTTAGCTACTAGCCAGCTATTACAAGGTCTTCCAAGTCAGTTTCCTATTTTTTATTCAATGTATCCAAAATAAAAAAACAAAACCAAAACCAAAACACACAAGCAAGAATAATAATTTTTGATTTGGATGGTATAATGTATCCATTATGAATTGAATTTTCATTTCGCGTGAAGCCGGACGTATCAATTTCAAAATAAGTAAATAAAAAAAAATGGCCTAAGATATATGATAATATTGTTCTGTATTTCCTAGCAATGTTGGCATATATATGATGATATTATGGAATTACTCGTCGGACCCAAGAATTTATACTTTAATCATGTGATGATAAAATGCAATTTTAAAACATCATTCAATCAAGCTATTGAAAACGATAACGAAAAACAATATGCAACAATAAAAATTCAAATAAATTTAGTTGCTTGATGAAAATATGAAAAAGTTAGTCAAATTTGAGCTTAACTGGTAGAAAATATACATTGAAACTGAAGTAGTAGATAGATGAGAGTAGGTGATACGAAATTACGAATATATATATATATATACATATATATATATATATATAATTTACCTACTTTTTTTATACAATGCAATTTTTTTTAGTCATACTATTATTAGTGTTCATGAAAACTTGATAATATGATTTACGATCGAATAATAGTGCAACAAAACAATATTTCTGTTCATAATTATCACATTAATGACGTCGAATTATTTGTTATATATTTTTTTAACGGTACTTACTAAATGTTTTAAATTGCCAATTTAATTAAAGATAGTCATGAATTCCTTCTTCGTAGCACCAAACTTTCGTACTACAGTTGGTACCGTGAGCATTTCTATATATATATCGCATTAAAATACACGAAATAAATAAATAAATAAAAAGAAAGAAGAGGACTACAGTCTACAGTCGAGTGTCGTACATTGGGACCTTTAGTATTAAAGCAAGAAAGAGGGTTCCCTTCCCTCCATATCACATTCAAAACAAGCTAAGCCTTCTCTCCTTCCTTCTCTCCAATTGAGAGAAAGCACAAAAGAAGCGCTCCTAGCTATAACTACGAAGAAATCCAGCCCTTAACCATGAACTAGTGGGGGGCAAAAATAAAAATAAAAATAAATCAAATATTCCTACCATATAGACTACGTACGTACCTACCTGAGCGCAGATTTTTTGTCGTCTGTCCTTCTTATGGGTCGTCCTCCGTGGTTTTCGAAGCCGACCTCGGTGCTACTTATCAGGACCAAAGTGCTTTTGCTTGTGGGGGTTGTGTGCTGGCTACTGTTAGTCTCCGGTCACGTCGTAGTGGGAAGCGAATTCGAAGAAAGAAGAGCTCTGGCAACATTATCAATGTCATCCCTACCGCCCATAGAGCCGTTGGAGCGCATGGAAGACGAGATAGGAACGAGAAAGCCCTCTACATTCTTCACTCGTCCGGCTACGGATCTCAACTACATGAGCAACCGAAAAGTCCCAAACGGTCCTGACCCAATTCATAACAGGTATATAACCATACTCTCTCTCTCTCTCTCTCTCTCTCTCACGCACAAACAGAGACCCCTGTGTGTGTTATAATATATTGCTATATATAAATATATTCCATCAGTGTTAATTATGAAAACCAACTTCCATATATACACAAATATATATTACAGACATAAACACACATATATATATATATATGTACATGTCACTGTTATTTTTTTTCCCCTGCAATATTAATAATAAACTAAATAATCCTCTTGTTTTTCCTTTTTCTAAAAAAAAACAACCAATGACAGTCTAGGATTTGGTTTTGATTTAGAAATTTGGATGGGCGAAAAATTCATGTTTTTTTTCTTTGGATTAATTTCAAACTGAAGTGAAGATTTAAATTTTAATTTTAATTTTTGCTGGCTTCTTTAGTTTGCTCTGTTACTGTTATCTCAGAAGCTGCCGTGTGCATTGGTTGAAGGTTTTTGTTTTCCCCACTCGTTGAAGCCCGAAAGGAGGGAAAAAAAAAAGGAAGAGGAAACCGTGTCTCCCCACACTTTAATTCGTCTCTAGCTATCTTCTCTCCAAAAGAAACAATAAAATAAGCGTGCATATACTTGGCCATTGCCCTTTTCACGGCTCCTTTTCCAAGTTTACTTCAACCCACTTTACCTTTACACCTTAGCGTATGTGCACGTTATTACAAGCTAAGTATGTATTGATAGAGGACGAAAATAATGAACCTTACAAATTTCTTATTATTTATTTATTTATTTTCTATATTTTTTTTTCCTCAGGAGAACTGGAAACTCTAAACAACCCCCGAAGCAATCGCAGGCGGCGAGGCCATGAATGGTAACCCAGTTAGGATTTACAACAGGAATTCAGGAGATGGGAAGAAGATCGACGCCTGCATGTTTTTTTTATGTAATTTTTCTTTGGTAAAAATGGATTAGAACTCTCCTGTCCTTTTTTAAAGGATAGATTGTGCAGAGGAATCCCAATTTGCAAGGCTATATATATATATATAGCAAGCCTTTCCAGTTAAACAAAATTCTTTGTGGGCGCGGAGAAGGCAATCCATTGATAAAGGAAAAGAAGCGTGGCTCTTACAAAAACACTCGAGAATCCGAAAAAAGGAGGAATAGCATAAAAACATAATAAACTGCAGCATGATGGTCTACCATCCTCCGAATTATATTAGTTTTCGTGTGCGCTGTGTGCTCGCCATTAGATTTGATTATGCGTGGGCGAGCGTGTGTCACATTCTGCCGGTGAGAAATCACAGATTAGGTATGGCTGTCGAAGCCATGGATCAGTGGTGGCAGCTGATCATAAGTCTTTTGCATGTTTATAGGCGGTTATTATTTGGGGAAAATAAAGTACATGCATCATGAATGGCATGCAAGAAGGCAATCCAAGAAGTTTTCCAATTAAGTGGTGGCTAGCTGCCATGCATGATCACGTGTATAAATGCTCTACGAGGGGGCGCGCGCACACACAGAGTGACTCTTTTTATAAAGGTGGCATATCAGTTGAGCATGTGTTCCCAAACTAAAGCGAATCCACCATGAATTAAAGTTGGTTTTTGCTTGTGCTCAACCAAAAAAGACGTTTGCTTGTTGTTATTGCGTCCCTTTTTCTCTCTGGATTCTTCTTTGCTGGGGTGTGTCTTTGGCCCCATTCAAACATGTTCTCGGAAACTGGGCTAAGATTCTTCTATGTAGCTCAAAAAAAAAAAAGCAACCCCTATAAATATATATATAAAAAGCTTGTGGGCTTCATAGTGAAAGCCTCGAGTAGTTATAACTTGTGCTTTAGCGTACTCCTTTTTTTATTATGATTATTGTTGGATGTGGAGAAGCAAAGCTGTACACTTCGCCTCACTCCACCCCATTTTATAAAGTATTTGTTTAGCAGGGCACAATTGCGACGTCTGACTTGGCACCGTATTTGGAGAGTACTCATGTTAGACCGGAATTGTCTCATTTATTAACTGGGTTAACGTGACAAGTTATGTGTATGAGGGCCTAAAATTATCATTATATTGGTGCGATAAACTTTAATTTCATCAATTTTCATCTCAGTTGATCATTATATTTAATTTAATTTGAAAGAAATAATATTTAAAGATATAAAATATTATTTTGAGAATTAAATTAATATTAAAAAATTAATTGCGATGAAGTTTAGTTAAAAAACATGATTTCAATTCAAAAAATATAGATTTTGGTTCAGAAAATATTGACTTCGATTTGAAAAATATAAACTTTAGTTTGAAAAAACTGAAATTCATCGAACCGAATTAAACGTCGCTAGATATATGGGTTTGGTTTAGTAAACGGTAATTTCTATTTCAAACTTCAAACGAACATATTTTTGCGTATAGTGGATTATTTTTGACTTTTTTTGATATCTACGAGACCTATATCGTCCAAACACCCGTATGAGGTTTGCTACTTTCAAAATTATGAAAAATACACCATTTTACCTCCAATTTCATATTTTATGCATATTATTGCATTTTTTCAACATATGATTCCTCAACATGCATATTTTTAGTATATCAAATCTGGAATCTTCTATGATACAATTTTTGTGAAGTAACATACAACATTCTATTTTCATGAAGATATTGTAAATGAGCAGAATAGTACTTCAGTCCGAGAAATACAGCTATCTTCTAAACCAAAGTTTATCAAATCAATTTAAATGCTTCCATATTTTCACTATCCGACCACATATTGTTATAACACATGGTGTAGTGATTTTCTAGCCACGCTGGAGGCCTCGCTAGAATGACACACTGAACCGACATGTAAATCCGATTCTAATTTCAATAGAATCATTCGGTCAAAAATATTAATTACTGTTTGGATCCCACATATGTCTATAACTACTCCACGATATAAACATTTATGTTTTGATTTTCTTTAAATATTGCTTCTTTCTATATTGTAAGTTAATAAGCAATAATAATCAATATAAAGATTACGTATATATATAGACTTCATCTATAATAATTATTTTGCTATCGATCATTCATCTTTGAGTATATTTTAGTAGTTTGGAATATATAAGCAAGTGGTGGAGGAGAAAGTGATAAGATTATAATCATTAGCAAGTTTAGCTTTTCTAAGGCGATCATTAGTGACAAAGGGTCACACTTTTGTAATTGGTACTTAGGTTTACTTCTTCAAAAATATGGGGTAGTGTACAAGGCTTCTATACCATTTCATCCTCGAACAAATAAACGAGCAAGGGTATCCAATTAGGAGTCGAAGTAAATCTCGGAGAAAACTGTTCGTCTCAATAGAAAGGATTGAAGTAAGTAACTCGATAATGTATTTTAGACTTATCGAATAACATATTAGACCACCATTGACATATCTCTATATCACCCTATCTTTGGGAGGGCATGTCATTTTCCCACAAAGGTTGAGTATAACATATTGGGAAAAAAATTCCCTCCAAAATTAGAGACCTCAAACGATAACTTTATATTAAAAAAGGCAGGCCAAATAAGACCTATTCTATATCATAAATATCATTTTTTTCATGTTTTCACTTTATTTGTTTCCACACTATTTCATTAACATATTGGTACTTATAATATCACAACTATAATGTGAATACTTACCATTTTCGTATGCATGGTAATGTATATGTGAACTTGTATTTCTTGACACAAATATATAATACATATTTACATAGTATTTTTGGCTCTAAGACCACTACAATAATTAGTGTTTTTTTAATGCATTGAACACGTTGATTCATAATTTCCAACATTTTGTTTCTCTGTCATCTTAATTCCTTTTGTTTTTAGAAAAGTTCAACAAGTCCAAATAGACTCGCTGCCTCAACACGTGTCCTTATTCCACTAAGAGAGAGATATTTACTTAGAGTACCACTACTATCTGGCTCAATATAATTATTACTTAATTAAATAATAGTTAAGCAAATACAATGTGATCAACAAAATAATTTTAAATTTGACCAAATCTATTGAACATACTTTTATTAGTTAATTAAAAATAAAGTAATCAATTTCTTTTATCTCACCCTTTCCATTACATTTGCATTATTTTCATTGTCCCTTTTATCTCCTAACCAATTAATTAATATTTTAATGAATTAAGATTATTATCTGGTAATATGAAAAGTTACTAGTTAAATTTTTAAAAATTATTTTTTTTACCTAAATTTTAACTAAACAATGAAGAGCTTATTATAAATGCTCTTATCACTTTAGGCTTTAAAAATATTACTGCTATAAATGAAAATTTAATATCCATATTATACCCAATTAATCGTTAGTTTCTTAGGACACTTATACAAGATTTTGAAATATTTTTTAATATTTATATATTTTAATTACTTTTTTATATAAATATATATATTACAATATATTTCTAAAATTATTCTCTATATCATTAAAATAATATTTTATATTATATTTTTATTTAATAATAATTTTTTATAATTTAATATGAAATAAAAATAAAAGTTATGAAAAACGTAAAGATGAGATGTGAGAAAATTTTTAATATATAATTTAATAATTATAGAAACTAAACAATAATTTTTAATACATTAAAAATTACTAAAGAAATTTTATAAAGAAAATTAAATATAAAATTTTTTGGGTGGATAATTTTATGATATTTTATTTTTTAAAAAAAAAATAAAAAAATAAATTTTAAAAAAATTAAAAGTTTTGCCTAACCCATTTGCCGAACTTATTTTCTTTTTAAAAATATAATTATTTTTAAAAACTGTAGATCCAGATGAATTTATACTACACATACATACTAAAAAATTCATCGAATTCACTACTTTGAAAAATAATCATGTTTCAAAAATAATACACTCAAACCAAACCAAGAAGAAATTAAAAAAAATTATTCTTTTTGTTAATTTGTTTTTTGGGTTCATCGTTTACTAATATTATGATTATTATTATTATTATATCATCTGTTTGGGAGGAGGTGGGGCTGCTGATCTTCTTCGGAGACGGTCGAGGCTTGAAATGGATTGATCGATCGTTCGATCGATTGATTGGTTCTGGTTGTTTATGTGAAAATGGAGTACGAAACCCTAACTCCGACACTTGGGGCAATCTCGATTCATCTGCGAATTTGAGTTCCATCTGATAATCGGAGAATCCAGCCGCGCCGCGCATCTGACGGCGAAAACAATGGCTTCCCACGCGGATCTGGACTGCCAGATCGAACGTTTGATGGAATGCAAACCTTTGTCCGAGGCCGAGGTGAAGACTCTCTGCGATCAGGCCAGGGCCATCCTCGTGGAGGAATGGAATGTACAGCCCGTGAAATGTCCATTAACGGTGTGCGGTGACATCCACGGCCAGTTCTACGACCTCATCGAGCTGTTCCGGATAGGAGGAAATGCTCCCGACACCAATTATCTCTTCATGGGCGATTATGTTGGTAATTATTGTCATTTTTTTATATTTTAGTCTTATCGTATGTTCCCGCGATTGATTATGCGAAGAACCAGATATCACGGTTAATTATTGGTTAATTATGCATTGTCTAGCTATGTACGCTCGTCAGTAGTAGTTGTTGGACATTTGCGTATGGCGTTGATGTTATACATTAATGAATGTCGTGGCATTTTGCCATCATTTGGATTTTGTCTCATGTTAAATGCAGACCGTGGGTACTATTCAGTGGAGACTGTCACGCTTTTGGTGGCCCTGAAGGTGCGTTACAGAGATAGAATTGTTATTCTGAGAGGAAACCATGAGAGCCGGCAAATAACTCAAGTGTAAGATCATTGTTTCCTTTATCGTCAGTAGCAATCATCTTTATTCTATATCCTTAAAAAGAAAAGAAACTGGGCTTGTGAAAAGATAACATATTAACTCTTATCCGCCACTGCCTCGTGAGTTTTTGCTGTGGCCGCTCCCCATATACGTTACCTTTGCCTTCATTCCTGTCTATGGAACCTGGTTACTTTAATTCTTATTGCTAGACTAGGAGCATTCTCAGCTCCCTATGCTCCTAATATTTCATTGTTTAAATAAACAAGAGATTCATAACTAGGGAGCGTGGGTAGGAGCTTGATAATGATTACCTTTTAGCTGTGATAATGAGGGAGTGGGTAGGAGCTTGACAATGCTCTGCAAACTCCTATTAAACCTGAATTATATTTAACAAGGGAAGCACTAAATCAACTTTGTTTTTAGCATAAATAATTATAACAACAAACATGCTTGGGATGGCTACGGTATAGTTTGGTGTGCAATATTTTGATAAAAAAATGGTGCATAGTATACTATTTATGTTGCTATCGAAAGAGGCAAAAAAAGAAGTTACTGGAATCATTTCTTTTTCCAGGAAGTATGTAATAGTTCTTATTTTATAGAGCACACATGGACATGAAATGGTTCAATAAAGATTGATTAAAGGTTGTTTGTATTATTGGAAATTACAATAATCTAAATGGCCTATTCTTTTTTTAGCTCATCAACATTGAATAAATTTGTTCTCTTATTTAATTAAACAGTTACTTTTTAAATGCTAGTTTCATTCTTACTATATGTTAATGTTTTATAGGTTTACTTATGTTGTCTATCTTATTTTCCCCCTTTTCAGTTATGGCTTCTATGACGAATGCTTAAGAAAATATGGGAATGCTAATGTCTGGAAACATTTTACTGACCTTTTTGATTATCTACCTCTCACAGCACTTATTGAGAGTCAGGTGTGAGTTGTTCATTCTGCAATGATTTAAATATTGTTTGCTTGCATTGTGGGACAGCTTTAGATGGCTATTTATTTGTAGATTTTTTGCTTGCATGGAGGACTATCACCATCTTTGGATACATTGGATAATATTCGATCCTTGGACCGCATACAGGAGGTATATCTGCAACTTTAAGCTCATAGTTATTTTGCTTTACAGTGAAATATATCACTTTTGTTAAAAAGAAAATATCTTTAGTTTCACCTTTCCTCTGGTAAATCTCATAAGAAAGTTTGCCTCAACTAGTGCCATTACATATGTTAAGTGGGAATGTCTCTTGAATATCCTTATGGTATTTACTTAAATGAGGATGGATATAATGATCGGATGAGAATTTACTTTTTTGGCTATTTATGTCATCTATACTTGTTTTTATTTGTTTATATGATATTTTTACCCCAATTGAGAATTTCCCTTGGGGGTGGGTAGGTCCCGCACGAAGGACCAATGTGTGATCTTTTGTGGTCTGACCCAGACGATCGGTGTGGGTGGGGAATATCTCCTCGGGGAGCTGGTTACACTTTTGGACAGGATATAGCCGCACAATTCAACCACACAAATGGACTCTCTCTCATTTCTAGAGCCCATCAGCTTGTCATGGAAGGGTACAACTGGTGTCAGGTGTGAAGCCTGAACATGTTTAATCAAATTATGTTCTTTCTATGGATGAGATATCTTATATTTCTTTGTTATGTCTTTATTAACTCCTCTTTAGGAAAAGAATGTGGTGACTGTATTTAGTGCACCAAACTACTGCTATCGCTGTGGGAATATGGCTGCCATACTAGAGGTTGGGGAGAATATGGATCACAATTTTCTTCAGTTTGACCCTGCGCCGCGACAGATTGAACCTGACACTACACGCAGAACGCCAGACTATTTTTTGTAATATCCTTAGATCCAGTGGCTGTGTGCAGTTCTCATTTGCCAGCATCTCTCTTGGGGTGTGTCCTAAGGGAAGAGGAGTTTCTCTGTATGAGGTTCGCCATCAATCTCATTCTTTTGGTTGGGTTTACTGAGGTGCTGCTTTGTGTTGTGCTTTGCCTGACTCTTAGAAACTCGTGGATGTCTTCTTTCTCCTTTGTCTTGCATAGTTCTTAATACTCTGTCTTCGCTTTTGTTTTGTTTTTTCTGAAAGGATTGCTGATAGCATTTCACATTATGTTTCTGTATGGCTCACACTCTGAAGTAGGAATTTTGAGGAGGTAAAACCATCACCCGTTGTAAACTACCACGGAACAAGTTTTCTGTGCACCTACTTTTACGAGAATTAGTTAGCCCTAGCAGTTTAGTTTCCTGCATTATTTTATTTCTTATTTTTGCATCTGCATCTTGTTGGTGAAATGGTCTGGTGTTGTACAGCTGTGATAGATGCTTGGCTCAGCTCCCATTGCCTACAGAAGAGTTTGAAGTAGTGACAATTATACATCAACGTCAGCATTTCCAGTTTCACATGATTTCCCCAATTGTCTTCCAAGCAGTGAATCAGTGGGGAATATATCATCATAGACTTCAATTAGGGACCAGTTTTATATGAGATTACCAACACTGGCCGTCAGTTTACTCAACTAAACCAATGCATTTTCCATATAAGCTGTTTGTTAATCCACCGTAACACCAGATGACGGGGCTGATTGGATTTTATTGGTAAAAGCCCGTTGCTTCAGCTTTCAAGCGGCCATATGTTAGTCTTAGCGGAAAGCTCGCAGCACCACACCCACGGCAAAGACAAAGAAAACATTGGACTGGTTGTTGCGGCCTAAGGTTTTACCAAAGGATCTCATAATACAACGAATGTTTGAATCCGTGTGAAATTTTAGATGCAGTGCAAGAATATAGACGGGAAGCTCTTTTTTTTTTTTTTTCTTACTCAAAAAAAAGGGGACCATAATATCCGCAAAAGAGAGTTGGCAGGAAGGTTAAAAAAAGTCATTCACAAGGGCTTAAGTATCTGCTTGGCTTATAACTTTCGGGTGTCGGGTCTCATACGTGAAAATATAAAATTTTATGATTTGTGTCAATGTTTTCACCAATGGAAGATAGAGAGCTAGCTATCATGGTATGACATTTGAGGCGCGTCAGACGCATATAGAATTTCGCATGAGCACTTCATATCACCTAATGATGTGTTTATGTTTGATTTCAATATATTGTAACTCCACAATGACATCGTATGTAAAGTGGGAAAAATTATAACGTCTGTTATTGACAAATATTGTAATTTTTATAGAACTTATATATTAAAACAAAAGAATTTTGCGATATAAGATTTTTTGGTTATTCGGTTACTGGGATTATATCTATATGCGGGCTGCTCTATGTGAATATAGCCATCAGATCTATTAGTCATTGTACTGTTGTTACAAAAGTTGAATTAATATAGATTAATATCCGCAACACATTTTTGTAATGACAAGTAAAGCAATTCTCTACATTGCTAATTAACCTAGGCGTATGTTCTTTTTGCCAAACAATGCATTGGACTTATACAAAAATTCTTGGACTTGAACCCAGGCGTAATGACATTCTTGGACTTAGCAAAATTTCCTGTAACAGAAAATTATGCTAACCACTTGAGAACTCTAGGTCAAGTCCGGGCAGCTGCAAAGGAATTTCATGACTTATTTGGGTATTGTGCATTAGGGCGTTGCACTCCAAGGAAATAGTTGCGGAGTGGTGTGTCTAACCCGCATCTTCCAATGTGTTGCATGTGAGATGAGTCGGCCACAGAGACCTCAACAACCCAATGTAGGAGATTACAAAATATATATTTTAAAATTAAATCAAAATTAGATCAATTTTCCTAAACCTTACCTTAAAAATGGTTTAAAAAACACACAAGATAAAACAAAACAAAAGGGAAAGAAAATGAGAGAAACATAAAGGGGGGGGGGGGGGTGTTTATTAGCTACAGGACCTCTTCAACTCAGTAATCAAATTGGATTATAAACTTTTTTACTCTCTTTTTGCACTTATATCATTAATGATAAGGCTCAAGTTTATCCTTCAAAATTCAACTGTTGAAGATAAAAACAATTTCAAGATATATTATATATATAATAGCATGGGATAGGCTTGAGAGCCACTATTAATGATTTTTTTGATACAAGTAAAAAGAAATTAATAGATGTATCAATTTAAAATTTAAAAATATTAAAATGAATCCTCAAACAAATGATACCATTTAGTTAATAAATAGTAATCATCATTTTCAAATTAAGTTTTCACCCAAGAGCACTCACTGCTAGTTAGCCAAATATCAAAATATAGCTAAAAATTTAAAAAGTATTCACATTGGGTTCACTTACTACAGTATTTTTAGCAAATGCTAAATTCGCTTTTCATATTTAGCTAGTCAAAAAACTATTCCTTTTCTTTTTCTTTTTTTTCCTCTTCTCACTCGTCCATCTTCATCCCAAGGAGCATTGCAAGGGGTGAGGGGAGGTGGTGGCAAATTTGTGTAGGGGAAAGAGTAGCAGTGGCTATGTAGGAAGGGGTGGGCATGGCAACTATGCAGGGGGAGGAGCAACAACGACAAATCTGTGCATGGGGAGGGAAGGCAGCAACAGATCTGTGTAATTACATTTTACTTTCCTTTACAATACCTGTCTGCATTCGAATTTATCTAATTTGTTTGCTAGCTCTTAACTCAATGATATTAAGTGTAATTTTTGAGTCATTCTTGTAACATATTCTAATGCCTAATTGTTGTGATGGAAAATATATTAAGCTTGAAGTTGCCATCAAACATTGAAGTTGCGGGGGGTGAGGAGTGGTGGTGGCAGATCTGTGTAGGGGGAAGAGCACAGGAAGGGGTGGGCATAGCGAATGTGCAGGGGGAAGAGCGGCAGCGATAAATCTATGAAAGGGGGGGGACAGGGGAACAGTTCTATGTAATTATATTTGACTTTCCTTTATAATACCTGCCTTCATTCGAATCCATCTAACTTGATTGCTAGCTCTTAACTTAGTGATATTAAGTGTAATTTTTGAGTCATTCTTGTAACATATTCAAATGTCTAATTATTGTGATGTTAAGCTTGAAGTTGCCATCAATCATTTAGGAGGTGTGGTTGACCATCTAAAGTGAATAATCTATGATTCATAAGTAAGTTTGAAAGTCAGTTACACATGAAAATAATAAAAACATACCATACGACACCAAAAAATTAGTAAGTCCAAGCTTGTGAATAATACCACTTTCTACCAAGTAAAAAACACTAAGAGTATTAAATAGTAATGACATTCAAGTAAATAGTAAATGACAATAAGAGATGGGGAAGTAGTTAAATAATCCCCATAATAAATAGTAAACATGTTACCCTTTAAACATGTTTGATTAGGTATTGTTTTGATACATGTTTTGGCATCTAGTGGAAAGTGGTACCCTATATTATTACTATTTACTTCCCCTATTATTAACAAGTAAACTACAGTAATAATAATAAATAGTATCTTGTTTATTATATTAAATAATATTTAGTGTATATATATATATATTATATGAATATATATGTATTATGCTTATATAAACTATATATTTTAAAGTGATAAAATAAAATATGTTATTAATATTATCATATATTTCACAACACATTTAAAATCTTGAAAGTAAGAATTTTGTAATTAAATATGTTTATGCAAAGAGACCTACTCAAAAATAGATAAATTTGGTCCTATAACGCAGATAATAGTATATATGCAAAGAGGTGGAAATATTGATTCTAACTATTAGTAAAATATAATGCCTAAAAACTAAAATTGAAATTAAAAATAAAAACTAACTAATATAGTATCACCCAACAAGGTGTCGTTAGTTGATCATGAGATTTTATCTAGCGGGTTTCATGTCGTTATACCACTAGGTGATGACTTGTACCTGGCCAAAATAGCATATATCACTCAATGGTAGGTGAAATTCATTTTTTTAAAGTATTTAATTAACTATTTCATTTTTTTGTCTTATCAAAATTGATGGAATTCGTTTTCTTCGCTTTAATTAATTAAATAATTATTTTTAAAAAATACTTTTCATCCTTTCTATATTTGTTAAAGCTATATATATGTATGCGCGCCTGTATTATGTTGGATTTATATCAAACAAACCCATGTTATAGCGGATCTATGGTTTTGTGATGATTGCTATTGAATTAATGGCTTGATCATCGCTGATTAAAGTGATACCGCCGCACTAACAGACACGCCACGCGATCACACCATGCTATTATATCAAACAATTAATGAGGAACAACGCAATCAGGCTCTTATCCCCTGTTTAGAATCGAGCATAGGTAAATGTCCAGATTAAGTGTCACGATGCTGTCCGCTTTGGGCTCGCCACGTCAGCCCGTACGGCTTTAAAACGCATCGTGACATTTAAAGTTTTTTTTTTCTTATATATACCTTAACTTTCTTGTCATTGAGCAATATGGGACCTTATATTAACTTATAAATTAAAACATACCTAGAGATACTTGGTCCATTTTATGCAAAATCTTGTATTTCTTTTTTTTTACAAAATATATATCCAATTAAAACATCCGAGCTTAATTTGTAATTAGTATCGTTGAGATAGTATACCTACGACCTTTATCTTTGTGCCGTCAACAATCCAAACTTAATTCTGTTATATTAGAATACTGGTATTAAATTTACTGAATGGTTTTTTTTTTTTTTTACAAATTATGTGCTTCTATTACGTTGATTTCCAAATTTGCAAAAAAAATTGATAAAAGTTCAAAATTTGCAAAAATATTTGCTTAATACAGGAAACTACCAATCTAATGGCAGAGCTCTTAGTTGATTCAAACTCATGGAGATGCATTTAGGAAAACATTTCCATGAGATGAAAGACACATGTATCTCCTTTCTCCCAGCGAAAAACTCTTTAGAGTCTAGTCAATCAATCGTGACAATTCAACTTTCACACAACGATTGCATCGATCGCTCATGCCTATATATATATATAACTTGTTCAAATTCTAAATTTCTAATTTTTCATTTTCCATGAAAGGACAATCAATCATTGAAGAAACTAGTGGCAATTCTCCCTAACACCACAAAGCACAAAAGGAAGCACACGAACATATATAGGGATAAATCCTAACACAGAAAATGACAAAACCAATCCATCATATGATCATATTTCTCAATCTTCCCAACTCTGTACAATACATACAACCTGCAGAATCCATAAATCACCACCAAACCCACCCCGTAAATGCAATCAAGTTCACCTACATCCATCCCATTTCCTACCGACAACGTGACCCAACACGTACGACACAATATATATATATATATATATATATATATAAAAAAATATATATATATATAATAATCTTAATGATTGAAAATCCCATCACATACTTCAAGCCACGCTTATGATATTCTCGCCGCTACCACCGAAGTTGCCACCTGACATGGGCACCGGAAAGGCAGAGGAAGGTGGCCTCACAGTAGCCACTGTCGTCTGATCCGACAGCAGCGGAGTTCTCAGCATCAGTGATAAAGCCGGTGGAGGCAGAGTATCAACGGTTGAGACTTGGTGGTTCAAACTCAGATCCGACGGTAGAACTGGAACTGAAATATCGCTCTGTTTTAACGTGAGACTCTCCACCGAGCTCTGGATACCAAACGGTAACGCCGTCGAGGAGACTTTCTTATCTTCTTCGATGGACGAACTCATACACTGTAAATATAAATTAGGATCAGATGAACAACGTAGTTTTGGCATGATTTGACGATGATTAGTAAATTAATTAATTACCATTTCTGTGGTGATATCGAAGAGGCTAGATCTGCGTCTTCGTCTGTTATGGTTGCTACGCCTCAGAAAATACTTCTGAGCATGGCTGGCCACCTGTGTAGGCGTGCGGGTCTTGACGAAGCTTCTGGAGATCCCTCTCCAGTCTCCTTTCCCAACCTTCTGCAAACCTAACAGGAACAACCTATGTTCTTCCTCCGTCCAAGGAACACCTTCGTTGACAAATTAAGAACACACTTACAAAATTTAATGAAATAATGTTTTTTAGTTGGTTGGTGCTAGCTGCATGTACGTTGTTGGGCTGCTTGTTCATATATATATATATATATTCGTTAATTTAATTAAGGAAAAGGAAGCGTATGGACTAGGGTAGTAATTACCTCTCCTGCGCTCACGATTCCTCACGGAGGCATGGACGGCGTCGTCGGAGGCGTATGCGGCCTCAGCGGTGGGGTCGTGAGACTGCTGGTACTGAGACAGATTGCCCATGCTCACACTCTTCCTGAAGGAGCCTTCTTCCATCACCCGCACTCCAAATAGCATGATGCCGTTGCCTCCGCCGCCGCCAGACTCGGAGCAGGTGCGCAAGTTGTGGCCGTTGTTTCCACAGTGCGAGCAGGTGCGAGACGGCATATCTTCAAGCCGTCGCCGTCGCACTCGAGTGTACCGAGTCGTGAATTTCTTGTTGGCAATGAGCGAGTGCCTGTATAAAAGCAACCCCAAGAAAAAAAAAAAAAAAAAAAAAAAAGAGTAGAGGCCGCAGGCCAGCCCTTAACGTGTGGGGCGGCTGATTCTATAGATATAGCGTGGGCCGGTTTAAGCTCAGCGCGTTTGAAATCGACTTGAATTGTTGAATTGAAGGGTATTTAATTTTGGGTATATTATTGCTTTACGATTATTTCTTTTAAAATTAATAATAATATAAAATATCTGATTTTAATCCGAAGATAGCGGCACCACATCGCACCATATCCTTCATCTCATATAACAAAATCAGATATGTGTGTGTGTAGATATGTATAAAACAATATGAATTAACAAAATTGAATCTGTCAATAACATTTCTTTTATAAAAAAATTATTTCAATGTCAGTATAATTATTTTAGTTTAAATTATGACATTTTGGTAATTTAATTTTGAATGTTTTACTGTTAATATAACTTTTAAGGATAATAATACCAAGATAATAGTTTGTAGGTATCATCCTAATCTAAATCAACAAATAAATAGTTTAAATTTAAATGAATGATTATCAGAATACAAATAAAATTATTCTCTATATTAAACTGTATCTAAATTTGTATATAGTATTTTTAACTCTAAAAAATAAGAGTAAAACAGATATAATATAAGTAAATTTATAAACTGCTCCATCGTTGACCAGTTGTTAAGGAATTAGGTTTTACCACCTGCTCTGATGTTGCATTTGACATGTGGGATAAAAGACAAGATATATGTAAGTGTCATTCTTCGCTAATATGTCAGAAAATAAAAATACATAGATATTCATTTTTCAAATAAATAATGAATAATACCTAATCTAATCATTTATCAAATATTAACATAATATCAATTAATTCTTATTAAATTCTATTATACCTTATAACATTATAACTACTACACTATTTTATCCTACGTACTCTCACCAAAAGCACCATGTTCACGTCAACACTCAAAAATGGTCTGAAGGCATTCTCATCGTTTTCCATAAACCCACTTTCTCTTGGGAAAACTTTGAAGGTTTTATTAACACATCTTCATCCTAATCCTCAATCTCTCATTTATTTTTAGTGAATTCTCATATTTAAAATTTACTATTCATTAAATCCCCCAATTTTTTTAAAAAATATTTTTCAAATTTTTGAAAATACCCCGTGTACAACTGAGTGGCCATTGTAAATGATAGTGACAAAAAAATAATTTCTTTAAATATTAATTAAAATAATAAAAATAAGAATAAAAAATAAAAAATAAAAAATAATACAACAACAAAAAAACTTGAAACGGATGACGATGGTCTGACCCACCGATTGGCATAAGTCAAATTCAACTCGATTCCATTCCGATTTGAATGTGATAATCCGGCGGATGTGCCAAACCAACCCCAAACCGGCGGGCCCATTATTCCATTAATCACACCGCCACTTCAAAAAAACACTAATATAATGAATAACAAATCATATTACTTTTAAAACAAAAAACAAAAACTTCGAGATTTAATTAAAAATAATATGATATGGCATTGGCAATATACCGGCAATCACTATTATATAATAATTATATTTCCCATTAATGACTATTTTTTCCAAAACTATTATAATAACGTTATCATATTTACAATTAATTGTGAATTAATTAATATGTCATGTTTTCCCATTTACTTTCTCCCACAATGACCACAAATTAGTCGTAGTTTTAGATAATTGATTATTGCAAAGTTTGATTAATTAGGTTTGTTGGGAAATTAACAATTAGATAATTGATTATTGCAAAGTTTGATTAATTAGGTTTTTTAATGAAAAAAAAAAGGAAAAATTGTACTAATAATAAATAAATAAATAAATAAAAAGTGTGCGGAAATGATGAGATGTGACTGTAATTAACATGGTAATCATGTGATCGTTTTCCTAAATAAAGAGTGAAGATAATTAATAATTTGTGTTTGATATTTGTTTTCATTGATGAATTCTTCTTCAGCTAAATATTGCCGTAGCGAGTTTTTTTTATTTATTTGAAATTATCGTTGATGATTGGCAATGCAATGAGATTGGATTCGTAGATTAGATTGGTGGTGTTTTTCCACATCACTAATAAACATCAAATTCGCATCGTACACGTGTCAAATCGTTTGCGCCCATCAAGAAAGTCACATTATTTCTAACGGGTGATGATCACGAAAACACGTCACCCATCCAATCCAACATCCCATTCAACATTGGGGAAACATGAAATATCTTCTCGCGGTGATCGGATGGACCAACTTAGAGCATGCGCAGCTGGTGCATGAATCTTACGTGTACCCCCATATATAGCATTAGATTGCCTAAGATACCATGTACTGTATTACGCCACGTTTGTATTGGTTTTTTTTTTATATAAAAAAATTTATGAGTCTGATATTATTTTTAAAAATAAAATTATTTTTCAAATTTGTAGTTATTAATGAAAACGAAGCATCACATATTTAAATAATAATAAACAATCAACACCGGGCACCAACAAACAACACTGTATTAGCAGATTGCGTGTATGCACATACAAGGAGTACCATGTATGTGGACTGTCGCGGAGGCATATTCGAGGCAGCAGTAGAAAAATAAAATGGAATGTTTAGTTTGGATATATTATTTTTAAAAATATAATTATTGTTTTAAAATGAATTTTTTTTAATATTTATATGTAATATATATATATATATTTTTTAAAAATAATGGTATTTTAAAAAATAAAACAAATTAAACAAATGTTACGTATATTTCATTATATTACCTTTCGTGGTAGGTGCGTTAGAGTGAGTGGGATCGATTGGAGTTGGACCACCCTATGTCCCCATCACTTTTGCTTCCTTTCTTTCTCCATCTGTCGTTACCTTCTGATCCGTGTTTTTAGTTTTATTTGTTTTCTTATTTGTATATCATTTCTCTTTGATGAATTAATAATTTACCATTAAAGTAACTATATGATTTTTAATTTATACATGTTTTCACATAAAATATCTATTAACCGAGTAAAGCAAAAACAAGTCGTGTGAAAATTTTACGCGTGATTTTACTTGCTTGTTTATTTTTTATTTTACCATTCAAAAACTAATTGCTTGTTTTTGTATTAATATTTAATTCCTCGTATGGACATCCATTTACGAGGTCTAGTCCAGATTGGGGCCAACAAATTCAATGGTACAAGCGAGGACTTTATTTATTTAATTTAATATACAAAATTAATTAATTGTACGGTTATCAGTTGTACTTTGAAGTTAAAATTCAATCAACATAAGTTTAAAATTAAGTTAAATGCTGAATTGATCCAAATTGGAGTTTATAGGGGCTGAGTCGGAGAAATACAGAGAGAATTTTGCTATAATGAAAACGTTAGATTTTATAATTAATGGTCTATATTAAACTTTAATTTAACTATAATTCTGCTATTGTTAACTAAAAATATAATTTTTATCATTAAATTTTAATTTAATAATACATTTAAAACTTTCAAAATTGATCATACAGATTATATATATATATAGTATTTTAATATAATGAGAATGTGAGTTCAGATTAATTCGTATTTTAATATAAAACTTTTTATTGTGAGAATTTTAATCTAGTATATCTTATAACTAATAGTATAGATTAAATTTTATTTAATTATAATTTTATTACAGTAAATTTATTATAAATAAATAAAAATCTAATCTAAATTATTAAATTTTAATCTAATAATTTAAATTAAAAAATCTCATGATAAATAAGTCTCCTCACAATACGATATATATATATATATATTTAAGTTAATTTTAAAATACCTAAAAATTTTTTTTAAAAGCACTTATCTATTTTATCAATTAAAAATTTTTTTTAAATTTTTAATGAAAAGAAAGAAAAAAAAATAGAAAAGAAATGGTGGAGGAAAAAATTAAAATAAATTTAAATTAAGAGATATTTTAAATTTTTAGAAATAAAAGTAGTAAGATATTTTTATTAAATTTTAAATATATATGATGCTCTAAGCGTTCAAATATCCACCCCCACAAGTGGAACGTACAAATACAATCTCACTCTCACCGTGCTATCCTACCATGCACGTACAAGTTATGAGTCGTTATCTGGACAGGCAAATGCGAAGTGGGGCCAACGAAATCAACGGTGGCGAATGGCCCATACTCTCTATCCATTGCTTTCCCACTTCCACATTATTTTTGCTTTCCAAATGGCCCTGATTGGTGTCCGTACTGCCACGTGGCTATCCTCCACCCCCGGAAGGAAACCACAAAGTCTACCGTCAATCGGGGTGGCTGGCGGCAAGCGGGTAACAGTGATCCACGTGCCTCACGTGCCACCTTCGCGGATAAAAGGTTTTTGATATAGTTGGAAAAAGTTGTAATAAAAACAATTAAAAAAACTACACCTAGCAAATACGTAAGTGACGCGTCATATAAAAAAAATTATTAAAATAATAAAAGCCACGGATATCAAATTTACCCCCATTTTTACTACGTTCTGCGTCCTTTTCGTGATGAGATGATATAAGGCTACGTCATTACGTAAAAGTACTTTAAAGGTTCATATTAATTTTTTTTCTTTTTCATATCAATTTAATAAGAAAAATATTTCTACACAATTCACTTAATATCATATGAATAATGTTTGATATTACTAGATTTATAATCAGGATAATCATAATGACATGTGGCAGAAAAATTTAAAATCATTCACAATTTCAGAACGATATCGCAAGTTATTTACAAATATCATTTCTCGTATTATATATATATATATATATATATATATATATCTTCTCACTATGTATTATTTTATTAATGTTTTTCTTGTAACGGTCACCAAAAGATTGGACTAGTATTTTAATATTAATTTAGTGATTATTATTTTAACATTTATATTTTAAATAATAATAAAATAATATATAGTTAGTTAAAATATAGAACATTATTGAAATAGGTAATATAAAAATAACTATTAACTTTAAAATGAAATAGTTTTTTGTGAAAATATAAAGGGTTTACAATCAAAATAAAAATTGTATTTAGGTTTTTACTATTATAAAATCGTACACGATTTTTTTTTATAAACGAGCATTGAAATGTTATTCTTAAAGTTTTTATTATAGTTTCTTTAAATTTAGCTCATGAGAATAATTAAAAGTATCTTTTTTATTTATTTTAATAATATAAATAAACTTTTTAGTTTATTAAATATTTATTTATTTTTAAAATAAATAAAAATAAAAAATAAATGTGACAAGATAAATATTGTTTTTAATTTATCTATTTTAACTATTGCTCCAACTTCGCCTTCTGCCCTGCAGCTTGCCCCTCCATCCCCGTGACAGGCAAGTAAAAAAACATTTTTGTCTAGTTCTTATTACTTGGTAAAAAAAACTTTGTAATTTGTTTTGTGAAATTCTTTTAAATTACATCCACATTTCTTCTGATATTTTTTCTAAAAGAAAAGTCTAAATTTAGATCTTAACTAATTATTAGATTCATTTTTAACATGCAAGGTTTTGATGGACCGTGCATGTAGCAATAACTTGATATGTGAAACGTTCATAATATGCAGACTTTTTTTGACTTGAGGTATTATTCAACTGGTAAATTCTCTTTCCATGGGTTTATATTTGATGTTTGCTGAGTCAACTTCTTAGAATTCATATTTAAAAGTTGAATAGCAGGGCTTTGGCCATCAATTTCCCAGATCGGTAGTGAAGCTATTGAAAATGTTTAGAGCAAAATTGGCTATGAATTTTTCCCAGATCGGCAATAGCATACGTCTTACTCTTTTCGGAGCAAAATTTCCAAGAAAGTTTCTAATACTCCGTTTGTGTGCTGCTGCAGCAACAACAAGCTATATATATTGCGTGGACTCTGAGTTCATTTAGCAAGTCCCATCAAGATCTTTAATGCCTTACCATTGCATTTACATATGTTTTCTTTAATGCCTTTATGGTGCTTTATTTGCTCTCCTCTAAAGTGGCACATAAAATTGTTAGATATGTCATATGTGAAAGAGGAAGCTCTGCATTCATGCACAGTATCAAAATGTTTTTGCTCTCGTGAATTGTTTCTTTGAAAGTTTGAATAATGTAAAGGCGTTTAATATGTAAATTTTGTATTGCTATTTGAATTCAAAACGCATGCTTGTTAAAAAAAATAGTTATATAAATTTTGCTGTTCAAATTGACCATGTTGATTTATGAATTCCCGTATAGACCAGGCCGATTTATTATGATCTGTCCGTAAAAAATGCGGCCTATAAAAATCGGCCTATGATCTATTGGAGATGCGCTAATCGAGTACTACATATCGCATTGGGAACTTTGAACGCTGCTCGCTTTTAAGAACTAAATTCAGTCCCTCGCCTCGCCGCCACCTTATTTAAATTCATTTAAATGGCCGCTCATAATTAAGTTTTTTCTCATCTCTTATTTAATTTTTTATTACTTTTGAAACTATTCCCTGTCCCTCATATAGTCATATACGTGTCTCCTGCAGATTTTTTGAAACCGCGTTTATTACTCGGATATAAAATATTATTAATAATTTTGACCAACAATAATAAATTATCAGTTTGAGAGATTGACTCAGAAATGCATAAGAGGGATCAAAATATTTTTAAAAAATGATAAATAATTAAATATGGAGCAGCCGGTTAAAGTAATTTAACTAAAAATATATGGTAGTAGTCGGTAAGAGCATAAGAAAACTAAAAAAAAATTTAAGAATTTTATTTTCTTATATTAAAAAAAAAGTTAAAAAGTCATAAAATCATTTCAACGATAGATATTTTATAGTTAATTTTGTCTATTGGATTTTTACAGTATTTCATAATATATCATGAAATACTATTTACTTCTTATAATTATTAAATTATATATAAAAAATTTCACATCTTTTCATATTTTATATAATATTTACTTTTATTTCATATTAAATTATAAAAATTATTATTAAATAAAAAATAATATGAAATATTATTTTAATAATATAGAGAGATATTTAGGGAATCTACTTGTGGTATATATTTATATAAGAAAGTGAAAATATATTTAAAGCTATAAATTTAAGAAAATTTAGTAAAAAGCTAATTTGAGTGCCCTAAGAGCATCCACATTTGGTTTTATATTCTTAATTTTATTTTGGGGATGAATAATGTATATACTTCTTCAAAAAAAATTGTTTTTAAAAAACATTAAACATTTTATTTCTCATTTCTATCTACATTTTTTTTCTTTATCTCTTTCATTTATTATACACAATCAAAAGTTTACAAGTGTAATAATATATATTAAAAAATTACAGGAAAAACATTTGAAGATGAATAATGAACCAAAGTAAATGGTTTTTTTAACAAATTTTTATATGTTTTTCCTAAACTATAAAAAAAGTTTGATTTTGTCAAACCTATTGTGGATACTCTAACATAATAATTGTATAAATACCAAAATATACTGATAAGTGTAATAATACGGTAGTAGCCACTAACAAAATAATATAATAAGTGTATAAGAATATTAGTAGTAAATTTCCTATAAATGTTTGTTTCCATTTATTTAGGGAAAAAATTAAAAAGTTATAAAATTATTCCGATAGCAGAATTTTTATATTTAATTTTCTATATAGCATTTGTGCAGTGTTTTTGTTTCACAATATATTGAGAATCACTATTCACTCACTATAGTTATTAAATTATATAAAAAATATATCACCTCTCTCCTCTACGTTTTGTGTAACTTTCACTTTTATTTCATATTAAATTATAAAAAATTATTATTAAATAAAAAATAGTATAAAAATATTATTTTAATTATATAAAAAGTAATTAAGATAATGTGTTGTGTTTTGTATTTATATAGAGAAATAAAAAATAATTTAAATATATAAAAGTAAGAAAAATAAGTAACTGTTGTGATGCCCTAAATATTAAAATACTAAAATACAATAAAAGCCACTAGAGTATTATATGAAAAGTAATGCTACGAAAGATTTGTAGAATGAGTGAATAACTTTGATAGGATGTCAAATCTTTGAAGAAAAAGTAAAATTATAAATAAATCACCATCGGACAATTTTATGGTAATGTCATGAATCCCAAAATATATCATAAAATGGTTTTCATTTATCTGAAGGGGATCAATGACAATA
Organism: Taxillus chinensis; assembly: GCA_023512835.1. NCBI lineage: Eukaryota > Viridiplantae > Streptophyta > Magnoliopsida > Santalales > Loranthaceae > Taxillus > Taxillus chinensis. Next base: position 20,843,354 of record CM042085.1, on the reverse strand, counting down.
TTAATCTAATTCAATATTGTTGTGTGACGAAGGGTAAGTGTCCGTCCTCATTATTGTTGTATGCATCAATAAATGTGAAGTAGAAGTGCCTGAAAACTTCATCGCAAGGTTTGAGTGCTCCTTCATTTTATTTTATTTTTTTTGGAGTGATACCTTGCCACTGATCTCCTTATATTCCGTAGTGCATCGATGCCTTCTCGCTTTGTGGATTTTGTTTTCTCTGTATGGCGTGCATAACCTTTAAGGATGTTCAAGACCGCAATATTCTCATTAGCTTTGCTTAAACTTAAGCATTTCTCGGAAAAAGTGAATTGCTCATATAAAGTTCATTTTGCAGCCACTTGGGACCGGGAACACAAAGGAAATGCAATTTCACAACTTCAGATCAAGTAAATTTCACCTTGTTCTTGATGTTTTTTCTAAGTTTTGCAACCTCAAAACGAATCAATTGTTTCATTTAATAAGCATTGATTTTTTTTTTTTTGGGGTTTCAAAAAATCCAATCACGCTGTCACAAGTTTAAATAAATAAATAAAACAGGAGAAAGCAAAATTCTCAGACAGAGGAAATTGATTTTTATTTTATTTTATTTATTTTTGAGAAGAATTGTGTATACATATTTATGATCAGTTTTGCGTGGGCATGCTGCAAGCAGCACAGCAAGGTGAAGTGTTGTTGTTGAAGAAGTCCATCCCAGGCATGCAGCCTAGTCACGGGATCACCCAAGTTAGCCAGAACAAAATCTCACTCATCAGACCAGTGTCACCACTCACGGACCTCACAAAACCTGAGACAGTTGGGGCCGGACAACTCTCCCTAGTCAGACCCTTCATTATGAATCTACATCCGCGTTGTAGAAACATATAGGTTGCAACCCTTTCTAAATAACATGGGCCAAAAACCCCCCAACACACCTGTGGCGGTTTACAATAAGCAAGTTGAAGAGTTAGTTATTATTGAAGTAGACCCTCCCAGGGTAGCAAACCACTGACAGGATCAGCCAAGTTCGAAGTAACAAAGTCGCTCAGACCAGTGTCCCAGACCTCACAAAACCGCAGAGGCCAGTCTGGTGGTTCTATGGGTTCAGTTCCCAGCCCAGGTGCCCTATCCTTAGACCCTTCATTTTGATTCTCTTGCCAATCAGCTACATAAGTAGCGACCCTTCTGAAAAACTTGGCCCTAAAAGTCTCCCACACTTGGTACTTGTAGTGATTGATCACAGCTGTGCTCTGTGGCAAATTCAGGTACTTGTATCCCTTCCTCAACCTGAAGTGGTGCACTACATTGAGAAGCGTACCATCCAGTGCTTCTGGGCGTACAATGGATTTGTGACGCTCGGGACTTTGGAGCCGACAAGTGTACCCAGCCATTACCCCCCGTGAAGGCGGTGAGCTTAGCCCTGATGGGCCAAAGCTGTGGCAGGAAGTTCTAATCTCTGCGATTGGGGTTGAAGATGAGAAATTTGCAACAAGGGTTCGGAGTGAGTTTTGACCAGGAAAACCAACAGCACTCTGGGATTCACGGTGGCGGGGAGGCATCTGAATCGGGAAGTAGAAGAACTCGTCAACGTCCAGGAATCCCACCCATTTGCACTCATTTCTCGCGCGGAGGGCACAGTGAGAGAATCCAGCTTCTTGTGTTTTGATCCACGGCCAGGTATGCCTGCTCACATTGTACTCCTCTGCCTCTAGCTCTTCAATTACCTCCTCAAGTCCGTCATTACTGTTGTTATCATATACGAACCAGCGCTCAACTCCAAGCCACGCGTGGTATGTAACCCACTCGCGCAAGGCAGAAGCTTGGTTCCACACCATCGTACACACACACAGCTCGTGTTTTTCCAGATGTTTATTCTTCGCAAACTGTGCGGCATCAAAAAGGCGAGCCACTGAAGGGAGAGCTCGACGAGCAGGGGGGGTTGAAGAAGTGGGGCGGGCACGAGAGGCGATCCCCACGCTGACTCGTGTTCCCTCGCCCTTTTGTGGGTTCTTTCGTATGCGTAGTGGCACCCAGCACCTGACAACTTCCTGAGCCACTGTGATCGCCCTGGCCGTGAGGTGGGTATACCCCTCCTCCTCCCCGCCTTCCCATATCTCGGACCCCCCGAAATGGCACACGAATTGGGTCGGATCGTGTTCCCTAGCTGGTCTAAGATTTAGTCCCTTCACGAAAACCACGACTGTATCGCCATCCAACTGCGCGGCATAGGCCACAGTCTCCCACGACGGAACCTGAACCTGAACCTGAACCTTCCGATTCAATTGCAACAACATATTATTGGTTCTGGTACCACCATTTCTCCTACTTTGCCTCTGCAAGCTAACAGCTGCAGAGTAATTCTTCGGCAGAAGTGGACACCTGACGACAGATCTAAACTCCTCGTACTCATCCACGGATAGGACGGGTCGGAACACAACTTCAACGTCAACGTCAACGTCAGTCCCCATGACCTCAACAGTCCCATTTTCATCAGAATCGCCATAAATTTTATGGTAAACACAGTCCAGCTTTTCGCTCCTAAGCTTGTCCCAATCCGACGCGACCAACAACAACACATGGTCGGGAAACAACACCCGATCCTGGACCACGAAGGGCGAAACCCAGCTGCCGCTGCCGAATTCTCGAATCGACTTGCTCGAGGAAGACAAGAGCGACAGGCCAGGCACCATTCGGCCGGGACGGAACACGGAGGAACCGATCCGGATCGTATCCGACAAGAAAAACAGGAAACATAGGAAGGAGAGGCAGAGCAGCAGAAGAGACCTTACCGAGAAACAGGGTAGCGCGGTTGGGGAGAGACGGTTGAGAGCTCGCTTCCGCTTCCGCCGCTGCCCTGCAGATTCCATTGCTGTTGCTGGTTGCTTCCGCGTTGAAGACAACAAAATGGGTGAACTCCAAAGCTCCTTCAACCGGCCTTTCTCGTTGGTTGTTGCTTGCTCTATTTGAATTATTCAATTACTACTGCTACTGCTACTACTACTACAACAACAACAACAAACAAAGAGGCAAATCTAAAATTGAAGCTGGTTAGAGCTGGCGCGTGGGATGTAGATTTTGCTGAGATCAAGGTTTAAAATGATAGTACAAAGCAGAGAGAGAGGGACTGGACGGTGGAATTGGTTTGTAATTGGCACACCAATCACCATTGTTGGGTTGAGTCGAGTCTTGGTGGCTGTCAATGTCGTGATTGGGGCCAGTTGCCTCCTGTGAATGCCACGTCTTAAATGTTCATTTTATTTTATTAAATCGAAGAATCCATTTAGGCCAAAGCCAGAGCCCAAAAAACAAATTATAATATAAACTCCAATCCTCGCAGAAAATAATAATATTATTAATTTATTTTCAAGAATACCCTAGGAAATTATTATATAATATAAACAAAGGTAGGGTGTGAAATGTGGAGCAGGTCCATCCACGTGCCATCGGCGGCGGACCCTTCCGCACTCATTCGTCATGTGTCAGCGAAGCCCTTAAAATTTAAGTGATAAAATTGGTTATTATCGACCTGTTTATGGGTAAGCAGAGGTGTGCCCACGGTATAGCCTGGGCGGCGCTGCCGCGTTGGCTTCGGTAACTCCAGATCCAATTTTGATTTAGGATCAAATTATTTGAATATATTAATAAAATTATTATTATTATTATATAACAACAATCGATGCATCCATATTTAAACGCAGTTGGACGCAGCCTAAAATTGTTTCTTCTTCCTTTTTTTTTGTTTTTTTGTTTTTGCATTCTATCAAATATAGCAAGAGACCATTGCGATTGTCCTACCTTTTTGCAATATAAAGACAAAGATCCTTAACGTTTGCTTGGTAATGTATAGAAAAAAGGTGAAAGAATTTGGGTTGGAAAAATAGTGGAAAGAAAATAGGTGGAAAGAAAAAATATGGAAAAAATAGTTGTTTGGTTGGAGTGGAAAATAGGTATAAAAAATAGTGTTTTTAAATTTTATTAAAAGATGAAAAAAACTAAAAAAATTATAAAATTATGTAAAATACCAATTTAACCTCATGTATTACATAAGAAACAAGTTATTCATGGGCAAAAGTGGAAAAGCACAATTACTGTACATTTTTTACCCCTTTTCACATTAATTAGGTGAGGAAAATAGTTCACACAAATCAAGAGCAGTTTTCCACGTCAACTCTCTTTTCCATCTCCACCAAGCAGTTGAAAAAAAAAAATTCCATGGCTTTTCCATATATATTAAAAAAATTCATATTTACCAAGCAAGGGTTAAATTTAAAGAGTCTCCAAAAAAAAAGTTAGTAAGAATTTCACCCAAACAACATGGTCAGCCTCGATTATAGATGGAGCAGGCATTTCCAACTGTAGTCTATTGTCTTGTACTTACTTTTATATCTGATATCTCTCGTCTAAATTAAAAATTGTTTATGATTAGGCATACGTCAAATTAATTTTTTAAACCGAACAAAATCGAAACTTAAAATATATACTCACGTAACATGGTTAATTATTATGGGTTGACAGACACGGATTATTTCTACGAGGGCAATGTTTCTGCTACAGATTGTTTGTGAATTGTGATGCCCGAAGACGTCGTCAAAGAGTCCGGATGATTCGTATAGTACAGTTATTCGAAATCATGTAGTTTTTTTTTTTTTTGAAAAAATATATACTAAAATCGTGTAGTTTTGATTAAAAAAATCAAAATTATATAATTTTGGATAAATATATCGTACCGTTAGAATCCAAACTCGTCAAAATCCATTAATATGCTCATTAGAGAATCGATCAAAATCTATTAGAATCCATCGGCTGACATTAAAGATAATATCAAAATCGAACTTTCACGCTAGCTGTTATAAAATATAATGTGTTTAAAATTTAAAGAAAAATTTAAAAGTTTAAGCAAAATTTACACTGCCCGATTGAGATAAAATTCCAAATCCTTATTTATTGTTTTTCTATTTATTTGTATATTTAAATAATTATTTAAAATAAAAAAAATAGTTTGTAAATAGAGTAGAGAAAAAATAAATAATTATTAAAAAAAAATTATTTTAGTATATAGAGATAAAAATAGATGATGAGATATATGAGATATTTAAGATTTTCTGGGAGAGAGAGGTTTTATTAGTCGAGTGGCTTGTCGTGTGGTGCTCCAGTATTATTCGTGAAGAAAGCAAATGACTCATTACGGTTGTGCATTGATTATAGGAAACTAAATTAAGTGATGGTGAAGAATAAATATCCCCTTACCCCACATAAATGATTTGTTTGATCAGCTGAGTGGGACACGATGATTCTCTAAGGTGAATTTGAGATCTGACTATCATCACTTGAGAGTGAGAAAAGAGAATATACCGAAGACCACTTTCAGGTGTAGATATGGGCACTACGAGTGATTGGTGATGTCATTCAGGTTCACTAATGCACGAATAAGTGTTTGATGAATCAAGTATTTGCCCCTTACCTTGATTTATTTGTAGTGGTGTTTAAAGCTGATATCCTTGTCTATTTTCGATCTTGAGAGGAGCATGAGCATCACCTGGCTATAGTATTGCATGTCTTGAGAGAGCATCACTTGTTTGCCAAGTTCTATAAGTGTAGCTTCCGGATGTAGGAAGTTCACTTTCTTGGCCATGTAGTATTAGCATAGGGGATTAAAGTAGATCTAGGTAAGGTGGAGGCAGTATCAGCTTGGAGGAGCCCGACTAATGTTTTTGAGATTCAAAGCTTTATGGGGTTAGCAGGCAATTATTGATGTTTTGTGGAGGGATTTTCTTGTGTATCAGTTCTCATTACAACTTTAACTAGGAAAGGAGTAAAGTTTGAATGGACTAAGGCGTGTTAGCCGGCCTTCAAGAAATTGAAGACTTGTTTGACTATAGTACTAGCCTTGAGGTTGCTACATGAGGGGGTTCCATATGAGGTATACTGTGATGCCTCTAAAGTGGGTTTAGGCTGTGTGTTGATGCAGGAAAGGCAGGTTATAGCTTATGGTTTGGGGCAGCTTGATACAGTGTTTTTGTCGCACTCATGCTATCAAAATAATATTATAAAATCTAAATAACTTGTAGAAGGGAAATAAGGGTCGATCCCACAGAGATACGGTTGGAAATTTCTAACATAATTATACTTATGTTGTCTAAGTAAACAATGTTATTAAATAAAATAAAATAAATAAAGTAAAATAAAAGAATCCTATAGAAAATATAAAAATAAGATAATAAAGTTATAGGATTGAGATTCACCACAATTTTCAATTCCTAATTGTCATCACCCGTTTTTGACCGGGCTCGTACTGGCTTTTGTGAAAAGGACTCCATGCTAGTTCATTCAGTTGATCCTAGAGTCATCACTGCACAAGGCTCACACAAACCATGAAAGAAAAGAAAAACACAGAGTCGCCACCAAACAAATTAGAGGTGTGATTGGGCACCTAAAAAAAGAAAGGTCTATGGTTCCAGAGAATTAGGTTCGGGAGTCGGTTACATGTGGGGAAGGAAGAAAAACTCTTGCACCCCCACAATGCCCAAAATTGGTACCTAGTCTTGATCTATGGGTGTTTGCTTGCATTATTCAAAAAAACGTTATTTTGTATATTTTTAATTTTCGGGAAAAGGAAGTTTTTAGGATCTAGGCCTTAAAACAACAAAAAGGATTCTAAAGCAAATAAAAAGAAGTACATTCTAATTTTAGAAAAAGAATGTGGGATCTAGGCCCATGTGACAGTATTGCATTTCTTTTAGAAAAAGTGGTTTTCTTTTTTAGAAAAGAAAACAAAAATCATTTCAATTGAGATATGAGAATACTGCCACATTGATATTGGCCCAGGCAGACTAGGATATGAGCATCTAGGACTCAACCCTCATGACCGCCCAGGCCATGTTTTAATTTTTCTAGAAAATGTGTTCTTTGATTGTCCCTTTTCTATTTTTGAAGAAAAGAAGGGAATGAGAGTTAAAAGAGAAACCGTTTCACTTCAAAACATTTGAGAAAAGAAGTTTTAACAGTTTAGACATGAAGAAAATAAAGGAAAGAACCTGGGTGGTTTTATGGCCGAGCTTAGAAATCCTTCTTCAAAAAGTTTCCCTGAAAACACAAAGGTTAGAAAGTAAAATGCATCTTTTCTTCCGTGCTTTAAGTCTTCAGTTCCCACGTTTCCAGAATGCTTCCTCCTTGGTTTGGAATGTCTCCTTTTTAGGCACTTGAAGAAAAGTATCTCTCTCTAATTTTTCCTCTCCAGAATAATTTCCTCTTTTCTCTTAATTGATAATCGATGCCTCTTTGATCTGATACTTGATAATTGATGCCTCTCACCTTGCCTCTTGGGGCAGTCTATTTATAGGAATTCCCGGGGAGATAGCCCGTGCCTCGGCATTTATTGGATGCCTTACAGTCCCCATGAGTCAACTACATCGTTCCAATGAATTAATGACTTCGGAAATGGGATTCTCGGTTCCCAGCGATTTACAATAATTCACAGTTCCCGTGCTTTGAAAAAGGAGTCCCAATGCCTGAAAATAAATAAATTGTTTGAGATTATTTAATCCTCTGTTGTACCTGGACGCCTTGGTAGGTAAGGGCTGAATGCATTTTCGGATGTATTGGAGCCGTTGGAAATTATTAGTTATGCAGTCCCCAGGGTCAACTGTGATGTCCCGAGGAAAATGACATTTAATTATAGAGGTTTTCCGTCCCTATGCTCAAAAATGGAGTTCCGAGACATTTGAATTTAATATTCGGAGACTCCTCAATTCCCACGCTTAAAAAGGGGGTTCTGAGACACTGGTGGCCTTTAATGCACTTAAAAAGAATTTTCTGGATTTTTCAGAGTCCCGGTGCTTTGGAGTCACTCCCAGACCTGTAGAGGAGCTATTTTGGAGTTTTTCAAAATTATTGACCAGGTTTGACCTCCGGATCTGGGCTTATCCCGGATCAGTGGCCTTAATCCGCATCAATAGGTCCTTATTCCGCACTAATGAGCTCGGATTAGAGCCAAATTGGTCTTGTTTTGCTCGAAATTCTGTTATCTATCTTTTGAAAGTGGAATCATTCCAAAAGGATCAGCCATTTAGGAGAAAATTGGGAAATACCGCACAGAGGTACATGATAAAATGAGCATTCTGCCCGTCCGATTCACAAATTCATAGATAATTGCACAGAACTCGGATTACCTTAAAACCAGTTGGAGATGATAGATAAAGATGTTATATAACTAATACAATTGACTTTATTCAGATCCAATAAGTATTGAGAAAGTTATTGGCAAAATAGTGCGTTGCGCACTGGCTGTCTCCCCCAAATTTGTACAGGGTTTGGTTGCCAACTTTGAAAAATCATAACTAATTGAATACAGCCCGGAATATTCTCAAACCAATTGGAAATGATAGATAAAAATGTTATCTAGTCAATGCAATTGACTTTGTTGGATTATGACAAGTATCGGGGAAGTTATTAATAAAATAGCGGGCTGCCCACCGATTGTCCAATTCAACTTGGTACTTTTGTCATAGCCATTTCATTTCTCCTCGGAATCAAGTGTGGTCAAGTGCGTTATTCTCCGAATGTCATCCTCTATCACTTAGTGGTCCTTTGCCAAGTACGATTGCAATCTAACCCGGTCAAAATGGGGTACAACACTAATCATATAGTCCGGTTGATTAGTATTATGGTTTCTAATCATCTAAATGTGATTGATCACAAGGTAACCGGCAATTAGGCTTGGCAATTTCAACCCGCCCCACTCCGGGTTGCCCCGACCCGATACACCATTGGGTTGGGCTTGGGTCTTGCCCGAGCCACCCCGATCCGGTATTTCTAAACAAAATAAAACTAAAAATGTCACCCTGCCTTGACCCGATCCGACCTGAAGTATCAAAATTGCCAGATCAAGGCAGCTTCGGGGTAGGCTAAAAAAAATTAGGCCGGCAGTACCCGGGCCCGACTTAGCTTGTTGCCATCCTTACCAGTAATTGCTTTCGCATGAATAACAACGTGCTTAGCCTTAGCAATAGCCTACTCTTGTGACTCACTGAAATAAGGGTAAACCCATCACGGACTACTCTCATGACTCGTAAGTTTTAGGTTTCATTTTATGAGTTTTGATAATTAAATTTCATTTTTAAAATTTTCATTTAATTATCTAAAACATGCAATAGGTTCGTGATGTCTATATTATGGATTCAATCGGTAAAAAAAAAAATCATTCATGAGATAAATATAATAAATAATCAAACAAATTCATATAATCAAAATATTGGGATTGAGCTACTCTCAATCATTAGGAAAAGGGGATTATTCCATGAAATAATGATTAAACATATTTAAATCACAAATTAGGATTAAAAGGGGAAAAATGATAACCAACCTGTCACGAGGGCATACAATTAATCTTCATCCGATACTAAGGTGTTCTTAAATCAATATTACATGAAATCATCCAAAATCAAAGAGAATTCTAAGAAACCAAACCTAGGGTTCTTAGATGTCAAAGAGGGCTCACATAGGGTTTAGAATCCCTAAACATATCCCATACATGTTCCTTATATAGTCCCCCTAAATATTACATCAAAAATAATGCTTAACAAGTAAAATAATATTCAAACACAACACATTAGTTTCTTTTTTCTTTTTCTTTTTTCATATAGAAAATCTCAAGCTCCATTCAGTGATTGTGAATCAATTTTATATTTAGTCTAATTAGTAGATGTATTGTATGTATCTTATACATACCTACTAATAGACTTTAATAAGTAACAAGATGTTATGATGCACAACCACACAAGAAAGCATAAAAATGTAATTTAATAAATACTTAAACAGAATATATTTCAATTAATCAAAAGCAGTCTTAGCATAAGTAAGATTACACATTGCTTTATATAGCACTATCTTAACATTTTCCTCCTTCCAATTTAAATTTAAAATATTAAAAAATATTAAATAAAAATTGGTAGACGTCCTAGAATTTTGTTTAACATTTAATTTCTTCTTTCTTTATTATTATTTTATTTAAAAATCTCACCTTTTTATACAAATTAAAAATAAAGGCCCGGATGGCCACATGGTTAAACAATTAATGTAAAGACCCATATTTTAGGTAATGTTGAGAGCTAGGCAATCTATGGGAATGCAACTATCTAGACGGTAACGTGGCTGACAATATGAGTGTGAAGTCTGAGGACTTTGCAAGTTCCACATCGGCTGGGGAGGAAAACGAAGCGTGCCTCTTAAGAGGGCATGGAGACTTCTCCTGGCACGAGGCCTTTTGGGGTGCGTGTGACACTGCCAAGAACAAAACCGGGGATTGAGCTTGGGCCCCGAACCGGACAATATCGTGGTATAGTAGACCCGAGCTGTTATAGATGGTATCAGAGTTAGGGACCGAGTCGGTGTGCTATAGTCCCATAGGGATGTGGGCCTCTTAAGGGGGGTGGATTGTGGAGTTCAAGGACTTTTAAAGTCCCACATCGGCTAGGGAGGAGAACGAAACGTGCTTCTTAAGAGAGCGTGGAGACCTCTCCTGGCATGAGGCCTTTTGGGGTGCGTGTGGCATTGCCAAGAATAAAACTGGGATTGGGCTTGGGCCTTGAACCGGACAATAACATGTTATAGTAAACTTAGACTGTTACAGTGAATGCTTTGACACTAGTTGGGCCCAATTCGGAGCTGGAGCCCCCGTTGATAGGTGTTCTTATCTTTTTACATGAATCAAGTGAGATTAACATGCATGATTTGAGTGAAATCATGGATTTGGGGATGAACCCTACAATATTAGGAAAGACTTGATTTTGAGGGTTTACCTTCCAAGTAGGGCCTGTCCTCATAAGGAATACGCCTCTGGAGCCTCGGTAGTGTTGGTAGATGCTGGCTCGCTCTCATGTGGACTCTGGTAGGGCCTATTACTCGGCGCCCCAATAAGGCATTAAGCTTTTCACTCCCACAATTAGGCTTTTCACCGAGAGCATTCCTCAAAGTATGGGTGCTCTTTGCACCTGTCGGTACCCAGTTACGCAGGTGCTTCCACCTTCATAGGCATGCGGCCTTGGCTGTAAGTGCTAGATAAAAAAAAGCTTGCTATTAACGCCTCTGGTTTGCCCCTTGGCCTACCTATGCTCCAGCCTAGGAAACTAAGGAAACTAACCTTCAATTTAAGGTGTTTTTGGAGCTTAATATGACCAGGATGCGTTAAAAAACTCATTTTAGAGGTGATTTAAGGCTTAGAACAATATTTTGGGATTCGGGGATCGAATTTTCGATGCACGGTATGTTGCAAGCCCAAAGGGGCGAAGCTAATCAACCGAGGGAGATCGACCAAGAGTTTTGGTCAACCTCGATACTGTGGTGTGGTTGACCCGGGTGGTCAACTTGGTGTGGTTTGGTTAATCTTGTGTGGTAAAGTTGATGTCATTTGGTCGACCATGTGGTTTTGGTCGATTTGGTGTGATCGATTAAGAGTGTGCTCGACCAGGAGTATTTAGTTGACCTCGACCTATGGTGTGGTTAACATTAATCAGTTTGGGGTGGTCAACCTCGATTAGGTATTATTTCCAGCGTGTTTATGAGGTTCACTCGACCAAGGTGGTTTATTAAAGTGGTGGTTGACTGAAATCCTTATTATTTGAACGACCAAAAGAATAAAAGGTAATGTTTTTTTTCCCTTTTCTTCACAGTCTAGCTCCAAAGTTTGTGGAGGGCTAAAAACATATGTTTTAAGTTGATCTTGGGAGTTTCTAAGAGGATACGGTGTGACGAAACCGTGTGTTGTTGTGGCTTGGGCCATAAGGGAAAAGAGGTGTCGGAAGGCATGGTAAGATGCCAATGCGCTAATAGGATCACATTCTATCTTAGTTTTGCATTCATTCTATACTCTTACTACCCTTTAAACATCCAATTTTACACTTGTTTTGGAATTTTGTTCCCTTTTCACCCCTAACTAAGTTTTGGAGTTTTGCTGTGTTTACTCTTTTTTTTTTGTAGGAATTGGTGGACGTAGTTGACATAGAAGAAATTTTGATTGATGTCATGGTTGATGTACTCACGTTGACCTCATGTTTAAAGATGATGACCGATGTTTATGGTCGATATGAGGTTGTGAAGATCGACATAGGTTGATATCTCTACATCGACCAATCCTTTTGTGTGGTGATCGATGTCGCATGGTCGGTGTGGTTGATGTGTGCTAAAAGTGGTCGATTCAGGTTTACATTCTGTAAAACCCTAGTATATAAACCGCTAGTCTTTTTTCACTTTACAAATATACGACCCTAGACAGTGGCATTAAACTGTTAGTTTTTCTTTTTAGACTCTCTACATCATTTGACATGGATGGATATGGATATAGATATAAGAAATCTTACCGTAATTAAAGTTTAACTCATTTTGATGCCTTTAGTCTTTGTTATGAAACTTATGCTTGTTATGAGTGTTCTTATTGCAACCATGCTAGACTAAACCTCCATTATAGGGGGAAAGTTTTCGGATTGAATTTACCATTGCCATGATTTAACTTGTGAAATATTTTTCTCAATATTCGTGACATTAAACTTGCTTTGTTTGCATGCTTAAAGCTTTTCTCTTGCAAAGATCGATGAATAGAATTGATTTAGGCTTAACTAAGTCAAACCACTAATAAAGCATAGTAAAAAAAAGTGACGAATAAACAAACCCATTTAACTTTGCTAAATCAAACTTTATAGGTATTTACCATGAGAAAATGATTATACACTTTATGGTAAGATTAGTCTTTTAACATTAATTAAGGGAAAGATAACGCGTTGCTAAGACATATGGATATTCGTCCTCATTGGCTTCACCCATAGACATTCAATTTAATTGTTCTCGTATTATTAATTTCGTGACTGTTTTTGTATTATTTAGTTACGATTGTATCTTATTAATTAATTTTCCATCACTGCCCTTAAGTTAATGGTTTTTCAAATATATTTAGAGTTTTTCAATCCTAGTACTTACTGTCTAGCGTTGTTTTTCCTTATGGGATCAATATTCGAAAGTCATAATATACTTCCATTTATTTATTGACCTGTCCACTGTAGTAAGCAGCACTTCACGTCGATTATGGGCACAGTGAGAGCCTAGTAATATTGTGTTAAGAAAATATAGTGCAATTTTTCCTGTGTTGTTTATGTTTTGCTTATGCTATTTTTTGTTTGTGCATTCTATTATATAATTGTGGGGCCTTTGGGCTCGTGAGTTATGATTGAGCTGACAAGAGGCTACGATAGCTGATGGATCCTTGCATGGGTGTAACCTTTGAATGGGTGTGACAGGTGACTAAAGCCCATGTGATTGATGTTGTACCCTGTCAAGTGAGATAGCTGTTGGATTACTGTACTCTATTGGATGAGACATACTAAGGCCTGGTTTGAGCTCTTGGTGAGTTGATGTTGTACCCTGTTCGAGAAGGAGGACTACGAATGACAATAATTGTACAAAAACAAAAAACATCAAAAATATCTTTTTTTATATTAAATTTAAAAACAACTTATTTTTAAAAATTAAAATTAAAAACAATCATCAAACATAAAAAATATTTATTTTATATATTTACTGTCTTTGAATACTAGTACCAAACACACCCGTTATTTGCACTCACATCCATGATCCACCCACGGACAACGGCTGATAGCCGGTGGCCTAGCCCTGGGTGACCGGAAAACGCAAGTCCCCTGGCGGCGCCCGTTTGCGCATGAAGAATCAAAATCCGACGGCGCGCGCACACACAGAGCCGCCGCAGCTACCAAAATTAAAAACATCGAATTTGCATCTCGCGTCTGTTTCTCGTTTTGATAATCGCATTCCTTCCCCCCGGAGTGCGCAACGCCTCGCCCTCGAGCCTCGAAGATTGGTCTTTGCGACTCCTGAGAGATTAAATTCAGCGATCACCACCGTAATTTTCGCCTCCTCCGTGAATTTTATCCTCGAAAATCTGGCGCCTGGTCGTCCAACAAATGCAATTCGCTCGTTCTGTTGTGCAGGGTTCGATTTTGTTACCAACGTTCGCGTTTCCTTAGATTCGAGGCGGTAATTTGGTTTTGAGATTTTCTCGGTTTACATCTGCCCTATTGTGTTTCTAGTTTTTGTTTGCGTGCGCGTGTGTTGATGATTTTCGATTCTGAATGCAGAGGGCTCTTCGCAGGAGCTGGAACTTTCCAAAAGCGCCTCCTGATTGTTTTGTTGAAGAAAAGAGCGGCCGTAGTGTGGATATGAAGAGGCCTAGAGACGATGCTTCGGTTGGCTCTCAAACCAGACGATCCCAGGCTCCGTCTCGTGAGGAAGCGTAAGTCTTACCTCTAGGCTCTAATTCTCCATGTTTATTTGTTCTCTTTGATTGTATTTGTTGTATTGTACCATCCTTCACTGATAATTGATACCAGCTCTTACTCTTCTGGACTCCGAAATGCAATTTCTGCTCCTTTTATGTTATGTTATATATATATATATTCTAAGTAATCGTTTTTAATTTCATTAGATTCAAGGTTTCTCAGTGATTTTGATAATTTATTTGTTGTATTGTACCATCCTTAACTGAGAATTGATACCAGCTCTTACTCTTCTCGACTCCAAAATGCAATTTCTGCCCTTTTTATGTTATGTTATATATATATATATATGTTCTAAGTAATCGTTTTTAATTTCATTAGATTCAAGGTTTCTCAGTGATTTTGATCATTTTTTTGAAGGCTTAATTTTGTCAGTTCTGAGTAAAATTTCCTTCATCATAGGATCAATGTTTTTTTGTTGCCTTGTCAGGCCCTTAATTTCACAATCATGTAACAATAAGTGTATATATAGAAGCATTAGAGGACAAGGCAGTTATACTCGCATTTCTAATTTTATAATTTGTTTTGGTTGTGGGTAGTTACCCGGGGCAACCCCAGCTGGTGGTGGACAGTGGAGAAAGTGCACAAAAAATAACTACTGATGATGCCTTATCCTATCTGAAGGCAGTGAGGGATATGTTTCAAGACAGAACAGATAAATACGGTGAATTTCTTGCAGTGATGAGAGATTTCAAGGCTCAAAGGTTTGTTTGTTCTAGTTTGTTCTTTATTGCGGTTTTGTATGAACTTTTTGTGAGTTGGCCCTGTGGTGCTCGGATTGTAGTATTGACACTGCAGGAGTTATTGAGAGGGTCAAAGAATTATTTAAAGGGCACCGAGAGTTAATTTTGGGGTTCAACACCTTTTTGCCTCCGGATTATAAGATTACCTTTCTGCCTGAGGATGAGCTGTCTCTAGTTAAGAAGCCTGTTGATTTTGAAGAAGCTATCACTTTTGTTAACAAGATTAAGGTGAACTTTTATATTGCAGCTGAGTTTGAGATGCTAATGCCTAGTAGGTCCTGTTTCAAGGGTTATCATTCTGTTGTTTCTATTATTTAACAGGCGCGGTTTCAAGGTGATGATCATGTTTATAAATCTTTTCTAGACATATTAAATAAGTACCGAACGGATAGCAAGACCATCACTGAGGTTTGCCAGGAGGTCTGTCGTTTGCATTTTTGTATTTTTTTTTTAGCTACAAGCTACTGATTATGTATATTGGTTTTCCCAGTTGTAGTCTTAAGGCATGGGAAATTTTAATGATCAAGTTCCTCATGCAGGTTGCTGTACTTTTCCATGAGCACTCAGATCTGCTTGCAGAGTTCACCCATTTTCTACCTCGTTCTCCATCAGCAGCCACAGCTCACCATGCTCCATTAGGTAGATCTCCTATCTGCCGTGATAAGACCTCAGCCATGGCCTCAATGCATCTAAAGCATGCTGGCAAGGTATTATAATATCCCTTCAGTTGGTATCCCTCTGATGTTATTATTATCGGGCAATATGCTAATACCTTGTTGATATCCTCTGGTTCCAAAAGGAGAGACCTGATGCTTCCCATGCTGGTCGAAACTTTAGTATTGACTGGGCTAATCAAGACCATGATAGAGCTCCAATGAAACCCGACAAAGAGCAACGGAAGCGTGGTGGCAAAGAAAAAATGAGGGAAGACAGAGGCAAGAGTGTGCGAGAACAAGATAGGAAATTAGAGCATCACTATAGTAGAGACTTTGACAACTTGCAGCGGCTTCCCCCAAATGGAAAATCTGCACACCAAGGTGGAGAAGCTGCTGAAAATGATGGACGGAATCTTGTTTCATTTTCTCAGAATAATAAAGATGCCTTGAAAAGTGAGTCCTCACACAGTTTTTGATATTCTGTATTTTTGGATGACATCTTGTATTGATACTCTTCTTTTATTTCTGTTCATCCTAGACGGAAATCTGTCCTTTTATTTTTGATCTAGTAAACCATGGATGTGCTTTTTGTTGTTGAGCCACCTTTCTTATTCTCCCATAAAGTATTGAAGTCGCTTCCTGTTGATTATGGTTGTATTTTTAACATTTTTTAATTCTTTTGATTTGATTCTTGTTTTGCTATGCTAACATTTTCTCTAACCTATGCATATCCCTAATGGATCTGGAATGTGAAGTCTTTGTAACTGTGGCGCTTCGCTTTAAGAGAGGCCTGTGTTGGTTTCAGATTTAATGTTGTCAAGTCACCTTTATTAAAAAATGTCCTCATTCCCCTCCCAGAAAGTATTGAAATTGCATTTTGTTGTTTATGGTTGTATTTTCAATATTTTATAGTTCGTTTCATTCAATGCTTATTTTGTTTAGGCTACCTTATCTCCAACTTATGCGTGTCCTTGGTGGATCTGGAATGTGATTTTTTTGTAACTTTGATGTTTTGTTTTAAGAAATGCCTTTGCAGTTTCTAATCAATGTTGAAAAGGTAAGCTTGTTGCTAGATTTTATATTTTGTACAAGCAAGTAATTTGGCACGTATTCACACATAAATGACTAATTAATGATTGGTGACTTTTCAAAGCTGCTGGTATTTTGCATTCAATATACTTTTTACTTTTAAGATCATTTTTAGCTTTTGCATTCAATGTTTACCTAACTTCCATAGGTGTGATAACTCCACCACTCTACTATCTGACATGCAATCGGCCAATCACTGATACTACCTAATGAACTTTGGTGGAGTTTGCTAGAGAAATGCTCAAATCCTTTGGAATTTTTGTTCTGTGGCTGCAGTCTTACTGCCACTGAACTTCTGTTGCAGATATTTTCTAATGGTTTCGAAGTTCATATGCTCATGTATTTTTTTTTCTTCTTTTTGGGTTTCAAAGTTTTTTCAAATAATGAGCTGTCTGTCATCATTATTTTTGCAAAAGCTCCCTTTTATGCATTTGTTTCTTATTGCCACTCAATTACATGCCTGAATTTATTTACATCATTTCAGGTATGTACGACCAAGAGTTTGTTTTCTTTGAGAAAGTGAAGGAGAGGTTAAACAATTCAGATGAATACCAAGAGCTTTTGAAATGCCTTAATATCTATAGCAAAGATATTATTAGCCAAGATCAATTGGAATCCTTGGTATGATTAAATCTTTATGTGCTTTAATTCCTCGCTATTATTGCAACCTTAAGTGGGGTTTGGGTCACAATAAGTTTAGCTAATCTTGTCTAGTACAAATATGTGTGATTGTTCGGATCATTAGGCTATTATTACCTGAACTTATGTTTTTTTTTTTTGATAAGTAAGAAAATTTATTAATATGAGAAGAACGCACACAAGCCGTGTGTGGTAAAAGAGCATACAACAACAAGTTCTAAAAGAGCACCCATGAACAACATCAGAAATAGACAATAAAGACAACATGCCTGAAGCAAAAAGCCATTTTCTCAAATCCTGAAAAATAAAGGATGAGCTCGGACGGAGAACGCTCGCTGTTTTCATACATGCGGGCATTTCGCTCATGCCAGATACACTAAAGAAGGCAATGAGGGATAACTCGCCACACCACCGAATGGTGGCCCACGCCCTTGAGCCAACACTCAAAGGACGACAGTATCACCCAAATAAGGCCGAACAAGCTCATAATCACGTCCCACAGCTCCTGAAAATACGGATAATGCAGAAATAGATGATCCAAGGACTCCGCCGAAGACTTACACATAAAACATCGACTAACGAGAACAAAACCCCGACGGCACAGGTTATCAACAGTAAGTATCCGATCAAGCACTGTAGTCCAAGCAAAAAAAGCAATGCGAGATGGAACTCGCACCTTCTACACACTACGCCACGGAAATGTCCCTGGTCGAGTAGGTGTTAAAAGAGAGTACAGGCTCCGAACTTGAAAACCACGCTCCCTATCGGGCTGCCAACAAAGCCTATCAGTTGTCAACCACATAGGGGCAACTGAATACAACTGATCAAAAAAGAATGAGAAAGCCTCCAACTCCCAATCATGGGCAGCCCGTGAAAATAACCCCTCCCACTGCCTGACAGTATCTCGTAGACAATGAACGTTAGCCACAAAAGTATCAGGGGAGCAAGCAATTCGATGCAACTCCGAGTAATCACGCCTCAATGACGATGCACCACACCATACATCATCCCAAAAGCAAATAGAAGCACTGTCCTCCAGCTCAAACCCCACAAACTGAGAGAAGAAGTCCCATCGCGCGCGGATGAATTTCCATAAACTCAAACCATGTGGCCCACGAGGCATCAAAGAGGCCCAACCCCCACTGGCAATGCCGTATTTCTCCGTAATCATCGCCCGCCACAAGGCCACCCTCTCCACCCCGAACCACTACAACCACTTCCCCAACAGAGAGACATTAAACTGGCACAACTTTTGAATTCCCAAACTGCCCTGATAAAGAGGGCAACACACACTGTCCTGACACACCAAGTGAGGTTTGGACTTTCCCGCAGCCATACCCCAAAGAAAGTTTCTTTGGATCCGCTCGAGCCGAGAAGTCATAGCTATCGGAAGAGGAAACAAAGACATAGTAGGTCGGCAAGTTGGAAAGGGTGCTTCTAGCCAAAGTGAGCCGGCCCCCCTTGGAGATGTAAAGACGTTTCCACTCATCTAAATGACGCTCCATCAGCTCAATGATTGGATTCCAAATTGTGACAACTTTAAAGGGAGCCCCTAGAGGAAGACCCAAATACAAGAACGGCAACTGCTCAGTACGGCACCCTAAAATGTTATCCAACTCCCCCAAACGAGGTACATCCCCAACTGGAACCAAAGCAGATTTACTGAGATTAATTCTCAACCCCGAAATAGCCTCAAACTAGACAAAGAGGGAACGTAAGTGGAAAAGTTGCCCCGGATCCGCCTCACAAAACAACAGAGTATCATCGGCAAAAAGGAGGCGAGAAACAGAGAGTGAACCCTCACCCGGCCTGCCCATCGAGAACCCAGGGAGAAGCCTTGCCAAAGACGCCCGGTTCACCAAGCGACTAAAGGCCTCCATTACAAGGATAAAGAGCATAGGAGACAATGGATCCCCTTGCCGAAGACCCTGGGAACTCGAAAAGAACCCGCAATGGCTGCCATTCACCATAATTGAAAACCGGGCTATGAAAATACAAAAGGAGATCCAGCGGTGCCACTTGGCTGAAAAGCCACAACGCTGAAGAACATAACAGAAGGAACCCCCAATGAACATGGTCATAAGCCTTCTCTAAATACAGCTTACAAAGAACTCCCAAAAGTGCATCTCTGATCCGACTATCAAGGCACTCGTTTGTAATGAGAATCGAGTCCAAAATCTGATGACCTGGACTTTATAAATCTGTGCTTGATGATTAGAATATCTCAAAAGTTTGCTTTGAACACTGCAATGACAGCGTTACAATTATACTTTTTTTTTTTGCTTTGAAATTTTTTCATCAACACGAGTCAGTGGTGGAATAGTAGAGTTATTGCCTTGTTCTAGGTCATGAGTTATAGTCGTGGACAGGCCTCTTGCAATTCAATTAATTGTGGGAGAAAGCTGTGTCCGTATTGATCCATGTGACTCGACTCCTTCCTCGATCCCGTTACTCGCAAGAGTTTTGTGCTTCAAATGTTTCTTTTCTTTTTTCTTTTTGTTTTACAAGCCAGTGGTGGACAGAATATTACATGAAAATTCAGTGTTGGCCCCAAAATTTTTGTTCAGAAGCTGTGAAAATACATTCTCTAACCACCACTCACTCAGAGTTGCCATATCTTTTAAATTAAAGATAACTCTTATAGATAATGTCTGAATTTATAGTTGTATAGAGTAAATGTTACCAAAAGAAGAAGGAATAGATTATTGGAAAGGGACTGTCATCCCTTCAAATTTTTATTTAGGAATATAATTATAGTATCTTAAAGTATAAATCATATTATAAATGATAGAGAATGCTAGTATTTTGCATAACATATCATTAAATTTCATTTACAAGAATTCTTCTTTTTTTGTTTTTTTTTTCAAAAAATTAAATTAGAAATTATAATTTTAAGATCTTTTTAAAGATTCAATAATCTGGAATACTATATTTTGGACTTTAAAATTTAATCAAGTTAGAAATCCTCAGTTTGCTAAAATGTCACACTTTCCTTTTAACATCTATCTTGAATGTATTTCATAATTAATATTAAATCTCAAATTGGGTAACAAAGCATTTTTTTCACCAAAATTGAATTAAATATTTGCTTATAATTGGTCCCATAATTAATTTTAATTGAGGTGATAATATATATAATTTCATTATGCATACACTCAGCTGTGTTGGGTCCACATAAACATGACCACATTGAAATAATTCTCAAGATTTCTTTTCAAATCCGCATTTCACATTTAGATATATTATTTCTATTAATTGTTTTGTTGCTTGTGTCAGGTTGGTGATATACTTGGCGAATATCCGGACCTCATGGATGGGTTTGGTATATTTCTTGCACGTTGTGAATATATCGGTAACTTTGAGATCTGTTTTAAAAGTATTTACTTTGGATTCTACATCCATGGAATTCTATCTAATGAAGTCCTGTCTCGCAGATGGATTTCTTGCTGGTGTTCTGAGTAAAAGTATGTAAATACTCTATTCTATTGTTGTATTTGTTTTGATGCATATAGGTCCTTATTTTTGCTCAACTTTTTAGGTCATTATTCAAATGGCCACTGATTTTTGACATTCCATAGGTGACTGTTTTGCCTGCCTGTTACCCCACCAGTAATTGTCTCGAGTCTCCTCAAAGTACGAAGGCATTATATACACATCTGTGATTGGAAATTTATATTGTACTTTTATTTCATTGCAGAATCTTTGTGGAACGAAGGCCCTGTGAAGGCGGAAGATAAAGATAAGGATTGTAATCATGAAAGGGAAGATAGAGATAAGGATAGGGAATGTAGAGAAAAGGACAGACTTGACAAAGGGGTTACATCTGGAAGTAAAGATATAGCAGTCCAAAAAATGTCTTTATACCCCAACAAAGATAAGTACATTGGGAAGTCCATCCAAGAGCTTCACCTGTCTAACTGCGACCGCTGTACTCCTAGTTATCGCCTTCTGCCTAAAGATGTATGCAACCCTTTGCTTCAACTTTTAGTTATCTAAGAAGAGAAAATGGGGCCTTGAGAGGTTTGTAAAATCCTATGTACAGAGTCCCAGTCAGACAGTGCCATGTGTATTGGTTACAAAATAAATAAAATATAAAATAAAATAAAATATCACTAGACATTTGGCATTGTGATTGGAACTTTGTACCTTGTAGCCTACCTAGCTATTTACCTCCCATTTTCTCATTTATTGAAGTTTGAAGGGATACATATCCTGTAATTTCTTTCCTCAATTGGCTTTGATGTTTCTACTGCCACAGTATCCTATCCCTTCTGTAAGCCACAGAACAAAGATTGATGCCAGAGTGTTGAATGATCATTGGGTATCTGTTACTTCAGGAAGTGAGGACTACTCATTCAAACACATGCGCAGAAACCAGTATGAAGAAAGCTTATTCCGCTGTGAAGATGACAGGTACTAATTTTCCTAACATTTCTTGAGCTTCCCTTCCTAGGGCTCTCCGAGAATTACAAAAAAAAATGCTTTTTCTTATTTGCATTCAAAGATTTACAAAGATATATATACAAGATAATTGGGAGAACTTAATTAGGTAAAAATCCTATTCAGGCAACCTAAATATACACCCAAATATATAACTAATCAATACAACTAATCATACAATTTGACAACTCATTCCAACTCTCCCTCTCAAGTTAGTGCATAGACATCATACTTGTCCAATTTGGATAAGGACATGTCGAGAGAAACACCGAAAATTGCATAAGTCATCATATTAATAAGTTAATCTGCTCTCTTAGAGCATCTCCAATAGGGTCAGCTATAGCAAAAGCTATAGCTAAATTTAACTGAATTTACACAAAAATGTGCTCCAATAGTCTAGTAATACCATCAGCTAAATATAGATAGAGCTAAAATTTTAGCAAAATTTAATTAAAATTTTAGCTTTTAGTTTATCCATTCAGCCAACCAATCTAAAATACCCTTGTAGCCTGCGTCGCCCTCTGCGCCTGCGGCATCACCTCTCTCTCTCTTCCTCTCTCAAAGAACATACTGTCGGCGCACCCTTCCCCTCCCTCTGTGTCGCCTGCGTCACCCCCTTTCCCTCCCTCTGTGTCCCTGCCGGCGCCCCTCTCCCTCTTCGTCGAGGGTTAGCGAACGCAGCTCTCTCTCTCTCTCTCTCCCGATCGCGCCACCCTTCCCCCACTGCCAGTCGCTGCCTTCCCCTCCCTCTGCGTCCCTGCCGGCGCACCCTTCCCCTCCCTTTGTGTCGCCGCCTTCCCCGCCGCACACCCAGATCCACGCACCCGGATTGTGCGCCACCCTTCCCCCATTGCCAGTTGCTGCCTTTCCCTCCCTCTGCGTCCCTGCCGGCGCACCCTTCCCCTCCCTCTGTGTCACCGCCTTCCCCTCTGCACACTCTGGGGCCGTCTTCTTCCTTGAGAATTTTCACGTGCTCTTCCATCGCCGTTTTCATGGATGCATAGGGAACCACGGGTAGAATAAGTGAGGGAAGGTCGCGGCCGGTCAACAAGCAGATTGTGAGCCCCCTTCCACACGCCCAGAATTGGAATTGGAGATGTTGAAAGAGGAAATATTGAAGGATAAATTTGGAAAAATATAATTTAACAATAAAATAGTTGAACTACTATTGGAGAAGCATTGGCTAAATGATAATTGTAGCAAGCTATATTTGATTTTAGCTTTAGCTTTTAGCTAAGTTGTACTGGAGATGCTCTTAATATAGAAAACTTGCATTATTATACCAGAATTTAGATTATTCTTAATGTAATTTCTGATGAGTTCAATATGTTTGGTTAAATCATGTTATACAAGATTATTAACTATTTCAATGACGGCTGTGTTATCATAAAATAACATCATCGGCTTTTGAGGGTCATAACCAAATTTTCTCAAAAGAATATGTAGTCATGTGGGCTCCTCAGTAACATGATAAAGAGCACGATATTTGGCTTGTATATTAAACAAAGTAAGAACATTTCGTTTTTTGCTTTTTCGGGTCACCAAATTACTACATACAAATGATACGTACCCTAAAATAAACTTTTTATCCAATTTGAATTTGGCAAAGTCATAATCGGTGTATCCCATAATGTCTAGGTGTTCATGTTTGGAAAATATGTTACCTTTGCCTAAATATGCCAAAATACAGTTTATAACATCTATATATTGACTTACATCATTAATTGCATATGAAATATTAGGTCTAGAGCGAGTCATATAAATCAAATTTCCCACTAACCTATGATATCTGTCCTTGTTCGCTGGAACTTGATCGAGATAGATAGTTAGACTATGATTCACCTCAATAGGAATATCAACAGGTGCGCATGTCGAGTTGTGAGTTTTAGCTAGAAGGTCTAGAACATGCTTCAAAATTCCTTTGTTTCTATCTTAGTTATATTATTACCTGTGACAATCATGTCATCAATATAAACAAGAAGTAATATAATATGATTATAATTTTTTTTATAAAAGAGAGAACGATTAGTCAAAGTCCACTTGAAACCATATCCTTGCATTGAATGGCCCGGTTGACCAAATCAAGCTTTTGGTAACCATTTCAAACCATATAACATTATTTTCAACTTGCATAACTTTGCTTCTTTTGGTGTAAAACCTGAAAGAGGATCCATATACATTTTTCATCGAATCACTATGAAGAAACATTTTTCACATCAAAATGTCCAGTCTAAGTTAGTTACGAGAGAAAGAATAATTCTAACAATACTTATTTTAGCCACATGAGCAAGGGTTTCTTAACAGTTGATCCTTTACATTTTGATATCAAGTAGAAAAAGTTTATGAGAAAAATACTTTCTTATTTTCATATAAAGATTTACAACGATATATATGCACACATAACTGAGAGAACATAATTAAGTAAGAGCTCTATTTAGGTAAGAGCTCAAGATGAGGAGTTCGAGATGTTGAAGTATCTTAACATTAAAGAGGCCAAGCCTGTTCCGTTCTAGTCATTTCGGTTTAAAAAGAGTTTGATTTAAAGTGTTATATCTCAAAGTAAACCCAACCAGAAGATCTCAAGTCAAAAGAAGTTCAATTCGAGATGAAGGGGCATATCTTGAAGTAAATAAGGTTCATATGACAGATTTTTTAAACCGAAGTAACGGAATGATTATTCTGAAATCGTATTAGTGCCTGTATTTCTTAGAGTTTCCATGTGACACATCTAATTTAATCCAACAGTGGAGATGAAGCATCTTGCACGTAAACCCAAATGTCCCGTGAGGTATCGATGTGGATGCCTATATATTTATGGTTAAGGGGTGTCTGTCCAAAGGGATCAAGATTGAGAGTCACTCATTACAGTACATACTTTCAATAAGAAAAGAGAGAACAGAGAACCAAATTGAATACTAATCAAGAGCAGATTATTTATGCGAGATTGGAGAAGTGTTGGTGGTGATTGAAGAACAAGCAATAGTAAAGACAGTGCAGAGTGTGAATGATCAAGAAGAGGAATCACAATGAGTGAGTTTGCTCTGTATTTAGATTTGTAACGTGTAATAAATTAAAATAAAGATGGAGAGATTTTTTTATAATAGAGGCAAAGATCTCAGTTTATAGTAGATTGATATGGTGTAGGTAATATCTTCACCACCGGTGGAGTAGGTCACACTGACAGAACCACATAGATATTGTGTCCCTCAGTTTTGTTGCATGTTACATCATTTGTCTCATTAGATCTGGTCTAAGATCTTGCATCAAAACCACCAAAGCTTAATCTAAAGAAACACACTCAAGGAACAAATTATTAGTGAAATTGAGTTGCGTTCTAATAGAGTAACACAAAGACATGTCAAGTGTTGTAACATGCAACAAAACTTGTCGAGTGTGTTTTCGATATACTTGTTGTGTTTGTTATCTTTCAAGTATTGAATTGAGGTAATCCCTGGATTTACCTCAGAGTTGGTAGCTAGGGGTATAACATAGACTGGTTCAGTTTGGTTTGATCCATTCCGTCATGGGATGGGCCTAAATGGGCCAAGTTGTTTAGTTTGGAATTTTATATGGGCCGGAAATGGACTGGTCCAGGGTCCACGGACCAGCAAGCATCAAAATTGCAATCCCTTTTTTTCCAATCCTACAAAAACTCAAAGCATTGCATCAATATTGCAGTCTCGCAGACCAGCATGCATCCCTTTTTTTGACACATTTTATTAAAAGGACAGAACTTACCTCCGACCCAGGTTGGAGGAAGTCCTTCAATCCAACGACGTGGCAACATTTAAAGCTGCCACGTGTTAAAATTATTTCCACCATTTTCTCTTCTTTCAATTGCGGAAACATTAAAGACAAGGAGGGACGATTGGTTGAGGGGCAGGATGGTTCTGTCAAGGCTGAGGGCAATAAGGCAGTGGAGGCAGGCGATGGCAGTGGGGGATGGGACTGGTGAGGTTGTTATGGGAGAGATCTAGGGCTTGCAGTCGGGAGAGAGAGGCGAGGGAAGGGGGCAGGCGGTCGGAGAAGGTGTTGTGGGCGAGAATTAGGGTTCTGAGGTCAAGAAAGGGGATAGGTCGAGTATGGGGCCAGAGAGGGAGTTGTTCCGGCAGGAGGGTGAGGACTCGGAGCTGGGTGAGTCGGGAGAGCGAGTTAGGGGAAATGGTGCCGCGAAGGGTGGAGCTGCGGAGGGCAAGGCAGATGACTCTGCCTTGGGCACAACCGCGTCTATAGTTATTAAAGGCGCAAGGCGCACTCAAGGCGCAAAGGCCGCGCCTTGCCTAGGCGCAAGGCGCAAAAAAAGCGCGGACCTGAGGGAAGCAAGGCGCACATATTATATATATATATTTAAAATATACTAACAATATATTAATAATATTTTTAGGTAAAAAAAATATTTCTTTCTCTTCAAAACAGAAATTATGCCTTCATTTGTATAATGTATTTATAGAAAAACAAACATACGAAGGATTCTATTCAAAAATTTATTCAATATAATTTCAAAGATAAATGCATGACGAACTAATTTATTAACAATTTAATATTTTATAATGGCATAATTTATTTTGGATATTTACAATGTTAATGCAAATTGAAATAAATTGAGTTGTTATTTATTTGTTATAATACCAAATAATAGACATTAAAAAAAAAAGGAAAACTGAGAGAACGAAACAATTGCTCTCTTCTCTCTTCTCTTTTCACGGCAGATTGCTGGGAAAAATTAAAAACAAAAACAGAGCACTCTTCGTCGGGAAGAGTTGCGTTGACGCAGGAGAAAAAGGACAGGGAAAAAAAATCAGAGTAGACGATCGACAGAGGAGCGCGAATGAGAAAGAGAGAAGAGTCAGAAGACGCGACGGTGAGAGAAGACGCAACGCATCGCAGAGAGGTGGCCCAGGGAACGCATCGCCGGGATCGACGTCGCAGAGAGGTGCGTCGTCGGGAATCGTCGCTGGGAATCGTTGTCGGGAATTGTCGCAGAGAGGTGCGTCGTCGAGTCGTCGACGGCAAGAGACGCGACAACGCGCTAGGGTTGCAGCGGCAGTCATAGAAGAGAGAAGAGAGAACGACACCTGGTTCGCCGAAGGCTGCCGCTGGTACGCACGATCGCGATCGATTCTTCCCTTTCTTTCTTTTTTTCGTTTCGATATATCATAAGCTTTAAATGCTGGCATGTCGTTGGATTGAAGGACTTCCTCCAATCTGGGTTAGAGGTAAGTTCTGTCCTTATCAAAATTAAAACTCCTAATAATATTACATTACAGTCCCTTTTTTTCCTCTGCATTCAAAACATCACCCAACATTAATTTTCATCAATATTTAAGCTGAAATATGAAAGAGAGATCACTTCATAGGATTAAAATTTTCAGTAATTGTTAGAATCACACAAAGGCTAAAGTGATTACTATTTTTTAAGTTGTTTAGGGTATGTTTGTTATGATTTTTGGTTTTTGAATTTTATTGGAATTCGTGTTAAATTAGAATTTGAAAATAATTTGTGTTTGGTAGAAGAGGGAATACATTTTAAAAAAGTACATTTTATAAATTTGAGTTTATTTTTTTAAAAAAATAATATTTGGTAGGTTCAAGTAATAAAATGAAGAAAAAATAAAATACAAAAATTATTTGAATCTCTTGGCAGAATTGAGTTTATATTTAAAAACAGAAAAAAGTAGAAATAATTTTTAAAAACGGTTATGAAACCTATTGTTTTTAAAATTAGTTTTCAAATATATATTATTATTAAATTTAAATATATTCAAATTGGATCTACAGTTTTTAAAAACAATAGTGAAAATAGCTTCTACCAAACGTATGTTGAGCGTGTTTGGTTGGTCTTTTCTAAAATTGTTTGGTTGGAGTTTTTGCTTTTACTTCTTAAAAACCAAGTGTTTTCAAATACAAGAAAATGAAAACATTTTTATGGTGCTTTCGATTTATGTTTTTTGTTTTCCGGTCATTCCATTCCAATCTAGCGACCGCTCCTACTGCTAGCGACGGCGACGCCCCTCCTATCAGTTTGGTGACCCACTCCTGCGACTGCAGATCTATGTTGTGATGGCCCCCCTTGGCCCCTGCACAGTCTGGAGACAGCTCAACCTCCCCTGCAAAGTCCAAAGACAGCTCGACCTCCCTTGCACAGTCCGTTGATGGCGCGATCTTCCCCTAACAACCCCAGATCTGCATTGCTATGGCTCTCCTGCCAGTTTGGCGACAGCGCGACGCTCCTCCCTGCACAGTCCGGCGACAGCAGGCTCCCCTTGCACAGTCCGACAATGGCACGACTCTTCCCAGACAACTCTAGATTTGCGTTGCAATGGCCCTTCCTAACAGTTTGGCGACGGTGCAACGCTTCCACTATCAGTCTAGCAACAGCACGATGCTCCCCTTTTACAGTTTGGTGATAGTGCGATGCCCTCCTGCACAATCCGTCGATGATGCAACCTTCCTCCGACGGCCTCATATCTGTTCTCAAATTTTCAGAAAACTATGACCAAACAAAAAAACTGCATGTAAAATAGTTTTCAAAAAATATTTTTTAAAATACTTTTTGAAAACAAAAAATCAAAAATACCCAACAAACATAGCCCGAGGCAAGATTAATATTTATTATCAAGATTTCTAGCCATAAACATTAATATTTAGTAAGAGTACTTTTAGACATTAATTCACTCAAACTTCTATAGAAGATTTCATGTGATGTTTTGTAGTCATAAGAGCATCAAGTGTAAGCTATCTAAAATTTTATTCAAATTTGTCTACATGAAGCAATATGATCTATAAATTATACTCAAAATTTGTATTTTGACTATAAACTTTGTTAAAATCAAAACATCGAGGCATTGACTTTCTAACTTTGTTAAAATCTAAACATTATGACAGCAACTTCTTAGATCCATTAGTCATCTACTTCATCTTTTTCCATATTAATATTATTTGAAGATTTGACTAATTTATTTTTTTTCATGTTCATTAACTTCCCATCTTACAAAGAAAGTTAAAATTTATGAATAGTAGTTGAATAAAATTGCAATAGATTTTATAATTTATTTATTTTTTTCAATTTAAAAATATACCACTAAGGGTGAAACCATAAAGTTAACTATGTGTGCAAATGAGAGCTTGAACATTTTTATGTAGTAGATGACTCATACACTTAACTTTTTTTTTCTCAATACACGTCCTCCAATACTAAAAGTTGATTCAGAAACAACTATAGCTATTGGTATACTTAACAAGTCGGAAGCCATATTAGTTAAAATAGGAAATCTAATAATGTGATCGTTATACCATATCAAGATATTCAATTATTTATTACTAATATAATCAACCTTTGACCTATCTAAATATTATTCCTAAAATTAATTTGAATGAGTTTCAAATTAACATGAATCATGCGTGACACAAGAGCGACATAAGGAGATTCGAAGACAATTGACGGGTTGTGATGGTCCATCGTGCCAGAGGATCAAGGCAGATTGCAAAGGCTATCGGAGCACCTCTCTAGCTTTAGCATCATGTTTGTGAAGGAGACTTAGCTTCCTTGCGCATCATATACGTTGAATTCAAGTCGTTCGAGGTTAAGCTTTTTGGTCGGTCGGTCATATTGTGGAATGAAGCCATACATGAATCAGCGCCATCTCAATTAGTTATGTGCTTTTGGAGATGCTTGGACTTCCTCTTGCCCAGTTTGAGGTTCGTTCTTTATGAGAGGGAGATACGGTGTTCCTGGGTCAATGGCGGTGCATCAGAATGAAAGCTTTCTATTATTGTTTGTCGTAGGTCCCTCCAAATCCAAATGTATACTTTCATCCTTGCCGGAGTTGTATTGAATTGTGTGTTCTCTTAATGTTTTTGTGACTGGCATTCATTGTATGTAGGGTACTACAATGTAATGGAAAGTGTTGTTTTATCGGGCTGCTCAGAATTGGGAATTGAAAGCTTTTTTTTCTTTTTTTGACATGTTGTATTTAATTTCTTTGTGAGGAATGTTTTAGATAGGATGTGTTGGCATTCCAATCAGGAGAAAGGCTATCAAGTCTAGAGTTTTTATTCTATCCTTACCTTTGCCCGACCTGAGGACTTTTCTTGAAGGAGTTTGTGGACAGCGCAGGAATCGTCTAGAGTTGCATTATTTGCTTGGACTACAGTGCATGGCAAGATTTTTATTACTTATAATTTGCGACGATGGAGCCTCGTTATTGTTAGCGGGTGTTACTGTGCGAAACTTCGATGGAGTCTGCGAATCATCTTTTCCATCACTTTCTGTATGTTCAGGGCACTTGGATATGGTCATGGGTTTGTTTGGCCTTCATTTGGTGATGTTTTCATCTCTTGGTGTGTTGTTTGCGTGTTGGATAGGGGGAGTGGGGCGGTATTCGGTAGTTTGACGGGCTATTCCTCATTGTTTTATTTGGAGTATTTAGTAAATGCGCAAGTGTTTGATAGTAGGGAGTGATTTGTTATCGAGCTTTCTCTTATTTTTTTTCATATCGTTCGAGTGAGTGGATGTTTGCTATGAGAGTGTATCCCTCAATCATTTACAATTTTTGCTAACTTCTTAACTATTTGAAAACCCAAATGTGAAGGTGACATTACAAAAATGTAATGATATTTGCAATCCTCAAAATGAGAATTGCATTGTAGTCTTTTTATATTTTTTGATTCAAATGATATTGTTTTTATTAAAAATTCATTAATCAAAATGACGCCGTTTTTGATAAAAACACAAAAGAAATGCAATGTTGTCCCCATTTTAGAATTGCAAATAGAAATTTTCATGGCAAAATGCATGAATCTTACTAGTTAATTTTCAATTTATATCAACAAAATGTGCAGTTAAGCAAAGATATTTCTCATTAAAACAAATTGTATTAAATACTACCATGAATTTTAGTCAAGTATTTTTTCTTTCATCATAAATTTTCCAAACATCTAATACAATAGTAATTTGAGAAATGAACTTCATTTCATTGTTTAAATACTTCTACAACTTTCTAACTCCATTATAATCAACATATGCAAAAGGAAGATCATGTTTTATAATAGATATCGCTACTAATTTTTGAAAAATTTGTTAATCTAATTTTTTACTTAATTTTTCTTGTTGATTAATAAAGATATGAAATCTTTGGATGTCTCAAAGCTATTAGTTCCTTACATTTCCTATATGACGAGTAAGAGTAAGAGTTGACGTACAATATTTTGCACCACTAGCTACATAAGATTCTCTACATTCTTTGCATTGAGCCTGTGGCTTTCTATTGTTGCAAATGTCCAAATCCTCAAAATAAACCCATACATATGAATTTTGCTTCTTAGATTTCTTGGCTTGACTTTCAATCATTTCGTTTTCATGTTCAGGTTTAATTTTAAATTCATTTGTGTTTTGATCAAGTGTACGTTTATCACAAAAAGACTGTTCAATTCCATTACCAGTTCCAAACTCTAACTCATCCAAATCAACATCCTGCAAACTATGTTCAGACACCACGCTATAAGCCTATGATTCAAAAATCAAATGTGAGTTACAACTTACAAATTACAATGGACCGCAATAAAAAAACAATCGAATCATTAGAATCTTTATTATGATTTTGGTGACTTAAAAGAATAGATTCAACGAATTTTTATGTTTCCTAGTTTTTTTGGGATATGTTGTATGTGTGGGGTGGGTGTGCAATAACTCATCTTCTGGCTGTTTTGCCTAACACTTGTAATTTAGAAAAGTAATATTTCTCTGTGGCTGAGTTACTCCATGACTATGGCAGTTTTCCCATAATGATAATGTATTGTTTATTTCTATTACAAATTTACAATCATAATAATTAGACTGATCAAATCACTACAACAACAATACTTTCTGTTTGATGGAATTTAATTTGAATTTTTCAGATAGTTAGAATCAAGATAACACATTCATAGAGCAGACTTATTACAACACATTCACCACAACAGCACTAATTTCAAACATCGACAATTCCTTGCAATCACATTTTCTTTCGGAAGCACACTCATCGGTTACTTTGAATAGCTAAGATAATATGCTTATTGCATGTCAGGTTTGAGCTGGACATGCTGATAGAGTCTGTGGATATTACAACTAAACGCGTGGAAGAACTCTTAAGAAAAATAAATGACAACGCAATCAAAATGGAGACTCCAGTTCACATTGAAGAATACTTTACAGGTATGAATCCATTGATGAGTGTTTGATTGTCAGTATACTTTTAAAGGTCATTTGTGCTAATTCTTGTCATGTGCTTTTACTGTCTGTTGTAGCTTTGAATCTGAGGTGCATTGAACGCTTGTATGGTGACCATGGGCTCGATGTGATGGATGTTTTAAAAAAGAATGCAAGTCTTGCTTTGCCAGTTATATTAACCCGCTTAAAGCAAAAGCAAGAGGAATGGGCTAGATGTCGTTCTGATTTCAATAAAGTGTGGGCTGAAATTTATGCTAAGAACTATCACAAATCGCTTGATCATCGTAGTTTCTATTTTAAACAACAAGACACAAAAAGCTTGAGCACAAAAGGTAATTCATCCTGTTATATCTTGATTTGTGGCTTATGTTATGAGTCATTTGCCTTTTCGTTCTTTCTTCTTGTCATGCTCTGGTGGCTCTTGCTGCCTGTTTCTCCTTTTATTCAGTTCCTACTGTGTGTTGATTTTGTGAGTGATTACCTTAGAGTTTACTGTTTTTTTTACTTTTATGTTCTCTCCTATAATTAATTCTAGTTGCGGCACGTGCTTGACCCTTTATTGTCACAATTACAAGTGAAGTGTAAATAAAATATGTAATACAAATTATTGGAGTGACATTAAAAGAAAAACAGCAGAATGCAAACCTTTCTGCTAGCCAATATTATGTTTACAATAAATATTAATTTCAAAATAAAAATTAAATTTTTGTAAACTGTTGAACAAATCCATTAAAGGAAATTTAATGCTTTCTTGATGAACCAGAGAGTTAATCTGATGAACAAATTCCAAGTTTTGAATTACATTGATTCTTTGATTGTGTTGATGGAGCTTTCAATGCTTTCTTGGTCAGCAGATGAAAATACACCTCACCCATTGCTCATTCCCTCTGAAAATTCTTCTTTCTAAAATGATGGCGATTCTTATAGAATAAGAGCTGCAGGGGAGAGGCTCTGCCATGAAGAAGTAAATTACGCGATTACAAATAATGCTTCTATCTAAAATTCAAAATCTAAACTATAGCATTTATGTTTTTTGGATTTTTGTCATTTCTTTTATTTATTTATATTTAGGAACTATTGCTATGATAAAAAAAGGAATTATTACCGTCAAAAAGTGATCTTTATTTTTACTGTGAAATGAAGGTATGTGCCGATCATTTCACAATCATGATAGGGAAGTGACTTCGCTGCCAAACTAGTGATAAGAAAAGGAAATAATAATAAGAAAGGGGCCACAAATCTTGAAATACAAATAACTGACGAAAATTGGTAGCATAATAAAAATAAAAGTTTAAACAAGAGGAAACATAATTTTAAAAATATACTCAGTGTGCATAAAATACTAATTCTGATTTGTTAATTAATGAGGTATTGATCATTCAAAATATAATTATATGTTTATTAGTAAAGAAAATTATATCTTTTGTGATTAAAAGAAATGCAAGTTCAACTTTATGCACAACTAACAGAAACTACAATTATATTAAAACACAAGAGCTAATAAAGTTTAAATAAGTATAATTCTCAAACCTTATTTGCTTGTTTTATATGTCACCATTTAGTTCACTACCCAACACCCATCACTATCATCCTCCACCTCCAAGATTCTGTTTAACTAATTGACTCAATTATCTATTTAATTATTATTATTGTAATTATTTCTTATGGAACACTTTTTAAAAAACAAAGTAATTGGCCAAGTTGACTGAGTACTTGCTGGTTAATTGTTGATATTTTCAAAAATCCCTCTTAATGGTCCCCCAAAATTGACCCTTGTTTTAATTGAAGAATTCTGTTTTATAAAACCATGATATTTGGTATATGAGAAGTTGAATACAGGTCTGTTGTGGTATAGTGCAGTTATGAAATGGCATTTTGGGAAGTTTAATTTAATAAGGTGCAATGCGTAAGGTGCTTTTATATGTGGCAATTACTATTGCATCTGCTGTATTAGTTGGTATTAAATTGTGGCTCCGTGCATTAAATGGAGCATGCATGCCAGAACTACTAAATTTATTGCGATATCAAAACTAGCATTCTGCGCTATCATCCAAAATTTCCCATAATAACTTGCACCTTCGATCCTCATTGGTTTTTTTGTCATTTTGTCTATTGGACAGCCTTATTAGCTGAAATTAAGGACATCAGTGAGAAAAAGAACAAGGAGGATGACGTTCTTCTGGCTATTGCTGCTGGAAATAGATACCCGATCTTTCCAAATTTGGAATTTTATTACCCTGAACCAGATGTTCATGAAGATATTTATCAGCTCATAAAATATTCATGTCGGGAGGTTTGTACAACCGAGCAACTGGACAAAGTTGTGAAGATTTGGACCACTTTCCTGGAACCCATGCTTGGTGTTGTTTCTCGGCCTCAGTGTGCGGAGGATACTGAACGTGTTCTAAAAGCAGCAAGTCATGCGATAAAAGATGGTTCTGTAATCGTGGGAGATAGTGATGGTAGTCCATATGGTGTTGCAAATGTAATGAACTCCCAACAGCTGACTGCTTCCAGAAATGGGGACCAGAGTTTTCATCCTAAACTATCTGGTTCTTCCAGAGGTTGGTGTGTCAATGGAGATACTGGGCTTGAGGAACATGGCTTTCTTAATGGAGATCACATTGCACGTAAAAGTGAAACTACTTTCTGCAATAGCTCTGAACAAGGGAGCGTGCAGGCCACTACTATTGAAGCTGACAAAGTTATTGTAGTCTGTAAGAAAACTCTTAACAAAAGGATACCCAGTTCAAATGCATTACATGCCACTGGCGGAGTGAACTTTATGAATACTTCAGGTCATTCAATGGTCTCTTAATAATGTAGTTTCTTTGATTCTTTCAATTCCTTTTGTATCTGGAAACTACATGTTTTTCTTTTGTTTTACAAAACCATTTTATGCATGACTAATGTTGAGATATGTTTCTTTATTGTAAGGCCTTGACACTCCTTCCAGACTTAGTACCACTCTTGATGGTCGGATCAAGTTGGCAGCAGGGGGGAAAATTCTGCCTTCATCAGAGGTAGGGGTATCTAAGTTGATCTTATCATTTGGTATCCATTTCATGAACTATTTTTCTTTGTTAGAAATAAGTTTGTTCTTCTCAAATAGTAATTATGGGTAGCTTTAAGGCATGGGGTTACAATTTGTCACTCTCAATTTGTCATTCGAGAGGGCTTGTTGGGTAAGGTAAATTTTTGGTTTCAAACCCTGAATTGATGTCATACATGTTTATTCAAGATATAGGGCTCATTTCACCCCACGATTCTTGAGGGTGCTTCTCCCTTTTGACAGGAGATGTTACAGTATTTTTAAAATTTCTTTCGTTAAATTGTTAATTTTTCTTTTTGACACTGCAGAATGGGGGTTGCATGATGTCCAATACATTGGCAAATGGGATGCTGCAGGAAGCAATTAAAGTTCATAAACATCAGGAAGAATCTGACAGGAACTGTAGAATTGAAAGGGAGGAGGGTGAATTATCACCAATGAGAGATATGGAGGATAACTATGCAGTATATGGGGATGCTGATCTTAGGGGCGTGCATAAGTTAATGAGTAGTGCAGCTAGATGCCAATATCAAACAAGAGATGCGCTAGAGCACATCTGCAATGGGGAGAATGGAGTAGAAAATGATGCTGACGCTGATGATGAGGGTGAGGGAAGTCCTCAGGCTCAGAGGTCAACAGGTGAGAGCGAGAATGCTTCTGATAATGGTGATGTTTCTGGAAGTGAATCTGGCGATGGCTGCTCCCTTGGAGAGCATGAGGAAGATGTTTACAATGATGAACCTACCAATAAAGCAGAGAGTGAAGGTGAGGCAGAAGGGATGGCTGATGCCCATGATATTGAAGGCGAAGGAGTTTTATTACCCCATTCAGAGCTTTTCTTGCAAACTGTAAAGCCTCTTGCAAAGCGTCTCCCTCTAGAAATGCATGACAGAGAGAGAGGTTCAAGGATCTTTTATGGCAATGATTCATTTTATGTGCTTTTAAGGCTTCATCAAGTAAGGCTCAATATCTGTGGATAACACTTTGGCTTGTCAGTGTGGTTGAAATGATGCTAATTCGGATGTATCTTTTCTTTTACTTCAAATTATTAACCACCTTGATTTGGCAGACACTGTATCATAGAATTCAATCAGCAAAGATCAATTCTTTATCAAACAAATCATATGCCAGGTTGTGCACTTTGCAAGTTTTCCTTGGAGATATAAATTTTCAGTAGATTACTAATTTAGACCTGTTTTGAATGCGGTACAGATTCATGAATTCCCTATACAATTTACTTGATGGTACTTCTGATAACACAAAATTTGAGGATGATTGCCGAGCTATCATTGGAACTCAGTCATACCTGTTGTTCACATTAGACAAGTTGATTTGTAAACTGGTCAAGCAGGTACATTGCTTCCGTTCTTCTATCACTTTTAGTAAAAGAAAATTTGCTGCCTAAATTTTCTTTCGTTGTTCCAACTTTCTGGTATTTTTCACAGCTACAATCTGTTGCAACTGATGAAATCGACAACAAGCTTCTTCAACTATATGCATATGAGAAATCTAGAAACCCTGAGAGATTTGTTGATGCAGTTTATCATGATAATGCCCGTGTGCTCCTTCATGATGAGAACATTTATCGCATTGAGTGTGTAGGTTTCGACTCCTATATGTTTATTATGGTATTAGTTCTTTATGCAGTACCACAAAGTAAACATAATTTTATTGCAGTCATCCTCCCCTACATGGTTGTCTATCCAGCTTATGGACTATGGACATGATAAGCCTTCAGGCACTGCTGTTACGATGGACCCTAATTTTGCAGCTTATTTGAACAATGACCTCCTTTCAGCTGTTCCCAACAAGACGGGGAAGTTTGGAATTTTCTTGAGCAGGTTTGTTGAGACTTTGGTTGATGTTGTCTGAATTTGCAACTACAAATCATTAATAACCAGTATTTGCAGAAATAAGAACAGATATGCATATGGAGATGATATATCTGCCACATGTGCTGCTATGGAAGGACTTGAAGTTGTCAATGGTCTGGAACATAAAATAGCGTGCACCTCATCCAAGGTATGTTAGCTTTGTGACTTCATTGCATATGAAGTATTTCTTTTGTTTCAAATTTTTGGATTTGCGTTCTCTTTATGTCAAACTTTTACATTGAAGGTCTCCTACGTATTTGACACGGAAGATTATCTTATCCGAAAGAAAAGACGAAGAACATTGAAGAATGGCTCTTGCCAAGAGGAGGCAAAGTCTTCAGATGGTTTGCTTGGGGTGCAGAAGATTCATAGATTGCTGTCTAGCTCATAGCACAGCGAATTGTTCTAAAGCAATATACGGTATGTAATTGGCCTTTTTGTTACTGAATCCTGGTTAACAGTTATTGCCACAATTTATTGCACTCACCGTTGCTAATTTAGATTTTACATTAGCTATGTAACACAATGCACTCAAGATCTAACCAGAAAATGTTTTTAGTAGCCCTGTAACAAGCTTAGGTGCTACAAACAGAAGTCACAATTTTTGTCACATGAGCCTATCAAATAAAGCTGAAATGGCTCATTGGTAGCATACTGAAATGTCCTCGGGCACTGTTCGAGCAGCTACCGTGTACATATAGGTAATTGTATTGTAAAACATTCTGGCCTCGTTTAAGTTTCATTTCACTTCATCCCTATGGGGTCACTTTTATAAATTTATGTAGTTAATTATTCTAGTCAAAAGGCATACTTATTTTTATTTACCAGCATTACTTAAATTGCTGCGATAATATCACTGTTTTGTCATTACCCCCGCCCCCGTGCAGCTTATACCCAAACCGATCGTAATCTGATTTTATTTGGGGCCAAGGTCATTTTTATTATGAGCGACAACGGTAAGCTTGCTATTATATGCTTGTCAAAACGATTTGGTTGGCAAAATTGAAGGCGATTGTAACATTTTTCTGCCATTTAAGCATCCGGATGAAAAAACATCGGCCGTTACAATTAACTTCAATAAAACCAATATTGCTTCTATGAAACTACTTCAAATTCAACTTCTACAAGCCGAATCCAGGAATAAGTGAAGAATACATGCACAATTGGAATAAGTTAATTTTTCATGAATTGATAATTATTACAAGTTATTTGCATTGAACGCATTCATACTAGAACTTTTATTGCAACAATGAGCCATTAGCCTCGTATACTTGCAGAATCCAGGAATTTCAGACGTGACTGCCTTCATGACGTCATCATTAGTCAGACGCATCAGTAACACAAGCACGTTGGATAGCAATGATCAACTTCAGCAATTATTAGAACAAAAATCCCATCGGTGTAAAGCAAGGAAACGCAAAATCTTTTAAGTACAGTTACAATGTTTACCCGGGCATTGTAGAAATTTGAACTTCCGGTAGGTACTGGAGGGGCCAAAATGAGTGTACTTGCACTTTGTGAATTTGTAAAATTTGCAGAGCAGCATGTTAAATGTGGGAACGCACTTTCAGAATCGAGTAGCCAAGCCCAGATGCATGGGAGAGTTATCTTATCGCTTACAAGTGTATCTAAATTTGTTGTTTCTGGGAATTCACCTGTAAGAATGATTCCTTCCTGTAAGTGTTTTACCCGGCCAACTCACTTATTGGTGGACGGTCCATGACATTGGAAGCAATATTTGCACAGCTTTGGAGCCTTGGATCAATATCGGGCAATTTAGGAATCTACAATTATATATATAAGTATTTAGTTGGCAATGTAATCCCAAAACAAAAAAACAAAAACAAAAACTAAGGCATTTGTCATCATATTTATCCTAACGAGTACCTGAGCTAATACATCAATTGTTCTTCGTAAGAGACGAGCTAAATCTCCTTCGTCCATTGCACTATCCATCATAAGCTCCCTCCAAGTCAGGCCAGAAGCCCAACCTTCCACCATGCCAGAAAATTGGCTATCTAAGCAACATGGTATCTGTGCAAAAAAGTCTTATTTACTCACCAACTTTGCGTGTAAATTTTAAATTTGATGCACGCAGAAAAACAAATGGGATACCACGTTTTTTTTTTGTTTGTTTTTGTTTTTGATAAGGACAAATGAAATAACACGTTAATTTGGATTAAAATACATATTCAACAAAAATTACGAAATATGTAATAGTAATACTATTACTATGGAATCATTTAGCTTGGAACTTTTTTTAGCAGAACAATATTGTAATATAGGGATGATGGACTTTTTTATACGTTTTTCTTAAAAAATGAATAATATTTTATAAATGACTCCTACAATTACTCTTACATGAGACAAAAGATAATTGTAAAAAGCTACCGTAACTTCACCCAACTGATCAACTGCTCAAATCATATATCAACATACTTACAAAACCTAAGGCTTTGAAGTGCATGGCATATTTTCAAATAAACTTACTGTCACCCCATGTTTTTCTTGAATTTCCAGCAGAACATTTCTTTGCTCGTCCAAAAGGCTGATTACGTGAAATACAATGGTAGAAGGTTCATATATATAACTGCACATAAAACGGTTAAATTTTCAGACATCT
This sequence comes from Taxillus chinensis, assembly GCA_023512835.1. Lineage (NCBI taxonomy): Eukaryota > Viridiplantae > Streptophyta > Magnoliopsida > Santalales > Loranthaceae > Taxillus > Taxillus chinensis. The sequence continues at coordinate 20,803,716 of CM042085.1, read as the reverse complement.
TCCTTTTTATTCTTTTCCACTTTTAGCTCGAAAACGTTAAGTTGAACTTAATGTAACGTAGAAAAAAATAGTCATGCAATTGGCACAAGGAAAACATAATAACAAAGCAAAAAACAAAATAATACACTCACAGACATCCACAAGGATTCTAGTTTCGATGGGCCTTTTCTACCCATCATCCATGGCATTAGATTATATAAACACAACAAAACAGTGATTAAGCTCATAGGGTGTTTGGCTCTTTCATTACAACTGAAACAGTTTAAAGTTATGAAGTAAAACAAACAAATAAACATTCATATGCTGCATGAATTAGTACCCAAAGTCCCAAACAAAGCAGACATATGTAAGATGAAAGATTCTTTGTCATAAATAATTTCACATGAACAATCAACACGTATGCACAAACAGTAGCCTTGTTTAAAATTTTTATCCCATATTTAATTTTCTTGTACAATAAAGCATGCTAACTTTTTTCTTTTTCCAGTTTTTAAAAATGGGGTTCTTTGGGCTGTTTAAGTTTGCCTTTGATCTTCTCTTTTTTTCTTTTCTATTATTATTATTATTATTATTTTATTCCATTTTATTTTATTTTGTGGTAGGGGGATAAACAACTACAAATAAGAAACGTTTAACAGCTATTTCTGAATTATAATCTTAGTGGCCATTCCAATCAAAATATAGAAAAGCCCTTATGACAATTATGTTTGAACATTACCTATTACTCTTCCATGGTCTAACTTTAATCCCCTCAGAAACTAAACTTCCGCAGACAGCAGCAAGCTGTGCAGGCCTAAGATCTAGCAAGATCTTATTTCGCAGAACAATTGCAAGCCACAGTTCATTTTCTCCTCTAATGGCAGCTGCAGTTTCACCCAAGGGAAATATCACACGCCTATTGATATCCAATGCCCTAGTTTCGTGTATAACATTGCTGATCTGGAGAAGGAATTAAAAACCAGTGAAAAGTGGTCATAATAGATTACAAGTGATGATCAGTTAAGATTGGGAACCTTATTATAATTGATACATCAGTAGTATTGACAATAACATTACCAAGGTACTTAACAACGTATTCAATGCAAATTACAGCCAATGAATCTACAGCTTCCTAAACAAATGCATCATTTCTTCTACCTCATAAATGAGCCTTTAGAAATTCCAGGTATACACCAATATCTTTGAATGAAACGAGAGTTACAGGCAAGCAGAAATTGCACTTAAAAAACAAACCAGCAGACAAACAAAACAACTAAAAAAACAAACATATGGACTAGAATTAAATAGAACATAGAGACAAGTTTTAGGCTAAAAAGAAATATTTTTGCAATTTGTTGGATGCATCACACACCCAGCTCAAATCAGTCCTTTGGAATGTCATGCACGGTGTTAGGAACCTGAACTTAGCAGGAAAGGAACTAAATAATGGACGCCCTAACAGAACACAGTCTAACATAATTGTCTTGAAGAATGATGATCTGACAAAGCAGTTTTGTAATTAAAAACTCAAACAGCATGAGTCAAGTCATAAACTTAAGCCAATGAGTTACTTCTAGTTGCATATGTATAATTTTGAAATTTCTGTTGCATTAAGAAATCATACAATTGTTGTACAATAATTTAGTGTTGATAAGAACAATATATAACAAGGATCAAACCAATTACTTATAATTCATAATTCATTAATTAAATGCTCCATGTATATGGAATATGTTATTCTGAATGGATATGCTTCACATCATAGATGCATCAAACCAATATTGCATGCACTTTTAGCTAACAAGTAAACAGAACATAAATTATCAGGATAGGGAGAAATGTTTATATTACCTGGAGAAATTCTTTCCATCCAGATGGTTCGATTTTCTGCATTCGACTAATCAACCGATCTGACCTAGCCTTCAAGTGTCTAATCTTCTCCTCAGCCAATTTAGCCATATCAATGATTTTCTTATATTCTCTAAAGCCTTCTGTACGTGCAATTCTTTTCTTTAAACGTGCAACTTTGTTTCTTTGGGTCTTGTAACATTCTACAGCATCTATGTATGCTTGTGACAATTGTAAGCCCTGCTAATAAAAAGGCAGACCGCACATACATTACCATTTTTGGAGTAATATCCATAATATTTCTACAATCTCTCAATTACTTAAGTTCAGCATACCTTCTCAGCAGTTCTAGTATGGATAAATCAACTTATTCTAGTTGATTAATGAACTGCAAAAGAGGAATTAATTGACTTTGAGAACCATATTCCAAAAGTATTTTATTTTATTTTCCTTGATTGAAATGGTGAATACAGCTAAAAAGCATTTCGTCAAATTCCATATCAATTAACTGCCACAAAGAACAGCATTTGGATCTTACTTATTGGCATCAACTATGAAAAAACTTGTTTGGAAACTTTCAAAAAGAAGCTTCATAGTGCATACTGGTTTTAGATTATAGTTGGTAAATTCGACTGCAGGAAGTCATATAGTCAATATAAAATTCATTGTAAAAAAGCTCAAGTACAAATAAAATTCAAAATTACATGGACAAGCAAGAGCGCTCAGCAACAAAAAATTTCATATTTATTTATTCTGTTTTTTTTATCTATTTATATGAATACCGTTAAAAAAAAATACTTCTAGGGCATTTTATTAATTTCTGGACAACAATAATCTAATTTACTGTAAGAATTACCTCCTCATCTTTTGAAAGACTACTCAAAACTGGCACATTCAAACTCCATGACCATGTCTCCAGAGATCCTTCCATGGTCCATAAACCCCCAAGTTCAGAACCCGCAAGCTTTTCCCACTGTATCTCATCCTTGTCAAGAAGCATGCTCATAATTTCACGTGGCGAAGAGTCACCTTCTACCAAGGAAACATTAGGAAATCCTGTGCTATAGAGTGTTTCAATCCATTTCTCTGTAAATAGATACCACGAGTTACTTGAACCAAGAGCCACATGATAAGTTGGTTCAATCTCGTGTTTTTCTATATCACCGAATTCAGTTCCCACAGCATCTATTGCGAAGGAGTCACTGGTGTAAACCTGAAAGTAGTAGTATATTAGGAACGATGATAATTCAGGGACTGTTTGGTTACATGGTTTCAAAACAGGTTTTGATTCTCAAAAATAGCATCCGGCAAAGTGTATTTGGTACAACTGTTTTCCGTGTTTTCTAAATAAAGTGGTATACTAAAATAATTATTTTTGAAAAAAATTATTTGTTTTATGTTTTCAAATCAAAATTCAGTTTTTAGATCTAATTTATTTTTATTTATTTTTTATTTTTTATTTTTTAAATCTTTTCTCTACTTTATGTTGAAGCAACTAAATGAAGAAGTGTCAAATAAAAATTAACAAATATATATATATTAGGTGAACTAGCACATTCGATGCAGGAAGGGGCAGCATCTGCAATCCCTTCATTCCCTCCGCCTGACATGGTCGTAACTGTTCTTCTGAAGGGACATTTTGCTTAGATTTCCAATGAGGCATTGAACAATCAGAAAAAGATATTAGGCTTTTCGAATTTTCAAACAAATGAAGTGGCACATGCAATGCTTACCATTTTCTTTACTTTTGAACCACTTAGAGAATCAACCCTCCCCAAATAGACAGCAGGGACCTTGTGTTCAACTCCCTTAGTGTCTTTATATTGCAGGCACAAAAAAGATAAATGGCCATCATTGATCCCTTTCAACAAAGATTTGAAAGCAGACATTCTCTTCAACTCCATGTTTCTTCGCATTTCAGACCGCACATGTTTTTCTGCCTGAACATTCAGAACTCTCAATAGATGATTGACAACACACAAGCAGTTTCATAGACACTAAATGAAAAATGGAAGTAAGCTCGGTTTAGAAGACAAAAGGATGAGATTTATACAAGGACAAAATTGCAGCGTGATATTATACTTTCTAAAGCTCTTGCTTTGTAAGCAAACCAAAAAGAGGACAAGTATTCATTACAGTTAGAAGCAATACCACATTTGAGTAAGACACAATGGTCATAAATGATCTGCTGAACAACCAAAGCTTAAAAGATAATCCCATAAATATTGGAAACCTTATTAGAATAGTTAAAAGTGAGTAACAATACCTGTAACTGTTCCTCCAGATCAGCAATCTCCTTGTACGCACTTCGTGACAATACACTTCTTCTTTTTCTATCAATTGCATCATCACTGATCTCTGCAGACAGCAACTCAATCTCTTTCTTTATTTTAGTGAACTCCTCTTTCAAAGCAAGCACAACATTGCTTCCAATATAGTTTCCAAAACTTTGCTCAATCAACTTCCTTGCTTCTTCCAAAGATCTTCCTGCAGTAAAAACTTTTGTGCCATCCAATTCATTTGACCAGCGAGTTACTTTTTTACCCTGTGAAGTCATAATATTAATATTTAGTGAGATGCACCAATTTCACAACTAAATGAATTTAGCAATACAAGAAGAAACAGACCGCAAGAAGATTTAGCACCATTCCATAAGATGCAGTGAACTGTGAAACAAGAGGTTCGATTTCAGAGAAGAGAAGCTTGCAACAGTCTTCAGCACCTTCATATGGAGTTTGTACAAGAACTGCATAGCCCCTATCATCAATGCCTCTTCTTCCAGCACGTCCAGCCATTTGAAGAAGTTCATTTGGGCTTAATTGAATGGGACCACTTTCACTGCGTTTGCTAAGAGATGCAATAATAGCTGTCCTCGCAGGCATGTTAATTCCTGCAGCAAGGGTTTCGGTAGCAAAAACAACCTTGACAAGACCTTGTTGAAACAGCTCTTCTACAAATGATTTCCATAAGGGTAGACAACCAGCATGATGTGCTGCAACCCCCTGCAAAAGACCTTTTACAGCAGATTCCCTGACAGCATCAGGATGCTGTATATGAAACCTCTTCAGTGCAAGCTCAACCTCACTCTTTTCACACTCATCAAGGAGGCTGTGATCTTCAAGATACTGAACAGCTGCATCACATCCTTTCCTGCTGAAAATAAACCAGATTGCTGGAAGCATCTCCCTCTTCTTAAGGTGCCACAATGTATCTCTAATTTGAGGAACCTAAAAAATGAAAAGCTAACTGCAGTTAAGGGCATGAAGTTATTCCCAACATTCTTTTAGAGGAGCACAAGTAGAGGCATAATAATCAATTCGTGTTTAAAATATTGCAAATCCCAGGTAATGATAATTAATGGAATCCGTACTAGTGAACGACGAAGTGTATTTATGTCATTTCTTGAAAGAGAATGTCGCCTAGACGAACTGCCAAGACTGTTGTAGTTCAATGCCTTCTGCTGCAAATACTTGAACGACAGCTTCCTGGCCCAGTTTGCCAAATAGACGTCCATATTAGTAAATCACCACAGGAAAATAAACAGAAAAAAAAATCAGTTAAACTTCACTTAAATTAAATAGAAGGGATAAGGTTGTTAGAACGTATTAATGTCTTTGGAATGTGATAAATACAAATATCTTTATTGATATGCATTTTCCATACAGAATACAATATATGATTAAGGAAAAAACTATCTATGATAATATATAATTCAAATATCAATCATAATTCATCTCAATTATATCATATCACTAATTCTCACTAATTAATCTATTACAATCAACTAATTACTCTATTACAATAACACTCCCCCTCAAGTTGGAACATAAATGTTAATCAAGCTCAACTTGTTATAAGCCACTCAAATCCCGTTTAGAGCATTGGTGAATATATCACCTAATTGTTCTCAGTCTTCACATATCCTATGAATCGTACATTAGGTGATAAGAGAGAAGAGAGAACGACGGATTCACCTAGTTCGTCGTCGCCGAAGGTTTTCACTGGCTCGCTGGTACGCACGATCGCATGATTCTTTCCTTTCTTTTTTTCGTTTTGATATATCATATAATTGACGCACGATCGCGTCATCTCCTCAAGGCGCGCCTTTGCGATGCCTTGCGCTTGGTGCAGAAGCGCTAAAAAGCACGCTTAAGGTGCGCTTAACGGAAGCCGCCTCGACTGAGAGAAAAGCAGGCGCAACCCCTGCGCCCGCCTGGGATTTGCGCCTAGGCGCATCTTTAATAACTATGATCTATGCATCAACTTAAGGTGGAGAGTCAGAATAAGTTATCTGTATTAATTATCTAAATATTTTGAATATTATGTAATAATTAGCTAAATATTTGTGTATATATTTCCAATATTGTGTATTCATTACCTACTTAGGGTTCTTAGCTATATTAAGTCTTTCCAATATTGTGTATATATAATTGTATTCTCTTAGTGAAAGAAATAAGAAGAAACTTTTGCTCTTACGTTCTTCTCTTCTCTTCAACTATTAAACATCAACAACATTTTAGTCCGAAATACTCAATATTAAGAAAATTAAAGGATTAAATCAAGAATCAGTGCCTAAAGAGCAAAGATGATGATAATTAAATACCTATTCATAGAACATCCTTTCTCATTAAGAAGAGGTGACATAGAAGTTCTTGTAGAAAAGTGCCAACTCAATGGAATTGGACGCTTTGAGGATGTTACCAGCTCAGCTTTACCATGAATCTATAAATAACAAATGAACAAAAGAAAAATGTTTAAAAAAATAAATTTAAGATGCTCTCTGTTGACTCATTCAGAGACATTTTGTTAGATTCTCAGGTGAATAAAGCCATTCTAATTTTCTGAAGTGCACATTTTGTTAGAAAATCAAATTCATAAATTCTTGTATGAAATTGTCCTGACTAAGAGCCAGCATACCCAGACCCAGAGTAGCAAAAGTTCCGCAGGAGCATGCTTTCAACACTAGTAATTAAGCCCCTCTTGTCACATATATGATGGGTTATCTGAAAAAAGTTTCCATGACAGCAACTTGATATATTCTCCTTAATGAATTGCCTTATTGCTATCACTTCCATAACAAATTTAAAACTATGTGGTGATCCCTTGTAAAAGTTTTGGCACATGTTAGAGTGAAGAAATTTCAAATGAAGAGGAACATTCCTAAAATAAGCAATTAATTAGTAGACAAAAAAAAAATTTGGTTCCTTTCTGGATGAGTTTGAATAGTTCAGATGAGTTAAGGTATAGGTTAAAAATATATATTAAAAACCTTTTTGAAAATAAAATAAAAACATCGAGACATTATGCCCAACTGGAATGGGAAGAAATAGTAAGCATGGCTATTGTCATGATTAATTGCAATACCTGACCAATCCAACCAGCCAACTCGTCTGGATTTGCCACTGTTGCTGACAAACATATAAGTTGAAGTTCTTTAGGGCAATAGATAACCTAAACATATTGGCACAAAAAAATCATATTTCAAGCAATGAGTGTACTTAAAAATCAAGGAAAAAAAGTAAAACAAACTGTACTTACTATTTCTTCCCAAACCGTACCCCTAGATATATCACTCAGGTAATGTACTTCATCCAACACGATGACATCAACATGTGAAAGTCCACTCCCAGAAGAAGTCATACCAATGCTACATGAACAAATTGCAACCTTTAAATGTACCTACTAATTTCAACTAAAAATGGGCATGATCTGTGGAGACCATGATATCATAGATACTTCAGTCATAAATAAAAGATATATATTGACAATAATATGTGCCTTCGTAGAGCTCAGTTTCAGGCAAACAAATAAAGACCGCATTATCAACCAAAGAGAGAATGGAAATCAAACATTTTTATAGGCACATATAATAGGCATGTTTATGAAATTTCATAAAGTTTGAGCATGCATAGTCTTGAATTTGCATACTCAAATAAAAACTATTTACAGTGCATGAAATTTGGGCACATAACTTGAAGACATGCATCCTTGAAGTTCATAAGTTGATGAAATTTGGTAAGCATACTTATTGTTTCATTATCTTTCCAGGGGCGTCTAATTAGGAGTTGATTAGCTCTTTGGTTGATAAGAGGGCCTTTGATGGTTTCCTTGTACCTATATATATACATGTTAACTATTAAGACGATGAAATTCATTTTAGTAAAATTTGAAAAGCAGTCAAATGGCGTAATCAGCATATGCATTGGCTAATAATGTACCTCTGGTACAACATATTCCGTAGAATCTCTGTCGTCATTATTAAAACCTGAGCATCTTTGTTAATCGAAGAATCTCCAGTCAAAAGACCAACATAGCTATCACCAAACGTCTCCCTGAAGTAAGAATAAGCCAAAAAAAAAAAAAAAAAAACTCTGAGCTATATATGACACTGCTCATAACAAATCTTAAAACTTGAAATTTATGATATGATTTACTGCCTTAACACCGAAAGGTCTTTATATGTGTAACACAGTAAAGTATGAAGAACCAAGGTTAATCGAGTAAAACTAACTTTCTGGTGAAAACATAAAATTACCGGAACTCGCGAAATTTCTGATTTGACAATGCCTTCAGCGGCGTGGTGTAGAATAGTCTCCTTCCCCTGGCTACAGTGGCAACAGCTGCAGCTTCAGCTATGAGAGTCTTCCCACTGCTTGTAGGTGCCGAAACCACAACGGATGAGCCTCTAAGAAACGCTTGTATAGACAACCGCTACCCAAAAAAAAAACAACAACAAATGTATGATTCAGATCTTCGTTGTTATCTATGCAACACAAAGAAGCCCAAATTTGGACTGTAACGAAATTAGACCTGGAACTTGTCGATAGAGAAATCGTAAACGGAAGCCAGTTCATCGGCATCGATGATTTCTTCGCCAAACTCTCTGACTTTGTTTCGAAGCTTCTCGACTCGCTGCCACTTGAATTCCTCGAGCCGATACGACGACGACGACGCCTCCTGGGGAGCCACTGATGGCTCGAATCCGTCACCGTCGCTGTCTTCGGCTTCGTCCGAAGCCGCAGCTGGAAAATCGTCGTACACTTCGACGACCTCTTCATCGTCGTCGTCGTCATCTTCGTCTTCGGCATCGGAGATTTGGCCTTCTACAGAGAAGAACGATTCTGAAGATTTGTAGTGGACTCGAAATGGAGATGGATTTGGCTTCGATGCGCGAAATAGTTTGGGCGGCGAACGAAACCCTTGGCTGTGGATGAATGTGATGGTTGGAGAATGATGATGGAGGAGGTGGTGGTGGTGTTTGGGAGAGGATGATAGAGTGAACAGCGCGGATGATGGTGGTTCCGGGGAATATGGGGGTTTACACAGAGCGTTCATGGCGGGAGAGCTAACTTCGCACCCAGTCCCTCCAGGTTGGGAATCGGGATCAATCGCTCCCCTGTCCCCACTTATCTGATGATATTATTATTAATGCACGTAATCGACGGAGGCGGCAGGAGCAAAGTTTACGGCGTCGTCTCATATATCCTCCCGTACGCGCATCCACTGACCGACCAAGTGACTCGGTGAGTAGGGAGGAGCGGGGCCACTTGTTGCTTTGGAAGACGATAAGCGCATGCGCATTAACATTTTTATTAAAATAATTTTTTTGTTTTTTTACTTTTAGAAAATAATTATAAAAATAATAATATTATATAATATATAAAATGATTATAAAATAATATTTTAGAGTTTAGTATTTTATTTATTAAAAACAGTTGAAGATTCTCTTAAATTAATTTATTGCTCATAGTAAACAAATCCATCTTCTTGTTTTCTAGTTTTGGAACAATGTAAATTTCATTTATATACCACCCAAAAATTTTTGCAAACTTAAAAAAACTAAAAACACAAGGCAAATTTTAAGTATATGTTTACTCACCATTTCAAGGATGTCCGTATCTTACAGAGTATGATGTGCACTGATGTTCGTTACACACCATCCACCTGCCTCCTTCATCTCAAGGATGTGTCATTCAGGCCTTTTGTCAAGTTGGAATCAAAGAGGGGAGCCTAGTTCCCCATATGCATACAGTAAGGGACATCCAACACAACTTCTAACCTCTCTTATCCTATTGTTTATTTCTAATACCATATATGCTTAGTGTTGCATGCATGAATACATATATGCATGCATGCATTGCATCGTCTTTATTATCAGCCTTTCTACTGCACAAGGTACTAGCTGATAAGTTTATATGCTCATTGATTAGTCTGCTCTTTAGATAATTATTAATGGTTTTTTGAAGTATACCGATTTGACATTGTTGTCTGTTATGGGCTTGATTTTGCTCCAGGTGAGTAGTGTTATATATACACGGTCTTTCAAAATAGGCAAAAAGATCAAAGCAATTTAGTGAACAAAATAACCATCCGGATATCCATCCTTAAAGGTTTTTATAGCTATTTGTGGTTAAGTTATGATGTAGCCGACCTATTTGTTTGCCTGTTTAGAGTATGAGGAGGGATATTCACAACTATTAAAAAGTTAATTGCAACCACCAATGATGAGAAATAACTAATAAATTATTTTTTATAAAAAAATGTTTACATAGGAATATTGAAATATAAATGGTATATTTGAATAATATTATTCGAACATAAAGATTTCATAAATGTCATACTATGAAGTTGACTTTTTTGTAAAGATTAAGCTAAAAGTAGAATATTAACAGTTTATTTATAAGAATAAAAGTAGATTAGTCAAACAATCTTGCTATCACATTGGTGAAGATGTTTTATCATCATGGATACGTCATGAATGTGTTTCTTCAGCCTTGTGGTAGAGGACAGAGTGGAATTTGATGAAGCTTTTGTTAAAGGGGGAATCGAGATGATAAAAATAAACTTCCTATAGTTAATTTCAACTTATATGTTGTAATCAAATACACTGGCCAGTTATATTTCATTCAATGTACTTTTTTTTGTTCACATTAAATTACTATTTTTTAGTAGCTTATACCATTGGGGTTTTAGTAAAATTGGTATTCGATCAATTGCTAAAAACCAAAGGAGAGTGTCTTAAAATTAAGAATGCCCCCACATCCTTACAAGGTGATATGGGCAGCAATTTAGTTTCTAAATGAGTTTGTAAAGAGGGAGAAAAAAAAACTCATAAGGAGCTAGAATCAATAGGGTTAGAGGTGATTTAGTAGTGTTTCACAGTATCACTTTTTCTTGTACTTTTCCGTTCTCCCCTCTACCTCTACCTGGCATTATGGTATACATGGGAGGGTCAGGGGCAATTTATTTAGTATTTAGCTATATGACAAATTCTATTGTTGCTGCACTTGCCGTCATATTGTCTACATACTCAGTAACCTCCAACACCAATGTCGTATATCTAGGTAATAAAGCTACAATTGATGTAATGCTTCATGTTGAGCTAATAGAGCATTTGAAACTTTTGCTTTCAGTTTGGTTCATCCTTTGCAATTTTACAATGAAGTTTCTCAGTAGTTTACAAGTTTAGTTGTGTTTCTTATCTCATACTCTTGTTGTGCCTCTTAATCATGGAGCTAGGTTTCATCAACTTTGGTACAAAAATTGGATTTCGCTCTAAAAGATTCTTACGTTTTATCAATATATTTGGTGATTTAACTCATACTTCTAGTTCTTCATCTATTTCAACTTTTTGGGTTCATTTTGATGTAAGTTTATTATACATATTCATGTAGCATGGTTTTGCATGATAGGTTCATTTAATGTGACTTCTTTGTTGAAATGAATAAAAACCCTTAAGTTAATTTTTCATATGCTTGATTGGTATGTTGTGTACCATTAACTTTTTGTAATTGTTTCCTTTTAGGAAGGTGAGAATAAGATCGATGGAATTTCTATAATGTTTTAGCATTTTGCAAATATCAGTGTTATGAGGTGATGAAGACTTGAAATGCCATTATTTAGATTGCTAGACTTTTTTAATGTTAGCGGATGGAAGTGAGTGTGGGTGATGATGATGATATAAGTAATTGATGAGTCCAATTTATATTACTTTTGGCATAAATTTTTCTCATTAATTTGTGTGATTTTTATATATTTTTGCATAATTGGGTGTTAGTTTGTATTATTTCGCATTATATCCGCATTCTATGCATGTTTGTTCGTGTTTTATTGAGTTTTGCAATTTATCGAAGAAAGTTGGTGTGCTTTGGACAAACAAAGAAAGAACAAAGAAATAGAGGAAGCAAACCTAGATGGCTACAGTCGGCCTATTTGCTTCACGACCAAACGTCTACGATGGCTGTGGCGTGCCACCATGACCAGTTGTCCTCTTTTATGCTACAGTTTCCTTTCTTCACATATTTGGAGGGTAGATTCATCCTTTGGCCTAGGTTTCTAATTGTTGGTATTTTTGGCCCTATAAACATTCTTTTGGAGACCCAGGGCGTGCGTGGAATTCTTGGGGCATCACCGTCAATAGTTCGAATTAAATCGAGAACAGAGGTCTAGAGCTAATTTGTGATAGGGTCAACCATAGTTCTTTATGCTTGTTTAATTTCTTCTTATTTCTTGTAAGAACAATGTCGTCATTGGTGAATTCTCTTATTTTTATCACCAGAGTGAGTAGTTTCTTAGTCTAGGCATTGAGAATATCCCAATCCCAATTGAATGTTTTTGGGTTGATGAATATTAGTGTGTAATAATTATTTATTGGAATATGATTTCATTCTGGTATTTTCTTTGTATCTAATGTGTTTGGCCAGCATGTTATGATTGTTAGGGGATTGAATGAGAGACCAAAAGAAGTTTAGTCATTTGAACCCTATAATAAAACTTAAAGCATGCGTGTCACGAGAATAATCCGCATCCCTAAAGGGAGTCTTGATTGTCACAGAACCCAAATGGATTTAATCTTACCACAGTGAGTCACAAGAGTAATTCGTTGTTAGAATTAGACACATCGTTATTCATGTAAAAGCAATTAACAAATATTATAGGACAAATCACCTTCATATTCTATAGATGATTGCATACTAAATACCTCTTTTCTATGAGCATGATACTAGGTTTGTGTTACACCCTAAATCCCTAGGCGCTTCGTCTCATTGCATTCTTATTAAATTTATTTATTTTATTTTATTATTTGCATCTAGTTCTTACAAGCTATATCGCCTTGATAGTTTAGACAATTAGTTCGAGAAAGACTTATTTTCTGTTCTTGTGGGTTCGACTCTGACTTACACTTACTAAGGTTGGTTAGAAATTACTTATTTTAATAGTATTGTTGCAACATAAAACAACCAATAGTAATGCACATGTTTAGCACATTGAAGTGAACAAAGAGCTTTCTATATTTTTGAAATCTCCTTTATGATGGGTCAAGTCTTCTCTTTCTTTTGTTTTATATACGTAACTATATCCATACGGGTTTGATCCCTTCAGGCTTCACCGCGGTTAACACCAAGGCATTAGATGGCAGAGTGAGAATGTATGTAGCGGTCACTTCACTTGTTTAATAATTTAACCCTTTCAAGTGGCAGACAAAAGTGTGTTGTCATTTCTAGAAATAAATAAGAAAAAGGAAAATTTGTGAATGTTTCTACCCATGAAAATTATTCAGTCAATCCCAATTAATCACGGTGCAAACACCATACCCAATCAATCGTCTGTCCATTTCCAGCCTTAATTAATCTATCAGTCGGACATTAATTTGCACAATCCAACCTCAAATTGTTGGTTCATCACTTCCTTAATCAAGGATCAATCATTATTGATCCCATAAAGCATGGGCATGTTATAAAAGGGGGAATCAAGCAAGAGCAAAGGGAGTTTTTTTTTCATTTTCCCTTGGCAGTGGAGAGAAACTGTCACGCCCTTAAATTCCGAAACCGACAAAATCAGGAACGCGACCTTCCCACGCCCACTCCAGGGGTGGAGGGGTTGGTGACCGATTCCATCCTGTACAATACTACAATGGGGGTAGCATTGTACTTACAAATAATCAAATGCAACACACAAGCTATTAATAAATATATCTACAAATAACATTACTGAAGTTCAGCTAATCAAGTTTGTACAACTGCCACGGACCCAAGTCCGGAAAAGAAAATAATCAAATAATCAAAAGTAAAAGGATAAGTCCATAAAATGAACCCTACACTGAAAATGCTCCAATCAGCTTTGCTATGGCTCCACCAGCTACTCCCTACGACCTGTAGGAAAATAGAAATAAAGTAGGGTAAGCACGAGTGCCCAGTAGGTGATCCCCATCTCCACTATCCTTTTACTCAAGTTCCTAGGTCTATATGATCAGTGAATGCATGTGCCAGTGTAGTGTCACATTCCAACACAAATAAATACCATCCAATCACAAATAAACCATTACAACTCATTTCACATCATTTAAGGCTCACGTCGGTAAACCAATCATCCATGGAGTTCCCGCCACCAACTCCAGGAATTTCAACTGCTACTAAACTGCCATATATAGGACCCTGAGTATCCCTAACGATAACCCGCCACATATGGGACCTGGGTTAATCAGCCACATAGGGGGCCCACGGCCTCTTACCAGCCCTATGTGGGACCCTCAATCAACCCAACCGATTCCACTACCAATCACGCTTACAATTAATCAAACAAGATATTCCAACAGACAGAATTCCACACAACACCATTGCAGAATATTTAATTCATCAGTTTAGCACCAACCACAAGTATAATACATACATACATATTTAATATTCAGCAAACATCCAATGCCTCATATACCAATTTATGTATTCGAACCAGACAAGATTTATATTATTAAAGTACACTTAATACACCTAAACAATGTTTATACGATTAAACCCAACAGAATCTATATTATTAAATTAATATCAAAACTTTAACGATATTAACACACACACATATATATATATATACAATATATATATACTAACATATTTATTCATTTATTTATTTATTCTTCACACATAAATAAATATATAAATATATTTATATTTATGCACAACCAACCCGCTAGGGTTGGTGCGCATGTGGGGGGCGGCGTCATCAGATGCGCTGCCCCCCTCCCTTTCTTCCTCACGCCAGCGCGCAGGCACGCTGGTTACACGGCGGCAGCACGGATGCTGCCGCCCGCTTCCTCCTCTGGGCAGAACACACGCGGCACGCCGGACTCACGAGGCGTGCGGGGCCGATTCCACGGGGACGACGCTGAAGCCGATGCCCCCCTCCCTTCCAACACCTCCTCGCCGGACACGCGTGGTCTCGACGGCGCGACCACGATGCCTTGAACCGCCGCCCCTGATGCCTCCCGACGGCACAACCTCGATGCCACCTGAAACCGATGCCCTTTGACGCCTCCCTTCCAATGGTACGACTACGGCGCCCTTGAAGCCAATGCAACCACGAAGATACCAGATTCGTCGAGTGTATCAACATATTTTTATATATAAATACATATGTATATGCCTATTTAGACATATAAAGATTTAACACATACCGATTCTAACAATCTGTGCATACAATAGGATAATAAATAATCAAAGATCACCTACTTGGATTTGGTTTGGAAAAGTTGATTGAACAGTCGGCTTCAAACCCTTCTGCTTCTCTCCCACCAGGTTTCGCACGCACAACGAATGTAGGGTTTCACCCTAGGTTCCCCCTATTTATATTTATATATATTTATATACCAATTGATTTATAATATTAATAATAGTAATAATTATAATAATAATAATGATACAATTTATATTTATAGTCTAAATATTAAAATATCTATAGTAACAATCATAAGCCCATAATAAAATTCTCAACTATAATACTCATTATTATAGGCATAACTCAAAATATTAAAGTAATTATAATAATTAATAATAATGCATACTAATAAATTTCAGATATTAAAATAATATTAATAATAACTCAAACGCTCGCTCTAAGGCCACACTGTTGAGGAAATATTCCAAATTCTTATTCGGGCCTAACTCTAACCACACAGGTACGAATTTCTACAGAAACACAAGCTTTCTAACTTTCAACAACATCAAGTTTATGCCATTGTTAGTCTCATTCCAGCTATCATCAATCCTCACCAACCTACTTCCAATAACAAAAAAAAACCAGACCTCAACTCAAAATCCGACAACATCTCTATCTCTACTATTTTGCCACACCAATCTACCACTTGCAGGGCGGGCATATACTGCCTAGTGTGTTGCTTTAAGAGGAGACTAACTCTAACCAAGGAAAAGGAAAAAACAGTCGTTGAATATGTGAATATTGGATTTGTAGTGGAAAAATAAATGTAAACCCGCAAAGAGGGTAAAATTAAAATACATATGAAAAATGAAAAAAAATATAAAACTGATAATCATGATGAACTCTTTTTCGTGAGTTTTTCTCAGGTGAACGCAATCACGTCAAAAGATAAGAGATGCATACAATATCTATCCATTTATCATCATTCCAAACAACAATCGAATGAACTTTAATATTCAATATACAATATGAGATAAGGACAGACGACAGAGAGGCCAAGAAACATTAATACTCACGAACTTGTCGGTAGAAACCACAATCTGCGGCAGAGGAAGTCGTAAAAACATGAGATCGGTGGCATCGACTACTAGGAAGGTAGATCTAGGGCAGGAGATCAGTGGCAATGACTACCAGCCAAGTAGATCTAGGGCAGGATATTTGTTTACTCTATGGGTTTTAAAGATCTGTTTTTAGTTTTTGTTTACTTTATTTTCATTTTTAGGTATACGTGACATCATGTCACATGCTATACATTTAATTTTTAATTTTAAAAAATTAAAATCCCAATTTAAATATGCCGTCATACTTAACACTATAGTGGCATTATTTTTGGCGCCAGTAAAATTGAAAGTTTATCTCGGCGTTTAGTTAACAAAACACTGGTATAAAGTTATAACATAGTGTTTTATAAAAACACTGACAAATATACCCTATACCGCCATTTTAAATGAACGCCGCAAAAACCGTTGACTGTCTTTCTTGTAATATGCGAAGATAATGCTCACCCAAACTACAATCTAAAAAAGCGCAACATATTGAGTAACAATTTTTATGGTTCTTGTTTTGTCCATTCTTAAGCATGAATTTATCATTACTGATTGCATGACATTTGCATTAGGCATGCATATAAATTTATGTTATGTTACTTCTAATTTTTGCATATTTAGAATAATATACTTTCTTATATATTGATCTCCCTAACTACAAAACATTATTGGTAAGTCTGATAATGGTGCATCTCCAATCCGTACCTGGACATATCTATGGGAATCCACTGGCTACAATGTCTCCAAATGTTATTCTACTCTCCTTACATGTCCAACATATGGGGCTATTAAACCCTAGTGCATGGCTTCTTTGCCACCTCCACTCCTGCTTCCCTTCATAACACCGAGCATGGCAAATGCATCTTGAGCATGAAGTTCTTCAGTGCCTTTAACTGTCCCATCAAAAGAAGGGGACTTATGGTGCAAATTCAGAATATGAGAAGTTTATTGGAGAGATGAGATGTCGCGGCTGTGTTTCAAATATCTTTATTACAATGCGCATGTTTCATAGGTAAGTCCTCTTTTTCTTTGTCATAATTGATGATTTATTATTTTCCCATAAAATTCAATTGGGTTTTTGTTTGATAAACTAACAATAGGTTACCATCCTAAATTTGTAATTGTGTGGTCATAGGCCGTCTTCATGTAATTAGCTACTAATGGGAATTAAGTTTTATTATGTGTCGAGTCACTGTTAGTTAAATACATTTTTTACATAATTGAGCAAAATATTCTTGACCATCTTTTATTGCCCTAGTGGGTTATGAAGAAAGAATTCACAAATTTTGATTTCCCATAATACCCATGATAAAAAGTTTCAAATGTAGTTATTAGGTTTTAAAAAAATTATAGTTTTTATAATGTTAAATTAAACCAAAAAAACAATAACAATAACTACAACAACACTATCACTACCACCACCAACATACTTTTAGTAATTTTGATATTTTCTCACTCATGTGCGAACGTACAAGTGTCTGTGGCTAGTATATATATGGGTATATATATACATAGTGATGCTACAAAGATGATGTGAGGTCACTTCTTATCATGAGAACATTTAATCTGGACCGTCGATCAAAATTCAATGATCCAACTTAGACTTTCATTTAACTGTAGCATATTTAGAGCATCTCCAATCTTGGCAAGCTAAATTGACTAGCTAAAGTCATATTACTCCAATGTTACACTATCTATTTTTTTGCTTAATAATTATTTTTCCCAACCTACCCTCCCTTTCCCTTTCCCAAATTCCAAATCCCTAATTACCAAATTCCCAAATCCCTAATTCCCAAATTCCCTGCGATGGGGGGAGGAGAGGAGGGGGGGCGTGCGACGGGGCACTGTCGCACGAGGGTGGAGTGGTGGGATGCAGGGGGAAAGGGGAGGGAGTGGGGGGCGACGCGCGCGCGGGGGGGTGCCGGGGGAGGCCGAACGGGGGTGTCGCGGGCCGGGGGGGGGGGGGGGTGTCGCGCGCGTAGTGGGAGGGATGGGGGTGGTGTCGCGTGGAGTGGGAGGGATGGGGGGTGGCGTCGCGCGCTGCGGGGGGGGGGGGGGGGCAACGCAGAGGGAGGTGGGCGACGGGGTGGAGGGGGCGACGCAGAGAGAGTGGGATGTGGAGGGAGAGCATGCGTTGAAGATGGTAGGGGTAGACGTGGGAAAGTATTATGGTTTGATGACATGACATCTCTAGCTAAAGCAAAAGCAAAAGCCATATTTGGCTTCTTTTTTTTTGCTTTTGCTAACAGTTTAACTAATACATTGGAGCTGATATCTAGTTAAATATTGCTATTGCTATTGCTTTGGCTTGTAGATTGGAGATGCTCTTACTATATCAAAACTACAATTAAATGAAAGTTTAATCTGAATAATTAATTGTAAGATCTAATAGTCCAGATCAAAGTTCTCACGATAATAAGCTGATCTCATGTTCTCATTGTAGCACAACTCTTTCTCCCTCTCTCTCCTTATTTTTGGTTTTTATTGATATTAGTTTATTCACATGTAATGTTTATATATTTTAAATCATGTTTGTTTTAACTTTTTTTTTTGTATTTTTAATATGTAATATTTGTTTCGGGTAAAATGAAAATAATTAGCTATTTTTTATTTATATTTTCAATATATGATAGTTATTTTTAAATAAAGTAAAATAACTGAAAACAATTAGCTGTTTTTTTATTTACATTTTCAATATGTGATAGTTATTTTCAGGTAAAATAAAAATAGTTGAAAACAATATTTGATTATTTTCTGCTTTTTATTTTATGTATCCGAAAACTCAAAATAGCCTGTCCAAATATATCCTGATTATATACACAAATATTCCAGCGTAACGGTAAAAAACATGAATTCATAATCCATCATTCAGCTCAAATTCTAATTAAAAGGAATACGAAACCAACTTGATTAAAATTTATAAGCCTTAGAACATTCACATTCGATATCCTATATTTTTCCCTAATTCTTTTACTAAAAATGACATCTCCTAAAATTTTATTCTAAAATTTAATCACTTTAAAAAATACTTCTATATTTCATTCCTTATAATTTCTATATTCTATTAAAATAATACTATTTTATTATTATTTTTTTCTCTCTTCTACTTATAATAGTCATTCAAAACTTCACATGAATCAAAAATAATATAAAAAATTATAGGCATTGTTACGAGAAATGAATAGTAAATATCCAAGCATATGAAAGTACTGCAAATATCATAAATTAATATTTTATTTTAGAAATTCAGATGTGAGCATGTTTTTATTTTTTTTAGAATATTATCCCTATCTTTTAAGAAAAATAAAAAATTAGACACACGGATGTAAATGCTTTTATTGAACTAGATGTAACCAAATAAGCCCAATCAACTTAGTTTATTCATGCTCCTGTTATTCTAAATTATTTATATAAATAAAAACATTTCCTTCAAAATAAATATATAATTCAATGACCCATACAAAATTAATGTTAATTTGTGCATAAAAAGAAAAGGTAGGGGTAAGATATACCATTGCAAGTCTACTATGCGCCCACCTCTCAATTTAAATAATTTGGGACCAAATAGACAGAATAGGAGGCATAAATGCCAAAAATAATTATTTAACTGCATTTCGCATGGTGGTATTTCAAGTAGTTTATCAAAATTAGAAAACCAAACTTAGTAGGAAATTAAATTTTATGAAAAAATAAAACAAATAAAGTTGACAAAAAAGTCACAATAAACCTAACGTGTTAATATCCATTTGTCTTTGTTCCACACAGTTTTCATTTCAAAACTAAATAAATAAAATGTAGCCAAATCCTAAAAACAGATAATGAAACAAACAATAGTTCAATTCAGTTTCCCTATATACATAAAGAAAAAAACAAAATATAGTCGATACGGCTCATAAATGAAAATTTATCGTTATTCTTTTTTTCTTTTCCTTTTTCTCCTTTACCATGCATCAATGGTAAATAGCTGTTGAAGATTATGCAACATATAAATTACTACACAAATGATTTTGAATCCAGTGCTTAGACAAACTCATAAAATTTATACTGACGAGTCCTAAAATCTTTTTCAAACTTCACAAAGATTACTGCACATTGCCAGCTCATTAATAATCTACTTCTTTCATTCTGCCTTTTTCATTCAAGAAAAAAGTTATTTACATCTAATTGTAGCATATTTGTCCTTGTTTGGATGGTCTTTTTCTATAATGTCCTTTTGGATGATAATAAGCATATTAATCTTTCAACAAATGTCTTCTTGATTTTCCTCTTGATTTGGAGTAAGATTTATTTTGCCCAGTGGATCCGCTAAATTTCTTTTTGTCTTCTCTGCCTTAAGTGACATGGTGTTAAGTCTTTAAAGGCTTTCTGATCCTTCTTCAATCACATATTATTCACCAAAGCATTAAAAATACTTATGAATTTAACATCATCATTTCCATACAACAGGATAGTGGTTATATGATAATAACTTTCAGGGAGAGAATTCAACAATATCAATACTTTATCTTCATTAATAATGTTAACGCATATCAGCAAGAATTTTGCTGAAGTTATTGAGATGCTCAATTATAGACAATAATTACATGCAAGTGTCATTAATTTTGAGTTATTTAATGAGATTTTTAAAAGTATTATCTTGAAAATAGTTTTAATCACACTTTTTAAAAGTGTCGTTAAAAGCCAAAAAAAAGTGTCATTAAAAACCGTTTTTCTTGTAGTGACTTATGATCCTTGGCAAGGCATAACCGGATAGTGTTGCAGGCTGAACGGTTCATATAGTTCCAATCTTTATCAAAAATATTCACTAGTTTGATTCCTAATACAATATTTGATCCTTCACCAAATAATAGATCCAAAACTTCACATTACCACATGCTAAACTTGTTTGTATTGTCAGTTTTTTCAAAATCAAATTTAGCACTTGACATTGAGCTTCTTTGCCAAGAACTACTGGTAGATGTTGAATGTTGCATCTCAACATCTTTTGAGTTGTTCATCATGCTTTAGGTCATTAGTATTGGTTTCATCAAACCAAACTTTAAAATTTTATGAAAAACACTTTTTCATAAATTTAAAATTTGCTTATACATAGTCAGACATTGAATTATTCATTATACTCATCAAAATAATAATATATCATTATTATTTTAATAATAACAATATATATATATACACACACGCGCGAATGCAAACACCCTCCCTCTCCCCTATTGTCGAC
Organism: Taxillus chinensis; assembly: GCA_023512835.1. Lineage (NCBI taxonomy): Eukaryota > Viridiplantae > Streptophyta > Magnoliopsida > Santalales > Loranthaceae > Taxillus > Taxillus chinensis. Next base: position 20,782,137 of record CM042085.1, on the reverse strand, counting down.
CCACCTCCCCATTGGGCGTCGTACCCCCCTCCCCACCGGTGTTGACCCCCCCTCAATCCCCCCCCCCTCCCAATGTTGCCCCCTCCCCCATGACATCACATCTCCTCATCCTTAACTACTCTCCCACTGTCGATGCCACCATCGTCGACCACCGCCACTAATTACCCGCTCACCCCCAATGACACCATCGTCAATGACCTCCTCAAAGTCCACTATCTTCTTTGCGATGAGATAGGATGTGAAGGCAGAAGAGGAATTGTGTTCTAGAGGAGAGAACACGAGAGAGTTTGATGACGTTACATGAACTCTTCAAATTTGATAAGAAGTAGAAAAATATTGCAGATCAAAGCTTCACATTTAGCTTTTGATGATACAAATGTGATTTTTTTATCACATTTCATCAATTTTTTACATTTAGATGAACCCAATGTCAATACTCTTAGGAATGCACAAAAAAACAAAGGAATGGAATTTATAAAAATGGATGGTGCGATTACGTCCGGATGAATGAAAACCTTAGTCATTGATAGTAGATCGTGATCATGCCATAAAAGAAGGTGATATGAAAATAAGATATATATTATTAAAATATAATACTTTTTTTATTGATAAGGTTGTATTATTATTGACATGCCATCAAAAATAATAAATTTTATTAATAAAGTTATTTATTATTAGATATCTAGTGCATTCACATCTGACATAGTTATTGAGTTTTTTTTATCAATTTGTTGAGTTAAATATTAAAAATTTACTTATAGTTCAACAAAAGTCTCTATAAATTGTTAATAACTAAATTTGTTACCTACTTAGTACTCAATAAATAAAAATATTAATAAAAAACATGTGTTTGGGATAAATGATTTAAATAAGTGGAATTATATTAATATTTAAATGATTAAAAAATAATATTAAAAATGAGTGTATAATTAAAATGTTGAGCCCAATGTGCATACTTTAAAAGTATTTGAAATATAAATAGATAAACGTGATTTTTGTTACTAATCTAATTAAATATTAGCTAGGATTAGGGTGTAAAACGGGAGTCGGGCCGTGTCACACCCCAATTTCCTTTCACTTGGAAACGGGTAGTGACTGCCCATGCCCGCACCCAAAGGGTCAAGGGGTTGGTGCAAGCACCTAAAAGGACTTATGACACGGGTGTTGTCCCAAACCTGTACAACCAGGCTAACATGCCACGGGGCATGCTCCTGCTCCCAAACCATGCACACAAACAATAATTAAATAACAACCATAACCCAGTTCATTACATTTAAAAGGGCTCAAAGTTCAATACAACTCAATGGGGAAAAGTTCCCATTTAAACCAGAATATACTATTTACAAATAATCCCAAACATAAAATAGAAATCCATAACAAAACAATGAAAACCAACATAGTCTTCAGCCTCAGTGGCCTATCACCATAGCCCTTTCACTTACCGCCCGCTAAACCCTGCAAAAAGAACAGGTTATGGGAGGGGTGAGCAAACCATAGCTCAAGAGGGATCTAGTCTCCCTAGACCTGTCCCACTCTACAGATGCATGACAAGTGTATGCTTGTGCTCGTGTCATGCCTAAAGCTAAAGCAAGAAACATCACCCAGGAACACACCTTTTACCTGAGCCCACCTGGAGGGCAAAGGACACCCCGCCACCACGGCGACATGACATACCACATCCAGGCGAATGTTGCATGGACACCAATGCAACATTTTTCACCCGAGTCGGTATGGTTAACTACCTCCTCGGGCGCCATACCTACCCTCAGGAATGGGTGTAGACTTAGCCCACCGTCGTGAGTGCTACACCGAGACTCAGGACCGCAGTCCTGGCCAAATCTCAAGGGGTCCAATTATCATGCCTGGCCCATAACTCACCTCAATCCCATCACATTTGGGTGATCAATCTCAAACAACAATATAATCGATTACAAAAGTACGGCTTAGTAACACATCTCAACTTAATACAAAACGGCCGGTCTTGGCTCAACGAGTATATCACAAACAAGGTTCACACGGCCGACATAGTCGGTTACAAACAACATATACCAGCCTCACAAGCTTAAAACCAAACACGCAACATACAACGACCACACAAGAATATTATCAAACACGTAGTGAGCATAGCCACACAAACATTTTATCAAACACCTAGTGGGCATGGACAACCCAACGATTTCCACCCCACTCCCAAACATCAAATCAACCAATATGCCATTGAAGGCCAACATCCATATAGGAGATCACACCTATATGGATTTACATATATATATATATATATATATATATATATATATATATATATATAAGCATGTATAGGACAGATACCCTAGGACAGAGAAAGACTGGGAAGAACGGAGTCCCTACCTTGCAAACGTCCTCTACTCTAGCCTCTACGATACACCGACCACCCACGCGAACCTCTACGGCCAAGATCCGAAGGTTCCCTCTCTCTCTCTCTCTGCGGTGGCTGCAACAGAAATAGAAAACCCTAAACCTTAAACCTAAGTCTCAACACCATTATATAGACACCACACATCAAAACAACGTAGTTTTGATTTAGCGAAACTCAGGATCAAAACGACGTAGTTTTGATCACACAAGCTACCACATTCCCGCTTCCATACAGGGCAAAATACTCATAATTTCAACATGGTCCTTTGGGGAAAAATCATTAGAATGACAAAACCAAGGTAACCATGCAAAAATATGTCTGCACGCCAATTTGAACGCCAATTCCCCAATTGGCGTGCAGCTCCAAATGCACTCAAACTTTACCCCAAGCCTCCTTGCATCATGTAAAAGACATCCATGCAATAAAAACCTTGCACGTCAAATGGGTCCAATTCGCGTGCACGTCCTTTTGGCCTGAAACTTCTGTGGTAGATAGAAGACATCATTCTAAGAATCTTTTGGTCTGCACGCCAATTCATCTGAGCCCATCTACTAGGTCAAAATCTAGAAAGTTCCCATTCAGAAGGCAAGACTGCGACTAACTCAAAACACGGGTCCTTACAGGCCGATCAAAGCTCGGTCCGTTTAAAACGCAGGCTTAAACGGGTTGGCCCATTTAGGCCCGGCGGCCCCCGGCCCATGGGGGCTGCGGGTTGGCCCGTGGCTTTTTTTATTTTTTATCCCTAAATTCGCTAAAATTTAATGCATATATTATATTATATAATTTTAATTGAGTAATTAAATTTCATATATGAACAATTGTAAAATAAAATTAAAATAATATTAGTTTGATAAAATTATATTAATTAATTTTAAAGTTTAAAAAATAAAAAATAAATCAAAAAATATGGACCAACCTGCAGGCTCCTACAGATCGCTACGGGCCATGCTGAGCTTTGCCCAATCCGTTTAGGCCCACCCCATCGTGGGCCGGGTCAGGGTAGCCCGTTTTACACCCATAGCTAGGGATGTGAATCCTCTTAAACACATCAATTTAAACATGTTAATTTTAAACTGCTAGGGGTATAGAATTGACCCAAAATTAAAGGATTCAAGGTTAAATTTGATAAAAAAAGGTTGAAGGCAAACTTAGACCAAAGTATGCGGAGGTAGGGGTGTACATGGGTTGAGTGAAATGCTAAATCATCAATCGACCCGTTAATCTCAATAATCGGCAGGTTTGTTAAATTTTTGGCGGGTACTAACCGGCGGGTTGAGCGGGTGTCAACCATCATTTACCAGTATATAATTAAATGATATACATTAAAAAAATTAAACACATAAAATATAAAATAATTATAATCAACAGTATATTATTTTATTCGCTATGGATTTATAATTGCAAATAAGAAAATATATGAGATTTATATATCGCAATATCACAAACTCACAATCATAAGTGTTTTGTTGTATAACTCTCACCTCTCACAATGAGAGAGATGGTAATAAACTAATGTTTAATAGATAAATGATAATGTTTATTTTATTTTTATAATGGAGTGCGGCGGGTCGATAACTGACCTAACCCACCATAAGATAATTTTTATTCATGAATAGCGGGTAAGTTCGGATTAGGTCGGGTGGGTAGATGCACACCCCTATGTGGAGGCATGGAAAATGAAGTGAGTTTTATTTTATTGGAAAAATAATAATAAAAACGAAGGAAATCGAAAATAAATTTATAGGAAACACATTAATTCCGACGTCGTTTAACCACCGGGTGGGCGAGAGTCGCACGACCAGATCGGAACGACCCTCGTACCGCACCAGTCCGCGGGGGCTTAGCGGCGGGCCATTCTTAATCCTATCGTTCCGCAATTTCCTTCTCCTAGGCCTCTCTCCTTCACTTGGGCGAACCGAACCCTAGCCAGCGAACGTGCCCTCGCGAGAGAGAGAGAGAGAGAGAGAGAGAGAGAGTGGGAGAGAGAGAGAGAGAGAGGATGGGATCGATCGGAGAAGGCGAAGAGTTCTACGTTAGGTACTACGTAGGGCACAAGGGAAAGTTCGGTCACGAGTTCTTGGAGTTCGAGTTCCAACCGGAGGGCAAGCTCCGATACGCCAACAACTCCAATTACAAGAATGACACCATGATCCGAAAGGAGGTGTTCCTGTCCCCCGCTGTCCTCCGAGAAGCTCGCCGCATCATCGCCGACAGCGAGGTGCTCAAATTTTATTGTTTTTCCCTGTTACCTCCATTCTGCGCGCCCTTATTTTTCAATTTATGCTTAAGTTTTGTTTTGTTTTTGTACTTGTAAGTTTATGTGTTTGCTTGCGTTATATTTAGTTGGGAATTTGGGGGTTGTGGAGTGACCTGTTTGCTGCATAGATTATGATTATTAATTAATTAATTTTTGGGTTTGTGTGATTGTTTGCTGAAATAATGGGTTTTGGATAGATTATGAGGGAAGACGATGTGAACTGGCCAGAGCCTGACCGTATTGGGCGGCAAGAGCTTGAGATCGTGATGGGCAACGAGCATATCTCATTCGCAACTTCAAAGATTGGGTCTCTTGTGGATGTTCAAAGTAGTAACGACCCTGAGGGCCTTCGGATTTTCTATTATCTTGTTCAGGTCAGCTTCATATATTCACCATGTGTTTTTTATTCTTAGTTAGGTTATGTCCTGTTGGATTCTATTTCAGTCTTTTGATATTTGTTTGAAAGTCTGCTAAAAAAATAATATAGAATAGAATAAGCATGTTTGGAAATTTTGTTTATATTTTGTATTGAAAGTGTATTTGAGGTTTTTTTTTTGAAAAATGTAAAACGCTCAAATATTTGACCCTTTTTAAAATTTTGAACACACCTTACATTATTGTCAAACATGTTTTTGCATTTGAACTTTTGAATTTGATACAATCTAAAAAACAGAAAACAAAAATGGCAGCGCCACTTTAAGGCTTATTCAGTAGTATTTTGCCTTTTTTTTGTTTTTTTACATAGACATGATTTTCAAAATGATAAGAAAACAAAAGTCTACCCTGGTAAAAAATAGCTCCACTTTAATGCCTATTCATTAATGCTGGCAAAATTTGTATCAGTTTTTTTAAATTTGTTTTAAAAATATGGTTTGTAAAAGTTTTTTTTTCTTGTTTTTGCTGTGCTTTTTGTATGGCTTTGATTTCAAAAGGTTAAAAACAGAAACATGTTTGGCAATTGTCATTTGTGTTCAACATGCATGAACATGAAAAAAATTAACAATGTATTAAAATGTTTCCAATGCAAACTTGAACTCATGAATTGTCAATTTTTCCCTCCTCGCCATCATTAGATTTGTAACCTTGAACTTCTTCTTGTGTTTTTTTTCAGAATTTGCCTCTTCTTTGATTTGGTGTGATGTAGAATATTTAGAGCTTCTAGAGGTAGAAGTACCTGCCCTTGGTGTGCTCTTTTTGGTTTATGATCTTGTATGAAACCTACCCTCGCCAACTTCGGCAGCGTTAGCAACAACAATGCTTTTCAAGAAATCATTCTAAAAAACAAGATCATTATCATCTTCGTTAGGCTTTCCATCCATTTGCCCAACCAACCATTCATTAAAGTCATCTATTTTTGCCAATGATATAGGGTCTATGACATTACACATATTGTATTGATGCTTCAAAGCTTGATTGTACCTGATAAATACTAACTCATCTAGGCACTTTTGTGATAGCTTATTTCTTTTCTTATTGAAGTTTTACAAGATTTTTAAATTACAACCAATTAGAATTTAGTAACTCATCTAGTTTGGCGGGAGCGGAACGCGCGTGTTTTTGAGGATACGGAGCGGCCCGCTGCTGAGCTTTCTTGTACTTTTTTTCGTTCTTTGGGTGATTGGTTGTATGCTTCGGGCGGGATGTGTTATTCTTCCATTTGGGATGTGGTGGATGGTTGCTCTTTTTGATTGGGTTGTTGTTTTCGTTTTTGTATTCTCGCCTATCGTGAACTTCTTGTGTGCGTTTTGATTCTCGTGAATCAATAAATTCTCCTACTTATCAAAAAGAATTTAGTGATTCATTATTTCATGAAATTATACACAATAAAATATTCACTTATATGTTCAAAAACACTTAATTTCTTTGATAACTAGTTGCATTGCAAGTGACGGGAAGAACTTTGATGGCCAATCTTTGCAATTTGGAATTAAAGGTCCAAATGAAGACCATGAACTTTTTATATTTATCATTGACTATAATCAGTAACCTTTAATAAATTATAAAATGAAAGTTATAAAAAAACTTTAGTAACTTTATCAACTTAGTTTGTTGTGTAATAGCGATGTCATGTCCAAAGATACCTTCAACATTCTTATACAAAGTTAACTGTACACTAATCTTATCTTGCTTTTCAATGAAAGGAATCAATCTTTGCATGCAGTATAGGCTTGACATCATTTATGCATATTGCTCAATAGATGAATTTTCATAAAAGAATTGAGAGTTCAAAAAGTACCCAATTGCATGTAAAGGTTGATGAAGCTAACAATTTCACCTATTGTCAATAATAACAAATAATCCATAACCCTATTATCCTCTTTGTAGCTCCTACCATATATCCTATTGGAATCTTTTATTTCCTATCAACTAAGAAGTTCACTAACAAGTGGAGTTGTCAACTTAAGGGAGCGAACAATGATTTTTCAAAAAGGAAGGCTTCAAAATAATTTGAGCAACCTTATTCCTCTTCTGCTCATTTGGAATTTATTCAGTACTCTAAAGTAAATATCTTTATGAAGTTATCTTTTTTGCGATGCAAGTGTTAGGAAGACAGTAGGAAATCTGGTGAGAGAAGGCCTAGCTACTACTTTTGTTTTGTGAAGCATCTCATCATGCTTAACAAGTATGGACGATCATACGTATAAGCATTTACTTCCATTGCACTTTTCAATGTTTTATTGATGGTAGGTCATAGGTGTTTTTCTAATGTCTTCTAACATTAAATCTATACAATGAGCAGTGAATAGCGATCAATATAAATACGGGTGCTTTGCTTCCAGCAATCTTCATATTACATGTTTCATATTTGGATTTTAATTTTTTTAAAATAAATAGATTATAAACTAACAAATTTACAAACAAATTCATTATAATTCATGATTAAAATGAAAATATAGCATACATGATTTTAAATTTAATGGTTACGGGTTACCTATCATCACATAATTTGAAGCACTATCTGTTATGACTTGAACAACATAAGCCTTTGTAGCACATTTTTTTAACCCGTGTTGTAGAAGGGGATGGTTTTGTGTGTCCAGAAAGAGAGAAGAAGAGAGGAGGAGAGGAAAGAAGAAGAAGAAAAGAGAGTACACGGGAGTTGCATGAAAGGAGAGAAGAAGAAGAAGGGCTGCTCTAGGGCTGGAACTCATACGATCTAGTTCTTATTCCTTTTTTTAAGGTCGCTCAAGGTCATTAGGTGCACTTTTTGTGCGCCTTCCGCTCGAGGAAAAAAACACCAAAGGTGTGCTTTTGGTGGGTTTCATGGACCTCGCCTCGCCTAGCATGAAACCAGGCCCAACCCTTGCTTCCACCTTTGCGCCTAAGCGCACCTTACGTGCACACCTTTAATAACTATGTTTACGTGAATATGAATATTTTAATTTCCCTTTGTTGGAATCGTAAGTGAAGCCTTCTCAGTTCTCATGGTTGCATTAATATTTTGTGCCTGCCCCAACTTCTATGTGAAAAAGGATAATGAGGCATTTCCCTCAGGTTGCATATGGTCCGCTATTCATGGATTCTTTAAAATTATCCTTCACAGCCTGGGGATGCGGCACATGTATAAATCAAGTAGAATTTTTAGGAGGGTTAGTTACAGTGTAAATTCAACACCCAGCGGCTTTTCTTTAAAGAAAAGGCCTTACCGTCCCATATTCCCATTGTAACATTTTAAACACTAAGTTTTCTGTGTCTTAACAAGCCCTTAACTTTGGCATCAAGATAGAATTTTTTTGAAGTTGTCATACAATGCATAAATTATTTCTCTCTCTCTCTCTCTCTCTATATATATATATATATATATATATATCAATTTAAAAGAGGAAAAGTAGCTGGCCCCCTTAACAGCCTTTTTCAATGTGAATCTTGGGGGTTGCTTCTTTGGTTCCTCCATGTTTCCGGCAAAAATTTTATTCTACTTATTTAATTTGAAAAGATGGAGGTAAAAACCTCATTGTTTTCTGCTAAAGCCTGGACACTTGCCCAGGCTTTTTTTTAATAGGAGGAGAGAGGTGAAGGGGGTGGGAAACGGGTGCCTTGGATGTCACAGAGATGCTGATATGAGGTGGCGGAGTGGTTAAACAAGTCATGACTGTTAATTTTTGTGATACTGGGTTTTACTTTTTATTTAGTCATGTTGCTAATTATTAGAGTTGAGTGCTATCTGTGGCTGTATGGACTGGAAAAGCTTTGGAGAGATCTTCATTCGTTTTTGGATTAAAAAAGTTTTCTCATTTGTCTATAAATGTTATTCTTACCTTGATTCCTTGTGTATAAGCTGAGAAAACAGTTCCTACATTGAGTGTACTGTTGTTGTCTTTTTTTTTTTTTTTTGGTTTATTTTTTGCTTTGAAGGTATTGTAAATTTCAGTGCAAATATATGAAAAACTAATATTTGCTGCCCTATTGGAGCCAAACCTGACAAATTTCGGACTTTCCAGTGTAGGCGCCATATGTCTTTCCAAGTAATCTTTGTTTCTCATGTTGTTACAGGACCTGAAGTGCTTTGTGTTCTCTCTCATCTCCCTCCACTTCAAGATCAAGCCCATATGAGAAGGATTTCCTTTTCCAGGCCACTCCAAGATCAAGTCCATAAAAGAAGGATTTCTTTTTTCCTTTGGTAGTGCTCTGAGTTGGAAGATGTTTTTTTTTCTATTGGATTTATAATGATAATCTTTTGCAGTGTGTAGGCCTGTCATTCGATGTTCTTTTCCGCCCCGACTTGTTGGACATATATTTGCTTAGTGACCTTGTATTCTATTGTAAAACCTCTTTTGTTTGCAAGGCGAAATTGGTCTGGTTCTTGTTTTTTTTTTTTTGGCCCTTTAGTGGGTCGACAACAAACATTTTGATTGATTTTTTTAGTTGAATGTTGGCTTATCCTATTCTTATGAAGATTAGGGTTGGGACAATGGATGTGTTTGCTGCTATCAGTTTGCAGGAGGAACTTGTTTAATAGTGTGATCAAATTATGGAATTGCATTTGAAATTTGCTGCCTTGGTCTTAGCATTCACAATTCATTACTTGGCATTGAAGACATTGTATGGCTTTGCTTTTCATGGTGGCTTTGGTAACCAAAGCCAACCCTGCAAGATTTGTGCCATTTTTAGCCGTGATTGCTAGGGCAGCAGCCGTTATTGTTGTCTATCATGCACTATCACAGTGTATTGGCAGCTGTCCAACAATTCATCATTGCGTGCAGCCCGGTAAATCAAAACAAACTCGGTGCGGAGGGTTCTCGTTGAATTGGCGACCCCTGCCGGCCCCGTTCTTAGTCTTTCAAGCATAATTAGAGGCAGGCTAACGTTTAACTTCGCTTCCAAAGTGAAATAAAGTTTAAATAAAATTTTCAAAAATAAAATAAAATTTTCGTTTTTTACTTTAGCTTTTAATGTTTTTTTGTTTAAAATTTATCTGATTTGCCTGTTCTTACAAGTTTTTTACGTTATGTTAGAGATGTCAGGGGGTTCAAATCCTGATTTTTTCTAAATAAAAATAATGCAATTTTGAAAATAGGCTCACTGATGTAGTTCAATTTTGTTTTAATTTGGGTTTCTTTGAAGCCGTGTTTCACAAAGTTGAATTTTAATTAAATTAGAGTTCTGAAGTCAAGTTCAGATTGAGTGGGGCGTAAAATACATTAAAGTCAATTTTAGATTATTAATACCTGATTTTATGAAGATCCAGTTGTTGTGGGGACTACTTCTTCTTCTTCTTCTCCTTTTAAATAATTTATCTATCCTTCCCTCATTCTAGGGTTGTGGCATATGCAGAAGCTGTCTTCCCATATGCAGTTAGATTTTCCTGAATAGGTAGCCATGGTTGTTCAAAAATTTATTTTTTCAAGTATTAACAATATTCAAGCTCAAATTTTTTAGAGATGGTGATTATTAGAAATATATCTAAAGGTTCCTAATATTAATACTATTTAAAGTTTAGCAAATAAAGAGAAACTAAAGCTGCTCAATTTCTTGAGGTATGTTTTTATTCCTTTCTTTACTAAAATCTTAATTGGAAGTTTTCTAAAACTATCCTATCATATATTGTTGTAATTCTACAATTGTTGGTGCCCTGATTGAAGAGTCTGAGCTAACAGTGAAATTTTCTGGGTTTAGATGGCTCCTTGATGCTGGAGCAACAATGATAGCTTTTCATTTTTGTTAATATCCTTTTTCCCTTGTTTCAGATGAGAAAAAGGCATCAGAAGGTGATAATGGCAGTGTACGACAAGCTACTGGAAAAATCTTTCAAGATAAAGCAGAAATGAGGAAAATGAGCAGAGGAAGGCGATCAAAGAGATCGTCCAGAGCTGTCCTAAAAGATCCTAATCCTTGTTACAATTTAGGAGATAATTTTCTGCCGTATTTTTCTCATTGAATTAATACAATTATATAGACATTCATTTACCCTATGCACATTCACCCTATGGCGTTATAACTATGGCGCCTGATATTAATTTTACATTTAAAGGCTATACACAGCTCACACTATAGCTCATGCGGGTATCACACCTCCAGTCTGTATGTACAGCTCATGCCAACAATCCTACTACCGTAATACCTTCCTTTCCAGCAAAGAAAAGGGTTCAGGTGATAGAGGAGGGTTCGAATGAGAATTCTAAAAGACGTAATGAAAATGGAGAACTGGTTCTTTCACCTTTCTTCTGGTTGAGAGAGGATGAAGATGTAGAAAAATTAAGTCAGCTTTCAGAACAAGACCAAGATATAGAGATTCATCTGCTGAAAGCTCCGTCATTTAGTGTATTAAAGATTCTGAAGATGAAATGCCCTCAAAACTCAATAATCTTCAATTACAATTGATGACAAATTACACAGCAAGACGGAGAAGTCCAACAAACAAGATAGAACTTTGAATAAAGGGGTTGCAAAAGTGATACATTAAGAAAGTTCCAGATAAAGTTCTTTAAAGTTGTGATGGTACATACATATGCCAAAGCTCTTTTTGTTGCAGAAACAAGTGAAAGGAACTGCTATGGTCTGGACATTAAAAAATTAACTAATAAAAAGGCTAAGAAGGTTGGCTCCAATGAAGAAGTCATCATTTGTCCATCTGAAAATAAGAGGGATAAGGTCTCAGTTTCTGAGCTGAGCTTATCTGTCGCAAGAGATGAGGGTGAAAAGGCTTCTGATTTTGTTACAAAATCCAAGATACACGACAGACAAAAATCTTCAACAAGTAGAAGTGTAGAACAGGCAATGGATTGTCAAGGTGTTCCAAAAGACTTAAAGTTTCTAATGATGATGTCCCTAGAAATGAGGTCACGGTTTCTTAGCTGTGCTTGTTATCTCTCCCAACATCCGAGGATGAGAAAGCTTCTGGCCTCGGTAGAAAAACCAAGTCTTCAATTCATAATAACGGGTTGTTAAGGTGTTCCAAGAAATTGAAAGTTTCTATTGATGATGTCCCTAGAAACGAACTTATTGCCGATGACATTAAAAATTAATAGAAGGTTCCCCGCTGTGCGTCCTGTCATTCTGCGAAAGATTCTGAGGTACCCTTTTTGTTTTATCATCTTTAGAATTAATTTTTTATTCATAGGCTGATCATTTCATATGCCAGAAAAAATGCCGTACGCATGGTTGACAATATAAATTGTAGGCTACAGGACAGATGATACACTAATTTAATGGCAAGCCTGGCCGTCCAAGCAGGTTTCAGTGGAGGAGGCAACATAATACACTCACACAAACACAAGAATTGTGCTGAATTAATGGTATAAGAAAACCAGATGCTCATAGGGCAGAGGAGGATAGGTAAAGAGAAGGCCCACACAGGATACGTGATTTCAAAACCAGCTAAGTCGCCGTTCTCGGAGTAAAAAGGAGAGCAGACATTAAATTAAAGCCTGGGGACGAAGCACCTGACGGTCCGATTAAGGTAAAAGTCGTCGTTGGATTTTATGCCCGAACAGGCAAGAGAATAAAAGAAAAAGATTTTAATCAACAACTATTTTCTTTTCTTCCCAAATCTTTCCAAAAGAAAATGAATAACTTCGTCTGCAAATCCTTTCTTTTTCGTTCACATTTACTCAAGATACAAATGTGCATATGCTTTCCGTCCAAGATGCAAAGACACCTAAGTTTCATATTTAATATATATATATAGTTTTTATTACTATAATATTTATAATTTATCAATAAATTAATATTTTACAATTTTAGAGTTCAATATTTAAACTATTTCAAACATTTTAAAGTATTTTTACTAGGCTAAAATAATTTTTTTATGCTTTTACACTTTTTATGAATGAAATAACATGTGCCAACGCTATTTAAAAACAGATAATTTTGCGTTACTAGTTTAACTTGTTTTTTGCTTTTTAAAATAGATTTTTATTGTTAAGAGAAGAATAGGTAATTCAAAAGTCATTTGATATATATTTTCTGAATAAAATATTTTTTTAAAAATTAATTTATCAATATTTTATGTTTTCAAACATAAATTCATTTTGGCAGACACCTAAATTATTATTATTTTCCCTACTTTTTAATCTATATGTCCACTATATATATATATTCCAAATTAAATTTTTGTGGCACCCAATTTTTTTAAAAAACATATTCTTTCTATTATTAAACATAATTTGTTTTAAAAAATCTTAATTCATTAATCAATTCCAATAAAAACTTAAATTATGTTAAAAATACATATTAAAAAATAAATAATATTATATTAGAAAAGTATTTTAAATTAATGTGTTAATTTAAAATATTTTTTATTTATATATATAATTATTAATTATATGATCTGAAGTCTGAACTAGGGCTGAGCAGAAAAACCGACAAATCGATTTAACTCGATAAATCGACCGATCGAAAACCGAATAAACCGATGTTTATTTGGATGGATTGACTTGCCTTTCAATCCGATCAAAAACCGAATAAATCGATTAGATAAATAGTATAACCTGCCCAAATTGACCGATGAACACTATTGGATGAGAAATTTTCTCTGACATAGTAAGAAATATAAAAATTTTATGAATTCAAAGTGAAAGTTTATTGATTGCGGACTTCCTAAGTTTAATCTAAAGGTATTTTTGATGACGATAATTTATTTGATTTGTTTTGTTGAGATTAGATATTAGATTTTGTATTCTAGTTTGTATTAAAGTTGTGAATTTAATTTGAGAAATTGGTAATGCTAGGGTTGAGCAGAAAAACTGTTAACTCAATTTAACCCGACAAATCGACCGATAAAAAATCAAATAAATCGAAAACTGAATAACCGATTTGAATGAGTTAAGTAATTCTATCAGGCCAAAAACTAAAAATTTAATTTAACAAAGTGATATAATCTATCGATGATCACTTATAGTCTGCTAATTCAACAATTGAACCAATAATCTAATCATTCAGTGCCTTAATTAATATCCGGTCCAATTAACTCAAAGTCAAATAGCGCTAAATGTTACATACAGGTCAAGAGATTGAGCTAGGTCCTAGGTGTTTATTTTCGTACTCTCCACTTTTTTTTTTCAAAAACATTTCATATATATATATATATATATGTGTGTGTGTGTGTGTATTTTTCTTGAATAAAAGTCAATGGTTGATGATGAACAGTGCTGGTAAAAGGTCAAAGTCAACATTTTAGGTGGCGGTCATGCCAGCGTCTAGTTGGGCTCCAGTCAGTGGTCTAGTTGCAAAGCAAACCAGAGCGGCTTGATCCCAAAACGTCAATCCAGCAGTTCTTGCTTATGTTAACACGACTTTCCAGTGCTTCTTGATTTTGAAACGGTGCTGTTTTGATATCAGGAAGGCCTTGCTGATGTCAGGGTAACGAACCAGAGCTTCCTTAAACTTGAAGTAGATGGAGATTGCTATCCATCAGCATGACAAACCAAGGCAGTTTGATATCAAAACGGTTTCATTTTGTCCCCCAATGGACCATACTTTTCCATTCGCTTTTAAATTCACATACAAGATGTAAATGTCCAAAGGTAAGCAAAACTCAAACAATTTGACTTACAACTCAAAACTTGAACCAAATCGCTCCATATTTTCTAAAAACTGATCAACTTGATATTTTTGATCAATAAAATCAATTTGAACGAAAAAAATGGATCAAAAACAAATAGAGTGCATAATAGTAAGTGTGACAATTTTGACCTGTCTTGATATGTCATCGGGTCGGGTTCGGATCTTATCTGATTCATTTTGACTCGATATTTTTAAGCATGATTAAGCTAAAAAATCCTGTGCCGACCCAACTCGATTTGTCCCGAAGTGCCCAAATATGCGAGTCGGGATGAGTTTGAGACAAACTGTAAAATTTTGAGTCAGATTCAACTCATAGTGACCCAACACGACCAGTTGATATGCCTACATATTAGCATCAAAATGAATTAATTGATATCTCATTATACTTTTTTTTATATATTTTTATATTGTCATTGATATCATTTGTTATATTCTCGAGTATTTAAATGCTAAAAAGCTAATGTAATTTTAGTTTTCTTTACTATAATATTTATATTTTATTAACAAATTAATTTTTAAGACTTTAGATTTGAATATTAAACTGATTCAAACATTCTAAAGTGTTTTTACTTACAATTTTTTAATCCTTTTACACTTTGCATAAAGGGAAAAAAACACACACACACACACACTTGTGTGTGTGTTGCAATGCAATCATAAATAACGTCATTCAACACATGCTTTCGTTGTTGTTTGTCTGTTATCGTCGTCAGTTCATCCACACCTTTTGTTGATTTAGCTGTTGCTTATATGCATATTTTGTTGACGCTTGTTAAATATTGTGCTGCAGCTTGAGTCTATTTACATTTGTAGTTTCGATCTCTTGCAATCACATTTTTTTCAATTAAAATCGTGTAAACTCTAAATTACTTGTTAATTAAACAACCTATAATTTGGCATATTGAAAATTTATTCTAACTTCGTGATTTTTCCCTTCATTTATTTTCTTTTCTACCAGTTCATGCATTTTCACATCTACGAAATCAGATTCGAACCTGTCCTATCTGTAAAGTTCTGTATTAGCGCGGAGGGAATGTTTGTACTTATAAAATAATACATTTTGTTTGAATTTACAAAATATCATGCTCGTACAAGAATGATGGATTTTCTTTATTTTTGTTCATAAAATAAAAACAATCAATTTAAATTGTTGCTGTCATTGCCGATAAGCATCAGGGTCGGCCTCCAGATTTTAAGGGCTCAAGACAATCATTAAAATAAAATCCCTAGAACATTTACGGCGAATTCAATAAAAGTTACTAAATAATTAAAAAATAACTAAAACATTAAAAACAGCCCTCTAACTCAACAAATCTCAAATTTATTAAGTCATTTAAACTAAGTATTTATTATTTTTAATTAAAATATTTAACGCAGACACAAACACTCATCACCATCTATCATAACACTCCTGCCTCCGTCAATCTTTTTTTCTTGACACCATCACCATCTAACGCAAAAAAGAATTGAAAAAAACGAGCTCCACTATGGGTACAAGCGCTTAAGCAAAAAAAAAAAAAAAAACCCACGGCACCGTCAATCTTTCTTCTTGGTTCTACTGCACCCTATTAACCATTTACAATAATTATTTTCAGCCGGATTATTTTGATTAACTCCTTTTTTACCTACATTATTTAGTGTAATTACACAAGGGGTAACAATTCTATCCCGTCTCGGGCCGCCCTGACTGCCCCGATACATTATCAGGTCAGGATTGATTCTTATCCCTGCGACAGGTGCTTTCCCCAAGAGGGTCTCCTGAAAAAGCAGACACTATTACTACCTTTAGAGTGTTCTTTTTGGAATGAGTAAAACAGAAAATCGATAGCTCTAGAGAGATGACATCGAATTACTGCTACCCGTGGTTGATATTTTTAAGCAGAATTAAGCTAAAAAACTCTTTTTCATCCTACTCCAAGACGAATTCGAGATAAGCTATAAAAATTCGAATCTAATAGTACTCAAACCTAATCCGTTACCATGCCTAAGTTGTGCCTCTTTAATCCTGCACCTTGGTCTTATTTTTCTTTTAAGTAACAGTGCGCACCGATGCTTGTACATAACAATACTGTTTTTTCCTCTTCAAATCTTTCCACGCTTTATTGCAGGTGTAACCTTTGACTACTTCCAAAATCAAATTTTGCTCGTTACGATTTCCGTCCGACAAGTCAAGTTCAAATGGAGAGGAAAAAAATGATAAGGGCGCGGGCACTATCGCGTAGGTTCCTAAATATCAGGGATATTTTACAGCTAAATTTTACAGATTCGGCTGAGGTTAACAGTGAAAAATAAGAAGTTTTTTTTTTTTTTTGTACAAAAACGTCCTTTCAACTTGGTTTCCTATGAAGACTCCTTCGCTTTGCCTTCGTCGCACTAGCTCTCCGAGCCACATCCCACGCCCTCTGTGGGGCGCGGACACCCATCTGTGAAGCAAAAAATGACTCGTACCCAGGAGAATCAAATGCAAAACCGGTATGCTTTGATGCCTGCCGAGGAAGTTGAGTTAATGCATAGCTCCTTGACTCGTTCGGAGTAAGTTCACTTCTTATCTCTAGCAAATTAGACCTGCTGCCACCATCCATCTCATGCCTGTGAATTTCCTGAACAATCTGGTAGTCATAAGGGAAGAACCATCTCTGGACCCTGAAATGCAGAGTGTATTGAAGTCGTCAGCAAGTATCACATAAAAGGACCAAAATGTCAACAAACAAGGTTTTTTTACTCGGCAATATCCTGGTCACTGAAAAACATAGTGTACATTTAAGCTCAAAGTAACCACGCAGCACATCTGTAAATAAATAAGAAATCATGGGACGAACAATGATTTTCAGCCCACTCCAAGGACTAACAAAGTTGAGGCACTTCTCTAGACAAGGAATGCATTCAAAGTACACATGAAATATTTAGCACATGATTGGTGCTACGATGAGGTTTCCTATAGGAGTTATTGGGTGATGCAGTGATATGCAAAATCTGCTTCCGTAAGGTCTTTGTGTGCCAGGATCATCATGTGATGGTAGTCAGTGATGATAGAGCGCACACAAAAAGAATATACAATAAAGTGCATGCAATTATCAACATCAGTGCCAGTGTGCCACCAACATGATCCATGTATATATCATGCTTGTCTATCAGCAATGATGAGTACACAGAAGCAGGAACATCAAGAACAGGCTTCCCTGTGCACATAAAAACATAACACCACAACAATATATTTTGTATAAGTCTTACCCTTGGTATATAAAATCACCAAAAAGGGCCACAATGGGAACAAGCAGCAGTACAAGGTAGAAGTAGAATGTACTCATTAAAACATAAATGACGAAATAAACATTCTCCTGCATAGAAAGTAATCAATGAGAAAGTTGGCACATAAAAATGAAATTGGGGGAGCAAGAAATTTCATACAATGAGCACTCACATTTCTATCAAACGGTGTCATAATACCAGAATATACAAAGATGAATATGAACCACGTAAGTATGCTTCCCCCAACACTTATATGATGCCATCTAGTAATCACATTACAGATCATAAGAAGACGCAAATTTACAGTTACAACAACACAAGTGAAAGCCATTGTGCTGACATCCCAGTGACCAAAAATCTTTCCAAAAGAATTATGAGGGCCAGAACTGGAAGCAGTCACAAAGTGAAAAAGGACTAGCGACTGATAAAATGCAAAGAAGGCCCAAATCCCTACAACTCTCCATTTAAAGTAGGTATTTCTGATTCCCTCTCTGTATAGCTCAGGATACTTCTTGGAAAGGGATGCACTAACATCCTGCCAAAAAACAGTTGAACACAGGTCAACAAGAAAAGAAGGGATTCGCTGTTGTTGGAATAATTTTCTAATTAAATTTATATTTTAAAATTTTGAAAAAATAGAAAATGGGAAAAAATGTATAGGAAATTACCCTATAAATTTCCCTTTTTTAGAATAAATAAAAAAATGAAGGTATTTCAGAACGTAAATGGAACAGGCATGCAAACCAAACAACATTTGAAATAAACATGTAGTCCCTTTTCTTTACTAATAGTAAAAAAATAACTAAAAAAACTCAAACCAACTGATGGTATTTGATTATTTGCTTGATATATATATATATATATATATAAACAACTTTCCGTACTAAAAAGGTCTTATTACAATTTTCAATAAATAAATAAATAAATAAATAAAACCAAGTGATGGCATTTAATTCCACAATTCCAATAAAATACTTTCTATAGATTAACTGGAACTACACAATACCTTGTCAAACAGACCAACAATTATCACAGGCAGAGCTGTGAATATAACATTATACAAAGACTGGAACCAATCCTCATAAAACCTTTGACCAGAAAATCCAGTGTGAAAAGTGAACCAAAATTGAGTCAAGGTGAAGGTAAGGTTCTTGTAAAAGAAGTACGTAACAACCTGAAACATAAAACACTTATGGATGTAACATATAACAGAAGGGAATGGAATTTAAAGGTTTCAATATAAAGAAGTTAGACCTTGCATATCCTAAGATAAGACAATCGCCCATGCACAAGAAGCAAATCCTCTAGAAAACGAAACTGAGCTATAGCAAAATCACTAGCCATCACTGCTTGCATTCCTTCCATCCCACTTATACCGATCCCAACATGAGCAGCTTGAATCATGCTAACATCATTAGCACCATCCCCAATACTAAGTGTAATTTTTTGTGCACCTCTTCTGACAAGCCTTGTAACCTGCAAAAAAAAAAAATCTACCTTGATATGTGTAACAGTTTTGTCAACTTACATGCACTTTAAAGTTCAATGTGTGAAATAAATTATGGTTAATGCATGAATGGAGGGAAGTTGAGGCCTTCTCTGATTCTTTTACAAAAAGGTCCTGAAGAATGAACAGGGAGCCTCAATATCTTGCGTAAAATGAAATTAATGCTCACCATTGATTGGTTCTTTAACATCACAATATATGGGAAAGAGTGCACATGCCCTTCTTCGGACATCGCTTCTCTTTATAATAGGTGTACGATAAAAAATAGGAAACTCCAACAACGTGAAAATCCTATGAAATAAAGAAGGGATAAAATTCCCATATATGGTAAATCTAACATAATATAATTATATATAATCATATCTCCAGACTCTAATATTACTCTATAATATATATCAGCGAATAATATCTCACTGATGTATATCCTAATAATATTAAATATAATGATATCTTCAACAAATAAACCATAATCAGAAAACCAAGGATTGCCCTGTAAACTCTGCTTTTTAAACAATTTCCATGACAGCAGGTCCAAAATGGCCTGAACCGCAGGTAAAGAAGAAAGCTCTGAATAATGGAAATCAGCCAAACTGAAAAACTATTGGTTGGCAACCACAAATCATACTCACTCATAGATGCATTAATGCGTTATGTTTGATGTTCAGAATCAGAAGAATTAGCAGAACACAATTAAAAACTTCACCTGAGCTTTCTGCAATGGAGAAACTCGGCAGCAAACTACTGAACTACAATTTAAGCTCAGGTCGAGTAGCTTTACTCTTAACCTTGGGTCCAGTGCATACATCAAACACTTTCCGTCTATTACAAGAGCTAATTTTGGACCAGAATCAGTACGAAGATAATGTTGTGCTTCCTTAAGGCATTTATTTAGTTCTCTTTCAACTGTTTCTTTGATAAAGCATGTGATTTCCACTTGGTCACCCTAATCAAGAGAACTGAATATAAGGAAACGGAATGATATAGAACCATACTCAAAATAGAATCATCCTGAATAAGAAGAGGCTATTTACTCTGTTTTCAACTTCTTGGATTTCATCGGTTTCTGAACTGATAATGAATTGTTTCATGCGGTTGTCAATCAATCTGCATGCTGTAGTACATAGAAAAATAAAAGAATACGTTTTTACACACTAATAAGGAAATAACACCTTTTGAAAAATCAATATAAACATTATATTAACAGCTTTAAATAACTAACCATAGGCTATATTGATGGCTGTTTCCATCTTGTCCCCTGTTAGCACCCAAATCTTGATACCAGCTCTAGAGAGAGTTTCTATACATGACGGTACACCTTCTTGAAGCTTGTCTTCAATGGCAGTGCATCCAATCAAAATGAGATCATTTTCTATAAGTTCTGCCACCTGCATAAGTTTCAATAAACATGCATTAATAATAAACTACAATAGACCAGACCGTAGGGTCATACAAATAATAGTGTTAAGGGAGATTGAGGAAACATCGCCCGTTAAGTGAGACGTTGTGTATATTCACTTAATATCACACAGTGTACAACCTGTATATATAGTATTACATATGTGTTAGATATGGCAAAGACTACATATAGTATTGCTACTAATTTCTTTTCTAACACTCCTCCTCAAGTGGGAACATATATGTCAGATAACTCTAACTTGTTACAAAATTAATGTA
The DNA here is from genome assembly GCA_023512835.1 of Taxillus chinensis. NCBI lineage: Eukaryota > Viridiplantae > Streptophyta > Magnoliopsida > Santalales > Loranthaceae > Taxillus > Taxillus chinensis. The sequence goes on along the minus strand of CM042085.1, from coordinate 20,761,050 downwards.
TGCGATTACCCCTCAAAGACTTAATAAAGAAATCAACGAGTTAATGTTCAGTTCGGATGTGGGTGAGCTCAATGTCATTGCTCCGTACCTTTCTACGTATAAAATGACAATCAACTTCAATATGCCTCGTCCTTTAATGGAATACTGAATCGGAAGCGATGTAAATAATAGATTGACTATTATAATACAACACTAAGATGCGTGAAGAAGACAAGCCAATTTCTGATAATAACATTATCAATCATGTTAGTTCACCTACTACACGTGTTATTGCTTTATACTCAGCTTCTGCACTAGATTTCGACATCACATGATGTTTATTGTCTTTCAATGCTACAAGATTTCTACCAAGAAACACGTGATAACCAATAATGAACCTTCTATCAATTGGACATCCCGCTCAATCAGTATCAAAATAACCATGAATATCAAGATTACCTTGCTTGAAAAACAAAAGACCTCGTTCAAGTGCCCCTTTCAAACTTGACAATCCGTAACGTTGCATTTTAGTGGGTAGTACAATGAGCATTCATAAACCAGCTTATGAAGCTTACAACAAAGGAAATATCTTCTCTTTGAAGATTCAAAGAGAAAGTTCAATGAGGTTGTATTGTGATAATAAATCTTTTATCAACTTACAACCCAATACAACACGGCCGAATAAAGCACATTTATTAAGGAGAAGTTGGATAATGGCTTGATCTGTATATCTTATGTGACTATCCATTATCAATTGGTTGATATTCTCACTAAAGAGTTAAGCAGCCTAGTGTTTCAAAACATCTTATCCAAACTGGAAATGAAAAATATCTATTCACTAGTTTGAGAGGGAGTGTTGAGTTAATTCAAATTCATTAATATGATCAATCAGAAAGTCTAAATTGTATTTATTATATTAACACTTTAATTTTCCCACATTATATTCATTATTTGTATTTATGATTCATAGGTATTAATTGTTGTAAAACTCTTTAGTTTCTTAGGTATCGATTATTGTAACTCTTTAGTTTCTTAGGTATCAATTATTAAAATGCAATATATATATATATGTATCCACTGAATTAGCAAAATAAATAAAAATATTTCTATTTCTCACATATTGTAAAATACAACTCAACTACAAATACCTCATCCAATTTCTTTTCACGGTCTTGAAGAGCAGATTTTGCCTGGATAAACTTCTCATTCCAGCTTTCATATATATCAGAATTTAACTCTTTGTATGCTAAGCAGAGAGTGCGTAACCCAGAAGATCCAAATTGCTCCAAATGCTCCCTGCTTGTTTTCTTCAAGTCATTATTTCCGTCAATTAATCTTTCATAAATTACAGTATCAGCACCCTGTGACAAAGCAGAATCTATCTAAGCATCATATTCTTACTCGTGTTATTTAAGAATTTTCATCCACATACCTTGCAGTACAAGACAAGCCTGCCATCTGGGTAACGACATACAACAGATTGACGCTTCCTTGAACTAAACACACCACCATTATTCCAATAGGAGTTAGCATCATAGGAGTGAATGCTTTAGTTGAAAAAGTGTTATTACCTATTGAACTCAAGGACATTCAGAATCTCGTAAGACACATCTTGAATCTTCCCCAATTTTTCAATATGTGATTCACGAACATATATCATGGTAGGTGTACGCCTGAAAAAAGTAACAAACATTAAATCCAGGAAGCTCCTTGGAACATCATACCACTAAAGAATTGGAACGTCGTACAAAATATTACCTGCAATATTAATGACAAAGAAACAACTCCTTGGCACATCATGAAAAAATGGTGTCATCCAACATAAAATGCAAAATAAATAAAATTAAATTAAAATTTTCATATGAACGACTATTGGACCAACCATCCAATGACTAATTCAATAGGGTATTATAATATGATAGCATAAAATCCTACTCCAACATAGAAGGGACAATCAGGACTTCCATATAACTTTAAAAGAAAAATCCAAAATTCTTTGCAACAGTAACCAAAGCAGTCTCATCTAGGGATGCAGCTTGATATGTAACTTTTTATCGGGACTCATTACCTCTAGGTAGTATGGTATGACAAATTAGGTAAGAGCTCTATTTAAGTAACCTAATTTACTCCTATAATTAACACACATAATATATTTAAAATACAATTAATTACAATTCATTTCAACTCCCCTCTTAAATTAGCGCATAGATATTACACATGTCCAACTTGAATAAAATGTGTCAAAAGAAATACTAAAAACTGCATGAGTCATCATATTAACAAGTTAATTCACTCTTTTAATATAGAAAACCTTCATTACACCATTACTTAGATTATTTTTTATGTAATTTCTTTTTGAGTTCAATATACTTAGTTTGACTATGCTATACTAGATTATTAGCTATTTTGATGAGAGTTGTGTCATTAAAAAAAACCATTGGCTTCTAAGGGCTATAACTAAGGTTTCACAAAAGAAAATGTAGCCATGTAAGTTCTTTAGTGGCATGATGAAGAATACAATATTTGGCTTCTACAATAAACAAAGACATTACATTCTGTTTCTTACTTCTCTACGTTATCAAATTACTATTTACAAATGACACATACCCGAAAGTATGCATTTTATACTTAGAAAACATAATACCTTTGCCTAGAGAGGACTTTAAATATGCTAAAATGCAATTCACAACTCCCATGTATTGATTGCTGGAATTATGTATGAATTGACATACAATACTAACTACAAATGATATGTCAAGTCTAGTATGAGTTAGATAAGGTTTTCCACTAACCTTTGATATCTCTTGTAGTGTGGTCGGACAACCTTGTGTTCAAGTTTCATTCGAGGATGATAGACAATATTTGGATGGTAATGTACTTGTCAAACGGAGTGTTTTGACAGTAATTGAGTTTAATTTAGAATCGGAATCTTGTGAGGGTAATTATAATATTTTAATAAAAAAAATATAAATAGAGGAAAAAAGGAGAGAGAGCTTCACGTTCGGTCTTGGATGATATGTGAAGAGAGAAAGGGGGAAGAGCTAGGGTTTGCAAAAAAGGGGGAAGATGTAATTAGCATATCTGGACCGCAACCAATACAATTCAAGGTAGGAATTCATTCTCCTCATCTATATTTCTTTATTTCTTGCTATTACGAAGGATTAAACCAAAGATTTAACCTCAAATTCGTGAAATTTGGTTCATGAACCATATGAGTGAACTTTGGTTTTCTTGAGTTTTAATGCATCTTAGGTGTAAAATTGAGGCTAAACCATAGTATATGGACTTTGGGTATAAGTTTTTATGGTTTGGGGACATAAACAACCGAATTTATGAGTTTTGGGTCGAAAATGGCAAATTCAAGCTGACAGGTCGACTGTAAGTGACGAACTAGTGAGGGTGTTGGATTAAAATTGTGGGTTCAGTCGACTAGTTTGGTCGACCTGTGTGAGTTTAAAAGCGTTAAGTGTTGTGATCAACCATAATGGTCGACTGAGGTTCTGTAGGGTTTAATCGACCATGGTTTGGTCAACCAGGTGGGTTTCCAGTGCGTTCTTGGGTTTGCTTGACTAGGGTGGTCGTGTGAGGCATGGTCGACCAAAAAGGTTAGAAAGTTGATCAACCATGTGGGTTTTCGAGGAGTGGTCGAGTGAAGGCTGATCGACTGAATGTCCTATGTTTTGGTTGACCAGGGCGAGTTTGAGTGTGTTTAGTTGACTAGTGTAGTCGAGTGGAGGTGGGAATCGAACTGGAGTAGTTTCAGTAAACCAAGGCTGCCTGGTTTTTTTGTTATTTTTCCATTTTGTCTTTGTGGTTTGCTCCGAGGCATTGTGGAGAGTCTAAAGGGGAGACTTAGGACTGTAAACCTATGAGTTTGAGAGGACTTAAGAGGTCTAGCTTGCCTTTCTATGTATGTATGCTTTGCCTTGATTTAATATGCATGAGAGGCCATGATTGTTGTATGTGTGTTGTTTGTTCAATGTGGTTGGTAGATGTATAAAAAGCCATGATTGTTTAGATTCACGTATTTAGCGATGACTTATGCATGTGAGGCCAACCCTGATGACAGGCCTGGGAGGCTATCATTGTCATGCTTAGGAGGTTAATATGCTTTGGAGGAATCGTTTGGAATTATCTGAGAGGTTGTGCTTGAGAGACTTACTTTGAAATGAGTTACATGAGTATATTGTTGGGGAGACATGATCTCTATTGAATTGCGATTGCTTACCTCTCCTGTTGTGTTTCTCTTTATTTGTTTTAGATACGTACAAGAACTAAAAGGTTCATCCGAGGTGAAAATTTCATTGTAGTTTCCTTTATTATTATTGTTTTCCTTTAGATTTTTTTGTTTTAAAACATGTTGTAATCCCAAAGAAAATAATTGGTGTATTTGGTTGTTGAGGATTGTAATGAAATTTCTATTTGTCTATGTATGAGCATATATGATTGATATAATTAGTAGGTGGAGACGGCACCCGTGCTAAGATCTCTTTATAGGTGTGATTACCAATCCCTTGTCTCTTCGGGTGCAGACATGAAATTCACTAATCAATTTTCTCGAGATAGAAATCCGAAGCGTGACACATCTCCTTCATGCAGAGCAGATGCACCAGCAATGGGGAATATCCTCGGACTCGTATGCCCTCAACCAAAAGACTAACAACAGCAAGGGCCTCCGCCTCAGCCAGAACGAAAACTCCCTTAGAGGAAAGGAGAACGTTGTTCAACAGGAATACAAAGCCGACTCCCCCTTGCTCCAAGCTCCGGACCTAGGGTCACCCTTGTGAGAGACATGTAAACTCGATCCTCAACCGTACATTTCATGTACTTATTATCAACAGGAAACTCTGTATCATTGGGTCCATGATAATCCAATTCCATGAAAATAAAATTCAGTTCATTGAATCATTCTGTGAGGGGTTGACCCTCACAACACAATTGAAAAGACTTCTTTATTAGTTCATGCACCAGAAAAGAATCAGATATATGAATGTAACTCTTCTTAACATTCTTTAATTGTTCTACATTGCACAAAATGTAACATCAGATTGAGAGTTATGAAATTAATAAGCCATGATTTAACAAGTACATTTTTAGCTTTCCATTCATCATAGTCCGAATGACTTTCTGAGGGTGTAGTCTTTCTTGTGATATATCTATTCTTATTCCTACCAGCAATAAGCAACTCAAAAAACTTAGACCAAATACGTATTTGTACCATCCAATATAATATGGATGGAAGTATGCTAAAGACCTTATTTAGGATCCAACAATAATGACCCATGCATGATATAAGGTCTCATCATTTTCCTGCCTTTCAAAACTAACTTCGTTCTCAAGGGAAATTTTTTCAAATTGTTCTACATTCATGATATCATGAACCATTAATTCCAAAAATTCATAATCCTTCAAAAATCCAAAATTCTTTTTCAAGGTTGACCCTTTCTTCGTTCGATAAGAAGACATGGTAATGATAGGATTATCCTCAAATTCTTCTTCAAACAAAATTATATTGGGACAGGTCTTGAAATTGAAATTAGTCTCAAAATCCTTTTTATATGCCGCTTGTTCAACGTCCTCCTTTGTATGAACCTCCTACTACACCGTCGCAAAAGTATGTTGTAAAATAGAGACAAAACATATCTCGGATCTATCATAAGCTTTGCTTTTTCCATCTATTCATCTTCCTCGGATCTGTCCTTTATCTTCTATTGCTCCTCCACAACATGCCAACTCTCCACACGTTCACCATGCCTAGGCCAGCCGTAATTCAGATCATTTTGAGTGCCAGTTGAGAAACCTGGCTCATGCATGAATCTATGTGATCCAAGATCATCTCTTAGAGATTGTCATTCTTTCCTTTTATATCCTACTAACAAATAATCAAGCTTCTCATTTGTCTTGTTGTGTGATCAAACATCTGCGCCATAGCGGCCCTCAATTCTGTTATGGAATTTTTTAGGGCTTTAAACCACTGCTTGTGAGTCTTTATCATCTCTTGCTCATATCTCTATGGAATTTTAATGAAGAATGACAAAAAACTTCAATGAAGAAAGATTATATCTTCATTCTTCGATCATAATACTCTCAATGAAATTGATAATTAAATGATAAATCTTAATTATGATCTATCAATAAAAGCAACAAATTATTAAAGACCTTATTTAGGATCAAACAATATAGAGAACAATAACAAAATTACTCAAACTCTAGCTCAAATAATTCAAGTAATTAATTAAAAAAGACAAAATATAAGAATAAATATCTAATTTGAGAGTTTATAATTGATAATAGCCAAACCGAGTTTCTATTCACATTCAATATAAGGCCTTTTCCAGGTAAAGGCTGGGAATTAAGAATTGAAAATTACTATAGTTTGAACTCACCCAAATCTTGCAAGAGCATGATTCCTGAAGATATTGTCTATACTATGCAAAAGTAAAGCAACAGGACATAAGCAGTGGATGGCGCACAACAATAGCTCATGAATAGTGTGGTAGACAAGGCATAGTCAATAAATCAATTGGTCATCATGCATGGGGTTTGAGAAATAGGTTGACTATCTATACAGAAAACGACAATACTTCATAGCTTGAACATGTGAGTTACTTCGAGATATGGCTCTCTTCAAAATATGGATTTCATCTTGAAGTAATTCATTACAGGTGTTGGAGCTTCGTCTTCGACATTGCTTCTCTTGAATGGCGCTTATATGATGTAGGGTCATAATAGAGTGTTGGTTCCTTGGATGGTGACAAGAGGTTGCAACTTGCTATCCGAGACCAAGTGTACCTTTTCGGTAGTAATGATGAAAGAATGATGATAGGTTAAATCAAACCTTCTTAACAACTGAGGCGACGACAGCAACAATAGCAACGAAGGTTACTCTTTGCGGTGGTGAGGTAGCTTTGTAACTCACGGTGATGCTATAGTGGTCATGATTAGGGCACGCAACACCTTGTGCTAGTGCATGGTGATAGCTATGACGACAGTGAATCATGGCTCGCAACAGAGAAGCATTGAGGCTGTTGCGCTCACGATTTATAACACACTATACAAGATTTGCGGATTACAGCAAAGAAGAGAGGTAAGAGAAGAGAATATAAAGGAGAAGCTGACCAAGAACAAAGAGAAGAATGAGAGGTTCTTACAAGAGTGGTGACCGATAGTTCTGGAACTAATTATGGTTAGGGTTTTGTTTTGCTCTAATTTCAAGTTGAAAATAAATTGTTTCTTATTCATTCATTGAATTAAATACAACTATATATATATATATATACAAGACATGGAAAACCAAATTAGATAAGGACCCTATTTAGGTAAGCTAATTTACTCATATAATTGCCATGCATAATACATTTAAAATACAACTAATTACAACTCATCCCAATTCATTTCAACTATCAGGACTTCCATATACCTATAAAAGAAAAATCCAAAATTCTTTGCAGCAGTAACCAAAGCAGCCTCATCTGGGGATGCAGCTTGATATGTAATTTTTTCTGGGGACTCATTACCTTCAGGTAGCACGGTATGACAAATGGCAAGGCATCTAAAGAATTCCTACACAAAATATAATGCACTTGATCAATTATATCCAATTATTAATGGCAAGTAACATCAATTGATCTGCTTCATTTTTAAATAGCAAACCCTAACATAAGACATGATAAAAATAATTTTTGAATACAACATTATGCTGTACAAGAAGAAAATGAACAACAAAATTGCTTTATACTACAATAGATTAAAATAAACTACCTTACACATATCCGCATTTGGCTCATTCCTCCAGGCACCTCCCATAAGCCTAGAGTCATCAAAATTGAAACCTTTATCACGCAGCACTGCGTTAGTTGACTTCTGTGCCTGCAAGGAATTCAATGATGTTAAAAATCACAATAGTTATGGATCAAGTTATGTTCTTGCCATAATTTCCGGTCATGTATACCTCTTGAACCTTCATGTCATTTCGCTGAGCTCCGCCCTGTTCAATTTCAGTAATACCAGTTCCATAAACCTCACCTCCAATTGAACACTTGAAGAATTCCATCAGATTTCTCGTTAGAGTTCCAGTTTTATCAGAAAATATGTACTCCACCTATTAAAAACAATACAAAATGAATCCATTAAAATTTAACTTTGAGAGGCAGCCCCTACGCAACTAGATTATAGAGAAGAACAAACAAAACAAGCCTTAAATATTGAAACTGATGTTAGCACTAAAGGTAGTCAATATTATATCAACCAACCTGCCCAAGTTCTTCATTCAAATTGGATGTTCGTGCCAGAGCAGGCGTGTTACTTTCAGCATGGTACATTCGCAAGTCCTTGTTGATAAATTGAGCGCACTGTATAAATTTTATCATCTGAATTTATAAAAGACAGGAAATCCATCAGTGAAAAGCCAATGCACAGCCGGAACAAGCTATAGAGACATTCTACGACTCACTTCAATGGACACATAAAGAGAGATAGGGATTATTGTTGAGTAGAGTGTGATCAAAGTAAACATGGTCAGAGCAGCAACCTGAAAGACCAACAAACAAAATTTACAGAGAAAAATAAATAATCAACAAAAGGCAGAATGTTGACCCAGAGGAAAAAATTACCAGAGCTCTGTTATTAGGGTTGAATTGATTTTCCACGCTTTCACCAAGGCTCAAGTAGTAGTACTTGCGATTTATGAAGAACCCACTGCAAAGTTTTATGAGACGAAATCAGAATTACATCATCGCTACTTAGAAATATGGAAGTCAAATCAGACTACTGACAAGGGAGTTCTATGTTATGGCATAATAAGTGAAAACAGGCAAGTAGATAATCAGACCTGCCTATGGCTCCAATGACACACATAGTGAAGAGAAAACCAAAAATAGTGAGTATGAGTTTATCGAGTTTTTTTTCTAGTGTACTTCTCTTAGAAGGAACATTCATGGAATTCATCATAACCTGCAAGTTGTTTGGAAGAGTCACAAAAAAACATTAAAATGAAAGTGTAGCATGGAGGGGGGGGGGGGGGGGGGGGGGCGGGAGGAGTTCTATATAGCAATTATTAGTAAATACTATCAAATTAAAGATATTATAAAAATACCAGAATTATAACAGCACCAACTATGTAGCATGGATGGAGAGGACACGGCCATTGAAATGCATAATGCAATAACATACCTTTGTTTCTTGTCCTGTGAATATAACAGCACCAACTATGTACTCAGTGTTCCTGAGACTGCATCCCTACAAAAATACCGGAATGCCAGCTAGATTTACTAAAACAAACAACAATTTGAACATTGACGGTTTAATTCAAAATGAAAAACATGGCGGATCATAGATTTTTTTTTTTGGGAATTTTCTTTCAAACTTATATAATTAATCAATCCCAAATAAATGCATAACCCAGAGAAAGATCATAGTAGAAAAATCTCTCATATCCCCAGTTGAATTATAGATTACTGTATATATTCTAAAGCATATCGATGTATTACATACCCTGGAAACACCTCCAAAGTTTAATTAGAATATTCTTTTCAAGAATTCCCACTGATATTTATCATCATCATAATTCAAAATACGTCAAAACCTCTGTAAGATTAAATAAGAATGCCCATCATGGCTAGTTCTAGCAAGGCCTCCAGAAGCCAATTACAAAGTTCTCAACAAGAATTTTAAGAAAATCATAAGTAAACTATTGATATTTATTATCTTAATTTAGAATCAATGAAAAACCTGCATACATTAATGACAACTATGGCCACCTTACTTTCTTAAAATAAAAAAAAAAAAAAAAGTGAACGACTACTGATATTTATCATCTTAATTTAGAATCAATGAAAAATCTGTACACATTGATAACTATGGCCATCCTTCTTTCTTAAAATTTATCATGTATTAAAATTCACACATAACTCCGCCTGTGCTTCACTGCCGGCCCCAAACCTGGATAAAGGAAGAGGATTGGGAAAGACTTGGAAAAAGCAGTGTTAAAATCCATCACATTTTTTAGTATAAATCACAACATAAGAAAAAAGCATTATGCCTTTTCCTACTAGCGATGCATTGTATCTTTGAGACCCGGAAGCAGTGATAAATACACAAGGCTCCTAAGTCATTGCTTAGAAGCAACGAGCCACGTCAATGCCTAAATAGGGTGTCAAATAAGCTAAGATATGTGGTTTACTTAGAAACCATAGTTTTAATTTACATTTAACTTCTTGAAACATAAGGTTTCTCACAGGTAAGATTGTAGAGCTAGTTAAGGTTATGATTAAAAGGAGTACTAAAATTTTGTGCTATCAAGAAACTAAATGGATAGGCGAGAAAGTTTGACATATAGGTAAGCAAGGCCACAAATTGGTGTTTTGCATACTGACACGACTCACAATTTAACGAAGATACATGACTAAACTATGGATAAAGCTTCTTAAACAATGGAAGTGACGGATAACCCAATTTACAATATTCCTCGAAGGGAAATATAACACCAAAGCAAGTAACACACGGACATAGTGGGGTATCAAGAATGTAGAGGCTCCCATATTAATGTCTTTTACCAATAATTTTCTGCGTCATAAGATTTTGAAATAAGCAATGATCGAAAAAAGAAGTGATGGAACAATTAAGATACGAATAAGCCGGCTTACTGAAATTAAATTAAAAAAAATTTAAATAAATGTAAGACCGATGACAAAGGTAGGAGAAGGATTGATGTAATTGTACTAGTCTCACGAACACAAAATGATGACCCATCAGTTAAGATAATCATAGATCGAGAAGTATAATGATGAAAATTAAAAAATAAACTAGACTTACTTGTCATCTGATTTGTGACATTAGAATCAATAATCCATTTGAAAGATGAGAAAAGAAAGTACTTACTTAGAGTATCCGAATCAACAATAGCAATAACAAAAGGAGATGAAGGCTTTATAATGATTTTTGAGTCTAAGCTCTTCTTTTCCATAATCACATTCCTAAATCCTTTTGGGGGAAGCTATCCCTACAGCCACTCATCTCATAAATTGACTTCCCTCCAAATGAAGGTACTCTTAACCTTCTATCCTAATTTAAACACTACTAATGATCATGTTCCTTGCATCTTTAGGTGTGATGCTTTTGTTCATATTCATAAAATTGAAGCAAACTTGATCCACGGACATTGAAATGCATATTTGTGATAGAATCGAAGCAAACTAGATGACTTGAAGACTCTAAGAGAAAGTCCAATGAGGTTGTATTGTGATAATAAATCTGCTATTAGTATAGCTCACAACCCAGTACAACACAATTGAACAAAACATATTGCAATCGATAAACACTTCATTAAGGAAAATTTGGATGATGGCTTGATCTGTACACCTTATGTGTCTACCCATAGTCAGTTGGACGATATTCTCACCAAAGGGTTAAACATACCGATGTTTCTAGACATCCTATTTGAGCTAGGAATGAAAAATAGCTATTCAATCGGCCTAAAGGAAAGTGTTGGAAGTTAATTCAAATTCATTAATGTGGAGAACCAAAAAATTTAGTTTGTAGTTATTACATTAACTCTTTAGTTTCCCCATACAATATTTATTATTTGTATTTATGTCTTATAGATATTAATTATTATAAAACTCTTTAATTTTGTAAGTATTAATTATTGTAAGACTATTTAGTTTCCTAGGTATTAATTTTTGTAAGACTTTACTTTCAAATACTAATTGTTGTAAAACCAAGAGTTAGGTTGCGATGTAAATATGTGTACATACATGTTAAGAAGGTGAATGAAACATTCTAATTTCTAACAAAAGCTATTCTTCCAACAATTCATCTCATAAATTAGCTTTGCTCCAAATCTTGAATCTCAGAGTCCAATAGAGATACTCTCAACCTTCTATCCTAACTCGTGCACTACAAATAACCTCGTTCGTCGAATATTTAGAAGTATGGCTTTTGTTCATATTCCCAGCCAAAATCAGGGCAAACATGATCCAAGAGCATTGACGTGTATCTTTGTAGGTTATTCTTCAACACAAGAAGGGTAAAAATGATATCATACTCCATTTCTATAAATTTAACTTTCAATAAAAGATAATCCTACTTCACCCCTCCTCTTCAAGGGGAGAATTCACCTTCATTATTAGAAGAAAAAGATGGAAACTTCCTTCTTGATCAACTATCTCTTCCCACATTTGCAACAATTACCATATCTGAACATGTTTCTAAATTCACGACTGAATCTCCAACCTTTCAACCCCTCATACTTGACTATGCTCTAGATAATGTGATTTCAAGGAAGCATATGACAGCCCCTAAATCTGTGCATGTCTAATATTCCACTATGAATCTCGTGTCTAAGGTAGCAATTACTAATTCCCCTGAATCTGTGCATGTTCAAGACTTCAGTCTAAATCCTACATCTAAGGTAACAATTCATAATTCCCCTGTACAAGTTTCTTTTTCCTGACCAAGATATTCCCATTACCATTAGAAAAGGCACTAGAATGTGAAAAAAAAACTTTTATATCCTCTTTCACATTTGGTGCCATTCATAAATTCACACCCTCCCATAAATTCTTCCTGGTTAGCTTAAATATCATTTTCATTCCTACCAACTTGTTTGGGGCTTTATCCAAAGAGTGCAGATAGGCCATGGATGTGAAGATGGAGGCACTGAAGAAGAATCAAACCTTGGAGTTGGTATCATTGAAAAAAACAAGAAGCTTGTGAGATATAAATGGATATACATTGTGAAGTATAGAGCTGATGGTTCAAAAGAGAGATACAAAGTGAGATTAGTAGCCAAGGGCTACACTCAAACCTATAGAATTGATTGCTTAAAGAGCTTTGCTTCGATTGCAAAAATAAATACTGTTAGATTATTGTTGGCTCTTACAGCTAATTATGGATGGAGCTTATAGCAGTTTGATGTTAAAACACCTTTTTACATAATGAGCTAGAGGATGAAATCTATATGGAAGTCTAATTAGGTTCATGGAGGTCTAACTAGGTTAGGGGGAGAAATTGACTACTAATATTGTGTGTAAATTGAAAAAAGTCTTATATGGTCTTAAATAATCACCAAGAGCATGGTTTAACTAAAAAAAAGGTTTGCAAAAGCTAAGTGAATCTTATGATATAAACAAAATCAAAGGGATCATATATTGTTCGTTAAATAATTACCAAAAGGGAAAGTTATAACTCTATGGGTTTATGTGAACAATTCTTGAATGAATGTTTAGCCAAGGAGTTTTACATAAAAACTCTAGGGAGTTCGGAATATTTTTCTGGGATTGAAGTGGCTCACTTTAAGCATGGCATCTTTATATCACAACAGACATACATCACAAATCTCCTCAAAGAAATAGGCACGATAGCATGGAAATTAGCAAGTACTCCAATTGATCCAAATCTTAAAATTTAATTAGTTGAAGAAGATACTCCGATAGATAAAGAAATATACCAACACTCGGTAAGGAAACTCATTTATCTATCTCACAGATAAATGATCCATTATCTTATCAGTCAATTTAGGCATAGCCCAAAGGAAGTTCACTTGCAGACAACATCCTAGGTGTTACAGTATCTTAAAAGAACACCATAGAAAGATATTCTAGGTAAATAGAATGAAGGTTTGGTTATTGAAGCTTACATAGATGCAGATTATGTCGAGTAAATTGTAGATATGAGGTCAACATCTAGATACTATATCTTTCTTGGCGAAAATCTAGTGACCTAGAGAAATAAGAAACAAAATGTGAGCCTGATCTAGTGAAGATACAAAATGGCTAGGCTCAAGGTGTGTGAACTACTTTTAATAAAGATTATCTTAGATGATATAAATATTCAAAGAGATGGTCCAATGAGATTTTTTTGCAATAATAAGTCAGCAATCAACATAGTTCATAATCTCATACAATATGATCGAACAAAGCACATTGAAGTTGAAAGATACTTCATTAAAGAGAAGTTAGATAATGCTTTGATCTATACAACTTATGTGTCTACATATGGATAACTGGTTGATATACTCACTAAAGGTTTAAACAGTCAAGTATTTTAGAACATCCTATTCAAGTTGAAATGAAAATTACTTATTCACTAGCTTAAGGAGGAGTATTCAAAGTTAATTAGGATTCATTGATGTGATCACCCAGAAAGATATTATAATTATTACATTGACTCTTTAGTTTTTCCATGTTGTAATTATTATTTGTATTTATGATTTCTAAGTATTAGTTGTTGTAAGATTTTTTAATTTCCTAGGTATTAATTGGTGTAAAACTAAGGCTTAGACTACGGTGTATGTGTAAATCTAGTGTGTTAACAAAATGTATAAAAAAATCAAATTTCTACCTGATGAATGATAAAAATATTTGAAAGAGAATAATCTATGTTTTGAATCAAATATAAATTTCTTATTTATCTTGGTTCGTATAGTCAACTTCATTTTATTATGATTAAGGCTTATTAGTTTGATTTTGTTTCGTTTATTAAAATTCACTCATACAATTTTTTATTTGTTGTAAAATTTTCACTTATTGTAAAAGTAAAAGTTTCGCATCAGTGCACAACGAACATTAGGTTACCAAACTTATTAAATTTAAGTAATTATTAAAGCTTAGACTTAGAGACTTTCATCCCAAAATCAATAGACAATGAGTGAAGTGACCTCAAGATTATATTAATTGTAAGAATAGACAATTTTCGATGTGGGATTATAAATCTCGAACAGTTATAATATGCAATAGTACATATAAGCAAAATCTGCATGGTAGTAGCCCATTACATATTTATTTTGCAATACAGTGAAAACCATGAATAAACTTCAAAAGATTGGCAACTAGCTATTAATAAGGAAGTGGAGAAAACATAGCATACTCGCAACAACAATTGATTTGGAGACAGAGGTAATGTTTGATTTCGATCAATAAGATTTCCAGTAAAAGTATATAGTGAATTATTTGGTTGCTCACACTGTACTTCACCTGCATTAAAAGAAACAAACTTAATAAATATAAAGGAAAACCAAACAACATCATAAAAGATTGGCACACATTAAAAGACGGGAAAACCATTAAACTCAACTTAACAATATGTTTTTATGATAAACAAAACTATGCATGTTTAAAATAATATTCAATTGGATTACCAGAGCAATTTCCACCAAAACAATTGGGGACCAATGAAACTTTGGGGTTTTTATTGGAAGAGGGGAATAAAAAAACTATTGGAAATTAACTATTATTTATTGTTTATCAGTTATAGTAGACTGAGGGGGCTTGAACATTAATCCATTAGGTTAAACCTAACTCGGAGGGTGGAGCAAGTGACCTATCTCTAAATATATGTACTCTATTTATTCATAATATATAGAATACTTTTACTTTCTTTCAATATTATATCAAAGACTGTTCAAGCCTAGGATTTTCAGCCCACAAAAAAATAAAAAAAATTTAAAAAACTAATGACCAATAGAAATATTCTGCTCTTCTATTTATTTAAAGTTGTAGTTTGGTCTCTTAAAGTTTATAATTATTGTTTCGATCATATGATGAAGAAAATTACTAGTAAAGAACATAAATCTGAAGTATCTACATTCTTGATATCTTACTAGCTCCATCTGTTGCTTGCTTTTTGATGTTACATCTCCAGGAACATTATAAGTTGGGTCATTCATCACTTCTATTGCTTAAGAAGTTTTGTCAACAATTTAGTCATATATCTTCGTTAAATTGTAAGTCGTGCCGGTATGTAAAATAGCATCGCCTTAATTTGAGCCCGAGAATGAAGAAACTTACTAGTGTTCCTTTGAATTAATTCATGTGGATGTTTTGCGTCCTTGTCCAATTATCTCTGAACTCAGATTTAAATATTTTATTACCTTTGTAGATGACTATTCCCATGTCACTTGTTTGTATTTAATGAAAAGTCGTTATGGATTGTTCTTCTTGATCTTTTCTTACAATTATTTGTCGTCTTCTTCTTGTTCTTTTGTTGCATTTCTTGATTTTACCATTGTTTTTAAAATTGTTTGGCTACAAGTGATGTTCACAGTTAAGGTCAATCCAGATGAGTTTGTTGCTCGCTTGAAGGCTCATCTCATTGCTAAGGGCTATACCCAAACCTATGATGTAAACTATTCTGATACTTTTTCTCCTATGCTAAATTGACCTTTGTTCACTTGTTTATTTCTATAGCAGTTACTTACCATTAGCTTTTATATCAATTGGATATCAAAAAGTCCTCATACTTGGTTTGGCAAATTTAGTCAGGCATGATTAAGAGCAAGACTAGCCATTTAATGTTTTACAAACAATCAAATAGTGGTTTTATCCTTTTAGTTGTATATGTAGATAATATTGTCATTACCAGCACTGATACTTCAGTATTTCATCTCTCAAGTATTTTCTTCATACTCAGTGTCACACGAAGGACTTAGAGATACCCAACCTCAAATATTTCTTACGTGTTGAAGTTTCAAAGATTAGACAAGGTATCTTTCTCTCGCAAAGGAAATATATCCTTGATAAAATATATTCTTTGTTAATATTACAACTAATAAAATAGTTGCTTTGAATTTCAACATTCATATCACAGATTCACAGTTTAATATCTGAAACAAATATAATTTTATTATTTAATATCACCAATTCACAGCATCTAGGTACACATTACCGGATTGTTGAGGGCTTGAGAGAAAAAAAGCTAAAATAAATTTATTATTTAATATAATCATATCTCATATGTACTATAGCACACAGTTTAATATTTGAGAATGTGAGCACTTAAAAGCATTGAAAAGTTTCGTTCATAGAGGAACAAAGAGATCGGTGAGGTAGGGGCCAAGGTCGTCATTCGACATCGACGAAGCCGAAGTCATTTGTTGGGAGGTCATCCATCGTTGAGGCCGAGGTTATCCGTCGTCATTGAGGCTCGTCCGTCGTCGTCGAGGCCAAGGTCATCTGTCACAAGGTCATCCATCATCACTTGTCGTTGAGGCCGAGGTCATCCGTCATCGTCGAGGCTGTGGTCATTCGTCAGCATTGAGGCTAAGGTTGTCTGTCGCGAGGTTATCCGTGTCTGTCGAGATCAATGGAGGTCGTCCATCCATCATCGAGGTTGAGCTCACGTGGTTGTCTGGAGTCGTGTGATGGTGTGGCGCAATTACCTCTTTCTATTTATTTTTGTAAAGGTCACAGACACCATCAAGGTGCACACTTCTCGTGTTAACAAAATGTGCACAAAGTACGGCAAGGCACGCACTTCACAGAAGGTGTTGCACCTTGCCCCCTCTCAAGCAATAGGGGTCCCTAGCGCTGCGCTTCGTGCACTTAAGCACCGGAGCGAACGCTTTTGACTACACTAGTTAATTTATGTCATCTCCAATAGTTCATTATTGGTCATCATTGGAACAGATTTTGTGTTACTTAAAAGGAACACCTAGACGTGGTTTTCTGTACACAAATCATGGGCACAATCTGATTGAATGATTCTCAGATGCAGATTGGACATATTACACAGTAAATAGAAGATTAATAACCAATTATTGTGTTTTTATTGAAGAAATTTGATTTCGTGGAAAAGTAAGAAATAAAATGTGATGTTACTATCCAATACTGAGTCAGAATATAGGATCATAGCACAGTTAATGTGTGAGATAGTGTGGGTATTTCATATCTTAAATAAAGTTGGTCTTAAAACTTCAGTACCAACTAAATTGTGATGTGATAATCAGGTTGCACTTCACATTGTCTCTAATCTTGTATTCCATGAGAGAACCAAGCATATTGAAATTAATTATCTTTTCGTTCGCAAGAAAATTTAGCTTGAATTAATTTCTACAGGATATGTGAACACTAGAAAACAATTAGAAGATATCTTCACTAAAGCTCTAAACAAAAATCAAGTTACTTATGTTTGTAACAAATTGAGCATGATTAATATCTATGCTCTAACTTGAGGGTTAGTGTTATTGTAATTAGAATGATATAGTATAATTAGTAGAATATTATAAGATATGATATAATTGGATTTGATACCATAATATCTATATTACCATAGATAGCTTCTTATATATATATATACCTAGTTATGTATTGTACGAAGAATCAGTAAATATAAAATCATATTGTTTGTATCACCTAAGAAACTAAAGAGTTCTACAACAATCAGTACCTAGGAAACTAAAAAGTCTTACAAAAACTAATACCTATAATTATAAAATACAAATAAATATAGTGTGGAGAAACCCAAAAGTCAATATAATAACTACAATCTATACTTTCCGGTTGATCACATTAATGAATCTAAATTAACTTCTAACAGTTACCATATTAATCAAAGTTATTTTTGGTCTTCTCATCAATTTTTTAGCTCGTTCAATGTCTATCTTTTTCACACTCATAGCAAGTGCATTCATTGGCCTACGACCTAAATAGCCAAAACAACATAAGTTATTTTCTTTTATCTTATCTGCAATCAAAGCTAATCCAATGATACGATTGATATCGTCATTTTGAATCTTGTCCATCCTACTCTTACCACACATCCATCTCAACATTCGCATATTGATGATACTAAGCTTTTGTATATGTTGTTTCTTATTAGCCTAATACTTTGTTCCATCTAACTAAGATGACAGTCGTCGTATAAAACATTCTTTTTAAACACAGTAACATATTTCGATCACATAAAACTCCTATCGCACTCCGCCACTTGGTTTTAATCCTATGGTTAATATCCTGTATGTACTTAAAACATTATGTGGCTGGTATCTGTTGATCATTAAGTGTAATAACACTGCTCATTATTCCTTTGTTTTCTAAACTTATATTTCATATATTCAATCTTTGATACCCTAATATGTACATTACCATAGATCGCATCTTCTTCTTGTATGTATACCTGGCAATGTATTATATGAAAATATCAATAAAAGAATATCACTCTCGTTTATATCACCCTTAATTTTTTACCTTGTCCAATATTAATCTTCTCCACCTTTATAAAATGTGCATTTGGTGGCCTACGTCGGTAGTGGTCAAATCAACGCAAGTTCTCTCTCATCTTATTTTCAAGCAGAGCTACCTCAACGACACTACGAATATCTTTATTTCTAATTTTGTCCATTCGAAACTCCAAGAGATATAAATATTCAAAATAATATCATTTCGACAAAACATGAGAAATTGTTTCAAAATAAGTAATGCCATACTACAATGAGAAATCTTGCAACAAGGCAAACCTTCAACCAACAAAGTGAACAATTACAATTGGCCTTAGTACTATAAAACTCATTTTCACCCTGATACAAAATAAATATTTCAGATATATTTTCTATATTACAGATTTATACACAAGAAAGAAACTCATCTATGGAAATATATAATTAGAAGATTAAATATAATTAATTCTAATTATATCATATCCCTAATTCGCATAAATTACTAATTACAGAATATTACAATCCCACTAATGAAATATTGCAATCTCACTAATTATGATAATCTAATAACACTCCCCCTCAAGTTGGAGCATAGATGTATCAAGCCCAACTTGTTTTCTAGTCTTTACATAATCTGTGAAAATTAATCTAAGTTAAATTTTCTCGCGGACAAAATGACAATCATTTTCAATATACTTAGTTCTCTCATAAAACATAGGATTTGAGGCAATATGATGTGCAGCCTGATTATCACACCACAACTTTGCTAGGTCCAGAAGTTTTAAGACCAATTTCATTTAGGAGATGAAAGATCCACATTATCTCACACGTAGATTGTGTTATGGCCCTATATTCTGACTCAGCACTAGATCGTGACACAACATTTTGTTTCTTACTCTTCCATGAGATCAAATTTCCTTTAACAAAGACACAATAATCTGTGATGTATCTTGTATCCATTGGAAAACCTGCCTAATCTGCATTTGAAAAACATTCAATCTGTGTGTCCATGATTTGTGTACAAGAGACCACGCCCAGGTGCTCCTTTTAAGTAACACAAAATTTGCTCCGATGTTGCCCAATGATCAATCGTTGGAGATGCCATGAATTGACTAACAACACTAACTGAATAGGCAACATCTGGATGTGTAAATGTAAGAAAATTTAACTTCTTAACTAACCTTTGATATCATTCAGGTTTGTCAAATGGTATCCCATTTCCAGTGAGATGCATATTTGAAGTTCTTGGAGCACTACAAGGCTTCGCTTTCAATTTGCCTGTCTTAGTTAATAAAAACAGGACATTTCCTCTGAGAGAGAAAAATACTACGTTTACTCTTTGTAACCTCAACACCTAGGAAATATTTCAGTAATCCCAAGTCCTTCGTGTGAAATTGAATATGAAGAAAGGACTTAAGAGATGAAATACCCAAATTATCATTACCAGTGATAACAATATTATCCATATATACCACTAAAAGGATGAGACTACTGGTTAATTGCTTGTAGAACATTGAATGGTCATGTTGGCTATTAATCATACCTTATGTTTCAATAGCCTCACTAAATTTGCCAAACCAACCATGAGGGCTCTGTTTCAAACCATATAAAGATTTCTGAAGATGACAAACGCACCCAGACTCCCCCTGAGCAACAAAACCCGATGGTTGCTCCATATACACTTCTTCGTGGAGATTACCATGAAGAAAAGCATTTTTAATATCCAGTTAATGCAAAGGCCAATGGTGAGTAGCAGCTATAGAGATAAACAAGCAAACAGAAGTCAATTTGGTAACAAGAGAGAAAGTATCAGAATAGTCCACATCATAGGTTTGGGCATAGCCTTTAGTAACAAGACGGGCCTTTAACCGAGCAATAGACCCATTAGGATTAACTTTAACGGCAAACACCCACTTGCAGCCAATAGGCCATTTCCCAGAAGATAAAGAAACCAAGTCCCAAGTACCATTTTTATCTAAAGCTTGCATTTCATCGAGCATTGCTTGGCACCAACTAGGGTGAGAAAGGGCTTCATGAACAGTTTTAGGCACACTAGTAGAATCAAGAGAGGCAAAAAAAGAACGAAAAGAAGAAGACAAACAATTATAAGAAACAAAAGAGGAAATAGGAAAAGTACAAGTTTGTTTACCTTTACGTAAGGCAATAGAAAGATCATCACTTGGAACGAGATCTGAGGACGAAGAAGTAGGTACAGAACATGAATCAAGAGGTCGGCGCTAGAAGTACACTTGAGTAATAAGATATTTGTGAGTGGTAGGAGGAGCAGGACCTATGACAGCAGAAAATGGCGTAGAATATACCAATAAATCATCAGTATTAGCATCGTCCTTCCTCAGAGGTGTAGGAGGAGAAGACAAAAAATAAAGTGTATCGTCCAAGAAAGTTACATTAATAGAAACAAGATATTTGTTAAGACTGGACAGTAACAACAATACCCTTTTTGAAGACGAGAATATCAAGGGAAAACACAGTTCAAGGACCAAAGATCTAATTTAGTAATATGTGGGCAAACATCACAAACAAAGCAAGTGTTACCAAAGATTCTAGGATCAAGAGGAAACATAAACTTGTGGGGAAAGAGAGTTTTGTAAGGGATCTCACCGTGAAGAACAGATGAAGGCATACGATTAATTAAGAAACAGGCAGTAGAGACTGCATCAACCCAAAAGGATTTCGGAATATTCACTTGGAAAAAAAGGGCATGAGTAGTTTCAAAAAGATGTCTGTTTTTTCGTTTGGTCACACCATTTTGAGATGGTATATCGACACAGGTCTCATGAAGTATGCCATGTTGAGCCATAAAATTTTGAAACAATATTTGGGTATACTCTTTTGCATTATCACTGTGGAAACGATGAATGGAAACATTGAATTATGTTTGAATTTCAGCACAAAAGGCACAAAAAATATAAAACAATTCAGAGCAATTTTTTATTAAATACAACCAAGGTCTCATGAAGTATGCCATGTTGAGCCATAAAATTTTGAAACAATATTTGGGTATACTCTTTTGCATTATCACTGTGGAAACGATGAATGAAAACATTGAATTATGTTTGAATTTCAGCACAAAAGGCACAAAAAATATAAAACAATTCAGAGCAATTTTTCATTAAATACAACCAAGTGACACGAGAATAATCATCCACAAAAGTACCAAAATATTTAAATTCAGGTTTTGACATGATATTATAATGACCCCAAACATCAGAATGAACTAATTCAAAAAGAACACTAGCATATTTATTAATTCTTGGACTGGAACTAAAGTAATGATGTTTAGCATACTGACATGACTCACAATTTAAAGAAGACATATGACTAAACTGTGAACGAAGCTTCCTAAACACGGGAAGTGACAGATGACCCAACTTGCAATGCTCCACAAAGGGAGAAGTGACACTAGAGCAAGCAACCGATAAAAGTAATGGAGTGTGAAGAGTGTAGCGGCTCCCAGATTAATGTCTTTTACCAATAATTTTCTTTGTCACAAAATCCTGAAATAAGCAATTATCAGAAAAAAGGTAATGCATCAGTTAAGATGATGAGTAAGCTGACTCACGGAAATCAAATTAAAAGAAAGATTAGGTAAATGTAAAACAGATGATAAAGGTAAGAGAGAGGTTGGTGTAATGTTGTCAGACCTACAAACACAAGATGAGGACTCATCAGCTAAGATAACAGTAGAACTAGAAGTGTAACTGGAAACTAGAAAATAGACTAGAATTTCCTGTTATATGATCTATAGCACGAAAATCAATTATCCATTTAGAAGATGAGGAAAGAAGGCACGTATTCGGAGTACCTGAATTGGCAATAGTAGTAACAGAAGAAGATGCAAGCCTTAGATATTCTTGATACTTGGAACACTTAGCAACCTCATCTGGAGAAATCGGAACTGATGGTGCTGAAGAATCATAATTAGATGCAATGTGGGTTGAAGCTCTTTGATTTTTATATTGAAGCTTCCGACATTCATGCTTCATATGTCTTGGTTTTCGACAGTAATAACACACAACTCCTCTAAAGTTATATGGTCGTGCTTCAAATCCTGGTGGTCCCCCTTCTCGATTTGCAGGATGATGAAATGATCGTCGAGGCTCATGTTGTTGACTCACTAAAGCACTGTTAGATGGACTTGGTGGAGGACCTTCTGTGCGAAGTACCCGACTAAAAACTTCATGTAAAGAGGAGAGCTCAAAACTAGAGAGAACTTGTAACTTTACAGTCTCAAAGTCAGAGGGAAGACCAGCTAGGAAACTCATAATAGCCATTTGCTCACGTTAGTGTTGTTGAACCTTTACATCACGGCTGAAAGGTAACAACATATAAGTCTTCTTAAAAGATATGAAATAAGTCGTTAGAAACTGATCTTGTTTTTTGGCTTGATAGAATGCTTTACAGACCTCATACATGCGGGTTAGATTTCCTTTATCAGAATATAAGAAATCCACGTAATCTATCAATTCTTTGACAAATTCACAATGATTAACCAAGCTAATTCCCTTGCTATCAATGAGTTACAAATTTGTAGAAAGAGACGAGCAACTTCTCAGAGACATATGAGTTTCGAATCATTTTTAGGAGGATCATTAGTTAAATGATCATCTTTATCAATGCTCCGGAGATATAGGCGAACGGTTTTGCTCCAATCCATATAATTAGAACCATTTAATTTATGGTTCGTAATTTTAGACATGATAACCACTATATCCACCACATGCTTAGCATCCATGTTTCATAAGGCAAAAGACGAGGTTGAAGTGGGATAGAGGTTAAAGTGTGCAATGTCGGCAACGAATTCACATGATAACAAAGCCGTGATGACAAAAAGTCGTGAGGTCCAAGTGAGTCATCACGGAAGCACAGGATGGTAGAGAGCTCGAAGTCGTATGCGACTAGAGCGTCAAAGGCGTCAATTATGGACACGGTCGAGGCCATAGGTGGACAAAGTCGAATTTGTGCAGGGACGAAGGCGTCGATGTTGGAACTCGAAGTCGCTGTCGGGTATAAATGGAGTCATCGAAGTTGTAGGTGACGAAGGTGGACGAAATTGAAGTCGACGAAGGCGTTGAAGCTGGCAGAGATGTCAAGCAGGGCCGTCGTCAAGCATGAGCGTCATTGTTGTTTTGGAAGGGTCGTCGAGGTGCATCGGACAGAGACGTTGCAATAGCGTCGGCTTCGAGCAAGGACGTTGTCATCAAGGCGCAAGGACGTCGTGGTCAACGTCGAAGAACAAAGGCTTTGATATCATGATACAAAACAAATATTTCGGATATATTTTCTATATTGAATACAAAGTATGAGTACAGATTTATATACAAGAAAGAAACTCATTTATGAAAATATATAATTAGGAGATCAAACATAATCAATCCCAATTATATTATATCCCTAATTCCCATAAATTACTAATTACATAATATTGCAATCCCACTAATGAAATATTGAAATCTCGCTAATTATGATAATCTAATAACACACCTAATAGAATGCTTACCAACCAATAATGGAGCAAGTCTCTACTCTCATTATCAACAAGGGTTTGCATCTATCAAATACCTAACAAAACATAATCAAATATATAGCACAAATCACATCAAGAAATGGTGGCATTGCCTGAACCTCATGAGTGGAAAGAAATAGGATCATCTCTAGAGTAGAATACGGCTCACCTGAGTAGAATGCTTACTGGCTGATAATGGGACAAAGTCTCATGTCTTATTATTAGCAAGGCTTTGCATCTAATCAAACGCCCCACAAAACATAAAACAAGGCTTCAAAAACAAAAGACCGTTAAATCAAGAAAGGGTTGCATCACCTGAACCTAAATGGATAAACATGTTGAATCATCAAGAGAAGCATGTGTCCGTTGATACACCAACCATACCAGTACCACAAGTCGATAAAAGAGGTTACAAGGTAACTAAGTATATCGTTAACAAGTTGAGAAGGGTAAACGATGAGGAAGTCTTCTCAAGAAAAAGATTAGGGTTAACAAGTGAGGAAAGCAAAAATGGGAAGACTCATGAAAAGTGACATCTACAAAGACAACATATCAACCAAAATTAGGCAATAGCAATGATAACATTTTTGGTGGTGGACACAACCCAAAAAGACACTAAAATGACTTTAGATCTAAGATTCTAAATTAGACACCTCAAGTCTAGTGTTATTAGCAAAACACACCCAAAGATTTTCAAAGCTAGCAAAAATAAAAACCAAGTTGGAAATAAAACACATAATGCAATTTCAGCATCAAGGACCCTAGAAGGTAAACAATTAATAAGATAACATGTAGTAAAAACTTGCCAAAATAGTTTTGCTACACAATAGTAGACTAACAAAGCACAGGCTATCTTAAGTAGGTCCTAAAGTTGTTGAGGTGTGTTAGGACAATAAGTTTAGTAATTAACTGCGTGCTTAGGAAAAAAAATAACCCAAATAAAGTATATAAAAATTAGCAACCATTATCATTGCGTAAAATATATAATTGCGCTAATAAACTAAGCTTGAATTTTAGCTGACTTAGCAAAAATTAGACACTACCCTTCACAATTGTTGACAACCATCTGTGCCACACCATCTCCTCGGGTGTAGTGGCATTAGCTTCAAATAAAGCTAGAACTTTAGAGAACATCTCCTTAATGGATTTAAGCATCGATCTTGCTGAGAATTTTGAATAATTCCTTTAACACCTCGCAAAGATTTCTTATTGCTTTTTGAATAGAGCATGCCTAGTTAATTCTATGTACCCTAGTATTGAATGAAAATTTGCTAACATTAGCTTCACTTTTCAATCCATGGAGTTAAGTCTAAATAAAAATTAAAAAAAAAAGAATCATAAACATTAGCTTTCCTTCTTTGTGCACTCCTTGTGTGTGAATTTTTTCTAATAAAATTTTCTTAATTATAAAAAAAAAGTCTAAATAACTCTCCTAAATATACCAAATTGACTAATAAAAATCATAGACATTAGGGATTGAATCGGTCAAGCTTTTCTCCTTCCCTATACCCCTCAAAGTAACAAGAATAGTCTTGCACCAAATCTGATAACATTAAGAACCTTCTAGCTTCTACTCAAACACTCATAAGGTTTGAGATAATCCCCTCAGACCCAGTGCTCGCAGTACTAATGCATGCATCACTCTTCCATCTACATAGTTCTTGGTCATTCAATGATATCTGTGTCTTTCTGAACATTACTGTTAGGCCCATACCCATACAAATTTATGGTAAGCGCAGATTCATAAACTTAAGTTTTGCTTTAAAAAGCATCGTGACATTTAAAACATTCTTTCTTCTTATATAAGCCTTAACTTTCCTGTCCTTAGCGATATTGTACAAATATCCCAACAATCTCTCCCTTTGCACACATTGATCGTACACCATAGGCTAGAAACACATCTATAAAACTGAAGATTTCTTGTAACTCCCCCTCAATCCACACCATGTGGAGAGATCAAACCAGTTTGATATTAAAGTGACATCATAACTCGAATATCATCAAGTCAATGGGATACACTGCTTGATTACATCACGCGGAAAAGACTTTCGATAACCATAGGACAATCAGGCTCTGATACCATATTAGAATCCAAGGGTCAACGTTCTAAAACCAATTGGCTATAAAAAAGGCTATCATTGGTTTTTCATTAGGATCTATTTGGTTGATAACTTCTCAAATGTGGGACTCTAACAGATAGATTTGTCTTTTTATTTGGGGGTTTTGGTTTAATTAGGACATAAGGGTTTGATCGAGGGTTATGGTTTTATTTGGAGAATACTAGTAGAGGGAGAGACGGCTACCTCTTGAACAACAAACTATCTTTATACTTTATAATTCATCTATCAATAAAATTGCCCTATTATTCTGGTTCCTAACAATCACCTTCTGCCATGGCTGAGAAATCACATTTGTTGACATCTCTAGGCAAACCTTAATGGAGAAGATGGCTTTCACAATTAAACCTATGGTAGGAGGGAAAAGGAAAAAGGCATGGCGTGGACCAATAGCGGGATAAACCTATGCTCTGATACAATGAAAAGAAAGACAGCGAGAGGGGGAGCATGAAAGAGAGCTTGCAGTAGATTATAGAATTTTTCCCCTCAGGGTACATGGTTTATTAATAGAGTTTCGATTACAGGAGTCAACTGGTAGCTCACTGGCCACTAGCAATCATCTGATACAAGATTGAGCAGTCAAATTCTGTCCTACAGCCTGGCAGCAGTTGACTGTGAACTGAGCAGTGACTACTGCCTCACTGCCTGGCAGCAGTCACCTGCTCTGATTTCCTCTCTTCTAAAAAATTTGATATGATATTAATGATTAGAGTTATTTACATAGGTTACTTACGCCACACTGCTGGACAAATGGACCAAGCATGCTAACTTGTAACAAATAACTAATACATAACTATATTTTCTACATGCCTCAAGCTGAAACGGACTATAATCAACAACAAAGTGTGCAAATGTAGAGAGGGATAGAAAAAGAGAGGGAGTTTCATGCCAACTTACGGTAACTTGACAAATTAGAATGGGAAAAACAAAACATTCTTAGATAAGATGTTGATATGATTAAAAGAAAAAAGCAGGGCTTGTGCTTCCTCTTGCTTATTCCTGCATGTCCTCCTGTTCTTTTTTTTTTTTTTAAACAGTGGTCTTAGAAAATAGTGATTTAAATCTGGTCGACATGAAACTTTCTCCTAAAAATTTGCCCACCTTTGTTGCTTCAGTAGAAAGCACCAGACTACCGCTCATCCTACAAGCTGTAGGTTAAGGTCAAGCCTAAAGAAATTAATAATTTATGCGTAATGTTGTCTTTATAACACTGCACTGATAAATTCAAAGGCTAAACCTTTAAATTCAGTAGCTTTCTCAGGAGTCAAGTAATCCCAAGTCTTTTCTAATGCCTTTCTGATCTTCAAATTTGTTTCACCATCCAGATTTGCAGTCTGCATCCCAAAACCAAAAATATAAAATGAAAATATGTTTCTTCAACTAGACAGACTCAAATTAAACATAACGTCAAAACACAATTTTATCTTTTAGCCTTATGTATGGAAACTTCAGAAAAGTTCAGACAAATTATGAACAGCAAACACCTCAATGTAGCAGACACCATCATTGTTTGTACTAGCAAGAAATAGCAGATCTGCTGGAAAGAATCCATCCTGCTTAACCTGAATTAGAACAAAATTTATAAATATGATTAGATAACTTGACAGGTGTAAAATGCTTTTCCAAAAGCCAACCACCAACATGGCCTCAAAAATTTCAGCTATAATAAAAATTAATAGAGCAGTCAAATAAATGCAACTAAGTCTACTTAGTAAACAAGGGGGAAACATATATATTTTACTTGAGTTTCATACGAAATATGTTTCTAATCCAAATTCATAACCATATTGAACAAATATATCTCTATAAACTAGAGATAATGGGCCAAGGACGGTGTGGTTGGTTCAATCTCCCTACCTCTTGATACATTCAAAATCATTTACCCATACAACCGCAAAATAGATCAACAAAAATGGTAGCTAGATGTCACGCCCCGAGCAGCGTGGTGCTATGTAGAGTATGTTCAGATGCACCAAACCCTGCTCATTGCCCTCCTTCTCACTCTAAGATACCATAATATCATAATTGTATCATGTATTATATCACACAATTTTATTTTATTTTTGAATGACTTATGTCATTATGCCTCCTGGAAAATATAAGCACACACAACAAAGTTATTTGAGGTGATTCTAGAGAAACTCAAATTTCTAAGTTTACTTTGTTTCCTTTTCTTAGTTGGTGGCATATGTTGTGGGGGATGGCTCTTCTATTCGGTTTTGAGATGATATTTGGTTTGGTCTGGTGCCCTTGAAGGAGGCATACCCGGAGTTATACCATCTTGCTTGTTGAGGTGATGGCTTTGTGGCTGATTTTCTGCAGACTCATGGGGATTTCTTGCATTGGGAGGTGACTTTCTTGCGTCCGGCTCAGGATTGGGAGATGAAATCCTTTTCCTCCTTCTTTGCTCTGTTATATTCTAGTCACCCCTCCTAGACTGCGTTGGACCGGTTGTGCTGGTGTCATACTTGGCTTTAGTGTGCATTTTTTATATTCTCTTCTTACCTCATATGTCACTATTTGCTTTTTGTAGAAGTTGGTTTGTAAGGTTCTTGTTCCTCCTCGTGTGGTTTTTTTTGTTTAGTCTACGGTGCTTGAGAGGGTCCTTACTGCAGACAACTTATGTCGCCATGGAATGGTAGTAGTTAGCTGATGTTTCTTGTGTCAAGCGGCCGCCGAGTCTATTGATCACATTTTTCTTCATTGTCCGTTTGCCAGGAAGCTTTGGGACATGGTTCTTGATTTGTTTGGGCTTCCATGGGTGATGCCTCGGGATATTATTGATTTATTTTCATGTTGGGTTGGTTGTATGGGTCTCCGGTCGCAACTTTGGTGTGTTTTTCCTTATTATATCTTATGGTGCCTTTGACAAAGGCAAAATGCTAGGCTGATTGAGAATTGCGTGTTTCGCGTGGTGGAGCTTAAAGCCTTTGTATTGCATCCTCTTCTTGAGTGGCTCTCTGCCTCGAGTTGTTCTCATTTTTCTTGTATTATGGATGTTATTGATGGGTGTTCCTTTTGAGCTAGGTGTTGCTTCGTTTGTTGTTTTTTGTTCTTATGTTGTTTTTCTCTTAGTGCACGTCTTGTGTACCTAGTTTTTAATAAAGTTTTATTACCTATCCAAAAAAAATTCTATTACTGGTTTAACAATTTATTTGCTAGTTGGTTGAAATTCAAATTGATGCATAATATATACATACATATAACACATACACATATAGGCATGCATATATTTAAAATGCAAGAGCTATGATGCATATATGAACATTTACAATAAAAATGGAAAATGTTGAAAACAATATGATAACACTACACCAATATATGTTAAATTAACCAATTAAAATTACATAGATGTTAATTGAAATCTTTTTATAAAGAAAAACAAAAAAAATTGATAAGTAAGACAAATTTATTAGATGAAAACCGCATAAGAAGTATGCGAAATATAAAATTACAACACTAAGACAACAACAAACTCAAAAGAAACAGTCATTTATAACATTCCAAATGAAAAAAAAAATCACCTGAAGCATACAATCAATTGCCCAAATAACGTAAAAAAATATAAGATAGCTTAGCAACTGGTCTCTCCCAATTATCAAACACACACGCGTTCCTCTCCCGCCAAAGACTCTAAAGAATGTAATGAGAGACAACCCATCACACTTCCAAACACTACCTCACACTGCCCAACCAACAAACAAACAACGCACAAAGAGACGAAGACATCACTCATTGGAGACCAAATAGGCCCAAAACCATATCCTACCGCCCCCTAGCATAAGGATAATGAAGGAAAAGATGATCCGCTGACTCTGGCGAAGCCTTGCACATGTAACACCTACTAACAAGAACGAAACCCCTCGTCTCAAATGATCGACAGTCAAAATCTTACTCAAGACGACAGTCCAAACAAAGAAAACTACCCAGGACAATACACGCACTTTCCAAACACTCTGCCAAGGAAAGCTCTCAGTCCGAGCAAGCATGGGCATGGAGTAAAAACTCTGAACATGGTGCCCTCACCCCCAATTGGGGCGCCAGCACAATATTTCAAGTCTCGCGAAGGAACTGAATACAATATGTCAAAAAAAGATAAAAAAAAGCTTCTAATTCCCAATCCTGCACAGCACGCGCAAAAATAATACCTCCCACTGCCTGTGAGTACCCCAAAGACAATTAACATCCGCCACAAAAGAATCAAGAGAGTATGCAAGCCAAAATAACTCGAGACACACAAGCTTAAGGGGAGAATCACCGCATCACACATCATGTCAGAAACGGATAAAAGCACCATCCCCAACTTGAACACCACAAACCGAGAGAAAGAGTTCCACCCCGTACAGATGAATTTCCACAACCCCATGCCATGAAAACGCGAGGCATCAAAGAGATCCATCCCCCACCCGCTACCCCATACTTAACGGCAATAACCTCCGGCCACAGAGCCCCCCGCTCCACCCTAAAAGGCCATAACCATTTCCCCATAAAAATAGTATTAAAACGGCACAATTTCTTAATGACCAAGCTGCCAAGAGAAAAAGAACGAGACATAGTCTCCCAACAAACCAAAGGAACCTTTGCAGGGCCGGCCCTGTGCTTTTGCAACCTAAAGCGATGGATTGAGGCTAAACCGCCCGGCATCCTCCTTGGAAAGGACATCAAACGAAAGCCCATCAAGAAGAGGACAGGGGCAATCCTCCTCCCTAAAAAGAGACTCATAAAACACCACAACATGGTCCCGAATAGCCTCCTGACTCGAAGAGACAATACCATCAAAGTGCAGCTTGCTAATGGTGTTGGCATTCCTATGAGAGTTAGTTATGCAGTGAAAGAACTTAGAGTTCTTATCCCCCTCGCAAAGCCACATGGAGCGAGATTTCTGTCGCCAAGACATCTTATCCATCAAAAGCAGATGCTCAAGCAACAAAGCCAAGATAACCTTGCACCCCCGCTCCTCTTCCGATAAAGGCCAAATCAAGGCCACCTCATTAAGAGTACTCAAATCGGCCAGCAAAGTGTGCTTCTAAACACCGACCAGTCCGAAAACAGTATCATTCCACAGTTTCAAGTCCCCCTTCAACAATTTCAACTTCGAGGCAAGCAGTGACTCAGAGTTCCCTCCACACAATAGGACTCCCACCAAGACTGCACTCAGTCCACAAAACCGTCTGCTAATAGCCACATGTTCTCAAACCGGAAGGGATAACGGCACGGCAGCGAAGGACCATACTCCAGGAGAATTGAAAAGTGATCAGAACCCCACTGACTGAGCCTCAACTGACGAAGATGCACATACCACTCAGCCCAATCCACGAAAAATAAAAACCGATCAAGCCAAGAAAAGGATAATTGCTTGCGGTTATTCAACCACTTAAAAACTCCACCAAGATCCACCAAGCCCAAGGCAGCAATAAACTCAGAAAACCCAATCATCGAAGAAGTAAAGCTTAGGGTATTGCTTTATTATATATAAAACAATAAAGTTACAAATATGATACTTCTATCTGAAAATCAATCCAATTCCAAACTATAAAAAGCTAATACTCTTTTTCTTTCTTATTCTTCATTCCTTCTTTTATTCCCATCACTTCTTTTATCTGTTGCCCACCACTTCTTCATATGTTCTTTCTATTCTTCCTTTCCCTTTCCTTGTACACAAATCTAATTTATTTCATTACAAGAAGCCAGGTAGTAATAGAATGAGTAATTAAAAAAGAAAATTTATTGATATTACTTAGAAATTGTTGTTTCCGTCAGTGTAATTGATTGTAATTCTTGTCAACAGTATACCAAGCAGTTGAAGAGATTAGGTGATACACGTTTGAATAACCTCATACTCTCATTTTCTGTAGAGAGAATTTGACATTTGCATAAACGTTAACGAAAGAGCAAGGCCTTCGGTATACATTTTTAAGGAGAGTTGGTGTTTCTGCATACTGAATTGTTTTTGGACCAAGTCTACAACTGTATACGGAGAAAGCATCAGATTCAGACAATGCTATGAACTGATCCAATTCGGTCTTAACTTTGATCTGAAATGTTGATCTGGGCATACTACAAGCTGATCCAAACGAGATTAGTATGTAACCAATAAAAGAAGACCTACTACCAATAATTTATTGGAGTTAGATTAGGCATCTAAAAGGTGACTGTAAAAATTAACGTGATTAGTATGTAACAGTAAATTTGTCAGAGTTGAATCTAGTAAAGGTTTATTATTTAATTGTGCTGATTGAACCCTAAGCCCTGATTATAGTCAAAAGATCTAGTATGACTTGCAAAAGTTAGTTGGAGCCAAAAGTTTGCAAAAAACCTGTTTGTAGAAGAGAAGTTTTTGAGAGTAAAAAAAGGAGTGTCAAATTCAAAACCAACCCCCCCCCCCTTTTTTTTTCTGTCTCACACAAAGAGTTATCAAAAACACTATCAACATGTCTATGAAACTAAAGGAAAGGGGAAAAAACAATAAAATGACAATAAAGTGTAATTATTAAAAAAAATATTACTCAAAGATAATACTAATAATTAGCTATTTTAATATCCTAGACTTATTGTTTGATTAGAAATTAACAATGCCACGTACAAGTCCCTTTAGCAAGCCTTTCTGCGCACACATGATATAATAGTATCCTATTAATTTTGATCAAATCACGACAGGTGAGGTCTGACTAAATCACTGGACATATTGCCACATCAGTTGTGCACAGGGAGGCCAACGCAAAGGGCATGCATATAGATTTTTTTCATTAGAAATACTTGACATTTTGACTCTTAATTATGTATTTATGTTAAATAATCATATTTTGAACTATCAAATGTATAATTATATTTGTCTAAACATGTTTTCCAATCCAAAAAAGAAATATATTAAAAAGGACATAGAGATGGTGGCAAATTACAGCAGGCAACAAGAAATAGGGAAATCATAATCACAAACAAATATATTACAACATACCGCAATATCAACAAACATTAATGCCAACCATTGTGATAAACATGGATTAAAAGAAAACACATTAGAGACTATACACGATCACAAACACAATAGCAACATTCTTACTTTGACAATGTCTCCAACTTGCAACTTCTTCCAATGAATGGTCCTCCACTTCTCATTTTGCAACACCTCTATACGGGAATTATTTATTGCCATGTCATTTTGTAAACGCTTCTGTTTTACACAATTGGCATAAGAAAAGAAAAGTTGAGTAAGCAATATCGATAAAATCATGATATACAGCAGTTAACATCACATAGTTGGAACTTCAAGTCCTGATCTATGAAAGATTCATTGAAATTTAATCTGGAAACAACTTTACACCAAAATGCATGAGCAGAAGAACCCACCCAGTCCTCAAATGCCTCCTTTACGAGAGAAGCAAAAAGCACAATACTCAATGGTACCACATTCGTTATTGGCTGCACAGGGCTGCAACATAACCCCAACAGAAAAATCGTTAAGATGAAAGCAAAATGCCAAGAACAAAGGTTGCAACCATTTTGCAATGATTATTCCTCTTCTTACTCAGTGTTGCTCAAAATAATGATCACAATGAATTAAACAATGACAACTTAAAAAATAGAAAACATAAGAAATTTGTTAGTGCTAGAAAATAGAAATCTATAACATGCATTCTAAATATAGTACCATCAGTTTAATTTAGAATGCTTTTCCAATTCCCATCATGAAAATGGATTCAAAGTTAACATTATACTTAAAAACATGTACCAAAGCACAACATAATTGTTATAGAGTTCTTTTATATTTTACTAGTATCCCGTACATATTGCATCCGAGTTTGGATACACATATATATTCCTATATAAATGTGAAAATTTGTAAGTAACATTCCAATAATTAAACAAATATAACTCAAAGAAAATAATAAAACTTGTCACTTAATTAAAAATGATAAAAACATATGGCCGAAATAATCTAAAAAAACAATAAAATTGAGTAAAAAAAATAAATAGATTTTAAAAGAATAACCCAATAAAAAATAAATACTTTTAAACTAACAAAGAATGATCAAAAGAAAACAAATAAAGAATAAACAAAGTAACTCAATAAAAAATACATAGTCAAATCATCCAAAAAAAATCAAAAAAATTATTTATACTCAAATCATTATTTATTTTTATTTTTGATAACTTAAATTCTCGCATTGGCCAGCCACCCTGGATTGCCAAGCTAGGCCCCAAAACGGGAGGAGGACTACCCTGGCCGTACAAGATGTTCTCCATTCCCAACGTGAGCGAAAACCCTAAATGGAGGTTGAGGGAATTGAACCTAGACTACCACACCCAAACCTAAGACCTTACGAGACCTTAAAAACCAACCCCACTAGGGCTAAGTAGCTTAAGCCTATGACTAGGGGAAATTAGCTCAAATGATGTCATGAATATACATATATATTATTATATATAGATGTAGAAAATTTGGATGCCTTGGTTAGGAAGTTGCTATTATTATTATTATTATTGTTTAGTATAAATTTGGTGTTATTATTTTGACAGCTTTCATTATTGATAGCTTTCTTAATTTCTATTTTTCCTTTCTTGGTGGGATTATTAAATTAAAGGAATTATGATTCCTTTTCTTTTATTTCCCTCTATGTATTCACAGCCCTATATATTTGAGGGAATGTAATTCATTATTAGCAGAGAATTAATAAAATTCATCATGGTATCAAAGCCTGAACCCTAACCCTAATTCCAAGCAATTCCTACCTCTCATCATCTAAGGATCTTTCTATCCTTGCTGCCCTGTCACTAGGTTCTCCGAAACCCTAATTCAATCCTTTGTTGAATCATTCCATGAAAATACAGCATGGCATTACAATCTTCTTCTTCCTCAGATGTCACCCCTAGATCTGAGTCTCTTTCTTCAGTACCCATCATATCCAACAGATCTGAGTCACATCCTGTTACAAATCATAAACTTCATGGCCAAAATTTCCTTCAATGGTCACAGTTTGTCTTCATGTACATCTTCGGCGGCAGAGGAAAGGATGGGCATCTTAAAGGCAAAATCTCTACCCCGGACATAACAAATCCAAAGTATTAGACCTAGAAAACTGATGATCACCTTGTTATGCCTTGGCTAATCAGTTCCATGACCACAGAAAAAATTAGAGAAAATGTCCTACTCTTTAAGACCCCAAAGAGATTTGGGAAGCTGCTCGTTCAACCTATTCTTCAACTAAAAATGCATCTGTGTTATTTGAGATAAAAATCAAACTATATGATTTATGTCAAGGAGAATTGAATGTTACTCAGTATTTTAACACTCACACGTTGTTGGCTGCAACTGGATATGTACGAAACTCATTCCTGGAAATGCCTTAATGACTCTATCCTGTATAAGAACAATGTTGAACAGAAAAGAACCGTTAGATTTCTCCTGAGCCTCAATAAAGATCTTGATGATGTCAGGGGGAGAATTATGGGAACCAAACCCCTTCCTGACATTCAGGAGGCCTTTGCCAAAGTGCGAAGAGCAGAAAGTAGAAAGAAGTTGATGCTGATAGAAAGTCATACCACACCTACTCTTGAAGGGTCAACCTTGTACACTCATCAAGGCTGGCAGAATAACAAGCCCAGGAAAGGACGACGATGGTGTGACCACTGTAAGAAACTTGGTCATATGAAGGAGACATGCTGGAAGATACGCGGGAAACCTTTAGATTGGAAGCATTCCACTGGACGATATGAGCAGGAGAACTGTGCACATGCTATTGTCAACATTCACAAAAATGCAGACTCCAGTCCCTTCATTAAGGAGCAAATTGAGGCCTTGCAGACAATATTTAGTCACATTTCCAGTCCTGTCCAGCCTCCTTAATCTGACACAGAACAACCTACCAGCCTTCTCACTCATCAAGGTACTTGATCTCATGCCTATACTGTCCAAAGAAATAAACCCATCGCCTAGCTAGTTGACTCAGGAGCTTCACACCATATGACTGGCGACATCACTGTTTTCAAAGAATACAGTCCGAGTCCTACACACTCCACAATTCGCATTGCTGATGGTTCACTATCACCAGTAGCAGGAACTGGATCAATTGAATTGACTACGGATCTTCACCTTTATTCTGTTTTTTATGTTCCAAAATTAAATTGCAACCTAATCTCAATCAGCCAGCTTACTCGTGACCTGGACTGTGTGACTAACTTTTGTTCCACCCTTTGTGATTTTCAGGCAATGGATTCAGGGAAGGTGATTGGCAGTGCTGAAATGCATGGTGGTCTATATGTGCTCACAGAAAATACTTCCAATAAGAAACAGACTCAACTGTCAAGCCATGTCTGTGCAACTGGTCCAAATTCTGTTAGTCTTACTGAGTATTTTAATTCCATCCTTCGTCCATATCTTTCCCGCCATGGGATTGTCTATATAAGCTCATGTGTTAACACTCCACAACAAAATAGGATTGCCGAATGAAAGAACAGACATTTACTTGAGGTGGTCCGTGCCCTTATGTTCTTTCATCATGTACCTAAACATTTTTTGGGAGAAGCCATCCTTACTACAACATATCTCATCAATCGGTTGCCTAGTCAAGTTTTAAAATTCCAAACTCCTAGGTCAGTTCTCATGGCAGCATATCCACATATCCATTTTTTTCATCTGATTTACCCCTTAGGGTTTTTGATTGTACCTCCTTCATTCATATTCACTAACCACATCACACCAAACTTGATCCCAAATCTCTCAAATGCATCTTCCTCGGTTATTCCTCTAATAAAAAGAGATACAAGTGTTATTCTCCACTTACTCAAAAAGTATATCATTCCATGGATGTCACCTTCTTTAAGCACCAATCCTACTTTCCCAAATCCGATATTCATGGGGAGAACTCCAATGAATATCAGATTTTTGATCCTCTCCCTGATATTCAGGCTGTTTATTCTCGTTTTGCACCTATTCGTGCCATTGAAACCACCCAAATTACTCCTACTCCACCCCAACCTAACTCTAATGATCCAGAGCTTCGTGTCTATACTAGAAGGAGAAGAACTGTTGAACATATTGAGGCCACTATACAAAACAGTTGGAGATTTTTTCTTCCTTCTTTGATACCTTGTACTCGGTTCTTTCGGCGCGTCTTGCCGTGGATAGGACGTGCTGGTGCCCCTCTCGGGAGCGTGGGTTCCTAGTCCAGAGTTTTTACTCCATGCTTTCACCTTCCCGATCTAAGAGTTTTCCTTGGCGGAGCATTTGGCAGGCGTAGGTGCCCTCTCGGGTGGCCTTCTTTGCTTGGACTGCTGTCTTAGGGAAGATTTTGACTGTGGATCATTTGCGGCGTTGGGGCTTTGTTTTGGTTAGTCGGTGTTACATGTGCAAATCTTCGCCGGAACATGTGGATCATCTTTTCCTTCATTGCCCTTATGCCAGGAGTTTGTAGGATATGATTCTGGGTCTTTTCAGCATCTCATGAGTGATGCCTTCGTCTCTTCGTGCGTTGTTTGTCAGGTGGTTGAGCGGTGTGGGGCGGCATTCGGCAGTGTGGCGGGCCGTCTCTCATTGCATTCTTTAGAGTATTTAGCGGGAGTGAAATGCGCGAGTTTTTGAGGTTACGGAGCGGCCCGCTGTCGAGCTCTCTTGTCCTTTTTTTCGTTCTTTGGGTGATTGGTAGTATGCTTCAAGCGGATTGTGTTATTCTTCCATTTGAGATGTTATGGATGGGTGCTCTTTTTGATTGGGTTGTTTTTTTCGTTATTGTATTCTCGCCTATCGTGCACTTTTTGTGTACGTTTTGATTCTCGTAAATAAATAAATTCTCTTACTTATCAAAAAAAAAATCAGGACTGTCAAGAACCCGAACCAAGTCTTGCTACATCTGATAATCATA
Source organism: Taxillus chinensis (assembly GCA_023512835.1). NCBI lineage: Eukaryota > Viridiplantae > Streptophyta > Magnoliopsida > Santalales > Loranthaceae > Taxillus > Taxillus chinensis. Next base: position 20,722,638 of record CM042085.1, on the reverse strand, counting down.
CTGGTATGGATTCCTTACCTCATGACAAACCTATACCAGTAATTGATGACTCAAACCAATCAATTTCACATAAGAAAGGTGTTCACAGTTGTATTAATAATCATATCGAAAGATACGTGGCTTATGGAAGATTACTACCACCATACAGTGTATTTGTGACACATCTTGACATCCAAATTCTATTCAAGAGGCTTTAAAAATTCCAGTCTGGAAAAAAGCCGATGAAGAAGAAATCTGGGCTCTAGAAAATAATATGTGGAACCTTAAAAAGCTACCTTATGGTAAAAATCCTGTGGGCTGCAAGTGGATATTCACGGTCAAATACAAAGCAAATGGAAGTGTCGAGTGATTCAAAGCCAAACTTGTGGGAAAAGGATTCAAACAAACGTATGAGATTGACTATCAGGAAACTTTTGCACCAATTGCAAAGCTTAATACTATTCGAGTCCTACTTTCTCTTGTAGTAAATCAAGATTGGTCTTTACATCAACTTGATGCTAAAAATGCTTTCTTGAATGGAGACCTCGATGAAGAAGTCTACATGACTATACCTCCTGGCAAGGAAAACAAATCAACTAGCAAGCTTATTATATGTAAGTTAAAAAAGTCTTTATACGGCTTGAAACAATCTCTTCGTGCTTGGTTTGATAGGTTTGCTAAAGCTGTAACCACAAATGGTTACAATCAATGTCAAGCTAATCATACTCTGTTAAATTTAATATCACTGGACAAATACCTATTCTCATAGTTTATGTAATTTGAGATGATTCAAAAGAAATTATTGAGCTTAAAAGGATGCTTACAAAGGAATTTGAGATTAAGGATCTCAGAATACTTAGGTACTTTCTAGGAATGGAAGTTGCTCGATCTAAGGAAGGAATTGTTATATCCCAAAGAAAATACATCCTAGACTTATTAAAGGAAACAAGGCTGCTTGAGTGTAAACCTACGGTCACACCCATGAATTCCAACAAAAAACTGAATAGAGGTGAAGAAAGTATCCCAATTGACAAAGGAAGATACCAAAAACTAGTTGGTAAACTAATCTACTTATCACACACAAGACTAGATATTGCATTCTCTGTTAGTGTTAGGGGTGAGCAAAAACCGAATCAAACCGACAAACCGAGCCGAACCGTACCGAATCGGACCGAAAATAAGTGGTTTTTAAATTACATCTAATTTGTTTGGTTTGAAAAATGACAGAACCGATATGTTTCGGTCGGCTCACGGTTCACTCCTATTCGGTCACCGAAACCGACCGAACAGAGGATTAAAATTTGATATTTCGATGTATTGCGTCGTCCCATGCGGCACCTCTATTTTTCTCGTGATTGCTTGAGCAACCGTCACTTAACTCGAAGACAGCCCGACACCAACAGACGCCAGACGGTCTTTCTCTAATCTCTATTCCTATCCTAGGTCACGACTCAGCCGACACTACAATACAATCCTTCTTTCTTTCTCCCTTCACTAGTTCGCTTCACTGATCGATCATCACCGATCTCTACTCCACTAGCTGTAACGGTAAGTCCCTCTCGCTCAGCTTCAGTCTCAATATTTATCTCTCTATTTCTCTCTTGTTTTCTCTCTCTATAGTCCCTCTCTCTTGATCGATCATCATCGATCTTGTTGTTGTTGTTGTTGTTATGAACGAGGCCAACGAGCCTGTGAAATTCAAGTTGACAAATTAGCTACCTCACATCCCCACTTGTTTTTCGTAGTGCTGAAGCAATTAAGATCCATGTAATTAAGATTCATGTAATTCACTTAAGGTTGAAGCGAAGCGGAGAGAGGGTGGTTGAGATCTGAGCTTAGATGGAGGCGATTTGGAAGAAAAAAAAAACGTTAAGGGGAGAGAGAGAGTGAGAGAGAGAAGGGAAGGAAGGAGGGAATTTGGTTCGGATATAGATGTGGACTGTGGAGGGATGACCAACTGATTAACATTAAATGCCAATTTTTTAAAATATCTCTTGTTTTAATACAAACTGACCCAATTTAATCGGTTGGGGTTTGTTTTGTTTTGTTTTTTTTTAAGATTGGCTTTTGTTTAATTCCGAGTATATTTTTGGTTTATTAATGGCCAAGTATTTTTACATTGATGAAAATATAACATGATGTGTAATAAGATGATAAATGTCAGTCGATGAATACACATGTTGAATGAGATCCAATGCCAACCACCAATATGAAGGGTCATTCTGCTGAAACAGGGATCATCTGATATTCTGATATCAGATGATATCAGGCATATATCATCTGATATTCTGCTCGTGTAGAATATCAACATATAAGAATCTTTAATGATATCATCTGATGTTCTACATGAGCAGAATATATAATCTTATATTCTAGTATTAGAATATATAATCTAATATGCTGATATATCATATATCTATATTATCATATGATAATATCAGAATTTGATATATTCTGATATTCTACATGAGCAGAATATATCATCTAATGATATCCTGCTATGATATCAGATGATGTTCTAATATTCTGCTCGTGTAAAATATTAGATACTAGTGAGACAAAGTTATGTATGAATATACTAGTGTAGTTGGGTTCGTTGGGGCAGATGGGCAATGAACATAGATGTTTTTTATATTTATTGTTATTATTATTATTTTAATATTTTAATATTTATTGTCTTATTGAAATTTAAAAACAGAATTAAACCGATGAACCGATTGAAAAATTATAAACCGAACCGAACCGAAAACCGATGGTTTTTATATTTGTTATTTGATTTTGGTTTGTTATTTTTCTAAACCGAAGACATTTGGTTCGGTTTAAAAATATTTATATAAACCGACCAAACCGACCGATGCTCACACCTAGTTAGTGTAGTGAGTCAACACATGAATGATCCAAATAAAGATCATTTGGAAGCTGTGAATAAAATCTTGTGATATTTGAAGATGACACCAGGACATGGTTTGCTCTTCAAAAGATCTGAAAACCGCCAGATTGAAATATACACAGATGCTAGCTGGGCTGGAGAGGTTACTGATAAAAGATCAACCACAAGTTATTGTTCATATGTTTGGGGAAATCTTGTCACTTGGAGAAGTAAAAAGCAAGTTGTTGTCTCTAGGAGCAGTGCCGAATCAGAATATCGTGCACTTGCACTAGGAATATGTGAGGGAATGTGGCTTCAAAGGCTGCTGAATGAACTCAAGGTTGAGACAAGGGACACAATCAATATGTTCAATGATAGTCAAGTAGCCATTAACACATCAAAAAACCCTATCCATCATGATCGAACAACAGCATGTTGAGATAGATCGACATTTTATCTCCGAGAAAGAGAATTGTTCAACTCAGCTATGTCCCAACAAGTCTTCAAGTTGCAGACATTCTCACAAAAGCATTGCCAAGGGTCAAATTTGATGACTTGAACTCCAAGCTTGGCTTGTATAATATATGTAATCCAGCTTGAGGGGGAGTGTAGAAAATCTAGATGCCTTGGTTAGGAAGTTGCTATTATTATTATTATTTTCCTTCTTTAGTACAGATTTGGTGTTATTATTTTGACATCTTTCATTATTGACAGCTTTTCTAATTTTTTTTTCCCTTTCTTGGTGGGATTCCTAAATTAAAGGAATTATGTTTCCTTTTCTTTTATTTCTCTCCATGTATTCATGGCCCTATATATTTGAGGGAATATAATTCATTATTAGCATAGAATTAATAAAATTCATCAATAGATACATATCAACTTTACTTGATAAAAGTTTTATTCTAATTATAAAATAAATTCTATTTTAATTCAACACATTTATACTACTCTACAAGTTTCTAAAACATGTTAATCGATAATGGTCAATAAATCACATAATAGAGATTAATTGGGATTTATTTCTATAACATTTAAAATTATTTTAATAAATTTAAACAGCAAAACATTATAAATATCACAAATTTAACATAATTTTACAAATTTATATTAAAAAAACATAATTTAATATTCGACTCCAAGCAAAACTAATACAAAATACAATCATAATGATTATTAATATTATTTTGTTTAAATGTATCTTTTTCTAATTTCAAAAATATTTGATTTAATTAATTAATTAATCTTATTATGTTTAGGGAAATATCAATGATTTGCTATTGACAAAAAGGTTATTAGTTTAAAAGGTGCGAGGATGATAAATAAATTTCATAAGCATTAATATTTAAGCCGCAACAACTCCTTGATAAAATAATATATATATGTATGTATATATAAGATTCTCTCCTTAAGTCCACTATCTTCCACATCCTCCTAGATCCAGATGCAACTAAGTCCTAACACACAAACACCAATTCCTAATCCATGCAAATCAATTTGACTAATATTAAAATTATGAGTCAATTCATACATAATCCGAATAATCAACACACGAGGATTGTGAGCCATATTCTAACATAACTAAAGTCCTCTCTAGGAAAATGAATTATGTTCTCTAAAAGCATAAACTTCTGATGTAGATATTGTGGGATATACTAATTCTAAATTTGCTGGAACCAAATTGAACAAACAGTCTACTTTCAGGCATATATCATTTGTGAGGGGTAATTTGATGACTTGGAAAAGTAAGAAATAAAATAAAATTTTCATGTCCAATGCAGAAAGTAAATATCATGCACTTCATCATGCTACTACAAAACTTACGTGGTTACACATTCTTTTGAGGGACCTTAGTTATGGTCATCAAAAGTTAATACTCCTTTGTAAACACAGTTGCCATTAAGATAGTTAATAATGCAGTACAGCATGATCGAGTCAAGGATATTGAACTTGACATAACTACAACAAGAATAATCTAAATTATAGTGTAATATAGATTCTCTACATTAAGATAATGGATCAATTAGCTGATATGATAACTCATGCAGCTAATGGTGTTACTTTCTATGTGCCTATTGCCTTTGTACAAGTTCAACATGTATAATATTTATGTACTAACTTGAGAATGAGAATTGGAATGAGTTATAATTTATTGTAATATTAACTAATTACCTAAATTAATTTCTTTTCAAATTATATTTTTTCAACCTTGTATATAAACGTTGTAATTTGTTCAATTGTAATAGTAAGAAAATTATTATTACTTTCAATATTCTCTACTATTTCAATGGATGATTTGTAGGTGATATAGAGAGAATACAACCACTAGGTTTTATAAATTATTTCAACAAGTGAAAGGTGAATTATGAACTTTATTTTTGGTCATCATTGTGTGGTATAATATCTCTCGTAGTGATGATAGTTTTAATCTTAGAAACTACTGCGTCATAATCTTTTGACACCTTTCTTGGTGCTTTGATAAAATCACCTTTTATTAAAAAAAATTATGACTTTATATATAACTTTAGATACTTCTAAAATATATCTCTTGTGCACTTCTTGTATATTTGATTTTTTAATAAAATTCACTTACTTATAAAAAAAATACTTTTAAAATATAATAATTAAACAAAATTTACTTAATTAAAATTTAGTAATAATAATAATAATAATTTACTATTCAAATAAAAAAAATCAATCCAAAGACATACACACACCCAGAGGGGGTCTTTCCCCTATAGCCCTTACATACCCAATCTGTGCGTTATGACAAAGCACAAAACAATTTTAACTCAAGGAAAAACACTTTTATTTATTTTTTTAATCATCAATTAATCTTACCTATACTAAAATATATTTATGCAATGCCTTTCTTTGCTTGTGTAAAATATGATTATGGTAGATTTGGGTGATTAATATACTTTATTTTCTTTGATAAAATTCAGTAAAGTACAATATGCTCGTTCAGCAAAAATATTTAATTAAAATAAGCGTCAGAATTGTTAGTGCTGGAATATCCATGCAAAAAATGACTATAAAATTTAAAAAAAAAAACACACACAAATAAAATCGCACTTGTGCTAGGAGGGAGAAAAATGAAATATGAGATGCCACCTCGAAATATTAGGATGAGTGGAACAATGTTCTTTTAACAGTAAAACAATGTCATTTTAAGATTAAAAATATGATAACAACATCATTCTATTTATCCTTCAAATTATTATTGTGAGGTGACAACTTATATCTTGTTTCCTCTATATTTGAGTGCGTGTTTTTGTGAAACTCCCAAGAGGAGATGCATTTTCCACATCTATTATTCTACATGGAATCATATTGATTCCTCACTGGTGACAATCCCTTTTAGTGATTGTTTTGAACCCTAGCATTAAGGGAATTTTTTTGGTTTTTCTTTGTGTTGATTTTTTTCCACTTAAACTAAGGGTGTGCAAAAAATTCTATAAACCCGAAAAACCAACTCAATCCAACCCATCTCAAAAAGAAATTTAAATTTCAGGTCTATTTATAAATTATCTGACTCAGATGGGTCAGTTTTTTGGGGCTGGCTTCAAAAAAATGCTACGCAAACTCACCCAACCCGCCCCATCATAAATTAGACATATTAATGCATTTATAAATCTTAACCTTACCCACTGCTCTGCTTCACATCTTTCAGTTAATGCAGATGGAAATACAGTATTCATAGTCATAACTCTTATCTCTCATGAACAGACATCATGATCATCCCTGATGCTGAACTCTCTAAAAATCATCAAGGCTTCCTCTTTCTAGAAGTGTTCTCTCTCTCTCTCTCTCTCCCTCCCTCTCTCCCTGAAATTTTAACAGATTCACTTCTTTTTTAACTATAATTTCAACAAGTGCACAACTGTAGGATTGACTACTTTGGCTCTCCAATCTGCCGCAGGACTTGAGTCTTCTTTGACTAAAATGTGGTATTGATTCGTATTGTGTAGACTGTCAATGAGAAATTTCCAGCCTCGCTTTTTTTTTAAAGATGTTTTGAATCATTGCTTGTATGTTCATTTGATTTCTAATTTGTATCTATTTCCATAATATATTATGGCAGAGTTGGAGCAGAGTATATATTGATTTGAAAAGAACCTCTCAAGCTTGGTTAACCCGCCAATCCACCCACCAACCTGCCTGACCTGACTTGCCTCGGCCCATCTAAGATGAGTAAGTTTCAGGTGGGTATTTTCCTGACCCGCCTGAGTCAAGTTGGGTTGTTTTGTGTCAAAACCTGACCCACTAACCCAGCTGCACACTTGTACATTCCTGTTCACTGTGCATAATATTGGTTATGCAATTGATGCAATCCGCCCCAAGGGGCTAGCATGATAGTAAAAGCATATGCCCACCTGTGGTGAAGTTATGGGTTCGAACCTTGCATCCATGGGGTAGGGAGTTTTCAGAGTATGAAGGGTGGGGAGAGTCTAGGGGGTCATTATTGTAAAATAAATAAATAAATAAAAATTGACGCAATCCATATATTAAACTACTTATAAAAAATTGCGATTCACAAAAAATAATAAAGAAGCTTGATACACAACACAAGTTCTGCCCATATACCATAAACAATTGGTCACTCAAAAATTTTAAAATTTAAAATGATAAATATTTCACTTAAGTGAGAATGCTACATTATGGGTTCTACTTACAAGACATTTATTAATCACGAGGTCAATATAGCTTACCTAATAGGCGTTGTTGATAATATTGAGATCATAAGGAAGTAGAGATTAGCTATCCGCCTGAACTGTCAGTTGCATGCAAACAAAATTTTAGAAAATCATTAATAAAATAAAACATAATAATGAGAGAGAAAATGAAAGCAAATTGTCTCATAATTTGGAGGGTTGGAACAACAACTAACTGGCTCTCATTCAATATAACTAGCACTGACTGAGGGGCTGTTGATTTGCTTAAAAAACCAATTACAATTGCAAGATAATTATCTCTGCCCAACTGTTCAATTTGGTTTTCTGGCCCAGACAGGCCACAGATGAAACTTAAGAAACACATTTACAAGTGCAAAATAAGTTGTTCAGTCCAGCAATTTTGCAGGGAAGAAATGAATAAAAGTTACCTGTTCAAACAATCCTTTGGGTAAAAAAGTGAAAACATTGTACTTTGTAGTGGATATAGAATTTCCCTGTCAAAACCAAATCCAGTATTATCAGAACATTATGCAGCAGATCATAGCTCGAAGACAGCATCCACTTGATAATTTTTACATAAAAAATTATCAACTACCAAGTAACATTGAACATTCAAATATGTGAGTGCGGCTGTGGATAAAAGGCAAAATAAATTAGGGCATAATATCCTTTTCTGTAATTGAGAACCTTCACTAGTACATTCTAGCAAAAGCCTTGCAGACTGCCCAGAATGACAAAAATGCACACTGACTGATTGTTCAATTGCTCCCAGGATGAAGAAATGTGACGTTAGTGTTGCAAATACTACATTGCCATTTTTTCATCAAACGGACAAAACCTAGTTACTCAGCAACATGAATGTAATAACTGAAATCATTAGCCAGCTATTATCAGCGTTTGTGTTGCCTACAAATTACATGCACATTGAAACCCTAGGAGCATATCTTCTTTGCTTGGCGAAGGGAGTATAAGATAAAACCCAAACCAAATAATCCATAAAACCCACAAGTCCAAGTTCAATCTGAAACTAACAATTTCTTTTTATGAAAGAAAACTAAGTCACTCAGCAGGAAGGGGGTGTAGTGAAGCGAGCAAAAAAAAAAAATGCCAGCCGCTATCAGCTCTTACACCACTTGAAAATTACACAAAAAAATGAAACCCCAGTAGCACATGTTCCACATTATCAGGTCTCAGGGATAGTATACAAGCAATAATACCCAAAAAATAATCCATTGAACCCAATGGACCAGCACAGGTGGTTGGCGCGTCAAGTCTTTAAGTGGTAATGTGAGAAGTATTTGAGACCATGAATTCTACTACTAAAAAAACAGAGAAGCCATTTATTCAAAGTCCAGGAGCCTATGATAGAAATCAGAAAGAAATAATTCCTGGTACGAGCAGGGAGGGTGTAGCAACAATCTCACCCAAATATATATATATATATATATATATGAAATTTGGGCAGCTATCATCAGCTTTTGTATCACCTATGAATATTTAGCAGCCATTTCTGTAACATTCATTGTCATGAGGGGAACAAGGAAAAGGACAACGAGGATGTGAAGAAGAGGGGGCAAGGACAACCTGGAATTTGAAGGGAATGTTGGCTGGGCGATCGTTGCAGTGGACAGTGCGATTGCCGGGGGCTTGGGGCCGGATTCGACCTAAATGCACCGTTCTCGACGACGGAGACGACGGAGACGAAACCCCCTCCGTCGTCCGGCGAATCCTATCCCTATCCCGCCCGCTCATCTTCCGATAATCGCGGCGCCGCAGAAAAACCGATTGCCAAAACTCGCTGCGCAAACCCAATCAATGCGGTCGTTATGCTCACTCTATTTTTTCTTTTTCTTTTTTTTACCCCCTTTTTCTTGATCAAGCCACTCACTCTCTCTGTTTTTGGTATCTCCTTCTGTTATATTCTTTGTTCGCATTGCCGTTTGCGTCTTACCTGGCCCAGTGGCCCGGCAGGCTGGCCGGGTTCACCGATTTTAGACCGCGTCCACGTTACAGCGAGATGCGAGGTCGCGCGTGGCAGCCATACTGTGTAACGTTAATGGGGTAACGGCCCGCTCTCATATGATTCGCCTTTTTCCCTTGTTTGATAGTAGTATTCTTTTCGTTTTGTGTTTTTGAACTTACAAAACAGTTTTCAACAGTCAGCCGCCCGGTCCCTCCTCCCTTCAAACAACAAATGTGTTTTGAATTTGACAGAAAATAATTTTCAGAAAACGAGTTTTCAATTCTGATAGAGTTTTCAATTCAATTGTTGGTGTGTTTTTTGTTTAAAGTGTTGTTATTATTGATCATGCTAAAGTTTTTGTGTCTGTTGTAATTTGATTTAGGCTTCGTAAAATATTCTTCACTACGAGTTATGGTTGGTCTTGTCTTTAATATTCTTCACAATCAAACTGTTTCCATAACTTTATTTTTTTGTTTAAAGTGTTGTTGTTATCGATCATTGTTTGATACCTCCAAATTTAGAGAGCCTCCATAGATAAATAAAAAAACTTCTTTTGTAATATTAGTCACTTAGTCTAAGCCCAACTACCCAAGTTTTAGTCTCCGTTCAAGTTATAATAAGTTTCATGAGTCTAAGAGGTTTAATGGGAAAATATGGAACGGCCTCATTTTAGAATTTTACTTAGTGACATACAAATTCTAATGTTTGTTTGATATGAATTTTGATTTTTATATTTAGTTTTTAAAATTTTGTTAGAATTTGTATTAAATTATTATTTGAAAATAATTTTTATTTAGTAATAAAAAGAACGTGTTTTTTAAAAAATATGTATTTTTAAAAATTAAATCACATAAAAATTTTAAAAGATAATATTTGGTGAGTTTAAGTAATAAAGGAAAAGTAAAAAAAAGCTTATTTAGGTCTCTGACATAATTAAATTTATATTTGAAAATATAAAATTATTATTAATAATTTTTTAAAATAACTATTAAACTCACTTATTTTGAAAATTAAAATCTAAAATTAAATAATTTTAAATTAATATGAGATTACTATTTTAAAAAACAACCACAAATTCACTTTGTACCGAATGCACCCTTATTTTTTTGTATTTTTTGTATTTTGAAAAATTGTTACAGAGGGAGGGATAAATACACCCCCAACTGATCAATACACCCACATTAAAATAGAAATTTCAAAATAATCATATAATATTATAGGTAAATTACATAAATAGCCTTCCTGATTAACATGTCCACTCATCCCTCTTCCACGTTGTCGGCGTCCCCTCCACATCCGTCCACTTGTCCCCTTCTTGTCCTCCATTTTCTTCTTTCCCCTTCTTCTCCTACATCCTCTTCTTTTCCCACAAACTTATGTTCACGGTAAAATTACCCGCTTTCTAAATACTATCCGGTTTTGGATAACTATTTGGTCGGCATTATTAATTTATGGGCTGCTAAGATTGATGTGGTTTACTGTTAGAGTAGAGATAAATTATTATTTTTTAAAATTTTTATTTACTTTATGCCTAATATATCTTTAGTTATTTTTTTCTAATGTAATTATAATAAGTTTCAGTGGGCAAATTTTTTCTTCAAATAATTATTTGTCTTTACATTCAAGTCATTGTCGAAATGAAAAGAATGAAGGAAATGATTATAGTAATAATTAAGATGTTTTTTTATGGATAATTAATGTATTTGATGATATGATTGTAATATATATTCTTGTCATTAATTCTCTTAATGAAATTTTGAAATTTTTTTAGAAGAAATTATTTGTGGTCAATTTTAATGGTTTTTTAATATACACAATTATATAATAAAATTTAATTGTGAAACTATAAAATAAATAATTCAAATTATTATTTAGTATGGTTCTAAACTGATGGACTATATTGTTACTATAGATTCTATACCGATAAAATTGATACCAACAACAGGAATAAATCTCAGAGTCTATACTAACAGATGATTTGGTTGTTAGAATAGATCCTATACCGATGAGATTTATACTAATGATTTGGTCTATGCTAACGGAAAAACCGTCCATTGTTATATGCAATCTCAAACTCAACATTGCATAGGCACCCAATAGGTGCAGATGTGAGTCATCGGTTGAGAAATTTTGTGCTATGAAAATGAGTTGTTCATGAGCACTGAATTTTGTGGATTAAGCAAATGTTAATGATTTTTTTCTTACCCTGCTGTTGTCTTGAGAGCAGGTTTGGTGGATTTTTAAAATCTGTGATGACTACCAAATCATTTGAGAAAAAATAAAATTGAAACTCGACCTTTAAAATGTGCTCTTATACTTTTCATAGATAACACAGTTCAAAGCTTTGGGGAATGACATTTTTTTTTTTTTTTTTGCAGGTAACGAGTGGGGATTAGATTATGACAGATTGTGATAAAGAAGCTTTTGCCTCAGTGGCTTGTGGAGCCTGCGACAGACTAACAGGACAGTTAGGCAATGAGGAGTATAATTTCACTGATCCGTTAGAGCTTCAATTCATTCACACCTCAGTGCCTAACTGATCCGTTTTACAACATTGTTGGGGGTATAATTTCACTGAGCATACAAGCAGTGAAATAATTTCTAACGGATCAGTGAAATTTGAACAAAGGCCACAGTTTGGAGCATGCAAAAGCAGTGATTGAAACATTTTTTCCAATCTGCGTGATTGGTCAACCTGCATCAATATGCTTTTCTTTTACATCAGTTGAAGTCTAGAAATTTGAGGGGAAAAAAGCTTTCTTTCCTCAAATTTCAAATAATTCAATTGATTAAATACAAGATCAAGTTCATGGCAAAGTGGTAAGGTTGGGTCTTTTACATTATACTCCTGCAAATATTCAATAATCTGTGGAATGAATTGAATTATTCAATCACACCCGCTGATCCGTTAGAGCTTCTCACCCCAGATTTTCTTCTTATTTTTGTCTGGAGCAACAATAAGAAAAAATGTTCATTTTTGAGCATTTTATACGCCTAAAATGCATAAAAACATTCACTAACAACTCAAAATCATGGATATATACGGAAACAAAATTTGGAACAATAAATATGGTTAAAAGTAATTCAACAATAATCATTTTTTCAAAAAAAAAAAAAAAGCAATTTGTTGTAGTCTAGAAACGATACGGTTTTGATGTTTGGCTTGCTCGAATTCATTTTTAATCATACCAGAGGTATTAAAACTTTAAAATGTTGCTATTTTGGACGTCTGACTCGCTGGAAACTATTTTTACCACACCATATATAGACATGGGACTCCAATGAATGATGCCATTTTAGTTTTCTTCAAACTCAATCGTTCCTGATTCTGTGCCGACTATATATTAATCTATATATGTGTGTGTGTGTATAATGAAAAGAAAAAATGAACTCATCATGTGGCCGGCGGGGAAAGGGATCGTAACCAACCCCTCTTTTTGAGCTGTTCACGGTCGTGTGATGTTGGGTAGGTGATTATATATAGTATAATGAGTTAGGTCTGCTTCTATATTTATGGATGAGTAAGGTATACCTCCCCAGCCAAACAAACAACGATTAACCTAGTTTGTGAGCCGCCTTCTTCAAGTCCCCCACCAAACATCTTCACTGCTGTATATCTCTCATTCCTCCATGCCCCAACGTTCACATGTATACCATCCCTAGACCTATAATGAGTTAGGTCTGCTGCTCTGCATTTTTGGATGCATAAGTTATACGCCCTCCTGTCGAACAAAAAATATAATCATTAGCTCCACCGTACCCCCTCCCCCCACCAAAAGTCGAGACATCTCATGTATTTGTTCACTTTATACTGCATATATATATATATATATATATTATATATTTATTTATTTATGGATCCGTATAACTGTATATATATATATATATATAAGGTATGCCCTCCTTCCAAACATGGCATGTTCGCCAAACAAAAGTTTAGATCTGTAAATGTAAGCCCTCCCAGCTGCCCAACAAACAATTAATCATTAGCCTAGCTTGTGAGCTGCCTTCGGTACCCACCAGAGTCGATGTTCATGTTCATTGCTTTCATCAGGTCTTGCAGGTCTTAATTAAATATTTATCTTAATGAGTGGCATTACGTGGCCGCCATGCTCCTTTGCTTTTACATTTTTCTACCACAAACAACATGTTTGTGTTATTTTTGATTTATTTAAATTAAAATAAATAATAATAAAAAGTATTGTCCAAAGCATATGTTTTCAGTTTGATAACTCATACATGCAGTGACTACCGTGCAGTGACTACTACTCATGCAGTGACTTTTTAACATTTTCAGGATGCGGACGAAATTTTTAGGAATTTGAACATGCAGTGACTATTTAATTCGTACTAGTGCCTTATCAATTGAATGACACCTAATAGACCAATGTGAGAAAAAAAGGCCAAGTAAAAGGCCAAGTAATAGACCAATGTGAGAAAAAAAGACCAATTGATACTAGTGCCTTATCAATTGAATGACACCTGAGGCCACAAAAGCCCGAAATAGGCCACCTAATAGACCAATGTGAGAAAAAAGACTCTATTATGCGAATGACATGGTTAATTAAGGCATTAACTAGAGCCTTATCAATTGAATAGAAGCAATTTCTTACATAAACGTCTATAAAAGGCCAAGTAGCAATGGCTTTGTCATTCCTTAAACAATAAGCTTACTACTGCTTAATATATATATATATATATATATATATATATATATATATATATATATATATATATATATATATATATATATATATATATATATATATAACGATCAGCCACTATGTCTGCGTTCGACCAAAGTAGCTGTCATGACGTGGTGGTGGTGATGGTGCCGCTGGTGGCACAGGGCCACCTCAACCAGCTCCTCCACCTCTCGTGCCTCGTCTCCTCCCATGGCATCCCCGTCCACTATGTTGCTTCGGCCACCCACATTCGTCAGGCCACTTCCCGCCTACACGGTTGGGATGCACGGGCCACCGCCAACATCCACCTCCACAGCCTCCCCTTGCCATCGTTCCCCTCCCCGCCCCCGAATCCCGCTGCCAAAAACAATTTCCCCTCCCACCTCCAGCCGGCCATGGAAGCCTCCACCAGCCACCTGCGCACTCCCATCGCTTCCCTAGTCCGCACGCTCTCCGCCCGCCGCGTTGCCATCATCTTTGACTCCCTCATGGCCACTGCTATCCAGGATGCCGCGGCCGTCCCCAACACCGAGACCTATACATTCCACAGCATTTCCGTCTTCACCAGCTTGTCATTCCGGTGGAATTCTTCTGGGAGGCCGCCGTGGCCGGAATTCAAAGCCTACACCGATCACTTCCCGGCGCCGGAGGAGTGCTTCACGCCGGAGTTTATCCGGTTCATGGGGGAACAGCATAGGTTTCTCAACCTCAGCTCCGGGAAGCTCTACAACACGTGTCGCCGCATGGAAGCGCCTTTCATCGACCGGCTGGAGAAGGAAGAGAATGGCAAACTGATCTGGGCAGTCGGGCCTTTCAACCCGGTCAAGCCAGTCTCCGGTGGCCGGCATAGGTGTCTGGGGTGGCTCGACAAGCACCCGGAAGACTCAGTGATCTACGTGTCGTTCGGAACGACTACGACGATGACGGCGGAGCAGATCGGACAGCTGGCAACGGGGTTGGAGAGAAGCAGTCAAAGATTCTTGTGGGTCCTAAGGGTAGCGGACAGGGGCGATGTTTTCACAACAGACAAGGAGGAGGCTTCGTTAACCCTACCCGCGGGTTACGAGGAGAGAGTGGAAGGAGTGGGGTTGGTGGTGACGGGGGAGTGGGCACCACAGCTGGAGATTTTGGGGCACCCCTCTGTTGGGGGGTTCATGAGCCACTGCGGGTGGAACTCGTGCATGGAGAGCTTGGGGATGGGGGTGCCCCTCGCGGCGTGGCCCATGCACTCCGACCAGCCCGGGAACGCCATGCTGGCGGTGGAGCATCTGAGGGTGGGGGTGACAGTGAGGGAGTGGGGCCGACGTGAGGAGACCGTGAGGGCGGAGGCGGTGGAGAGGGCGGTGAGGCGGCTGATGGTGTCGGAGGAAGGGGCTGAGATGAGGAAGAGAGCAGCGGAGCTGGGAGGTGACGTCCAAAAGTCTGCGGCAAAAGGCGGCGATTCTGCTGTCGCGTTGGGTGCATTCCTTGCTCATATCACCAGATAGCTTAATTTATTTGATTTGTGATGTGATTGATTTGAAGGGGTGAGTTATTTCTTTATTTATTTCCTGTTGCAATTTAATTTGCTTTATTTCCTCTTCTGGTCCTGTTGCGATTTGCTTCTGCAATAAAAGTCAGAAAATGGTGCGTTTGGTGTGTGCACCGCAAATATTAATGCTCTTCATCTCTGCTTATTTATGGGGTGTTTGTCTGACACGAATAAGCGCCCAAAAGCAGGCGTTTTTAGAAAACGCCGATAAAGGAAAACATTAATTTGGATAGTTGGAGCTGAGTGGAGTGGTGGAGGAGTGGCGTACGACATGTGGACAGTCGGTACATCTGGGCAGGCAGGCATATGCACGCACTGCATGTGGTGACGTTTGAGACATTTGCATGTGTGTTTCGGCCGTATGTATTAATTAATTAGCAGCAGGTTCTACAAAGACATACAATCCAACCAAAAAAGAATATACATTGTTGTATATTTAATATATTTTCATCAATCACCCAATAAAAAAGAGAATTACAATACATAAAAACATTGACTAACAACTCAAAATCATGGATATATAGGGAAACAAAATTTGGAACAATAAATATGGTTAAAAAATGAATGGATGAAGAGGTCAACAATAAGTCATGGATTGTCTGTTTCGGACTTACATTATGGGATTAGAGATTTAGTGTTGCATTGGATCGGACCGTGGATTCCGATGTCAAGATCGAATGGGTGAAGAGGTTTAGTTTGTACGTAACATCAAGTTGGTTTTTTTTTCTTTTTTCTTTTTTCATGGGATGAGAATCTAGTGTAGTGTTTTATTTCTTTCATTTAATTTTAATTAAGCATTTATTGAAATTTTGTTTTTGAAAGAAGTACAATTAATTGTTATTTCTTTCATTTAATTTTAATTGAGCATTTATTGGTGTTTTTGAAAAACAAGTACGATTAATTATTAGACTTAATAATTATATTGCTCTTCTTGGAAAGTAGGAATAATTAATTATAGTTGTTTCTTCTTCAATTTGTCAATTTCCCATGGCATTTTTTCTTTTTCTTTCTTGTCATTTAAATACATGGGTTATGTTTGTAATAATTGAGGTCCATCGCGGCGGTGTTACTGCTGCGTGGAGATGTTTTCCGAAACTGCTTTCCATTTCTATATAAGAAAAGCCTTTACTATATGCTTTTTCTCACACAAAAGCCTCACAGCGCAAGATAGGTGCAAGGTTCGCAACGCAGCTCCATCACCTGACGATATATAGAACCGTAATGCGACGTCAATGCAATACCAATTCGGAGAGTGACTGACCGAGGGATAGGCCCTTGAAAATTGACAGCAGTGTGGTGTAAGCCAGTGCTTCTTGGGAGTTGAAAATTTGATTGAATAAGCATGCACATTAGTGCTCATCGGGATATATTTCTTAATCCTGAAAATAAAATGAAAAGAACAAGAAATACTCTGCGATGACACCGCTACGAATGCTAAAATACACAACATAAGTGAATTGCCATCCTATTTCTTGCAGATCTATTGACACACTCAGACACAGAGAATCCATGAAAAGCCTTGCCTGATCCATGATACAGAATTAATCCAAAATATGTGCGGCAGTTGTTTCCTCAAACACAAATTATTGCATTTTAAAGGCTTCAAACATGGAATAAAATAAACTTTTAACCACCACCATAGGCGTAGTTAGTTATTCAACAGAGGCCATCAACCAGGCTAGCAGGCGAGTGCAATGGAGGGGTAAAATCCCATTTGCAAACCACATAACATAGTAAGTGTATACCCACAAAATTGGCCTCCAGAGAAACTTAACCAACCTTCCGCCACCGACCAATCAGATATCACTCTTGATCTAGCCCTTTTAATTTATGACAAATCTTCCAACAATATGTTTAGTGGGAAGGGCCCCCCTGTTCAATATAGAAATAGGAATTATGGAAAAAAAAAAAAAAAAAGCTGTGTAAAGTTCATATTCAAATATTCCTGATAGATAACTATCCAACCAAAAGGGGATGACAGATTGACAGGAGTAAGAAAACAGTACAACAGCACCAAAGGGATTCTATAGATGAAATTGCTAGTCTCAAACAAACGGTACTACAGCCCTAAAAGAAAGCTGAAAGATGGAGAGTTTAAATACTGACCATACGTGGGCATAGCCAGATTCAATTCCAATTAATAAATTCGTAGCAGTATCTTTCTAAAGCTGAGGGAGACAAGTATATGGCACCCAGTGGCAGTAAATAGATGATGTCTTAAATTGCTAATGTTATCTAACCTTTTCAACAATGATTCGATCCCCGACACGGAGAGTCGGGTACATAGAGGAGGAAGGTATGAATCGAATCTCAGAACACATGGACCAGAGGAGCACCACCACCGAGAGGTGAAAAAGGCCATCGAGACCAGGCCACCTGAGAAACGCCCAGCTCTGGCAGGGCATCCATCGCAGCGCCGATTGGTAAAGCGCATAGGGTCTCAAGAAACTCATTTCCTGATGATCTGAGTCTCGCGCGGACTAAAAATCAACAACCACGGATTACAGTACAATAACGAGCTATAAAAATCGCAGCTTTCCCCCCCCCCCCTAGCGAAGACTAGTTTCAGAACTTAGAAGCAGTGTGTGTAGGGGGGAGGCGAAGAAATTTTAAATAAACAAATAAACAATGACCGAGGCGAAGCTGCCTTTCCTTGCAGGAGAAGTTTTGTTTTTCCGAGGAGACATATCATAACTCAGGTTTATGGTTTCTCAAGGGAGACCGTCGCGGTTACCGTTATGACTGATATCTTTCAGGAGACACACACTGCCTGCCTCCCAGTGCCAGCTGCTGCTCGTGCTCGTGGTCAACTTGTCATGGACTCATTAATGTTTTTCTTTTTCTTTTCCTTTATTTATTTTTCATATATCTAGAGGAATATAGAATCAGCGTGTTTTTCAGAGGGTATTCAAAAATCATTATAGTTTTTAAGATTACAGGTTATATTTTTAAAAAAATCATTATGATTTATGCTATGCAGATTTTAATCATATTGTTGTTTTTTAAGACTGATGTGCTATATGCTTATATCCAATAGTTCAAAGCGCACTAGACACCTTATAGATATTACCCGATTAAAATGTTCATAAGATATCAACCTATGGTGTAAAATCTACACTTTGTGCCTATTTCATAATTAGGTATAAAATTAAAGTCTTTATGTATAATAGCCATTTTGTCTTTGCAATAGAAAGCAGATTTGTGTCTAGAATCTATCGAATGTTTTTTTTGACTTTTCTTGTTTGATCTTTTGGAGAGTTAGACTTTTGGCTAGTTTCTCTTCTATTTATTCAACTACCAATCGTACATTACTAATATGTTTTAATATTGATCGTAAAATATTATTATTTTGTTCGAAACATTATTACTATGTTTGAATAAATAAAATAAAAAATTACCAAAACATTTGCAAAATGTCTATCAAACTATATTTTTTTGTTCGATGAACGCTAATTTATTTTGTACGGATAGAGGAGTTGTTTGATGTTAACGAAAGGAGGAGGAGTGAATGTGTTAATCATAAAGAATATTTGGGTTATTTATTTATAATATTAAATAATTATTTTAAAATTTATATTTTATTCATTTATCCCTCCCCGCTTGAAAAACAATATCATTTTAAAACAGTACAAAATTTGTTTTACGAAAACCCGAAACTTCTAAAACGGTCAACAAACGACGAGACGAACCGTGGAACGCACGATCGCTGTTTCTGCTGCCCTCACGCCCACCATCCATTGCGCCGCGGAAAACGCACTCCCCCCTTCGCTCCTTCCTGTTTTTCTCCCATCCCCATCGGATGTATTCAAGTCCTGGTTTCTTGTATGATCAATTAGCCCCCTTTTTTTTTTCTTCAAAAATTTCAACTTTTACTTATTGGGAGTTTTTTTTTTCTCATCGTTACTGTCCAGGGCTTGAGGATCATGGATGGCGTCGCAGCTCCTTCGGCGGTATGTTGCTTCATCGTGCCATTGTATGTTTGTGTATGTAGAAGTAGAACTATCTTCTGTTGGTATTTTAATGATACAATATATATATATATATATGTGTAAATGTATATGCATAGCATTCGAGATTGGTGCACTTGTAATTTCATCCGTTCTGCATAAGAGGAAAAGGAACGAATTAAGGTTTTTTAAAATTTTATTTACATTATGTGCATAAATTCTACTTCTGATTTCTCTATACTTGTATTATATGTGTGTGTGTGTGTGTGTGTGTCTAGAACTGATTTTTTTAATGATCATCCACACCCACGAAGCTCTTGAGAAATGTTTTAAGTCCTTATTCCGAATCTGTTGCTTTTCCTTTCTTGCTTTCTTGAGAAATGTTTTAAGATTTTAATGATCACTTTTCCTTTCTTGCTTCTCTGTTTCACGTATTCAAAATTTATATTCATGGCGTTTTTTCCTGACTGTTGCTTCGACCAGAGCTCTCAAGTTTGGTATCACAAGTTTTTGGGTGCCATTGGTGGTTCCAGGGACTGGACATTGTTGAATGTCATTGGATATCCCATTTGATTTCCTGGAATATATTGTATACTGTGTTTAGCGTAGAATGCAATAATGTCATCAAGATGTGGGTTGTTTCAGAGAGCGTGCATTATGAAATGTATGTAAGACTACTGTGGTCAAACTAAATAAGCGAATATAAGATGTCTAGTTAGAATGGCTAAGCTTACGCAAACCACTTTGTCTCAACTCTCCTGTCAGATTTTACATTGAGGTTGTAACAACTGAGCATTTCGCAGATCCAAGACCATTAAAAAGGGAAGGTAAAAGGTCTTCTGCTTCTTCCTATTATTAGAACTCTGAAAGAGTGGTTAAATTTTAAGCCTTCCTAAATGATAAAGAACTTCAGTCATATATAAAATGAATTAAAAAACTAAATAAAATCGGCATTGCATTATGTGTTTCTTGTATTGATGTTTTAAGCTTTAAATTTTAAGCTTCCTTAAATGATATTTTTACTTCTTTAGCATTGTCAGCTATTAGATAATCATAAATCTCAATAATTGTTTACGTTCTTGCATGGAGAATTAAATTATGCATTTCATACAAGTGTTCAACATTCTTCTTTTTATTTTATTTTTCAGGACACTTCAGCAGGCTCTAAAATGATCTCAAGGCGTCGTCCATTGCATGCTTGTGGAGTTTCTCTTATTGCTGTTGCTCACATTGCCTTTACAAAATCTGAAAATTTAGAATGGGTAGGTCCAAAAGTGAAAAAGGTGGCTGCATTTTGGAGACCAGTTAGACCTTTAATAAAGGCCTCAGAATATATGTGGCTGGCAGTCCTCTTTCTTATGGATAGTTATATCTTAGCCGTTGAGAAATTGACTGAGTTCCTTTTCCCCCCATCAACCCATTTGTTCAACCAGATCGATGAACTTGTTCAGAGTGTGGAAGCTTTTCCAAGAGAGCTTGATAACGCCATAAACAGATTCCCCGTGATTATTCACCAATATCTGCATCTGGATTATGCAGTCGCTAAAGTTATCTCCTGGTTGAAAAATTGTCTCTCATCATTAACATCGGAATTGGACGATACAAGGGAAAAGGACATTATGATCGATCTAAGCTGCCACCTGACTAATACTGAATCAGCACTGATTGATGAGGGACAAGGATCTGCAGTGTGTCCAAATCATGGTAAAAGTGAGAATAAAGAAAAATTCCCCCTCACATCTGATACTCCACAGGCTGAAACTGTGGCTGATGGATCCACCTGTGAGCCGGATGCTACAAGGCCCAGTTACAAGGATGTTTTGAAGAAGAGGACAGAAGAAAATATTGGAAGCAAAGGGGATGCTACCGCGGAGGAGGCAGATTCAGAGAAGGAGAAGATAGAAAATAGCGAAGGCAAAGTATCTGTTACCAGGGAGGAAGAAGCTTTAAAGAAGGTGACAGAAGAAAACATTGAAGGCAAAGGAGATTATGACAAGAAGGAAGCAGCTGAGGAGAAACAGAAAGACGAAGTCAAGAAAACTAACCAGGTTCAGGTTGGGGGCGAAGATTTTCTACAACTCTTTGAATCGGTCTGGCAAGTGTCGCCATCAAAAAAGACTAGATAGACTGACTGTTTCATTGTCATGACAAGGGGAGGGATTGTGAAATATGAAGGTAGAGAGTATAAATGTGTAAATTATGTACTATAACGCAGGGAACACAACTATCCCCGCGCCAGGTGTGCACGGGTTTCTTTTGTAAGGCATGGGTAGCAATTCTGTTGAGTTAATGTTATAAGGGAATGAATTTGTAGCTGTTCTAACCTCTTCCTGGTTTGCTAGTGGGCCTGTGGAGATCATTATGTTTGTTGGTGCACAATTTTTTTAGCAGTTTCAAAGGTCACCTTTATGTTACCATAGAGACTCAAAACTCTTTCGATTGCACGGTGTTTTTTTTAAATATCATTTAATTAATTAATTAATTAATATTTTCAATAAAAAAACTCTACAATTCAAAAGAGATCTGGCTACTACATTTTCAATATGCTTCTTATTTGATAAGGAAAAGGAAGACCACTATGGCCTAGGCCCTTGCTATTCTAATATCATTTAAAATTATTTTACAGCGAAGGCTATGATATACACTGTAATTATGGATGGTGAAACAGGTATCAAAATTAAACGATCTTAAGATTGTAAAGTCAAATATAGATGAAATTATGTTATTGAGACTGAATTACACATTTCAATCAAGCATTTATGTAGATGATCGTCAAGGGACATGTTGATTTTCAGCGCCATTGTGAACTTGAATTTGAAGATTTTGTTAAGTTATGGTAAGATGGCCTTTCTCTTAATGCTGTCAATGTGGATGAGTTTTCTTTTCTACCCCTCTCCCATACAAACAAGCTAAAGCTTTACTGCTAATTTTTTGTTCAGATTTTTCCAGCATTTCATGACCGGTAAAAAAAATTTAGTCGGATGATTTCATCCAAATTAATAATCAGAATCAAATATTGATGTATATAATTGGTATGAAAAAATAATTAAAATATTATTTACGATTTACATATCAACACATTAGCATCCGAATAGTTGAATTCTGACTTCAAACTGGAACTCTTTCATGACATTAGTCAATTGCTCCAAAATGCTTCTTTGGATGGCGCCACACTTGTAAAATCTCCTTCCAAATCTCCTTCGGTTGTTGTTGGAGAATGCAACTAACTCTACATCACAATCCTCTCATCCTGCCGAGAAGAATAAATTGGCTGAGCTACTTCATGATACTGCTGGCAACCAATCCAATAATGAATCACGATTACAAGGTAGCCCAATTGTTATTACATGTAGTGAGAAGCCTGAAGCTATGGACCTCAATTTTAACCTCTCAAAAAGCTGTAAATGATAGCTCTTAGTACAGTTGTTTATAAATCAGCCTGTGACGTTGAAAGGGAAAATCTGTCTAGAAATACTGTACCTGCAAAAGGAAAAATTGACTCAATCATATGGGCATGGCTGCCTGTATTTCATGTTAGAATTATTTAATTCTATCACCTGTCATAATTGATTAGTTTTGCGAGAAAAAAATAGTAAACGCAGCAAAATACCTTAGGCCGAGACGATCAGTTGCATTCTACGGTTGAAAATCACACTCTAATGAAAAATCCTAAAAGGTTATTGTGTTGTTGTGTTATGTGTATTAAACTGCAGGATATAGCTCTCCCTTTATAGTTTCTCCGTATTCATCACATAATGTCTTGTCTATGGCAGCCAACTGTTCTCTGTTCTTAATTGATCTCTAAGAGTTCTCTACTACAACGATTGAGCGCATAATTTAGCATGAAATGTGTATGGATTTTATGAGTTTTAAACTAATGCATTTTGCTATTATTTTTCGTTTCTATTAGTTTTATGATTTAATCATTTTTATAGAAATATTAGCAATTTATGGTATATTGGGATTTTAAGTTTATAATCTTTTATTTTATTTTATTTTTAAAAAACCGATAGAACCATGAACAATGATCGTACCATGAACAGTACTCCATAAAATAAGGGAATTGATTTCAGAAATAATGAACTAACTCATTTGTTTTGCAGGTAATTGATTTTATCTCACATTGAAAGAAAATTGGAGACTGTACCATGATAGCAATTTAAATGGTATTTTTGGGGGTGCGGAGGATTCATGGAAATCGACTGCCTTGAAAGATTCTGTTTTTTTATTTATTTGCAACTTTCTGGGTCTTTTATCCTAAAATACTTACAATAATTTTACCATTACTAGCAGAGTTAGATTGAATAGATTTTCGTTTAATGATTATAACAGTTACTTGATCATAGATTTCTCAGCAACAGCCTACACAAATTTGAGCTTCAAGTCCTGAGATTGCCATGCTCTTCTTTTTTCTTTTTGTCTGGATTCTAGTTATGGTTCCAACACATACGCGTATGAGGACTACATCTCTTCTCCTCTCTCTCTCTCTCTCTCTCTAAACATAAAATAAAAACGCTCCTTTAATCGGACAAAAATACCCAAAAGGGAAGAAAAACAACATAAATTTACATTAATGTTCAGCCGACTAGAACGTGAAGAGAAACTCAACGTTAGTAAGTTGAGTTGTTCTTGTTCTTCCATAACAAGCTCCAAGCCTTCTCCATCCTCCTCCTGGAGACAGATTTATTGAACGCCTTTGGTTCTGGAGCCAACGTGTCCTCTTTGAAGTGTCCAGATGCCTGGTGCAAGTCAATGGATGGGGGATCCTGGTGCCGCTGCTCCCGGAACAGCATCAGGAGCTTCTGAGCCTTGTCTTTCCCTCTCATGGTCCCATTCACAGAAATGGACACAAGTGCAGGTATCACCCCTTCCTGCAGGACCATCTGGATGCCCTTCTCGTTTCCATTACATAATATCAAAAGGCAGGATGCAGCCTGCTCCTGCTCAATGGCCTCACCTGTGTCTAGAATGGATGAGAGGCCACTAATAACACCTGGTGAAGATATCATTTCATCTCTTCCTGATGTACTAGAGGCTAAGTTGATCATCACGGCTATGGATTTGTCAGTCCACATCTGGTCATCACCTGTCACTGTGAAGAGCGACTGAAGACCTTGGATGATGCCAGCGCTGAGGAGGCCTGCAATATTGTAGGGATGGCTGGAGAGATTATAGAGTGCATGCAAAGCATCAAGCTTGCATTGAGGTTCGGTTTCGGTTTGAAGGACCTTGACCAAAAAGGGGACTGCCTGTGTCAAGCCAATGAGGGGTTTTGCTTTCTCGAGGCAGGAAAGGTTCAGGTACAGTGCTGTAGTGGATCCATGAGAGTTAGAATAGGATATCATTTCCTCCAGTAATGAAAGAACTCCTGCTCCTAGCATCATTTCTTTATTCCTGGAAATAAAAGAGGACGAGGACCATGCTGGATTACTTATCTCAACAAATTTGTAGTTCAAATATATATTAAAATAAAAATTAAACTGAAGTTGAAGTTTAGACATACCACGCATTACTTTACAAATATTACTATATGTTATTGAATTAATTTCCGCAAGGGAGAAAAAGTTAAAATTCGTGCCCTTTTAATATATTCACCTTCATTAAAAAAAAGTTACATTTATGTTCACTACAACAATCAATACTTTCAAAATTGTCAGTTAATTATTACATTGCTTTTGCCAGAGGAAAATAAGTGGGCTTGATTTATTAAAACTCATGTGTTCCAACTTGCATCCATCTTAGCATAACGACAAACCAATTGCAGAATTTTACAATTAACATAAATCAGTATCATTGGAGCATATATCAAGAAAACATTGTATTGGATGACAGGGAAAACAATATAACCGAAGATTATATACATTGTTTTTCAAGCAGGAAAATTTGGACTGGAGTTCTAACCTATTATTATTGACAGCAAGGTTGAAGAGAGCCATTGCTCCAATTTCTTGAGCCATCTCATTCCTCTCATGCAGAGCTGACTCCAAAAACCGAACCAGTGCCTCGACAAATCCATGAGCCCCCAAAAATATTCTGGCCTCTTCATCATCCTTTAGCAAGTGACGAACATTTTCCACAACTTTGCACTTTTCCATCAAGTCTTGCTCTCCACCCAGGATGGTCACAAAATCCTGGTACCTTTCTAGCCAGTTAAGCTCAAGCTCATCATCCTGAGCAGGCACCTTTTTCCCCTCAATGCCTTCAGCCTCCTCAATATTGCCACTCTCCTCCAAAGGAACAACTTTTATTCCCTTTAACTTACAGGAATCAATACTTTCCATTGATTTCAAGTTCATGGATTCAGTCTCAGACAAAGGCAATCTCAAGTAGTTAGACTCGAGAGATTCTGGAGGACTGTCAGGGATGGGAACTCCATTCTGTTCACACCAGTTAGCAATGAGACCTTTAACGGAATAATTAGGGGTTAAACACAGATGAGATAGCTGTTGC